>CM077116.1:326225133-327642633 GCA_039619475.1 Icerya purchasi
CACCGTAGGCAGAATTAATATTAAAAAAAAAAAAATGAATTGTTTATGTACGTTAAGTACAGTATAATTTTCTGGATGGTAACAAGCGAAGATTACAGCAATACTGTTATATTTATTTCATACCAATACTTACATGATAACTTCATACATACACACGCACTCGTATCCACCCGCAGGAAAACACGCATTCGGATTATTTATTATTTACACTTAAAATTCCACGTCAGATTCTGATCAAACATTCACGCTTTTTTCTTTTCCAACAATCTTTCTTTCTATTTGTCCACCCGACCGAATCTTTCCACACACCCCTAGTTCTACGACTTTGTCGCCCCGCTATCGTCTCTATTGTTTGCTTACGCCTTAATCATATTAAGGTTACCTTTTTTAGCACCTTCTTCAGTCATCTTCAGCCTAATTATGAAGGTGTCTGTAATTCAAATCATGTTTTCTTTGAATGTTCATCCCTTTTGACTGAACATGCCATTCTTTATCCTTATTTGTTTTCTCTTAGGCTTTTTATATTGCACCTTATACATCTCGTCAATTCACTTCTTTTACCCTTTCGTTCTATCAATTTCTGATTGAATCAGTATTTAATGAATTTCGTCCTTTTCTGTCGCCCCCCTCCCCCGAAAATAACAACTAAAAAATAAGCAAAAAGTTGATCTAAATACTTTTCTTTTTTTTTTTAAATTTTATTTTATGGGCATGTTAACATGGAACATTCACCCAACACAAAAGATTAGAAGAATAGAAAAACATATGGAATGACAGGTTATATCAAAAAACGATTAGAGACAGAAGAAATGAAGGTGGCTAATAAACGAACAACAGAAGAAGATGGAAAAGTGAGAATGTAGAGGACACTGTAAGGAGTAGGGAGACCAAGGCTAAGCAAATTGGAGTAAAAGATCGCGCGTTCTGAGGAAATAAATAAACATTCGAATAGAACGTGGTTTGCGTCACAGGTAACATTTAGGTAGGAGGATGAAAGGGACACAAAGGAGATTGAACAGGAACAAAACGGAAACGGACCAGACTATGATTAATACGAAGGCGAACTATGTGACAGAACGGCTGATATTAAAAAAAAATTGTTAAACCAAAAAGGAGTCCGGATTGGAGAAACGAGACGGATGAGATCAGTCCATCCAAATACTTCACTCTAAAAGGTTTTATTTTACTTTTTCCTTTTACATTCTTAAAATTTATCCAAAACACGTGCGTAAATAATTCGTTGTTTCTCGTTTTGTTTTCTTTTTATCGCAGTTAAGTAAAACATATTAATCTTCAAACGTTTTATTGGATGATCGAGCCAAAGATGATAATTTTGCTTCGGATATTCTAGCTCAACCACAAAAAATAAATCACTGCTCTTTTCGAAGCGCTGCTGCCGGCGCTGCTGTTTTATACGTCAAATCCGAAGTCGGTTTGTAACTTTTTCTCCTGCATATCGTTTTCCACTAGGCAAGACTGTGTTGGAAATACAAAATTAAAACGATTTGGGGGAGGGAACAAGAACATTACTGCCTTCTTTCTTTCTTTTTTAATTTGTTTTTATATATTACCGTTGTAATTATTAATAATTGAAAAAAAGACGGTTTCTACTTTACCATTGGTTTTCCTGGAATTATATTGATTGTATCATTTCTCCCGTTTAATAATTTTGTTTAGAAAAAAAAAGAATCGTATCGCAAGACAGTATGTGAAATTATTATTGGTTATGTGTTCGTTAATATTGTAAATTGTATTGTATTTAAATAAATAATGAAATGATTAAAGGAAGTACATGTTACGTATTGGTGGTATTTCTAGAAATTTAACATTCTAGGAAAGTGCGATCTTGCTATTTATTTCTGCATGTGAAGAACAGTAAACTGCTACTATTGTTAACGCTTGAATTTCGACAATGAAAATATGTTCAGTTAATTGTTTTACTTCCGTTTTGTATTTTTTGCTGATCGTTACTACCGCGTATTTTGTTATAATAACGTTGAAATTAACGCCTTTTACTTTTATTTAGAATTTCAATTTGTTGGTCTTTCCTTTTATCAACATTTAGTAATAGATATTTTAACAGGATTTTTTTTTTTTTTTTTGTTTTTATTGTTATCAGTTTTACGGAGGACTCGTAATGTTCGCTAAAATTAAGCGTTTTATAATGATATTTATGTATTAAATATACCGCCCACTGAGTAACGATGAAAGATTTGTATTGAAGATGATTCGGCTTTCCTACATTTTCTTTTTAATCATATCCTTACATGTTTAGTTTCACAAATTTTACATTTGGTTTCTTTTATGGACTATTTATTTTCTCCTCTACTTTTTCATTCTCAACCGAGACTTTTATGGGTACATCCGCGTTTTCATCTCTGCTCCCATCTCTACATTATTTGAAGAAGATAACCCCCATTTTCATCCCATATAATTTCGTGTTATAATCTTCCTTATTTTTCTTTTAACTACTTAGCACCGGAAAGTTCAGCGTTAAGGTTTCGCAGACTAGAAAAATTATTCTGTCGAACCATTTTGCCGCAATTTTTCGGCCTGGTATCAAATAAATTCTTATTTTTATATTCGACGACAATTTACTAAACCAAAGTTTTACTCTCGTTTTTTAATGTGTACATCTTCAAAATTATACAATAAAAATGTTTCGTGCACTCATTTGATGGATACTGGAAATATTTTTCAGAAATTTTATTATCGTTGGTAAAAGAAATGTTAAGAAAAATATGTGCTTTGCTTTTTAGTGATATATATATATATATATGTGTGTGTGTGTCTGTGTAATAATGCCACCTTAAGCTTTTTGAATTTTTTTTAAAGAAGGGGAAGAGATTTAAAAAAAAAGAGGGTCCATCACAGTTTAAGGTGACCTATTACCTACTTAAAAAAAAGAATTCCGACCCCCTTCCCCTTCATCCCTTCTCCTCAGAAACGATTGAAGAGAGTACTATGATGTGGCGTAATTGCCTGTATAGTGCAGGTAATTACGCCACATCAATTTATTGCGTGTTTTGACGTATGTACGTCGCATAAACGGAGCTGGAAAGATGAATGTTCCCCTTAAAAAGACATTAGCGACAACCTTTTTCATCCATGTTGTGGATTGCTTGTGGCTTATCGACAAGATCGTTCACCTGTAGCATTTTATTTAAAGATGCGAAATGGTTCTGTGCTCTAGCCGGATTCAAATTTTGACTTTTTCGTAAAGAAATTTGATTTTGACGCCTGCGCATAAAATTTTCAAATCAATATCTACCCGTTGCTTCTTCCATTTGAAATGCGGTTTTCTTTGCAGTACCGATATGAACAGTAATTCGTAAAGTTTTCGATGTCAACGGATTATTTCGTGCAATCGTTTGATTCTTTTGCATAATTAATTTTCTTCGGCTTCACTTAGGACAGTTTACGGCCAAGCTTTTTCTTTACTAATTTTGTTTGCATCGAAGTAGTCTCGCAAAGTTCCTCGCGGAATTTTGAAAATCGTACTTTCCCTTTATTTACAGACATAACGTTATCCTTTACACTTTAAGCGCTTTTTTCAGATCGTCTTTTGTCCATTTCCCCAGAACACTTCTAATTCGACTGGAAATTATTGTAATACTATCTGAAGCAATCTTGAGGTCGCGAAAGAATTAACGAAAACTCGCAAAGTATCTACACAAACACGGGAAAATGGAAAAATTTAAAAAGTGCCTCAATACCTGCATTTGATTTTTTACAAAAAAGAAACACTTTTTTTTGAGTGCTTACATGAAATAAAACTAAAAAAACCGACCAAAAATTTTAAAATCTATAATACATTAAATTCTCTTTAAAAATCGGCAGTTTAAAATTTTTTTATTGGCGCTATCGGTTGACGGGCAACACAAAAACGAAATAAAATTAGATCGCGGAATTTTTGGTTATGTAATTTCCGTTCAAATGATTAGCATAGGTTGGTAAATTTTTAAATGAACAAGCCTATGTTTGAAAATGTCTCAGTACCGACGACGCAAACATATTGGAGAACGGTCAACTAGCGAAATTTACCTAATTTTAAGTGAAATATTGAGCAGTAGCGTAATTAGCTGCAATGGCGTTATTACCTACAAACACCTTATACATATATACCGAGGGTTTCATCATTGGAAATCTCGCTTCGATCGGGTCTGTCTGCAATTTCGGAATTTGTAAAAACACCAGAATCTTGTAAAATGTTTACGATCGAAGACAAATAATGAAGAAACATTCGATTGTAAATCGTTAGAGGTAATAAAACATTTTCGGAAAATCTTGATATTTTAAGAATTTGTAGGGAAACACACACACACAAAAAAAGGAGAGAAATGCAGTGGAACAAAGTCACAGCCCATTCAAATACTTTTTCCTAATTATCCGGTTCGTTTATCCGATTGTGAAAGTAAATTTTTCACAGTGATTCTTAAGGATAAAAAAATCTTTCGACGTACTTGATACGGACATGCGCGATGACGTTTCAAGGAATCGGATTCATTTTTTAATTTTTGTTTGTTCTTATTATTGCAGCAATATTGTGTTTCTGTCTTTTCCTTTACTCATATTGTTGCTCCCCAAAAGTGATTTTTTTATTGAATAGAGTGATTTTTTTAATTAGTTAAAAAAAAAAATAAACACCTTTTCCGCGTTTGGGGCATACGAAGTTTTTTTTTTTTGTTTTTTTTTTTCAGTGCCGGTTATTTGTTATTTTTATAACTACCACCATTGGTTATTAAATTTCTGTCATACGATGAGACTGCACGGAAAACACCAATTCGGCAGGTATAATTAAATATTTTTCCACAAAAGTTGCTTAATAAACAAATATATACGTATAATAAATGTAAAAACTAAGTTAATTAAAAAAAAAAAAGAAGAAAATTTTTCTTCTACTTTTCTTTCCGTGGTAAAACGATTTTTTTTTAAGATTCTGCATTGTGGCTAGTAATTCATTTCTCCCGCAATCACTGAAAATTATTTGATAATATGTTTAAAAAATTTATTCGACATCGGCCGAGAATTGAAAAGGCTCGATGCTTTTCATTTTTTTTTTTTTTATTCGTTCAAAGCATTAGTTCAAATAAAAATGAAATTAGTAGCGCGCGTTCAAGACAACTTTCAACTAAAAACAGTTATAAAATGTAGTGGGGAGGTATTTTCATGTTTTTACGGTATACGATTCCGACTACTTACGGTAAAAATGGCAGAAATATTTCGAACCGTTTTTTCATTAGCAGAGTTGTTCGAAGCGTTATTTCAAAAAAAAAAAAAAAAAAAAAAAAAAGGGTTTCTAATAAGATAACCAAATTATTTATAATCAAATCGTGCCGAGGAAACCGAGTGACAACCAAGGATTATAACGTGGCTATTGGGAATTAACCAACAGTTATGTTTCCTTCGTTATCGTCTAGTTTAAAAAATTAATGTCAGACGAGATTTTCAATCTACGGAGCCTATATATAAGCTTCATCACAGGAAAGTAAGTTTGATGAAACTCTGTAACGCACTCTACTCGAGTAGTTAGTTCTAATTTCAAATATTAACGCGGACTTTATCGCGACACTAAACTGCATAGACGGGATTATTATTATTATTATTATTATATGTTTGAATTGGTTTAGATACTCTGAAATATAAGAAATATTCCGCTAACAATAACTAAATTTACGAAGAAAGAATTGTATACATATACAAGTCATTTTATTCAATTTGATTCTTTCGTTGTTATTAAAACAGCTAAATCGTATATAAATATTGGTAGGTTTGAAAAAGTTTCATTTCACGGATGATTTTATTTTTGTTTTCGCTAACAAATACGATATCATTGTTGATAATTGTGCGCTCTTACTGTCATTCACATTATTACCCTTTTTTTTTTTTTTTGAAGGATTATTTTATTGAAGTTGTTTTCAGTTTAGAAAGAATCATTGGCTCCCTAAACTCATCGGTACGGTCGGGCTCAATGCGTTGTGAACTTTAACGTTACAATATTCAACCTGTCGATGGAACTCATCATTTTGAAGACCTTTTTTTTCTATTTTCTTGAAGTGAAACTTGTTTAGGCGCGTTTGGAATAAATTTCATCATGAGGCAACATCGACCGTTCATGAAAAGTTACTTTCACCGTTACACGTAGAGCTAATGAATGAGGGTGCACGAGCGATCAAATATTGTACAGGTGGGAGTTACTACAGCAGAATTTGATAAGACTTCAGAAAATAGAAAATTATTTTTTTTCTCCAAAATTCAAATTTTCGTAACCAATATTACGGTGAAATTTCTACTATCATTTTTATCTACCTGAAGGGCTACGTTTTTATTAAAAAATTACTAAGGCCTGGTTCACCGGGTGACAGCTATTAATCCGAAAACTGACAGCAGCAGAACTTTTACAGTTACCACCCAACTAGGATATGCGGCAAGAAGTTGTTATTGGCCGATTTAGACGAGATAAAATTATCGTGTTTGCCCGGTACTTCTCTACCGAGCCAGTTTAAACTTTTAATATTAATTCACATGTGAATAAATAAAACCAACTTCGCTACCCAATAAACATAGCAATAAATAGCGCGAAGAAATGGCGGAATCGGATTAGGGGCCGGTGGATAGTGGAAATGAAATATTTTTAATTAGTCGATTAGCTCGCAATTACTGGACCTTGTGTATTTACGTTTAGTAGCGGATTATTCGCTGTAATAACTCAGTAGCTTTTTCAAGTGACCATATGTATACAACACGCTTAACTGTCACGAGGTGATGGCTAGTTTTTAAACTTAATTAAAATTGCAAAAACAGCCATACCACATTCGTTTCATCGATCTGATTTAATTCTTTTTTTTTTTTTTTTATGATTATGCTCACGATTGAAATCTTGATATTAGACAGATTTATTTGTCCACCACCGGAGCGCTAACGAAAGAACAAGAAAGATACTGTATGAATAGTAAACCGTGCTGCCCCAAAGTTTAACCAAACAAAAAACGCAAATAAAAAAAAGATCCCATTAGTCGATATTACTACGCGGTTTGTGGAGCAAAGAATGGACGTCAAAGGCTACGTTCTTGCGCCAAATAAAGTCGATGATCGAACCATGGTGACCGCCTCATGATATAGTCCGCATGTCGAATACGCAACGATCAACCGGCTAAGAATAGGGCATATAAAAGTCATGACCACATACTGCAAAGAATAAAACTCCCCCTAGCACACATGTCCATATTAAAATATCCGTCAGTATATCATAATTGAATGCCGCAGTTTTAATGTAGTCCGTCCAAGCACCTTCACAACGTTAACAGAAATATTAAACGACAAATAATCGTAAAACATCAAAATTCAGGATGGCGGACTGTAACGATGGTCTTTAAGTAGCCTAGGCAGCTTTCACCGTGGCGATAACCTTAGTAGTTAAAAGCGGTAATTCGATTAAAAAAAAAAAAAAAAAAAATTACGCGGTTTGGTTGCGCGGAAAGAAGAACAACGACGCTTTTAACCTATATTTAATATAGAAATTTTTTCTTTTTCATTATCAACCGTATTGCTAATTATCTGCGGACGGGCAGCCGGACCTACTATACCACTATTAACCATGTCGGACCCCACAGGAAGCCCATCTCTTATCCTAACACATCTGTTGTTTCTTCAATTGTTGATTATTTTTCAAATTTGACTTAATTTGTAATAACCCTGTCTTTCGTATTGAAATTTTGATGTTTTTTTTTGTTTTTTTTTTTTATTTCTAAAGCTTTTCTAACGATTCACACGCTATAACTTTTGATTTTCGGCAAAATCTTACTGTCTACAAATTATGTCACGTGATGATGTCGATTTTACCGTTCGTGATTACACGTTGATCTTACACTAATTATTCCATAAATATACACATATATTCGAAGTATTATATGAATGCGGAATTTTGTAAATGCCGACTGCAAGTCGTCACGGTAAGTTATCTTTAAGCGTTCTTATTGTATCTTCAATTTTCTTGCAGGTATCAAAAAAAAAACAAACAAAACGGGTCTAATATTTCATTTTTTCTTAAAATTCTGCCCATTCGGTTTGACCTAACTTTTATGTAGGGGGAACCTATTTCTTAACAATGGTTTCTCAAATTTTTTCGATATAAAACTCGGCCTCTTTTTTACGGTATCCGTTTCTGGCCATTAATGATTTCAGTTGTTCGAGTTCTACCATTAGGAACTTCTCGATTGCGTTAAATGTACAGCTCTCTCGGTAAGTGTCTTAAGCACTCCCAAGTTTGCGACACATTATAGTATCTTTATCAATATATGTATCTTCCAGCGTTCGTTTTTTGTTTTTGTTTCTCCTGATGTAGCGCCCTGTTTCACCAAAACATCCGAAAATGGAAGTTTGTGTTATCTTCTTATAGGGAAATTAATTTTAGAATGAAAACTGTTAATGTCATTTAAAAATTATCTCGACCATACTGCCAACTTACACAAAGGTGCCGTTCACATATCTGTACTAACATTTGCGTTTCCATTTCTGATGAATAAATTAGAAATAATTGACGTAAGTTTCGGTATTGCCATTGATATGCTTATAAAATTTTCCGTCAAAAAGAAAAATACCAATTTTTGGAACTAAACTGATGGAGGTGAAATCAGGTCTTCACCGAGCCGTCGTTTATCTCTAATAATTTTAACAGGGTCTGGTGCGAGCACTAAAAGATGGTACGTCGACGATTATCATGAAATCACCTGCGCTTAGTTTGTAATTCGGTTTTCCGTAAATTGTTCAGAATTTTCTCTACAGTCTATTGAAAGTATTTAGCAATTTCTAAGAAATCTGTAATTCATCGCGCAAATGGCCGCAGACGATGTTGGTGACACTCTCGATTATTTCTTGAGATTACGATCGCTGTTCATTGATTTTATTGCTTTCTCTAGCCTATTCACGATTTGGTTAAAAGTCCAGTTCTACGTATGGCCCCTCATTAAGCATTTCAAGACCGGGAATTGACGTGTGCGAAATCAATATTATAACGAGGGGTCGTGTATTTCGTTAATCGTTTTGAATTGAAATAGCGGGTCTTGATTTTTTTTATACATATATGCTTAATCTAAGGTGGGTTAATTCGATTATTGTCTTTTAACTACCACGATTATCACGCTGAAGGATCCTCAGTAAAAATTTAATGAAAACTGGTCTGCCATTAAAACCGCTTTAAGGTGTGTGGTATGACTTGTTAAACAACATATCTGATAATGCTTTGAAGTGTACCCCTGGGCAAACTGCATCAAAACCTGTTGCACTTGACCAGAATGTGTTGTGCTGACCAGTATACAGATTCGGCGTAGTGCATGTTTGATCTTTGTAATATACGGTCCTGTCAGTGTCTGTGTACTCTTAATCGTCGATGGTAAAACTTACGTCTTATAGTTCCTTGATTCTTTCAATTTTTTCTGTAATTATTTCAAGTAGAAAGTTATCAAACAGTAGTAGTAGACTTGAGATCTATGCGACAATGGAGATAGCACAACGGGCTATTACCACCTACAGCAGAGCCGATGGGAAGCAACATGATGGCCCATTGTAGTAGAGTGATTTTTCGCATGATCGAAACTTTTACGTAAACACTTCTTGTAACATTTTTATCGTGAGTTAAACATTATAATCGGTAGATTTTTTATTTTTGATTTGGATTTACAGTATTGCTGGAGACAAAACAGGATTCTAAACATTGCAGCATTCAGCGCTAAACACGCACCGTTCAGTCACGGACCCCTTCATTAATTTCAAAAGCGTACGTTGCTAGAGTGTCGTTTACTTGGGCAAGCCTCGTCGATATGCGCTTTTGTGAAATTTTGGTATCCGTTAATAATATCAATAGCCTTCTGTTTCAGTTTTTCCGGCGATGTTTGCTATTGTAATTTAACAAGACCATATATACATATTTGTATTTACTGAGTATTGTTTCCACGGAGAACGAGACGGTAGGGCTATTAACTTCTGCAGTGCACGGGAATGTTATAATTGAAACAAAATCATTAAACGAAGTGACGCAGCACAGTTTTGTTGTAATAAACTGCGATACGTATAAAATGAGCGACTGCACTTATTAGAGGAAGCTGCTTGATGAACATGAGCTAGCGGAAGGTGAAGTACGACGTGTTCCGAGGATAATGCGAAGAGCGGACTTTTACATCGAGTCAATTATGTTTAGTATGGACTTGGTACATTATAATTAGACAGAATTTTGTTTCATTTTGAGAGGAAATCATTAAACGGAGTGATGTTGTTAATACGAACTTAGTACCGCTGGCGAGGTAGCCTAGTGGTTTAAGTGATTGACTATGAAACCAGAGGTATCATGAATTGGGTACCAGAGAAATCTGGCGAAGTAAAGGCGACCGAGCGAAAAAAACTGGCTCCAGTATTCTAGATACATTAGGTTTAGTACATTGGTGAACCTTAACTTCACAATCCGTAATACCTTATCAAGATTACGTGGAGCCTACTTCACTTTACTACAACTGACAAGCGCTAATTTATCCTATCGAGTATTAATAACTTGCATACATATAATAAAAAACTTAAGATATTGAAGTTGGAACTGGATAGAAATTGTAAGTAAAATTTAAGCACTGTTAGCATATTATTTCTGAAAAGCAATAAATTGAGCCCGGTCGAATGTCTTTCCTGGATCGAAAAACCACGAGTCGTGAAGATGGGATCGCCGATGAAAGGTACACAGTTTGTCTCTTAATCTGTAACGCAATATGCGCTTCTTATCACACTGTTATACTTTTTTCGTTATCTTTTTTATTTTAATTGGGTTTGCCAGCAAGTAGCCCAAAAAATGGAAAGAGGAGCGATAAATTTATATTCTTACGCGTTTAGAGAATACAGAAATACTTCAAGGGCAGGAATAACCGAAACAGAAGGAACTGAGAGAATACAAGAAGCACCGATAAGGGGAGTAGCAATATTAAGTAGTTTTAACAGCGAAGAATAGAAGAATGATTGCTCAGCAGAGAAGAAGGCCACACGGTGTTATACAAATGTTACAATGATTTATTTAGCGACACGGCCATCGAGGATAATAATAATAAAGTGGCGGATTTTTTACTACTTCCCGCTTCTATTTTTAAGAAAAAATGACGTAAGCCACTATTCTCCGATTTCTCTGTGTAAAAAATTACCCAATTCTAGATTTCGGTATTAAATATTTATATTTTCTTCTTTCGTATGGCTCGCTCTGTATTAACCTAATCTTTCTTTTAATTTTTCGTTCGTCGAGTTTCCTTTGCTTTTATATTATCATTTCTGCTATTTGTCTAGAACTTTTAACTATCTTTCATTTTTTATCTTCCTCTAGTTTTTGTTATTCGAATAAAGCTCTGGCCTGTGACGTTGATCGTATCACGCACAGCTCTTTTGTCCATTATTTATTACGTTAAGAAAAATCGGTTCCAGAGTTCGGTTTTCAACGTCTTGAATAGAAAATAACCTATTTAAGAATTAGCGATATTATTGCTAAACATTTATTTTACTACTTATATTTTTATTATTAACGTTGTTGTTATTCTTTGAAAATATTGATTTGTAACCCGAAAGTGTAACATTTCACGTTTGTTTTTTTTTTTTGGGAATTTTTCGGAAACAAACGAATGTTAATCTTTTCGACTGCGCATAACTTACAAATTAAATTTTTGTGTGCACGCGATTACATAAACATTATTTTTGGGCGCCTAAGACAAATTCGCATCATTTTTAATGTTCTTATATATGTATATATTGTTTACGAATTTGTTGCTAAACGAAATTTACGTTTTTTTTTTAAGTCAACTCCTAAAAGCTTGCGCGGGGGACTTAATAAATCGAGATTGGATTCTTGAAATAACTTTCTTTTTGTAAAAATATGAGAGCTGAATATAAATTATTGCTGTTTTAATCTTCATTCGGGTGATTTGAAGCGTGTCTATGAACTAAAAAAAAAAAAATATGAAACGCATGTATTCATCTCGAGTGAGGAAGGTCACAAGCATAGGGAAAAAAATTTTATGATAAGAGTTATTCCTAATGAAACAACTCGCTTGGTATAGACATCGTCGAAGAATATAAATCTTCAACTTTGACGAAAGTTACATGAATTTGACTTTTAAACAGCTGCCGTCTTTAGGAGAGTACAACGATAGAACGGATAAATTAAAAGAAAACCGTCTCGGGATGTTTCCTGCGATATGTAAATTTATTCATAGTTACGAGCAGGAAGAAATCCACTAAAAAATAAGCTTACTGATAAAGGCTATTGGCGTTTAGAAAGCCTGAGTATTAATTTTTCGTAGAAACAGACATTTGTATGACTGGAATTGTGCAATAAATCCGTTTAAGGAGATACCCGTCAATCTATTATTGCCAGAAGAGGAATAGAGCTGACAGATCTTTCTCGAAGTATTCAGAGAATTCGGAATTTGCTATTATTAAGCCTTCATTAAATTTCCGCGATGTGTTCTGTGTCTTCCGAGCTTTTTCAAGCAAAACGGTTTTGGGCACTACTATCTTTTCCTGCTGCTTAACTTTGTTCCGCTCGTTTTTCCGTTGAGACTATTTTAAAATATAGACAAAAAAACCTTTAATATAAAAGCAACCTGCCTGCCTCCCAATATAAAAACAAATTTGGACAGTTGCAGACTTTAGCAGCAGGCACGTGGACTAGAGTCGGGGATCTTTGCGAAATAGTTAAAAATGTTTAACTTTAATTTTTAATTATATAATAAGTTAACACTTTGTCATATGCTTCTAATGAACGTTTCTACGATGTGTTCTCTTCGGGATAACGAAATAGGTGAAAAATTGCACAACTTCCAAGTTCGTGGAGTATTTAAAATTATTACAAGTCAAATAGAAATAATGGCACGCCGCTACCCTCACGCTGATCTGTATAAACTTTAATGACGTAGATATATTTGCAATTATATGTAATATGAATAATTACTCTTTTTTTTTTTTTTTTTTGCTTTTCGTAAATTAGGATTTAAAATAGAAATGTAAATTTTTTTTCGATGTTTTGTGTGTCTTGTTCCTTTATTAGCCGACTCTTTGTAAAACTTTTGAGTACCGCTGCACTAAAGGAAGAAAAATACTGTTCCGCAGCTATCCTAGATGCATTAAACGCACTCGACAGAGTTCGGCACTGAAACCCGATTTTCAAGCTGAAGAAATTTCTTTCCGATAATTATATTGTCGATTGTTTACATTGTATCTATCGCGAATCGAAAATTCAAAATAGCTCGGGAAGGGTTTAAGTCAGCATTCTACGACTTGAGGGCGCGAATTCTACAAACTGATATACCTCGGGCCTATCGTGTACCTGATATGAATACATAAGAGATATCCCAATTATCGCGCACACCATAATCGCGTTAAACTTGTCGATGATACAGTTCTTTTTTTTCTTTTTTTTTAGAGCTACTGAAAGCTTTTAAAAACCCTTCAGCGGAGTTACCAAATCGACACTAGAAAATGATTAAATTGGCGCATTCTATGTGCATTGACAAATATTGTGCAAATCTCAACGCAACTTGCACTGAGTTTGCGTGTAAAATATTTTACTAATTGAATAACTCGTTTCGAAAATAGTGCTTTTCTTTTCTAAACTGTAACTGAAATTCCACCGATTGTCGCTAGTTCTCCCGGTTGATCGGCAGACGTACGGATAGAGAATTTTGTAAACACGCTAAGCGTTTTGTCGACTAGTTTTTAGGCGCACACGTGATAGCAGGTTAAACATATGGCCGAAATAAAGTTTACGAAATTTCGCGCGCATTGTGAAAAGTTTTCAAGTATTCTGTAGGAAAGAGAAATTATCGGAACATTAACAACTAACATGGCCGAAGCTCGATCGAGGTGGAAAATTATCCTCGAAATAGCGATAGTCGGGCGGCGAATTTTTCTGTTGACACTCTAGCTTTAAAGCTGCACAGAAAAAGTGAGATAGACGATGCGAACACGGAAGAGGAAGGAAATTATTTCAAAAGATTTTCGCGAATTGGCGCCAAAAGTGGGTCATTAATAATTGTCTACGAATGCGAACTTCCAGAGTTCCGAAGTTTAATATTTCCCATAACTCGAGAAACTTTTTCGATTAAGATGAGATAGGATAAAGTGCGTAATAATTGTCGCCTTACCGAGAAACATGTTAATAGTTTGCGTTGTTTTCCGTGTATCACGACGCAGGTGCTGAATAGGTAAAAAAAACTTGTCTCGGCCAGTAATTCTGATTTTAAAGAAATTATTGACGCCGACTAACTAACGTAAATATAACGCGTTAGACTTTTTCGTATTGTTTTTTTTTTTCTTCTTTTTTCTAATTTTTTTGAAATTCGAAATGTTTCATTTTTATGCGGCGCGATTTAATTACGCTTGAAGTTTCGCGATCGATTGCGTTACAACTAAACACGGTTCGATTTTAACGAGCTCTACAAGTGTAAATTTTTTCGAAAACTAGCAAGCATTTTCCGAGCAATTTGAAATTGTGTGATTTAGTACACAACGGCACTTACGACACTTAATTAGCCGAAAAAGATGTTTATGCCTAATAGGCAAATAAATTAGTTAGCAATCGTTTCTACTTAATATAAGTATTTCGTAATCCTTTGCGTGTTGTATTTTCATGGTGGAGCATTCTTGAGGCAACGTTGGCTCGCAAACTATCCTAGCGAAATTTCACGGTAAACATTGAAGTTGTCTTAATTCATTTTCTATACGAGTACATGTTTATATAGTCGATAGTTTCTCTGCCTGTATAACATCAGAATGTACGCTAATTTGAACTTTTCTGTTAACATTAGTTCTTACTACCTTTTTGTTTATAGCCTGATTATTAGTCACCTCATATTTCCATTTGATCCTGTAAAATATCCAGAGATAAAATTTTTTCATATGCATCCGAATGCTATTTATTTTAATACAGCCGTTATGCACCTGCGTGTGTGTATTTAAATATTACTTCTATATTAATGCATCCCCAGATCGTATTTACGTGCCAGAGAATATTCGTTAGTTTCGACTATTTTAATATCTGTGCACTGTCCGTTCCCTCTCTATTCTTTCTTCGCCTAACTATAATTTTACATTGTCACTGATTCTCATTTGAAGATGCGAAATATATCATATAAATTTTTGTATCTGTATCCGGATACTCGTTATTTTAATTTTAATTGTTACATCGCATCATTTCTTTTTTAATGTAAAATTGTATTTAGATCATTTCTATTTAAAACACTACCTGTATGTTAATTTTAAATGTATCTTTTATTCGTTCCAGTATAAGATAAAAAAAAAGAAGCCACAAAAAATAAAATAAAGAAAAACTGAAAGAATATCGATTGCAATACCGATATTAAACAATATGATGTTACATGTCGCATTGTAAACTCGGGATTTTTAAAATTTCCCAGTTCAAATAAATCGTAGGTGAATACATGCCTGCTTGTTGTTAACTGTATAATAAAAACCAACTTAAATAACAAACAAATATAAGGATAAAAATAATTTATAACAATAAATTAAATAAATACCTTTTATTTAGGAACGTTTTCGGGTATAACCCATCAAGAGCTAAAACTAACTTAATCGAAACTCAAAACAAGTGTGTTACGAGTCTTTCTTCGTGACGATGGGAAAAGTCTTTAATGACTTCGTTCATCCATTTGATCCTTAAATCAGTATGTAAAGATTCGCTCCTTTGGAACCATCGAGCTTTGGTTATCATACGGAGGAATTTATTTTGGGTTGCTCGAATAATGTTTCTGTTTGATGTTTTGCTACAAGTGTGTTTTGAGTTTTGATTAAGTTAGTTTTAGCTGATGATGGGATTATACCCGAAAACGTTCCTAAATAAGGTATTTACTTAATTTATTGTTATAAATTATTTTTACCCTTATATCTGTTTGTTATTAAAGTTGGTTTTTATTATATCAAATAAATCGTATTTGTAGGTGTGTATCGGATGTATTCGATTTTATAACCGTTTTTTTTTTTCTTTTTTTGTGTCATATTTTATTACTGCCTATATAAAAATTAATAAAACGTACGATTGAAATGTAGTGCACGTTTTTTGAAAAATAATTTGTTCAGTTATTGTTTTGGTTAAACGTTAAGTTCAGGTAAATTTTTTTGTTTCACGCATACCTTTATAAATGCTTTTTTATAAGTACAGTATCTTAAAAAAAAAAAAAAATGAATTTATTCCCAACATTTCTTCCAATTAATTCATTTAAGAATCACTTTATGCATTTTCAAATACACCTTCTATTTAGACTCTCTGTTTTCATATACCTGACTATGAAGGGACTATTATTTCAGAAGGAAATTATAAAAAAACAAAAAAAAAAAAAGTAATAAATAAATATTTATAAAACCGATGCTATTTCCATTGTCACACTCGGAGGGTGTTTTTTTTTTTTACTTTTTTATTGGGCTTTTAAACTGTACAATTTTCTATATTATATCTGGTATAATTAATAAGATACAAAATAAAATCACAATTTACACAGTTCATAAAATTAACAAATATAAAAAATACGCCGACTAAAAGAGCTTTTTAACTTTTATAAATTATTGTTTCTTTCAACTAACGCGTCTATAAATAAATTGGTAACAGTTACAATAGAAGAAAATGGCCTATAAGTTACCTCTAATGCGGTGATGTAAATGATGAGTTCGCTTTTTCTTATATTTAAAAATTGTTACGGAAAGAATTGATCAGAATTTTAAGAAAAACAAAATTCCATCAGTATTCGGAGTTGACAGGAAAATAAAAAATTTTTAAAGAAAGACGACTTACCACAATTACACGCGGCAAGTGTATATAAAATTCCGTGTATTTCTGCGTGGTCTAAGTTACTTAAGACAATTTGAAAAGGCTTTGCATGCAAGATTTCTTTTTTTTTTTGGCCCGGCATCTGAACCATTTGGCTACTTTCAACACAAATTTATTCTAAACAGAAACTAACATTCTTACTTAAAAAAAAAAAAAAAAAATATTAAAATAAAATAAAAATGAACAAATAGACGAAATAGAAAATAACTCTAAACAACTGCCATCTATCGATTATGAACCTGAATAAGGCGACCAAAGCTTGGTTCCCACAATATAGCAAATACTGTATGTTATACGGAGGAAAAACCGACGAGGAAATTAAGTCCTTGAAAAATATATCTCTGCGTCTACTAAATAATCTACAAGAAAATAACAGATGCCCTCCGAGTAACTCTGATCATCTCGTGATCGTTGCAAATAAAATTTGACGTTTGACTTTGAAAATTTTGTGAAACTCATGTATGTCCCATGAGACGGGCGACAGATCAAGGTAACAAATTTTCTAATAAACCGTTCAGGGTTAGTTAACGGCACATGATAATACCACGGTCTTGTCGAGATAGTTGGTTAGACTGTGTTATAGAATCTATTTAGGTTCGAGTTATTCTTTATATTTATCCGATTTTTTCGATTGTCTCTTTTAATTTTCCGAAATAAATCAGTAGAAGGGATGAAAGGATATGGGACACCTTCAGAAGCAGCTTCCTTGGCAAATAGATCGACATTGTCATTTCCCTCTATTCCACAGTGACTCGGAATCCAACAAAATTTCAAATTCATTCCTTTATTAATTATCTCGAGGCACATTTATTTCTTATTTCATACACCAGCGGGTGTAATTTATAGTTAAGTGTGTCACATTTTATCGCTGATGGTAAACTTAGGCTATCACTGATAATTAGGCATATCTTTTGTCGACGTCAAGTGTGATTGTTAAAAAGTCCAAAGCCTTATGAATAGCCAATAGTTCAGCAGTATAGACCGTCGCCTCAAACGACAGCTGAAAATTCTGTAACGTTATTTCTTTGATATAAAAAGCTGCACCTAATGCACTACAACGTTCTTCGATTTTAGAGCCGTCAGTAAAAATTATAACACAATCGTGATAATGGTTATTGATTAGGTAATTAAATCGCAAATTAATGATATGAGGCGGAAGGTTTTGGGTTCTCAGATCTTTAAACAAGCTCGTGTTAATATCTAGCTGCAAAAAAATTGATGTAATGAAATGAAAACGATAGATAACACCGATATAAGCGCTGGACTGTGCCTATAGTATAAAGCTATTATACTTGACAGTAAAGGCTTTTTGAAATCAACTAATCTCTAATCAGTATTTTTTTTTCCCTATTCCCGAAACTTCGGGTAGGGTACATTTATTTAATAAAAATATTGATTCATTATAATAACGGAATTAATATAACCCATCCAATTAAGTATTTGGTATTATATTAATTACCATTTTACAGTTGTTTTTTTTTTACAATATCTACATATATTTTTACTCTTAACTTAATATAAATGTACATTATTTTTCCGGAATTTTATTTCTTCTATTGTAAATTTATTAAATTCATTAAAATAATTTTGAACAAGTTGTGTTATATCATAATTACCGAGTATATTATTATTATTATAATTGCATCCTTGTAGGATATGAAAAACATCATCTCTAAAATTACATATTACACAGTTGTCAGACTCAGATATCTTAAATTTATATAAATATACCTTAAATAGACCGTGCCCTGTTATAAATTGAACATTAAAAAAATTTGGCGTATATTGATTATTTTTAAATCTATCTATTATACTTGGGAAAATTTGATACGTTATTCCGTTATAATTATTCCATATTTCTTGAAATTTATTTATATAAAATTTATCCATAATTTTATTCATTTGTTTTACTTTAATTAGTTTATTCTCATATTTAAAAAATGGTGTCTTGTATTTTACGTTATTGAACGGATGCTCTATATTAATATTATTTTTAATTGCGACCAAGCTTATATGTTTTTGTATTTCATATTCGATTGGTTTAATACCAGCTATAACTATGGCTGACAAATAACTGATTGTTCTATATGATTTAATCATTTTTATAGCTATAAGCCTTTGAAAGCTTTTTAACATCTTTTGAAATTTTTTAGTTTTTAACATTTCTACATATATGATACTATTATAAAGTATGTTAGGTAAAATAATACTTTTATACAACGTAACTCCTTTTTTATAATTTATACAGTTTTGGTTATTATACAACTTATTAAATATTATTATGAATTTGCTTATTTTGGTTTTAATGTAATTAAAATGTTCATAAAATTTTAAATTACTGTTTATTATTACTCCCAAGTATTTTATTTGTTTTACATAGTTGATATTTAAACCGTACTGTTCTAAATTTAATGGTCTATTAGTATATTTTTTATTAAATATCATATAATTAGATTTAGTTTCGTTAATCTTAAGGTTAAATTTGTTAAGCCATTTCGTTATTTCTATGTACACTAAATTTATCTTATTTTCTAAACCTTTTTCATTTCTATCTGCCAGTACAACCGCAATATCGTCTACAAAGGTATATATCTTAACATCGTTAGGTAATATTATCTTATATAATTGAGAAAAAACTATATTCCATAGATATGGGCCCAACACGGACCCTTGTAATACACCCATATCTAATTTTTGCTTCTTTTGTACGTTACCTATTTCAATATAAGTATATCTATTTCCGCAGTATTTATTAATAATATTTAGTACATTATAATCTATTCCTATTTCCTTCAATAATTTAATTAAACTGTTTAGATCAAGACTATCGAAAGCCTTCGCTATATCTAGCGTCATTAGGCAACTCAAATAGGAATTGCTTTTATAATGAGTTATTATTTTTAAAATATTCCATATTGCCAATTCTGTTGATTTACCCGGCAAAGCGCCATACTGGTCTTTGTTAATTACGTTATGCTGTTGAATAAAATCTTTTAATTTAATCAATATACACTTTTCATAAATTTTACTGTAATTTGATAAAAGTGAAATTGCTCTATAAGAACTAGATAATTTTAAATTTTTATTCATTTTCGGTAATATTACTGTCTTTGCTATTTTCCATTTTTGTGGATAGTGTTCATATTGAAATAGTAAATTCATTAATTTTGTAATCACTTCCGGGTATTTTCTATTAAAGTTTTTCAGAAATCCGTTTGATATTTTATCTAATCCACAAGCTACGTTATTCTTAAGATTATCAATTATTAATTTAACTTCTTCTTTACTCACTGAATTTGTTACGTTATTTTTATGTAATTCCTGTTTAAAAGGTTTAGAATTCAAATATAATGTTTTACTTAACAAATTTACTTTTTCTTGATCACTATGAGCGTAGTTGTCTAACGTAGGTATATTTAATTTTGCTTTCTTACCAAGTAAAATCTTATATTTCAATCCAAAAACTGCTTTACCACTTAGTAGGTTCTTCCAAGCTTGCAGTTTTGCCTGTTTTATCATAAATTTATATTTCTTGAAATTGTTCTTATAGTTATTATAATGATTTGCTTTTAAGTTTAAATTTTTACAATTTCTATATTTCTTATATAAGTTATTAACTAAATACTTTAATCTCTGTAATGCAGGGTTCCACCAATAAACTGCCCCTTCCATTATTACTTTATTAGAATTTTGTATTACTATATTTACGTATTCTTGGAATTGATCTAACCATTTGTCTATTTCATTTATTGAATTACAGGTTACATTTAAATCTATTATATGATTAAATTTAATGATATTTACATCTAGCTTATTATAATCAATCTTTGTAATAAATTTTTTATTATATTCATTATTAATTTGCAATTCAAACATTATGTAAAAATGATCACTATAATTTATTTCGCGAGATACTTTCCAGTTTTTTATTACTTGTATAATGTTATTTGTTATTAACGTTAGATCAATTGTACTACATTGTTTGTTTCTTTTGAAAGTATATTTATCTTTAATATTTAATATATGTAATTCAAAATATTGTATTAAACTGTATAATTCTTTACCTCTTGAATTATTAACTTTATCCCAGAGTGTATATCTCGCATTTAAATCACCGAGTAATACAAATTTACGTAAGTTATTATTACTTATATATATATATACTTAGAAACCGAAAATAATTACTTGCTAATTTATTGGGAGGTATATATGTTAGTATAAATGTTATACCATTTATTTTTACAACAACTATGTTATATTCCTCATGCATATATATACAGTTTATTGGTGTCCCGTTTCTATAGATTATACTTAATTTTCTATGCGTAATTTGTTTATAATTAGTAGGTACATAATTACTATTGCACCTGTCACTTATAAATACGATATCGATATTTCTAGTTATTACATTAGCCCACAGTATATCTCTTGCCTGTTTACTATGATTTTCGTTATATTGCAAAACATTGAATCATTTTTCTTTTACTATCTAATTCCCTTGCTGATTCGCTATTTCCGTTTTGATTTTATTAATAATTTTTGTTAATCTTATTTTTGTTGCTCTATCCGTTGATGCATCGTGAATAGTTTTTAGTTGGGTTATAACTGTTACTACGTTTACCGAGTCGGACTGCAGTATGTCTTTAATTGTACTTACTGCTAATTCATTTTTGTTTACTCTTGCTATTAATTCAATAATTTGTGTGAAATTCATTATTACATTTTTCTGATTTTCAATTTTTTCTTTTATGGGTAATAATGTCTTTTCAATTGTGTCCTGTTCGGCTAATTTAGTTTTTTTTTTAATATTTTTTGAATTTATAACGGTTTTATCTTCTATTTCGTTTTTTTTATTAGTCACTACGTTCTGTGTTATGCCTTTGTTACTTTCCTGTTTTCCCTTCGTTTGTTTATCTTTGTTCTTACTGTGAGCTTCGTCCTTTGCATTAATTTCTTGATCCTGTATTGTATCAATATCCATCTCCTCTCTTTCTAGTTCTTCTAGACTAGTTAGGCTTGACGCTGCCGATAATTTGTTCTCTTCTGTTTCATTACTTTCATCAAATGTATTTGATTCTTCCGATGTTGTTGGATGTGTTCTTTTCCTTTCAGCGATCTGGTTTGTTGCTACTCCTATTTCTTCGTCGCCTCTTTCATTTATTTTTTTGATTTCCTCTATGTCTCCTTGTTCAACTAACTTGTTTTTCCTTGTACTTGACCAGTGTTCATCAGAAAGGTATATTCGGAAATTCTCATTTTGATACGTTATAACTAATGATTCTGGAAAATTTTTGTTTGTTGTATTTTCCTCATTCGGCATAATATACGCTTGCCGTCTAAAACTTAAAACATGTTTAAAACCTTCTTCTAGTCCAGCCTTAATGAAGAATACCGGAGAGTTAGTTTTAACATTAGCTTGCTTTAATGCATTTTCAATCACTGAGTGTGGAATATGCGGTGACACATTTGATATAATTAATCGCTTTGCAGGATTAATAAGTTTTCTTATATAAATTTGTTTTTCCTTTATCTTAATAATGGGATGCGATTCAGTAATTTTTTCAGCGAGACTTTTGTTTGTTAAATAAATACAAATCCTATTATTTGATATTCTAGAGGCAAATATTATGTTGTTTGCCCCTACATACTTTCCTATCGCATAAACGTATTCTTTAAGTTTTATTTCATTTATTGCATTTAAAATGATAGCTTGATTTCTACTAGGAAAAACATATGATTCTATTATTTTACTGTAAGATAAAGTGTTTTGTATTTTATTTTTTTCCGTTAGTAATTCCGGCCCCTTTTGGGCCATTTCGGTATTTTGGTTATCAATGCTTATATCTATATGTGTTAATGTTAGTTAAAAGATAACACATTTACGTTAGTATTTCAAACTTCTATCGTAATTTATTCTCTCTTAGTTAATTGATAAGAAAGTTGTATTTACCTATTTTATCTGCATAAACTGAACACAGTATAACAAAACCATTCACTTTCAAACTATTGTTTTCAAGTCAATCTCTACTCAGTATTAACTCTAAAATTAACTGACGGTATAGAGAAAAATTGGCAATTGCATAATTCCACTAGAAACCTATCCGCTAAATCATTCCTCTTGACAAATAAAGAAGAGAGATGGGTTTCCGCATGTAGACGTGGTATCGGAGCTGTTCGGACATTACCAGATATAAGCCTCATAATCAAGTTTTGAAGTTTCTTCAGTTTATTTAGGTTCGTTCTAGAAGCCGGACCGTAAAAAATGGATCCGTAATCCAGCTTTAAGCGCATTAAGGATTAGTACAGTAGGAATTTATGATCATAGCACAATTATTATATAATGTTAGAATGTGCTTAGCCCAAGTAAGTTTTGAATCCAAGTACAATTCTAAATACTTAACATAAGGTTTTTCTACAATAGCCTCGTTGTAGATTCGGATAAAATGTTCTTGATCATTGAACCTTCTCATGGTAAATTTAGAAATATATATTTTGCTAGCTGTGCTGGAACTCCTATCGACATTAACTGATCAAATAATACAGGAATCGACACATTATCGAAAGCCTCCTTAACGTCCAGGAATGTAGCTATTAAATATTCCTTATTAATAAATGATAGATAGACATCATTTATTAAGTGAGAAATGCCAGCTTCTGTGCTAAGGCCAGGTCTAAAACCAAAAATGCCACTGGGAAATTCACTCTTGTTTTGAAGCTACCAATAGAGCTTGCTAAAGCAATACGTCTAAATGACGATGGTTGTAACCGGGCCTTATTTGATTTCGGCATGGGAATAACCAAAAATTGTAGCCAGTCCTCTGGAACCTCATCGTCTCGAACTAGTTCATTGTAGATATTGACCAACACATTTTTAGAATGGTCTCCTAATTTATTTAAGGTAGAGTACGTACTTCCATCCAGCCCAGGGGAAGAATTCTTCTTATTAATTAACGGTCAAGACAATTCCTTACCAGTTATAGGGCGATTAGGAAAGTGGAATACTTCTGCAGTGTTTGAGATATTTGGGCTGATCACTTCTTCGAACAAAGGAACGTAAGCAGGTACAATAATGCGAGTAAAACCTTTAAACCAGCTGTCATCTTTCATATCCCTTGACTGGGTATGCTTATTTTTAAACCGTTTCGATAAATTCCAAATTTGTTTAGGAGGAGTATTTCTGTTAAATTTTCCACAAAAATCTCTCCACGAGGCTATTTTTGTTTTCTTCAAAAATCTGCGGGTTTCTGCGGAGTTCTATATGTAATATTCATGATTCCATTGTTCCTGTTTTCCGGAAAGATCTTAAAGCCTCATTTCTTTACAATCGCTATTCCACCAAGGATTAAGGGACTTTTTCCCTCTATAATAAGAAGCAGGCGGCATAGATTTATTTAGCCCCGAGACCATATTTATCTAAGGAGGAGATTTGATTATTCTTCTACAATCATTTCTGTTGCAACCCCGTAGATAATTTCGAGTGTTAAAATCACCACCAAAGATGATCGGAAAGCAACTATGGCTGTCTAGGTTATTAAGAATTAATGACGCGTCAATAATGTGACGCAGCGTGGAATAATAAGAAATAAGATAACAAGAAACTTGTTTAAAATGTGCTAATATACAGACTCCATTAGATCTGGTGTTATTACTATGGCTGGAAAACTTCATCCGCATTACCTAATGTCTTAATACCAGCCTTAACTAAAATAGCCGCGCCTCCATATTCGTTCTCTCCATCATCCCTGTAGCAAGTATAATTACAAATGTTAAACATTTTCCTAGTGGATAACGCAAGTTTCTCCAAGTAGAAGAATATCAAGGTCATGCAAGGATAGAAATAGAATCGCATTTATTAGCCAGAACGCTCTTCGCATTCCACTGTAATATTATGACCATATGTAGTCAATAATAAATGGAAAAAGAGAGAAAAACGTAGCTAATATCGAAATAAAATAACGCGATAAATAGACGAACTCTTACGGATATATAATTAAATGTTACATTATGCTTTTAAATCACGTACGAAATTTGTAGTATATCAATACTTACTTTTTATTAAAAACCTTAGGATCTTTATGAATATTATTTTTATTACCTTTAGAATCTACGATACTGTTTTTAACTGAACTAATTTTAGATCCAGAAGGACTTGGTTTAGACGCCTTATCGTTCTCGATTTTATCGGCCATATTATAAGTTTGGTTTTTAGGTATTGTCGTTTTTGGCATTTTTAGTCACTTTTCTGTCTTCATCGGAAGAAAAGAATGGCACGGATCGTTTTAAACTTGTATCGACCAGTTGGTTAGGATCGTTAAATCCAGTGCGTTCAGAAATAGGTTTTGGTTTAAAAGCAGGTATGCCTGCTTAATAATCTTGAGAGTGAATAGAATGCTCTCAATAGGGGGAAAACTCTCGTAATCAGGAATTTGATTTTATTGGAGTAGAGGTGATCTTGTTTATACGATTGCGGGATTTCCATGGTAGCTTCATGGTGATCTAGATTATGGTTAGCCATGAAGTCGTTTATTAAAGTTTGACGTTTTTTTTTGTTTTTTTTTGGGGGGGCAATTGTTATTCGCCGATTTATGACTACGTCTATAATAAACACAAGATAAAAATTCGTTACTGCATGCGTCCGACATATGGCCACTCTCTCCGCAATAGCCACATCTAATACCTCCTTTTCACTGGTTAAATACGTGTCCATATCGTAAGCAGCGGAAGCATTGCCGAACCCTTCTGACAAAAGTATCACATTGGAATCTATCACGCCAAAGAAATATATAAAAAAGGAGATTTTGTCTCCTTCCAAAGAAATAGAAATAAGAACGGTAGTACTGGAAACATAACTTACCTTGCCGTTAGAAAAACATTTTCTGTTTAAGCGTTTAACTTTATTGATAATAAACGGTTCACAATTTATCATTTCAGCCAGCTGATCTTCAGAATAATCTACATCCACTCCTGTAACTACAGGCAATCGCGAGGTGAGATAAGAATGGATGTATGCGTTGTATCCGTTATTTACGAAGAAGGGGCTATTCGGCCATTTGATTGTCCGTGATATAAGAATTACTCTGTTGCGACTCATTTTTTTAATTTCAATTTTAGTTTTATTAAACGACTTTTGTCTTACCAATTAAGCTACTTTTAATGCACTAATTGACGTTCTGGAATTACTGTCTACGTTTAGTTTCTCTATAAAAACCTTATAATTATCATTATTGTCGTTGTTAGGAGTATAATTAATTTTAAGTTTTAACGTATCTAGATTTTCGGTGAAATTGACTATTTTAGTTTTAGAGTTAGATTTATCATTGAAGTTAGCATTGTTTTTATCGAGATTACTATTAGAGTTAGAAATGACGGAGGAGCTGTTGACTTTATTTTTATCTGTTTCGAAGGACGGGCAATATTAACATCTTTGTTTGCTACACATCAGGCTTATCGGAGTAATTACATTTACTGGCGATAACCAAAGAACTTAAATCACATTATCAGCAATATGCATCAAATCGTCAGGCGGCCGGTCTGTATCGGACCCTTTTTCTGACATTATTAAAATAGATTCAATCGGTATAAATCGGTGTTGTACCAAGCATCGAAATAAAAGGAGGCGGATGAATGTGTGTGTATGTGAATATGCGTGTTAGTGTAATCTATTGTAAGTAGTGTATACAAAATGCTTTAAAGAAATATTCGAAGACGGCAAACAACGTACAAAAACGAACGCGAATAAACACTCCCGAATATTCCCGTAACTTTGTTAGCCTGCGCATGTAAGGATTAAAAAACGTGAAGTAGATTGCCAACACAAACAAGTTGAAAAATCCAAAAGTGAATAATTGATTAGAGAAGCTATTAAAATCGAAAGATATAAAACTATTAATTTGAACATCATTTCAAATTGAAAGACGGGGTTATTGGTCAATTTAAATAAAAAAGAAATAGTAACTAACCAATTAGCAGCTCATCTGTGAGTGTTGCTTATCTATGTAAGACTTGGGGTTTTCCTGAGACTCATTATGTTTCATTCGGATGATGAGTAATGTACACTAATAGGCTGACTGGTTTCGCTTATATAGAACTCTACATTCGTGGCACACGAATATGGTACTGTGTAACTGTAACTAGTCAACGTATTATATAATTTTCTAATTGCGTAAACTGTGAATTTATTTTATATTTTATTAATTAAACTGCGGTAAAAGTCACACAGTTTTTTTAAATATGGATAAAACTACAAATATTCATATCCATTAGCACTATTTCTTGTGCGCAGTTTTTTAAATTTCTTAACCGGCTATCATATTCACTTTCTTTTGACCAGTAGTCAGAGCACAAATAAAATCTAAAACCTGACCATTCATTTCATCGTAGTGGAAACGCTGTAGGTCGGCGCTCATATATACGTGGGCCATCTCAAAAATAAGTTTTCTATACATTTAATCATCCTTCCTTTTATTTTTCCATCCAACCTGATCTTCCCACGCGGCCTTGGTTTTACGATTTTCCTTCGCTCCGTTATTGTCCCTATTATCCGTTTACGTCTGAATCATACTCTTCTTCCTTCCTCACGTTTTTGTTTTCATCTCGCTCTTTCCCCTTATTGCCCTCTTCATCCTGACGACGAAGCCGTCTGTGATCCTGACCATATCCTCTTTGAATGTCCATCCCTCGTGAACGAGCGCACCTCTTTGTATTCCAATCTGCTGTCACTCAAACTCCCTACTCCTTATTGTGCCTTTCCGTCGATCTCAGTTGTTCCTATCCTCAGTTCCTTTATCTTATCAATAGCTGACCGAATCGACATTTAACTGATCCTTCTCCTTCCTTTCGTTTCTGGGCGAAGATCCTTTGTTGACATGCCCAAAGGGGAGGAAAGAAAAAAAAAATATATACATTGCTATTTGAAGAAAAATATTGAAGTATTTATTATAATGCAGACAATTTTACTTCAGCTGTCATCTTAGAAAACATCCGAGATGTGTTCCATTGATTGCCGTTTCTATTTCTGTTTGCACAATCGGTTAGACATTTTTACAATGCAACCAGAAATTTAAATATTTAATTTCCCTCAAATTTGATTGCATTTCATTTATTTTTAAAAGTATTGGGAAACTTACTTTTAAGATGTTCCTTATACCTGTATTTAGTTTTTTAATGAACGTAAAATAAATTTTATTTCTTCCGTTAGTTTTATTCATCTCCTATTGAGTTTAATTTCTGTCATCATTTAAAAGAAGAAAGGTGAGGTCTCTTTAAACTTTCTCTTAGCATAGAGAGGATTTCACTGAGGAAGGATAATATGTTTTGTATTTCTTTACGGAGCTAAAATGAAAATAATTTGTAGCTTAGATATGCTCTAACCCGGTTATTGTAGGAACTAAATGGAAGAGATTCATTTAATTGATTAGCATTTGCGTGAAATATGGAGTTTTATTGCTTTTACTGTATTAACGTCTCTTCAATGGCACCATAAATTTATATTTATTTTTACGTGTAAATAATAACAATGACGCTGAAATGGAAGTCACTAATATTAATCCTAATAACCCGGAGCCTGCGTCTAACGAGGTTAACTCCGACAAGAGAGCCAGGCCACCGCCACCCATTATGGTAAAAAACGTACAAAATATCACCAACTTCAGAGAATTCCTACTAAAGATACCTGATATAGAATTTTCACTTAAATCCACGCTGTCGGGAGTGACAATAAAACCTTCTAACCCACTAAGTTATCGTACCCTTATAAGGGCTATGAAAGATAGTAATTATTTATATTATACTTACTCCCTAGAGGAGGATAAACTGTTCAGGGTAGTGTTAAGAAACCTGCACTGTTCTACTGACCTAGCTGAACTAAAAGCAGAGCTGGAGGCAAGAGGTTTTGTGGTAGCTCGGATCACTAATATTCTCAAAGGAAAAACTAAGCAACCCTTGCCAATGTTTTTTGTTGACTTAATACCTGCTCCAAAGAATGGCGAAATTTTCAACATCACGCGCTTATTGAATACAGTAGTGGCGGTGGAAGAACCGAGAAAAGACTCGAGGCTGAAACAATGTAGACGCTGTCAGCTGTTTGGTCACACGGCCAATTACTGTAACCTTCCTCCTCGTTGTGTAAAATGTGCAGGCAAGCACGACACTAAAACATGTACTAAAGGCGTCGATGTGCCAGCAATCTGTGCGCTATGTGACGGAAATCATCCGGCGAGCTACAGGGGATGTTCGGTGTACAAGCAGCAGACTACATTCTATAAGAATTTACGATCAACTTACGCTAGCACTCAAATAAATACCTACAATGCCGCAAGTGGGGATTACAATTGTTCTAGTGTAGTAAATAATAATAGGACTTATGCCAATGTTGCTAAAGCTAAACGCGTAGATTTAGATCTAAATAATGTATCCAGCAGAGGACATCTGAGTAACAGTAAAAATTGCTACACCGACGATGGTATTACCACTGCCAGTAATAACAGCAACAGAAACAATGCTGATATGTCCTCAATGCTATCTGCATTTTTGAACGAATTTAAAAGCGTAATTAATCTATTAATCTCCTTACTAACTAAGGTTATTGAAAAACTACTATCCTAATGATAAATGAAATAAATAACATCTCTCGTCAGTCACTAGTGATTATGCTATGGAACGCCAATGGCATTGCTCCAAAGAAAGGAGAATTAGAGATTTTTCTTCAGCTTAATACTGTTGACGTTGTACTGATCGTGGAAACGCATCTCGTAAGAAGTCACAGCTTTAAGCTAAACGGATATAACGCCTACACTGCGCACCACCCTGATGGCACGGCCCACGGTGGTTCCATGATATTGGTCAAAAGTGGATATAAGCAATATGAAAATTTTTCCCGAAGCACATATGCCTATCAGGTCGTTGCCGTGAACATAGAAACATTCGCAGGTGAAATCGCCGTGGCGGCAATTTACTGCCACGGAGGATTCGCAATACCAGACGTGGAGCTCAACAGTCTTTTTAACAACTTAGGAAATAAGTTCATATGTGGTGGTGACTATAACGCGAAAAGCTTCGCGTGGGGTTCTAGGCTAACTAATCGGGCTGGGAAGAAGCTTGATAGGTGCCTACGGAGTAATTCACTTGCCGTCCTTTCACCAATGACGCCCACGTACTGGCCTGCGCATGATAATAGACTTCCAGACATATTGGATTTTTTTATCATCCGTGGATTACAAAGATACAGCAGAGAATGTAGTACTGTTAATGACCTCTCTTCAGATCATATTCCAGTTGTTGCCGTCGTAGACGTACGCCCGAGGTGTATACCCACCCAACAAGGACTGGTTAATAAGTCCACAAATTGGGACCTCCTTTGTAGCATAATCGAAAGTAATATCAATTTAAGAATTAAAATAAAGAATAAAGAGGACATAGACCTAGCGGTCAAAAATTTTACCAATCTAATTGTACGCGCCTGCCATGACTCGACTAGTTATACCTCGGATAAACGGCGAGTCAGATTCATTCCGGTCGAGATTAGACAGTTAATTAAAAAAACCAGGGCAGCCAGGAAGAAGTGGCAGCGCAGTCGCTACCCATCGTTAAAGAAACAGTATGCAACTCTGCAAAATGCGTTAAGAACCAAAATCAGCCTGTATAAGAACGAAACGACTCAAAGGAATCTGTTAGCAATGAACACTGATACCGCAGCCTTGTGGAACAATACGAAGAAATTGCTACAGTATGAAAAGGAACAATTCAACATAAAAGTAGACAACAGTTGGGCCAAAACCGATAAGGATAAGGCAAACGCATTTGCAGAACACCTCAGCTCAGTTTTCACACCGCATCCAGATATGCGCATTGAGCGCTCAGAACTGATGCAACGTATGTCAAAGGTTCCCTGCACGTTAGGAAGATCAAAAATGTTTACGCCGAAAGAGGTATTCGAATGTCTGCGCAAGGCACCGCTACGGAAAAGCCCTGGAGCAGATAACATCACAGGCGAAATTATCTCACGACTCCCACCGAAGGCAGCTACCCTGTTGTGTTACATATTCAATGGAATATTACGAACTGGATACTTCCCTGAAGCATGGAAGAAGTCAGTAATAGTAATGATCCCCAAGCAGGGTAAGCCGAAAATGGACGTTTCCTCTTATAGACCTATCAGCTTGCTCTGCTCCTTATCCAAGGTGTTAGAGAGATTAATCCTAAATCGTATTCAGCCGCTTATAACCAGTCACGGTATTATACCGAGTCATCAATTCGGGTTTCGCAGGAAACATTCTACAGTGCAACAGTGTCATCGGTTGGTAGATGCGATTTCGTCAACTCTGGAGAGGAAGGAGGTATGCTCTGCAGTTTTCCTGGATGTTGCACAAGCCTTCGATAAAGTGTGGCATCCTGGATTACTTTGTAAATTGAGGCAGTTTCTCACTTCTGATTTATACGCGTTACTTCAGTCGTACTTGAACAGCAGAACTTTCGTCGTAAATATCAATGGTTGTCTTTCAAAAGTAGGTATGATTCTATCGTCAGTTCCGCAGGGTAGTCTGATCGGACCTCTTTTGTATTCAATCTACACGGCAGACATACCGATCAGTAATCAGACGATCCTAGCAACGTATGCTGATGATATCGCCATTCTTGCATCCAACTCAGTGGTCACGTACGCGAACGTTGCTGTACAAAACCACCTAGACAAGCTGGCTGAATGGGCACAGAGCTGGCGCATAATGTTTAACCCCAACAAGTGTCAACACGTCGTGTTTACAAACAGGAAAATTAGCTGTCCAGCGGTGAAAATTGGCAACGCTCAAATTCCCCAAACCAACTCGGTACGGTATCTCGGCATGTACCTGGACAGGAGACTTACTTGGCGAATACACGTGGCACAAATCAGAAGAGCCATTGCTGCTCGCGCGAAGTCACTACATCCGCTTTTGGGACGGAAGTCTGCTCTCAACTTAACTACCAAACGAATCATTTACCTTGCTGCAATCGCTCCCATTTGGCGCTATGGAATTGAATTGTATGGAAGTACTTGTAAAAGCAACCTTCGAAGAATTCAACAGCAGCAGTCCAGGATACTCCGCACTATCACGTCTGCTCCACCTTACGTGTCCAATTTGACGTTACATAATGACCTCAGGGTCCCATATGTCAGTGATGCACACATTGCACAGTACAAAAGATTGTTTGACAAATTCGAGTGTAGCAGCAATCCTGTCATCCGTAGGATGCATACGGACAGTCTTCCAGATAATCCTCCAAGGCGACTTAGAAGGAAATGGTGTCGGGATGCTATCCCGATCACTTAATTCCTCACTTTAAGTTACTTGCATAATAACATGTACTTATTCTTAATCACGGCACGCGTTCATTCCTATAATTGATCCTCTGAACATTCTTATCTTATTGTGTTACTCCCTTTCCCTTCTCACAACCTAATGTCTCGCTGGAGTCATTAGATTTTATTATTATTAGTTCCTCTTCCTACAATATCGCCGTTGTTTGCAGTAAGTTGTGCTGGTATGACGTATTAAAAAAAAAAAAAAAAAAAAAAAGAAAAAAAAATTTGACTCCATCTTTATACTTGGCCATTTTCAACGCAAAACTTCGCTTACTAGAATAAAATAATTCATTCTATCGCTGCGTTCTAACGGGAGTTTACGTTAAACTGAGAAAAGGAAACGCAAGAAACGACGTTACTGGCAGGCAGATATGTTGTAAATAGAACGGACGGGACCGAGCATTTAGGCTGAGGAAAGGGTAATGTATGACCTGTTCCCGCAATCGATTAAGAACGACGGTATCTTATGTCTCTTTAAGTCAGTTATAGGTAATGGCTTCGGTAAGTTCGAAATTTCGAGGAGCTGCGCGTCCGGCAAAGTTAACGCTGCTGCTGATTTAGATGAAGTTTAAGCGAAAATAATCTGAACGGATTAATGCAGGAATCGATGACGGATATAGCGAATTTAGGCTATGCGTCGAGAGAATACATAATCACTCTGCACCCTGCTCAATATGTAGGTCGCATTTTAGATCTTTCTTCCTAAACAACTGTGCCTTCTTAGCGATTTTCTTCGTTTTTCCTTTAATTTTGTTCCATCTTTCTTCTAGCGCGATGGAAGAAAAACAAAATTGCGACAAAAGCGAAATAGGTAAATTCACTGAACAATTCGGTGAAATTTAATTTGTAAACGTTTTTCTAGCAGAGACAAAGTGACCAGCTTAATTCGTCGAGCATGTTGCCTGCAGTACGCTACCCGCTTTCCGATGCTATTTATAAACAGCAGCCTCCAGACATACTTCTCTTAGACACAGCTTACGTTTTCCGGGTTATTCGGTTTACGGTTACTTTATCTATACATTGTTACTTTGGGTTAATAAATTTCTTATCTGTCTTTGGCAAAAGCGCGCAATTGCCCCCTGCCATTGCTTTACCGTTACCCTAACATCACCCTGTTTGAGCACATTATATTTTCTGTCGTTGTCTTATTTTGGACGAGTTTCTCCGGTTGCCGTCGAGTGTAACTGCCACCTTATCGACGATGAAACATTATAGTAGCAATCGGTCCTACAGATACCTCCTAAGCTTATATAAATGTGCGCTTATACACTTGAAAAAAAGAGCGGATAAACAAGCTAATGGCCAATATTGCCGTTAATGCGACCTGCTGATGAAATTGTACCCGAAATGGTTTTAGACCCTTTCTTGTCGTTTGTTAAGCACTCTGATCCAGACAGCACTAGTCTGTAAGTTCTTTCGCAACACTTGCGTGTCCCGTTATCTACCATCTTGCGATGAAATGGGAATCGAACCTTATTCTGAAAATACTTTTTACCGTGTTTAGTTGTCGCTCTGTGATTACACAGTATGCGCGCCAGGCTGTGACAATAATCGTGCCTGCTCCTTACGCATGGGGTTATTTTTGCTACATACAAGTCCGTTCGATTTATTTATTTAATTTTTTTGCGCATGTTTGTTTGATAACTTTAGACAAAAGTTTTACTTAAATTCTTATATGTTTCTTTTTTTCCTATTTTTCGAACCCAGCAATACATATACATATCGTTTTAGTAACGGTACAACAATAACGGAATAGGAATGGAATCGTGGCAATAGCCTTAACTTGGTTAAAAGTTGTGCGTAATTTTTTCGTCACATGTGCTTTCTGTATATAAATTGCATTATTAGAATTTACGAAATAAAGACTATGTATTAATCATCTCCTATTGTATTCGATTCCAAACACAACGAGCAGAACTTATAAATAAATAAACTCAGGAATATCACACGCTACCGATAAATTCTTACAAATCCATTAGGTCAGGCATGTAAACAACTTTATCAATACCCCTTAAGAAACGCAATATTGAAGTTTAAAATTTGAAAAATATGTATGACACGTTCAACATATAAACTGTCTAAAAGGTTAAAAGGAAAGACCAGGTCAAAAAAAAAAAAAAATATTTTTTTCGAGATCTGCGATTTAAATGAAATATATAGTCATTAATGCTTTTTTGTTAATGCAATATTGCTTGCGGGATTATTATCGTAGTATTTACTCCTTTACTTATTAAAACGCTGCGGCTAGCGACATTCGGAAGTATACGCCGGCGTCCTACTTGATGTCGAATATTGCGAAAAATTTACTGAGGACTATGTTTTAGTAAAAATCTAGTGTAATTACTGAAAAGTTGGGATTAAAAACAGAAAAGAGCAGATACTTGATTTTAATCATTTCCTCAATAGCAGTGGAGCTTTTGCTTTTAATTTAAAAACACGAAATGATTCTAAAAGTCTGGCTAATTTTCAGTTAGAATGTAGAAAACAAAAGTCGTCATTGTAATTAACTGAGAAAGATTGACCAGCGAAGGTGCTACAAATCGACTGCCCAAATAATATGAAATGAGCACTCTAAACTCGTTCATGCAGCTCAGTTTGCTTCTTCGTCATTTATTCTTTTCGTCCGCTGTTCCTTCGGTTAAACTACCTTTTCGTTCTCCCCTATTTCATGTTCTCTTTCTTTTCCGCTAACGGTTGTATTTTATTTCTTTTTTTCCAAATTTTTTACCATTTCGCCTGCAAAGCTTGACATCTCTCTACAGTTTTTCCAGTGAATTAATAAGTAAACAGAGCAAACGAATAAAAAACAAGTTCAGTCAAGCGTGCGGGTTTCATGCGCTAAGGGTTCTGTATGTAAGTTAACGATAACCGTAACATTTATATTTACGCAATACTAAATTCGAAACAAAGAAATCTAATTTTTCCCGCTATAAAGAGGAAGAGGGAGGTAATTTTTTGAAATTTTTTTTGAAATTATCGCCATCTCGAAAATTTTGTTAAGAAAATGAAATACGGTTTCGTTTCCGACAAATAGCGATCTCCCAATCGATATATAACATGACGAGAAAAATTTTAATTATTCCACGCCCCCCGACGGGGTCTAATTTTGACGTAGCAAACCCGGATGCTCCAAACTAAAAAAATATATACGAGAATGTAGATATTTTTAATCTTGTTCAAAATTTTTAACTATGATACTCGCGTCGTCAAAAGATTGACGTAAGTCATCTTTCGCGCTTTTTTCATTTTTTCGTCTACATCAAAAGTTTCGTTTAATGACTTACGAGTTGGTTCCGGTTAAATAGCGATCTTTCCAATAATATATCACACCATGCCCGGGAAAAAAAATTTCTTTCCCAAAATTTCGAGCTTTCGGCGCCGCAGGATCTAATTTTAAAGCTGGAAATGATCGGGATGTTTCAAACTAAAGAAATATACGGGGATGCGCATATTTTTAACCGTGTTCAAAATTTTTAGCTATATATAATACTCGCGACGCTAAGGAAGGGACACGTAATTTTTTTCACTTTATGAATTTCTCGGCAATTTTGAAGATTTCGTTAAGAAAATGAAATGCAGTTTCGTATCTGTCAATTTAAAAAAAAAAAATAATTTTTTCAAAATTTTTGAGCTTTTGGCGCCGCAAAGGGTTTAAATATAAAGTTGCAAGCTTGGCTATATTTTTCCTATGAATAGGTCCTTTATGCGTATGTTCGAAATACGTTTTGGTTTCTCCAACGTTTTACTCGGGCTAATACTTACATTTTTTTTGTTTTGCTGTTTTTGGCCGTCCAAAAAAGTGTATATTTTTACCGTAATTTTTTTTGATTTTCCTGAAAGGACTTCTGCATTTTATTTTATATTTTGAATTGCACCTTTATAGATTTATCTGATGATGAGTTATGATTTTTTAAGTGATCTTTGAGGTCGTTTTAAATACCGTATTATATATTCTTGACGGTTTTTTTTGTGTATTTTGCCGCCCAGGGTTATCGTTCATCTTGAAGTTATAGATCGTTTTAAAGAAAATTTTAATTTTAATTTTCGTTTCAAATTTGAAGTTTATAAGTCAAATTGTTCGTGAGTTATTAATTTTTATTTGATATTTTTGTCATTTCTAAACCATCTTATTACGATTCCGTACATTATATATGTACAGAATCCTAAAAATCGAAACTAGTACGGCTCAAAACAAAATATAACAATTGGAGAATAAGAAAGAGTAGTAGAGATCGAAGCGATATCAGCGAATATCGAGAAAAAAATCATGAAAATCGAAAAATTTAGAACATTAAACATAACAGTTGGAAAGAAGCAGAAAGATGGAGGCATTAGCAAAGCGTCTATAGCTACTATTCCGTGGTATCGGTGCCATTTCAAAAAACTAAGTCACGAAAACACCATCGGAAGTGAACGGGATGGAAAAATTCAAGAAACTAATGATTTAGAACTAAAACAATATGTCTACATTTTTAATTAAGTGTCAACCATATCGCCTTTTCAACCACTTGAAAGATTTCGAGGCGATAAGAGATGGAAAAAACAAAGGATTAAAGTAAGGGAATACTCGCTGGTGATGGGAAGGAAAGGATAAAAGAAACGGTAGGTTTCTTACTACATTTCTATCCATCAATATTATTGATTTGTCTACTGTCGCGCATTACAAATTGTGGTTCCAACTCTTACTCCTCATTCTCTAACCCAGATTATTTTTACTTGTCCATACAACCTTTCCTTCCTCTCTATCCCCGGCTTCATGACTTCCCTTCTATGCGTCGTTCTAATATCTCTGCGATATGCGTCTGCGCTTCGGGCACAGTTTGCTCTCTTCGTTGCATTTCCAGTTTTCTCTCGCGCCATCCCCATATTGTTCTTTATATGTATGTGACTCTGATTACATAATGTTTGAACGCTCTTTACTTTCAATGAAACCGTCTTCTTTATACTTTCTTTTTTCAAACAGTGATCCCAGTCCCTACAGCGCTGTATCTATTCCCTTCTTTCTTCTTCTTTTAAGCGCTTTATATGTTTTTGTTGGATATTTCCGGTCTCATAAAAATCTGATTCTCTTTCTTCTCTTTTTCTCAGTTCTTGTGCCAATGTACATATTGACGAAGCCATTAAAAGAAAAAAAAAAGAAAGGTAAGAAAACACTGCAATTACCTCAGAAGACATTATTAGTATATATAATGGGCGATAAGTATCGAAACCATATGTCTACAGCTACGATTAAGTAGAAACCTCTGCCCTAGACCGCACCTAATATTGATGGAATATACAGAAAAAACCGTACTAAAGTAAAACAAAGTTGCTACCAAAATTAAGTGAAGCCCACACACTGGTCTAGACTGAAATAAACAATACACCAGTCGAAATCAACGTAGTACTACAACTGAGGAGAATCCACATTATCTGAGGATATATTTGTAATCCAAGGACTAATGAGAGAGAAGATATGTAGACTCGAGAAGTAAGATATTATGGTTAAGCATCAGACGATATAAAGAAATAAGAAGAGTAAGAAATACGAAAGAACCTAGTTAAAAAACAACATGACCCTAAATATTATAAAGTAAAGGCGAAAAAGGCCTAAAAAATAATGTTCACCTAATATCTTGAAATTACCATAGATGCTCCATCCAGTGTGGGACTCGCAATAATTCGGATTCCTCTATTAGTTAGGATCAAAGTGAGGTCCTTACGGATTATTAACTTCATCTTTTTCCTTTTTTTCGCGACGTTTTTGATTTGGTTTTCGCTTCAGTAAATTTTCTTCCACTTATTTTAGTTTTACATTTAGACAGCATTACAGTACGCGACCTAATCTCGCATTAACTGTGAAATTAGTTATTATTCGCGCGAAATAGACGAAAAAAAAGAAAATGATCTGCGTTTAATAACCCAGCCCTGTGGACAGAAAAATACCATTTTTATTGAAAATGACTAAAGTTACGCGCGCGCTACTTCATCGAATTACTTTTTAAATATGAACGAATTGGTGCACTATTTTAGTTTAAATGAACCGGTTTGACTTCAGCGTGATTTAAAACCGGTTAATATCATCGAACATTGTTCTCATTTATGGTCTACGACTGCTTGCATACCGACAATTGAACAAAACTGGTTGCGCCAGGCTATTTCGCTTACATTGGATGAGAAACGCTGTTTTAAACTAATATACGTAATACCGAAATATAACGTTTCACGCTGAAGAATTAGAGAGGCAAGTGGAATCGAACTTCATAATTCGGAATAGAGTCACATTTATCGATAGTTTCAACATGTTGAACTTTTCATTTTTGTCAAAACGACGTTTTTAATCTTTTCTTCGTAGCGTAATACTCAATTCTCTATTCGTACGTTCTAGCTGTACAGATAGAGGTAGATGTCGTGGTAATTGTTATGTGCAACCCATACGTAAGACTGTATTTAGAACTGATTGTTAATGTTAAATTTAACGATATACAAATGCAGTCCTCCCGTGGTGTGTATTTGCCTACTATACACTGAGTAGCACACATACGGTGGTGTACATGTTTGTCATTGCCTTCTAGGCGGCTATTAATTTCATTTTTGTAATAATTTCCGTCGTCACCTACGATCGAATTGAAGACTTTCGCGACGCAAGTCAAGTGAGAGCAACTGTAGGCAATGTTATTATCGATATTAGATTTTATATTGTTTTTTGTTTTTTTTCCCTTACAGATGTTACGCGTTTACAGGATTTTCGATAGAGAAAGGTGACTCCGAGTCGATTTGTACGAAAAGTAATCAGCTAAAGAATCGGCTACCGGTTAAAAACAAGTGTCGGTAATTCGATCCGGCTTTTAAAGTGGGACAAACTCTAACAATAAACTCTAGTTTAATATAAACGAGTTGATTCTGAATTTCGAAAAAAAGGTAATTCGACTTGATACTTTAAAAGAATCGGCTTATTATTTTTTGCTAAGAGGCAGCAAATCTTTCGTTGCAGTGTATTCAAAACTGTCATCGTAATAACCCTTTTCAACCCACGTTGTCAGTTTTTGTCATTTATCTGATAAAGCTATCGAAAAATAGCGATTTTTTTATTTCCTTACCTACTAGCATTATTCGTAGAAGTCATATTTCAGGTCGTACTGATATCACGCTGAACAGTTGTTTGTTTTTTGTTTTTTTTTGTGCGTAAACCTGTTATTGAAATAAGAAGAAAATCAAACATGTTGGGTAGAGCGAGCCTGTTATCGTGTTAATGATAAGTGGTATAAATGATTTCCGATTTTACGGAAGCGACTTTATGTTAGATCATCAGCTGTTTACATTCACTTTGGAAAGTAATTTGTAACAGCTAGCAGAAATTCAACCTCGCAGTCGGGGGATGGGGTTGACTACAAACGTTCAATTCATTAATAAGCGGCATTTCTACCAGTCCACCAATCACCTCTATCAAACTAAACAATTGCCCAATAGCTGAACCCTCTGAGGTTTGCAAATGTGTTTTCGGCACACTTCGGGCATGAATCGCGTCATCTTCGGTTTACTCTCAAAATTTCCTATTGCATAAAACTAAAAAAGAAAAATCCCCGATAACTTTCAATAATAACAACGCCGAATAATATAACAGCCCTATTACTTTAAGCGAGCTCAATTATCAAATAAAATTTCACTCAAAAAAGTCAGCCCCCGGCGCCGACGGAATTCATTCAATGATGTTAAAGCACTTATTATCGCAGGCGCTTTCGTACCTTCTAGCAACCTACAATCAAATATGGGCTCAAGGCTGTATACCGTCATCCTGGAAAAAAGCTATTATCCTCAAACGTGGCAAGGGAGCCTCTCTTCTTTCGAGCTACAGGCCAATTTTTTTGATTTCGGTACCGACTAAAACACTGGAAAAAGTGATCAACAGAAGGTTCACTTGGGTCCTAGAAACCACAGTGGACTCCTCTCCCCCTGCCATTCTGACGGACGGAAGATCGACGATAGAACATTTATCCAGCTTACACAATGAAATCAGAGCAGCTTTCGCCAGCAAGGAGCATACCTATTCAATATTTTTTGACATAGAGAAGGCGTAAGATCGGGTCTGGCGCCTAGAATTACTCCGCAAAATGGTAAAGAGCAACATAACAGAAAACATGATTATGTACTTAAAAAAATTTTCTCCATGACAGATCTGTCCGGATGAGAATCAGTAATTCCCTTTCACGTCCATAATTCCCTGAAAACGGGCTGCCTGAGGGCTCTGCCCTAAGCGTGACCCTTTTTAACCTATATACAAACGATATCGTTGAGCGCATCCAACCTCCGGTAACTGCCTGCCTTTTCGTCGATGACCTGAACATTTCCCGAACATCATCGAATCCTTCCTATGCCCAACAAACTTTACAAAAAGGGTTAACTAACTTAGACGAATGGTCAAATGGGCTGTCCTTTTCTCCATTCGAAACCAAATGTGTCGACTTTAATAGTAAATAAAACCTCCTTCTCCTCCAACCTATTTTTTTTTTTTGGGAAATTCCCTTCTTACATTTTCTTGTACAGCTACTTTTCTTGGGATCAATTTTGATAGAAAATTATCTTGGTGTCCTCACCCGATAGTGCGAAATCGTGCCCAGATTCCGAGTCGTCCCCTACCGCTTGTTCTTTTTACTCTGGTCCGGCTCCATGATCATTGTACTTTTTGAAATATTAAACAACTTCATTAAAATGGAAAAATTGCAAACAAACGGTTTATTTAGGAGAACTCCTTTTTAACAACCAAAGGAGAAACTCGAAACAGAATGTGATTAGAGTCATGAGGAACATTTCCGGAATAAAACCGGCTATTGGAAAGACTAGTTCTGGAAGAAAAACTACGGTGGCCGAAACGAAGTCTGCATAAAGACATGATTGTACTGCGAGGGAGATCGGAAAAATAAGCGAAGATTGAAAAGAGATCAATAAATTCTATCTTCTTGCTTATATGTTTCATGAGTGGAGATCATCGTTTTAATTGATAAGATTATTCTATGGAAGGGAACGCAGGATCGATAGTAGGGGTATGTGCTCGTTTAGTTTCTCGGTTCGCACTCTCGTTATCAGATGTACTGGAGGGACCGAAAAATCTACAACAATGAAATAGAGGTTTTGAAGATGAACGAGTATACAGAAACAGTTTGTAGAGTGTCATGAAACCCCGGTATGCAAGAAATATAAAAGAAAGAATTAAGATAACTTTGGGTATCAGAAACGGTAAGATCTGAAACGGGAAATTATAGACAGATTATAACGGTTATTTTTTTGCAAAACACTCAACCGTGGGGAAGAAAGAGCTTGAAGAAGTAAGGAAAAGGAATAAGATCCACGAATTGTAAGAAAAAAAAGGAAGCAGGAGATGTGTAGACGCATCAGTTAACATTTTCAAATTATGATGGTTCGGATTATAAACTAAGCCGATATTAGCTGGCATAATTGGAAACATGGTCAGTTGTTTGCACAACTTTCTAACAAACGGAACATTCTATTTATAGATTGTTAACATTGATAACCACCCAAACTGAGAAAGACGTGTACAATGACAAGGCTCTGTCCCGAGCGTAACCTTTTTTATTTTTACACCAATCGAATCGCTGGGGATGTATTGCTCGGCTTGTCATCATGGATGACTTAAATATTTCTTTATATTTTTTCCCCCCGAAAATGCTCAAAATCTTACGGAAACTATTATTCAATTTCAATTCTGGAGTAATCATAATAACGGCTTCATCTTTTCTCGATCGAAATAATTTTGTGTCAATTTCAATTGAGAACAGCACACCACTCCAGCATCAAAACTTGAAAATTATCCTATCTTTTTCTATTTCATTGCTAAATTTCTTGGCTTACTTTTGATCGCAAATTGTCCTAGCGCACTTACATAACTGATGTCAAAGGTAAATGTTAAACATTTCCATCTATTGTTAAGTATCGGTCAAATGTAAAATATAGTTTTCCCTCGAAAACCACTCTTTCTACACATAAATCTTTAGTCCCGTCTAAAGTCAATTACGGTCCTATATATGTATTCATTAACTAGCCTTTCCTCACTTTAAAAACCCTTAACCCAGTATACTACGCCGCGCTCTTCGCACGATTCAGGGTGCACATAAAAATCATTTCCGTCATTTAGTTCATGCACCCTATTACGTATTCTTACATTAAAATATTTCAGAGAATTTTGCACCTACCGAAAAAATTTTGTACACTTTATTTTTAACCGATCTTCCCTTATCCGTACAAGTGACTTAAACACACTCCAACATTTAATGATGTCCATTTCCAGAAGATTAGAATCATGAGACACTCCGATAATTTATGAAATGATTTGTTTCTGATAAAATACAATAAGCCCCAACATCTAAATATTACACTAGTAACGCGAGCTGTGTCGATGTATCTGCTATCTAAGCAGTGTTTTCTCCTACGCCTAAATCTTCTTGGTTTCCGTTAAATGAATGACAGAACCGCGGAGGCTAGAGAAAAACACTTCCCACGGAGTCCATCTTCAGCCATCTGCGTACAGATTAATTTTATATTCCAAAGCGCTTCCTACAAATTTCTTCCAAAAATCGCTTCTTCTGTTTCCGCATACTTTGCGAATGCTCAACTTACCTATTCATCCTCTTGAAAGAGTAAAGACACTGTCATCATTATCCTAGATAATTCCGCAACAGAAATTGTATTCGTCCTTTAGTTTATCAAATCTACTAAGTTAATTGATATCTCTAAGTATTAACTATGAATTTGCGTACTATAATGACCATAACAATATACGTTAATGGTACAATAATGTTTAAGTAAATATATATATATATATATATATACATACATATAAGTGTACATAAATATATATACAAGGTGTTCTGAAACTAATTCAGGAAATTTGTTTTCCGCTATAAAACTTGTCAAAATTAACAAAAAAGTTCTGACGGTAAATCATTTGGGCCAACAATTAATTAGTTATGATTAATTTAATTATTTAATTTAAATGAAAAAATATCCTTTTTTTTATAAATCAAAGTAAAATGCGTATTAAATGTAGTCTTAAATGTATAGTCAACAATGATTTGTCAATGGTCTAGAGCAAGTGCTCAATATGTTGACCATTTTGCTATACCACCAACTCAGCTCTTCGCATAACGTTGTTTACGGTCCGCTGCAGAAGTTCTGGTGTTCGTCGGATGTCGTCAAAAGCTGCAACGATCCGCTGTATGTAGTCGTCTCATGTGTTGGTTGGTGTACGATATACCTTTTCCTTAATACAACCCTAAAAGAAAAAATCCAGAGGAGTTATATCGGGTGACCTTGCGGGGCATTCAATCGGTCTGAGGCGCCCTATCCATCTGCTGTTTGGGAAGACTTCATTCAAATGCCTTCTTACAACTGTTTTGTAGTGTGCCGATGCTCCATTTTTATTTCAAAACAAATTGAATCATAAAAAAAAAATTATTTTTTTATTACAATAAATTAATTAAATTAATTATAATTAATTAATTATTCGCTCAAATGATTTTTCCCTCAGGACTTGAAACAGATTTTCTGAATTAGTTTCAAAACACACTCACGCATCTTCCTTCATTTCATTATCCGAGTGGGATGTCGTGACCCTTATTTGACGCAAGATACAACATGTCGCCATTTATACCGATCGTGTGCTAAATCTATAATATGTTGTAAATTTGATCCGCATATTTTTTTGATCTGGTCGATGTAGCGGTTCTTTGATCTACCTTTCTTCCTTTTCCCCTCGACCTTTCCCATCAAAATCGTTTTCTCCAGTCCATTTGCTCTTACTATATGACCGAAAACGCCTAACATGCGTTTCCTGATGGATGTTAATAGCCGTTGGTTGGTTTCGATCTCGAGCTCTTTTAACACGTATTCGTTTGTCCATGGGATTCTTAAGACTGTTCGATACCCTTTCATTTCGAAAGCCGTGATCTTCCTTCCCATGGTTTCATTGATCGTCCGTGTTTCCGATTCGTAAGTCGCTATAGAGAACACCAAAGTTTTCAGGAGTCGTAGTTTTGTTAGTTTAGAGATCTTATGATCTTTCCATTATTAAGTTTCTCAATTATTTGCCTTACGTTTAATATCTGTTCTCGGGAGCCTTTACCCGGCATAAAACAACCGGCTTGTTCTTTAGAAATTTTGCGCAAGGAGATAATAATTGAGGCGATCTTGTATTATATGTAATAATATTTTGCTGGCATGGTTAATCGGAGCAATTATTCGATAATTTCCACATTCTTCTCTCGAGACCTTTTTATGTAACGGCACATATACTAATTTTGTCCACTCTTCGGGTCAGTTATTTCTTACCCATATTTTTTGACAGATCATATGTAGTAGATTTATTCCCGGCTCTATCGTTTTTTTCAACTTTTCCGCAATTATACCGTCTACGCCAGCTAACTTCCGATTTTTAAGTTTCTTCGTGGTCTTAATTATTTCCTCTTTCATAATTGGCGGTTCAGGCTCATAGTGCTGTATTAGTACTGTTGTCTCATCATTGTGCATAAGGTCCTGACAGGACAGACGCCATCTTTCTACTATATCTAACTTAACCGTTAATTTTGTCCCATATTGATCCTTTATTGGCAACATTCTGGTTTTAAAACTGTTACTTAACCATTTGACTTTTTAGTACAGATCATGAGGTTCATTTTTTAGTGAGTGTTGTTTTATTTCCTCATATATTCCTATTATATAATTATTCCTATCTCTTTGTATTTCTCTGTTTATTAGTTTGTTTTTAGAGTCTCGTCCGTACTATTACACTTCCCCTCTTCTTTATCTGGTTTCTATTTTATAAATATATAGAAGGAAATATACGTTCGTCGCGTGTTTTTTTTGTTTTTTTTTATGTTTATATAGACCGATTTTACTGATTCTTTGTCCGAAATTCACGTTTGCGTTCGGTGGCGATTTTCATCTTTGGAAACATAATGAATACACTTCTTATTACTGTGCAGCTTGATGAATAAGAAGTCGCACCATAATTTGAAGCATGTAAAGACTATGTGGCTAATTTAATAATACCATGAAAAGGCAAAAAAAGTACTATTTATATGTGTTGTAGTACGTTAAATTGTTTCAGTAGTTTAATAAAATTTATTTATTTTTCATTATATAAAATTGGGACATTTTTTAATTATAAAATCGAATGGGGGGGGGGGGGCGGCCTAAGAATTACGTTGTAAATTTTGATCATTTTTGTTTTATTTGAACTGAGAGGAAATTAACCTCTTCATATCAATTTCTTTACTGAAATCGATTTGACGTCGTAATAATACGGTTGTAGATATATTTCGTAGCGATAAAATAGTGACAAAGAAAAGTTTTACACATTTTAGGGAATTTTTTTTTTTTTTTTTTTTTTTTTTTTTGGTAAACAGTTTAAAAATTATACCAGTTTAAAATGTTAATTAAAACTTGCAAATCGTCGCAATTTATAGCTCAGATTTCTTTTCGCAATATTAAGATTAGCCACACTATAATTAACATCGTTTGAAAAATATATCGATATTCTAATTAGTAGTAATTTTAACCATTCATTCGGCTCTAAGCGTTTTGGTTTTGCGTTTTAATGAACAATTTGCGAACGAGTTAAAATAAGCGCTTTCTTTTGCGCTTAATTCGTAATGTTCCACGAATTGATTCTATCTCAAACTTCCGTCAAGCCGAAAAATTATCGAAATATATATGTATATATATATATATGTATCGCCTAATAGGCTGACTGATTTGGTCTGATAACGAAAGTAGCTTAGACCGAATGACTTGATTCGACGAATTTGGTGTGCAACAGCGGCCTATACGGGACTGTTATCGTTATTATTCTCATTATTATTGCTATAATGGAGGTGACGAAACTTTTTCCCCTCGTAAATCTTCTCTCTTAGCAGCTGTCGCCGGCCGATTTCATTTGTACAATGTTGAACAATGAACAACTAAGACACCATTCGTCGGAGGCCAAAAGCAAATTGTTAAAGTCTGCAGATTTGCGACTGGTTCTGAAGTTGATGAATCGTACGTAATGAGGACAAGCAGTGTTTTAACGTTCACTGGTAAAGAAGCGACACTGCGAAATTTAAACCCGAAAACTCGTTGTAAAAATTAAATTTGTCTCGCAGTCGTTCACAGCGATGACTGCAAATTTACACTTACCTAGCCGAGAGCAGAGCATACGTTAAACATTTTCGCTTCCTGCCGGTTTTATGTTCAACGAATAGAAAAAATTAAAAGTTTCACTTTACAAAGTTATTTTAAATATAAAGACTTCGAGCTGCCACAGCGTAGTCGGTTAGGCAATAACGATTCGTTCGAGTGGAACCGGGTTCGAATCCCGCCGTCTCAAGTTGAAAATTCAAATATAGAGACTTATTTTTAGCGTAGAAGTCATTGCAGTCCCATTTCGCTGCAGAGAGTAGTTAATATAGTCACTAGGCTGTACAACCGTTGCACTATACGAACGGCCATTTCGTCGCCTTGGAGCTATTTCTTTCATTACACGTGTTCCATTCAATTATTCAGAAATGCAATTTCGAGAATTCAATTCAACCTTCTCAGTGGTAAAAAATTCGATTTGTTCTTTTCGATGAAAATATTTTAATTTTGCTCGGGGGCGTCAGTCACCTTCCTCTTCACAGTGATCGATCAATGTACGCTTCGAATTCTGTCGTTGATTCGTTTTAGTTCCTTCCCCTGCTTCGTGCTCGATCAGTGTGTGGCACTGTTAGCACATTCGTTCCTATAATGTGGCACGACGCATCTTTCTTCCATTTGCTCTCGGCAATTTTCGAGGGAACACCCGAATTGCGCATCAACTCTTAACACAGCGGGAAGTCGGACTCGAATTGCGCACCGACCCGAAATAGCCCGACCGCTGAGAACTCGAATTGCGCACCGCCCGTTAAAAGAAAAAACTCCGGATTTAATAAAATCGACGAAGGAATAAAATCAGTAAAAGTGTGTCGTTCTTTCAGTGACTTTCAAAATGTCCTATCATATCTCGATGGAGAACGTTTGCTATTTGGAATAACACATTTCGGTTGCTTAGAAAAAACCTCCTTTTAAAGATTTGCGAAAAATAGGCTATCATCCCGTTAGCAATATATGGTTCTTATTCTAAATATTTTTAACAACCCCTAGGGAACATACACATTTAAGGAATGTTGCGTAAAATAGAATAATTTTTTGCGTGATGTGTAGCGCTCAAGGGTTAGAAAAGCTATTCGAACATTATGCATTTTCTGAAAGAGCATTTTAATACCATTTTTTCTCACATAACTTCACATTTAAATGTGTAATCGTCATAATTTTTTATCATAAAAAAAAACATCAAAAATTATCATCCGGCTTATAATAAGTACATCACGGTAATTCGACACTGTTTAAATTACTGTTCCATTTCTAATCATAGGGAATAAAAAGATGTGTTTGAGAATATTGTTACTTTACAGCGGCTTTGTAGAATTCCAACTGTTCCAGAAATATTCATCCCCGTAGTAAAACTGTCAACATTGATAATTGCTTAAAATGGTATATACTATGGAATTAACATTAATAGTATATATGAAAGCGAAATATTTTATTAAAAATAGTATAACTTGTAAATAAAGAAAAATTTTAGCTGTCGCGCTGTGTCAATAGGTATTTTACACGTTTGATCACGAATTTGAAACTAGAAAGATAGAAGCTCATAAATGTAAATAGACAATTAAGTGTATGTTAAATTACTGAAAGTTGATCTAACTGGCAAATTGTAAAAGGCAGAATGAATTTTTAATGATTATAAATGAGAACATCAATATGTATCACAGTTATTTATCAAAAGTAGTATATGAAATATTTGTTTCGTAAAGGAAAAATGAAACTGGAAGTTTAAACAATTAGTATATGTATTATTAAAATTAACCTGGCGTATTGTGAAATATTCTGTTAATAAACCGTCGTCGTCGTTGTAGAGGAGATATTTTGTAATAGATAAATCGATGTTATTGTTTTTCGTTGGCGCATTTTAAATATCATCTTTTAAGTATACGATAATGCGTAAAAATGTTGAAAGCCATCGGAATATATTCAAATGTTATAAAGCGGCCATCAGTTTTGGAGTCCAACAAATATCATGATTCGAGTGCCGTTTTCGTTCGTTTTTTCATATTTCATACCGGCAAACTTCCGCTGCGCAATTCGAGTGTCGCCATTTTCGACACTGCCGAACCGGGAGGCGAGGACGGGGAAAGCGAATCTTTTTCCATTTTTTGTCAGGCATTATAGTCATCGCTAGTACGGGTGGTGTGGCCACAGTACTGGATTGCGATTACTTTTTCCACTTACCACCATCGAGAATTGAACAGTATTCATCACATTGCAGATAGAAATTCAACAGCGATTCCTCGTTCCTTTTTAAACACATTCTTTGTATCATACTTTTCTCCTTTTTCCTTGGGCGGTGGGGGCTCATTCAAGGACCTTTACTCATAGACGATCGGAAAAGAAATAAATTATTGTTTTAATAGGATCAGTTATTTTAAATAAAAAGGAATCGATATAGCGGGGATAATGTGTGAAGAAGGGAAATGCGTGATATACATAAGGGGTGAAATAAAGAGTAAGTACATCGTCGAGTCTTAGCAAATCAGAATATAAAGTAGAAGAAAGAAGTGAACACTTCATAAACACATGGTCCGCATTGCAAACAAAGCATTTTTGGAATGAATAGGACAACGAAAACCGGCAGAAGGTAGCAGAGTTGTATTCACTAAAATTATATTCAACAGCCAATTTCGCAATCGTTGAAATCTTTTCTTTTTTTTTTTTATAACCCTACCAGCGGCCTTGATCCAACATCGTGATAATTCAATAGAGAAAACTAAATAGCCAGGCGGTCAGAAATGGAAATCACAAAGGACAGCAGCAGCGGAGCAACTAAAGGCAATGAGAAGGAAAGGGATATAGGTTGCGTTATAGCCAGTGGGAAGACCCAAAGCTAAAAGTTGGGCGTATAGAAGGGAGCGCTCGTTGAGGAGAACAGAACATTCGAAAAGGATATGATTAGAATCACAAATATAAGGAGGCTCGGAAACATGAAGAGAACAGAAAGGAGAAGGCGACAAAGCGAATCGAAAACGAGAAGAGGAGAGTAGAGTCCTGAGTCTAATCAAAGAAACAACAGTGGTACGACAACAAACAAAAAAAAAAAAAATATATGATAATAATTTACAACTTGAATTAATTTTAAAACATAACAGAAAACCTTACATAATGTTTTTCATTCCTGGCATAAGAATGATTTTAACATTAGTATCATGTATAATTCGATCTTTGGGCCTCGTCATGGGAACACCCTCTGGACTCTCAAATGGCAGTTCTCTCTATAATAATTCTGAGGAGTCGGTTTTAATTGTCATTTTTTAATTTGCAGGTTGCGTATTTTTGTTGTGCAAACTAGCCCATTATTAAAAGATGAAGTAACCAGAGCGAATTATGTACTTTTTTAAAAATATGTTCCCTTTTTCTAGTCACAGCCGTAATCACGTTCAAAATTTTAGTGTCGTGACGAGAAACTTTCTTTGAATTCTGTTTTTTTTTTTTAAATATATATTTATCAATATTCATTATTATTTACACACTGCCCCGTCCAACTAAACGCTTGTCGACGAGTTTCCTTATATATAACAATTTCTATACCATATCACTTATATTATATATATTATTTATATATACACATGTCAAGCGAAAGAAGTCCGTTCGTAAAAGAACCGAAACGCGCTGATGTCACGAAATCAGGGGACCTCACATTAACCTTCAGTCCATTGCGTATCAGATCTATCACTAGCTATGTCATCACCACGTGGTCCATCTGGATTTAAACAAGACGGGGAAGAAAAAAACGAAACAAAACGGAGTTACTACTTTGGAAAAGGAGAGGAATAACAGGAGAGGATGGCAATATGATTTTTTTCGGTAATATTGAAATACGCGTCTGCTCGGCAACAGAACTCGAACGGACTTCTTTCGCTCGACAGACTACAACTTATCGCCGCGTAAATGTTTCGTTATAATTTATCCTATGTTTTACTTATTTCTAATTTATCTATAACACTAATCTATTGTTTATTTAAATTTTATTCTGTCCCTTTTCCTTCCCATTTATTTTCACTTTTGATAGTCATTGTTTTCCGAACCCTTTTCTCCTATCTAATACCTATTATTAATCCTATAGTTCCCTCTTTCTGCATCATTCCTTCATTTTCCTTTTTTTAACACCAACTTTTTCCATTTTATTTTAGGCATTTTATTTAACCCGGCGTCATTGTGGCTATGTAATACCCGACGGTTTTTAAAACTCTAATAACTTTAAAAGAAAATACTCGCGTTATTTGCCGCTCACAGTGGCTGCGGTCGTTGACCTCTTTGAGAGTATTAGCTATTCTATTTACTGTCATTGCGGCTACGGTGGAGTTTTCACGTCTGTGAAGAGCGTGCGGGTGCGTTATACCCGGCCACAATGGCCACGTAACATATATATATACAACGTATTTAGTACGTTTTTTATTGTTTATTGATAAATTGCATATCCTTTTTCACAGTTTTACGAACGATGTCATACGAAAATGAACAGGGTCGACTTCTAGCCTTGTTTGAACAAGCATGTACCACTGACAGTGAACAGTTCAGTGCAGACGACGAGTGAGGAAGAGTATGGAGAACTTACCGAGAGGCTTACGTATATATTCACGAACAAGTTGGGTTAACTCTGACCTACCCTCCGAATAAAAGTTGGAAAACATATATGAGATGTAAAGACTGTCCGTTCTGGGAAAGACAAAAAAACAAGGCATAATTGCAATAAATGTAACAAGCCTATTTGTATGCAACACATTACCCCAGTATGCCAAAGTTGCGTTGATCTCGATATTAACTTAGTACATAAGTAATAAACAAGCTTTGTTTTACATAATTCATAATTTGATGTTAACGTGTTAAAAAGTACAATTTTATGTTTAGATCTAAATTGTTATTATTTTCTGTGTTTTTGAATGTACATTCTAAGTTAGGTTCTAACAAATTCATCTCAGTAGAAACATGTTTAGTTTTTTCAATTTTTAATGATTATATATGCTCATTTTATAATATAGTAAATAAATGTTTAATTTTTATAAATAATGTATATAACTACCTATTTCCCTAATACAGAAGACTAATCATAAGATTTATTCAGTGTACAATAATGTACATGGGAATTAGATACCCGGCCACAACGGCCGTGTTCTGTTTGACCGCCACAATGACGCCGGGTTAAGAACTACAGTTTATTATATCAATTTTTTCTTATTTCTTTTTAGAAACAATTAATAGGAGATAAAGTTAGTTACATTTTAATTCCATTAGATATGTTTAATGCGAAACAGTAGCCGGAACGATTGGAAATAGAAAGTCCGTGTTTTAGCAAATGAGAATAAAGAATGAAAAAAAAAAAAAAAAAAAAAAGGAACACTCGAATAACGTGCGATGAATGTTGTAAATAACAGTCTCATTCAGTTTGGAAACGATAATACGGAAAAGAGACTCGAGGGAAAACAAAAATGACGTAAAGGTGGTAGGAAAAAGTTAAAAGGTGGGCGAATAATGTAGACGATAACAGAGTGATATAGTTAAGGAAACTCAAGGAATCGGGGGTTCTAATTAGAACTAATAAAGGCCAAGTGCATAATCTAAATTTTTGTTTTGTTACGAATTTTAATAAAAATTTTTCTCGAAATAAACGTTTTTTTAGGGATATAGTAAAAATGTCTTATTATATACATATGTATATACGGAAGTTACCAACATGCGTACGCAAAAACTATAATACACGGACCACGTGCATTACAGCAAGCTCCGCCCTCTGACCTAATCTGGAGACCAACGCGGTTGTTTATCTGTGTATTGTGTCACTGCGTTAAATTTGATATAAAAACTTACTCGAAAAATGTCATAACTAATTATTTTTACCGCGCGAAAAAAATATTAAGTAGCATACTATCATCTTTTTCCTTTAATTAGGTGGTGCCATAAAACAATTATAGTCATTTAGAATAGCAGACAAAACATATGCGACACGTGCCAATGAAAAAACCGAAATAGCTTTAGATGACAACCAGAATACTTATTATTGTAGCTGGTTAACACAGTTGTCGGTTTATAGTTAAAAAAACAACCCGTAAGTGACACAACATTATATGACTTTGTGAGTTTCACTTCTAAATTGATGCATAGTAATCATTACGCTCCAGCGGTCTCTAACGATGGTTTCTTCTATTTTCTTTTTTCTTGTTTACATCTACAGCAGATACTCGTCCAGAATCAATATAAGGAAGAGCAATCAATTAGATATGTAGATTCGGTCAGATATTGATAGATTGAAAAAATTAAGGATCGGAATAATGGAAATCGACGAGAATGGTAAGATATAAGAGACCCAATAAGGATTGCGGAACTTACAAAATAGATCAGAATATAGAGCGGCAAGTTCATTCGAGAGGGCACAGACATTTGAAGAAGATACGGTCAGAATCGCAGACGGCTTTGTCCTTAAAAATTGGGAATTAGAGGAAGGTGCGAAAAGAAAACGGAAACGTGAGAAAAAGGAAGGAGAGTAGTAAAGGAACAATAGGGACGTTAACGGAACAGCGAGCGAAGGAAAATCATAAAACCAAGGCCGATCACGACGAAACGTATGCTCCTGGCCCACATCATCGTGGCGTAATCACTGCGCATGCGAATATTTTCGAAAAATTAAATAATATCGCGGTGCTTAAAAAAGTTGCGATATTTTTGGCTCCTATTCAGCGGAGGATTACAATTGCAGGTAGCCAACGAATATTGCTGAACCGTTAACGTACTATTATTACCATTACCTATCGCGTTTATTTGCAGTTTTATTCACAGGTTTTGCCGCACTCTAAACATTTTTAAATGTTATATTTGAATATATAATATGTATAATAGGTCAAAAATTAAGGCAGTTACGCGCTGTTTTACGTATTGTTCGTATCGTTTTTTTTTTTTTTTTTTTTATTAATATTTTTTCTTGGGCTCCGACTACATAAGCCATCGGCTACATTTTAATTATCCTTTAAATTCCTGTTAATTTATATTGTTCTTTATCTAATTAATTATATAGAAAAGAATAAGTATTTTTTTCTTTTTTTTTTTATTAATTTTTTTCGGTGCTGCTTACTTTTCAAACATGAAAAATTCGATTTATTTATATGTATCTATTTATTTTTTGTCGAGGGAATATTTCGGATTTTTTAAAATGAACATAATTCTGAATAGAACGATATTTTTAATGTTTTTGCGATAAAATGAACGACATAAACTCTTAGAGAAATTATTTTACACGTTAATTGCGTAATTCTAAATGGAATAAGGTAAACGGTTCCGTATTCGACCATAATCTTTAATATCAAGTGCAAAGTTTTTCATCTTTCACGCTGAAGTACGTCTCGATTTTACCGTGCAAGTTTATTCGTTTTCGAAATTTTATTCGAACCATTTTTCAATTTAATTCTGTTCTGAAACAGAAATTAACCGAATGGGTCGTAATTTTATACCGTAGCAGTCATTTCAGCGAAACTATTATTAAAGTGCCCGTGTACGCGTACGTATGAATGCAAGAAAAATAATTAAAATACGAAACTGGTTTTTGCAGCAGAAAATATACTATCGCTCATATTTGATTAAAAGTTTATCGTTTAAATTGCCGTGTATCAGATTGACCGATACTAAAATGTCCGATTGTCAGTGAAAAGCAAACCTCGCCTCCTACAAAAGGAACGTAAATTTGAAAAACCAACCATGTTCTAAATTAAACGAGGTAAAAGTGTAATTTTAAACACGCGATGATACTACGACGACAACTTTTTGTTTTGATATTTTTTTGTCCGCCCTACACCGCTAAATTATTATTCTCAAAAGTTCACCTCTTTGAAATTTCGTCAATATTCAGAACTCCCGGCTGTCCGCTTTCAGGTAATCGGTTACCGTATCAGATCGCGAAAAGGTTTTTATTAAATACTTTCGCAAATTTAAAATATCTGACGGAATTTTTATACTGAAAAGTAAAATCGCCGGACGAGTTTTTTGGTCCCTGATTGAGGCAGTTCGTAGTCGTGTCCTTTCCGAATGACTACTGATTTTTTACCGTCTATGAAACGGTTTCCGTAATGTTTCGATAACCACTTGTGTCACAACTCAGGTACGACACACAAGCACTTCCCTCTTCATTATAGAAGGTTCTTCTAGATCTTGTAGCGCCGGAGATCTGTCATCATCAAATAGCGAGTATAGATATTTGTCATTTGGCAGTAATTATTTTTCTTATAAAAGCGCCTGCAAATTTCTTAACTTTACGCTGTACAAAAGTGGACCATTTAGCTTGCTCGGCAGCTTCGAATGCCAATCCTATCAGGAAATTTCCAGCTCGTAATTTCTTCTTCTTTTGCAGAAAACTGTGTTTAAAATTTTGATTCGATTACGAATGTAGACTCCTTCTAATTTGTGGTTCCCCAAGACTCTACTAACCTTCGCAATTGCACTATATCATCATTGTGTCGTCTTCGATTTAATCATTTTCTACTTATCACTGTATTTATTCTATAAACTCATTGTTAAATATATTTATGATAAAAATAAATTTTAACACTTATTAACAATTATATATATATATATTATTTTTAAATCCCCGACGCGTTTTGAAGAAAACACTTCATCTTCACGGGAGTAATTATAATATAAATAAAATTTTTTAAATTTTTTAAATCTTCATTTTTCATTTAAATTGTTACCATTTTCATTGTTAAATTTATTGGTCATTTTTTATATTTCATTTTTTAAATTTTATACATTTTGTATTTATTCAATATCGACCTTTTCGAGTTAATTTTAAATGTAGTTATCGTTCTTCATTATTTATATTATAATTACTCCCGTGAACATGAAGTGTTTACTTCGAAAAGCGTCGAGGATTTAAAACTTATGTATATATATATATATATATATATATATATAATTGTTAATAAGTGTTAAAATTTATTTTTGTCATTTTCTACTTGTTGCATTTCAATGCTGTTTCTCTCCCTCTTTGTCTCCATTCTGTCCCCTCCATTTGCCGGATCATAATTTTGTACGCAAAGCTAATGCACTGTTCTTGGAGTGCTCTTTATTATCTTAGAAATCGGCTCTTCTCTATTCCAAATTCCTTCAATCAATATTCCTACGTACAGTATCTCATCTATCCTTTCATTTCTTAATTCTCGTATTATCTATTACATATCCTTACTTCCTTTGTATATTTAGTATCTAATAAAATCAAAATCTGAATAATTGCGAAATAATTAAAGTAGTATTATTTACGACGAATCGGTAGCCCAGTTAAAAACAAGAAGTTTTCTGCGGGTGTTTTTGACCACTGTAGAATTACGCAGCGCGCGGGAAAAAAAAAACAAAACAGTTTGTAATATTTATAATATTTAAATGAATTTTCTTTTATTTCATTTTTATCGTTAAGATTATAGTGTTTAATATTGTTTGGTTAATATTACTCGTGGTTATTTTTTCTTATGGATCTATTGAAAAATTTCGAAAAAATTTGCTAAATACAATCATAAACGTTTTACATTTTTACTTGCTAAAAAACATCGGCGTTCGTTATGACCTACGAAGGTAATTTCATTTTTATCGCAAACTTTACGTGTATTTTTAAATTTTTAAATTAAACACAATCCGCACACACATACACACAATATATATCTCTATATATAGATATGTGTGTGTATGTATGAAAAAAATTAAAAATTATATATGAGATAAAATGTTTTTTTAGAAAAAAAATACCAACTTCCAGATATATTATAAAAATTTAATAAAAATGCACTAAAAAGTAAAAAATAATTATTCGATGAAAAGTATATTTTAGAGTGATGTAATTTAGAATGATATTATCGTAATTCATATACAACATTAACTTCTCGGAGTCGGCATCGAGTTCATATTTCAATATCTAGGACTAATTTAATAAATACAAAGGCTGTTCAATAAGTAATTCCTCCACCGCTATATCTCGGGAACAAAAAAAGATTATGCGCTGATTTTGATTTTAAAATATAGGAAATTTTATTTTCTACAAATTACAAACGATAACCTTCCACATAATCGCCATTTAATTCAATACAACGCTGCCGCCGTGAAATAAGTTTTCTAATCCCGTTCTCGTAGAATTCTTGTGGTTGTTCGCGCAGCCAAGCGGACGTATCGGTCTGTAATTCATCATCTGATGTAAAACGAATACCCTTTAGATGTCTCTTCATGTGTTTAAAGAGGTAATAGTCGCTGTTGAACGAATTGTTTTATCGATTTTTCTACGCAATTCACCTGTGTTTCGCAGTTCCGGACGACCCGGAGACGATCCCTGTCGAATAATGGTATCTAATCTTTTTTCGCTTCACGAGCCCAATTGCGCACAGCACTAATGTCCATCACGAATTCACCATAAATAACCTTTAAGCGGTCGTGAGTGGCCTTTGGTTGAAGTCCTTCACGGGTTAAAAACTCTATGACTGTCTTCTGCTTGTACCGATGCTCACTACTTCGTTTTACGTTTTCTACCATATTTAACGCGAGAACACACGTAAGCCTTCGAAAACACATTACTAGAAACTAGATTCCTCCCTTTTTCCAGTGAACACATGCGCGACACTGCATCTGTTCACAGTGCTGAGATCTAGCGGTGGAGGAATTACTTATTGAACACCTATGTATTTAATGCAGGTTTTTAATTTTTTTTTTTTTTTTTAAACCACTTGTCGGCGGGTTCCCAAAATAAATACACGTGAGTATATTTATTTAATAAATAAATATTACATACTTAGTTTCTATAACTTATCATATTCATCTAGAACTATTTAAGCATAAACCATTTAATATCTATGCCTCACATATCATCAGAAACAAAGTAAGCCTTAAGTAATGACGTACCTACATAAACTTTTACCGGACTAACTTATATATATATATATATATATATAGGGCCGTATCTAGACCAAAATTTCTTGGGGGGGGGGGGGGGGGGGGGGTACGAAAATATTTTTATAATTATGCGCATATATATATATATACATATATATATATATACATGTGTGTGTGTGTGTGTGCGCGTGTATGTGTGTGTGTTATCATAAAATATATTTATTTATAAAGGGTACACTAAAGCCTTGTAGTCAGTTATTGTATATGCAATATTTAAACACTACAATAAAAACAAATAAAAAAGTAGTCGTTTCCATAGAATGCATAAAAATTTTAATTTTCATTTCTTTTGTCAATGCTGAATTATAAAAACGCGGAGGCGATTGATTTAAAATACTATCGATTTGCCAAATTACCATGGAAATGTAGCTTTTGATGTTTTTACCGTGGAAATGCAATTCAAAATAAAAAAATCGATTTTTTTAAATGGAGAATATTGTGAAAAAAAATTTATTTTTAACAAGAAGAAAATTCAAGTATAACGCTAAAAATTGTAAAATAAAATCTTTTTTTACAAAAAAGTAAATACCGATACTTGAAGATTTATTATAAAAATTTAATAAAAATGCACTAAAAAGTAAAAAACAATTACCCCCAATTAGAAAATATATATCAGAGTGATATACCCTTAAAGGTGATATTATCGTAATTCTTATACAACACTGATACCTTAATTAGAGTAGGATTCATATTACATATTACAATATCTAGGAACAATTTAATGTACATTAAATGCATTTTTTAATTATTATTTTAATATGAAATTGATGCCGACTCTAATTAAAGTATTAATGTTGTATAAGAATTACGATATCACCTTTAAGGGTATATCACTCTGATATATATTTTCTAATTGGGGGTAATTGTTTTTTACTTTTTAGTGCATTTTTTATTGAATTACTTTTTAATTTCTAGAGCATTTTTATTAAATTTTTATAATAAATCTCGAAGTCGATATTTATTTTTTGTAAAAAAACATTTTATAAATCAATCGTCTCTGTTATATTAATAAAAAATATGAAGAAAAAAAAATTATCTGAAGAGCCACACTTTTTCGCGATTTTTGACAAATACACAATTTATATTCACCGATTTTCATCAGTTCTCACATGGTCTGAGTAGTACACTTTGTAACAAAGAATCAGTAAAATCGATCCATATGTATACGAGCTATGCGCAAACAAACATTAAAATTGCCAGGATAGTGGACCATGTCTTGCATAACTTTAATTTGAATAAACACACTGGGTTAATATTATTTGATATTGCAAAAGCATTTGATACGACTTGGCATGACGGTTTGTTATTCAAAATGTTAAAGTATAAATTTCCGAATTATTTAATTAGAGTTATTCAAAGCTATCTCCGCAATAGAACCTTTTATGTATCTTTACAGGACGCGAAGTCATTGCCCAGAACTGTCCTTGCGGGGGTACCGCAAGGTAGTGTTCTAGGCCCCTTTCTTTTTACAATTTATTTTTCCGATCTTCCGAAACTGCAGCATACCAATTTGGCTTTGTATGCCGATGATACTGCTTTATACTGCAGTTCATACAGAACATCTACTATTTCTTGCGACTTTTAAAATATTTAGAAAAATGGAAATGTGTAATTAACCCGTCCAAAACAGAAGCGATACTTTTTACTCGCAGATACCCCACTCCACCAAGGCAAGTGTGTATTAAAGGGACTAGTATTAAATGGGCAGAGCATGTTCGATACCTTGGGGTAATCCTAGATAGAAGATTAACTTTTAAAGAGCACGTAAAGCACGTGGAAGTGAAGACTAATAGAGTTATCGCAGCCTTGTATCCGATTATAAATCGTAGATCATACCTGAGTAATGTTAATAAACTAATTATCTATAAAAGCGTCATCAGACCTGTATTGACGTATTCAGCTCCAGTTTGGTGCTCAATTTCAGACTCTAATTTTAATCAACTTCAGTTGCTTCAAAATAGGTGTTGCCGGTGCATTTTAAAAGTCCCCCGTTGGACTAGAATTGATAGTTTGCATATCTCGCTACAGCTGCCCTACTTAAAAGAATTCGTAATCAGCTTGGTTAAAAAATTTTTCCAACAGTGTTCCGATCACAGCAATGTACTTATCAGAAATATTGGAGATTATAATTCTGAGCAACTAGCCCGAATGTATGTTAGATATAAGCATCGCCGGATTAAGCATAATTTAATCAACCAGTGAGTCCACTTAGTTAATGGCCTTGGTTTATTTATAATATTGGCGGTATATTTATTTAGCTAGGGTTTTTATTTTCTTTTGTTTTGTTTTCCCTTTGTAATTTTTTTTATTATGATTTTTATTATGTTTATATTGTATTTATGAATATCTATGCATACTAGATTATAGCATTATGACATTGCGGTCAAGTCTCGCTGAGCCGGTACGCAATTTTTCGTTATCACTTTTATGGTTGTTTAATTTACTTTTGTCAAAATATATGGCTTTCTTTCTTTCTTTAAAACATTAAAAAATAAAAAATAGGCATACGCGACGAACGTGTATAACCTTCTTCTTTCTGGAAGTCGGTAAAAAATCATATTTCATCGATATCATTGTGATTATCACATGAGTTGTAGTAATCAATCATTAGTAATTATGACATCAATAATAGTAAAAAGCTATCGATTCTGGAAAATAAAATTTCATCTTCTATTGGTCTTCTCTTATACGAGGGCCTAGGACATGGTTTGTTTGCGAATAAAAGCGTTACGAGTCCTCAAATTTTATAAACCAGTATAAAGCTGGAAAAAATTAACCCGTTATTCAATTATGCCACGAGCGAACAGCACCACGTACGTTTCAAGAATTTGCGAATTGCGGTAGCGTAAGTTAACGCAGAAGAGAAAAACACGCTTTTCCAGTTAGTGAGGAAATAAAGAGAATTATCTGAAAGACACTGGCTGGAACTGTGAAAAAAGTAAAACGATAAAACGTGTTCGTTTTTCATAGTGGCCGATAAAAATTTAATCAGTTCGGACAGCGATTAAAACGAAAAAAACCGCACCAAATTAATTGCATCACTTTAGTATGATAAACATGTATCTATATGTGTATATGTAGAAGAATAGACGCAACTTAAAAGTCGAAAAAGTTAATTTTTTCCCTCCTTCGAAAAATGTGAAATCGTTTCGGAAAATTATAAATCGATTTTCCTGAAAGTTTTCGCGCTATTTTTGGTACGTCTCGGTCGCTGTTTAAAATGATTTATCTGTCAGTTTGTTGCCGAGAGAGAAACATCGGCGACCGAACAATTTTGAAAATTGTGACACGAGCAATTTAGAAAAAGCCGCGTCGTTTCAGCTTTTCCGAAATTATCGAAATTTCCAAAATACCCAGTTTAGATGAGAGTTTATCCCTCTATTCATTTGAAGCTTTTCAGTTACGCGCCACCACTTTTTAAAATCGAGAAATATTTTTATATGTATGAATAACTCTACATTGTGCCGAGGGTGATATATAAAATCATGTCACAAATGTAACGGTTTTATGTGGCAGAAATATTTCATGAAAGCCATTAATGAAATTCGCAACTTGTGATGAATATTCGACAATCAGAAAAGTTAGAAATCGCTACACAAATCGTAAATAAAAGAATGTCATGGTCAATTGAAATTTATTCTTCTGCAGAGGTCCCGAAAGATCGAGTTAAACATGTACGTACCTATATGCAGATATATTACATACACACATATGTGTAAACATGGATTTCTCAAACACATTTCAAAAGAAAATCCGAATCCCCGCTAGCTTGAATTTTACCAAGTTCTGCCAAGTCAAAAATGAAGTCAATAACATGCAAAAACATAGCCCGGATGATTGCAGGCAGACTGACTGTGAGTTCAGTGTTCATATTAAGTATAATAACATTGTTTTATGCGCTGCGCATGGTGACACTTATAGAGTTCATAGACCGAATTAACGGTTCTGAAGAGCGTGCAAGTACATAAAATAGCCAGATGATTGATTAAATGAATGAATAGAATCATATTTATCAATTTCGGTACAATACGCACTTAGTATGGCTACATATACGAGCGAAAAAATGTATAGCATAGATTAGAGACCTAATTTTAACACGGGGAAAAATACGGATTAAGCCTGTGTAGCAGCGGCGACGATTATTTTCAAATGGATTAAAGAAAAAAGCTGCTGATTTAATATTAATTATAAATCCGCTTTTAGATAAAATAATAGTATCAAGTATGTATGTTATAAGATTATGCAGCGTCTAGAAGATGCGAGAAACGAGCGCTTAATTCTTTTATGCTCATATCTTTTATATCGTAATGTAGTTTTATGTTGAAAAAGAGGGCGTTGACTTGTCAAACATTTTTTACAGAAATTGGCGTCATTTTTAGTGATGTGGGTTGATATATAGAAATGGATTAAGGATATGACATTAAGAATTGTTTTGTATGATGTGAATAACATACACATTGGCAATATCCATTTAGAAATATCTTTTACTCGCACCCACAGATGCACGATTTTAATATTTGTCAACTACACTAACTGTATCGTTGAGTATAAACTATTTACTACATTTAACAAACGATCCGAGCTTAACACTAAACATAAATTACTTACATACACGGTTTACTTCTTACCAATTGCTATAACCTATGCTTGTCTCACCTTAGTTTTAAAAATCTTACAATCAACAATCTTCACATCATACAAAACGATTCTTAATGTCGTATCCTTAATCCATTTCTATATACCAACCCGCATCACTAAAAATGACGCCAATTTCTGTAAAAAATGTTTGACAAGTCAACACCCTAAAAAATTTATTTTTTCTTTTCTCGTCACTCATAATATCCTTCGGCGATTCTTCCGTCTCAGATGAGACCTAAATTCGTATTCCTCATCACTCATCTGACGTGTGTTATCTTTACAGATGATTCCAGAGGCGCCCTCCACCAGTTGGTACCACTTTCTTTGTTTCTTCAACCTTTCCGACTCTTTCAGACTACCTTATCGCTTTGTTTTTTTGGATGTTTTTCTATTCTGCGAGTTATTCATTTTTGCTACTATCAGCAAATAACTTAATTCCTGATCGCCTATACCAAAAGTATACTCTAGGCTGTTCACCCCCCCCCGGGAGTGAGGGGATAGTCCTAAGATACTGTTACTAACATTTCCATTTGCACCCTCCTTTGTAAGTTGTTTAGTTCTATTTATATCGATATTTTTCGTTTTTTTAGGTCTCGAACCATGCTGACGCTGACGGTAACGAACCTACTGTTCCATTTTCCAAAAGAAATCTCCGCTTTCAACAGTATTTTCATTTATTAGTTACACTCGAGTTCTGTTTTAATTCTCATTTTCTTTTTCGTCCATCCGTTTAGCTGGCCTTTTCAACCCTGGTTTCTTTCTCGTCACCATTTGTGTAATTTTTCTATTCTATTTGTCACTTTTATTCAATCATATATCGTTAACTTTTTTCCAATTGCCGCTTTCATTCCGTTTTTTTTTTTTTTTTTTTTTTTTTTTGAAGATTTAACACTTTAATAGACCATACTGCATATTTTTATTAGTTATAGTCTAGATGTATAAATATATATATTTGTAACTAATTATAATTTATTTATAAGATTACTGGATCTGAGGAATTGTAATAGATTGTGTGTATTCTGACTATTTAGCTTCCCTGGTAACCGATTCTGGGAGACCGCTACAGTGTATGGCGCAACTCCAATATTCTTTCGGATTGTGTGGTACCGATTGTAAGGTATCGCATCAATTACACGAAGGAGCTAGATTATTATTTAGCAGATGGCTAATGGTAAGGTTTATATGGCCAATCCTTAGTCTGTTGATGATCGTCTCGTTCTTTTGTGAAACAGCAGTATCACACATTGAACCATGGTATGGCATATTGTCAATCCAGTTTGTTTTTTTTTGTACTATTTGTCTGATGTTTTCTTTTAAAATCCTTGTGAAATAAACGGATGGAATGAATCTGATGACTGTCTTGCTAGTTGATGAACTGTGCCATGTTTATAGATGCCCGCGTGAGCCAGGATCTAGATAAACGACACCTTAACGCTTTTTATATCTAACTGCATTAGAAAGTGGATGACGTGAGCAATGAGCGGGAGGAGGAGCCTGACTCAAGGAGTTGGAGTGACTGCTGGGAATCTTCAAACCAGGACATTTTTCAACGAGTTACTTCCGTGGATATGCTGCAAACAGAGAAGAATAATTATTCTGAGGACAATGGAGAAAAGAAACTTAGTAGAGAAAAGGATTTTAGGCAATTATTAATGGAAAAGGCTCCTTCTGCTCTATTTCCATATGCAGATCTGTTTATGTACCGGACATCGTGATGACGGAATCGAGCCAAGATATTTGTAAGGCATTTTTTGATGGTTTCCCGACATCGGTCTTCTTTTTGGATCCCTGTAAGGTCTCAGATTATGTGCATTCCATACATCCAGAAGTCATATATTGTTGAAGTACTTCTGCGGATGATGTTTTTTTATAGGCAATGTCGATGTTGTACGACTGGAAGATGTTAAGGAATCTAGATGCTATGTTGTTATGTACTATGGCTGGTGAATATAATTCGGCGTTAGGGTGGATAGAGTTTACTAACACTGACACACTGTAAATCGATATCAGGAGCTTTTGGCGAACAGAAGATGGTGGTGTTTTCTCCTCATTCGAACGAAAACGACGGTTTACGATTGGAATCTTATTTATGTCGAATGTTTTTCTCTCTTCACCGAACAACTCTCTTTCTTCTTTCAACTTATTTATACCGTAATATTCAAACTCTTCGTTTATATCTTCTGTTTCTTACCTCGTTAAGATTTCTTCTTATCCTTTGTAATAATTGTTTTGCAACACCCAGTCAGTATCTTTTTTTTTTTTTTTTTGAGCTCGCTAACAAAGAACATTGACCTACGTTCGACAGGAAAGAAAAGTAACACTGAATGAATTATTTAGATTCGTATGCGGTCAGCTATAGAGCAACAATGAAGAAACCAAGGGGAGTGATAACAGATGGCGAAGGAATGACAGCCCCAGATCGGGGGGGGGCATCTGCCTCGGGCGGCAGTTTCAGGGGGCGCCAAAATCATAATATATGTTTGGAAAAAAATACGAGTGCGTGTATCGATGTGTACACACGCAAGAAGTGAAACAGCTACAGGTTATACACACTTTTTTATGTATTTTATTCGATGCTTGAAATAAATCGGATAAGAGAGACATCGAGAAAAGAAACTTTTTATTCGTTTTTAATGGAATCGATTTTATTATTGAGATATTTACAAATGGTATTTTCAATTTATTTGTCGCTCTTACACGGCGCTTAAAGAAGTGTCACTTTAATAAAAACTTGTTTCTTAAAGCGCCTAGCATCCAGCGCGACGTTGCGATTATTCATTTGATTTTAAAACGCCCAGTCGGTTTTTGACAACATCCTAAGTCGATTTATGAACGTTTCCTGAGTCGATTTTTGAACGCGTGCGTACGTGATGCCTCTGCCAGGGGAATCTCCGTCGCATCTAGAACTAGGGGCTACACGAGCTGAGCCGAATAAACCCGAACAGTCGAACGTCAAGCGACGATCATTGTTTGTTTATATGGTTGATTGCGTGTGCAAGTGTAATTAATAGAGTGAACGTTGAAATACAAAAAAAAGGATATTATCATTTCGCGTTCTGTGGCGATAATGCAACGTCTTGTTAAGATCTTGCGAGGAATGAGAGAAAACCCAATAGAACATTGGAACAAAGAAGCTGCACCTGTATCAGAAAGGTTGGACATCGAGCCAGTCCTTAAAAATAAACGAATTTCCAAAAGGAAAAGGCAACACGACGAAATCTGCGAAGACGAATCAAGAACGCTAGATCCGACTGGGCTATTTTCCAAAGATGCGAAATTAGTGTTTGACAAAATTTTAACAGAAATAGAAACAAGGGTAGAGAGCGCAAAGAGTCTACATGAAAATTTCACCTTACTCAGTGGCCACGCGTTTTTAAATATGTCGACTGTGGATCTGCAGAAAAATGGAGCCGGTCTAGCACGAAAATATTCAAAAGACTCGAATGCAGTTAATTTTTGCCAGGAACTTGCCGTATTCAAAGAGCTAGTAACCGAAATTAATGGGAAATCGAGTGCATTCGACTTGTTACAACATCTGTGTAATCATGACTTGCAAGAAGCGTTTCCTAATGTTAGTCTATAGCTTTAGAGTGAAGCTTCAGCAGACTGAAAATAATTACAACTTATCTACGTTCAATAATGAGTCAGGCATGTCTATCTCGCGATCCTAGCCATTGAAAATAAAACTGCCTTTGAGACGGACTTTGATGAACTAATAGATTCTTTCGCAGAAAAGGAAGTACGCCGTGTAAAGCTGTAGCAAGATTATAGAGAAAAAAATGCTGGGACCTAAAGATGTTTTGATTGTCTGTTGCTTTTCCTGGTTATATGTTTTCTATATTTAATTTTATGTCACATCAATGAAAAAGTTATTAGCTAATAGATAATAAAGAGTGCGAATTTATTAAAGGGCAATTATTCTCCCGATCACAAAAAATGCCACCCATTACATATTTGTGTTTTTTTTTTTTAACAATTTATCTCAAACGTTGGAGCGCGAGGGCACCACTATCAAATTCTTGTCCCGGTTCGGAAAATTCGTGGATCTGGGGCTGCAGGAAAGGTGAGAATAGATGCAGCACTATAGGGAACAGGAATATTAAGTTTCAGAAGTTGAGAGTAGATAAGGAAACGTTCAGACAACGATTACCATTTTAAAAAGAAAAAAACGAGTGAGGCGACATACAGGATTAATAAAAGGGACAGCATTTTAGACGTATAAGGCGAGTGCAAACGTGTATAATTGTTTTTTAAAAAAAAATGTTTTTAATTTTTTTTGCCAATTGTAAGCTGCTGCTTTAAAAATGCTTTTCAACATAATCTCCTTTTGCGTTAACGATCACCAAGGCGTCTTAATATCTTTGGGGCTGTACTTGGCGCGTTTTCAAATTTTTCCACGACTGAGTACTTCGCCAAAATAAATAATTTTAAACTCTCGTATTTTCTTTGCTCTTAATTTCGAGTTAGTTTCGTCTGGGAATTTAAGTTCCTCGCGCGATTTTTTTAAATAAGAAAAACAGAAGAAAAAACACCCTTTCGATTTGTCACCAGGGTCTTGGCAGGGTTTAAGGATCCCCCCCCCCCAAAAACAAACAAAACAAAAAGACACAGATAATAAAACTTTACTATTCAGCTTAAAAATATTAAAAAACGTGACTGACAACCAATTTCAGCTGTCGGCCAAGGGCACTGCGCACGTAACACGATAAACGTTAAAATCGGACGCCTTCACTAGTGCGGTTTACGGAAAAGATACTTTATCGAATTTCGTGTGCCGGATGATAGCGAAAATAGAAATTAATTTAAGAAACGGAAAGATAAGATACACCGAATGACGGCGAAGAAGAAGTCGGTGATTGGGAAGGCACGCGTAATTGGCTATGAAAAATAAAGTTCGTTCGAAAGAAAGAAATGCAGAAAAACGAACTCTTAAAAGACGTTCAGACTGAGAACCGTTTAATTCGTTTAGAAAACATTTTCGGCGGATGTGGGCGACGGGGAGGGGATTCTTAAATGCGCTGTCTGCTTCGAATGAAAAGCGTTGCCGTGTTTTTGGTAATAGCACGTTTTCAACTTACCGGGGGCAACTGGCAGGCAGCGTACGGCGAAACGAACGATTCGCCACCACCATTATCAGGCGACTTGGGCCAAATGTAAATTTCCCCCCCGCAGACGCAGTGCCTGCTTGTCCGGAGCGGGGGTAGGTTTTTGTAAAGAAAATTCAGTTATTTTGTTGGTAAGATTGGCAGCTTGATTGAAAGGGTCCCCGACATCGTTTAGTAGGTCGGTTTAATTCGGAAATTAAAATAAAACATCATCAAGAATTTTTCAGCCAAGTGGAAAGATCTTTTGAGCGGGTTTCGTGTATTTTTTCCCCGTTCTGAATTATTTAAATCATTTGACTTGTTTAAATTATACGAATTATTTAAATTATTTAAATTAATATAAGAACGATCATTGGCTGTAATTCCGGTGAACATCCCCGAATGACTTGGAATTTAGTGATTCAGATAAATCAAAACGTTCATTTTGTTTATTTCTTCTTTACGCGAAAAAAAATTCAGCACAGCTGAAGTTTTTTCATTTGACTATTTCGAAGTTATATCTCCAACTTTGTCATAGAACGCTCAAGCTCTCCGTTCACAACCCCGATTAACTTGTCGATAATTTTGACGATAAAGTTTTATATAATAATAAAATTGAAAAATGATTATAACCCGATAGTAGTTTTAGAGAAAATAATTATATTCATTAACGCCTGTAAAAATATATTCAGACAGATAGATAAATATTTATATATTTAAAGACGCTCGGCACTTTGGCTTTTAACGCTGCAGATTACGTATAATAATGAATATCAACAATTGATAAGGAAAATAATAGTTGGAATTTAGGTTAACGAAGAAAGATAACAATAAATTAATAAATTAATAAATTAATAAAATAAATTCACAAAAAATTCCTAAATAAGACCACATATAATCTCCGATAACTTTCAGGAAGAGTTTTTAACATATCGTTTCGTCGTCTTCGCTGATGTTTGCATGTATAAAGTCAGGCGTTGGTACTTCGTTTTTTTTGTACCTCACCCACAATTCGTAAAAATTTATTATGCGTTCAATCATTATATTTGTCATTAAGTAGATATCTATCACTCACTGTTTCTAATTTTTTTTATATCAAATCAAATCAAAATACCTTTATTGAGAAAATTATACATAATCATTACAAAGAAAAATAATTATTTATAGACAAAATTTCCTCGGCCCATGCAGAGCAAAGATATCCTTTAACCGTTCCCATTCTAATCTATTAATTACTACTTTTTCAAAATGACTGTTATTTAAACATTGGTTTATTTCATCTTTCCATCTACCTTTTCGGTGGCCTCGTTTCCGTCTGTGATGTAAAAGGTACTAGAAAGTAGTCTTATCCGTGACTTTTGGACTGATCTCTATCCGTCCTGTTTCTCCAACCCTGACTCCTTTTACCTTGCTTTACAGCCTTCTCCATCCGTTTCTCCCTGGTTTAATAATTTTCCCAGTATCAGCTGTTCTGTCATTTCTTCCATAGTTCGCCTTCGTTTTAATCACAGTCTGCTCCCGGCTTCTCGTTTCCGCTTTGCTCTGGTTCAATCTCCTTTGTGTCCCTTTCATCCTCCAACCTTCAATGGCACGTGTGATGCAAACCACGTACTATTTGAATGTTCCTTTATTTCTACTGAACGCGCGATCCTTTATTCCAATTTGCTTAGCCTTGGCCTCCCTACACCTTACAGTGCCCTCTATATTCTCACTTTTCCATCTCCTTCTGTTGTTCCCTTGTTATCCGCCTTCATTTCCTCTGTCTCTAATCGTTTCTTGATATAACTTGTCGCTCCATATGTCCTTCTATTCTTTTAATCTTTTGTGCTGGGTAAATGTCCTGTGCTGGCGTGCCCATTTAAAAAAAAAAAAAAAAAATAGTCTTATATGTCCAACGGTCATCTGTTAATCTTATTACATGGCCAGCCCATTCCCATTTTCTCCTTCTAAGTATACCACGTCAATATTATATCTTAGAAGCTTCTTTATTTCTTTTATTTTTATTTGATCTGTTATCTTTATATTAAGCATTGATCTTTCTAGTGTGCTTTGTGTTGTCCTTAGTCTATTTATAATTTTTGTGTTCAGTGTCCAAGTTTGGCAACCATACGTTAAGACGGGTAATATAAATTTGACTTTTATGTTAATTACTGAAAGGTCCTTTGAATATCCTTTTTAGTGACCAATACTTACTCCATATCTTAGTAATTCTCACGTTTACTTCTTTTTCTATCTTATATATTTTCGAATGATAATTGTTGGCCTAAATATGTCGCTTCGCTCACTACTTCTACTAGATTATTATTTACTTGAATTTATCTCTGGGTTATAGTCTTAGTTAATATTTTTGTTTTTGAGGTGGTGACCCAAATAAATGGATCATATTTCAACGCAATAACCGTTGAAATATGATCCATTTATTAGGGCCACCGATATATATATATATATACATTAAATAAATGGCACAATGATTAATTTATTATTAAATTAATGCGTTATGTTTATGAGGGACTTATCCGTCGCTAGCGGCCTGTGGGCAAATGTCGTGTGACCATCTTTTCTATTTGCTTTGCACGCTACGGACTTCTGTGGCGAGATTAGTTTGGGGTGCTGTATTTGGCCTTTAATTTCAGAGGTGTTCTCAATTGGTTGATTTATCGTGTATTGTAATAAAATCATTGAGTCGATATCCGAAAGGCTTTGTATTCATTTTTCAGGTACGAATGAAATGCTCTGAAGCAATTTAGGTGCTGCTGGTCTTTAGCAATTTTGACATAATATTTTAAAGCGTGGTAATTTCGTCTTGTTTGTAGCGTAATCGAGTACTTACTTGTTTCCAAAAGTTTGGTGATGCGAGACGTAAGGCGTGATTCGTAGGATACTGTATCATAAATTACTGACTCATATGGTCAATTAATGACTGAAGATGGTATGTATAAATTCGCAGCATTGTTTGCGTGGCTTAATTTTTTCAGCGAGTTTGTAGCAATGTTAAGTCTTTATTTTACATTGTTGAATGGTGAATTTTTCAATTAATTTTTATGTCTCGATAAAGGCCTCGGAATTTGTGTGGTGATTGAGTATACCCGATTTAAGTAGTTGCGTAAATTTGTACGTTTGTATCTGGATGTGTTTAACAATGAATGTTTAATACGACAGTTTTATCTGATGAGAATTATTTCCTTGTTTCCTGTCTTGGTTTCATTCTATTCCTGTCTGTCGTCGTTCCACGGTTGTTTCCTTAATTAGAGACTCAGAATTAATCATTCTCTACTTCCTTCTTCTCGCTTACGATTCCCTTTGTCCCCTTCTCCTTTCTGCTCCCTTCATACTTCTGAGCCTCCTTGTATTTGTGATTCAGATCATATCCTTTTCGAATGTTCTGAACTCTCTAACTAACGCTCCTTTCTTTATGCCCAACTTTTAGCTTTGGGTCTTTCTAATCCCTTTAACGCTACCTATATCCTTCCCTTCCCATTGTCTTCAGTTATTCCCCGTTGCTGCTTTCCTTTGTTTTTTCCAGACCGCCTGGATATTTAGTTATATCTCTTAATTTTTCATGTTGTTGGGTCAAGGCCGCTGGCGCGCCCAAGGTAGGAAAAAAAAGTCCCTTTTGTCTGTTATCGATTTTTTAAAGTAATTTATCGTGTTTTTGAGTATTTGTCGTAAATAGTGAGATAGAAAATAATGAGTAATTTACTAGTTTCTTGATGGACACGAGAAGACTGGCAACTACACCTTGTGGCGTATCAGTTTTTTTGAGTTTGGCGACTGGAAAGTGCCGTAACTAATTGTATTTTGAAAGTTCGGTGTTGATAAATAACCGAAATGAATCATGGCAGTGTGCGCCTTTGACCTTTTTCAGTGCATTCGTAATTGCCGAGTTCAGTATTCGATTAAACGCTTTTTTGACGTCAAATGAAATTCGAATATTTCCTGCTGAAATTTTACTAGCTGATTTATCGTTGAGCGTCTTTTTTTGAATAGACACTGATTTTTATCGATTAATCGATTTTATCCGAGGTGGTCTATTAAGCATGCGGTAATTGGTCGTTTTAATTATTTTGATGTGAAACTCTAACCACATTTTAGGGATTGCGATATCTTGTTAATATTTTGAGGAAAATTTTTAAATTTGTAGTGTTTATGAGTTTTAATTGTCAGGATCAGGAAACGAGTTTTTTCGTACTTTTTATCGCTTTTCCAAAGTAAAATCTGTATTGCAATCGATATGTACTACCGTTGAAGTTAGGGGTTTCAAGTGTACAAATGCCGTCGGAAGCTCGTTTCTAGAGGTATTATTTTTGAAAGTTGGGCTCAATATTTCAGCGATTTCTTCTGAAGAATACGTCATTCAATGACTTCAGAACGTGTATTTGTGCTCCAAAATTATTTTGCTAGAGTCCTAGAGTTAATAGGGAAGATACAAATGTCTGGCATGAGTTTCTTTTACTTCTACGTATAATTTTTCGCGCTTGGGCTCTGATGTTTTTTAGATACGTTAGCAGTCGGCTGTTTGAAATTCCGTGTATAATGCGAAAGCTGTTTTTGTACTTTTGGTTATAACGAGTTGCTATTCTTTGTTTTACCATGGTACACATTTTTCAGGGGGAATTGGCGCGGTTCTGATGATGTTTTTTTTCCAGACTTCGATAATATAGTTTGTTATTGGTTTCATCGAGCCGGCGCCTTTAGGTAACCGGTTTAATAGAGATTCAGGTATTTTCTCTTAAGCTGGTCAATTTGCGTATTGAGTTTTTCATCAAATGACAACAACTGTTGTTGGAGGTACGGGCCGCTGCAAAGTCGAAAAACGGTCGCTTTTGATAAATTGATTCATTTGTTGACCATTCTAGAAGGTGAGTAATTGAATCATTTGTTGACCATTCTAGGAGGTGAGTAATTGAATCATTTGTTGACCATTCTAGAAAATGAGTAATTAAAGAGTTGCATATTGAGAGATCTATAGCGGAGAAGGTACCACTGAATATGTTGAGCCTGATGTAGTTTCCAGAGATAAGGAGGTAGTTGGCGCGCATTGGACAAATGTTTCGAACATAAGTGATTGGATCCCCATGCGTGCTGAAGTCGTCTGTGATTATGTGCGGTAGCTGGTTTGCAACATTTTCGATAGCGCTTCTGATTGTGTCGTCTTAGTGATGTAGGTAGATGCACCGTACAACGATTTTTAGATCTTCGAAAAAGTGAATATAGCTTAAATCGGTGTGCTTCGTGGAAGGAATTACGGATCGCAATAGGGACACTACCGTTAGAATTGATAATAATAGGTGAATCTTTTCTATAAAGTAAGTTTAGCTTGGGTGCTTGATTTGGTTTTTCTTGGAGACGAGGATTGCAGGAGAGAAGTCTCGACTGAAAATCTGTAGCTGTAGACCTAACACTGTTTTGATGTTTCTCGCGTCGTTGAGTAAATTTTGCAACACTTTCGTAAGTGTCTAATATTATGGAGGAACTAAAGTAGACAACTCATAACTTTTTTATTTTCATTCGTTATTAGAAGTGTTCGAAAACAGCAGATTGTTCCTTTTGTTTAATTTTTTCTGTTAAAGTTGATATAAACTAGCAGTTGGTCGGTATATATTTGCTTTTGCGTACTCCAGTTTATCTGGTACGTTACATGGATTGGAAAATGAGCCGGGTAAATTTTATAATTGGATTTTCCGAATTTATATCAGGATGAATGTCGAGGTACTTGTTTATTTCTATCAGCTCTGTTTACGATAATAATTCATTCTAAGAGTGACCTTCAAAGTGTTTTATGTTTTTAGATTTTCTGGTCCTTTTTTGTTTTTTTTTTTTAATTTGGTGATTTTTCCATAGATGTTATCGTTGAGGAACCTCGCTTGTTTCGGTTATTTTCTTCGATGAGTTTTTGATTCGAAACTTTTTCCTGGAGAAGTTTTCGCCCCTTTGTTCTACTAGTTCTTTGTTTGGGATTTTTAAGTCGAGTGATCTGTTTTTTTTTTTTGTTTTTTTTTTTATTTGCATGAGAAACACTTTATATTATTTTTGTTTAGACAGGAATATTCTAAATTCCTAGCCTCCGTAATTAATAATTATAAAATTCGGTACCCGGGGCTTATATCGGTATTCTCAAGATAGTATTTTATTTCATGTGGGAAGCTAATTATACGTATCGCAGCGGCGTCTTTGTATGACCAGTTTAATGCCATACCGATTTTATCAGTTCAATTATCTCATTTATGTAAAAGACCAAGTGTTACTTATCGTTAGCTGCCTAATGAATTAGTGAGGTGCCTTCTAGTGTCTTATCTTTTATTTCGATTTTTCCATGTCCGTCCATGAATTTATTCAAAATGGCAACGGATTCGAAGCAGAAACTCATTCTCCGATTTAGACATACGGGACTGGAACATTATTTTTGCAGGTGGCACAATCGACTCGACAGCTTCGGTGTAGAACAAGCTGCATTATATAAAGTTCTAAAATTCGAGAATTCACGAAACTAGTGGGGATCTAAAACGCATAGGCGTTGTCGAATAAAATATGAAATCGTATTGCATATTATGTGTCAATGCAATAAAATTGCACGATTGGATTATTAAGCTGACCACGATAAAGTTATGGTTCACTCGTTACTATTGTAAAGTATACGGTATTTCTACAGCGAGAAAAACTATTGTGCGAATATCGGCTAAAAAAAAGTAATAGAAAATAATTCAATGAAAAAATTCTATGGGATTTTAGGCTGCAAACTAATGAACATTAAGAAAGTAATATTCCGGAAATAATAGTAATTGAAAAAAGAAGCGAGTGTGTATAACAGATTTGGTAATATAATAAAGAATCTTTCAACATCCTGTTTGTTAATTATAAAATATAGTAATTTATTACAATTATCAAAATATAACAAACAAATTTAAGAATAAAATGAAGGCTTACTTAGAAACATTTTATTCTTAAATTTTTTTGTTACAATTGTATTTGTAATAATTTGCCACATTTGGTAATAGCAGAAAATAAACGAGTTAACAGGAAGAAACAGGGTACAGAAATTTGACAACTGAAATAAACCGGCTGTGGAATAAACATACGAGCATCATTCCGACAGCAGCAGGAGTTCTTGAAACAATTTCAAGGAAATTATAAACATTTATAAGAATTCTAAAAGTCCCGGGGAATTAACACCAATGTGGCTGTAGACAGCAGCACCTTTGAGAAAAATCTTACAACGCTGTTTGGTAGGTATTAAGCTTTCTGGAACTTGTACCACCAAAAAACAAACACCAGCTGAATCTAAGCCCAAGATAGTATAATAATAATTAAAATCAAGATCGCAATCGATTTATGAATTTCCTAACGCCTTAAAATAATCTTCTCTCTTATTTCTTAATAATTTTCTGTTTTTTTCCTCACTAATCAGTGTTTTCTTTTCTCTTTTCTAGTACTAAAGGCGCGGAGAGATATTCCCCTGAATAAATCTTACTAGCATATTTTACGTAAGTTCACTTATTCGTAGTAATTATTTACTTATTCGATTTTTTCTTGTAGCCTCTGTAGTAGTTAGAATCTAAATATGAGCCCCTTACCGAAATTACGTTGTTCAGTCGAACAACCGGATAATTACTGTATCTAAGTGAGTTTATAATTTTTCGGTTTTTCCCGATCGCTCTTAATTTATTTGGAAATATTTCAGCTAAACAGTAACGAGGTTTTTGTGTGTTAGACGTTAATTCTGTATGACTGACGTTCGTTAAAGTGAACATTTGTTGCTACTTTATAAAAATGATAAGGCGTGTGGACTAGAAAATTCCCGTTTTAATTGAACTTTAAATGGTGCATTTTCTCATTTAAAAAAATTTCATCTACCATCTGTCTACGAATGAAATTTTATTTCTACAGAAAAGCTTTTGATTTTTTGGACTTCCGTGTGTACCTTCATAATGCCTTTTCGACACCTACAATAATTTTTTCTTTTTTAAAAATACTTTAAAGTGTTATTGAAAACATAACTAAACGAAGATGAGGCATTCAAATTCCGCGTTTTTTTATTTTTTTATTTTAATTTTATTTTATATAGGTTCGTCAATATGAACATCGGCCCAAGAACAATGGAACAGAGGTTACACGATCAGAGGTGGCCTACAGAAAGGAATAAAGAGCTAGTATAACCGAAGGAGAAGGAGGGGAGAGAATGAACGAAGCACAGAATGGCGTGGGAATACCGGTTTGTAAGAAGAAGGAATAAAAAGAAGCTTGTTCAGTTGATAATTACGAATAACCGAACATTATATGATCGGGATCACAAATGAATTGATTGCCGGGGGGGCGCAATGGATAATAAGGGAAAGGCACGAGAGAATAACGGAACAGCGAAGAAGAGAGCAAGCTATGTCTAAAACGTAGGCGGAAAATCGCAGAGAGGTTGGAATGGCGCATAGAAGGAAACGTGGAAAGGAAGATTGAATAGACAAGAAAAAGGAGTCCGGGTTGGGAGGAAACGTAGGAATTAAACCGTAGTCTGAAATGGGCAGCTGCAAACAGAAGGGTAATATCGGAGCTGAGAAAGCAGGAAGAAACCGACCAGAAGAGGAAGATAATCGAGCGAATGAGTCAATCAGCTCATTTCCCTCGATTCCGTCATGGCCAGGAATCCAAAAGGCGGTTACTGAATTCGTGATGGCTTTGCTTAAAACAATTAAAAAAAAAAAAAAATCCTAAATATCATAGACGTACTTAATATAGTTTTGGCATTTAATTGAAAAAGAACAAAAAAAACAATTTTTGCACTATTAGATAGATGCAAAATGATAAGTAAGATGGACAAAAATTGGTTTCATTCGGTAAGTATTTTCATTTTCTAATGAAAACGCATAATCAATTTTTATTTCGAAAATAAAATCGTTGATACGACGAAACGGATTTCGTGCACCTGTAATAACCGAAAAATTTCGGCAAGTTCACGCTTTACTGGTATATTTGCCGAGCCTTCGCCGCAGCAACCGGTTTCGTTAATTTTTTTTTTTTTTTGTGAAAGCAACATCCTGTACCGTGTTTAACTGCTGTGGCTATTACAGTACGAAGATGCGCAGTTTCTTTTTATAGATATCTGATTATTCCGCTAGTTCTGATAAATTGTGTTATGGATAAAATTGCATCGGGGGAATTCTCAAGAATGTTGGTGACTGTTTCGTTATTAATTGAAAGGGACCGGTGAGGTGATAATGCTGGACAGTCGCATAGTATACGAGGAGTTGAGGGAGCAACAGCTTGGCCACAGAAAGGACAATTCGTAGGAGAGGGGGTTCTTTGTAAAATAAAATTATGCGACATGGCCGTATGGCCTATGCGCAAGCGGCTCAGTGCACAGAAATCTCTGCGGGAGATGCTTTTTTCTGGCCACCATGGTTCCGTTGAGGGTTTAATTAACCTCGAGAAAGTCTGACACGAGGACCAATGGGTTTTCCATAAGGACGTGAGATTATTCAAGATTATGTTCGAGAGATAAGGTGGAGGTGGACTGTTACTAGGCGAGGGGCAATATATTTCTGCTCGGGCGGATGTATCGACGCGTTCATTTCCAGGAATCCCTGCATGGCTGGGCGCCCACAGAAAGGATACGGAGCACTGTCTCTTAATAAGTTCGTATAATACCTGCTGGGTTCGAATTGCTACAGGATGTTTGGTGAGGGGATTAGAAATTGTCAATAAGGCCGCGGATGAATCAGATACCAGCAGGGCTTTCTGTGATGTAGGCTCTGTAAAAAGAAAATATTCCAAACAGAAAAATACTGCGTATATTTCAGCATCCAGTACCGAGCAATTGTCATTCAGTCGAATGCGTCGAATCACGTCGCAGACTTCAAAGGAACAGGCGGTTGGGGAAGAAGTAGCCTCTGGGGTAGCCTTGGCAGCATCCGTGTAGAAAAAGAGGTGGTCGGGGTATTTTTGCATTGTTGCTGTTGTCAGCTGAACGATATTCGGGTGCAGGGGTTTATTATACTTCGTCAGGGAAAAGTTAACATCAATGTTTAAAGGGGCCCACGGCGGAATCTTAATCATTTCCTTCTAGTGGATAATAACGTACTAGGGGCTCTCTTCCGTAGAAGAGGTGGGGCGTTTCAAGAAATCATCAATTTGCTGGCGCGTTTATGGCATTTAAATGTGTTTTCGAAATTGTTTTCCTTTTCTGTTCGTGCTCGTTTGAATAGGACTCTTTTGTTTGTCTGCAAGTCTTTTCAGGTATTCCATTACTGGCAGCGATATGCTCGAGAATGGTTTCGCTTTTTTTTATTAAGTGGTTTTTATAATAGTTGTGGTGACGCAAGGCTGAGTGCAGCTTTATCACGCCGAACTGCTCGAGATTTCGCCGCACATGTTATAACCTCCTTTTATTCTCCATCTTTCACATTATGTTCATAAATATTAGGCTGATTAGGACTAGAAGGGGAATTAAAGGAAACATCATGAGATTTAAATAGAATGCCGTTCCTAATAAGAATAGCAGATCCACCATAACCATCGTCACGATCGCATTTCCAATGCAGCTCGTCCGCTTAATATTATTTCTATTTATGTTCCCCCTAGTTGCGACCTTCGTCACTTCCCTCTCGTTTCTTTCCTCAGGTCTATCCCGCATCCGTTCATCATTGGGGGTGACTGGAATGCTCGGTCGCCCTCATGGGGCTGCTCAAACTATAACAACAACGGTACTGTTCTTGAAAATCTTGTTCTTTCTAATGATTTAGTCCTTCTTAATGATCTCTCCCCTACCTATTACAAGAGCGCATCTAGTTATAGTACTCTCGATTTAACTTTCTCATCTCCTTCTATTGGTTTTGATTACAATTGGTCAACTCTCATGGGCTCCTATGGTAGTGATCATATTCCTATTCTAATTACTCCCCAGAATCCTCCTTCTTCTCCTTGCTTTAAACCTCTCAATTACCTTCGATGGAACCTATCGAAAACTAATTGGGCTCTGTTCCACTCCTTAGTTGATTCTATGCTTCCTAAACTTCTAGATGGCTCTGATCCTGTACTCCATTACCATCTATTCCTAAATTCGATTACAAATGCTCTATCGCTGTCTTCTCCTTCCCGTAAACCGTCATCATCAGGCCATCGTGGATCAGCATCGTCCCTCTGGTGGAACGAAGAATGCAATGCCGCTTTCGATCATAGTCGCGCTACATTTAGAATTTTCCGATCAAATCCTACACGCGAAAACTTTCTTGCCCACAAAAGGGCCAATGCAAGGGCTAGGTTTATTCTAAAATCGTCTAAGAAATCCTCTTGGAAAAATTTCTGTTCATCTTTTTCGAGAACTACTCCTCTCAATCATATCTGGAAAATGGCCAGAGCTTTCAAATTCCCTTCTTCTGAACGTCCTTCTATCCATACTATTTCCTCCGACAGTTTGTCTTCTTTTCTTGATGCTGTTGCTCCTGCTTATGTTCCTAACGTTGATGAATCCTGCCCGTTTCCTGTTATGGAAAACCCTAATTCTTATTCTCTTTCCTCTGCGTTTAATATTAATGAATTAAAATCCATTCTCAAAAAATCTTCCAGCCCCACTCCAGGTCGTGATGGTATTCCCTTCTTTGTCCTAAAACAGTTATCCGATCTTGCTCTCCGAACCCTTCTTTGTATATTCAACTCCTTTTTGTCCAGAGGAGTCACACCTCCTGACTGGAACACCTTTATTATCATTCCTATCCCTAAGAAAAACTCCTCTCTTCGTCCGATCTCCCTAGCATCGTGTCTCAGAAAACTGTTTGAGGGCATGCTTAACAAGCGCCTGGTCTGGTGGCTCGAACACAATAATGTTTTTCCTTCTAATATGTTTGGTTTCCGTCCAGGCTTAGGTCCTGCTGACTGCGTCAGTCTGTTTGTTTCCTATATTTATAAATCTTTCATCGATAAACAGTACACTTTAGCTACTTTTATCGATGTTTCCAGTGCTTTTGATAATGTCCATCTCCCTACTCTTCGAGATAGAATGATAGCAATTAACATCCCGACGCATTTTTGTTCCCTCATTGTTAACTTGATGTTAAATCGTACTATTCTCCTGTCTTCTTCTTTGTTCGAGATTACAATAGTTGTTTCACGTGGTCTTCCACAAGGATCCTGCCTTAGTCCTACTCTTTTTAATATTTATACTATTTCTGTTGCTTCTCTTTCTATGAACTCCTCTTCCTCATTTTTTGCCGATGACATTCTTCTCTTTTCCTCATCCCGTGATATCGTAGATGTTAACGAAAGTGTTAATTCGTCTCTAGCTACTTTGAAACAATCTCTTTCCTCTTTGAACCTTTCTATTTCCCCTTTAAAATCCTCTTGTATTGTCTTTTCTCTTCGTCCTTTTAATCCCGCTTTAGTCTCTGTATCCTTAAACTCCAATCTTATCCCTCGTAGGGAATGCTTCTGCTATCTCGGTGTATTTCTCAATAGTCGTCTCTCCTTTTATGAACATATTAATTTCCTTTCCTCTTCTGCCCTTAAAAGACTAAACTTACTGAAAGCTCTTTCTCCAACAAAATAAATTCGACTACTGTTCCTTTATCTATGGCTCTGCCTCAAAATCACTTCTTTCCAAGCTGGATATAATTCAAAATTCTTGTATTCGTCTTTGCCTTGGTGTTCTTAGATCTTCTCGAGTACCAGCAGTTCTCGCTGAGTCTAACTCGCCTCCCCTTTTCATTCGCAGATCCTATTTAGGTTATCGTTTCTTGTGTAAACGCTTACCGTTATCATCCTCCAAACTTATTCCTTCATATCTTTCTATTCTGCAAAACTGGCGTTTTACTCCCAAGAAAATTCCTATTCTAGCCCACATTGCTTTGCGGCTAAATTCCTTTTTATCCTGCACAATTTCTTATAACAATCTCCCTTACTTTTCTTTCAATTTTGCAGATCTCTCCAATCCTCCCAATGTATTCTACTTTCCTTTTTCCTCCAAATCCCTTTCCTATCCAACAGTTATACAGGAATTCCATAGTTATATCGAATCGCGTTTTCCTTCCCATATTGCTATTTTTACGGATGGTTCGAAGGGGCCTAATGGAGTTGGAGCTTCTTTCATCATTCCGAGCATTAATTTCTCTGAATCTTTTCGTCTCCCTTCCTTTTGTACTATCTTTACGGCCGAGTTAACGGCCATTTTACGTGCCATAATCCATATTTCCTCACATCGTTCTTCTTCTAAATTTTTAATTATCTCCGACTCTGTGTGTGCTCTTAAAGCTATTTCCTCTCATTTCCCCTCTCACTCCTCTGACCTTTTCATCCTCCGTATTCGCTCTCTCATTCACACTCTCTTCTCACTTCACGCTATCCGCATTGAAATGCTCTGGGTCCCCAGTCATATGGGGATAGAGGGTAACGAAATGGCTGATTCTTTGGCTCAGATTGCTGTATCCTCCCGCTTTTTTTTCTCTAAAATTCCCGTTTCGAATTTACTCCCATTGTGCAAAAAGTTTCATGTTAGATTTTGGTCAGATTTTTACGTTTCCTCCTTTTCTAATCATTCTTCCTTTTATTTTTCCATCCAACCTAATCTTCCCACGCGGCCTTGGTTTTACGATTTTCCTTCGCTTCACCGCTCCGTTATTGTTCCTATTATCCGTTTACGTCTGAATCATACTCTTCTTCCTTCCTCACGCTTTCGTTTTCATCTCGCTCTTTCCCCTTATTGCCCTCTTCATCCTGACGACGTAGCCGTCTGTGATCCTGACCATATCCTCTTTGAATGTCCATCCCTCGTGAACGAACGTACCTCTTTGTATTCCAATCTGCTGTCACTCAAACTCCCTACTCCTTATTGTGCCTCGTATATCTTATCGTTTCCGTCGATCTCAGTTGTTCCTATCCTCAGTTCCTTTATCTTATCAATAGCTGACCGAATCTACATTTAACTGATCCTTCTCCTTCCTTTCGTTTCTGGGCGAAGATCCTTTGTTAATATGCCCAAAGGGGAAAAAAAAAAAAAAATCATAAATGCGATCTATCCGAGTGTCTCTTTATACTTTATTATTTCGACGATTCCAGTAACTTTTTATATCGTGCGGAATATTGGACAGCTTCGTTTACATTATTTTTCCTTTTCAGCGGAACATTTAAAATTTTTCATATTTCGTTCAAAAAAAATCTTTCAAAAATATTGCGTACCCACATAGGTCTTTTCAGTATTACTGTGCTACTGCTAGATACTTTTCTTTTTTCGTAACTCGTAGTGCTTAACGTTGCTACAACTGAAGCATGATCAGACAGAGAACAATCTTCAACAATTTTTTTATGCTCTCTGAACCCTTTAAGCTATTGAACATTTAGAATATTAATTTTGATTTTCGACCGGGCTGAGTATTTCTTCCTTGTTGCTTTTTAAATGACCGCTACCGCTGTTAATTTTTCCAGCTGATCAGAATGTACAGTATTCACTGGAATTAGATTTTCGCTGTATATTTTGAATGTTTCTTCCCATCTTCTTAATTTGAATTATTATTTAGTGCTTGGTCGTATCGTTTATAATGTTGACTACTGCTAACAGTTTACCCAAACTGCTCCCGCTTAGGGATGAGTAATCAAACGAACTAACTTTGTTTTTCAATACCCAGTCGTGTACAAGATTCGATTTTTCATCGTGCTATCATTTAGTTTACTTAATTTGACAGATATTTATCGCGATATTTTTCAGCCTTCCTCGATTTGATTTGGATTTATTATTTTGTAACTGTACTTTCATTTTTTTCATCTTCATTCGTATAATCATCTAGTTAATTTTAAGAAGATTGCATTTTTTTTTTTTCCCGTTTCGAGAATTCTTTATTCAGTAAGACTGCATACAACGTTTAACGCGATCAAACGGAAGTTCTATATTATCTGATTAGAGTCTTTCTGCTTGGCTACGTCACAATCACGGCGTCAAAATTTTTCATTCACAGCGTTCCAGGAGATGTAGAGTAAGTGCATAATTTTCTATGCTCTCAGATTTCTTATTCCGTGTATAGCATGACTGCAATTTCTATGCCGAATTGAATTTTAACTATCTTTATTTTCGACTAAAAATAACAATAGAATTTCGCAATGCGCTTCGTCGTATTTTCATTTTTTTTGATAAAATTTCTCAATGTTTAGGTTCTATCTTTTCTTGTTAAGCTGATTTAACTTGTAACATTAAAATATTCTAATTATTACTCTCCGCAGTGTTATTTATACTTTTAAATGAAAGAAAATAAACACTTATTCCCCACTTAATAATGAGGCGCCACTAGTTTTGAGTTCTGCGATATCTACCTTTTGCTGGGAATAGTGCAAAAATATCAGCTCATACGCTTCAACTAGTAAATGAGGTTTGCTTGGCTGTTGAGAACAATTGAAGAACAAGAGTTTCGCTGCAGACGTGGTTTCAAATATCGGAAAGCAATAGGCTATTCAAAGCTGTTTGAATGCTCAATTAATTGTGACTTTTGACTAGAAACCAATCAATACACGAACATTCTTTTTACGGAGATGGTTCGTTTAGAGTTAAACAAACACACTTTTCAAGATGGGATGCTGGTTTTGAATTCCTTTAGCTGAAATTCCATGTGGCCTGTGAATTAAACCTTTCCGAATTTATTTCATGCACTATGCTAGGAATATCATAAAAACCAGTACTTTCCACTTCCTCATACCGTAGTTGTTGACGGGCTCTCTGACGTATGATATCAATATAAATCATTTTAAAGGGGCACCTTTGATAGGAAATAAAATACAAAGCCAAATATTGTTTACTCCGCACAGATAAAGCTGCAAGCATTGTAAATCTTTAATGATTTCGTAATTATTTTTATTTATATTTTGTCATTAAATTTAGTCTAGAATCTACGGACGGAAATAATCGTCTGTAGGGAGAATATGAGCCTTCTGGTACAGCGGCTACAATATTCACCATGGGGAATATTAGAACGCTCGTGTCACAATCCGCCCTGTACCTGCCGGTACATGGAGCCTTACCTATACATCAGTCAATCAGCACTCACTAACTCCGTACAAAGTTACGTTCGCCGTTGTCACATATTCACACGCTCACCACGCCCAATTCCCAATCGGAGGAAGGTCTCCTCCCAATTCATCATAATTAAGAAGGTAATGTTTTTACACTATCAGTGCTACTACTGGCTATAAGTCGAGTATTTACAACATCATTTTTCTCAATTTACAGTAATTTACAACTAATATAGATTTATTGTCGGTCCGGTCAAATTGCCATGGATATGTTAACATAGGAGATAAATATACACCTAATGACCGACATAAATGGTAGTATTCTTCTCAATGCAAAATGATGGAGGTTCGTTGTTTACTATATTTTAGTCAATATATACCAATCTATCATTTATAGTTACAGTTTCTTGCAAGCAACTAACACTCAGTTTCCAACGTTTGAACGTTTGAACACTTAAATATTTATGTTTTTTATATTCACTTTCTATCTTCAGAAATTAACACTACTCAACAACACGTTTCCATTATCTCTCCAAAATTTTCTTACAGATTCAATTTCAGCATACAAAGTGTTTGTAGCAGTATCGAGGTTACGTTTTAATGAGAGCACTGCTAAAACGGTAGTTTGCAGGACAATATCATGTTCATTATAGCGACCATCTTCAGTGCAGCTTTTGCAGTTTTCATACCAAGTTCTCAGTCAATTTATTTTCTACTTTCGGAATTGAATCGGCATGTTCAGTAATGGCCGCGTCTGTCTTAATAATTGCCAAGGTCGTCTCTTTCAGATCTCTGGTTGCAGCATCTGTCCAAGTATAACGATTATTCTCCAAATTAGTCCGGACCAGCTGTAAATCTTCTACAGTTCTCAGATGTGAATCTAGTTTTGATTTTTTCAGCATTGATATGTGTTTATCAAAATTCTTTAATATTCACTATGAGTTTACCTAATAGGCTTATGTAGCTAGGCTGTATGTTGATACTAAGAGCGTCTCTAACACGAACTTTCAAAATTTGTCACAGAAAGCGCCTGTTGCTACTGTTTTCCTGCCACCGCCTCATCCACTCGTGTCTCTACATCAGCTGCAGTTTCTAAGAAATTGCAATTATCATCCGATCAAACTGAAATGAAGCGGATGTAAGCGGTTTTATAATACCAACTGTGTCTCCTTCTAACAAGTACTTTCTACTCTCTTATGTAACGGCATCCTCTTCTAAATATTTATAAGATTAGTGTTGCCATCCTATGCCGAATCTGAGGCACTTGACTAGGGGCTTTGACGAATAATACATATTATTAAATGTACGTCCGGGTACGCGGTCTTTCGCAATTCTTCCTTGCAAAATGTGTTAGGGGCTTACGATTTTCTGATGTATGCTTTGTTGGAAAAGTGGAATGCCCACTATTTATAGTAAATAGTTTTTCACTTCAATTGGCCGTATAACTGATTTCTAGCGACGTTTTGGTGGAATCAGACAACTTCACTGATCTTAAACCTCACTTGTTTCACAGCGGGGGAATTAAACATGGTACATGTTTTCAACATGCTCCCAGGGCAAACTTTATCGTTCTATGCGCACTCGCATTATATTTACATCTTAGTTTAGGCAGTACTCGTAGCTAATGCTTGTTTCTGTTACCAGTAACTTTTACATTCAACCCTTCAATGTTTGGCTAAGCTGTTCAATAATGAATGCCTTCAAGGGGAAGTATGTACTGCATAGGTTAACATTATAACGGATGAGAAGGGCATGCACTTTAGGATTATAGAATTCGGTACTTTAATCCGTCTGCAGGTGTTTAGGTGCCACCACTTCTGACTCGGACAGAACCAGCTTCAAGGCTTTAATAATGACAAGACTACTTTTATTCTTCGCAAGGAGATCGCCCATGCGTATTTACTGAAGGAATTTATTACAGCTAGAATGAATTTATTTTTACGATTAAAACGAGCGTATTGTCGCATGTACCAATAAGATCGGTCTGCCATAGATCACCCGTGCCGAGCGCTTGTACGCATTGTGTGAGATATTTTTTTTCTTGCAGATCTGTGTATTACACATCAAGCTGGAAGCGGCTAGGGGGCAATGCTTGTTTGTTACTAGTAAGATGGGTAAATATTTTTTTTTTTTTTTTTTTTTTTTTTTATTTTTACAGCCCCTAACGGGTATGTATTAACATTACAATCTAGTCTATAGACTAATCAGTAATTTAATGCTAACTTAACTTAATATTTATACTATTATACTACTAAGAATATACCCACTGCGGTCGCTTAGTTTACGTTAATTAATATGAATTATATATGCTACAAATTTCTTTATTGTACAAGCTCAAATGGTTTCGTCCTTTTCAGTCTTCTAACCGCATCCGAGTGATCCAAGAGCTGCGCTGCTTCAGCATTAATGTGCTTGCTTAATCTTTCTTCGTGTTTTTTTGCAAACTTTTTAACGACATCTTTTACTGGCTCAATATTTAAATCCCTGTGGAGGTTGTTATTCCTGATGTACCATGGAGCATTAACAATATTTCTAAGTACTTTATTTTGGAACCGTTGTATAATCTGAATGTTGGAATTTTTGGTACACGCCCATAATTGGATTCCATAGCTCCATACAGGTTTTAGCACTTGATTATAAAGTAATAATTTATTTTGTACTGTTAATTCGGAATTCCTTCCTAATAACCAATACATGTCTTTATATCTGATGCCCAGTTCTTCCCTCTTTTTTTTAACATGCGTTTTCCATCTTAATTTTGCATCCAATGTCATTCCTAAATACTTAGCTGAGTTGTTCAATTGCACTACCTGACCGTTTATAAATACTGGGATCGGAGTAATTTTTCTGTTTGTAAAAACAACATGAATTGACTTGCTTTCATTGAGTTTAATTTTCCATTTTTTTGTCCAGTTTTGTACTTTGTCGATGGCTACTTGTAGCTTAAATGTTGCTTCTTCATTATTATTGCCTACTGCTAGGATCGCCGTGTCATCAGCAAACGTAGCTGCGACTGCATTACTTTCAGCTATCGGTAAGTCAGAAGTGTATAGAAGGTACAGTATTGGCCTCAGTACACTTCCCTGCGGCACGCCAGCTTTTATTTCTCGTATTTCAGTATATATGCCTTCTTGTTTGACTCGAAAGTATCTATTTGATATATATGATTCGATAATGTTAGTGAATTGGCAAGGCAGCATTGTTTTAAGCTTCCAAATGAGCCCATCATGCCACACTTTATCAAACGCTTGTGCAACATCTAAAAATATTGCGGAACATATCTTCTTTTCTTCAAGCGTTTTTTCTATTACATCGGTTACTCTATGTAACTGGTCGATAGTAGAATGTTTTTTCCTGAAACCAAATTGATGTTGTGGTATCAAATTGTTCGCTTCTATTATTGGTTGCAGCCTTTTCAATAACAATTTTTCAAACAATTTTGACATAACGGGTAATAATGAAATTGGCCTGTAGGATGTCACTTCATATGGTGATTTCCCTGGTTTTGGTATCATTATTACCTCAGCTACCTTCCACAGACTGGGTACATATCCTAATTTGAATGTTGCGTTGATAATATTTGTTAACTTAACTATAGCTTTCTTTGGTAGCTGCTTTAATATTTCACCCGTAATAAGGTCATATCCGGGTGCTTTTCTGGAGTTAATATTATTCTTGATTTCAAGCATTACTTCTGCTGGTGTTGTTAGTTTTATTATTTCCTCTTTGTGTTTAATTTCGTTGGAAGATTGTTCACTTTCTATTTTTGGCTTTACTTCACGAAGCGTTTCATCACTTTGTTCCGTATTAAGTTGAAAAATACCTTCTAAATACCGAACAAATTGTAATGCTTTTTGCTCACTACTTCTAGCCCATTTGCCATCTATGTCCTTTATAGGTGAATTCTGTATAATCGGTCTTTTAATCCTTTTAGTAGTTTTCCAAAGTGAGTAGTTAGTTCCACCATCATTAGTTAATCCGCGTAGATATGTTTTGATAGTCTGATTCTTAATTACTTTGATTTCTCTTTTTAGTTGTTGACTTAATCTATTTAATTTATTTTTATCTCTTGGGTCTCTCGTCATATGCCATTTGTTTCTTTGCTTTCTTTTTTCAGCCAAAAGTTTCACTATCTCTTTTGGGTATTCATTACCGTTATTTCTTTTCTTAATCACAGGAGTACATTCCCAAGCTGCATATTGTATGTCTTTAACAAATTTTTCTAGATCAATGTCTAACTCTTCTGGGCATCGTAATGATACCCTTAAATTAATTTTTTCTTCTAATTTAATTTTGAAGCTTTCCCAGTCTGTATGTTGATTAACTAAAGCTGGGTTTTCAGGTTTGTTTATTACCTTATCGCTTATTATTAATAAAACTGGAGAATGGTCTGAACATAGATCTAATCCTTCCGTTACATGAATATAATTTGAAGTGATACTTTTGAGGATATAAAAATCAATTAAGTCTGGGATTTTACTTGGATCTGTAGGCCAATATGTGGGTTTTCCTGTTGATGCCACTTCGCAACCATATTCATTAACTGCATTCAGCAGCTCTTTACCTTTACTTGTAGTTAGACGAGAACCCCAATAAGTATTTTTAGCATTAAAGTCACCTCCAATGATAAACCTACCTCCAACTCGATTAAACAGTTCAATATATTGTTCCTTTTTAATCGTATGTTTCGGTGGACTATATATCGCTGCTATCTTAATTTGGTATTTTATAGTTTGTATGCTAATTACTGTGCCTTGTATTTCATCTGTTTGGTATTTAATTTCTTCATAATGCTTGATCGTTTCTTTTATAATGACTGCACTGCCACCTTTTGCTGAATTTTCAGGATGTGGAGTGTGGTACACTTTATATCCTGAAAATTTAATGTAAGATTGTTTTGTGAAGTGCGTTTCAGAGATAAGGCAAATATCTATCTTTTCTTTGTGTAGCACTATTTGCAATTCATGTTGATGTTGCAATAGCCCATTAGCGTTCCACGTAAGAATTTTTAATTCCCTGTTCATGTTTTCCTTTTACTTCCGGGTGCAGCTCCCTTAACGCTAATTTCTATATTCTTTAATCTCTGCTCAAATGAGTTTATAAAGGCTTCTTGTTTGTTTAATTTTTCTATTATTAATTGTAAACTTTGCCCAATTTCATTCTCTTGTTGTACTACAATAGCATTACTTGTGTTTTTACTTACTATTTGAGCAAAACTTTGCTCTTCTCTAATTTGCTGTGATAATGCAGACACGTGTTTTTTTGATAAGGTTTCTTGTTGTTTTTCAGTAATCGTCTTCGACTTTTGTTGCATTTTAGTTTTATTCATTTTGTTGTCTTTTAATTTTTGTATTTCTTTTGCTATTGTACAACCGCGATAATTTGCTGGATGATCCCCTCCACAATGCACGCATTTAGGTGTTTCACTGATTGTTTTCTTACAATCTGCTGTTAAATGATGGCCATCACACTTAACACATCTTAGGTGATCCGTATGGCAGTGTTTCTGAGTATGATTAAAACTTTGACACTTTTTGCATTGTGGTATTAGTTTTGAAACTATTAATGGATGGATTTCTACCCTGCATCTTAATATATACGAAATTTTAAATATTTTATCAACATTTTCTTGAGGATCAAATGCTAACATAAACATATTTAACGGCCGTTTGGTTCTCCATTTTAATTTATTTACCGCTTGAATAATTTTATATCCGTGGCTTTTTAAATCGGCCACAATGCTTTCCCCTGTGCATGTGTAATGTAGGTTCTTAGCCATAACTCTAATTGGTCTATCCTGTTTGTTTTCATAAGAATGCCATAAGTATTATTTTTCCTCAAGAAATTTCGTCAAACTTCTATATGCGTCACTATCTGGTGTATTTAATTTAATGCTTTCATTGCCTAATAATTTCACACTATATTGGGCATTAGGTAGGTAATTTTTCAACAGTTTATGATATTCATCATAGTCTTTGATCCCTTGAACAATAATTGGAAGAGGGACAAACACTTTTTTCCCTTTCTCTTGCTGGTTATTAGTGTTAGTACTTTGTGTCTGAAGAGGAGAAAGTGACATGTCTAACTTTCTTTTTTTTCTATTAGTTTTATTTTTAACTCTAATCCATTCGGTTTCTTTTGCCAAATCTTCTTCATCGGTATGATATGTTTGGTTCTCCTGACTAACCTGAACCGGCACAGATTTATTTTTTATATTTGAAATCTCATTTTGTAAGTTTTTAATAGCTTCTTGCAACTGACTTATTTGCATATTTAATTGTTTATTCTCATTAACAGAATTTTTCCAAGCCGTGTATAAAGTTTGTTCATTTTGCGATCTTTTAAATTTCTCTTGGAACAGAGAATTATCATTTTTAATATTAGTTTGTTGATGCAATGCCATCTGTTTATTATCAGTAGAGCTGGTAATAAATAAAATCGGTAATGAATAAAAGTGGTACGAATCGATTATAGATAACAATACAGCAGATAACAAAGGTAACTTGCCAAAATTGTCTGTACCTGAGATAACAGCTGACGTTCCAAATAAACGAATTCGACAACATACGCGAACACATCGTCTAATTTAACGCTATCACTCAATTCTTATCACAACCGAATAAGTCGGCGAACTTTAAGATGGGTAAATATAGCCTCTCTTAAATCAGTCCTTTAATCGATGGACATGAGTTTACTTGGTGGCAGGAACAATTTCAGGACACCGGCGTGTTTAGAAATTAAATTTCCTACTGCTGTAACAAATATCATTCTTCCAGATGTAGTGCCAGATTATTACTAGATCACCATCATCATTGCAGATGATTTCTAGAAATGTATTGTAATTTTTGCCGCTATAAAACAAGAAATTTGAGGAAAATAACACATTTTCAGGTAATAATGCACAATTTTAGGTAAGCCACACGTGCTTATGCGAATGTATGAGTTGCTGGAGATGTTTTTCCATTGTACATAAGCAAAACTTTTTTGACACGAAATAGAGGAGAGAAACATCATTCTACGACCTCTCTAGGTAATTTATTAATCCTCTGTTACTGCATCTAGCAAAGTAATGTTTATCACACCGGTAAACAGTGCTTGTTACAAACATGCGAATGCTCTCATTAAATCATATAAACTCACCATCATCGGTATTGGTTTTTTGGAGGTAATCACCTGCGTGTAAACATCATCGGAGTCTGCCTATTCAAAATACATATTTTAACATACACTAACCATACATATAGCGTTGCAGAATTTCTGGATGGGGAAGATAAAATTTAATACTATAAATTGTGAAGGGGTTCTTGCTACAGTCACGGAGTTTTGACGATTTTTGTCTTCAACCGGCTCTGTGTTTTACAAATAGTAGTGGTCCCTTCAGCTTAAACTTTTGGCTGTCACGGTTGAACGTGGGCTATACGATATCTTTGCGTGATCAGGTCGTTCGTTACTTTCATAGCGTTTGCAGGCGATTTCTTCTTCCGGTTCTGCCGAACAGGGTATTGGTCATTTATTTCAAAACGTTTTTTTAAATGTTGTCTGTTCGTGTCTTTGCTGCTGCTGCCGCCAACAGTCGGGAAAGGAAAATCGTGGAATGTAAAAAATAAAGAAGTTTCAACATTACAGGGGATGGACGTGCGTAGGTCATAAATAAAATCTTCTTGATAGTTTTATTACTGCCGAGACAGTTGGAAAGATAAGTCACCGCTGAACGCAACAAACAAAGGTTCAAGCGATAGTTCCATTGCCCACTGCTTGCAGAAAAAAGAAATCAACGGGTCAGATGTTGTGTAATAGTAGATGGTTTGATGGCGACTTGCTTCTCTACTTTGTATGTACAACAGAAGTGAAGTGGCTATTTCGTGCAGAGTGAAAACGGATGTATGTGGCAATATTAAACTTTTGAGTTAGTTAAAAGTCGTTTGTGTTGGTTGTATAAAGTGTCAGGTTGTTCTCATTTTACACGATTAAATTGACCCTCATTCCGGGCGTTCTTTAGAGGTTTAGATATTTTTGGATAATTATGAAGTAGATATATTGTCAAATTGGCGATGAAATTTGTTGACAAGTTGCTGGCAGCCTAGACGTGAACAGGAGTGCAGATGCGGTTGCGTCATTTTAACCATTTCAAAGGTAGGTTAGGTCAGATACTTCCTTAATGCTTCGCAACGTCTTGCCGAACCCGTCTGCGTCACTTGTTCTTAAACCTGCGACATACAAAAAGATAAATTGTGTCTTGGAGAAGAGCGAGTTGTGAAATTCGCTCCGCTTACACGGGGCCTGCACTATTTATTCACTCAATTGAATGTTGACGGTAAAGGGTAAACATTGAAGCATTTGAAACGACATAAGTAACTCTTGAAGCATTACAACATGCACTTACCTTCTAATGAGAATCCAAAAAAGGAACTCAGCATGAGAAATATTACAAAGCAATAAACCGCTATTTCACAATAAACTTGGTAGTAGCGGAGGCAGTGAGAGGACATGTGATATAAGTTGAATTATATTGATAGCTTCGAGATTAGAATACTAGGACGATATCGACGAGCTGGTGCGGCGATTACAGCTGTTACGCATTGGCTGGAGAAGTGGTAATTAGATGCAGGTAACGACATTGACCGAAGCAGAACTTATTGGGGTCGAGTGCATTCACTCGCTTTACTATTGTGCCATCTAAAAAGTATTGTCTACTAGCCGATTCCAGCGTAATAGAGAGCACAGATGAACTACACAGATCTGCAAGAAAACACACGATGCGTAAAAGTACTCGGCTTCACGCGTGATTTAATTTAATTGTACATTTTTACCTGAACATGCGCTATTTTCCTCAAATTTCTCGTTTTATAGCGGGAAAAATTATGTTTGTAGAAATCATCTGCAATGATGATGGCGATTTTACACAGAAATTTATTACTGTAAAAAATATAAACTCACTATTAATTACTATACACAATTCGAATTAATTTTCTCTTCCGATTGTATTCGATTTTTTTTTGTTTTTTTAATTATAAAAACATGAAATATAAATCGCGAATAAGTTCGTTGTTAAAAAAAAAAGAAGGATACAGGAGTTGAGCTGATGTATTCGTTGCTAAAGATTTATGAAAGTGCTAAACTTAGTATTTTACATTTATTTTCTCTATTTATAGTTCAGATTTTTTTTCTAAACCGGAAATATTATAATAATATGCAAATTGTAGACAGCTTGCCATAAAAATATATGGAAATTTAGCAATCTAACAGAAAAATAATTTATTAATGATAAAAAAAATATACAGTATTAGGTTTACCCTTAATTTTAAATATACTTCTACAGTAATAAAATGTATAGTCAGTAGTATAAAGGAACGGCAAATATTAAAATAACTAAATTAAATCTTGAGAAAATCTCTTCAACTTACAACTTTTTGACATGGGAGGAACTTATTTTTCTGAATTGCCCATGTTTTGTAATCACAATGTAATCCGATTGGCAAATTTTTTTTTTTTTTTTATTAATATAAATAAGTAGATAAAAGATATAAATTAGATATGGCGCTGAATTTACTGTATTAATTAAATTTAGAAGAAATACAAATTATATCGGTAAATATTTTTTAATTAAATACAGGAAGTAAATAGAAATTTTTGCTTTTGACTGAAAATAATAACTGAATAAACCATACTTTCAGTAAATTAATTTTTAGCTATTTCTATATTCCACTAAATATTAAAATGATTTCAATATATATTAATATCAATCGATATCGTAAAATTATATTTATAAATTTATGTCATAGAACACTTATAAATTAATATTATACCGATTTTAATGTCAATGATGCAATAAACAGTAGGTTTTAGGCGAATTCTAAATTTCAAAAGATAACTAATAATTTAATTTGAAACACTATATACATCGTTTGGAAAATTTTGGTTTTTTCCGAAAGTTAAAAAGTTTGCTTCACATTAAAATTCATACGAGAATTATTTACTAAACTGATATTAAAAGTAACGAAACAATACAAACTTGTTTGATTCTGTAAGTACTAGACCAATTAATTTTTATACGATAACGTAAAATTATAAAAATTATACAATTCTGTAAAAAAAATGTTAAGTGTCGCTCGCGACCCTTGGAAGATGTGAAAATATTCATACGAGCCTGGCATCTGTTTTTTTTTCCATTGATATCAATATATGACAGAATGGAGAGCTTCAAAATGGCACTGTTCACTATTGTTTGGTATAATTTTTTTATAACGTGTAAATTTGTGCATTTGGTGTTTGTGATATTATGTGAAGCTTCATTTGTGCCGAGACGGAAATTAAAGCGTCAATTAATTCAATTGCTTTATTATAGTCAGTATTAAGCGGATGAGCATTATCAAGATAAAGCAATATGTGTGCATGAGGATTTCCTCGATGCTGAAATTCAATCCTTAAAAAATAGTCAACAAAGGAAAATTTACGCAAAAAGGACTATTTTTTTTTGATTTTAGTATATTTAGCATTACAGGCACAAGTTCATAAAAATAAATGGCACGTGTTACCGTATCTTCATTTATGAGAGTGCTTGCATCAATGTATCAAATCTAAACAGTTTCAGTAAGTCACGACAACCAATCTCATTGGCACTAAGAGTCAAAAAAAAAAAAAACGTGGGCTTATCCTTTTACCTGATAATTGAGAACAGATCTTTTTTATGTAACGATCAATACCGAATTGGGCATAGTTTTGAGAAAAGCCAGATTAGTTTCTAAGCAATCGGGTATATACACCCTGTCAAGAAAGTATCGGGAATTGTCAATTTAAATCTCCCGGGTAATAGCTAGGCAGATAATTTTTTTTTTCCAGGTTGGTACAACTGTTTTGTATTATGATGCCTATTTTTAGCGCGATCTGTCAACCAGTGTGTTTACAGCAGCTGTTAAAATCAGTCGACCTTGAAGTGTTTTGTCGAAGTTTTACAATGAGTGAAAATATTGAACAACGTACTTGTGTTAAATTCTGTGTTTCGAACGAAATTTCTTGTGCCGATACACTGAAAATGTTACAGAAGGCTTTTGGTGAATCTGCTTTATCAAAAACGCGGGTTTACGAGTGGTACAGAGCGTTCAAGGATGGTCGGGAGACGGTCGAAGACATGCCTCGCTCTGGACGGCCTTCAACGAGTGTGACCGATGATAACGTCGATAAAATCAAGGAAATCGTTGCTGAAAATTGTCATGTGAGCTTGAGAGAGATGGCTCATGGATTGGGCATGTCACACGAGAGCGTACGTACGATTGTGCACGAAAAATTGGGTATGCAACGCGTTGCGGCTCGGCTTGTTCCGAAAGACCTGAATTTCTTTCAAAAAAAGTACCGAGAACAGGTAGCTGCAGACATGCTGGATCGAGCCAATTTGGATCCTACCTTCTTGGAAAAGATAATTACTGGTGACGAGACATGGGTGTACGAGTACGACACGCTTACGAACCAGCAATCGTCCGAATGGCGGCCAATTGGCGCGCCAAAGCCGAAAAAACCTCGCCAAAGCCGATCGAAAGTGAAGATCATGTTGATTGTTTTCTTCGATATTCGAGGCGTGGTACACTATGAATATGTGCCAGCCGGACAGACAGTCACCAAAGAGTTTTACTTAAGTGTTTTGAGACGTTTGAGAGAGGCTATCCGTCGTAAACGTAACGATTTGTGGGTCGACAATTCTTGGATTCTCCATCACGATAATGCGCCGTCTCACAAAGCCATAATTATGAATGAGTTTTTGGCCAAACACTCGGTAAATATCATCGAACAACCGCCGTATTCACCAGATTTAGCACCCTGCGACTTCTTCCTATTCTCAAAACTCAAATTTCCGCTACGGGGAATACGCTTCGAATCGATTGATGACATCAAGACGAATGCGACGCGAGAGCTAAAGGCCATCCCGGAAACCGCCTATCAGAAGTGCTTTGCCGAGTGGAAAAAGCGTTGGCATATGTGCATCGCTTCGAATGGATGTTATTTTGAAGGTGACAAAAAAAATTTGGATGAAAATTAAAAATTGTTCGTTTTATTTAACAATTCCCGATACTTTCTTGACAGGGTGTATATATTCTGCCGATTCAATTTGTTTTCGAGTAATGCAATTATTTTTTCCATCGTGTTTAAGAGCTACCTCGTTGATGAATCCGCGAAACCTAATTAGAAGAATTTTCATGGCTAAATATAAAAAATTGTATGGAGTTACACCGCGTCGATTCTTTCTCCGAAGTTCGCTAGTAGCCATTTGGAATGGAGTAACGGTATAAACCCTTCTGAAAACTTTCGAAACTGGCCCAAGAAAATAGTTGGAAAAGACAACTATTCGGCGTGTTTGTCAAAAAGTTAACATAAAAGGATGATTTTATTTTCTCTTGGAACTTTTTTCATCGTTCCGTAGAAGAGTCTGTTGGTGAGCAGTAATACTATCTCCTAGAGAAATGTCTTCTGAAAGTTCAGTGATATTATGAAAGAGTTCTTCAATTTCGAGTTGTGTTTGTTTAAATGTATTATCGTTGAGAAATAAATCACCAATTGTGATGTAATAAAATTTATAAAATGACGTTGTTACAAGGTATGTAACCACAATTGAACATGATTTTTGTTTATTGAACCATGAACAAAACTTCTTTTTGTGAATTTTTTTCTCTCAATATGTACTTAGACTGAATGGGCCGTCATTAACATTTCTTGGAAATTTATTAACGCTCGGAAATTTTTACTTCCCAAGCGAAAAACGTCATATGAGTAACGTTAAGATACGTATTATTTCCATTAGCGATGAACTTGTAAAAAATGACACATTATTGCGATTTCAAATTCGTTTTTTTTTATTCGAATTTCCATTTCCACGGTAATTAATATTGTGGTATTTTAATGTTATATAAAAAAATTAATTTTTTTCCAAATTATGTTTCTCCATGATGTAAATTAATAGTATTTTAAGTTAATCAAATTCCTTTTTTTTTTTTTTTATTCGAATTTCCATTAAATCCATGGTAATTAATATTGTGGTATTTTAATATTTTATAAAAAATTGCTTATTTTCTAAATTACGTTTCCCTATGGTATAAATTAATAATAATTTTAATTTAATCACGTTTATTATGTCGCTAATCGCTCGAAAAGGTAACGGTAACGTCTGAAAATTTTCGCTTTCCAAGCGAAAAACGCCGCATAAGATGTTTTCACATCAAAAAATATAACCGAACTTTACAAACTTGCGAAATGGGCAGTTTCTATTTTAACCCATTTACAAGGTTATTCATGTCTTCAATGATCTTGTTTAATTTTAATTTAATTCTAATATAATTATCATTTTGGTACCTTAGTGTATTTAATAAAACGTATTATTATAGGTAGTAAGAATTAAGTTTTAAAACTAAATTGGAAATTTAAAATTTGAGGTTTTTTGTACGTTTTACTCAGTATAACCGGCACACTTTGGATGAACGGAAAATTTTAAAAATTAGTTTTAAATAACTAAATTTAATTTTTAAAAAGTTGCCTTGTGTTAGACACATTTTACCGAATTTTTCCACGTTTATATACTCACAATACTATCAGCATGTAACGTGACATGTATTTTGTTTTTATATACTTAGAATAAAATGAAACATACGAAACAGATAAGGTAGATAATTCTAAAAAATAAAATTAATTTTATATGCACGTATTTATGAAACAGCTCTCTTTGCAGCACAAATTTAAGTTATTCTAAACGGCTCGAGGCTGCGTAATAGTTATAATAGCGGATCAAAACTAATTACCGATAACGTACTTCTACCTTTTTAACAATTTCCAGAAGGAGAAGATAAAATGTTAGTCGCGTATGCTTTTTTTTTTTTTTTTTTTTTTTTTTGATGATTCTTTGTTTTGTCGGAAAGTGTACCAGTCAGTAATGGTATCATATGAGTACCGATAAATATATAGGTGCGTATAAATTGAATACTTATCAAAAAAAGAAACGTAAAAAAATGTGTTTTTTAAAGAATAACAAACACGATTGAAACTTAAAATATTATCAATAAGTTTGAAAAAACAAATTTTTAGAAAGACGAAAAATGAAATTATTATCAATGTTAACCATCACGGATATGTGCAGATTTGGAGAAGAAAGAAAACGAATATAAAACCATCGTTGCATCATTTATACAAGCTTACAGCTGGCGGAAATATTGAGCGTTTTCACATTGAAGAATAAGTACAGAAAGTTCCATATCTTTGACATGAAATTGGGGATTGTGAAATTAAACGTTTCATAATGTACTAAGCCTAATGAATCTGAAGAGAATACTGGAGCAGGCTCCTTTTGCTCGACCGCTTTTACTTCCCAGATTTCTCTGGTTATTCAATTTCAGATTAAGTATAAAGCCGGGAGCGACTTGGATCCGGAATGAAGCGTCTGCTGAAGTTGTAGCCAAGCATCTTAATTACTAGGCTACCCCGTGCTACCTGTTTTAACACTACTGCGTTTAATTTTCGATCATCTGGACCGACTCCAATGATTTTTATTAGAAAATGTAGCCGTCAGTGGTAGTACCATAATTCGGTGTTGATACTCAGTGGTCATTAAAATAAATCTTAATACAAAGAGTCTTCTGAGAGATAATTTCTTTGCTTATTATAACCAGATAAAAATTAGCCAAAAAAATTTTTTTAGAATACAGGAAACATATGAAAACATATGAACACATGAAATTTAAAAATTAAAGAGATGATAAACGGGAATGGCTTGAAGTATGATCAACATTATAGACAAATGTAGATTCGAATAAATTTATTGAATCTGAAACCTTCAAAGGGCAATTTACAAACTGATCACTGACGGAATCTGAGCAGCACTATATTTTTAAACCAATACTCAGTTTTATGCGGTATCGAAAGTGACATCTCAAAATTACTCACACTAAAAATTGAGATATACATTTTTTTTCTTTTTTAATACCGACCTCAACATGTACTCTACAAATTTAATAAAAATGCACTGAAAAGTAAAAAAAATAATTAATCGATAAAAAACAACTTATTTCAGAGTAAAACGAATAAAGAAATATTATGATAATTCTTAAACAACATTAACTTGTTTTGAGTCAGCACCAAAGTCAACAATAATTTAAAACAGCACTGAATATTCCTAATGTTTCCGGTACTTAACGATTGATTGTATTGTTGTACTTATTTAATATGGTTTCTAATTATAGTTGCAGTTTGAATTTGGTTTCCACTCTACAAAGTTAATATTGTACCCTAATATCCTTATTTTATTACTCCGATATAAGTGCTTCTTTGTTTTTTCAGTACATTTTTATTAAATTTTTAGAGTAAATCTTGAAGTCAGATTTTTTTTTTTTCTTCAATATTTCATGTCATTTACAGTATACAATGGTTTTCTTTTTTTTCAGTCATATCGCTCGATCCCGAGCGTCGTGACTGCCTATTTGTGCATTCTAGTTATACAGAATAAACGGAAACAACGTTAAAACGTGGAAGAGAGGGGAAAAAAAGAAACCATGAATAGGGAGGAAGAACAGACAGGTGAAATGAATAATTATTAGAAAAAGACGGAGCGCAAATATCCGATACCATGATCTGATATGGAAGCTTTTACATGTCGAAAAGAGGTTAGCGAATAGAATTAAAAAAAAAAAAAAAAAGGCTGGAAGAAGCAGCAACTCGAGCCAAAGAGTTAGCCGCTTTATTACCAAAAATGCCCGAGTGGCCAAGTACCCACAGCAAATCTCAATGCAATGTAAATGAATATACATATCTTCGTATTCGTACTTACCTAATTGATTTTTCACGTGGCTTTAGAGCAAGTGAATTTTTTATTTTTTTATTTTATTTTCGTCAAGTACTTTCTACAACAGCGTACGCTTTTAGTATGAAGCTTGCATTAAATGAAAGATCAACGAAGCGGAATCGTTGAAAATAACGATTATGTCGCTGGCATTTACCAGATAAAATAGGTAAACAGCGCCGTGTGCGCGCGCGTAAACTTAATGTAGTGATCACGTACCGTCATTAATTTCTGCTGGTGGTTCAAGATGAACGTAGAAGGAAACATTTTTCTCGTAACAATTTTCTTCTATTATGACAATTTCAATTTCTTTCCTGAAACGAAAAACGAACAGAACACCGTTGAGAAGAAAAAAAACATAATTGAAACTCTTGACTACTGCAAATAAAAATTAATGAAGTCATTCTCACTTTGCCGTTTTTTTTTTTTTTTGTTTATATTTTGCTTAATATTTCGGACGAACCTTCTAAAGTTACTAAGAAACATTGTTACAGTTTCCCCGCTCCATGTCTACCTGCTTACCATTTGAAAGGCAGAAGAAAAAAAAAAAAAACGATTTTCTTTTTTTAACGCAAAGTGTGTCTCCATTGAGGAATTTGTGATATACGTGATGAAAAAGCGCGTTGGAGAGTTCACTGAAGAGAGAGCATAGATAGATTTTGCGAGTGCTCACTAAGCAGAATTAGGAAGATTGCAATACAGTCAGGTTAACGAAAATATATTATTGTAGTAAATGAAGAACAAAAGGGTAGCCGCGAAAGATACAAATGTCAGTAGCGAAAGGTGTATTGCTCTGGCTTCGTGTTGCAGCAGCCGTAGAGTGTGAATATTCGGAAAACGGCATTACTCCGCGGTAGGTGAATAAACCACAAACCCAGCTGTCTATGGTGAATGGAGATTGATAGCGGTTAAATCGCGGCGGTAGAATAAAATTGAAATAAAATTGAAATAAAATTAAAATAAAATTAAAATAAAATTGAAATAAAATTGAAATAAAATTGAAATAAAATTGAAATAAAATTAAAATAAAATTGAAATAAGATTGAAATAAAATTGAAATTCAAATTAAAAATGAACAAGAAGAAAAACTTGTTTTCGACCAGTTTCAATTTAAGAAAGAATAGTTGTAATTTTTTTTTTTTTTTTTTTTACCCCCCTTGGGTTTGCTACCAAAGAGCATTAGCCCAGCAAAAAGGCACGGTTGTAATTAAATGCCATAATTTTGATTTCTTTCAGCCAAAACTAGTCGTTAAATTTCTTTATATATTACGTAATCGACAAAATTGTTTATTTTTTGACATTTTTGTTCACTAGTATTTTAAATAGTGACGCAATCAGTTTAGAAAGATGAATTTATACACGCTGAGTTTGTCGTTTACTTAGGGGACAGTATGTGGTTGCGTAAATGGATGCGAACATTTTGTTCCAGCTTATCTGAGTAATTGTTCCGGGGCTCTTTTTACTAAAACATTTTAGAGTTTCCATTTCTTTTCTTTTTTCCCCCTTTGATCGATCTCGTTGCGCGAATTAGTTTCACCTGATGCGATATCGGCTTCTTCAGCGCGAATACTAAAATAAAAATTATTAGCAGTGAAAGGAAACCCGCGCGAAATTTCGTATATCGTCAACTTTCTGTATAAAAACAGACTGGTAATTTTTTCCATTTTTAAACCCAACAATAAAAACAATGGTACCCGATATAGAATCTTCGAAAACATGTATAGATTTTTTCTTCTTTTTCTTCTTCTTCTTCTTCTTCTTCTTCTTCTTCTTCTTCGGGTGCCGTACGCTACATAGCGCGTTGGCGATCACTATCCCATTTGTCCACGTAGTTCGCCGGTCACCGCCAGTCGGAAAATGGTCTCCGCGTCTTCAATTCCATTCCATTGACTCAGATTTCTGAGCCACGAGTGCCGCTTCCGCCCAATTCCCCGTTTTCCTTCCATTCTGCCAGTTATCACTAATTAAGTTTCTTTTTTATTTGTTTTCCATAAGCGATAGGGGGCATGAAAATATTAAAGTTTTTGTTTTAAACGATACAGAAATGAAATTTTAACCAATGCTATATGGCGAATTTAAGAGAATATATACGTAAAGTTTCTCAGGCTGAAGAATGACAAATTTATCGCAATTACCGATAGATTTGATGGCCGATGGTAAACGTTATTCTTGAAGGTGAGAGATCTGTTGAAGATATCCAAAAAAGAATAGTAAATTTTTCTTTTTTTTTTTTTCCAATAATTAAATTCTACAATTGTAAGCCCTATTAATTCTGGGTGTCTCGATATTAATATTTTATACCTGAAATATAAAACTCCGCTAATCTTAACAATACACGTAAAATACATAAACGAGTGCCAACGTAATTATTATTATGTACGCGTTAGCGACAAAACTAATACAATTAAAACACATACCGAAACAGTGAATATTTATATCAATGACTGAATTATTCTTACGTCGAGGGTTATAAGAAAATCGTGTTCCTTTTTGGCGTTATATATGTATACTAGCTGTTAGCAACTGATTCGCCCATGTATTTTAAATTTATATTTGGAAATAAATAAAAAAGAACAAAATTATTTATTTATTTATAAATATACGTTATAGTGAATATGTTTTTAAATCATTATTTTATTTTATTCCATTTTTTTTTTTATTTGCATGTTACTTGCCAAAATATAAAACCAACTGAGTGCTGTTTCTGGTGGTCCACAGCTCTTTTATCATCGTAATCTTCCGTTTTTCATTCCTTATTCACCGTTTTCATCATATCAATTACTTATTCTGTAATCGGTCTATTTTTACTCACTGGTAACTCTGCATGCACCTTCATCTGCACAATAATAATATCCGTTTAAATTTTTAACTACTTCTTTTTTCTATATGATGAACTCTGTATTCATCTTAAGATTTAAATTTAAGCAATATTTCCAGTAGAAATTATTAAAAACGGAGCTAATTTAGGTGAAATTCAGGTCCTGTTAGATTTATTAATTTCGATAACGCTGGAAGGGAAGAGAAGAACACGTTGTGCCAGAAATTAATAAAACGTCAGCTTACATTTATTTTCATCACGGTAACCATTTTATTTACATTTTTTTACGTTTAATAATATATTTAATGTATTAAATATTTTCCATAATATTTTTATTTTTATTTTATAAAGTATATTTTACTTTTCTATTCTCTACACTTTGTTGACCAAAAACCCCCACAGCTCGGCTGAATAACACTAAAAACTTATAAATTGCGCATTAAAACCTTCTCCGTGAAAAAACATTTTCATGGTGTTATCGGTCAAACGATGTCAAAGTTTATCAATCTAATATATATATATATATATACCAACATCCATTTTTATATACATGGATATTTGTGAAAAGGACCTAAGGGTCAAAAAACCGATTTTTTTCTTCTCATAATCTAGTGTAAAAAATGTCGGGAATCAAATAAAATTGGTCCCAGGTCTCTCAAGTCATTTGAAGAAATGTATGAAAAAAAAAAATAGAGACTTTTTTTTTTTTTTAGATTAAATGATATATTACTGGTTTATTAATTCGAATGCTTATTTTATGCGGTTTCATTTATTAAGAAACTTGAAAGTGTTCGGATTTTTGTATTATCTGCGATCGAGTTGTTTTCTGCCATACAATCCCATCGTATGACAGAAATTTAGTAACCGATTGCGATTATAGAAATAACCGCAGTAGACTGGCAAGAGCTGTTTGTATTCGTATAATTTATTCGATTTTTTATACTAATTACAAAAATTTCTGTATTCAACATACAAATAATTAAGCGCATTTGAGAATTATGGGTGGAAAATTGGTGATGTATGGAACAACGAAAGGAGTCTCGAAAGGTAAGATAATCACGGATAATGGATAAAGCAGGAACGCGTGCTAAAGCACAAACGCTGAACGAAGGAGAAATCCAGAAATACGATTCGTAAAGAGTGTCGTAGCGTAAGATGAGCTATCTGGGACATGTCATGAGATGCGAGAGGTACGGACTACTGAAATTAGTCCTTTCGGGACAAATTTGTGAAAAGTAGTCTAACTCATGGATGGGAGATCTACGTCGTTGGCTGCAACGTCCGTCCGAGGAGTTTTCCAGAGCAGCGGTGGTTAAATCTTACATCGTGTGGATGGCCAATCTTCGTTCGGAGACGGCGTAAGAAGAAGAAGAAGAAGAAGAAGAAGAAGAAGAAAGAGTGTTGCGGATTAGATCGATAGATTTTAGAAGTGTTTTTTAAGCTGAAGAATACGCCTGGAAATTGTATGATAGTTTACTTAGGATAAAGGATTTCTATATTGATAACAGCAGTTTTGGATCTATATTGTATTTGTGATTGGATAAATATTTCAAGATGGACTGTGATTGTGCCTAGCTACTCTTAGGGATGAATATACACGTGGAGCCTACGGCAGTCTCCTATTACACGTTAGATTCGAAAACTTTATAATAGGACGGAATGAGATAGGTACATGTTTTAGGTAGATGATAATAGTCCGATGCTTATTCAAGTACAGTTTTGGAAGGTGAGAATTTCAAGCCATTCTTTTCCGCCCGGTTCAGTAATCCATTGATTGTATTGACTGTAGGACGGACATCGCATTAGTAGAGAAGTTTTTGAGGGAAGAAATATGTTACGGTCATGAATGGAACAAACGGGCTGTAACTGGCACCTTATGTAATCTGCTACATCATTAATATAGAGGATAAACAAGGTAACGTTTAAAGGCGAAGCCTGTGGAATTTCATTTTCAGTTGTTAAGGGCGAACGTATTGAAGAATCTGTTCTCATCTGAATTCCATCAGTAATATATACCAAAACCAAAAACTTAAGGGCTAACTTTCAAGTTTTTTATAGTAACGATTTTCAGTTAAGGCGGTTTCAGAAATTAAATATTTGGGTTTAACGCACGGCAAAAGTAAATAGCTTCCTGCGAAAAGAAATTAAAACGACCGGATTATATTTTCCGTTTAATTAAAACACATGTGATTCAATTCTCCAGAGCACTTGCGTAGACTATGTTTAGAACTGTACCGGCCAAATATTACTTACATCATTAATATTGGGATAGTATTATTCACACACGTCCAGTTGAAATTTTTCAAAAGGCGGCTTTAAAAATATTAATGTCACTGCTACACTAATAGGTCTAATTTTGCATAACAGAATAGTATACATAGGTTAAATCTGGTTAGTTACGTACAAATTTTGAACCCTTACAAGGAGGCGAGAGGATGCGTTGAGTTTCGGTAGGGTGAAGTTTTATACTTTGGATAATTACTTATATTATGGTGATTTAAATATTCTTTGAGAGCTCTTAACTGCAGCCACATGTTTCATTGTTGTTGTTTTTTTTTTGCATATTCCGCATATATCTTTATTTATTTCTGCATAATACGTTTTTCGTAATTATTCATGGCCAGTAATTAATCTTGTTTTGCCAGCATAAAACCCTTCTAGCCATCATTGATCTAGCTTTTAGCCATGAGTTGGATGCTAACGTATCTAACTCATTATCTTCAATTTCAGCTTTAATTTTTCACGTCGTACTTTCCACTTCTTATGTTTTTCTTCTTTATTCATTTTTATTAAAAATATTTATTCATTTCAGATTCAGATAGGTTTAGCGGTGTTTTTTTTTGTTTTTTTCTTGTTTCTTATCATTTACAACTCTATCACTTTATTCACAATATTGATGTGTTAGCTTTTTTTAAAAAAAATTTACTCATTTTCTCTAAATGTAAAGCCGTCAAAAATTGATTATTTATTAGCTCCTGGAGCGGGCCACCTTCGTTGCGAGTTGGTGTAACCCTTACTATTGATGATCCCGGGAGATGTTTATTGGATTCTGACATAAGTTTTTCGATTTTTATTTATATTCTTCTGTATCTAATTCTGACCATTTAAGCATTTCAAAGAGCAGATTGTTAATTATTTCCTTTGATGGTTTCTCTTTAATTCTGTTCAGGTATTTTTCAGTAATTTTCGTTTTTCTTTTTCAGTTAATGAATTTTCGTTTATTTTGTAATATAGCTAAATATTTATATGATTCGTATTCTTCTGGCACGTTAATGTTCTTATTAATTTGCTTCCGTGTCTTCTTTTTACTAATTTCACCTGAATTAATTTGCACTGTTTTACATCTCTATTTACTTCAAACTTTATTTGCACATAGATTAAATTTAGATTTTTAGATTATTGAACCATTTACTATAATGAAAACGACTTTATTAAACACGAGTTATTGTAATCAAAAATATGTTAGCGTTGAAATTAATTTCGAAAATTACTATGCGAATGAAAATTCTTTTATAAAAGCATGCTTAAAAAAAATAACACGAAAATATAATTTTATGCTTATTATACATATGTAGCGAAAATAAATTTGCTATTTTAATTAACACTCATTATTCACGCGGTCTGAAAAGCGCGAATAATAATGCTTTGGTATTATAAATAATTATTTATTAACTTCCCAGAAGTAATTACCGACAGAATTCTCTTTGACTTCATTTATTTATTCTTTTTGGTTTTTAAAATTGTTCTTATTATTAAATTAGCTGATCGCAATCATTATCACGTTGGAATATGGTATTGCAATTCAAAAGAGCAAGCTTTATTTTGGGAATGGGGAAAGGTGGGAATTGAGCGTAATACAAAAGCTGCATTATTATTGGTTTGCCGAAAACATATTCTAGGGGGTTAAAATTCCTTTGTTATTATGAAATAGGACTGAGCAAAAATTTTAATAGCTTCAAATTAATACTGCAATAATGCTAGCCAAAGGAAATACGGAACGTTTTTATTGGTGAAAGCGTTTTCGCAGGCGGCTTCTGTTTGCACTGCGTTTATTAATGCGACCTATTATTGGGCAATCGATTAATACATTCCTTGGCAGCTTAAACGTGTAAATAATGTTAACGAAAGAATAAAAAGGAATTGAAATGCTCGCGAGAAAAACAATTTGGAAATAAATAAAGGAATAATTGCGGCAGATTACCGACCACAATATATGTATTATTTGTAATAAGAATATTTAACTTATTAGGAATGCGATTTACCGTGCATGTTTATCTAATAAGAATATTAAATATTTAAATCTGAGCGTAATTTAGAAAAAATCACTTACGTTTATCTTTTTAACTTTTACTTTATTTATTTGGAATAAAATATGTGTTACCGAGTAAAAGAAATTCTTTTTGTTTATTTTTGAACTGAACTAACGAGAAAACTGTAAATTGTGTAGAATATTAATTTAATTGTGAAGCAACTTTAAATTTTTTTAAATATTTTATTGTTGTTAAAAACTTTTTGTTTCTCAAAAAAAAAAAAAAAAGAAAAGAAATTTAAACAAAGTAAAAATGAAACTTTTGCAGAAAGATTAATTTTATAAACTTTTCCTCTTAATAAATATGTATATAAAATAAATTGTATTTGTAACTTTCAAGAATAGGAAATTTTCCGTGTTGGCTTATTCTTTTTAACCTCTTGGTCAGTCCAAGATTAATACATTTTCGTTTAGTCAGGTGAACAGAGTTATTTAAGTCGGTTTCATTTGTCCATTTACAGACTGGATTTTAGCCGTATTTTTCGTCGATTCTTTATATTTTCAGATGATGATGGTGTTTGGTGTTTTTTTTTACGCCATATAAATGAATCTATCTTTGCGCATTTTACTCGTAGTTAATATTAAAAATATTATTAATGTGTAATTAAATAAAAAAAAAGAAAAGAGGTTCATAAAATTATAAAAATCAAATTAAATATAAAACAACTTATACGTTTTTTAACTGATGAGAAATTTAATACACTTTTTATAGTTCACATTTCGGATTCGATGTTCTAACCGACTCGGTTCATTAGTTTGCACACCTTCGTTGCTCGTAAGTTACGTTTGTATATTATATAACTAGGTTTATTATTAATTCTTTTTTTATTTTTTACGACATTAGAATTAATTAGAATTTATTCCATTTAATACTAACGGAAAGGAAACACTGTATCAAGGCTTTAGAGGTTAGAATTTTGTCTAATTAAAAAGAGCAAATGAAAACAGAAAATTAAAAACAAAAATGGCCTAACAGAGAAAAAAACCGATCCGATTTTTTTTACTTTTTTCTTTTCTTTTTTTGACCACGTCAGCGGCTTTGATACAACAGCTGAAACAACCACTTAAAAAGTTAAAACGTTATACGATTAGAAATAGAAAGCACAAAAGAAAGTAACAGATGAATAACAGCCCTAGAGTTAGGAAGCATAAAGGAATTATTGAAAGGAGTTGGAAGATCCAGTGCCAAGAATTCAGGGTATAGGAGAAAACATTCGATAGAAAGAGAGCAGGTCATTCAAAGAGGACGTGATTCGAGACGCACATAAGAGGAAGATCAATAACGTACAGAGGACAATATAGGCATTGCTTTGTTTTTTATTTGTTTCATCGATTCTGTTTGGGACAAAAATTCTGTCTGTACTCGAGGACTGTGAGGACTAGTGTGCACGATGAGTGAAAAATTTCTCTGTCGAGTTTGTGTCACGTCGATTAATCTGCTGATATTTTTTTTTCATTTTCGGACTACCGCTGAAATGATTTTTTCGAAATTAGCAATCTCGAACTGAAAAATTATAACGTACCCCCGCCTCAAATTGGGGAATTTAGTTGTTTTTTTAAACAAATTCAAGACGTTCGCGAATCGGATTTATTTCAGTTTCGAGTAATCCTTCCGAATTAGACGCGGATTTTAAAAGCTATTATTAATAAAATGAAATTCAGTTTCAGTGAACCTAGCATACTATATAGCGACCGGTTATTTTTATTATTTCAATATTATTAAACGAATTTAGTTTGAATCCATGACAAATAAATTCGATAGTTTTACATCGCAAGCGTAAAAATGTAACGATATTATTCGAAATTTCGTATTTCTGTTACATTTGGAACGTTAACCGACAGCGTTTCCGAGGTATTATTTGTTTCGTCCGAAAGAATTATTTTTTATCTAAAACATCATTAAAAGAAAACAGTATAGCATTATTCGATAATTAGTGGCACAGTTCTCTTAGGCTTCTTGCATTATTAACGTTCAACGCTGCTATGATGGTGGTAAACGTTGAAACTATTCCATGTGTGAGCTCTGACCACTTCAACATATAAAAAGAAGAGTTGTAATTTTTCATCCGAAGGCTGTATAGGTCAGGCTGAGCCCGTTAAATCATTCAACGCTAACATGCTCTGTATCTCGTGGTTAGTTGCTATTCATTCTGCAAGCGAGCAACTCTGCCGTTCAAATTATACCGCCGGGACTTTACGCGAAAAGGTATATTTGCCCCCATAAGTTATCGTGTTTTATTCTCGACAGTTTCTTTATAGCATTCTGCTGTTTGTTCCAGTACCGTTTTTACTATTACTCTATAGTTGAATGCGCACTTGGAAATTGTCCCTAAACTTCGAAACGATTTTTATATCGTGCTGTTTTTCCGATACCGGTAGAGTTGTGTCTTTCTTTAATGTCGAATTTTTCTTAATCAATTTTATAATAATAATTAGAATCCGGATTTGAATTTTTCTCACTCAGTAGTCGCCTTATTTATTTATTTCAACTTTCACGAGTACTGCTATCACCATTGTCAATTGTTTTATTTTTGACTTTACGAAAAATATCAGTTTAATGAGAGAAAATTAGCTGGCTGCCAGTAGGAAGCCTATAATATTAAATAGAATGTTCTATGGTCGGTCGTCCAGATTGCATTATCTTTGGTTCGTATAATGTTCAACGAATTTTGTCCGTAAAAGCGGTATTTATCGGGCATCACAGATTTCGAAAGAATGTAACTGCGGTTCGAAGTGGTATATTCGACCCGCGTCTAATAAGAATTTTCAGAGTCTGTTCTATGAAGAATAGAAACCAAAGTTCAATCGAAATTTTTTTATTTGGAACAGATTTTTTTTTTTAAGGAATTTTATTTTTGAGAATTATTCCAGGAAAGATGCATCATCAAACGGACGAGGGTATCAGTATCGGATAGTAATCTGTTGGATTTTATCATTCTGAAATCAGCTCTTAGTTTAAGAAACTGGATGAATCTTTAAGAGCAGACGGTGTTCGTTGCAATAGCTATCAACTAGAGATGGAGTTCTGTTATGCCTTGTGCTCTGAGATTCCTGGAAGTGTATGTTAGTGACAGAATATGATGATCCTAATCCGGTATCTAGAAAAATAGTCGTTTAATTGGATTATTTTACGGGTTGCCACAAATATTTCAAAGCGGCAGACTTCCCCCCTCATCGGAGCTTAAATCTAAAAAATAGAAACGCTTAGTCGAAACCCAGTTCATGGGCTTACACATTTAATGTTATCTATGATGAAATTTTTTTGTCGAATTTAAAACATATTAGTGATTATTATTCCAGGCTGGAAGTATAAACTAGGGGTAGAATTTGCGATAGTACGGCAAAAAAGGAGGGCAATCTGTTGAAACATAGCAATTGTCGGAAGGTGGAAGATTTTCGATGTGCTATGTTGAAGGATAAACTTGACTCGGGTTGTAATTAGGTTCCGAATAAGGTACGCATTGGATTACCGGAGCGTTATTATTAATAAAAATGGATATACGATGCTTGACAAAGTATCGTTTTACCATTATCTAACTCCGATCTGTAACCTTCACGTGGCGGTGGAGTTGTTTAAATAATTGGGCGAGTACTCATGCGGAAAGAGGCAAGCAGATCAGAACTCTGCTCGTGCAATAGTTCGGACGGAAATGAGATATCCTTGTCGCATTAAGTGATCTTGCGAAGGCTTTCAAATCCGCAGAAATTTGCCGCTTGAGATGCTGCATAGATTTGGTAAATTAATGTAAGAATAATAGCGCGAAGATTTTAATATATGATTACGGCAGTCGTCAACGCACGCGAATAAGGCCGTGTAGTAGTGCATTTATTTTTTAACGTATTCGCAACAGATTTTTTGGTTTTTTCGGATAAGCGTCTGCATACTAGAGAGGAATTAAGATTGTTTACAGAACGGATGATGAGCTAATGAATCATGTCAGATTTTAGCTCAAAAATATGTAAAATTATAATATGGCCTTGGTATAGGTAATGTCAAATACAATGCATCCAAGAATTTTGGGTTAGAAATATAGTTCCAAAAAACAAATTACTTTACGTTACGATGTACGCTCTGATCAGATGAAGGCGAGCAGGATAATAGTCCAAGGAGAGACACTGCAATGTAGAATGTGAAGTGCTGCATCTACATCTAGCCGATTACGTAAAAGATCGTTTTGCAACAAAGATATCTATCATCGCAAACGGAAGCAAAAGTACGCGCAGTAGTTGTCTCATATATGGGTCGAAGACACTTGACATCGAAGTCATACTCAAAAATTGGAACATTTTCAGTAGAAAATTTCGAGTGACAATTTAGTCAGTAACGTAAACACATCGTAAAGCTTTAATCTGGAGTGCATTGAAGTATCTCAACTATGCCGCACTGATCATGCGGTCTGTATGGAATACGGCAGACTGCCGAAATTAAAGTGATCGAGCAATGGAAAGCTCATTTTTGGTCCGCTGACATAAATTCTATTCACCTATCTTCTCATCTGCTAACGTATTTTTTTTTTTTTTCTTTTTGCAGTCTGTCACAGGATTGGTTTTCTTAATCCTCATCTAGATATTCTACCTTTTTATCTAACCTTCTTATTCATCGCTGGCTTAACATACGGCTCGTCTTTCCTTCTCGCGATGTCTAATACGTGTCATCTTCCCGGCTGGAAACACCTCCTCTGCTCAATTCATGTTTCCGTCGCTTATTTCGAATCTAATTATCTCGATGTGCTCCTTAAAAGTCGTCTACATTAAGACTGAACATATTAATTATTTTTCCTCCTTCACCATAAAAAAAGCTGAACTTGTTGAAAGCTTCGTCGCCTAGCAGATGAAAAGACGTCGTATTAGAAGGTTATTTAATTACTGTTCTTCTTTGTGCCTCGAAATCTCCCCTCTCTAAATTAAATGCAATCTGAAATTTTTTCGATGTTCTGAAATCCTCTCGCCATTGCGCCGGCGGCTCTGATCATCCGCAAGTTTTGCTTAGGTAAGCGATACTTTTTCAAACAGTTCCAGTTACGTCTTTTAAAACTGACTGCTATTGCTATATTTTGATTTCTAGGAAAAATTACCGTTTTAACTCTTACATTACAATAATTACGAAACCGATCTTCCGTATTTCTCCTTCATCTTCGCCAAACTTTTACATTCCCCCTAGAGCCTCTATCTCAACAAAACGGGAATTTCACAATATCACATACCAAAAAGGCAAAAACAAACGGAAAGTGAAAAAAAATCAACCTGATCATTCGCTAGGTGGAATAGTAAGAATAGTAGCGAACCTTACCAATTTTGGAAAAAGCGTAATTTTCCACTTATGAAACTAAGCGTGAAAATAACAACGAGAAGTTCCGTTTGTTCTTCATCGTCGATGAAGTGTTTTCAGTTGAATTTTACACTAACGACTCTTTATAATAATGGTTGCATATTTTCCAGCGAATAATGCGCTTTAAGAGCTGCTTCTGTTAATTGAATTTGTCCAAGTGGTCGCTTGAGAATGTGATAGAATGCGCGCAGCTGCTCTACAGATGCCATTCATCGTGCTTAGAGTTTCTTTTTTTTATGTAATGTGATATAAACCGTTGAATGCATATTTTAACAAAATGTTGTAGTCATTAACAATGTGCATCATTGAATGCTCTTCAGTTTTTGTAGACTTATGTCTTTTTCCGTATACTTCCTTGTTTTTTAAATAACTTTTTGTCCAAATATTCCTATGTTGACTTTTTCATATTCCGTTTGCCGTTCGCATCATTTGATTGGGCATGTATTTCAGCCGTACTAGTTTTATCTTTTCCATTCCGGTTATTGCTATTTCTAACCATTCTGCCTAACTCCTAACAATGTCTAGGTATTCCTATTTTTGAAATATATCACGTTATCATTTCTCTAGCCTACCGATAATATTTAAAATACAAAAGAGGTGTTCGAAACTTATACTGCCCCACTGGAAATAAATCGACTTTAGGTGGAAAACGATGAAATGTCCCACTCTGATACGTACTAGTTCTATTATAGATTACTAGAATTTAATGTCAATAATACAAAATTACCATCCAGGAAAAAAATTCCGTTAAACAAGAAACTAAAGTGATACATATTACATCTATCTCCGCGGTGTAAATATACGAATTGATAACACTGATGATTCAGTTGTAATTAATTTAAATAAGTACAATCCCTAATCATATACTGGGGGGGGGGGACAATTGGGAGAAAGGAGGCGCAAGAATGGCTGAAGGAATGCTGCAAAGATTGAAGATCAAGTTACGATATCTCGCTACTCTTTAATGCTTCATTATTTACGGTTTTTGGTTTTGACTTTATCGTGTCCCTCTTGGTTATTAAGTTTCTATCAGAGGATTATGTTTTTCGATCTGGAAATATGAAGCTGTCTGCATGTACCGGTGTACAGATGCGTATTACGCGCCATGTTATGTATTGTAATATGTATGTACTCTTACTTAATTATAATGCTAGGTTTATTAATATTGTTATTTATGGAATAAGATAGTTGTAATTTTTGTACTTTGTATACGGTTTTAATAAAAGTTGATAAGAGTGTTGGGCACTCATACAACGGGCGTATTTTCCCCGTAAGACCCACAGCTTATTAAAAAAAAATAAATAAATATATATATTTTACATTATGATTTTTCCATTATTTCTTATATTGCTAACAGAGAATCCGTCGATGATATGCGATATTAATATCTTTTTAATTATTTAACTTGCCAATAGCATCCGATGGTATCTTCATAATATTAAATTTTAAATGTATTGCTTCGTTTGCATTATATTAATATTCGTTTTATACCTCGGAATATTAGCATTGCGATAAACTGGTGTTATCAGATTTTAACAGAGCCTATTACAAAAAAGGGAACTTTATTCACGTTTGTCGGTACGCTAATATTATTTAATTTTTGATAGCTTTTTAAGTGTAACGGCGACATATTTTTATTTCCCCTCGGTATTTACTTCACATTAACATACTTGATAACATTACTCATTTACCTTTTTTAATGATGCGACGTGGTTTTGTATTTCAAAAAATGTTTACCCGAACTTTACTGCCAAAAAAAAGAGAAACTGGTAGCACTACTGTTCCCGCAACCGTAGTTGATGATGGCATTTTTTCGATGGCCAATCTAAGTTGCATCACTTTTATTGCCCTAAAGTTTCCTTCTATTCATTGTTTAGCGCGTATAATGCCGAAATAATCGATACGCGTTGATCTATAGATTATGAGGTTAATTAGCGGATGACGGTTGTTTCGCTTTAGCCCATTAATATTTTTTCGCTATTTTGTCTTTCTCATATTTCCACATTCTTTTTATACTTATATATATATATATATTTATACATATATATATATATATATATTTATACATATATATATATATATATATTTATACATATATATATATATATATATTTATACATATATATATATATATATTTATACATATATATTTATACATATATATATTTAAACCAAATATAATATCTGAATTGGACGATTTTTTTTTTAAAAAAAAGATAAGCGCTCTCGAATTAAGCAAAAACTTTTTTGTGCGAATAGTTTATATAATTTTACATTGTTCGAAACTGTTCCGTAAGGTGCAGTAAAAAGAATTCGAACTGAAGAAGTGTTGCTGGGCTGCCCTTGTGTACCGATTCGTCTTTAGCAATCGACGCTGGAACAACTTTGAAGATAACTTCCAACATTGATGGCTTTCTCAAATTTTTTTATTTGCAGTTCGCAGGCAACATTTTCTTCTTTTAAAGTTCACCTTTTTTTACGAGTAAATAAAATCGAACGTTTTTTTTCAGTAGAATAAAATTTATGAACTTTTCGTTAAAAGAAGGAATACATATGAACATACACATTTATATATATATATATATATATATATATATATATATATATATATAGGTATGAATGTATGTATGTATATATTTAATATCCCGCAGTTAAATAAAAATAGTAAATTTCCAGCATGTTTTACAGTCGTTTCGCTGTCATGGTTGCTCTTACTCTACGACGTGACTTTGTTTTTATTTATTTAATTATTATCGACATTGTTTCAGCTTTAGGCCGTTTGACAGATAATGAAAGAACTAAAAATTCCTTCGAAAAACTACCGGATTAGTTTAATTTCCTGGAAATTTTCTTGTTTTTTTTTTTTCTTTTTTCATTTTCGTTTAACGATTTGCGAGTATTTTCGTCGCGTTAATTCTCGCCGGTAATAATTGCCGTTAAATTTTAATATTCTCTCATTAAGCGAAGCACCGTTTTTTTCTGGGCTATGCGCGCTGTGCTGTTTGTTCGTCATCAACGAGTCGGCCCTTTCTTACGCTCAAACCATTAGCAAGGCAATAGTGGTGGTAGTAACTGCCTCTAATTAATCTTTCGGGATTATAGCCCGGTGTCCAACCATTTCCTTCATAATCTGTAGCTCGGAAAAGCGTCTAGCAGCTTGATAAGCCCCGGGTCACTCGGAAAGGTTAACTTCATATGGGCGAGCAGTTAGATTACGGAACTTGATAATTAGCGGAATTTTAAGCGAAAGAAGAACAAAAAAAAAATTCTCCGAATATCCGCACGACATTTGAAGATTCTTTTTTATGGACGCGTTCGATGCTCACACTTTTTAATGAGGCACGCCTTTTTATTACATACCACGCTTTTCGTCGTATCCTCACGGTCCGATAAAATTCGACCACTGTCGGGGCAGCTTTGTTGTCGGTATTTCAACACCCCGTATGGCTTTTGAGGACACATTGCGTTAAGGGGCAGTTGATTTTCGAACAAAGTATATAAACGGAGTAAAATTCCGAGAAATTATTGTAACGTAAAAAGCTCGGAAATGGAAAATTGAATTATTTATAAAAATACATTTAAATGCGGACATGGTTCGGAGTCACGCGACGGAATAATTCGGGGAAATTTCGAAATATTTTACGTTACAATAATTTCGGATTAATACAGAAAATGAATTGGAAAATTTTAATTTTTAATGTAAAATTCTTTTAGACTTTTGGACAGTGGAATCGGCTGCGCAAAATTACATTGTAATGTTTCAGATTTTGACTTAATAGAACACTACTATAATATTGGCCTTTTGCGTCAGGAATAAATTAGTCGCAGGTGTTTAACATTGACTGAGACATTAAACGATCTCCGGTCGATCAATATTCACAGTCCTGCTAGAAATGTATTCGTAGAATAACATTTTTAACGGAGAATTCAACGATTCGGAATTTAAAGTGGTATTATAATAAGTACCGAATTTTATATAATCAACGATTGTTGCATATGAAAATTATAAGAAAAATATCAACGGTTAATAATAATAATATATTATTTTATTCGAATGAAGGTATGCCAAAATGGTGAAGCGAGATTAGTGTGTTCTTTTTCTGTAGATTTCTGCTAGGACGCACATTGAATTTTTGTGGTGAATGTGGAGTACCCCCCCTTCCCCAATGTGGGCAAGGGAACTGACCTCTAATGTTGACATCCGTTAAAACATTATTCCCAAACAATATTCTTAATGCCTTGCCAAGAGTACCGGACTTAATTTCGTGATTAACTAAATTTTCCGGTTTTCATGTTGGAAACATATTAAGATACTAGAGCCGCATGTTGTTGTACCGCATTACATAAGTAAAACAAGAAACGTCTGAAAAGAAAACATTAATTAATAAAAATGTTCATGTTTTGATGTCGGTTGCCTTGTTTATTTAAGTGATTACAATTACCCGAATTGTGATATTTGATGTTTACATGAAAATTATTCGCCTAATTTTGTTGCCGAATTCTTTTAAAGTTCCGTATATTCGCATAGTGTCATTACGATTGCAACATCGAGAAATCTACGTGAAAAATGGGACCATTGCGTTAAATCGTATATACTATATGATAATGCGATGAATTTTATAGTTTCGAGACACGAATAAAAAGGAACAAAAAAATAACGCACAAGCAGATATACTCATCGAGACGACGCGAGTTAGTGGTGAAGAAAAAAAGCATCGGGGTTAGATGATGCAAAAAATAAACCGACTGGAAAATGTTTTATTTACATTTTGAAATGACGTGCAGACACCGATTGGAAACGAAACACGGCAAGATGTTTGACGAGTAAATTAATGTAGTGACGAACGAACCCCGCTCCGCAACGGAAAGCCATCGAACTAGTAAAATTTTAATGCAAAAAGCGTATTATAATCGTTATTTACACACTAACTACCCTCACAACACCGGGATTTTGCATAGGTCGCTGCTGCTCAGTACTGTTCAATGATCTAGTTGGCGCGCATCGGAATAAAACTGAACAAAGGACGGTATCAGAGAGAATCGGAATACAATATAGTCGAAAATTAATTTCGAGATCGGACACCGTCGAAGGGTAGAAAATACCGATATCAATGTATAATTCCGAAGTCGGTTGATTTTGCAACTTTTGAACGAAGGATCTACGGCTATATAAAATAAATCCGGATTTAATTAAAGTAATTCGCGACTACCCCGCAACTAACGGCGTTAATTGAATACGAGAATGTTATTATTATTAATTTACGGGGTGCCTTGTGGTTTAGACGACGCTACAATATATAACACTTGTATATTTATTAAGCAGATCGAAACCCTCTTTCTATTATGATTGCAACATAGATTTTACGAGTTTCGCTGATGTTTCGCCGATGTTTCGCTGATGTTTCGCCGATGTTTCGCTGATGTTCCGTTGTTAAATAAAAAACCGTGTCTATCTGTAAAATTTCTTTAAAAATACAACATATTTTGGAATTTCGGTATCGAGTTGTCCATCGATATAACTGAAATTATGGTAATCAGTAATAAACAAACCTGCTAAAAAAGTAATCAGACTGTCGGTATAAAAATAATTTTAACTTTTCGAAGCTTTCGTTAATAGTATTTGTCTGTTTCATCCGTGATTGTTGTTTATTTCCTATTTCGATTCGTTGTGTTTTTGTTCGGACGATGAATAATCATTATATTCGAAACCCCAACGGAAAAATATCGCGACGAAGGCTTTCAGACAAATGGTGAGACGCGTAAACTGTACCGGAAAACCATTATTATTTTCGTTAAAATCTTTCAAAAATCGTAATGAGACAAAATAAAATCTTCTATGGTCGCATTTATGTACATGGAATTATAAGCGTACCAGCGCCGATACGAATACTTTCCCGAGCTAGGGGGAGCTTTTTTGTAAAATCTAACTACAGTGTTGGATTCAATCATTTCAGTGCCTCTAAGAATTGTCTGCGATGCGCCATACTAAATTAGTGATGAAATACAATTTATCACGATCTGGACAAGTGTAGCTTCGGAGAACAAATTTTATAAATGCCTCGACGATCGTGAAAAAAAAAATAAATGTGCCTGAGGGCACAGGGCAGAAGTGAAACTTCAAAGACGGTTTCCCTAACATCGATTTAATGTTACAAGTACCAAATTTACCAAGAGTAAGAATCAAATGGGGAGATCTGTAGTTCTTATAAACACATATCTGTACTCTGTTGTTGATTCATTTGGATTATTATTAATATTTAATTGAAATTCGGTTTGAAGAAATTCTATTAAAGGCAAAGAGAATCATCTGGTGCAGAACTGACGTTGAAGCCTCCAGCTAATATCGTTGGAAGTGTATGTATATTTTCTTTTAATAACCTTGAACCATTGGGAATGAAAGGGAGTAATCTTTTATGTATAAATTTAATTATATCATGTTTGATTTGGATTATTTCTTTTCCATCTGCCGTCTTACATTCAACAGTGTACATATATCCCCAACATCTGTTTGATTAAAATCTAATTGCGTAATAATATTGTGTATTAACATATCAATATTAGAAGTAATACAATATTGGACTTATCGTTTCTAATCAGGTTAAATTGCAACCCCTCTTGCTCGAATGCTCGAACGTTCTGACGCTGAAATTTCACGATGTAATCGAAATTTGGTATGTCGATATTTTTGTCATTATTCATCCACGTTTTTGATGAGATTAAAATGCGGCTTGCCTCAGTTACAGTTCCTTCGAGATCATTGACATTTTTCCTCTATATTCTCGATGCCTTTCTCGTTTTCCGATTCTTTATATACACTTTGAGAATTTTCATTTTTTTTTCTCTCTCTCTATATATATGCCTGATGCTTTTCTTTTTCTGATTTTTTATACCCACTTTTCATGTTTGATTAATTTTCAATATTTTAAATTCTAATAAATCTATTCATCGGACAAATTTGTTATTAGAGCCTCTGTTCCGCAAGGCAGTATTTTAGGACCACTACTGTATCTGATCTACACATCAGATATTCCAGCTTTAACAACAACAGTAGCCGCAACATTTGCCGATGACACGCGTGTATACTGGGAGCGCATGAGGATCCGACTTGCGCTTCGGTTCTAGTCCAAGAACACCTGAATAAAATTCAGGACTGGGCGAGTAAATGGAAAATTAAAATTAATCATTTAAAAAGTCAGCAGGTCACCTTCACGCTGAATAGAGGGAACTGCCCTCCCTTATACTTAATTGGGCAAGCGCTCGCTAATTGCAACACCGTTAAATACCTAGGATTAGTGCTGGGTCGTCGACTTACTTGGGGAGCTCAAGTTGCAAATTGCAGACAAAAAGTCATTGCCAGAATCAAGGCGCTAGGTTGTATTTTTAATAGAAAATCTAAGGTCACCCTAAGATGTAAAAGACTAGTTTATTTGGCGGTTGTAGCTCCATGTTGGAGATATGGGCTTGAAGTATACGGAACTTCAGCAGTGAGCAATATCAGAAGACTACAACAACTGCAGTCACGAATATTAAGGCAGATGGTTAACGCTCCGTATTACGTGTCAAATAAAACCCTCCATGAGGATCTAAACGTTCCGTATGTCAAAGATGTGCGCAAAGAACTATATATCAAGTTCTACAATAAGTTGGCAGTTAACGATAATCCCGGATGAGCCTTCCGGGTTGCACACACCGGAGACTGAGAAGGACATGGCGTAGAGACGTTTTGGCAAACGCATGACTATGGAAAGTTTACAACAGCAGATACGTCGTCATGTAGCATTCAGCAAAATCGATTAGCGTTACGTATTAATGTATACAAATTTTTCTTAGGCGTTTATTTAAGACAGCATTAGTTAATAGTTATTGTAAGCCTCGCTGTAGCTATTGTATGTTTCGCTGTTGTCTCTGATCCGCTGGGCGAAGAGATAATATTCTATGTTTTTCTTTTTAGTATAGGGTCAGCAGTGTCAATAGTAGTCATCTTCGACTAGCGTGGCAAAAAAAAAAAAAAAAAAAAAAAAAATCTATTTTCTATTTTGATATATACTATATATATATATATATATATATATACTATTTTTTTTTTTTTTTTCGACTTTGGCCATCTGAGGACCACGGAAATATTACACGAATAACGCCAGCTACATTTCGTTCCTCCCCATTTTCTTTCGTTTGTTTGCCCAATATTCTTTCATTTTTTCCGAGTGCGCTTTTTTCATTTCTTCTGTCCACTTTCGCCCTGTTTTCTTCACTGTGTCCTTCCGGAATCCTTGAAAAGTCTGAACCTTCCGACTGAACTTGTTTCTGTCTTCAATTTCACTTTCGCTGATCCCCATCTGTTCCAAATCTCTTTTTACTTGTACTATCCACAGTATCCTACATTTCGGATTGTTGTCGAAGTAGTCAAAGATTCTTTTGGTAAGGCGTTCATTATCCATTCTTTTGATGTGACCATAAAAGGCGATTCTTCTTTTCCTAAATGTGTCACTGACCTTTTCTATTATTTCGTATACTTCATTATTGCTCCTTAATTTCCAGTACTCATCGTCTCTCCTGGGGCCCAATATTTTCCGGATTATATTCCTTTCCTTAATTTCCAACTGGTGCATTTCCTTGTTCGAAGTCATGTTCAGGCATTCAGCTGCGTATAGGCACTGCGGCTTAATAACCGTGTTATAGTGTCTTATTTTGGCATTTCTAGATATTGATTTTTTATTATACGTGCTTCTTGTTAGCTGAAATGACCTTTCCATTCTATGTATTCGTTCTTGCATCGATCTTTTATCCCCAGCGTTTACTTGGATCGTTTCTCCTAGGTATTTAAATTCTTCCACTCTTCTTATCACTCTTCCATGCGTTTTTATTATGTTGGGATCCTTTTTATCACTCGTCATGAATTTGGTTTTCTCGAAAGCTATTTCCAGCCTGACCTTTGCTGCCATCTCACTTAATATTTCAACTTGACGCTTAGCCTCTGCTACACTACCGACTACCAGTGCAAGGTCATCTGCAAATGCAAGGCAGTCTATCTGCAGGTTGTTTTTCTTCCGTCCAATCATCACTTTCTTAATTCCTTCCTGCTCCGTGGCTTTTCTCCATTTCCGTATTACCTTTTCTAAAACGCAATTAAATAGTATGGGCGATAATCCATCACCTTGTCGCACGCCGGTTCTTATCTTAAATGGATCCGAGTATTCGTTTCGGAATTTGATTTTTGATCTTGTGTCCGTTAGCGAGTTTATAATCAGTGATCGCAATTTGGTGTCCACTCCGAACTCTTCTAGGATGTTGAATAAAGTTTTTTAAAATCTACAAACGTGACTACTATTCTTCTGGCTCTTGATTTTTCGTAGCTTAGTATTAGTTTAAGGTTCAGGATCTGCTCCACACACGATCTGCCCTTTCGAAACCCAGCTTGGTACTCACCCAACTGGTTGTCCAGCTGCTCTTCAAGCCTTTTCAGGATAGCTTTCGAGAATATTTTATACGTTACTGGCAGGAGCGAAATTCCTCTGTAGTTGTTAACATCTGTTCTTTCCCCTTTTTTGTATATTGGGCATATTAATGCAGTCTTCCAATCCTCAGGTATCTTTCCTGTATCCCAAATCTGTAGTATTATTCTGTGTAATTTTTCAACACTTTCTCCTGTTGCCAATTTCCACATCTCCGCAACAATTGCGTCAATACCACCCGATTTGTTATTTTTAAGATCTTGAATGATTTGCTCAATCTCGCGGAGATCAGGAGCCTTTGAAACCTCTCTTATCCTTACCTGGTTACCGTGCTCGAATCTTGTTTCTGGTTCTTTACAATTTAAAAGTTTGTTAAAATAATCTGCCATTATCTCGCAATTTTCCTTATTATTTAACGCTAATTTGCCCGTGTTATCCTTAAAGCATAGGGAAGATGCCTTATATCCCTCTAAGTCCTGTTTGAAGGTTTTATAGAAGGATCTGGTCTTGTTTCTCTTGAAATCATTTTCTATTTGGTCCAGTCGTTCTTTTTCATAGTTTCTTTTCACTGTTATTATAATTTTTGCTGTTTCTTTTCTCTGTGTTTTAAAGCTGTCATAATCATCTTGCTGCTTAGACGAATACCATTTTATATCAAAGTGGTATAAAATGCAATAACATGCAACATAAATTTTAATTCAATACATTACTGGCTACGTGTCTATTACGAATTTTTACATACATTTTATAGTTATTCATAATGTACGTTCATTCGGTTTTCGTGTTAACTCCCCATATATTTATTTATACATAATGGCGAGTCTTAAAAAGTTTCACTTCAATAAATGCTTATATTATTGTCGGACAAACTTCATCTGGAAGGCTGTGACACGTCGTTCATAACATCTCTTTGATCTATCAAAAATCTGTGGATAGATATAGTGTTCTTTTAAGCAATTGTTATAAGCAAGCAGCTAGTGTGTACCTACGCAAGACTACACTTGCAACTGATATTGTGAGTGATTTATCGCGCTACAAGTGTATTCTCCTGTGTGTCGGCTATGTACTACCTAGCGTGAATATGATGGTATACATGGTGGTTTTCCATTTCTATTAGCGAGTATTTAATTTAATTTTTCGTAATCATTTCTGTGGACTTCCGTAATGGAAGCAAAGCATTTTAGCAATTAGGCTATCGCGACGACAAGATACACAAACCTTTGCCTCAATACAATCAAATTAATTCGCGTGCAGTTTTTCTTATATACATATATATATATAAAAAAAAAAAAAGAACACTAACATGCATATAATAATAATCTGCTTGTAACTGTGGTTATTCTGAGATTTTTTTTTCTTTTTTTTTCCACTGTACCGGCTTTAAGAGGCCATAAACAGCGCCAGTGACTTCCATTTTAACCTACCAAATAAATCAGGCCAATCCCTCCAACGAGAGAATAACTGTGGTTATTCTGAGATTAAAGATTATAATGCTAGAGGCTGTGATCATCACATTACAGCACGAAGCGAAACGAATTAATTGATTTTTCCGAATTTATCATTGAGTAGCATTTCAATGAGAACTTTTTCAGTTTTTTTTTTTTTTAACCCCCCTTGGGTTTGCTACCAGAGAGCATTAGCCCGGCAAAAAGGAATAGATGCGTGGAATAGAATAGAAATTATATTTTTATTTTGTCGACAATGGAATCAAGGAACACCTCTAGAACAGGAACAACTGAGAGAATAGGTAGAGAAAGAACATAAGAGGCATTGAAAGGAGCAGGAAGACCAAGCTTTAAAAGATAACAATAAAGTAACTCACGCTCGCGAGATAAACCAGAACACTTGAAGAGCACGTGATTCTCATCACAAACATACTGGGAACCTTTAGGATCCAATGTTAGTTAATTATTAATTAGACTAAATTTGAAAAAAAATCTCATTGAATTTAATGCGCTTTTTCTGTCTCGGTCACAATTGAATTTAGTGCCTGAAAATTAACTTACAAGTAGAGTTGAAAAAAATTGATCTTTTAACTTGGAATAATAAAAATATCAGCGCATCTATTGCGGAACAGAGTTTTATGGTCTATTCAAGTTATCAGTGATGAAATATTGAAAATTTTAGTGCTACTACTGCAAAATGTGAGAAAATCCGTGATCTCTGAACCCCCACTAGTTGCTACGCCAGGTCTATAAGAAAAGACTGATCATTCGTGAGTGTGAACAAAAAAAACGACTAACATCAGGGAGTATTCTACGTGATGTGAAAAGCGAAATGTTACACTTTGGATACTTTTGGGATAAACTTTAGTAGGGAATTTTAAATTATATGCGGTGAAGTTTGTTCTGTTTCTATTTTTACAGTTATTATTTTACGCATTAATGTAATTTTTATTCATTGGTTTATTATATAACATTCAAAAAGAAACAGGGAAAACAAAGAAAGAGAGAGAAGAAAATTTTGTTTCAATTTGTGGCGCAAGCCTTTAAAAGACTCGATTTTTTTTTTTTTTACAAAAATCCCAAATTTGTTGTACTTTATGCTTGAATTTCTATTTTTGTAGCATCAAACGTATCGCCGAAGTAACAGCGCAGGTAAAGTAAAAACCAGCGATACAGCGAAACATAGATAGAATCGAAGGTAAAGATATTAAAAAGTAATATTAAATGAAATATGTATATATATATATAATAAAATAAATAAATATCTTAATAACAAACAAAGTTAGTATTAAATAATTCACTTTAATAAATATAAACATTTCAATTTAAGAAAACGTTTTCAGGCATAACCTATCATCAGCTAACAATATAAAGTACATTCAGATAAAACTAAAATTAAACTGCAAAGAAATATTGGCACTACATGTATATATAGCTATACAGGAAAATAATGGGCTGATGGTGGTAGAAATAACCAAGGCGGTGAAACATGTTTATGTCCTAAAACGTTTTCGCAAATTGAGGTGTTTATTTTAATTTATTAAAGGAAATTATTTAATACTAATTTTGTTTGTTATCGAAGTATTTATTTATTTCATTTTATAAATATTACCGAGAACAAATATGCACTCTTCTATATTTAAATATGTATATATGCTTTATTTACCCACTGGACGGTAGGAAGCAATGTAAATGAATAATCCAGTTCGAAAGTTCATTTATATTAGCGTGCATAATCCGTGGTGAAGGCGATAAGGGTGACTTGTCTCGTAACGAAGTTAGAACATTAAATTGTCTTTAACTAATGAAAAATTGAACATTACAATAATAGATCCCGACTACTATATGGAAGCAGTAAGGTAATTATGCACAAGAAGGACGTCAGTGTGTTCTTCGTTTGCCCTTGGTGCTCGACTGTGATTTCACGATTCGCCGTCACACAGAGCAGCGGTGGTGTTCAAATTTCAGTCATTTTCGATACTATTCAGCCGATACTCGTTCCAGTTTTGTATTCACTTTCCATCTTAATCACGATCGTTATTTATTATATAGGGTACGGCAGCATAACTTCCTTTTTTAAAATGCGCCAATTTTTTAAAGAAATAATAACAGAAAATCGAAATAAAACTGCGAGAAGGGAAGAAGCATAGCCAATGGGGGATCTAGAGGATCCCCCATTGGCTATGCTTCTTCCCTTCTCGCAGTTTTATTTCGATTTTCTGTTATTATTTCTCTTTAACACAATTTAGTAGAAAAAAAAGTGGCGTATTTAAAAAAAAGAAGTTATGCCGCCGTACCCTGTATATTTTGTTTATCTGAATAATTAAAAAAAAAAAGTAAATAAAACAAAATAGATCATCTGAGAGTAATTGTTTGTCGCTATAACCATCGTTAGCTGAAAATATTTCACCGAAGGGACGTAGTGAAAAATTTAAATACCTCGTGCTCTTATAACTCCGTAACCGAGGGTTCTTCCGAACTGACAAAGTAATATCCGCATTTAATGGTGAAGGTTATTCAGCTAATAATAATGGTCGGACGAAATTGTCCGATAATTTTTTCGATTATTTTTCAGTTCCCTTCTATCGACTAGTTGAATGCAAACGAGAATTCCGACGGGATTAGTAGTGTTCACTGAAATTAGTCGTAATCTTGATCGGTAATTGACGAACGCGGTCGGGGGAAGCGTTTAACATACTGCCTATTCTTACGTGTGTCCAGAGTTGTCTTTTGACACTACTGGCACCATTACCGTTAATATTTCAAATAGCTACTATCAGTATCATCACCGTTATCATTGTGAAACTTTTAATTGCTTAATATTGTACGATTTAAAAATCTTAACCCGATGTCATCTTCGTACCCCCACACTAATTGTCCAGTAACTTAATGCGTAATTATATTATCTTCAAAGAGGGAACTGGAAATACCGAAATATAGAAGGATATATATTATTCGAATGAGAATAACTAAACTTTATCGCGAAAAATCGCGAGGACGTGTTTTTCACATTTTGTAAGGAAGTTATATACTTTGAATGGAATACTTAATCGATTTTTAAAAATTTTTTATTTCCTGATGTATAATAACAATAAAGTTATCGAACAAAATATAAACATTTATTCGATACGTTTAGCACATGAATAATTTGTTAATAAATCCGGTCGTGTCATATTTTTCTGTGAACATTATATCGTTCATTTAAGGGATTTATCTGTAGGCAGGACATTGCCGTTTATTCTCTTTCGCTATAAAGTTTTATGGTATTTTTTTACTTTTTCGGTCCTACTTTTCTATCGACCGTTTAATGTAAATTTGGAAAAAAGCTAAGCTTGGCGATTATATAAAATGTTTATACATTATTAACATATAGCCTCGGTCCCAGTAGGGAATCTGCGATACTGTTTGACGAACGCTGATAAAAAATGTTTTCGACATTAAAAAACTTTGTCGCATATTCGATGGCGATTGCAAGCTTTTATACGGCGTGCAATCGATATTAATAGGTACGTCTGTTTTGGTTAGGTATGTGTACAGTCGGGATTTTGTTTACAGCGAGGGATTAGTTTTTCTTTTTCGACACTTTTCTAGATGAATGATAGCTGAAAAAGAAGACGCAAAAAACAAAACAAAAACAAAACAAAAATATTTATAAAAAAAGAGAAAAATCTAAAATACCGGATTTACAAGTTTTTCAAAGATAACCTTTTGTTTTTATTTTCGGTTTCGGTTTGTTTTAAAGTCATTTAGCGTGTTTGGATATGATCTCCGACTGTCGTGAATGAAGATCAATTTTTTTTTTCCCCCCTATTAAGTGTGCTGTGTGCAATTATTATAGTCATTACAGCACATATGCACGCAGGTATTTTAAATATTCGTTAGGTTTTTATCACCGGTTCTAACGAAGGCTATAACCGCGGTGATGAAAGTTGCTGCATTTGAAATGATCTCTTGTATATTTCTTGCTAGGCTAAGTTGTTTTAAATTAATTTTGGCCAAATGAGGAGTATGTACGGAACTGTCGGGGTCTAGCCGCATAAAGGGAACACAGTCGGAGCCGGCATTTTTGTCGATTATACGTTTGTAGGAGATAGCGATGATTTGCAGCTGACTAAGGATGTTAAAGTCATAACGGGATATGTTCCTTCCAGTAGCCACTATAGTTTAACTGTCTCTGTTTAATGATTTTTAAGAAAGCCGTAGCAGCTGTCCATTCGGTTTTTTTTTCCCGTTGGTTTCCGCATGCCTTTAAAAATGCATATTATGTCTGTGATGAGAGTAGGTCCTCTGGCATTGGCGAGAACAAAGCAAAACGTGCTGACGATCCTCTTATTAGGTACCCCGTATATCCTCAGTAATCCACAGTAGTGACATGTGATGACGGTCCATTTGATACAGTTGATATAAACAATGGACTATAACATATTTAACATTAGCGGATTGTTGTATTTTTGATTTTTAATTATGTTTAATGCTTGTAGAGAATTAGTAACTAGGAGGGAATTATTGGCTTTAATGCGGGGGTCATGACAAGGTGATAGAGGTAGCGTGAAATTCTGTCCAGTTCTGCATATCCAAAATGGAATAGGTCTCAGACGTATTTCGCAGAATGAAATATTTCCGGAAGTAAGAAAGCGTAAGGCAACTCCGGATAGAGCGTACATGCTAGCAGCTAAGGAGGTTCAATGTGTCTCAGACTGATTCTTAGCGCGAAGTGATCGACGGGATGAAAAAAGGGGTGATTTTCTGGCCAAAGAGTATACCTAGCAGCCGTAATTGATTCTCGATGAGATCAGCGATCTGTAGCTATTAAAAAGCAGAATTTCGGATTGATGTTACACATCTGGAATCAGAGTGAGATACTTCAATATAGGAATAGATTTGGAGAAACTAATTTTCTAGTCAGCAATATGAGGCTTCCGAGTAATCCTTGAATTGACGGATAATCCGAGGAATTTGACAGTAGTTTTTTTTTTTTTTTTTTTTTTGAGGGAGACAAACTAGGCGAGGAACAGTATCTCCTGCAAACCTCAACATATTATACAGATCTACTCGCCCAGATGTGGCTAGTCTGTTGTTCGTGAATGGTTGGTCAATTTTTAAATTACTAAATAATCCTTCAATGGGTGTATTTTTATCAAACAGCAAAAGTGCACGTGCCAGAGGTTTTTTTTGTTGTTTATTTTTAATTTAATGGGATGAATTTTATAGTAATTTTTTTTTAAGGGTTTAGGAGGAATTTCAAGTCGAATTTAAGTTCGTTTTCACATAATTACGCGTTGTCGGTAATGCATGCAAATAGGACACAGAGAATGTTTTAAATTGTTACCGAAGCAAATTACACATTTACTTATACTTTACGAGATGATAAATATACTTTAGGAGTCGTTTTAAATTAAACACTCGTAATAGTAAAAATGGAAGTAACGCAGTAGCCTAGTAGTTGAGATGTTTACGAAATCGGACGTATCACGGTTTATCGGGAGTTGCTTTGTTCCGAATGATACAGAATCTCCGTCAATACAAAATCCGTTAGTTCCAAGGCAGGCGTAGAATGTAACTCGCTCGTCATTGTTTATTACCGCGTTTTCAGTTCTTCTAGATTAAAAATTATGAATTTTTTCATTCTTTACAGGGGTAACAACGATACGCCCTCGCTATTAACTTCGAAATTGTGTTACTATTTTTTATCGGGTGACTTTTTTTAACTACTCGAATTCTTTAATAAGCGAGTCGAAGCAAGAAGATGTTTTTATTTTTACGTTTTTCTCGCTCAGAAGAAACACCATTTACCCTTATGGAAAGGTAAGCTATGTGTAGGATAAAATTTCAATAAATTGCCATATTCCGTTCAACGATTATTTGCGAGTAATTAATCAGCCTCGGAAACTGGGTCAAGTTATCATCGTTCATTAATCGAATTATCTTTCGTCACTTTTAATAGTTACCTATAATTCGGAAATTATGGATTTTAAATTTCTCCGATGTCAGCGGCGCACGTATTAATTTTATAAAGTATACGTTAAACTTTGGCTGATGCTCTTATTTCAGCGGTTTTCTTTCTTACCCTGAATAGTAAGGGATATTCGATCTTCGATTATTATTGATAATTTTTCCGAGCGGCATTTACAGGGCCTCTTTATCAGCAATATAAATAAGTTATCGTAATCGTGAAGAAGCCTTAGAATAATTAGCAACCGGTAAACGATACTAGTGTTGTATAATAATAATTATTATTATTTTTACTATATACTAAACTCACGGCGTAGCCCGCGTTTTATGGTATATTACATTTTACAGTTTAAGCATGAAAAACCGTATAATACTAAAGAGGCTCCCCTGGCAGAATTATCGATATACACCCTGTCAAGAAAGTATCGGGAATTGTTAAATAAAACGAACAATTTTTAATTTTCATCCAAATTTATTTTGTCACCTTCAAAATAACATCCATTCGAAGCGATGCACATATGCCAACGCTTTTTCCACTCGGCAAAGCACTTCTGATAGGCGGTTTCCGGGATGGCCTTTAGCTCTCGCGTCGCATTCGTCTTGATGTCATCAATCGATTCGAAGCGCATTCCCCGTAGCGGAAATTTGAGTTTTGAGAATAGGAAGAAGTCGCAGGGTGCTAAATCTGGTGAATACGGCGGTTGTTCGATGATATTTACCGAGTGTTTGGCCAAAAACTCATTCACAATTATGGCTTTGTGAGACGGCGCATTATCGTGATGGAGAATCCAAGAATTGTCGACCCACAAATCGTTACGTTTACGACGGATAGCCTCTCTCAAATGTCTCAAAACACTTAAGTAAAACTCTTTGGTGACTGTCTGTCCGCCTGGCACATATTCATAGTGTACCACGCCTCGAATATCGAAGAAAACAATCAACATGATCTTCACTTTCGATCGGCTTTGGCGAGGTTTTTTCGGCTTTGGCGCGCCAATTGGCCGCCATTCGGACGATTGCTGGTTCGTAAGCGTGTCGTACTCGTACACCCATGTCTCGTCACCAGTAATTATCTTTTCCAAGAAGGTAGGATCCAAATTGGCTCGATCCAGCATGTCTGCAGCTACCTGTTCTTGGTACTTTTTTTGAAAGAAATTCAGGTCTTTCGGAACAAGCCGAGCCGCAACGCGTTGCATACCCAATTTTTCGTGCACAATCGTACGTACGCTCTCGTGTGACATGCCCAATCCATGAGCCTTCTCTCTCAAGCTCACATGACAATTTTCAGCAACGATTTCCTTGATTTTATCGACGTTATCATCGGTCACACTCGTTGAAGGCCGTCCAGAGCGAGGCATGTCTTCGACCGTCTCCCGACCATCCTTGAACGCTCTGTACCACTCGTAAACCCGCGTTTTTGATAAAGCAGATTCACCAAAAGCCTTCTGTAACATTTTCAGTGTATCGGCACAAGAAATTTCGTTCGAAACACAGAATTTAACACAAGTACGTTGTTCAATATTTTCACTCATTGTAAAACTTCGACAAAACACTTCAAGGTCGACTGATTTTAACAGCTGCTGTAAACACACTGGTTGACAGATCGCGCTAAAAATAGGCATCATAATACAAAACAGTTGTACCAACCTGGGAAAAAAAAATTATCTGCCTAGCTATTACCCGGGAGATTTAAATTGGCAATTCCCGATACTTTCTTGACAGGGTGTATTTTCGAGAGCTTACAAGATGGGGGATAGCTGTAAAATTATCTTTACTTACCGATCGTAATTTAATTGCATTTATGAGTCCTCTGAAATGGGCGTGTAAGGTAAATTTAGTTTAGATTTAATTTGAATGGAGTTCTTTTTTTTCTTTTTTCTGTTCGGCTCGTCAACTACGAACATTAACCGAAGGCGAGATTCGAACCAGGGGACCTACCTGAACGTATCGTTTTGCACTTAACCAATTGCAGTAGCCTGCGATAGTAATCGAAATTAAAGTTATCGTTTAGAATTGAACAAAGTAATTTCGAATAAACGCTCGGGACATTAGTGGAAACATGGGTCAAGTGTAAAATGTACTCAAAATTATACATCATTCAGATATTTAGCTTATGTAGATTTTCATGTATTCCGCTATTCGTGCCGCTTTGGCGCGTTTGTGGCTTCAATTTAAGCATAGTTTGTAAAATTTACAAATCTCAACCAGTATAAAACTATAAGTCTTATTATTCCCCGTGTATCGAAAATATTACTGCAAATAATAAAAAAGGCGAGTGGAAAGGTGTATACGGAACCGGATTTTGGATAAAGCGCAGTTTGGCTTTCGGAAGAGCCGGGTGTCTACTAGAGATGTAATAGTGTTATTGCGAAACGTTGGAGAACGGATGATACAACATAAATCGAAATATGTGCATATGTGTTATCGATTATGTCAAAGCATTTGACAGGATTTTTTGGCACAAGCTCCGCATAGAACAAATGGGATATTCTCAGTGCATGTGTTACGGCTGGTATACAAACCCTTATAAACACCAGTCAGCAGTTATCAGAAACAGCAAAAATAAATAAAGGAGTACGACAAATTTATCTCGCCGTGTCTGTTTAACATATATTATGTGGAAGTCGTACTAGAGAAGGCGTTGGGAGATACTAATTTCGGAGTACTCGTAGGAAGTGAAAGACCCCAAACAATAAAGTCCCCGTAGATGATCAATTGCAGGGTCTCCTAATGTACTCAGAAAAATGGTCTAGATTATTATAAATGACGCAGGAAAGTAGTTCGGCTTCGATATTAATGGAGATATAATAAAAATAACGATCGTCAGCAAAAAACCGCAATGTTTCCATTTAAAAGTCAATGGAGAACAAATTAAGTACATTAAGCAAAGTGAGTCCTATACCTTAGGCGTCGAGGATAGTGAGGTTAAGGTTTACACCAAGCCCAACAGTACTAATGAATGTAAGAGGGCCAGTTCCTTTCTCACGAGATGCGCCTTTATTTTCTCAGATTTTTCTGGTACCCAGACAAAACCTGGGAGTGAATTGAATTCAGAACGAGAAAAGTCTCGATGATCTCTGATAGTTTCATATATATATATATATATATATATATTGGACAAATAATGAGAACCTTTATTTTGCGACACAGAAATAAACATAAGAATTAGACTAACGAAGTTAGCATTGGAAGAAATTCAAAACATTCTGAGACAAAAGACAGTATGAACCTTTTAAACGTATTGTAAAAACCTATATACTTAGCCGATAGCAATGTATCACGCTGAAACGTGCACTTTGAATAAACGAAATATCCAAAAGCTACCAGCTTTTGACATATGGTGCCGGAGGAAGACAGAGCGAATAAGGTAGACTGAAAAAGTCACAAACGTATAAGTACTCAACGAGGACGTTACGCGATCAAATAAAAAAAAAACAAAAAACGACGATTAGTCTGGATGGGGCATGTTCTCTGACATGGCATATTATTCCGAGATGTAATGGAAGGATCAATGCAAGGGGGAAAAAACGAGGTCGAGTGAGGAATACTTTTGTGTCGTCATGCTCCCTTAAGCAATTAAGTAGATATACTCGGAAATGTAAAAAATTACAAACAATCGGTCGGACTGGACGGCACTTATCATGAAATAAAACCAGTTTTAGGGCACTGTAATACCGGTCACGATACTTTTGTAAATGAATCTGATTCGATTTGATCTGTATAACTCTACAACAATGAATTTCTTTAAATCCAAATGTATTAATAATAAGGTGTTTTCTATTATTAACTGCGATTTTGTGAAAATTACGGGTTTGATCATATATATTTTTATCATAATTATAATTATTTAAATCTAAACCGAAGCAAATTTAATTAAGTTGTTGCCGCGAATATGATGTAATGAAAATAATTTATTTTCTGTTTACGTCTTTATTTATTAATTAGAGCTCTTAAGTGAGTTTTAGGTGGACAATAATATTCTCTTCAACTTTCAGCGATCTTGAGAAGAAGACTTACGCTTTGTGCCTTTGCATATCGCGAAAAAATTAATTGCCTCTCTGATAATGATTTCGCAACCTTTGCCGGAGTTCAACGAAAGATCACAAGTTTATCGTTATTATTTAAGTATTGTTTTCAGTTCTTCTGAAATCATCAACCAGCTTTAATAATATCTCTCTCGTGGTGTTTGGAAACGAATAATTTGTTCCGGTTGAAAGTGTAAGACTTCCAAAATTACATTTTCCCGGTACAATAATTTTTCGAAATTTCTTGCGAGAAAAATTATCGAATTTCGGAAAAAAGTTCTTTTACGCGACTTGGCGGTAGGAGTAAACTGGCAGAAATCGTCAGATCACGAAAAAACGTTAAGCGTCCTCCAGGCGACCTTCACTTTCTTTCTCTTTCACTCTGTCCCTTTCTATTATATACGGGTGTGTGTTAGGTGTGTGCTTGCGTGCAAGTATCAAAATTCGAGCAGCAAGCATTGTGCGCGGTCGGCTGTATAAGCTCAATTCTAAACACGTGTACATTTTATTGAATTTGAAAATTGGCGCGGTTCTTTTGTGCGACGCTAGCACACTTCAGCGAGACCGATGATTTAGTTATTGTTTTCGTTTTAATTAATTCATACGGGATTCGTATTTTTTTTTTTGTTTTCGTTGTTTTTGTTTTAATTCATACGGGAGATTTATATATTGTGTGCCGTTTTTTATCGTATACTTTATGAATGACTTTATTATACTTGTATATCTACCAAAAAGTGGTGAAAGGAACTTCGTTCCTACCGGGTAGACACCACTTCTCTTTTCTTTTTATCACGGTGACATACACGTACATCGGAACCAATTACTGAACTTACCGAAGAGGGAAAAGTGATTTCTAAAATAAAAAAATGAAAATGTATCAAACACATACCATCCTTAGCTGATACCGTACGGCACCACTTAAATAATCGCAATATCTATTGGTAGAACATTTTGGAGAGATCTGGTCCCGTATTTTCTGCACTGCCAGGGGGACCGATTTGATTTCGTTCGGCTTATAAGACAACATTCATCGTAACGTCGTTTATAACATAGTCAATAAACTTGCTAATACTTTCCGAGCAACTGCTGAAAATGTTTACCGAGTTAATTATACTATAAATTACGTTGCAACGATTTTATAAACTGAATAACGTCAGACCAGTTCGTTTTTAGCAGTACAGAAAATATATAACTGCCCAGTGAATTATTTACCCAAAAATTAATTATTCCGATGATTATTATCCATTTCAGTTAGTATATTTTGTCGAATAATTTTGACTTTTTTCAGTTAAAAATAACGTAGCACAAGTGATCTACTTAATAATGTACATAAACTCCTCGATTTGTTTTTATAAGTTTCAGAGAGGACATTTGACATTTTGTTGATTATTAAAATTTTTATAAGCCACCGACTAGTTTTGGTGGTGTATACGAATTTTAACATTGCGTCTTTTTAAAGTTGATTTGGTTGATTACGTTTTATATAGCATTGAACGAAATCAAATCGGTTCGCTTTGGGCATTAATCATCAGGTCTCCTAAAAATGCTTCACCAGTCAGTATTTTTATCACCATCATGTAAGTAAATATATTTTGATCAATAAAGGTTTCCACTTCGTTTCTATTCGATTTTTTTTTTTTTGTTTTCAACGCCACTTATTTAAGTGTTATGTAAGAATGTAAATTCTTCTAAACATATACCATCTATTAACCTACTTTTAGAATAAAATTGCCTGCAAGCATCCCGTTAAATTCTATTTTTCGACGAGTGCATTTAATCTAAATTTACCTACATTTTATTCGAATGCTAATTTCCGGTCCACACTGGTGCCTCTGAAACGCCATTTTCCATCATTCATTATTGTCGCTATAGTTCAGATTTCGATTTTAAAAAAAACCATTCGTCTGTTGCTCTGCCTTGAAAATATTTTATCATTGTCGGCCGATAACGAAGCGAACAGGTGGTCGAATGTTACTTTGCACTTTTCTTAGGCAAAAAAGAAACATTAAAGAATATCAAAATTTAAGATCAGCTGCGATGCTCGTAGTAAACAAGTTCGAATGAATTGAAAAAAAATACAAAGTGCAAATTACAATGCGGGATATCGTGAGGGGCTGTAAATGGTAAAGAAATTTTTGAAAACATCGTTTTTTTTTTTTTTTGTTCCTTTTTGTTTTCTAATAATAAGAAAAATAACAATACTTTTAGTTATATAAAAGAAAAATAGGGTAGCGGTTTTAATCACTGTTCTTCGATTCCGAAGTTGCCTTATATTATATACTTCATGAAAGTCGGAGCAAAAAATAAAAAAAATAAAATATACTTTATATAATTTTACAGTCAAAAAAAAAAAAAAAAAAAAATTGTCCGTTTTGGAATGAATATTAAAAAATTTGTAAAATAACGGAACAAATTTTTATTTTTACTGCATTCGATGAAGAAAAATGCTAATTCTATTGAAGTAAAATTAGAGTAATACTCGCGGCTTTCTTAAAATATTCATAATAATTTGAAAAATATCACGATCGAATTTGCAAAAGTTTTTAACAGAAATGACACAGCGAAGATTCCATTACGTTTTCATAGTCTGCGGATTTGATCTTTTTACACCAAGATACATACGTTCCGGGAGCAATAAGAAACTCCTGTAACGAAATCTGTAACGCGTTTTTAATCACATTTATGAAACATATTTATTTAATTTCGCGGATAATGGCACAATTGAAATTGACTTCTCTCGTCGCGATAGCCTAGTTGCTAGAGTACTTGACTTTCACTACGGAGGTCACGGGTTCGATCCCGGGCGACGACATAATTAATTACAAAGAATTAAATTAAAATAATCGCTAATAATCACGTGGAAGGCAATGGCGAACAAGCATATCACCATAAGCGCGCCAGTCAGTACACAGTAAACATAAATAGGACTACACTTGAATAACGATATAAATCAAACGATTACTAATCAGTTCCGAATGTAGTCTTGCGTATTGTGTACACATTCGTACTGTTTGCCTGGTACACAACCCTTATATATCGGTACTAAAAATGTACGAATAGGTTGCGGCAACGCGCTATATAACATTCGGCACCGTAAGTTAAGTAAGTAGAATTATAAAAGACTAGAGCATGTATAGGGGTCTCTTCTAGGGGCCTCCCCATGGCACGATCCGAAAGATAGAGTTTTACACATATATATTTACATAATGAGGTGCGGAAAACGTGATTATTTCTCATCTTTTATAAAAAAAAAAAAAAATAAATAAACCAGGCCTCCGTGCAACTTTTGTACAAGAAATACATTATGATTTGGATATGTCTTCCGGATGGTGCGTAAAGTGCGATAAGACTATATGTTTTTGTTTTAGTAAACGCGTGAACTTAAACTGTTGATCATAAAATATTTACCATAGTGTATGTATAAATGAGATATTTCCCTAGCTACCGTTTGATTATAAGTGAAAATCATTATATAATTATATGACTTTTCCTCGAAGTGGAAAAAATGTTTGATTGAGCCCAGTCATAAGACATAACCGTATCAATATGAATAGCTGATCGGTTCGCGAAGAAAAATCTGTATAACAGGAGTATGAAATTATTGAAACTAGAATTTCCCTGTTTTTATCGACTTTAAAAAGAAGGGGGGTTATATGTTATTTTCCTTTTTCTTTTTTCTTTTTATGTTTTATTCCGAAAACCTTTCTCTCGTGTGTTGACAGCTTTTGATGATTCCTTGTTTATTGGAAAGTGTACCAGTCAGTATTAAACCCTGTGATGATGAATATCAGCGAACAAAACGTAAAAAATTGTGTTCTGTTTAGAGAAGTTTTTAGTAATACCGACACTTGAAATATTATCAACATTAAGCATTGAAGCGTAAGTTTGAAAAGAACTTATTCTTAATAAGACAAAAAATTAAAATATTATCAATGTTAATTACCGCGGACAAATAGAGATCCGAACAAATTTTCTCATCAGCGTCGAAAATAATACCTTAACATTACTAAGTATAACTTTTGATCATCTGGATGGGCTCCAGTGATAATCCTTTGATTAGTATAAAGTATACCAGTCAGTGGTATGAGTACCGATGAATATTATTCAGCGCTGGTGCTCCGGAGTCTTTAAAATAAATGTTAAAAAAGAGAGCCCCCCGTCAGGTATATTTTCTTTATTTAATAGAACCAAATAAAAATTAGCCGAAACATTTTCATTAGAATATGTGATATTTTAAAATTAAAAAACCGGAATGGTTTGCGGTATTATCAGCGTTTTAATTTATATAAACGTGGATTGGAATAAAAATTTTGAATTAAAAGTCCCTAAAGGGAAATTTACAAACTCATTTTACTGACGGAATTTGAATGTTTCTTAGGCAGCTTTATGCAGTAAAATTACCTGTCCATATTACTACTATTAAAAATTGAAAAACACAATAGTTATAAAACAATACCGATTTCAAGGTTTACTCTAATATTAATGTACTAAAAAGGAAAAAAAATAATTACTCGATGAAAGATAGTATTACATAAGGATATTATGATAATCCTTGAACAGTATTAACTTTTCGGACTTTGTGTATATTGTTCTGGAATAAATGATTTTTATCGAGTAATTATTTTTTACTTTTCAGTGCACTTTTATTAAATTTTTAGGGTAATCTTGAAGTCTGTTTTTTTTTTGTTTTTTTTTTTGAACAATTTCTTAAAAATTAATACGTGTACAAAGTACGGAGCGAAAATAAACGGTCAGGACATTGAAATAATGAAGAGTATAAAAGAGAGGAAAAAATTGCTGTTAAATTTGTTAGAGTGAGGTGAAAAATGAAAATGGAACAGTCCCAACGGGTCAGTGCAGCATTTTATGTTGGAAGAAAAGAATTTTATTAACCAACAGAATATTTCTCTCAAAATGTAAGAGGAGAAAGAGACTAGTGTACTAGCAAAATCTTAATAGAAACAAAAATAAAAAGAGCAGAGAAATATTTCAGCTTTAAATATGAACTTTAGTCGAATTGTGTGGTATAAATTGTAAACTAAGTAAATCCATTAGCGAGGTTAAGTTCAACTAGCTAGCGGGAGCTTCGTTAACCTTACATTGAAACGAAAAAAAAAAAATGAAACTCAGTATCGGCATTTGTAAAAGTAGCAACAATGTGAACTAAATACTGTGACGTAAGTTGCTTTTCTATTATAATTAGAATAAAAAAGATGAGAAAAACGTAGACAACTGAAATTTATTCATGTATACAGTGGAACTGTTGTCTAAAGAGCATGGAGGATGAGGTGTTTCTAGCGGCTGAGACAACTTTGAAGTCGTAAAACACCGCAGAAAACAACAAAACACCGTAAACAATTAGCTGAGAGTTGCGTTAAGCGGGGTTCGTCTGCAAATCACCGTCAGGGGTTCTCCTTAATTATCTAGACGGTCTTTCGGTGGTCCAGAGAAAGAACCAGAAGCGGAAGTAGAAGTGTGTTATTTTTATCGGACGAATTAAAGTAATTTCAATGAGAAAGGCTTCGTTGGATACAGATGAAATAAATTTTGATAAATTGTGGAAAAAGAAAAAACAAAAAAAAATGTCTTTTGACAATGTCAAAGAGCGGTAATATCGGTAGAATTGAAATAAATTCAATTGAAAGGCTTCATCCGATGGAGACAATACAAATTTTGATAAATCGGCGAAAAAGGGAAAAAAACAACAAAAAAAAATGTATTTTGACAACGTTAAAGAATGGGTACTAGGTCGTTTGATAAGCATTGCTTTCGAATACGTGAATGATAGCGATGAGAATTTCGCAAAGCGTTCGCGAGAACGTAGAATAACGTTATACGATATATCGACGATTTATTCACTGATATTTCATCGAGAGAAAGGTCTATAATTAAAAGCGGCCCGATGATGATATAAAGCTAAATTTGTCGATATTCGACTGCAGTGAAATATTCGACAATGCAAAGCGCATATTTCATCGTGGACAAAAGCTGACCGAGCCCTTTAATCGTTTCTAGTGTTGAAATGGCGAAAATTCGCTCTTCTGAATTTCATAATATTCCTTATATCGATATACGCATTCATCTTCCGCCAGTTAATTATAATACTACATCTTTCAATATTGAAATATTATACTATTTTCTAAATTACCACATCAGCAGTACTAATTAATTATAATGATGGTAATAATAATTTTCAATTTGAATTGGACGAATTATATTTTCATTTTTACTTCAAACATATACACATGCGCGCATGCGTATACTATATACAGTACTTAACAAATAGGTAACTAATAATAATAATAATAATAATATTACATTGAATTCAGTATTCTTTATTTTTGTCATTTTGTCCGTCTGCGGGGAAACTTGCGAACGATTTTTCACCCACTTCCCGATGAATTCAAAAAGTGTCCTTTTGCAGAAATGCTTGTTATAGATGACAGTACAGTGCAACATCTGGGTTTCCAGCTTTAAGTTATATAATATTTAATTATTAATCCGCGGCCCCCTCTTTGATTTTTCACAATATTTTGTAGTTTCAGATTTTAATGTTAAGACTGCGTATCTGGTAGTCGTAATAAAGTTATTTTGTACTTTTTAGTGCATAAATAAAAGGCTATTTTTAAAAAAGTTTTTTTTATTTTTTTTATTATTAGTATGACTTATAATTGCATCAAGTGCGGGGGTAGGATGTAGTCGCAAAATTTCAATAATAGAAGGAGCGGAGAAAGCATAATATGGAAAACCTGGAGAGGAGAGTTGAATGTAGGGCAATCGCATCGCGGGGAGCAAAGATAAGGTGATCAAGTGAGAGAGCAAAAGAATATTTAGCGGAGGGGACTCGTAAGCTAAAACTCTGTACCAGAAACAATTAGAAAATAAATCAATTACATCTTAATGCGATCAGATATTGTTAATACGAAGGAAGAAATAGCGTGAATAATGTGTGGAAAAAGAAGGAATATTATAAGAAGCGCAATACACAGTAGAATGAGTCTAGGCTTTTTTTTGGAAGGGGGGACGCTAGCGGTTTTGACTCAACAGCAAGATTTTATTCTTAAATTTGCTTGCTATAACTTACTATAGTTTATATTTTTTGCTTTTCTCTTCACCATGACTTGTCAATTTAAAATATTACAATGGAATTGCTGCAGCCTTGCGAATACAATTTTTTTTTTTTGATACCATGTCGGATCAGTTATAAGTATTGCGTTGCTTTCAGAAACTTACCTAAAATATTTTTATAATTAATATTCGTGGTTTTTCTTTTATTAGTTCCAGTTACAGTTACGGATGTGGTGATGCAATTTGCTTTGTTAAAACTGATAAGTCTCAATTGTGTTGTTATGTCTCTAAGAATGTCACTTTTTTAGTATTGAGCGTAAAAGTAGTTAAGATTTCCCTTAAAAACATACTGAATTTTTAAAAATTTAATACTTTTAAAATTCCAACATGAAATCCGAATTTATTTTATTATAATATTTGCTAATATCTTCGCGACACACTGTAGTAACGATATTGCTACGAATAATAAGCATACGAATATTTGATTTATTCGGCACACAAAGTGCTCTTTTCAGAGTGCAGAACAGTAATTATATATTATAGTGAGAAATTTAAAAAAAGGCCAGCTCTCGTTGCCCTCTCGTGAAAGAAATCTTATCATTTCATATGTTATATACCATTTACTTCAGAACTAGTATTTTCATTACGCTGAAAACTTTTATTTAATTCGTGAATTTTAATTTTATTTATTCAAAAAATATTCATTATCATACAATATTTCTTTAATGCTGTACCAGAAGCGTAGGTTTTCAAGCTGCATAATAAAACCTTTCATCCAGTGATTTAAACATTTTATTCCTCTGACACTTTTTGCTTCTGTTTACCCTTGGCCCAATATTGTTACCAATATTTTTGCCGCTCAACTTTTTAAATATTTTTTTATATGTTTTTTCTTCCCATAATGGTTTGTTGTTTTTTTTGAAGACTACCTATCTATCTACGTCATTTTAAAATATCGCAATTTACTCCCTACCTCTTCATTTCAAAGTGAACATAAAAAGTTATATGCACGTTTAGGAAATCAGTGAAGAATAATATTTAAAGCTTCGAATAGCGATTACAAAAGAGTCGGCTCTAAATAATGTGATAACAAAACGAATAATACCGATTAAAATATATAAATAATTCTTGCACGCCAAAAAGCACATGTGATTATGTTTATTAAAGATTTTCATTTTGTTATTGTTTCGAAACGTGACTTATTATTTTTAATAAACGTATCATACAGTTCACCATAATGCCCTGTTTGTGTTTAATTTATAATTTTTCATCGATTAGAAAATAGGCTTCGAAACAAAGAAAATAATTGAGAAGAGATTTCAAGCGTGGTTAGGAAATAAAACTCTGACGAACACGACCAGTCTGTAATGGTAAATATTTAGAAGAAAGTAATGTTAAAAATGTGTCTGCAAAAAAAGACCTTCGCAAGTCTCTCTGCGCCAAGTAAAAATGTTGAAATGTGAATATGTTTTTCAGCTTGAATCATTAACCTGTTCGAAATATTTCATGGCATATTAGCAAATAGTATACGAAGCGTACTGTTGCGTAGTTAGAAAAAAAGTATGATGAATTCCTCCAATGGTCGTCGTTATTGAACTCGTAGGATCGTTATTTAGTTCTAGCGAAAACGTACTACTCATAAACAATAGAAATTCTTGTTCGCTCGATAGTTCTACGTTGAAATCGCCTACAAGAATGATAGATATTAGAGAATACTAAATTGAAGTTCGTCCAACTCCTCTAAAATTCCAACCGGTTACTGTACGCCATTAAATTTAACATTAACAATTATCGTAAATCCCCGTAGTCGATGTTCCGGTAGTAAAGCCCGCGATAGCTCAAATGCTTCTTGAACGGTAGGGATCCGTTTAATTTGTACGCATTCTCCATCGAATTTCAGCAGATCGAGTTCGAAACGTTTTCCTTTCCAAAAAAATTCAACCCCTCCGCCGCAAACAGTGTTACGTTCGAATCGTGGAACTGTTCTGTAACTGAGCATATTTAGCAGGGCTGACTGTTTCCGATTCAAGTTTCTATAATTCTTAAGAGAATAATTGGTTTTAACCACATCATTATTTTCATTTATAGTTTGCATAGTAATTTACAAATGCAGCCTTCGAGGTTTTGCTCTGAATTCCTACAAAATGATGACGCAAAAAAAAATTTTAACCCCAGCCCAAAAACATATCCGCATTAAATTATACCCCAATTCTTAATCGAATTCCGAAATCGAGCGCATCATTTAACAATGATAAAACTCCGTCCTCTCAAATAATAAATACACAAAATATCTCGTTTGCCGAAAAAGTAAAATTAAAGAAAATAACACCACTGACCGCGTTTAACCACCCAGAAGACGAGCAAGGCATCATATTACCTTACTTTCCCTCTCATCCTCTCGGAGACTATTTCGCTACAGTCAAAGCAGTCACCGGCAGTAATCTGGACATAATTGCAGGGTCCCGGATCAATAGGGATCGCCTAATTATTTTCCTCAGAACTCAATCAACGGCCGACGCGTTCTTTGCTAAAGGCGGAACGATCTTATTAGGAGAACGAACAATCCAAGCTACGAGAGTCAGACATCCGGCTAACAAAATTATCCTATCAAACGTATCGGCCACCATTACAAATGAGACACTTTTGTCATATCTTACGACGACGTTATCCCTCAAGTTAGTATCGCCGATAGCAATACTACGTGTAAACCCTTCAGATGATGATTTTGCACATGTAATAAGCTGGCGAAGACAAGTGTATGTGGAACATGTCAACTGCGCAAATGTCCCCAGATCCTTTCTCTTGCGCAGTAATGAGCACGAGCATAGAATCTTCATACAACTAGAAGACCACACTTGCACTAACTGTAAAAATGAGAGAGAATCGACGAGGTCTCGACAAGAATCACTTCCCAGCCTCCTGGACACCGTCGGTGCAACTAAGCAAATGGAATCAGCACATGGTAGCAACCGATCCCAGTCAGAGAGCACCATCAACACGGATGAAATAATCTCAAATAATCCAGATGAAGACTTGAAAATGGAGGAAGTCCTCTAAAACGGCCCCACCCTAGGTCCCCAGAGGCGCTTAATGACCCGACACCTTTATCGTTCCCAGCCCAGCCGCTGCCTAAGCGGTCGACTCCCTACGATAAGCGACTAGTTGAAGAAGGAAAATCTTCATCAATAGAGACACGCAAAGAACAACCAACGGCAGAGCCAATTGACGTCACTGGAGGAGCCGAACACCTCTTCGACTCAGAACAGCCACCGTTCATAATGGAGCTTGAAAAATTTTAAATGTTCATCAAAACAGTATCAACTCACCCGAAGTACATCACTTATGCAGCTAATTACACAAATAGTTACGATGAACTAATACACATGCTCGTAACAGTCAAACCCGTTCTTACCGGTAGATCCATAAAGAGTCCCTGCTCCCGAATCATTAGAAAGTTATCGGAACGATATAGAACAACGTCCGAAGACGAGCGTCCTCATGAAAACAGCAGCGCAGGCAACGCCAATGAATAGTTACCCCTTTTCCATATAATGAATAATAATTTTTGATAACAATGGCAAGCAAAAGAGCTATCATGCAGTGGAACTGCAGAGGTTATTACAACCAACTGGCTGAATTGCGACAGCTAATTTCGTATCATCTCCAATTAGTGGTGTGTCTACTACAAGAGACCCACTTAAAACAGTCAAACAACCCTTCAATGAAAAACTACGTTATTTTTCGACATGATAGCGAAGGAGGTCGTAGAGCTAGTGGAGGCGTAGCAACCCTTGTTCATACGACAGTCCCAATAAACCGCATCAACGTTAATACATCACTACAGTCGGTAGCGGTATCCGTACACCTGCAACACATTTCTTCTTCCCTCATAACAATAAGTAACTGCTACCCCTCCCCGCCCCATGCCCCTATTAACCTAAAGGAACTACAGACTCTCCTAACCCAGTTTCCGGCTCCAATAATTCTACTTGGAAACTTCAACGCTCACTCCCCATTGCGGGGTGCACCATCAACAAATAACCATGGCTCCATAATCAATAAACTGATATTATATAATGACCTAGTAATCCTCCCGCCATCAGACTACACTTACCTCAGCGCTTCACACAATACATTTTCAACCATAGATCTAGCAACTGTTTCTCCATCCACTTTCCCAAAATTATGCTCCGCTGTGCTCCAAGACACTTGTTCAAGTGATCACTTCCCAATCATTATCCAGTCTATTTCTCCCCCGCCTATGCAATACTCTCCTCAAAAGATTCGTTATAGATTCCACAAAGCGGACTGGAAGTCATATACGGAAAAAATTATTATTTCAAGTCAACCCTCATCAAACATAACAGCTAATATAACCACGCTTATTAATGCTATATTTATGGCTGTTGACGCTTCAATTCCTAAATTTTTATCTTGCTGCCGTCCCCGAAGGGTCCCATGGTGGTGCAATGAAATAGCAGTCGCCATCCGCCAACGTAAAAGAGCATTAAGAAAATACAAATCAACAAAATCTTGGCCAGATTTCATCACATTCAAAAAATTTCGAGCTGCTGCACGTATATTGATACGTAAGAAGAAGCAAGAATCCTGGTGTACCTTTATAACATCCATTTCCGAATCCTCTTCTAACCGCAATGTATGGGCAAAAATAAAAAGTATAAACGGTGTTAATTCTAATCCCATTCCTGCATCACTCATCAGCAACGGCACAGTAATATCCAATCCGCAAGATATTGCTAATTCTTTTGCTCAGCATTACTATACCGAGTTATCTTCCTGTTCCTATTCCTCCACATTTTTAAGTAAAAAATCCATACAAGAACGGACACCGATAAATTTTAATTTAATTTCTGTAAATCCATATAATTGCAACTTTACAATGTTAGAACTTAACTTCCAATTAAAATACCACAGTGAAAAATAATATCCTTTCCCCGGTCCAAGCCGGAGGGCGTACAGCAAGGTCTGCAGCCGATCATTTATTAAGCCTTCAAAGGCAACTATTAACAAGCTTCCAAAATCAACAACACTTATATGCCATTTTTTTCGATCTTGCAAAAGCTTTCGATCGAGTATGGCTGAATGGATTATTAAAGAAGCTAATGTCTGTCGGTATAACCGGTAATATAGGAAATTACATACAAAGTTTTTTGTACAACCGGACATTTAATGTGAGAATCGGTTCGTCGATATCACAAATCTTTCCATCATAGAATGGAATTCCACAAGGCTCTGCCTTAAGCGCAACCTTGTTCATATTCTACATAAATGATATAACAAACTGCATTATCCTTATCGTCTAATCTTCCACTTAACACCCAAAACATACTCCAACAAACGATCCCTAAAATACAGTCCTGGTCCGATGACAACGGCATGATCTTCTCCTCCTCCAAAATGTTGTGCCTAGATTTCTTTAGAGAGCGTCAAATTACCCCAGGCATATCCTTAAATCTTTATAACTCACCAATTCCTTTTAAACCAAATGTCAAATTCCTTGGTCTACTATTTGACTCAAAATTATCATGGCATTCCCACGTGGCTAACTTGAGAACAGGATGTTTGAAGTCCATGACTATCTTAAAATACTTATCCAATAGAAAATACAATGTTCGTCCCGAAATTACTTCTTAGTATATACAACGCTCTAATCCTATCCCGAATCAACTATGGGTTCCAGGTGTACGCATCTGCCAAACAAACCGTCCTAAATTCTTTAGATCCTATTCATCATACTGTCCTCAGAACAATATTTGGTGCCCACAGGACTTCTTCTTCTATGTGCCTCGTCTGGTGGCCCACCTCTTCTCTTCTACAGGAGTTAATATTCGCAACTTGATGCCCTTACTTATCATATACGCAACCAGTCCTCACACTCCTTCCAACCATCCTCCCCCCTTGTGTTTCCCAAATGATCCATTACCAGGAATCCTCGCCTTCTTATGTCAAAGTACTATATAAAATTCCCCATAATGCGCCCAGCTAATCTTTTAGCACCACGGGATCACGTAGAAGTAGACATAAATATATCCCTGCTTACTTATGTCCAAACAAACAGCTTACAAGATACGCTCGAAAAAACAACACAAACTATCGATAGGTACATTGACTATATGCCAGTGTATACTGATGGCGCAAAGGCGGATACAGAATCACTCCAGGCAGCAGCAGCGTGTTCTTTCGAAGCGTTTGACTCGGTCCAATCATTTCGACTAGGTGATTAGTGCACAATACTCGACGCTGAGTTATACGGTATCTTATATTGTTTACAGCATATCTACCTAGCTAATCCCCGCCCACAGAAAGTCCTCATAATCACAGATTCAATAGCATCTCTCTATTCTATACCCAGCTCGCAACCGAAAGACTCACTGGTTTGCCAAATCCAACAGATCATGGTTTACCTCATGAAAGAAAATTGCAGCGTGTCATACTTATATGGGTTCCTAGTCATACCGGGGTGCCTGGCAATGAAAGGGTAAACGTGGCTGCACGGGCAGCAACTTACTTTCCGGTGAACCCAGATGCCACCCAACCAGCATCGATAAAGAGACTACTCCAACACAAGTCTAAGCAGGAATGAAGGTCACACTGGGCCTCCCAAAACACCTTTTTAAGCTCAATAAAACCATCAACGGAGCCTTGGTGGCCACCGGAGAATATGTCCCGGCGCGATCTTATAATAATTAATCGCTTAAGAATTGGGCATATATCTTTATCCCACGACTACGTGTTCCACAGGACTTCGCCTCCCACAACTTACCCTTTCTGTTCCCTACCGAGTTATCCCTCAGTACATCATATCCTTTCCATGTGTACTAAATTTGCAACATCCCGCTCGTCATATAACCTAAATTTTTCTTTGCGAAAGATCCTCGCCAATGATCCTGCAATGATCGCTCAAACCTTGGCATACATTAGAACAAACCAAATCGCTCCAGTCATTTAAACTTTGGTAATTGCCGTATGCCGTAATGACCTATGCAGTTATACACGGCTCATGGTAAGAAAAAAAAAAACAAAAAAAACAAGAAGAATTCTTATTAAAGAGCAATCAGTTTGCTCTATAAAATGCCCAGCTCAGTTACTCGGCATGTCCACCGGCGGCGACTTTTAGTATAGTATTAATAAGAGATTGCCTATCGCAGCCAGTTTAAATAGATTAAATGAATAAATTAAAATATAAAATTCTCCTTTAATCCAGTTTGATAAAATTGACGATTGCTAAAATTATATGAAGTCTTACCGTTAGCTTGAAACACTGGAAAATGTCGAGTTTTATCTTTTTGTTAATAATTTCCGGTTCTCTACAGATAAAAGTTACCTTAACTCGTTCAAATAACGAAACCCGGTTTATTGACATACAGCAACATAATAGGGCAGTCCCCTGGAAAATGCTATTTCAGACTACGTTAAAAACGATTTCTCCTTTTTTAGTTATTCCTTTGTTAACTTCATTCATACGCTCCGTTTCTAATATTTTTCTTATATAATCTTTAATGTTGTCATACCTTTGGATTGGGTAAACGTCCTTAATCGACAAGCTCACCAAATAAAACCCCCCAAAAAACGATGAAAAAATGAAATAAAACTGATTTTTTAAAGTGTCGTCGAAAAACTCGTACTGAAAATAGTAAAAGGCAAGTTTCGGATGCGGAACAAATATTTTGGGCAAATGTTATTTAAAGTCAGGCCAAGAAAAAAGCAACAAAAACAAAACAAATATTTTTGAAAAAAAAGGAAGGAAATATACCAAAAGTACTGCTCGCAATTGGCTAATTTAAATTTCAAACTAAAATTTAAGGGAAACGTTTGGAACGAAAAGAAATAATAAAAATATCGATAGTACTAAAAATCTTAAATCTCGAAATTCCGGAGAAAAGATTCTGAAAAACATTTAAATGGAACTATAAAGGAAAAAAAAAAGGAAGTGATAACGATCGAAACTTAAGTATCTAAAGGTGAGCACTGTATACACTTCCCGATGCGCAAATGAGCTTCGTGACGATGATATTCCTTTCTCCTCAAAGTCTCTCTCTCTTATCACAGACTTACCTGTATGGAATTTGTTTCATTCGAGATGAATTTACGAAACTCGTAATCCAGTCCAGCACACTAAGCTAAATGAAATAATCCATTCTGTCTTCCTTTCTGTCTATTTCGTCTAATATTATGACAGAGCACGGAGGTAGAAAAAGAATAGAGCCCGTTTCTTTCTGTTGTCTCTAACGAACGTGAAGTGAATTCGAAAGAAAGATTTCGGATTATGATGTCGTTCGCATTCCGAATTGAACAGAATTTTTTAATAATATTTTTCATCCGGTTCTTGCCTACAGCTCGGTCTTTATTGCTCTTTGAAGTTTCCTCCGGTTCAGGGAAATTTCGTTTCGCAAGTCATTGAAGAGAGGGCTGCTGTACGTAAACCGGGGTTAAAAAGTTCAATTACAGGTAAAAAAAAAATAAAAATGGGCAAAAAACTTTTTTACAGCGAGCATTTCATATTTCATTTTTTCTTTTTTTTCCCCGGATAAAGTCATATTGTACGCAGAGCTTCTCTCAGCCGAAGATACCGAAACTTAAACGAAAGACGTTCGGCACTCGTTCGCTGTTTTTTTTTTTTTTTTTGTTTTTTTTCACTGAAAGTTACTGCAGGCCCCGCGCGCAGATTTTAATCGTGTATATTAATTTTAAGGTGTGAATATTTAATTTTCAGTGATAACCTAAGGAAATGGTAAAACCTCATACGGATTACTTCTGCGACGAAACACGTGTCTAACAACAAGAATTCTGTAATTATCTTTCGAAGATGATGAAAAGACATTTCTCCCGCAGGATATATTTCGAATATAGACGACCTCGGCGGCAACTTGAGGTGGTATACGGTGAAAAGAGTGTATTATCGAAAAAGGTGACGGTCGCATCTGCGTATACGAAAATATAACATATAAATGTAATAGAGAATCTTTTAACATCCTGTTTGTTAATTAAGAATATAGTAAGTTATAACAAATACAGTGATTTAGAATTTGTTTCTGATCACATATATTGAGTTGTGTTTTTTTAGAGCTGATGATGGCGGTTATACCTGAAAACGTTTCTAAGTAAGCAATCATTTTATTCGTAAATTTGTTATATTTAAATTCGTTATATCTTACTATATAACATATATATATATATATACATACGGTAAATAATTGTAGCAAGGAGCCGAATGTGACTCTGGCCGTCTACTATCACTACTGCGATTAATAACAGCAAAAAGGGAGCCGTGATCACAGTGATGATGATTAAACCATTTTTCGACACAGTTCGCGATTCGCTATTTGATGATAGCACATCTCTGCAAGCTCAAACCCGTAACGGGCCATCTATACACAATGTGTGAATTTAAAGAACCCAGTTGCGTATGGCCGCGCTTAATCCGTTCTATCGTATGAACTCGTGATTAGGCGTTGCTACACCTAGAACGGTTGTAGATTCCTTTGTGATAAGTAGCCAAATCGAATAGCTCTTTATTTTGATTATACATATATGTGTTGGAATGATTTTTTTTTTTTTTCGCTACTTCTCTAAGATGGAGAAAGTGTTGAGATAGAAAATTAATTCGATCGTACTAGCACAAAGACAAATTAAGAAGCCAATTTTCCACTTTTCTTTTAAAATTCGAAAAATAAAAAATAAAAATTTATTCAAAAGAAAACTGATATCTAAATTTCTGGTAAATTGACAAATCTGTTATAAATAATGAAAAATCATTTTAAATCATTTTCTGTAAAATTCACCGAAGACCTAACTAGAACTGTAATGTTTTGAAAATTTAACTTTGCGGATAATTTTAAATTGTTTTACGTAAAATTATATTACAGGCTAGGGAGAATGAAGTACAATCAAAAATGAGACACAGATAAACAAGCAAATCGAGGTAATTATTTTTATATATGTATATATAGACAAATTACAAACATAATATGTTGATTAATAATAAACATATATCAAAAACAAGGAAATGGATAGTTTAAATATTATCGAAATAACAAACAGCCGGGCAAATCTCAGTTGCTACTGTGAAAATGTTAAAACTTGTACTAGTCTATTAAATGTAGTTTACCAGCAGCCGACGACGCTGTAACAGAAATTGGTTTTACAAATCTAGTCGAGCCGTTGCCTGGATCGAGAAATAATGTGCAGTATACAATTCGGCCAAAGTCACAAAGTTATCTGTTTTTATGCTTTTCAGTGCGCTCTTAGCGACTCTCGCTAACGCCACAGAAGTGCTTACAGCGTCTAGCGGACAACAAAACACCAAATATGAAACGATATAATCGGAATTCAACTATCACTTGAAATTTACGAAGCCGTTCTCTACAAAATTAAGCGTTTTTCTTCACATGCTCAACTAGCGACTTCTCGCATTTCCACTGGGCAAGCTAAACACCGTTTCTCTTTAGCTAAGTTAGTTTCCGCTGCTACAGAAGGCCCTTTACGGTTACATGACCAGTTCTCAATCTTCAAATTTCTTTATAAGTTTATAAACATCAAACGATTATACATCAAATATGCTATAGAGGAGTCGAAAAAAGGTAATACTTATACGTATATATTTTATTTTCCATATTTCGTATGTGAGTGTGGTAGGCACATATCTATTAACACCGATACAGTTATAATTGTTGAGACTAAACATTATAAAGTATAAAAAATTTTCTGGATACAGAAATAAAAGAAAAAGCGATTTTAAACGAAAATCGGTTTGGCTTTCTTAAAAACAAATCAACCGAGCTAGCAATAAAAAAGTTATGCGATTACATTGAAAAATATAAAAAACGAACAAGACATACGTTACTAATCAGCTTTGACATATCCGGAGCATTTGATCAAATAAAAATTGATGAAATCTTAAAAATAATGAATAGAAAAAATATATCTGGTACAATACAAACTATAATTCGTAACTACTTAACAGATAGAAGAATCGGTTTATTTAATCAAGAAAACAAAATCCTATACAACAGGAGTGTCAACTCAGGAGTACCACAAGGTTCGGTTCTAGGGCCAGTACTCTTCAACATAGCAATGAGCGAAGTTCATAATTTGCATTTCAGTCAACACTGCAATATGATAAGCTACGCAGACGATATAATGTTAGTCTGAGGAATTAATAAAAAGGACGAAGTTTACAATATAAATGAAACAATAAAAAAATTGAGTAAAAACATTCAAAACTTAGGCTTACAATTCAACATAAATAAAACCCAAGCACTACTAATAAGTAGAAAACAAGACAGGGAAGAAATGATACATTGCATTGAATAGCACTTATACATAAAGATAAAGATAAAATAAAAATAGTAAAAGAAATAAAATACTTGGGAATAATCATAGACAAAAATTTAAATTTTGGAAAACACATCGAATTCATAATAGACAAGACTAAAAAAATTTATTTCAAATTAAGATCACTATATTCAAATATGTTCGGTTTCAAATATAAAGATAGAATAGTACTCTACAAAGCCATTTTTGGATCAATAACAGAATACTGCTCTACAGTATATTTTCCAGTTTTACGAGAAAAAGACAAGAATAAGCTGTTAAAATTACAAAGGAAAATATTAATAGGAACAATCTCTGGTTATCGCACGATATCGTATACTTCAGTCAACATCATAGCAGCAATAATAATAGGTCCTATAGACTTGAAGTTAGAAACTGTAAACCAAATCAAAACATGGAAACAAAAAGAAAAAATTTTCGACAAAAAAACGTTACGAAAACAAATCAATAAAATTAATTCAAGTAGTATACGACTTTGGCAACTCCGATGTGATAAATCAAAAACTGGAAGAGTAACACGGGAAATAATACCAAACTTAGAAGAAAGACTACAAATGAAACATTTTTATACCGATTATAACTTCACTCAATTTTTAACCGGACATGGAAATAATGGTGTCTATATGAAACGATTAAGAATTGCTGAATCGGACATCTGTATAGACTGTAAAGAGGAAACAGACGATTAACATTCGATTTTCGAATGCAATAAGTTTAAAAACGAAAGAGAAAAACGGAAAATAATAAAAAAACCAATAACCGAAATACATAAAAAAAACTTTTTTAATTTGATCAGCTTTGTCAACCATGTAATGAATAACAAAACAAAACACATCAACAACAAATAATAACAGTAACAATCAGAAACTCTGGCTGAAAAACCGCAAGGTACAGCGGAGTAAATAAATAAATTAAAAAAAAAAAAAAAAAAACATTATAAAGTTTGCAATAGTGATATGTTTGTAGGTTGTTACTGATAGCGATCATGCGACTCTTTGTTTTTGTTTTTTTTTCATTTTTCTTTTTCTTGTTATTCATATAAGAATACAGAAGCGGAGTCTGCACATTAATTATCCCCCTTCGGTTATCAGTATGACTCTACCTCAGTGATAAGACGGAACGTAATTCTAATTCGAGCGAATATTTTTTACCAGTATTGACTTATCTGACTATTAGTTTTTGCGGAATACAGATGTCGTCCTCGATAGCTCAAAGCTAGTACGATGTTGGCCAGTGATTTACGTTCTTGATCCGGACCGTTGAAAATGCTGAAACGGATGTTTAATGCGGATGAATATAAAAGTTTTCCACAATGTTTGGAGAAAACGATGATAAGAAATACTAGTACTATTATTGTGAATCTCAAGTCTCCCCGAATAATGCCACATTTACAGCGACAAAAACAACTGTAGAATGACGTCCAGTCACCTTGGTAAAGAAAAAAAAGAAATTGAAAAAAGGGTAAGAAGACTCTTCTTCTTCTTCTCCTTCTTCGTGGTTGGAAATTTCCCGTTGGTGCGGGGTCTGCCATGCAAATTGAACGTTTCCAGCTGTTTTACCGCTAGGCCTGAATCAATACCGGCTTCAGTGAGATCCGCAGTGATTACAATGGGCCATCTTCGTCTTAGCCTTCCAACCGGTCTTTTGTCTGGGACTTGAAATGAATGCGCGACTGATAGCAACAAGCCACTTTCGGTTTTCTGAGCACGTAGTACATGCCCGTACCATCTTAAACGGCTCTCACAGAGTTTACTTAGGATAGGTGCAACTCCTGCTGCTGCGCAGATGCATTCATTTTTGATCCGGTCAGAAAGCCGGGGATGTCCATTAACCACCTTAATATGCGCATTTCCATCACGTGGAGCCCTGCTCTTCTCGTCTTATAACTGGCCAGTATTCACCACCATACAAGACAACTGGTCGGATGGCTGAACGGTAAAGTTTTGACTTTAGCCGAATAGACACATACGTCTCTCACATAGCACGCCAGTTACAGCTTTCCATTTCGGCCGCGCTGTGCTTATCCGATTTCGGACTGCCTCGGAAACGCCACTATCAGCCTGGACACAGGATCCAAGATATTTAAAGCTCCCCTTGTACGAGCCAGCTGTTCTCTGCAAACTTGCATGGATGCAACTGCGTTTGTATCTGTAGTCATATATTCAATCTTCTTTATGTTGACTTTAAGGCCTACTTTTTTCAGTCTGTTACATACTTGAACTCTATTTTGGAGTGTGTCTCTTGAATTGTTAATTAATACGACATAATCCGCATACAATAGTGTCCAAATGTCCCGCGTGATTGTATCTAAAACCATGTTAAACAGTAGAATGCACAGAGTCTTGATGTACACCGTTATTAATTGACAAACTGATATATGAACAAAATTACGACGGAATGAATCAGAAGCAATCGCGCAGAATGAATAGAACAGTATATTTAATTAATTAGAATGGTCCCAGATCTAATTACTCCAAAATGTTCGATACTAATCGAGGTGGTAACCGAATTGTGAAAGTACACACACCCGCCGCCGGTTTTGAAACACCGAATATGTATATTTTGAAAAATTGTATTGCTGTCGAGGGTCATAAACGTGTAATTTATTTTAAGATATTTACGTAAGCGAAGTCTGAAATTATAAATACGAAATGCAACGTTGTTCTTGCGAATATTAATTCACCACAGTCAAAGGATAATTTATATTCCAGACGTGTAAAATAAAATCAGCGTGAAAAGATAAACGATTATTAAATGCAACAGGTGTATAATAGAAATAATATATTAATTCCGTGTAGAGCAATACAATTAAAAATAAATACTATACTTATCTTAGTAACGTTTTCGGGTCCAACCCATCTTCAGCTGGAAGTAAAAAGAAAACGAAATAGGAACAAGACTATGTGTGTAACAGGTGAAACTATGGTTCTCAGTCTATTTTTATTTCGTTTCTTTTTTCTTTTTTTTTTTTTTTTTTTTGTTTCTAGCTGAAGGTAAGTATAATATTATTTATATTTTTAATTGTAAATTTTATTTTTCCAGATATTGGCAAACGAGAATGTTTAAGAACATAAAATTCAGTATAATAGAAAAGTGTAGCGTTATTAATTTTGTGTGCGGAAATACCTGTATCTTTATTTTTTTTTGTAAAAAGAATTTCAGATGAAAAAAGAAGAAAAAGGAAGATTTCTTCTTTCGATTTGTGATTTAGTAGAGCTGGAGTTACGACTATATTTGAGTAATTTGCCGACAGGTTGGTTGGTTGATGGTTAGATTATCGTGCGTTTTGACTTTTGAATTTTCCAATCGTACCGAATGAAAGGTGAAATGATGATTGCAACAGTTAATACTGATAAATGAAACAAGGTCGAAGATGTGCCGGCGAAAAGTTTCGTGTACTGGGAGATGACTGATGGCTTTCACAATAATACAGGCGGCGGTGTTTGAAGTAATTCGTTGCGTGGTATGTTTGACAGGTAGATAATTAAAACATTGTTTCGCAGGGGGGGCTATATTAACTGATACCGTACACACATAGACCCATATATGTATGTGTACAAATCCTGGCCGATTCGTAATAATTCTACTACCTACACAGAGTTTAGCATAAAAGCTTAACCACATATTGTATTATACTATTAACTCGTGTATGCTAAAATGCCCTCGCAGCACTATTATAAAAAGTTCTACTAAAAAGAAAACTATCCTTTCCTTTTTTCCAGTTAGGTTTCGTTGTGCTTACAAAAATATCGAATGCTGAATAAAAAACATCGAATTAATTTTTTTCTGCACCGAGAAATTTCGGTTATAATGTGCTCAGTGAAATAATATGAAATTCCTTTTTTCCTTTTTTTTTAATTTATATATTCCAGTTAGATTCGGTGTTTAATAGAACATCGGCGTTTTATTTATCGTTACTTTTTTTTATATCTAGCAATTCGGATCCGAGACAATGCTCTGAATCGCGTGGAAATATAAAACTTATTAATAGTTAAAAAATGGTTCTTTATCTTTATACTCTCGCAGGTATTACTTTTTACGCTGTACATGAAGATCCGGTTCGTCGGGGTTCCAACCGACTCAGTTAATGTGTCGTGTAGATAAAAATTATGGTTATTTTTGATTTAGAAGCGGTTTTACAAAAACGAAAACGTAGAGAGAACGCGCGCATTTTATGATAATGGCAAATAGAGGGTCGGTGAACGTTGCACACTTCCGAAATAACTTTTAAAAAAAAGTGAAACACACGTAATTTGATATAAAAAAAAATAATCGTTGCACTAAAATGAAGAGATGAAAATTTAAATACGAAATGAACGTTCGAAACGCAACCGGCGAGCAAATGTAGTCTGCTAAAACGAGTAATTATTTAGAAAGCACGATAAAACGGCGGCTAAATAATCAGAAAGCGTTCCTCCGTTTTTATAATAAAATACTGGTCAATTGTTTTCAGTCGCTTTCGTGCGCATATTAGTAGTTGTTTTTGTCCATTTTTGGACCCGTAACTTCAGAAGAAAAAAAAAAGATTCCTAGAAGGGACCGCATATATTATATTACGTTTCCGTATAGCACACACCGTGAACACGCTGTTGAAAAAAATATTAATGAAATTTGAAGCGATGCAAAATTAATAGCGAATTTAATGAACGCGCATCGAACACATACAAATAAAACTGGCCTATCTTAATTTTTTCTTAAATATCTGTATTATCTGCTACCGACATGGTCTTATCACTAATAATCTATGTATGTATCATCTCGTGGATACATATATTAATGGCTGTTTTTTCCTACTTGGTAATGCACGTAATGGGAATAAAATGTGTTCCAAACTGTTACGGAAATCGTAAATTGAAAAATGACGTAAATAATGAAAACCGATTCTTCTAGATGAATTATAGAAAATTATTTTCCAGAGGTCCTAGCGGTGGTATCGCTATGGAGAAACCCGAATTATTCAGTTTCATATAGGTAGATTATAACATTAAATAAATGAAATGATTGGAAGGTTTACTGAAATGAATACAATATCATAACTATAAATCACTAGGTTTATAAATATAACCGTGTTCAGAATGTAAACCGCATTATCGTATTTTTATTTATTTATTTATTTTTAATGTGTATATATATATATATATATATATATATATTTTATATATATATGGTCCATGTGCTGTGTGTAATTACCGAGATTATTACAGCACATGGATCAGTGCAAGGTTAGAAGTATTTTATCAGGGTTAGCCGCTTTAATATGGTGTAGCATATCCTGGACCTGTTTTGGTTCGTTTGACAACGCAACTGACGGTAAGTTGGAGATGCCTGCAAGCAGGCAATGTCCCAGCAGTTGGTGAAACGACGGGAATTGTATATGAAACAGGCAGAGGGAGGAGATGTTCCTTCAAGCAAATAGTTGTGGAATATTGCTGTGTGCCCAATGCGGAGTCTAGTCAATGCTGCAAACTCTCTGCGGGACATGAAAATCGATGGCCACCAAGGCTCAGTGCTCACCTTGATGGATCGCAGCCATGATGCGTGAGTCGACCACATAGTTTCCCGTGTCTCTGCTGTATGTTGCTGAAAAAAGGGTGGTCCCAGTTGAGGAAGAGGGGCGCCTTCGGGCATTGGACTATGTGTTGCTGCCTTAGCAGCCAAATTCACACGCTCGTACCCGGGCACGCCGGCATCACCCGGAACCCACAAGAACGTTACCTGTGAGCCAACCCCAATGGTATTGTTAAAAATTAGTTCCCACGGTATTCATGATAAAAGTAAAACTTCGAACTGAAAAAAAAAAAAACCGCCAACTAGCGATAAAGTTTTTTCAGACGGTAATTATTACAAGTATTTTATAACGACCTTTAATGGATCAAAAAAAACACTAAATTCACTACTGCCTACTTTGTGATCATACTGAATAATAATTGAAAGACTAAAATCCTTCCTAAGAACCTCTGCAGTTAGTCACCGGAGCCTTATCAAAATCTGCACTAAACAGACATATATATATATATATATATATATATATAATGTATATATGTGCATGTGTAGGTGTGCGTTTCAACAATTTTTTAAGCATACTCTATCCATTTTGGATGGCTTTTAAACATTTTTGTTTCGAAATAACGATTTTAATTTTCAACAATCACGTGATTTACAAAATTAGTAATTAGAAACAATTGGTTCGATTTTTTTATCTTTATTTATTGACAGTCCTTTTTTTTCTGATGTTCAATGGTGACGAATTCTTAATTTTAATATATTTCTGGCTACATTCGAAATGTATTTCCATTTAACATGAATACGGAGCAAACTTTTTTTATTTCATTCTAAATAAGCACTCCTGTAGTTATGGGACAATTCAAATTACAATTTTGTCTCTTTTATATAAATAATAGTCAAGGGGTACGGAGGAAGAGTGAGAGCGTTCGATCGATGCATGGTAATTGGCGAGTGAAGCAATTTTAATTTTTTTAACTCTTTATTTTTAAATAAAATAATATGTCGGAGACTAATATTTCTCTCATAATATTTGTGATATAAATGAAATAAAGGAATCGTATTGGAGTAAAAATTAAAAAGTAAACTTTACAGTAACGCATATGTGGCGTAAGTTTTGATAAAACGGTGGAATATGTAGCCGGAAAAACGTTATATTATTTAGAAGAAACATTATATTAAAATTTAAATATTAGATATGTTAGAATATTATTAAAGAAATAACCTTCGATATATTATTTAATTTAAGAACAAAAAGTCATTAAAATTATTCAAAGCATTTAATTTACATGAATGTATTTTTTTTTTTTGAAAAAAAATTCAGTCAATCTTTTGAGTGTTGCTAAGAAATAAAATATATAAAAAAAAAATAAATAAGAAACCTGATATAACAAGCTTAAATAATATATATGCGTATATATATATATATATATATATATATATATATATTTATATTTATATTTATATTTATATTTATATATATATATATATTTATATTTATATTTATATTTATATTTATATATATATATATATATATATATATATATATATATATATATTTATATTTATATATCCGCGGCTTCGCCCGAATAATACACATTGAAATATTTAATTATTTTTTTCCTTTTTATCAGTGAAGTGTGTATTTTCATTTAAAATTTATTTTTTATACTCAGTTTTTCTTTATTTTTGGCATCTTAGTAATTTAATAATTAAAACAAATTTTAAATAGAGCATAAGGCAGCAAAAATAGTTGGCGAAAATTTAAGATTTAAATATAAATAACATTTCCAGCAGAAACTTCCTGCCGCAGGGTTTTTTAATGATTTTTGCGTAGTTTAAATTACTATAATATTCCGGTATAATCAATACAAAACGTAGTTACTTAATTGTGTAAAAAAACCCGTAGAAAATTATAAAGAATTATTTCATAAATTAATACATTTATACGGTAATTCAATAATGTTACAAAGCTGACTCAATTGTGAATTATTTTATATTTTTTCCCGAAATATTTAGTAAAGTAAGATTACAGCTAAGTATAAATGTCTCATTGTTTTCAATTATCTGTTTCGTATTCCTTCTCCACCATTCCATCTTCCCCGTCCCATTCACTTACTCGTCTGCTTCTTTGCACCTTAAATGTAAATTATTTTTATTAACTTTTTTTCGTACTTTGTTTGACGAAATATTTATTAGAGTCAACGGAATAATATTCCTGCAAGCCCTGTTGCTTTTTCTACGACAATCTTCTTCTTCTTCTTTCCTAACGATTTCCCGGTGCGGGGTCCGTTTGGCAACACTGTCTTCTCCATTTTCTACGATCCTCGGCGTCCTCTATCCCAACACCGACTTCCACCATGTCGTTGTTGACAGAGTCTATCCACCGTCTTCTCGGTTTTCCTCGTGGTCGCTTTCCTCCAGGGTTATAATCTATTAACATCCTCACAGGTCTATTGCCTGTTTTTCTCATGATGTGACCGTACCATCGGAGTCTCGCTTCCCGTAATTTCAAACGGACAGGTGCAACTCCTATACGCTCCCTTATATCCTCGTTTTTGATATGGTCGAGGAGCGTGTGCCCAAGAGACCAGCGTAACATTTTCATTTCAGCCACATGAATTTTTTGCTCCATTTTTGTGGTTGTCGCCCAACATTCAGTTCCATACAGCATTGCAGGTCTGATAATCGTCTTATAAATCCTCCCTTTGAGACGTATCGGTATTCTTTTGTCACATAATACCCCGGTTAGCTGCCTCCATTTCATCCATGCTGTTTGGACGCGGGAATCTATGTCGCATTGTGTATCCCCATCTGAGGTAATATTTGAGCCCAGGTATTTGAACTTAACGGTCTTCTTTAACACCGTGTTATCTATTTTGATGGACTTTTATCTGTAGGTTCTCCACATTCCAAGTATTCAGTTTTCCCGATGTTAAGTTGAAGTCCATTTTCCTGTAATCTATTTTTCCAGATCTGTACGACAATCATTCCATTTAAATTCTTTTTTCATTATTTCACTTTTTTCATTCATTTATTCTACAAATTGCTCACCTAATTACCCACCCGCTTCTTTTGCCTTTAAATGTAAATAATTTTAATTTTATTTTTTTTCTTAATTAATCAATTTTACGTAAACAAAAGTTAATAAACATTTACTTGCAACCGCTGAAAAAGTTGGTTAACTAATTAATGATGTCAACTATAAGTTGAGATATATGTGTCTAAAGTTGAAGTTTAAAAAACGACATTATTTTTCCACCGATCTAATATTTCTTTTACGTGGCCAAAAATTTAATTAATTACGATAAGAAAATAAAACGTATTCCAAGTTTATTTATTCCGAAAATAATTTTTTTTCGTAATATAGTGATTAATAATACCAGTACTGTTCGCCCCCCTCCCTTTTGACAGAACACGATAAATGATGACCTAAACCCATCCTAGAAATAACTAATTAGCTGCGAAAACCACACCAAAATCCATCTAGTAGTCGTCAAGATTAGCGCAGACAGACAATAGACAGGCAGACAGACACCCTTCTTGACTTTCATATATCCGTATAATCACGTATCTAGCCGAATGGAATAGTTAGTTATGTGAAAAACAATTAAATGTATTAACTTAAGGTTGATATCTAACAAAATTTTTAAATTTTTATTTTAATTTACATATATATATATATATATATATATATATGCATACTAGCTGTTAGCCACAGTTTCACCGTATATTAATACTTGTTTAAATCTAAACTTAGAAACTAATAAAAAATATTTTTTATTTAGAACTTATATATATATAAACTCGGCCATTTTGGCCTCGCAAGGGACTTGTCCTAATTTTATGTAATGGAAATTAAATGTTAGGATAGGATTTTTGTGATTATGTTATTTTTTTTATGTTGATGCTAGTAAAAATTACATTGTAAATTTTGATCATTTTATACAAAGTATAGAAGAGAAAGAGACAGAAATAAAAGCAAGAGGGGTCAAGAGGCACAGCACCTTGCGAGGCCAAAATGGCCAAGTTATATATACACATGTATATATATATATATATATATATATATATATATATATACACACACATATACATATATACATACATATAATAAACTCGGCCATTTTGGCTTCATAGGGGGTTCTGCCCCTTGATAGCTCTTGCTTAAATTTCTGTCTCTTTTTCTTATATAAAATTAAGACATTTTTTCGTTACATTTTTCGTTACATTTTTCGTTACATTTTTCATTACATATTTCGTTACATAATATTGTGACACTTCTTAAATAACAATAACAAAAATACTATAAAATATAACAAACGTTATATAAAAAATTGTGACATTTTGCGTTACATAAAATTGGGACATTTTTTCTAATGGCGGCATAAGAATTACGTTGTAATTAATATATATGTATATAATATAGATATATAATTATATTAAGGGAACGTTTCTTTAAATCTTTATTTTATTTTACTTACTTTTTTAAATCTGTACGTCCGTCGCTGAAATATTTATTAGAGTCAACTAAGTGAAATTCTGGATGTTCGTAGCTTTTATTATTTGAATCGTGTTTTTGTTATTCCTTGTTTAACTACCGCAACAGCAAACTACAATAGTTGGACAAGGATTTAGAATTTGAATGTAAATAATATTTCCGCTAGCAAAAATCAAAAATACTGCTGCCGGATTTTTTATTTATTTATTTTAGTCTGTTCGCTGTGCACAGCAGCTAGACTAAGAGCGTAGTTTGTATATTTAGATCCCATCATAGAGATTCAATAATCTGGGTAACGCAAAGAGGGAAGAAATGGAGCACGATGTACTGGTACCAGAAATTAATAATACGTTAGCTTATATTTATTTTTGTTATGTGCAACATTAGTGTACGCGCCAGAGACTACACTTGCAACTGATTGTAAATGTTCGACTCATACAAATCACATAATACCCGACATGCAACACACAATTCACGATTGACCTCGTTATTGTATTCAATTATACGGGCACGATTGTACAAAAATTATAATTGTTAAATAAAATATAATAACTGGCTGTTTGAGTCTACTCGACGAAGAAAGCAATCTTCTCGGACTCTTTCGACCACTAAGTCTTATCCAGAGTCTGGTACCTTCTCAAACATTTCAAGGCGCTTCTGGTACTACGTGTTATTGTTCTTTTTTCTTCACGAACTCGTTTGCAAAATTTAATTTAATTTATATATTATTAAACTGTACAGTAGTTACGTAATGACAAACTGGATTGATTACAATTTTATTCAATTAGCGGACGTAAAATTAAACGAAGACTAGAAAAATGATAAAGATTACTAAGCCAAGTTTAGCGAGCACGACTTCTGATTGTCAAAACTGCGCAAGGAGAATGTAACTTTTCACTATCAGCGAGCCCTGAGGAATTCTGGCGTATCCACTGGTCTCCTATCGCTCTGAGTTGTTATCATAGTCCCAGAATTCCCTTTATTTTCTCGGAAGGTCGTACCGATTTAGACGAACCTTACTTCTCGGTGCATACACATAGGTACGAACACACGTCGACCTTTCATCTATATATATATATATATATATATATATATATATATAATATACTACAGATTTTATACGGTCTACCGGTATACTATGCAGTGTTGTTAATACTCTATATAATATTTAGATTATATGCTTCTTACAACTTGCTGTGAGGTTTTTCAGGATTGATTTTAGTTCTTCAATTATTGTGTCAGGGCAAAAGAGAACTGGCAAGGTGTTTTTTGGATTCCATAAAAATCATTGTAAAATAATTATTTAGAGTTGCCTAGCGATCAGTAATTCTCTTTCGTAAAAAAGAAAGATCGAACTTTTGAATAATGGCAGACTCTGAAATCTTACAATTACACCGTATTCGGGAATATTTTCAGCAGTACAGTACGCTTATAACGTTTATTATTTCGAAAAAAACAATAGGCTATATTCTAGGCACGGCCTGGATGGTGAAAATCAATGATACGAGGGAAAGAACAAATCGAGATCGGTTTAAAGTACAATCAAGACGTAAGTGCTATAGGAAAATAAAATGCAAATGTATATGGAAGAGTAGGGGCTGAAATTTAAAAGAAATTGCAACGTCTTAGTATTCATCAGGAGCTTGTGAATACACGGAATTACACGCTTACAAGGGTGTTGTAACGTGTTTGGCATCAGCTAAGGAAAGTTGATAAATACGAATAGGGAGAACGGAGTGGGAGAACAAAGAAGATCGAGATTCAATTACGACTGCAGTACGGAATAAATTCGACGAAGATGAGAAAAATAGATGGTAAAATAAGACAAAGAGTGACGAACGAAAGCACCTCAAGCTCTCGTAATTCAAAGAATCTTTAATTTATACATGTTCATTTTTTTTTTTTTTTTTTCGTTACTTGTAAAATTACGAATTTGTGTACAAATCTTTGAGTAAAACATCTGCGGAATACATTTAGATGACAAGTCAACTGGAATATACGAGGTTTTCTCTAGTTGCTTTTATCGCCTATCTTCGGTGACATGAATCTAGACTGCCGTGAAACTCCCTAATCTCCATAAAGCGCTAGACTAAGAATATTTTACCTGTTCTTAGTTAAAGCGACCAGCAGCAGCAGCAGCGGTAAATCTAGTTCCATTTGAACGGAAATGATTTTTTTACAAACTAATCGAATATCTTGTCGTGGAAGTACTTTAAGCTTAGCCCGTCGTTGCTTGGTATGATTGAAAATTTCAAATTACACTAACTAGTATGTAAATAGTGCGGTGACTATTCGGTAATTCAATTGCGCTAGCGATAAATATGTGCGATACGGCATCTGATCGGACGTACGTAATATATGATACGCGAAAATTATTTCGCCGACAAAAGAGTATCGGCGAGTTGTTGCCGTTGTATTGTTATTTCGACGACAAGAAAATAAATCGTGTAATCTGTAAGCGACAACACACTTTTCCAGGTAATATCTAATCGGCGGATCCGGAACAGGTCGTCAGTGTCAACATAATCGATGTGTATTGTGTGCAGGGCTACGCGATGTCGTTTCCCGCGCTCTGCGGAATAGCTTTTGCCGATAATAATCGACGTTGATTGATTTCATATCGTTCCATACGACCTTTAGACAATCAGGAACAATGTTGCATATGCGTGTATCGAAATAGCTATATACATAGATGTTATTTCTATTCATCTTCAACAAAGGCCGCGGTTATCAGTTTAATACACGGGCGAGTACTTTTTCTTCCTCTAATACGTATGCAACAGGATTTTCTTTTGAATAGTGATTTTTCTCTCTTTCGCTTTCTTTTTTAACTTTTTTAATCCATTTAACAGTGAATAAAACTGCCCAAACGAATACGTTATTATTTAAGGGTTTTCGAAAAACAAAAAAACAGATTTCTCTCGAAAACAGAAAATTTTGTTATAGCTTCGCTTCTGGATGTTTTAAATTTGGCCAATCTTCATTTGAAATTCATCTCCGCACACGGATCATTTTCTTTTCCAACGGTGGTCGTTTTTGTAATTTTACACTTACCGATCTTTCGCCTAATTTAAAAATTGCATCTGTTCACCTTTCGTCAGTTTCCTCTTCTTACCAATCATCTTTTCTCGTCTAGTTACATTTATTTCGCGCATAAAATGTTTTAAAGGTTTCGTCCGTAATGTGTAGCTCGTTTTGGTAACGAGTATCTTCGAGTCGATGGCATATTTTGCAGCGGCTCGTATTTCCGGGTCCAAAAATAGACTTTTATATCGACGTCGATAAGGAACCCGGTTTTATTTTTAGCAGAAAATGGTAAGTGAAAATATCATTACCGAGAACATACTTGATTCCTAAACAAATGTCACTGGAATAGCAACGATTCTCTAATATCACCATCTTCCCTGGAAGTCGAAAGAAAAAGAAGTGACGTTATTTACCGCGCCGGAAATATCGCGCATATCGGGGCAAGTTCAAAACCACGGAATATCGAATTTGTACCTAAGATAGTGAAAGTGAGTCAGCGTTTAATTTCCGAACGCAGTCGGTAAATTTGTGTATCGCAAGCGAAGGAAGATTTTTCTTACAAAAAACCGGAGATGTCATAGATTACTTGTCTCATTTCGGACTGAAGTTATCTCCCCTCGCAGATATATTATATGTAGCCTGAAACAATTAGTTCTTCTTTTATTCGTCAATCTTTCGATTGGTGGTCAATCACATCTGGAAAGTACATTACTTAGAATATCGCTTTACCTTTAAGCATCTCTAATTGTCGGGCCTTCCCTTTCATTAGCTGGTATTTGGTCATCTTTGTATCTTCCATTACATTTGAAATTAATTTTTGCCGCGGTCTGTTCTTTTACTATTTACTAGTGTCCTTCGATTATTGCTGTTAAATATCTATTGTTTCTTATTACTTATTGCATATCTCCTTTCACTTCAGATCTTCAGTAAGCAGCGTTCTTCATTAATATTCTCAAGCACTTTTGTATTTTTAATTTTATCTAATTAACTTTTTGCGTTTTCCTCCAACATCAAATTTTAAACGCTTCTAATTGTTTTGTCTTCCTTTATTTATGGTGTCCAAAGGATGTTAGCAATGATTTCAATGAAGACGGCTTTTTATCCTAGACCTTATTTCCTGATCAATAATTAAACGCTTGCTCTCTCTCTCTCTCTCTCTCTCTCTCTATATATATATATATATATATATATATTATATTATATATTAAAAAGCAGTGGGCTGAGCCAGAAAACCAAATTTGATTGTAGATGCAGAGCAAGAATAATCTAGCAGATGTGGGGAAGAGATGTTGTTGTAGTTTAGCTGGTGATTTAACTCATGGAATGTAAATGGAAGATTTAAGAAATCATTTTCGTCAGAATTAAAAGATATTGTCTATTGTTCCACGATTAGTTTTAGGGTTGCAAAGGAAGGATCACACAAGGCGGATGACGAGGAATTTTTAAAAAGAAACGTGAAGACTCTCGCAACGTTAGACACTTTTTTGATCAGCGAGCCATTTATGAGTAACGCAGTAATCGAAAAATGATTCGAAGCTCCGTTGAGAGACTTGATTTTTCTCCACATAACGGTGCTGGGTGTATCTTTTATAATAGAAGAGACAAAAGATATACAGAGGACTGGCGTTTCTTTGTCCGGATAAGTAACCTCGCTATGGTCCTGTGCTTTTTGAATTCCACCAGACCACTGAGTAATTTGGTGGTCTTGTACTTACGGAGAGCTTTTTTCCTCTCAGAAATGACTGCGTTAATCTCTGGGCGCCGCCAAGATACCCGTTCATGTTATTAATCTTATTCAACTGTGAGCTTCGAAATCCGAATCGAACTAAACTAACTAATGTAAGTCTAATCTCTTCCTTTGTCATTCAGTCCAAAATTGACTTTTTCCAGATTCCAAGCTACATCGAAATTGAAAACAACAAGTTAGTCGAGACATTTTTTCATCCAGCAATATTACTCTTTTATCTGCAGTTATTCACACGAAATTCTATGGTGTACAGCTTTTATTAGACTTTATTTTCCAGCTTTGATTTCTTTTATCTATTTAACTGTCTCTTATTTACCGGTCTAGGTTTTTTGAGACTTCCCCTCTACGCGACTCTTTCATCTCACTGCCACATTCATCTGCCTTTTAAATCCTCTCTTCTTTGCTTTCCTGCTCCGTTCATTAACCTCATATCTCTTCTAGTTGAACAATCTCCTAATTGACATCGCTACCTGCTATAGCGCTTCGTTTATTCACTCGTTTTTTTCTCTATTTGAGTCCTTAATGTCACTTGTGGATTAATTCTGACGATCACATAAAGATCTAAACTTGATTCCTCTTTTTTCTTCCGTTCTTAAGCTAACGACAACGTTGGAAACGCCCAAAAAGTTAAAAAAATTGAAATAAAAAAAAAGCAATGTTTCGGTGAAACCGCTGTTATTGAACAATTGATTTCCTTAAAATGTAATTTATCGTCAAAAACTTTCCTAAACAATACTCCGCGAGTTATAAAAAACAAATAACAAAAAAAATACTTCATTAAGAAAACGGGAAAAAGCGGAGCACTCTATTGCATTTCAGTAAGTTGTAAGAAAGAAAAAAAAGAAAAAAAGAACTCGCGGATTATGTATTATTATTAGGCGAATTTTGAGATTTATTAAAGCTAAAATTACTTCAATTAATATTTCATAATGACTTTGTCGCGTCTTCTCTGCTTATAAATAACCTTTCCAGTAGGCATCAAGTCAATTTCGTCGTTTTTAAAATAAAATAAAGTGAAAACGAACTTTTATCCGGCTGTTCGTCGAGAATTTCGAACTTTTTCGTACTATCAATTTTAGGCATCGGACATCATTCCAGCTATTCTTGCTGAATGTCCAGCCGCTGTTCATTCGCCGATCACATTTACGATACAGTTTCCTTGTAAAAAAACTTTCCATTTCGTTTTCTAAGATTCGTGTCTTATACCTCTCTATCTTTCATAAATGGCGCTTCTCTCTCAATAAATCTCCTATCTTAACCCTTGTTTCTCTCATTGTTTAGACCAATTCTTATACTATTTCCCATAGTAAACTTCCTTATTTTATTTTTAACTTCTTCAGGTTTTTTCACCCTCCAAAACATCATCTAAAACTTCTGGCTCCGCGGTTGCCAATCAAGAATTTAATTTTCTTATTAATTCCTCATTTCCTCTTCATTCCTTAATATTTACTGATGGTTCCAAGAGTTCAGGGGGAATAGCTGCTTCGTTTTTCTTTCCAGCCAGTAATTCGGCTCAACCCTTCAGGTTATCGGTTGTTTGCTCCATTTTCTCCGCGGAACTTTATGCCATTCTTCGAGCCGTTATATTTATTTCCTTAACTCGATCCTCTGATAGATACCCGATCAATTCGGACTCCAAAAGTGCTCTTCAAGCTATATCCTTTCCCTTTCCCTCATATTCCCTCGACTTTATTGTTCTCCGTATACGTTCTCTCATCTATAGTCTTTCTCTTTCCCATTCCATTTTTATCGACTTACCTTGGGTTTCAAGTCATGCGGGTGTTGTTAGTAACGAGACGGTGGATTCCTTAGCACGCTCAGCGTTACACTCTCCACATTTTGTTAAAATGATTTCTGGTCACAACATACTTTTCCTCTCCAAAAGAATGCATGTCAGACTTTGGTCGAATTTGTGTATCTTCGCTCCTTTTCCAATCCTAACTCATATTTTACCTTTCTGTTCAGCCTAGACCCCCTTCTTATTCTTGGTTCTATCATTTTCCTACTCTTAAACGTTTTTTCATCATTGTCATCTGCCGTCTGCGGTTCAATCATACTTTGCTCCCATCCTCACGGCATCGATTTGCTCTTTTCCCATCTCCTTATTGTCCTTTGCACTCTGGAGACTGTTCCTTCGTTTGTAATCCTGAGACCACGTGCTGTTTGAATGTTCCAGTCTTTCCTCCGAACGTAATGTCCCGTATGTTCGGCTATTAAAACTGAATTTTCCTACTCCATATAATGCTTCCTACATCTTAGCTTTGAAATCTTCAAAGGTGGTATTCTTGCATCCTTTCGTTCATCGATCTCTGACCGGATTAAAATATAATCTCTAATCTAGTCCAATTGTCCCGGGTAGCTGCCCTTGGTTGGCCAAACCCCTCAAAAAAACAAAAAAAAAAAAAATCGTTTTTTATAACACACTGAAGATTGAAGTTTTATTATAAAATCATCTTACCCGGCCCAGACCAGTAATATGTAAAATGAAACGGACACGGTTAACGAATCAAAAATGCGTTACAGTTTTACGGAGTTTCACCGGATTTGATTTACCGAAGAACTAAGGTGTCTGGAGTTACTCATGAAAAATAATTCGAGTTCAAATAGTAATCTGAATGCCGCTGAAAGATAGATTTTACATGTGTCACTAAATAAGGCGAACGAAGGAGACAGGAAAACGGGCCCTGCTACAAGTGTCTTAACTCTAATCCTATTTAATTATACCGATGGACCAGCCATTTGGAAGGATAGCATGCATTTTATATGCGCTTATAATCATGCAGTTGCAAAATCCAGCCAGTACAGATGCGAGTATAACTCTACCTTCCTTCCCAGAAATCGAGAAGCAAATCTCCAATTACAACTTGAATGGAATGAAATAAAACTAAGGTATACCGCTAACCCCCCACTAGGTAGTATATACACGGTAACTCTCTTATTTGTAAACGTCACTGTAAGACCGCGAAGGCGAAAATGATAACAAGATAGAATATCTTCTGGAAACTAGCAAGCTGTGGGGAGCCATTATTAAGAATATCATCTCTTGCAATTGTTTACATACTTCCCCGAATAAGTTGTGCGAAATAATCTGCGCGGGGTTGCTTAAAATTAGCACTACATACGAACTTAGCGACATAGCACCAGCTGACGTCGGAGGAAAAATAGCGGTAAAAACAAGAAAAAATGAAAAACAGAAATCTCTCAGTGATGATACCGCGTCACCGCATACACGGATACGAAGAGTTAACGGAAAACCGTCTAAAATCTCTCCGTAGTTTTCTCAGAACGGTGGAGGATCTCAAGAGCGAACATTAAAAGACTTCGAATATGCAACGGAGACTTTAATTAGAGCTGTTTATCCGAAATAAAAAACATTACATGCTATATGCATTAAGTAGTACTGCGTGATCAGTGCGACCACGGGAACCACCGGATGACAAATTATTTGGAATTTTTAAAACGGCCAAAATAAATCAGGGCGTTGGCGAGAAATCAATTTTCAAAATTTCGGACAACCAACGACATCTAAATACGCAGAAATAATAATAATAATAATAATCGCCTTAAAAATCGAAATTGAAAATTTTTCGATAACAAAAAAACCTTTTTTCAAACAAATACGACTGTTTATGTGTGTGTACGTGTACCGGAGACGTTACAACATGTGTTTACGTTTGAGCAAACGATGCTGTTTGCTTCCGGTTCATGTCATTATTGATGTGGAGAACAGCGGCCGTTGGGGCTTTAGAACAAATTTGATCTGACGTTTTTTGAGGGCTATAGTTTTGCTGAAAAAAGTTCTACTTTTGCACACTATCGCTGTTATACGGAAACTGACCATCACATAACCGTTGTGTCCCTAGAGACTCTGCCGCTCTCTGGAAATATCTGTTCGTACGCTTCAGCCCCAACTAGCAGTTCTTTCGACGACCTACTGCTATTTTTATCGCACTGATTTTCGCTTCCTAGTCCTAATAACTCACATTTACAGTCGCTTATAAGGATATATCTAACGTATTTCTCTTCAATAATACCAGTCTGAAGAATTCGTATTTATTCTCACTCACGGTGACATAATACATTTTCTTCCGGTAGCATATTTACCGTCTCTCATCATCATGATTGTGTCCTTCTTAAATTGCCCCGTCATACCGTACTACCGCAATACATGACCGTTCTTCCACGCACGTTTACGAACATTCCAGAACAACAAACAAAAATATATTCATCAAAAAGTGTTTATCTACTTATCCGAAATGTCAAAATCATGTCTTATTTTCACATGCAATAACTGGCTGCGATGATACTACATCATTCAAAACAGATAAAAACAACGCGGTATTAATATTGTTTGAAAAACAGGATTTTATTGATTGCGCAAACCTTTTTTTGAAAATATAGACTTTTCTCCGAAAGACATCATCACAAACGGAATTTCGTTTCTTCTTGCTACATGTGGAGCTCCAAAAAAAAAAAAAAAAAAAAAAATCATATAGACATTTAAATTTCGTAAAAGGTACACGGAACAATAAAAGAGTACAACTATCTTGTCTTTCTCTGACATCTACATCTGCTTGTCAACACTTATACCGAGTATATACTGTCAGGTTTAAGTGTGACTAGGCAATCAACTGGACCACCTAGAAGACTGAAAACTGATGGATAATACTTTGGAGCCAATTCAAACGTTACTCCCACCTGCTACGGAAAAACTTCTCAACACCACATCTTTTGCAATTGCAAAAAGAGTTGTAGTGCAAACGGTGGCTGTAGAAAAATCGGATTATTTTGTTCGCCAGTATGTACCAATTGTCGAGGCCAGTCTTGCTCGAATCAAATGCAACATATATGAGGAATTCTCTATATAACTAAGGATACAACTGAACCATCTTTATTAGAACAATTTACAGATATCTAGCAAGAAGAAAATGAAGAGAAAATTAAGAAGATATTATTGTTGATGTTGCATTTGAACATTCTCAGTCAGACTACATTTTTCTCCAAATTAACAATAATTCAGGTCTCACTTTAAACGTTTACAATAGTATAAATTTTTTAATTAATAGAATACTATTTGATAGAACTGAATCACAATAGATCGTGGAATTTGTCTACCGGGAGGGGGGGGGGGGAGACTACGTTAAAAAAAAGTGCGCCAAGTACACTACCGCCTAGTGCCGAAATGTGTACATATTATTAGAATACGACTTTTTCAAATTTTAGAATCGCGATATCCCAAAAATGGTGTGATTTGAAGGAAAACAACTTATAAGAACAAATTTTGTAGATAATTGCATAATCTACAGTTTTTATCTGATCTATTTTTATGATAACACTTACACCAGAAAAATGGGGAAAAAAACTAATATTTTTGACCTTTGACCTAGAATAATGTTTTTTTGGTAGACACGGAATCGGTGGGGACTTTTGTATTTGTAATAGTTTGCCTAAGAGACCTGCACGAATTTTCAACTCTACGCGAATTAAATGTAAATTGAAATTACCTATTTTGACCGGACTAATAGACGTAATTCAGTTATTTTTTAAGTTAGTATGTCACAACCATTTCGCGTCCGGAAACAATCACGTTACGCAATCGATTTAATCTTACTTGTTCGTTAAGTGTCGTCAGAGTTTTCCCTTGGGCGGTTTTCGAATAAATAGAGTGCGCCTGATTTTTTTTAGTCGCGTCTCTGTTCCGTTTCTGAATTTCACTCGGAGCTGGCAGCAGCTACTAGTAGTTTCTGTGAAACCGTTAGCGGATTAAAATTTATTAGCGGAAAACCCAGAACAACGTTCTATTATTCTAGCTATTATTGCATTAAAAGCTGAACGGTAGCCGAGAAATTTTCAACCGATTATTATTTAGCAGCGCCATTGTGTGCGCCATTCTCGGTGTATTATTTTCGCCTGACGCGCCGCGTTAGTCGCTCTGGCTCGTTTCGGTTTTTGGCACAAGTTACGAAAATAGCTGGTCAAAGAATGAAAATGAGATAGCGAAGAACGTGCGGAACCGCCGTGGCCGGGAACGGGGAATCGGTGGTCCACACAGCGACGCACCATGAATAAAAACGACAATTTACGAATCGTTGCGTGAGAGCCCGGGAAAAAAAGAAAGAGAAAGTAAGAACGCCTGGTTCTGCTAAAGTAGCAGCTTGGTCGGCAGGTTTGCGAAAAGAGACTATCAATTTCGCGAATTTATCAACTTTCAATTTAAATAGCGAACGAAATTCGTTATTAACCGACAACGCGTAACCTATTCAAATACACACATCGGCGACGCTCTTTCGAGTCGGAGACCGCTTACAAAGGAAAGAAAAGTGTTCGGGCTAATCGAACTACCGCGTGTCGATGGTTCGCTTAATCGTACTTCGGTCGGTGTCGCCTTTTGGGCGTAACATTTTTCAGCGGAATCATCCGGATACATAGGAGAGAGCGCTGCCACCGGTCCGAGGGTGTGAAACGTTACGGAATTATGTTCAAGCTATATGCGGATACGCAAGATAAATAGTTCGGGCGGTAAATTCTGACAACTTTCGAAACATAGTATACACCCCCCTTTGAAAAAAGAATTATATAGACAGAATTTCCGAGTTAAATCATCGATTTTGATAATGGCAATTATACTCTAGTCCATTATTTATATAATCAACATTTTTAACAGTATAAAATTCTGCACGAGCCCAAGTACATACAATGTGTGTATGTACGGGCCTCGCCACAGAGACACGCCCTGGACATGACAGTTCTTCTATGATTACTCGTAAATAGTAAATTTCAGTCGACTGTGTCATTCTTTGAAAAAGAAAAAAAGTAATTTACATTTTGCGTAATCATTTTTGTTTCACACCTTTCGTTACATATTTCGTAACACCTTTTTTTTTTTCGTTTATATTACCTCTAGCGCAATTGCCACTAATATACCTAAACGGCAAACATACTTGCGTACATACATATGAAAACCGCAACAATATTGAAAGCCGCAATTTTAACCTTCATTCTTCATCATGTGCTTATCTTATTTCTCTAATCAGCCATCTTTTCCTTCTAGATAAAGGCTTAAAAGGTGTCTGGTTACTATGTTTCGTCCTTTCCGAATAAACTATCTACATGCTCGTCCAACTTGATCCCTCTAAATGCTCCTACGATGTTCTTTCGACGTTCTGCTATTCTTTCCACTATTCTCGTTTATTACTCGAAACCGTACATCTCTTTTGTTTTCTTCGACATTATCTTTCAGTCGTCCTCTTCATCCGAACGATAAAGTTTTCTATTCAACCGTATCTTCTTTGAGAATGTCTATCTCAATTGAACGTTCTATTTGTTATTCTTACACGCTAATATTTAAGCTTCCTACACCATGCCCTTTTTTTTCCTTGTCATTTTCTTCTTTGTCCAACATTCCTTCTCTTAGTTTCTTCATTTTATCGATTTTTTTCCCCCAATTTATCTGATTTTTTCTTCTCCGCCCTTATTCTGAGCAATGACTTTATATTAAAGTGTCTGTAAAAAAAAAAAAGATAAATGTAACCCTTTCTTCCTTGTCGTCTACAATTTTCCTCGGTATCTAACATTGAAATTTCTATACAATTTCGCTTACGTACTTATATATATGTATATATATATTATTTTTGCGTATACTACATGTTCATTTATATGTATTCCGGAATAATGTAATCGCGGTTTTTATTCTTATTAGTGTTTAAATTGTCAACATTTCCTAAATTATTACATATCGTTTTGTAGAAAGAGGTATTTCCTACTTAGATTTTAAATAATTAGATTCGTATGTTACTTGGTCAATCCTCTTTGCTGTTTTTTTTATTTTTTACTTATTAAATATTAATTATATATACATACATATGTATATATAAAGTAAGTCCCATGGATATCCTTGATAAGGTATCATGGATTATGAAATTACGCTTTTCATAATGTACTAAGCCTAATGGATCTGATGAGAGTAGGGAAGCCAGTTCCTTTCTCCTCGGGTGCCTTTACCTTCCCAGATTGGTACCCAACTATTTCAGACGGTTAAACCTGGGAGCGCCTTGGATCCGGAACGAGACAAGTCTCAAACTTGTGACCTCTGATTCGGTAGCAAGCACCTTAATCACTAAACTACCGCGCTGGCTATATGTATAAATATATATATATATATATATATATGACATAACAAAAATGAATGGCCTCATCCAATCTTTGCTAGTAAGATCAATGTATTTATGCTGATACACAAGTATAAAACAGGGTTAATAAGATTTTTTATCAGCTTTTTTTTCCCCCCTGAAATGTCTTGAAAATCGCTCGTGAAACGAAATTGTGAAACGAAATTGCGCAACGCAACGACTATTAATTTTTATTGAAGAAACGAATATCAAATGATTCGAAATAGGATTATTACAAATACAAATAACCTATTCACACCCATTTTTCCGAAGATTCTTTTTTTTTTACGCGGAACTATTAAGGTTGTTGTTTTAGAAAGGCAATCATTCAAAGTTTAAAACATCTAATAACAATTAAGGAGCTACGTAAACATTAGAAGGCAAGCAAGAATGCAAATTAGATGTAAATGAACGGGGATAGAAAAGGGTTGTGATAATCCCTTCTTATAAACAAAACAGAGAGGCCTGTGCTTTACCATTGCTCGATGTTCGTTTGAAATAACGACTACGGTGTGAAATATAAATAAACTTCTGATGCGTATATTTAAAAGTTCTGTTATTAAGAAACAGATGAAGATAATTATAATTAATAATGGGTCGAATTATTTGTACACTTTTTTCTTTTTTTTTTCAATTTAATATGTAATTAGATATTTCTCAGATAGTTTTTTTTTTTTTTTTTTTTTTTTTAATAAAATAATAGTGAGGATTTCCATGCGCTGTGTTTAACTACTGAGGCTATTACAGCACATGGAGCCTACTTAGGAAGGTTAAACTCTATGGTATAGGCCGCTGCTACGCACGAAAGCCAACATAGCTGCGACCGCAGACGGAACGTTCGATAAGATCTTAGAGATAGAGGTGGTAATGAAATAGGTGGATCTTGGTGCCGCAAAAGAGAAACATTCGAGAAGGAGGTGAGATGTAGACGGGGCGCTTGGTTGACCACAGAAGAAGCAGACATGTGGGGGTGCTTGTCCCGTGAAGATATACCCGTGCGAAAGGGTTGTGTGACCTGTTCGGAGGCGATTCAAGACAGAAAACTCTCTGCGAGAAATTTCGTCTATGGGCCACCAGGGTTCTGTGGTTGATTTTATGCTTCGGAGGAATGTACTTGCGGATTTCCATTCCCGCTGCCATTCTTCTCCAGTTTGGTGCATAAATAAATGGGTCATTGTGGGGGGAAGAGGGGGATTACATGGCATTGGAGAGAATAGTGTCGCCTTAGCTGCTCGATTGACGCGCTCATTACCTGGGACTCCTACATGGGCCGGCACCCATAGGAAGGATATTTCAGAGTTTAGGTGGGATAGTCTGTATAGTAGGTAGTGGACTTTTCTTATCAGGGGGTTTTTGGGTTTTATTTCTGAAATAAGTTGAAGGGAATTTAAGGAGTCAGTTATAAGTAGGGCCTTTTGGGACTGGGGGTTAGTATCAGTATAGTGTTGAATGCAGAAAACAATCGCATATATTTCAGCGTCCAGTGCTGTGCAGCAATCATGCAGTCTGACTGACTCTGCTGTTTTTGATACTTCGAAGGAGCATGCCGCCGGTGACTGATAACCTTTTGCCTTCGCTCCATCTGTGTAGAGGCATACATGATCGGTGTAGCTCGCTATGGTGTTTTTTACTATTTGTACTACGTTTGGGGGATATTGTGCTTTATTGAATTTTGTGAGAGATATGTTTATATTTGTGATCGGCTGACTCCAGGGAGGTACAGTTATTGCGAAATCTGGTAAAGCTCTTAGGATTGAGGGGATTTGGAAATGATCCATAACTGAAAAAAGTTCAGGCGCTGGATCGTTCCCAAAACTCCCATTAGGGGATATGGTGGCCGGCTCGAGTGACGGGGTCTTAGTATTACTAAGGAGGGAGCTCAGTTCTTTAAAGTTGTAATATTTCCTATAATAGGATAGTGAGGGACAACTTGCCAGTGCACACAAACTTACAACAGGAGTAGAGGGATGAGTGGAAAGAATAGACCGGAGGGCCGCAAAATGTACAGGATCTAAGGATCTTAGCACACTATTGGCGGCTGAGGAGTATACCTGGCACCCGTAATTGATTCGCGAAAGGATGATTGATCTATATATTGTAAGGAGTAGTTTTGGATTTATGTTGTATTTGTAATTCGACAGATATTTTAGGATGGACAAGGATTTTAGACATTTAGCTTTGAGCTCAAGTATGTGATCGCGCCAGGAGTGTTTTTTATCAAATATTAAGCCTAGAAACTTAACTGATGGACGGTTTGGGATAGGAACACCATTTAGACTCAGGAATATGCTGGAAAGTGCGTTTTGGCGTCCCCTGTGGAAATCAACACATATTGTTTTTGTTGAGGAGAAGGTCAAACCGTTGTCATTGGACCACTTTTGGAGTTTTTTTATGGATTTTTGTAGGATATTTTGAGCGTTTATAGGATGGTTGGATGATAGGGAGATGTTTAGGTCGTCCACATAGAGCCGGGACGTTACAGGGACGGCAAGACAGTCAGTTAAGTCGTTAATGTAGTATATGAACAAGGTTGCACTTAAAGCAGAGCCTTGTGGTACACCATTTTCCAACAGCATCAGTTCAGACGTTGACGAACCAGTCGTAACTTGGATCGTTCTATTGTCTAAGAAGCTGTGTAGGTATTTACCCATTTTTCCGGCGATTCCCGCCGTTCGCAGTTTTAGTAGTAGGCCATGACGCCACAGGCGATCAAAAGCTTTCTCTAAATCGAAAAATACTGCATAGAGGTGCTGTTGACGCTGAAACGCCGAGAGTATCTGCCTTTGCAGGCTAAGTAGTTGGCTGACTGTTGATCTTGCCTCTCGCCCGCCGGCTTGGTTAGGAGAAAGAAGACTTTTCTGTTCGAGAAAAAACAGGAGACGCCTATTACCCATCTTCTCCAGCGTTTTGGAAATGACACTCAATAACGAGATAGGACGGTAACTTTCGGGAAGGGAAGGGTCTTTGTTTTCCTTTAGTATTGGGATTATATTTGCCGACTTCCATTGCGCGGGGATGTTTCCAGAATTCCAGATTTGATTGTATATGTGTAGGAGAAAATGTTTTCCGGAAATTGGGAGGTACTTAAGCATGTATGGGTGGATGCCGTCGGGGCCAGGAGCAGTGTTGGATGTATGGTGGTTGAGTTGGAAATTTAGTTCTGAGATGGTAAAATTACTATTGTATGATTCATTGGATTCGGGTGGAAAGTGCACTGGCTGTTGCTCTGTATGGTATTTCATGCTACGGAAAGCGGGGGGATACTTTTCTGATGACGATGCTGCGGTGAAGTGATTGGCAAACGCTTTGACAACGTTAGTTGGTAAGCTAATAACTACCCATTTTTATCATAAACAAGTTGGATTTGGTTCCAATATCTTTCTTTTTTTGTTTGTATTTAGCGAGTTTATTTGGTAATATGTTCTTTGAAGTTTTTTTTATCATCCACGGTTTTGATTATGTATTGTGATCACATTAGTTGTTTTTATATAAATTTTTTTAAATTTTATTAGAAGTCAAACAAATCATATTATAGTTTTGTTTTATTATAATGTAATAAAATAATTCGATTTCAAGGTTGTTTTTTTTGTTTTTTTTCTATTTTGGGCTTGTCAACTGGGGACTTGTACTCAGAAACAATTAAAATAGGAAGGAGTCAATTATATCTTGATAGTCAGATATTGTTAGGAGAAAGGAACAAATAATAGGAAGATTCACCGGTAGTGCAATATTCGATTCCTTTATGAAGTTTTGTTGGTTCTAAAAAAATTTTTCAAAAAAAGCGATAGAGTTAAAGAAATTTTTAAACGCATAAATATGCACATTTATACGGTGGAATGATAAATGAAAAATACATACGGCATTACAAATTTTAAATGAACATCTTTGTTTTAAATTTAGCGTATTGTAAGTGTAAATTATGATTATCCTTAACTAAACATACAAAGTCCTCAGTACATGAAACAACATGCTTCACTGCCCTTGTTTATTCTTGTTTTTCTTTCTTATTTTTTAACAGATGGACTCTACACATTGGTAGTAATTAAAATACACTTAGATTTTTGCACCATTATATACATATTTACTAAGTGTACAACTGTTCTACAAAAAAAAAAAAAAAAGAAATGAATGACCATCAATTAATTACTAAAAAAGAATTGAAGGAAAAGCATCATTCGCTGTCATGATATTTCTTTTTGAGATTCTCGCTAAGGATGGGTGTCGTCGGTTACTGTATTGCAGAGAAGCAGTGAAAGGCGCTTTCTGGGCGTCTTTGAGCTACAAAACATTACTGTTTCAATCAACGGCGTTATTGAAAGAAACGAAGTGGATATTTTTTTCTTCTTTTTATTTTTTTTTTTTTGGCCTGGCGAGAAACCATTTGACTAATGACGAAATTCTATCAATAAGCAAAAGCTAGATAATATATATATATATATATATATATATATATGAAGGAAAATCGGATCTGTCAAGCAACTTTATGTATTTACAATCTATATCGCCGCAGTACTATAACATAACCCACGAATGTCGAAAAAGAATGAGTAGAAAATTAAAAACTGACCATATCCCAAGTGCAGCAGACACTGGAACACGGCTGAACAGCAAAAGTTAAGAAAGTGAGTAAAGCCGAAAAAAGAAAAAGGAAAAAAACTAAAGGGAAACAATTCAACTGTTCCAACTCAGTCGGAGGAATAAATCTATTTTCGGGAAGCACATCAACTAAATCAGTATGCGATTCATATTTACGAATTTGAACAAAATTACTAAGCTGCGGTCATCGGTGCATAGCAACGAACACATGAAGTATGGCGGATATATTTTCTAATGGAGCCATTAATCCATCACAGTTAGCGTGATTCTACTATGCTCAAACCAACGACAACCAAAAAATTAATGTCCTCTCTAAAACTGCTACTCGTATGATTGTCACAATTTCGTTATATAAGACCTACTACAGAAAAATTTCGTGGCACTCTAGAATAATCCGAGCGCAGCCTGTAAATAATTGTAACAAATCTACGAACTGTACTAGGTGGAATTAGATACGAGATTTGGACAAATCAGGCAAAGAGGGCAATGCTGGTTCAATAACCCTATATGTTCTACCTATATCGAGATAAGAATCCGTAAAATCTAGGCAGTATATTATTATCCCTTTTAATTTTCTCCATTAAGTCCGTAGATAGTATATATGGGAACCGATCTCCGGATATACTAGCGCTTTTAGCTACCGCATCAACACTGTCATTAAGAAGAATGCCGCGGTGACTAGGTAACCAGCAAAACTTAATAATTCCACCAAACTATGTGATACTCGGACATATATTCTTTTGATTTCCAATACTAGAGGATGACTTTTATGATTAAAATAACAAACATTAATAACTAGAAGGGAACTAAGACTATCCGAGTATCTAATAAAATTCCCATTGGAATGGAGGACATTTAAAATATATTCTCCCTTTCAGTCAACCATATTAACCTATTTGTAATAATTATTTCGAATGTTTTCCTAAAACATGAAGCAAGAGAAATCGGCCTAAAGGAGAATGCTAGTTCAAATGGCTTACCGGGTTTGTAGACAGGAACCACTATGAATTGTGTCCAATCATCTGGGATCAAGCTATACCGTAGCAAATCATTATCGATATCTACCGGAATCATTTTAGCCTTTTCACTCAAATTTTTATTATCGAATATGTTATCCCATCCAAACCCGGCGAAGATTCATTTTGTTTTTTGGAGCGGAAAATATAGCTCGGAATATGCTATAGGCTGAAGTAAAAAATATGCTCCAATGGTATTTCCGAAAAAAATAATATTTGACTAATTTTGCGTAAATTAACGGATGTTGCCTAGTTTTCATTCTGAAAAATACGCTATCGCCCGCTTAAAATATAGCTCAAATTTTTAAATTTAGACGGATGTGCACAAAAAGGAAAACAAATTAGGCTGCTATTTAATTCAGTTTAAAGAATTATCTCAAATTATTCGAGCAAATGAACCGAAAAATTTTGCACTTTTTGTGATGTTGAGAACACCCTTTTCAGAGCACATCTCAAACAGCGCATAAAGTTGAAATGTCTTTTCTGCCATCTAAACGCGTAAAACATTTAGTCGTGCAATGATGCTAATGCTTAAAATCTTCCAGGGTGGGAAATGATTTAAAGGAATTTCACATATATTAGTCCGTTTCATACACACACACACACACACACACACAGAGCTGGAAGCTAAGTCTGCATTATTGAAAAACGCTCTGGAATATCTCGAAAATAATTACGACGTAGTAGCAGAGTCATCGCTTTTGCAAAAACCCATTAAAGAGATGTTGCTAGAGGAAATAGAAATCTTACAAAGGCCTCTCATTGAGTAATTCGATCGATATTAAAAAGGACCTTATTTTCTAGAAAAACCAAAGGGAAGGTTACAATCACCGAGCGCGAGCTGATTTTAATTGCCCTTTTTCGATGTCCTAAAACAAAACCAATTGACAGAAAACGAGGTCAGTCAAGCATAATGTTTCATGCACTGAAGATTCCCGGTACGTTAAATTAAAGATAACTGTAATATTTATATTCCCATAATACTAAATTCAAAATAAAGATATTTAATTTTAAATTTATAATATTTTGTGTATTTTTCGCTCAGCATTTCTGCGAATAAGTATTTTTATGTGTTTAAAAATTTTTGCGAATTTATTGTTACGATAAATAAAGGTGGTATATTTTCATCGACTAGAATTTGAGTTCGCATGAAAACATTTTTACCAAGTTTTTTGTAAAATAATAAATTTATTTAAAAATAGGGTAAATGAATGTTTATTAAACAATATCCGAAGCGTAATTGCTCAACGTTTACATACATTATAGATCTGGAAAATATTCTCAAAAATTTCTCATTTTTTTCCCAAAATTTCAAGCTTTTGGCCCCCCCGAACTTATTTTGAAGTCAGAAATCCGGGTGTTCCGAACTAGAAAAATATACAAAAATGCTCATATTTCTAACTTCATTTAAAATTTTAAACTAAAATACTCGTGCCGCAAAGAGAAGGCACTTTTTTTCAGGATTTTTTGCCAAATGTGAAGGTTTCGTTAAGGAAGTGAAATGAGGGTTCATTCTCGAAAATAATGATCTTTTCATCGATATATCACACTCCTGATGAAAAAATGAAAGCGGTGAAACAACATCCCATCTGGGACAGTAGCTAATCAAAAGCAGGTATTTAGTTGTGCAACCACTATCAAAAAATCGTGCATAAGTAGTAAAAATTAACCGATTTTTTTCAACCGGCACATAAAACAAACCTTTCGTTTTTTGTTTTTTTTTTTCCCGTTTTTTTACCTACCTTAAAAAGTATACTTAGTCCTCTGCTTCTCCCGCTATGCATACCAAAAATCTGAAGTTAAATTTCAAAATTAGCTAAAGTGTTCTACTTAGGTTCCAAAAATTAACTGTGTGAGATGGAATTTTAGTGTAAGTATTTATACTTCGACCCGAACACATTATTCTTCCGTTCAAAATTAAACCGTCCGATCAACCATGCGGACACACGTATTCACGCCTCCACACATGCCACCAATAAACCAGTAATGGCGGGGGTGTTGTGTTTTCACATACACACGCTATATCTGAATTTTTCAATGGTTATTTTTAAACGTTACACCTGAGGAAATGTAAATAGGCAGAGACGATTGCATGATCCTGGAACAAACTTTTTTCTTTTTTTCTTTTTTTTTTTGAAAAATATGTATTTATTATTTTTTACATACAAAACTTTCGTCAAGCTAAAACGCTTGTCGACGAATTATCCTATTGAAAACACTTTACTATCTTAAATTAACTTATACATATACATAATTGTGTAATATTTACTAGTCTCAATCTATCTATTTTACTTATCAATAATTAATAATCTATTTCTATCTTCTACATTCAAAGTTTTTTTTTTTTTTTCTAGTTCTTTGTTGCGCTTTGTTATTTCATTTCATGTTTATTATTTTTTTTATATTTTCTACTTCCTGAAGCCATTCTTTTATTTTCCTTTTTCTTTTCCTTATTTTTTCCTTCTCTATTATTTCTTTGGGTATTTTATTCAACATCTGAGTTATAATATATTTATCCGATAACGCGATGACTGACCGGTTCTCCTGAGTGAAGCCGACTGACCGTGCTTGAGTGCAGATGATGAAAACGTGTCCGTTGCAAAACTTGTCCAAATGACAACTGACTCTGGTTGTCTAACCCTTTGGCTGCTTAATAGGTGGATGGCAAAATTCAATGACGCAAAGTGGCTGGCGAGTAGCCGCCGAAAAATCGTTTTGTGACGTTGCAATATTTCATAAAATTAAAAATAATTATATTTTGTATAATAAATTATACAATAACAAAAATGTTTTTTTAAAGCAGAGGCATCGCCCGTTTATATAAATATTTATTGGTTTAAACCAAATCGTTATGTCTACCAACTCAATGTGATTTATAACTTTTTCCATCATTTTGATTGTTTCTTTTTCCATATTTAACCTATTTAATAAATAAACATAACAAGAATAATCCTTACAAGTAGGGATTAGGTTAAAAGAATTTTCTCCGAAAACTTTATGGTTTCATATTCTTCACATAATTTAATCTTTCTTGGTTGAAATAATAACAACCTTTCTTTTTTAAATTTCGCTTGCTCTATTTACACTCATTAGAGAAACTGTAGAAATTTCATCGTCTACCCTTCAATAAAATTATTCAGTTTATTTTGTAAAACAAGGGGTGTGTGTGTGGGGGGGGGGGGATATATAGTGTAAATATATACAATTATGTCAATAAACCTGAAATATAAATAAAATAAAAACATACTGTGGCTTTGTAGATTCACACTGTTCATACTTTTGGCTGGAAAAGTTCGTTGCGACAGTCGGTTCTAGTTTCGATTTTTGGATAATCTGAAGATTTGCATAATTTAAAGAAAGAAAAAATAAATGAAGAAAAATTGGATAGGCAAGTGTGAACCACTAAAAGCTGTGCACCTACCAATCGCTCTTCGAGTATGGTAATTACTTTCATTTACGAGTTACGCGCCGCCGATTAATAATGTGTAAATAAACAAAATAATCGAAATAGGTTGGTCAAAATGTAAGACAAAAAAGAACGAAACTGGCGAATGGAAGTCTATTCGGGCGCCGTAGAAGTTTATGCTAATTATGGAAAAACAAAAGGTAATGATCAAAAATAAAAGCGGAAATAATAACAAAAATAATAACAGAAATAATAGACTGTATTTTCGTTGATAACAAAATGCGGAATGCGGTTTTAATGTTTTTATCGTAAATTCGGCTCGGCGGATAGAAGAAGTGTTTACAAACTGCTGACGGCCTTTTAAAACGAATTTGCCTTGTTGGCTATTAGATTAAACGAGCAGTTCTTGCTGGTTACGCTATCCGCGTAGAGTAACGCAGCATCGGTCTCAAAGGAACACGCCACTTGGAAAATATCAACCAAGCCGACAGAGCCTAAAGAAGTGGACAGCCCCATTATCCGTCGTGCCGATCCGCTGTATGGAGAACGGCGCGACCGATATTGTTCAAGTTGGCACACCAGGCGCACACTTTATCATCACTTGTGCTGCATTTAAAATTTTCCGAGACTTATAAATTTGACACGCGCGTACATTTCACGTACCGATAACTCTAATGGTCGTTTAAATTTCAACCGGGAATTTAGTTTCCGACAAAGAATACCGTTAGTCTGTGCGCGGAATTGTAAAATAACGGTTAAAATTAAGCTGAAGCGAGCAACAGTCTTTCGAAAAATAATGAAAAATCATCAATGACAAAAAATTAAATGGAACGCTAATGAATAGGCCGGGAAACTGTATTAGTAAAAATAAAAATGTTATTGTGACATAGTTAGCATTATACATTGGGATATTCACTGTTTCTTTGAGGGTGGTGGGATGTCATCGACATGGATATTGGCCGAAGAACTGAGAAAGAAAATGAAAGTGTAATTAAACCTTCACACGAGCAAATGATTGCAAATGGAAAAAATACGAGAGCCTGTATAATGAAAGGAGCAGTCGCGTTATAAGGAACAGGTCTACTATTAGGAAAAGTAATGAGTAGAAATGTTCAGCAGCGATGCAAGTGCATTCAAAACAAATATAATCAGCTATAATATAAGAAGTAAAGGACAAAATAGCGGAAGATATAAGTGAGAAATGAAAAAGCATCTAAAGCGTTGACGACAGATTGCGGTGAGGGGTGAACGTTATAGAGAAAGAAAGTTTAGAAACCGAGGATGAGACGAAAGATCCGGCTGAATAGACAGTCAGGATTGGAAAACGAAGAGGAATAATATTAATCCCTAGTTCGGAATGAGCAGCTGTAGAGAGAAATGAGATGTTGTTGGATTTAAAAACGCTGTAAAAAATATTCCGGTAGAAGAAGCTAAACGAGCTAGCTGCTATGCCAGGTCTTTTTGTCTTCGATGCCGGAGGGTCCGGGGGTATCCATAAGAAATCAATCTGAATAGAGCGACAAAGGAAACGATTATGAGTAGAGAACGTATGAGACAAAATTATATAGTCAGTGGAGAAAAGCGGAGATGGCCTGTAGGACATACTTTGGCGATCTCACGTAATAAGGGCTTTCAGGGAGATCAGAAAGGAAGAAATAAATAGAATGACCCTTAAAAGACCCCGCACAGAAAACTGAACAGAAACTAATAAACGGGGTTCTTCGGTTTTCTCGTAATATTTCAGCAATTAACAGGTGTCTCCTCCGGATATATTCAGACAATAGGTATATATGTCTTTACAAATGATTATAACGGAGTGACTTCGAAGCATGGCGGTTTTCTTAACGTTTTAGCTAAATTAACTTTTTCGCGCGTACGTCTATATTTATTATAGGTAGCTTTTCGAATCTCTTTCAAATGCAGATCTTTTGATTGATACTTTTTTGTAAACAGACTACAATAGTTAATGTCGTTATTTCACCGGTAATTCACTTTTTTAATCGTTCTATATGTACTATCGCAAATCAGTTAGGTTTTGGATATAATTGGATAAATTAATAATTCAATTTTCAAACATTTCATGACACATTGTTACACCTATTTGTTAGATTATTACCATCGTGGTTAAAAAGACTTCAATATTTTCACGTATTTGATTATTTTGTTTTCGTGTATCTTAGGCAAATTATGCTCGTAGTTAAGTGATAAACATTCGTAGTACCTGTAATGATCTTTAATTCGTTAATATCTAAAGAAGCACGCTGTGAGGCAATCACTATTATGACAGTTGCCCGTTGGCGTTTCTAAACGTAAATTCGTTTTTTTCGTTTAATATGAATAAGTTATGTTTGGCTAGAAAATTAAGAAAGATTTTAGTTTTACTTCCTGAGTTTTTTACGTCCCATAGTACTCTGACCTTACGTTGGCGTCACCGGTTATAATTAATTCTTTTATGGCGTGAGTTTGATAAAAGTTCGTCTAGAATGTTGAAATAAGGTGTAATTTGCTTGTTCGGAGAGAAATAGATATTTATTAGAAACAAATTTGAGATTATACTCGTAATAGCGATAATATTGTCATCATTGTACATTTCTAAATAATTTATCCGGGCGAAATGCAGATACAGGACTCTTTTTTCTTTTTCTATAGTTTTATGGTTGGCCCACCCTTTCAGCAGGCCGTTTTGAATATACGGTTCTGAAATTAGCATTAAATTATAATTGTTCTCTATTGAAAAGTTATATACTCGTAGCATATTTGTGCTACCATGCAGTGGTTTACGTTATTTTTCTGATAATTTAAAGAGTTTTTATTCGATTGCATAATTTAAAGTTTTTCCTTTTTTTTGATTTCCTTAATTTTATTTAAAAATGGGTGAAGGTAGCTGCTAGGCTGGTGGGGACCGTCAACATGTCAACATGATTGTTATTACCTAATATCGGCGCGCTTCTAATGTTATTATCATTACTATAACTTACTTTGCTATATATAGCATTTTTGTTACAGTTGATACAGAACCCGCTGCTGACTGTGTTACTTCTTTGGAACATTTGCAGTCCCTTGTGTCCTATTTTCCAGCATCGGAAAAACTGCTTAACGCTAATATTTTCATATGCCCGGTGTCCAGCCAATATTGATTTTTTTACTCTCAATGATTATGTGAAAAGCTTTCGCACTAACTTCGCAGATTGTTTGTGATTTTCTTCCTCTCGTGGCTTTTATATGTAGTGGTTTTTCTCCAATGAGGTGTCTTCAATTGCTCCACTTGTTTCCTCATCCGTTACTCCGTTGTATATTCCGCATATTTTAATTTCCGGATTCCGCGGTGTTTTTTCCACTGCTTCTAACGTATTGTCGCTGGATTTTCCGCGATCTTTATCGTCGAAAAAAAATCACACATCAGTGTCCTGTTCATTCATTCTCTCCCTTCCTTCTCCATCGGTCATTCTAACTCTTTATTCCTTTCTGTCAACTATCTCTGATCGTGTAAGCATCTGAGTCTCTCTTATTACCCCTCTGTTCCATTATTCTTTGGCCAATGTCCATGTTGACGAACCTATTATTTATTTAATCATTGAACCCAAAGGTTCGTTTCCTCCATTCCGTTCTGTTTCCGGCCATCCGTTTTAGGTCCGAGTATGTTTTGCATCCCATATCTTTAATGATCTGTTTTATGTAATTATTCCTTGGTCTTCCTATTCTTCTCTTCTTCCCGGTTTTTCCTTCTATAATCAGTTTTAGTTTCTCATCGTGTCTCATATGTGTCCCATCATCTTCGATCTGCGTCTTTTTATTATGTTTATTAATTCCCGTTTTTCACTAATCATGTTCATGACTTCTTCATTGCTCTTCTTATCTATCCATTTTATCTTTAACGTCTTTCTCCACAGCCACATCTCTGCTGCCATCAGCCTCTTTTTATCGGCTTAATTTATTATCCAAGATTCGCATCCGTACAGTAGTGTGCTCCATACATAAACCTTTATTAGCCGCTTCCTTAGTTCTATGTCCACATTTTTATTGGTGAGTAATGCGTATTTTTGCATAAATGCGTACTTGGCTAGACTTATTCTGCGTCTAATTTCTTTTTCATTTTTACCATCTTCTGATACCATGCTACCCAAATATACCGCATCTTTGGCTCGTTCAATTATTTCATTATTTAATAATATATTTTTCTTTTGTGGCATTGGTGTCCTTTCGCATATTACTATTTTACTCTTTGTTTCGTTTATTTTCATATTGTATTCCTCTAGATGTACCTGTGCTTCTGTCAGTGCTTCTTGAAGTTCTTCTTCAGACTTAGCAATAATGACAATGTCATCTGCGAATCTTATCATTTGTAGGCGTTCACCTTGTACTTGTATTCCAATTTGCTTATTCCGCAGGCTGTTTTTTATTAAGTTTATTGGTTTTTCTATATATATATATATATATATTGAATAACGCTGGTGACATGACGCAGCCTTGCCTTACCCCTTTACCTATTTTTATTTCCTCTCTGTTTCTTCCTACCATAAATTCTGCTGTTTGGTTTTTGTAAATTGTTTTGATTGTTCGTATTTCTGCTTCCGGTATATCAATTTCTCGCATAATTTCGAACATCCTGTTCCACTTCACTCGGTCAAAGGCTTTTTCTAAATCCAAAAAGGCCAGCAATAGTCTGTCTTCCGATTCTAGCTGTTTTTCTATTATAAGTCGTAGCACTAGTATTGCTTCTCTTGTCCCTTTTTGTTTTTGAAATCCATATTGATCTGAATCAAGATTTTTGTTGATTTTCTCTTGTATTCTTTTTAGGATTATACGTGTCAGTATTTTTGAGGCATGCGACAGTAAATTTATTGTCCTGTAGTTTTCACATTTATCTGCTCCTTTTTTCTTTGGAATCATCACCAGTCTGCCTTTTTTGAAATCTGTCGGTGCTTCCCTGCTCTTTATTATGTGATTAAACAGCTCTTTCAGTTCTTCCTTTAGTTTTTCGCCACCATTAATTATTAGTTCGATTGGTATTTCGTCTATGCCTGTTGCTTTCCTTGTTTTTATGCTTTCAACAGCATTATTGAATTCTGATGCTAGCACTTCTAGTACATCCTCTCCTTGCCAGTTAGATCTGTCTTCTTCTATTCCTTCGTCATCTTGGTATAATTCTTCTAGATATTCTTTCCATCTATTTTTGATTCCTGTTTCATTTGTTTCTATTTTTCCAGTCTTATTCTTTATATATAGTGTACTGCGCATTTCTTTCCTTCCAAAGAATAATCGTATCTTTTTAAAAAGCCTGATCGAGTCTCTGATCTTCTATCATAGATTCAATCTCTTTGCATTTTTTATTCATTCATTCTTCTTTTGCTTTCTTGCATTTCCGATGTATTTGGTTCCTCAGTTCATTATATTTTTTTACGTATTCTTTTTTATTTCGGTATTTTCTCCTTTCTTCTATATCTTTTAAAATATTTTCTGTCACCCATGCTTTTCTTTTTGTTTCTTGTTTCCCCGGTCTTAGTTCTTCGTTTGCTATTTTTTTTAAGGTTGTCTTAATTGTTTCCCACTTTGTTTCCGTATTATCTCTTTCTTTGCAAGTATTGTATTTTTCTAGTTCGTTTGTTACTTTTATCATGAACTCCTTTCGTCTTCCTTCTTCCTTAAATTTTTCAGTATCGTATTTTTTATACGTTGTTCTTTTGATCTTATTGCTTTTCTTTAATTCCACTTTGCATTTCATAAGTACTAGGTTATGGACGCTATCGCAGTCTGCACCTGGATATGCTCTTCTGTTGATAATTATTTGATTCCTGTAGTCATGTTTGACTATTATGTAATCTATTTGGTATCTTCCTGTGTCACCAGGTCTCATCCATGTGTATCGTCTGCGCTTATGGTGTTGAAACAGTGTATTGGTCAGCGTTAACTTGTGTTCTTTGCAAAATTCAATTAAACTTTCACCTCTATCGTTCTTGATTTCCAGACCATATTTCCCTACTTCTATTCCTTCTTCTTGTTCTCCAACCACTGCATTCCAATCGCCCATCAGGATCATTATTTCTTCTGTACTAATCGTCTCTATTAATTCTTCCAGTTTAGTATACGTTTCTTCTATTTCTTCCTCTTCAGCGTTACTAGTCGGCATATAAACTTGAATAATTGTTATTTTCTTCATTCCGGCTTCTAGTTTCACCGTTATTATTCTTTCGTGTATTGGTACAGTTCCTACTATTCTTTTTGCCCATTTTTCATTTAAAATTATTGCAGCTCCTTTTGCGTTATCGTCACCAGTTGATTTAATGGTAAATTCATCTGATTTGTATTGAGTTACGTCTCTTGCCCGTGTCTCGCTGAGTCCTAGTATATCGATTCTCATTCTTCTCATTTCCGCCTTGATGTTCTCTAGTTTTCCTATTCTCATTAGAGATCTTACGTTCCACGTTCCAATATTTAATGTTTCTGTCTTATCCATGTTTCTGTTTGTTCTTTTCCACCCGGGGATTCTTAGCACCCCTGTTCCATCTAAGGAACGCCGGGGACTCGGGGCCGTTGTTAGTTCGACCATTTTGGAAAACTATTCCAATGCTCGAGTATTTTCCTTTACAGCCGCTTCTGTAGTATGTACACGGCGCCTGTATTGGATGATGGCCGCCCTGCTGCCGACGGACATGTGGTTTGATTTCAGAGTTCCTTCTCTTAGATAGAATGCCTTCGCTACGGCTTTGAGCTCTATCTGCCCTGGGACCCGCTTAGTCTGGTTCCTCCACTTCACCTGTCCGGCTTGGGTGGCCCTTCTGGTAGAATACACTACCGCCGGCATAGCTGATAGCTTCTTTGGAACACACAAGCCCCTTCACCACGACAAGGTGAGGTCCCCTGAAGGGGGACGAACCTATAAAAAAAAAAAAAAAAAAATGTTCGTTTTTTTTTTTCTTTATAATTTTCCCATTCTTCATAAGTGTCTTCCTCGTTGTTACAGTAAATAGGTATGAAACTGGAGAAGAGAAATACGACCTTTTATTATGTGTAAAACAACTTTTTTAGGTTTCTGCAAAAAACATATTACCAGTTTTGTTGCCTTTCGAAAATCTCCGCTTTAGAATTGAAAAGAATAAATGTCAAATTTCAACTGGGCAACTATCGCATGCAACGTCGATTTTTTACAAAACTAAAGAGCAGGAAAATTAATATAAAGAGCCAAAAAAAAAAAAAAAAAATCCAGAAAATGAACCGAGTTCTAATGAGTGTACAAAATTTTGTACGGATATAAATTGACAATCTAATATACAAAGAAGAACAAAAGATCGTTGAAGATAATATAAATTCACGACGCGACTCGGCGAAAGGAAACAAGTAGATGGCCGAAGCGGTGGTATTTGCGGCCAAGTGCGGTTTCGAACCACTAAATATTCAAGCGGTCACATTGGATGGCTAAAATAATTTTGTAAAAGGTAAATGAACATACTTCATTGGAAAACATAATAGAATTTTTCATCAAGTTTAACAGGATAAAACATACAGCAACGGAAGGCCGCACACGATACAGTAAATATCAGTATTCATTTTATTCATGCTAAAAGAAGAAAAAAAAGTCATACACAATGCCGCAAGTTACACATATCCATGGTCCAATTTTTTTTTCCTTTTTCGCATCGCTAAATATATTCATGTATGTATCAATAAAATCTAACCGCACACTCGGCAATTCAGTAGCTAATTCATTTATAATGCTTACAGATGAGTAATTTCAATTGACACGATTTTTATATATTTTCTAAACAATGCAATAATTATTTCTTCGTAATATTATCAAAATACTCTAAATTAAATACTAAGCGCATTTCACGTTAAAATTAAGCCGTTTCGCGATAAAATGTTACAAAGGAATGTTATAAAAAAACGTGTTATAAAAGAACGACTGTTATTACCGTTCTTTTCACATTACCCTCGACAGAAGAGTGATGTAATCCTTAATAGGTATGCATAAACCAATTTTTCTCGTCGTGGGGATGATGATGTACAAAAATTCTCATAGAAGAGTCGGTTTTAGCCACGTGATTTCTTGGTAAAATAAAATAAATGACACTTATAAGCATGTTACAAAAAAAAAAGAAACAGTCACGGATTAAACGTTACACAATTTCAATAATACCTCCGGAAAAATCAGTTGGTCATTGATATATACAAGGGGAGACAGATTTATTAAGAGAGAAGGAGTAATGGATTTACAAAAAATCTGTTAATAATTCCACTTTTTGGTCATTCTATGAGAAATGAAAATTAAATTATTTGATAAAAATAGTTTTGTTAATGATTCGGTGGCCGCTTCACCGTTCACATAATAGAATACACAGAGGGTGACTTGCGTTCTACAAAACCCGCCCTATTTACTATTGGTCGATGAAACACACTAAATCACTGAAGCCGCTAATTTTTCTGAACTAAATTTGTTCGCTGTCGGAAAGCAGCGGTGTTTCCAATCGAAAAAATGTGTAATTTAGAAAATGGAAGAAAACCGTTTTGTTTCTCGCTACTGCGTCGATTATTCCGTTCAATTTTCACCGGATGGGAAAACTCTTTCCATCAAACGTCTTCAATTTCTGTCGACATCGACCGAGGAATGTGTCATCATTTTTCCCCGAAATAACTTGGACCGAAAGTAACTTTAGGCGCGGATAAGTTTCACATTCGTCTCTACGTTCACTTACTGTTGTGCGTGCGTGCGTGCGTGGCGTGTGTGTGTGTGTGACACTTGATGATATTCTACACCTGCTATTCGTTAAATTTTCGGCCTATAAACTGGGAGCCGGATGTTTTATTCCAAAAGTTAAAAAGTTTATTAGTACGTGACTGAATTTAAGCGTGTATTAAAAGGTAAGCCGCGGCTACACAGTTACTATTTTAATAATCTCGGCCGGGAATGTCGTAAAAGGCTAATTCCAAATTCCGGTGATTTCAGACACTCCCCTCTTCCCGAACCGTCTAACAGTTCAAATTATTCCGCTATATTGGAATCCGTCCTACGTGAAAAAAAAAATTAATAAAAAAAGAACAGTGGGAGCCCAATTTTTTACAATTCCAAGAGCATGGTAATTCCGTTTTAACACCTTTCGTATTTTAAAGTTCCGTATATTCTATATTTAGTTTCTTGAACTGTGTTACTCTCCCATCTTTTAGTGTCTTATCTGATTGCTAAATTTATAAATTATCCCGCAAACGAATTTTTTACACATAAATAGCAACCGTGTTTCCCATAATATACCCACTGTGCGTATACATATGTGTCTTCTTTGGGTAATAATTAAAATTGCTGCTATGTGCCCGGAAATAATAACGTTAACGAGCATTTATTCCAGAGAGAGAGAGAGAGAGAGAGTGAGTGATAGGTACATCGTTACTGGGGGGTGGGGAGAAAAAAAAACCCAGCTAAATGTAAACATAGAAAGTGGTTGTCGGGCGTACGGGTTGTTGATCCCATGGAATTTGCAGCGAAATTTGAAGTGAAATTCCAAACTTTACAGCAACGAAAACGATCCACCGTGAATAAGTCAGCAGCCAGTTTTTGCGTTTTTTCTTCTCCGAGAGTTCAGATTAAATTAGCCAGCCTGACTTACTGAATAAAGTTTACCGCGCTAATTGCGGCCTAGTTGCAAACATTATCATCGCGTGTTGAACAGATAACCTACATATAAAAACCCGATAACATTTTGTGGCCGAATACAGTCTCGAAGTTACCATGTGCTTCTACCTAACGTATATCGGCATAGAAATCACCGCATCATTTGCTGGCTTAGAGTCTTTGTTTCAAACCGACATGGTAGTTTATACATGTATTTTACTACCTAATATTACACCCGCTTCTAATTGTATAGATGGCAATTCGAAATGCGCAGTCGAATTCGCTTTTTTATAGAATCATCACACAGCTCTATCGTCGGATTGGTTGAAATTTACGAAAAATCGAGTTCTCCCCGAAAATCGGCAATCAATTGTATCTTTTATTGTCTTTTATAACAGATTTTCAGAAAAATAATATTTAGATTCGTGCTTTATCATTCGGAGCTCTATACAGGTATTTAAAATCCTTACTGGCCTTTTGTTGTTAAATCAACCTATTGAAACGGACTAGGCCAGCTGGAGCTACAAAATTTCTTAATATTGCGCTCAGTTTCTGTCGAGCCGTATCTTTCTTTTGTTTGGCGAAGTTAAAATGTGTACAATAACGCCGATTTTGGCACAATCTTGAGTTTGCGCTGCTTCGGCAGTTTCGACAGGGTTGCCTCTATTCCATAAAAATTATTATTTTTTTGAAAAGCAAGATTTATAAGTTGCATTCATTTTCTATTTTTTTTACATAAAATGAAATATTATTAATAAAATTGTTTTTCTATATTGTTTTTATACAAAATAAGAAATAATTTTAAAGGCTCTAAATTTCGATGTTTCATGTATTTATTTCACATTCGTTTACCGATCCGCTATACATAAAGTAGTTTTTTTTTTTTTTGTTTTTTTTTTTGTTTTTTTTTTTTTTTTTTGTATATTTAAAGTGTAATAATTGATATAATTTTATGCTTAACTGAAAAACTCGACTATGTAAACCTGAAAACGGGTTTTGGAATTTTATCGGATTTTTACGTGCCTTCCTCATCCGAATTAAAAAGCGGATAGAGCTTCTTGTTATATGTTGGGTACGAGCCCTAACGTTAAACATTTTTTTATTTTTTTTATCTATTTCGGCTCGTCAACCAGCGATGTTTACCTAAAAACAATTTAAAAAGAAAAAAGTAGTTAGTTATATCTGTTGGCAAGAAAGAAAAAATAGTGGGAATGATATGCGGAGAAAAGAAAGACAAGATATAAGAGGCGCAATATTGGGTAGGAAGATCAAGTCGCAGCAAACTGGAATACAAGATAGAACGCTTAATAGAAATAGATGAATAGAATTTTTCATTTTTTATGGATACGCTAACGAAGAGCAATAGCCCAATCAACCGAGGAATCTGAATAATAGTTCAAAAGGAGCATAACATGTTTTAATCTGGCGCGAGATAGAATGAATGAAAGAAGCTAGAATAGGAACAACTGACAAAGAAGGAAAATAGAGAACGTAAGAGTCATTGTATGAAGTAGGAAGACCAGAATCCAAAAGCTGAGAATAGAAGAGACAACGTTGTGAAGAAAGTGAGGAACATTCGAAGAAGACATGACATTGACATAGCACAGAAAAAAGGAATCTTCTGGGTGAAGAGGGCACCGCGGAGAAGAGACGAGGGAAAAACGAAAAACTGTCGAAGGGAGAAAGCTATGATCGAAACGAAGGCGACATATGGCAGTAGTGATCAGGGGACGGACAAAGTGAAGAAAACTTGTCAAATCAACTGATGTTAGAGAAGGTAAAGGCTGGACGGAAAGATAAAAGGAATTCGGATTGGAGAAAAGCGAAAAATAAATATCCTTCCACAATGTAATATGGGGAACTGTCTGGAAATATAATTAATATTGCGAGCAGAAAATTTGTGAATAGGATGTCCATTGGAAGCTCCTGAGCGAGCCAAAGATTCATTACCCTCAATTCCAGCATGACTAGGAAATCTGAATTAGATTGCGAATAACGAAAGATTTTTTTAAAAGAGGACAACGGTAAGGGAGAAAAAATCGCCTGCGAGACACTTTCAGAGTCAACTATTAAAAGAGAAACTTATCCTCCGAGTTGATAGAAGAGGAAGAGATAAAAAGAATTAAGTATGGCATCAGATTCAGCAGTAAATATAGAACAGCAGGAAGGAAGTTTAAAGGATTCAGAGTAGAATTATGAGAAGGTACTTAATAACCATATATGGTCCGCGTCGTAAACACGCTCTTCTTTTTCACTGGAGAGGATAAAATGGATAGGAAACCGATGAAAACGTTAAACATTAGTACATTTCTAGCAATTATTATTGATATTTTCATATTTAATTTCGTACATTGTATACACTGGTAGTACTTTTTTTTATCGTCCTTTTCTGACTTCATCTAGTGAAATGTGTACATTACATTGCGGAAGATCTGATGGAAACATTTTATTTTGTCAATAAATCGATGTTTTTTTTTCACCTTTTTTTTTTTTAATATTATTAGTCTTAACTTCTCTCTGAGCGTGTGGCAGAAATCGCATCCAAAAGTATTTTCCGGTACTAATATGTCAATCGATTCAATAGAAAAACTCGTGAAACGTAAAATCGAAAGCCCGATTTATAGAGTCATCACGAACATTTCCGCTGCTGTTGATCATCGCAGCTCTGATCATCGGAAAGCCACCAGATCACGGATCACCGTCGACAGCAATGATACGTACGATTTATTTATTTACATTATCTAATTTTCATCGATTTATTTGCTACGCATTTAATATTGCGTTTTTCAGCGGTCGGCCGATACAGAAATATTGGTGCAGGTAATTTTCATTAATATACGGTGTACAAAATTTAGATAATATTTCTTTTTATATAATGAGAATAAAATAATTAACTTTTTCGCGCCCACGGTAATTAGGAGACCGTATTGGCATTCCTGAGGGCTTCGTAAAAACGACATCGGCGTGTTCCACTAACGACTTACAAAATGAATATAAAAGCCCCGGTACGAATCTTAAATGTTCTCTCCGTATTAAAAGTTGCTTCAAAGTGCGCCGCGATAGAATTTCGTGCAAAGTGTGTTGCGCTATCACTGCGGGCGATATTCAACGGAAACAACGTTTCTCGAACAGAGAAGACACAATTAGTTTAAAAGAGAGGAGAGCTGCTCGAGTGTGCGTTTGGATTTTATTGATAATATACATGTTTAACGGTGCGAGCGGAAGAAAAAAAATTCGAAAAATACAAAAAGAAGTCATTTTTACAAAGTAAAATCCGAATTTGCAAAAGAAATATCCACGAATTTATTTGCTAATTTTTTGTAAATATCGTAGATGAGGTCTGCATTAAAAAAAAAAAAAAAAAAAAAAAAAGAACTAGATAACTATTGTAAAATGTACAAAATATTCTCGTATATCGGTTATATTTTGCAACGGTAAATAGCAAAGAAATATTGAAGGAAAACGAGTAAGGAAAGGGGAATTGATATTTCCGAGAACGGTTCCGTACTAGAAACTCATTGAAAATCTTAAGAATAGCTGAAAGCAGATTATAACAGTCATCGACCTCTTTCAAGGAGCTGGCATTTAAAAAAAAGAAGTAGGCTACTAATATTCCGTGCTCAATTTAATATTATACCATATTGCTACTTCCACTGTATGTCATCAAGAGTGACAAGCGTATTCAAGAAATCCCGTTGTACATTTATTACGATATTACCGATAATGCACAATGATGGCGCGGTACTTATTTTGAGTAGCGGAAACATCCCTAAAATTTTTCCGCAGATTTTTCTTTTTGAAATAGAGCTGTGCCACATTATGTTCTTCTTATTTTTTATTAGCCTTTTTATGTCCAGTTCTGAACATTTAATGATCCTCCGTTCATCGCTTTTCTCGTTCGTTTAATTTTCTTCAACTAGCAATAATCGCAACTCAGATGAACTTCATTGGTTACGATACCGCCACTCCGCAAAAAAAAAAAACAAAAAAAAACAAGCAAAATAGTTTTCTTCGCGATTTTGGCGATTTCGTTTTCCCTCCATCCCCTTTTTATTGCGCTGTAGTAATTTACGCTTGCGCATCTCTCGCGATTATTTTTAATAGCACAATGTACCTTCATTTTCACCGTTTTTTGTTTTTTTTTTTTTTGGTTTTTTTAGCTGCATTCATTACTTTTTCGGTAATCCCACGTATTATTACGCTCCTTACACGCTATTCAAATCACGCATCTTTCCATGGCCCGTTAATGTGCAACGATGTCGCATTCCTTTCTATGAATGTGTTCAGAACTTCATCACGTGTGCCGGGTAATGATTCACCACCTTTGTCCTTAACTTAATTCGTATTTTACGATTACGGAGCATATTACTCAGATCTTCCGCCAAAAAAAAAAAAAAAAAAAAAAAAAAAAAGAAAAAAAACTGCTCAAGATGATAACCTTCTGATTATCTGTAGATAATTTTATTTGCTGGGCAAAATACACGAATTCCGACGTATTCTTTATATTTCGTAGTTATTTACTTTATTTAAATTTAACTTGGTTTCATGCATTACTTCTGTCTCTCTTGTTTTCAATTTCAGGTCAAATTTTGCTGATGCGTCTTTCGGTTATCTTTCTTTTGATTCTTTTCGGGTTTGATCAACAAATTTCCCGCAAAGATTTCTGTGCACTTAGCCGCTTGCGCACAGGCCATACGGCCATGTCGCATAATTTTATTTTGCAAAGAACCCCCTCTCCTACGAATTGTCCTTTCTGTGGCCGAGATGTTGCTCCCTCAACTCCTCACATACTATGCGACTGTCGCGCATTATCACCTCACCGACCCCCTTCAATTAATAACAAAACAGTCACCAACATTCTTGAGAATTCCCCCGATGCAATTTTATATCAGGACTAGCGGAATAAGCAGATATCTATAAAAACAAACTGCGCACCCTCGTATACTGTGTAATAGCCACAACAGTTAAACACGGTGCAGGATGTTGCTTTCACAAGAAAAAAAAAAATCAACAAATAAATCAATATTCTGAAATCTATCCTGTATCTGCTGGCGTGCCACAAGGAAGTGTCTTGGGCCCGGTGCTTTACTTAATCTACTCTGCCGATTTTCCAGTTGATAATAGCGTGATAACAGCTACGTTTGCAGACGATACAGCACTATTAGCTACCGGTAAAGACAATAGTGAAACTTCGAATAAATTGAAAAAAACTTTATCGGAAGTGGAAAACTGGCTGAGTCGTTGGCGTATTAGAGTAAACGAAAGTAAATGTACGCAAGTAGATTTCACGTTGCGAAATTTTACGTATCAGCCGTTAGAAATAAATGGGGTGGTTATCAACCAGAATAAAGATGTAAAATACTTAGGCATTCATTTGGACCGCAAATTAACATGGCAAAAGCATATTACACAAAAAAGAAAACATCTAGATATAAGATTGCAAGAATTAAATTGGCTTCTTCTTGGCAGGTACTCTAGTTTATCATTGGAAAATAAATTCTTAGTGTACAAAATAATTATAAAGCCCGTTTGGACATACGGTTTAATGTTGTGGGGTTGTGCAAAGGATACACACATAAATAAGATACAACGGTTCCAGAACAAGGCTATAAGGCTGATAGTCTCACCGCCCTGGTACGTATCTAACCACACTCTACATCAAGACTTAAATATCCCATATGTGAAAGACGAGATCAAGCGAGCTGCTAAGCGATACATAGGCCGCTTGGAGTCTCACACAAACGTTTTGGCGATCAATCTTCTTGATAATAGTCTCGATGTTCGAAGGTTAAAACGTAGTCGACCGTTTGATCTGGCCTAGTTTTATGTTACTAAAATTTCAGTGGGGTCCATCGCTAGATGCTAACCCCTAACAAGTTATTTTCGCGTTACAGTCCAATTGCTGGATGGCCTTCTAGCCAGTTGTAATTTGTATATAAAAAAAAAAAACAAAACAAAAAAAAAAAAAAAAAAACAAACCGCATCATTGTCATTCGCGTAGCTCAGCATGTTCAGTCAACATTAATATACCTTTCGTATTGTATCATCATTCGCTGTGTAAGAAAAGTTTTTAAATGATAAGCTATCGTCTTTGTTCCTCGTTGAAGGCGGATTGAATATCCTCACGTATTTTTTCTTTTAGCTTGATCGACGATGCTTTAACAGTGGGGGTAAGTCTGCTCGGTAATTTTTTCTTCTGTATAGTTTAAAGTTCTACCGTATCATTTTCGTAGTAGTGAACGGGAGGCAGATATAGCGATATATTATATTCATTTACTTTTTTTCATCGTGAGGGGTGTTGGTATTGAACGATTTTCAAAGACAGCGCTTATTCTGCTGCTTGATGGTGCATCCACCAATTTTGCAGTCAGCCTTCACGTCGATATTTCCGTAAGCGTATTTGCGCAGCGTGAGATATTCTTATAATTTTTCATTCTGAAACAGCTGCTGTTACCTTTTTGAGATCGTCGTACACGAATTAGTAATTCTCTACGCATTAATATCGGGATTTCGTTTTTAGGCTCGTTAACTGTTACGAATGCTGTGAAAACCGCTCTCAACTTTCTCGACATATTTCGCCTTTAAGAGATGTCTCCTGAGTCGCGATTTAAGATTACTTCGATTTGGAGCGGGCTGGTAATTTGGCGCGCATGTCTTCGGTACGAAATCGTTTTTCCGCTTTCCAAATGCCAACGCGCTAAATTTTCGATAATGCTGAACTGAGATAACGGAGATGTAATAAAAGGATGTTTGTTAAAGAGGCCGTCGAGTGTAGAAGACTATTTTTATACGGAAATATCGATGCTTGAAGCGAAAACAATGTTAATGGGAGTGGTGTTTTGGGTCTTTTTTTTTTTCTTTTTTTTTTCCTTTTTTTGAAGTGTTACATTTCTAACTGCGCAGAATGACGCTGCTTGAAGAAGTGGCAATAATAAAGTTAGGAAGACACTATTACTCGGCCTAGTTTCGAAACGGGCCTCTGAATCTCATCTAACGCAGGCTCAACGCATTCCAGCACAGTTGTTGAGAGAATAATTTGATAGCTCAAGTCTTTCGCAAGCGTAATTGAAGAACCCTTTTTACCCGGCTCACCGCTCTACAGATATTAAACGAGACATTCATTGTTCACCCTTTCGCCCCTAGAGTTATACGCATTTTAGTGAAATTACTGGGACTGGTCCCCTCAAACTTGTTGGTATTGCTTAAAGGGCGTGATACGATACACGGCCGAGCCGTAAACAGCATACTTAAACGACGAAGCTTGTGGAACACTCCGAGTGCTTTGACGCGTGCACGAAGGAAGTTTATCGAGAGTAATTTTTTATTTTTCGACTTTTGCTGTTCCGGATTTCAATTTTTTTTTCAAGTTAGCTGGCAGGGATTTTTTTTTTTTTTTACAAAGGATACGTCGCAAACAATTTAAACAGCGGCTGACCACGTTCTGCGAATGGAAAAGGTAATTATCGAAGAGACCAGCAGACAGATTTGAACGCAAAATAACAGTCGTGAAACAATGGGGGAATAGTTACCGTCTCGGATTTTTGTCGGGGAAATGTTTCAGCGGCTGGTTTATTTAGCAACAAACAACAAGGAATAATAACACCACGTAATTTGAAACGCAGCGTGACATTTTAGCGGAAAGATGTTTTTTATTTCGATTTTTCGGGCGTGCTTCGAGAGGATATGTGAGTCAGATGACATTTTAGTTACTACTCGAAGAATGCCTAGAAGGGATCCACGGAGGCGTAAAGTTTCCTATCGCGCCGCTACTGCAAGCTCGATTATTAAAACGAGTTTCAATTAAGCAAGCTCTTTAACTTAACGGGCGATTCTTATGTCATGCGTTCGAAAAATCCCGTCATCGGATGATGATTCATCAAAAAAGATAATATCAAATGATTACGTTACAATCGTTGGAAGAATTTCGACGCGAACCCTACTCCTTTCTACCATAAATTTACTCCCTATAGTCTCATGGGGCAATTCGATTTACATCTTGGTTTATTTTTTGTTTCGTTTTATTGTTTCATTGTTTCTTTTACCATCGAAGCCTATTTAAATATAAACGAACTTTCATTGTTCTTATTTTCACACTTCTTCGTCCACTGTCAAAAATATTAAAATCCTCTTTTTATTATTCACACATTTTTAACAGTTTCTTTATTGTGCGGCTTTTCGGTATTTAACCGGACTGACACCCTGCGACTAACTTACAAATAGGCAATTGTTCGTCTAATAATAGAGCTATCTTCTTTAACGTAAGTCTTTCTTTACTGTTTTGAAATACTATTTTTCAACTCTGCATTCATCAGTCAAAAGCAAATATTTTGTATCGCAAGTTAAAAATAGTAGTACTCCATGACGTATAAGATAAAAGAGCTTTTTAAATACATTCCATTTATTAAAAGCAGTATATCGGACATATAAGCTAATCGGCTTATCGCTTTTGCTGGCTCCCAATCCGGTCTCCAAAAACTTCATTTGAATTCAATATAAAAATAAATAAATAAATAACGCAAAAAAAATAAAGCAAGACATATTAAATAACCTTCTACGATCATTCTTTACTGTTAATAATTCGCAAAACTTTTATTTTTTTTTATTTTTATCAACTTCTTTCCAACCCCTGAAATGTTGTTATTCCGTGTAATAATAGTTAAATGTCGTGTTTAATTAGGCCCACCTTATTAAAATCATAAATAAGGAAAATCCGGGATATAACATTTCACAAAAATAATAAATACATAGATACAGGGTGCGGCAGCATAACTTCCTTTTTTTTTAAACGTGCCACTTTTTTTCTACTAAATTTTGTTAAAGAGAAATAATAACAGAAAATCGAAATAACATACTCTAGATCCCCCCCCCCCCCTATTGGGGCAATATGTATGCTTCTTCCCTTCTCGCAGTTTTATTTCGATTTCCCGTTATTATTTCTCTTTAACAAAATTTAGTAGAAAAAAAGTGGCACATTTAAAAAAAAAGGAAGTTATGCTGCCGCACTCCGTATAAAGTCAAACTAATCAATGATCAAATATCAGGTGACAATCAATTCAAATTTTAAAACTATTTTATTCATATCGTGACGGTAATATCGCCTAAAAATAATCGTATCATTTCATTCGGGCTGCTGATCTGAGGAGTGCCATTTTTAAAAGTAACCAGGGATCTTTCACCGTAATAAAAATGATCGCATATACTCCACGCAAAATTGAAAGATATACTACTACTTTTTCGAGCATTTGTGTTCATTATCGTAGTGTATGTATATAAAAAAAAAAAAAAAAGAATAATATAAGTCGGTAATGGTGCATAGTCAAATATTTTTAAAAAAAAATGGTTATAAAATGAAAGTAAAATAAATAGGAAATTAGTTGTTTTTTTTTGTTTTTTTTTATATTTTATAATAATATATATTAATGTAAGGGGTTCCTCCTACATTGATTTAAATATATCAGTATGAAATGCAAAAAAAATAATTAATTTTCTATTGGTTTTACTTTTGTTTTATGGCATGTTTTAAATATTTGACTTTCGATCCTATTTATATACAATCGACTTTTGTTGCGATAATATTACTATTTTCTTTACCATATACATCAGTTATTGCACACTTACACCGTGGTAATGAACATAAATATTTTGCACGAAGTATTATATTTTTTAAAGTTTTAATATTTCAGTTTTGTGTTAATACATATATTGAAGGTTGAATTTGTTTATTCAAATAATTTACTACATTTTTTTTCTTTCTTTCAAATTAAAATTATGTAATTCGATTTCGTTATTGACGTTGCGTATTGTGTTATCTGTTAACTCGAACAAGTATACCTCGCGAGAGGAATACACCTAACGTAGGTATATGCCCCTGCAACGGTCGCCGCCCCCCGCCCCTAGAAAGTTATCCACTGCTGCAGCTAACGATGCAACTTCCGATCAGTTACGTATTAATACGAATTACGATTCGCCTTCGCTTATCAACAATGTAGCACTCTTCGCTGCCGGTGAGTTTAATAATAATCAGAACTCTAATGATACTAACAACAAACAATTAACAGAGCTGGTTGAACACAGAAATCATCACACTCCGATCTATACGTCGTTATTATTTCTGCTTAATATGTCGTGCGAAAATACTGATATAAATATAAACTCTTAATATACGGGAAACGATGAAAACATTTCAAATGCCCATACGAATATAAATGATTATCAATGCACAGAAACCAATTTAAAACACGGTTGGCAGGAAGTAAGAAGAAAACAAACCGAAAAAAGAAACAGATCTCTCGGTGTCTTAAGCACTCCGAGTAGCAGCTCTAATGATACTAGATCTAAAAAAGTATCTATAACAACTAGACATCGATTTTCTAACCTCGCTCCTCAAGGTGAAAGCGAGAATGACAAAATCAGTGGAAACGTGAGCATTATTAAATCTACCACACCTCCACCTGTTATGGTTTATGGAGTAACAAATTATAATAAAATGTTAGCTGACTTTAAAAAAATATTGAGACAAAATAAAATGTAGACCTCTATAAGTAATAAACGTGTTGAAGTTAAAACTAACGAAATTGATGAATATCGTAAATTAGTACAATATCTGAAAACTAGCAACTTAGACTACCACACGTATCAAATTAAAAGTGAAAGACCCTTCCGAGTTGTTACCAGAAACCTTCATCATAGTCTAGAAGTGCAAGTACATCCGTTCTAGCCGATAAAGGACATTATGTCCGGAGTATTATTAAAACATCGGGTAACGAAACAGCCCTTACCCATCTTTTTTGTCGACATCGAACCACATCCTAATAACAAAGAAATCTATAAATTACAGTATCTTTTAAATATGAAAATAAATGTTGAAGCTCCCCTCATGTAAAAAAAGGAAATTGTTCAATGTGCACGCTGACAGTTGTGTGGGTTATTGTAATAGACAAGCCACTTGTGTCAAATGCGCCGGGACACATTTTACTCATGAATGTACGAAAGACAAAAGTGCGCCTCCTACTTGTGTTTAATTTACGAAAATGAGCATCCGGCCAACTACAAAGGTTGTTTACTATATAAACAATTACAACAGCTTCGTACAAATTCAATTAAATCATTTAATAGATCGTTAAGCTCACAACGGATTCCCCAACCCAACGATATTCACATATGCATCGACAATTAGTAAACCAATCTAACTTGCAATTTGCACCTGTGACAGAACAACTAACGAAAAATATTCCAAATAAGCTTACCTATTATCAGGTAATCTGTGAAATATGCAAAATACCACCTCCACCAGCTCTGCCAATAGTGGCATCGAGCAACTCATAAATTCGTTTCTTGTTGAGATAAAATCATTGTTTAAAGATTCAACAACAAAATACAACGTTCAGTAATATAATCAGTACTATCATGCTGCTCTTGTTAATAAAAATTGATGGAAAATACTCAGAAAGTGTCTTATAAAATTTGCTTTGTGGAATGCAAACGGACTACTACAACATCAACTTGAATTAGAACACTACCCAAATGTAAACAATATCGATATTTATCTCGAAACCCCGGTTCACCGACAAAAGTTACATGAATATTTCAAACTATGCCGTTCATTGGACTATATATCCGGATAAAGAAGCTCATGCAGGAACAGCCATAGTCATTAGAGAAAGCATTCCCCATTGGGTGGAAGAAAAATACGACAAAGATTACTTACAGGACAATAAAACTAAGAAATAATTCAATTATGTTAGCAGCCGTTTATTGTCCACCAAAGCACAATATACAACAGCAGGCATTTATAGATTTTACTAAAACAATGGGAAATCACTTTATTATCGGAGGTGATTTCAACGCAAAAAATATCTACTGGGCCTCGCGCTTGACTACACCTAGAGGACGAAGCTTAAAAACGGCTATCGACTCGGAAAAATGCAATGTAATATCTGGAGGCCAACCAACAGTTGGCCAACAGACATGAAGTACTTGATTTACTCGACTTTTTCACCATAAAAGGTATCTCGAGTAATTATATGGCAGTTGAAAACGATCTATCATCTCTATCTTCGGACTATTCAATCGTCCCACTATCGATTAATGTACAAGTATGGCCCAAGGAACATAAATTGGTATTATGTAATAAGTACACACAAATTGGAATAAATTCAAAAATCTGCCAGATGATTCCATAAATTTTTCTATTTCACTAAAAACCACAGAAAATATAAATGAAGCTGTTTACGTCTTCACAGCCCACATAGCAAACGCGGCTTATAAAATTACACCATTGATGAATTACACATCTCCACAATCTTTGGTCTATCTTGCTTCTGTGCCTAGACAAGTAGCAATTAAAAGACAACTAAGGAGACGTTGGATACGAACAAGATGATGTCCAAATGATAAAAAAAGGTTTAAATAGAGAGATCAGAAATCTTAAGTCGTTATTACAAAACTATAAAAACAATTCATTTTGGGGATATATCATCACAAATCTGTCGCTAATGCAGGACAGTAATTATTCGTTATGGAGAGCAGTTAGATGCGGAAATAAACCAATACGTAGAAATGAACCGGATAAAAGCAGTTAATAGTAGTTGGATTGTAAATGTTGCTGCTAAAGCAGATCTGTTCACTATACACTTATCAGGAATTTTTAAACCGCACAATACAAAATCGCCGGTCAAGAACGGCGTCCATGATTACTTAAATCAAAGTTCGAATAATCCGCCGAATAAAACCAATTTAACTCCGCCAGGTGAAATTAACGGAGTAATAAAGAAATTGAGTAACAAGAAGGCACCAGGGTACGATCTCATAACGGGACGCATTTTGAAAGAGTTTTTTCAAGATACAATGCGATTGTAGAGCTTCAATATGTTCCTATACTGTGGAAATTTGCCAATGTTATGATGATTTTAAAACTAATTAAACCTCCTCAAAGTGTCCCTCTTCTTATTGGCCAGTTTCACTTTTATTAATTCTGGCCAAAGTTTTCGAAAACCTCTTAAAAATGAAAATACAAAAGTTCATAGACAAGAAAGAAATAATACCAAATCATCAATTTGACTTCCGAATTAGGCACTCAGCAGTACAACAAGTGCACCCCGGCTAATTAACAAAAATGAAGAAACATTATAAAAAAAAAAAAAAAGAGTTACTTCGGCCGTCTTCCTTGATGTACAACAGGCATTTGATAAAGTACAGCATCCGGGAATTCTTTACAAGTGTAAAAAAACACTACCAATTCAGTATTACAATATTTTGAAATCCTACTTACAAGACAGATATTGTTCCGAGTTGTAGTAAATGGAACAGAATCATCCATATATAAAATTGAGACAGGTGTACCTCGAGGAAGTGTACTTGGTCCCCTCTTGTATTTATTGTTTACTTATGATATGCCAGAAACTGATGGTGCACTACACTAGCAACATTCACTGACGACATGGCAATCATGGCAACACAAGAAAACCCAGAAAAGTCCACAGAAAATTTACAAGATGTTCTAAATAAATTCATTGATTGGATGAATAAATGGAAAATAGTAATAAATGAAAATAAAAGTAACCACATTATTTTTACAAAGAGAAAAATTAGTTGTACGTGACAAATGTCATATATTTATAAATAACATATCTTGGAGTACACCTAGATGAAACACTTATGTGGCTTCATCATATCAAGACAAAGATAACAGAACTAAATTTGAAAACAGGACAACTTCATTGGTTGCTTGGACCGTGTGTTCCCAATTACATATTGCAAATAAAATATTACTATACCACACGGTATTAAAACCGATATGGCTGTACGCAGCTGAATTATATGGACTAATAATAGAATGTAATAGCGTTCTTCCGTCAGGTGTTTAATCGGTATATTGTGATCGTGATATGTCTCTCCGTCTGAATTTAAAAAATCAAAATTAAGACCTAGTAAAACTACATGGAACTCTTAGAATTTTTCGCGTCAAGAATTATTCTAACTGAAGCTCGTTGTTTCTGATGTAGCTCGATACTCAAAATATAGCAAAAAAGAATTCCGTCTTCCGGCAATACACTGACATAGAACGACGGTAGAGTACCATTACTAGTTTCCACAGTTGGCATTTATTTTACAGAAATCATAGAGCATTTCAACAACTAACAAATGTTTCATTATTTCCGAACCCCCGAGCACTGGTCAGTCGTTGCGCAATCGGTACATTCAAAATTAAAACTGACTACAGTTAAGTTTACCATACGAAAAAAATAAGAAGAAAAAAAAATCAACATTTAGTCATATAAAAGGGCTGATTAACGGAATGTGAAAATGGATCAACAATCCAACAACCCCTCCTTCGTCATATCGATTTCGAGCGTTCTATCAATTCGTACACACTTAATATATTAATTACAATGTAATTCTTAGGCTGGCCCCCATTAGAAAAAAATGTTCCAAAAAATGTCTAAATTTTATGTAACGTTTACCGACTTCCAAAAAGAAGGAGGTATTCGTTGCGTATTTCTTTTTTCCTTATGTTTGTTTACGCATAACTTATATTTATATAGGCCGATTTTACTGATTCTTTGCCCATTAGAAAGAGTACCGAGCATGTGGCGGAATTTTTTACCATCGATGTATAATATATCACGGTATAGCATTCGCGGTGATCTTATACACAACAGGACTACTACACTGCAGTCGTATGAGCGCCGTGCAGATTATGCTTGCATCTATACGCCGTGGTATTTTTCCACTAGCGACGTAGCGTAAAACCAAAAAAAAAAAAAAAAAAAAAAATGAATAATTCAACAACGAATAGCGAGAAGCGAATTGAAGACAGTGACGTATGGTTACCGGAAGGAAAAACAAAATTTTTTTTATATATATCGCGAATCGTTTTGCTAGAATTTTCTGTTCCAGATTATTCTCTCCGAATTAATATAAATAAAGGTAATATTAATCTTCGTTTAGTTTAGTTTTGATACGCGGTCGAGCGACATCGAATTAACTAAGACGCGAAAACGCTGAGTCATCGGTGATGAATCTTTAGTTTGTACGTGTCCGCGACTATGAAAGGTTTTCTTTTTTTTTGTCTGTTTTTAATTTGTGTTTTTTTGTTGTTCGCTTTTTTTTTGTTTTTAAATAAATTTATTTCGTAGTAAACCGTGTGTGTTGATACCCAGAAATATTTTGTATCGCTGATTATTTTTATTGACGATCGCCGCGGCTCGTATTCGAAGCACTCTGAGAGAGATATTCGCGATGGCCGCAATTTCAGTCGAGGATTTTTTTCTTCCATTATTAACGGACTTTACCTCTTTGCAAGAGATGGCATTTTTATCAAACTTTGGCGAAATATCAAAACATTTCGACACCGGGTTAATTAAGGTAATTAAGACCGCAGCCGGTCATCATCGAACTGGAAAATATCTCCTTCTGGGAAACATTCGTAATAGCCGAGATTTTCCATATTAGCGAAAATAACGATTTTCGGGAAAAAAGGGAAAAAGGAGGAGCGCCAAATACTACTATGTACGAGGAAATGAAAGTCACAGCAGAGGAGAGAAAAAACTTTCAACAGATAAGGGAACCGAATTACAAAATAGCGGAGGTGCCGAGCGTGTCAGGAAAGAATATTTAGGGGATGCGTTCTATAATGAGGTGAAATAAAATTCGGTCGGGACGAGGTGACGTCACCGAGCAGATTTCCAACGGTACATTAAACTAACTTTAACCGAATATGCATCACTATCGAGATTTTAAACCTCAGCGCCATTTAGAATTTATTCTGCTCGATTAAATGAAACGAATCATCGCCGTATGCAGTCTAATGGTCACTTTTAAAAGAAGCCACTGGCCATCATAAAATCACTAATAATAATTTATAAGAAGAATAATTTGTTTTTTGTTGTTTTTTTTGTTTTTTTGTTTTTTTTTGCATCGAATAAAATTCACGGAAAAAGAATGATCGGAGTAATACCAGTTCTACGGGCGACGATGAAATATTGTACAATACTTGCCTACTTTTATATTTGGACCTACGTTAATTCCTTAGCTTAGACACTGGCACATTTTTCTAAGTAGGCCTTCTTCCATCGAGGAAATATATATTACCGTACAAGGTTTTATACGATCGTGTCTTCGGATAATACACTTATTAGCTTCACTGTCGGTCCATCACATTTTACGAGTGGGGCGTGTTTTACTGAAGCCCCGACATAACACCGAATTTCCTGTCGGCGTTAAATAATGGTGGACGACTACGTAAATGAGTTTATTAATTACTTTAACTGTTATATAATGCTAAAAAAAAAAAAAAAAAAAAAAAGTAAAAGAAGACATATCAGGCGAATATACCGCGTAACTAATAAAATTGTAACTAAATATATCGTGTTTCATTAACGTGTGAATATCTATGCACGGCGTACAATGTTAACTTGTTTTTTCTGTTGAAAATAGTGAAACAAAATCCGATTTTATTTGGCGAAATTTAATTCATATGACATAGTAGTACATCGGTTATTACGAGTATTATGAAAAGGGAATGATAGAATTTTTCGAGTGCAAATGTTCGCAGCATGATGTATACAGACAGCGTCAATATACGTTTTATTTCGAGTCGTGAGATGGGCGGATGCTCCAAATTTAATGTTCACCCGTGAACATTGTGAATTTTTTACCACGATTGATCTTCTTCAAGTTAATGTTGTCTCACCGCTGACTGTAATAGGTACACAAAACAGTAGTCATTTTGTATCTGTTGAATTAGAATAACAGACGCTTTCAGATAGTTGTATAAGATGAAAACTTTTCATTATATAACGCAGTATAGTGTATACCCCGAAGGAAGAAGAAATCCGGGAAGAAGAAAGACCGCTTGGATAGATAATATAAAAAAATGGACCGGAATTAAGAAAACAGAAGATCTAGTCAGAATAGCAAAAGATCGAAATCAATTCCAGCAGATAATCCAATCCATACATGATGATTAAGCAATACCCGAATCGGGTGGCACGAGAAGAAGAAGAAGAAGTGTATACCCCAGGTGTAATGTAAGAATATACGCACGCGTTTAAGCTGATGTTACTTTTAATAGCGTTTATTTCGCCGATTCTGTCCCATGAGTCGATTTGCTGCAAATGCACCTTCCTCTGGCCGAAAATAATTGTAACACAAACACGAATGTTCTTTTCTTTCGAATATGCGCAAACACCGCCATTGAGAATTTAAATTGAAAATCAGACAACAGTGTCAATTCGATACACCGATCCTTTTCGGATTCTATTTCATTTAAGAGATATGATCTTTAACAAATCACGTATGGCTGAGAAAAAAGACGGTTCTTTTACCTATGTTAGCATTATTGCAGTCGTGTATGTGAGTTACAAGTATACTATGGCTTTTCACCACACGCTGATTCTATTTATAGTCATTGCAGACTGTATATATTCGGGAGCGCCTCTCATTGCAGTCGTTGCGGATCTCGAATTAAAAGTGACATCTTTTATTCAAATTGCGATCGCTTGGGTAAGTAAATTTTTGTATTTTAATGGTTGCTACTGTAACAAGCCTTCCGAGAAAATACCATGTGTAGGTACGAAATTATTCAAAAAGCATCGAAAAGTACTTAAAAAGAATCGATATTCATCCGGTAGGATTCGCCCCACTTGAAATTGAAATGATTTTAATAATTCTCTTATTTTTCCAATACAAACTACAAAATGAAATGTTGGTTCTTTATTTTTTAATAATAATAGACCTTTTTTTTTTTGCCTTTATTTATATTCTGCGCGATGTAATTTTTGGTTTATTCAAAATTGAAGGATATTCAATTTTTCTTTTAGATTTCGAAATCGAGTGAATGAAAAAAGAAAAATAGTTTTTATTAATTTTGCGCAGTTCGCTTATTCTGATGATTGTATTTTTTATACTGATACAATTATGGAGAGTAAATTAAAAAACTAAATTAGTTTTGTCAAAATGGAAGAAATTAATAAAACTCAACTGAGTAAATGAAGTAACAAAACAAATTTGATAACATGGTGAAACAAAACAATGCTTCCCGATCGTGTATAATGACATTATTTATATATATATATACATATAGAATCATGATTATAGTAACATTACCGAAAAAAATATTGAATAAATTTCATTAAATCAAAATTCCATGCAGTGAATTAAGTTTATTATTTCTTTACGATAATAAAAGTGATTATCGCTACTGCTAATTATAATTAGTTGTTATTAATGTAAAAAGACACATTTGTGATTTATTAAAATACACTCTTAATATGTATTAGTATTCGTAATCCATGAATTTTACATTTTACAAGAGATTTAGCTATTTTATATAGTACAGTATACTTTTTTGCAGATTTATGAAAAGAATCATCACCTTTTCTCCAATTACATATTATATGCCTATTCAGACTGTTTAGAAGCTATTAATTAAATTATTTAACTGTAAATTAATTTAAAATATCATTTCATAAATTGTTCGACATCTTTCGGATATTATAAATGACTGCGCAATTAATTAGTTAATTGTTAAATTTTGAATAATAGTGCGTGTTATACGAATTTACATTATGGAATACAGTTGAAAGAGTTGAACAAATCTATACACAGCCTTTACTGACAAAACAAGTTATAGCTGGAAATCATATCGCAAGAATTACCTACTAGCGCTAGAAGTATTTCGGATACTTTGTTCGAGAAGTCCGACAATACAGTTGAAGATTTCGGGACTTACAAACCGATTGTTTATTGGCGTGTACAAAATGTACCTTCGATTTCGTTAATTGGTCCACAATTATTTCCCTTGTTCAATCGTTCAAAAGCCGTTTATATATCCTCTTAGTTATACAAATGAAACATTTGGTGAATTTAACATTATCGAAAAAATTATATAAGCTCCATACTACTCGTTATTCCCCATCTAGGCACACTTTTATTAATAGAAAACAAGAAGAAGGAGGGTGTCTCTCAAAATATATCGCAGAATTGCGAAAGTTCGTTGCACCTTGTAAATATAATGCTATACATAACGTTACGCAATGTATTCATAAGTGTTTTAAATTTGAACGTAATCCTGGACAGACTACTCTAAAAATTAACGATATCACATTGGACAAGGCAATTGAACTGGCAGTAGTCATTGAGAAGATAACCTCGAATGTGTATGAAATTTTAATGTGCTCCTTTTAATAACTACGTTTTCATTGGTAGTTTTTTTTCTACCGAGCGTTATTTATCTAATCTTTGAAAATGATTTGACAAAGAGCTTCGCTTCTGGATGCTTTATTTCTTTTCTATCTTCGTCCTTATATTTCTGTTGGTATTATCTACCTCTACGATTTTACTATTATTCGCTTGCCCACCCGTGGCTTAACACATCCTTTCCATCACGACGCCTTTTGATTCTTTTGTCTCGGAAATGGCTTTTATCATGTATTTTAATTTTACATAAATCCTTTTTTCTTAAAGGTCGACTCCTTTTGTCGATCAATTCCTCATTCCCCTTGGTTCTTTTTCGGTCTGCACCCCGGTTCCTTTGAACATTGTTCTCTTAAGAAGATCTACATTTACTCTTTTCTTGTTTAATGCTAATTTAGAATTTAAAATCTTTTTAAATTCACCAATATCCTCTTTCATATTTAATTTGATCTTTTCACCTCTCTTATATAGACCTCCTTTAACGCGCTTATTAATGATCCATTTTGACATTTTCAGCGAATTCGCTATCACAAAACGTAACTTTCACTTCAGTCTTTAAATTTCAAAACTTATTTTTCCCATTTATCTTCAACACGTGTCTTTTGTACTTTCACGCGTTTTTCGCCTTTCTCTATCTTCCTCGTCGTTTTGCGATTTGTTTTTCTCTTCTTCACCACCGCACTTTGTAACTCGACATGTCGCTTTCCTCATTTCTCTCGATTTCCTTCCTGACACCTCTTACTTTCTTCTACAGTCCCTTTCTTTCTAGTTGCACTTTCCTTCTTTCTATCCTCTTTAACTTTTTCTATTCCTTTCGCAGATTTTTATCCGTTTTCTCTCCTTTTCATTACTTTTCCTACCCTCTTCTATCACTTCCTCTAAATCGGGGATTTTTTTATTCATTTCAAATTTTCAAAGTTTTGATCAATACTCTATTAGTATTTATAGACTTCGATAAAATTCTTATTAATTTCATTAAATTCTGTTAGATTTCGATTAATTTCTTCTTGTTTTTTTCAAATTTTTCATTTCAAAATTCCATTAAAACGTTTAGTTCCATTATTATTTAATTCGTTAATTTAAATTTATGTTAAATTTAAAAATTTAACGCTATTATTTATTTAAAAATGATTATAATGTTTACGTAGTTTCGTCCGTGAGAAAATAATTTTCTAAAATCAGAGAGACACCAAATCTAACGGCATTACAATATATGTGTGATATATTTATATATCTATATTAGAAAAGTAAAAATAAAAACAATACAATGATCGAAAGAAAGATATTAACTGAAATGTATCATGGACCCTGCGAGAAGCTGATAAACGAAGAATTGATGCGTTCGAGATGTGGACTTGGCGAAAAATGCTGAGAATCCCGTAGACAGCGAAGCGCACAAACAACTCGATTTTAGACTAATTAAACATAGAACAACGTCTCTCGGTTACTTGTCAAAAGAGAATTATGAAATACTACGGTCATATTATGAGAAGAGAAAGAGATAGCCTTGAAAAATGCATTATAGTGGATCCAATAGAAGGAGCAAGGCCTCGTCCTCGACGATGGCTAGACACAATAACTGCACTAAGCGATCAAACGCGAACCACGGCAATGAGAATCACAGCCGGAACAGAAGTCGCTGGGACAACTAGTACTTGGTAGATTAAAATAGAGGTCACGATGAGCAGTTATTGCGACTATGAAGAAGAATTTATAACATACTGCCAAATGTTTTTTGTGCATGCGACCATTAAGATTCGAATGTGACCTTTGACGGATTAAATCAGTATCCGTGTAAATTCCGCGTAATGCGAATAAGAACAATCACTTTTGAAGGTGGACGCAAATTAGTAGTCTCTATAAGAATCAACCCGGAAAGTGATAAAGATTAGAGAACGAATGAGAACTGTTATTACGCGATCGCATTCATTGGATAACAATTTAAAAAAAGTATTTATGTTCCAACTGCATTTATTTTAAATAACTCCAAAATTACGGTTTTTAATCTATATCGCTTGGAATTTATAGCGGCCCTAATTTCTGGCGTTGGGAATTTAAAATTTTTTATTGCTTTGCTTTTTACATTTGTTTCCCTATTATGTGTAATCTTTCGGCTGTTAATGCAGTTTCAATTGCAGGGTACTCGTTGTCATCGTCTTAAACATTATTTCAGCAAGCTGGAATGGACTAATAGCGCCTTCACTCTAAATAAATCTGCGTAGACCGGCCATCTAATAGGCCGTGGAACCATATCATAGTTGGTTAAGCAGCGGCGTTTTTTTTGTTCATGTAGGATTCAATTCCGCTGCCACACTGAAAATATAGAAAAATCACTTGCGCCGAGTTAATGTCCATAATTACTGAGCGCAAAGGAATGGAAAAAAAAAGTAAACAAATAGATTTGAACATGTTCATCCTGACTTTAATAAACCTTAAAGGGAGTAAACTTTATGTAAAGGAAGGATATAGAGGTCATGTTGGCATATGTGCCGCTAGCCGCGTATCGAAGTTAAAGACTCTCCATTGTTCATTTCGGTCACGTTTCTAGGGCCACAAATGCCACAAACTTATCTGCTATAATTCTATCTCGCGTTATTTCTACTGCTGTGTAAAGCGCATTTCCAGCAAAAAGGCCCGGGCTTTGTCTTTTAGTTCACAAGGAGAGTATCGGCTATTTAAATTCCACCATCCGGAAGGAATTATTTGAACTCTGATTATTCTTCACGCCGGAGAGACCATTAAATTTACGTTCCTCCGCACAGACTCAGAGAATAGCTCTTATGGGGTGCGAGAACAGATAATAAATATCCCTCCGCATTTGTATAAGTCAATTAATTCGCCGTAGTAGGTATTCAGATACAGGCGCTATCTTCCTTTAACTGTATACGCACTCTTTTCTGCAGTGCCTTCTTCGTTTCTTAACATCGCTTCTCTTATTATCATCTTTTTGATCTCAGCTGCATACCTCCTCCGTTTGTAACTAAAAATTTTATTGTGAAAAATATTACACGCTACAAAATACGATTATATTAATAATAAATGGACGTATTTTTATCTATATCTGTTTTCCGAATCGTTTTTTACTGGCACAGAGTCATTACGGTCTAAAATCTCGTTTAATTGTACAATTTTCTAAAGGGAGCATACTAACCCAGGTCGTTTGCTTTTAGAAGACATTTATTTATGTTATCAACCGGCCACTGCTTAACTATCAGTTTCCAAAGTCCTATTTCTGTATTCATTAAATCTTCTAGAATTGGTAACAGCAATTTAATTAATGGTGCCTCATCAGCGGTGTCTATCTTGCCATTTATACTTTTCGGTCGAGTATGGTACACCTTCCTATGATTCCTGGTTGTTCCACCTCTAATATTTTTAGTCTTATACTCAAGCAACCGGTGATAATAATATAACTTCTTTAGAGACATTTCTTTTTTTTCTTTCCACCAGCTGATGTTACTACTAACCTGATCTTTTTTAGGGATTATTATCTTTAAGCGTCTTTTTTGCTGATTACTTATCTTTTTGATTACCGTACTTTTTGTCAGTACTTCATGGGAACAATTCGAGAAGCTGCATGGAACGCAACACCATTCCCTATAAACAGCAACATAACTCATTGAAAACCTGCTATCCTCTCGAAGTCAGGCAACTGGTCAAAGAAAGAAGAAAAGCAAGACGTATCTGGCATAATACCCGAGGACCAGAAGACAAAAATACGTTCAATCGAATAGACAACAAATTGAATAGATTGATCTCTGAAATAAAACAAAAGAGTATTGCCAACTTATTGGAAGAATTAAAAAACTATTCCCTATGGAAAGCGAATCGACGTTTCAAACAGCCAGTAGTCAGAATACCGCTCCCAAAAAACGAAACTGGAAATTGGTTATGACGGGATGAGAAAAAAACTGACTTATTCGCCAGACATTTGTCACGAATATTCCAGCCATACAACATTCAATCACAGGTTGAGCTAAGTACTGTAGTAATAGATAAAAACAATTAAACCTATTGATAAAGTAGTAAAATAAATAGATAACATCAATCAAAAAAAAAAAACACCAGGGGTAAAATTAAAAGGAATAATACTACTAACGTATACATATTTAACGCCTGTTTACGCTTGCAACATGTACCCGAAAGTTTTAAAACAGCTCAGATTGTTATGTTCCAAAAACAGAGAAAACCAGCGGAACGTGTTACATCCTATCAACCAATATCGTTATTACCAGCAATATCTAAACTATTTGGAAAGTTGTTACTTAAGCTATTCATGCTACTCACCAGACTATCAATTTGATTTTCGCAGTCAACATTCTATTGTGTTACCAGATACATTGAGGGTAACCACCTCAATAATAGAAAGATCGTTTGAAGAGAAAAAAAATTTTGCTCGGCGGTCTTTCTGGAGATTGAGCAAGCATGTAACCGAGTTTGGCATCAAGGACTCCTACACAAGTTGTAGTCCTTGACTTCCTGTTAATTGGTACCGTCTACTAAAATCATACCTCTCAGACAGACAATTCTGCGTAGCCTATGGAAATGCGAGATCATCCTTCCATACAATACAGGCAGGTGTACCACAGGGTAGCGTCCTCGAACCTATTCTGTATCTTCTGTTTACAATAGACATACTAACAAGACCAAATACTGCGATTGCAATGTTCGCTGACGATACAGCAATACTGTCAGTAAGCGGCTCACAAACTGAAGCAACTGAAAATCTTCAATGACCGTCTATCAAACTGGACGGAAAATTATCAAGCTAAATGAGCAAAAATCTATCCATACTACTTTCGCCCTTCGTGAACGAAATGCGCGTCATGTAGTGTGTTCATAAATAGACGACAAGTGCTAATCTCTGATTCAGCAAAATACTTAGGTGTACGTCTAGATGCGAAATTGACTTGGAAAACTCACATTGTGTCAAAAGCTCAACAGATTCGAGAAAAAAGCAAGTGAAATGTGTTGGCTTGTCGGGTGACATTCCAAAATGAAACTTGAAAATAAACGACACTCATTTATGAAACCACCGTAAGACCGATTTGGACTTATGGAGTACAGATATGAGGATGTATCAAAATATCAAACAGGAACATTATTCAAGCGACCCAAAATAAATTCCTCCGTATGATAACCAATGCTCGATGGTTCCAATGGAACGAATCTTTACATACTGATTTAAGGATCAAATGGGTGGACGAAGTCATTAAAGACTTTGCCCATCGTCAGGAAGAAAGACTCCATATTCATCCGAACCCGGAAGTACTGGGTATTTTTCTTACTGCAGAAGATTTAAGACGGCTTAAACGTTTTAAACCGAACAACCTAGTCGTGTTGTAAAATGTTGTCGTATTTATTGTATGTGTATATAAATAGCAGTGGACTATACTCCTTTGCAACATGTCAATTTACTTTTAGTTATAAATGTTATTTATTTAGAAATAGTTCTAAGATTGTAATAACCGTACAGTTCCCTTAAGTGGCTGTTCTATATGTATATAAAAAAAAAACCGTACTTTTTGCTTCCTACCCATATTGATATTTCATATAAGATTCGTGACAGTACTATCGCGTTAAAGTATACGGCAAAACCATCATACGGTATTGATTGAGCTAATTTATATAATTCTGTTAGTGTTTGCCAAATTTTGATTGATAAATTTCTTATGTGCATATCTCAAGATAATGTTCTGTAAAAAGTTAAGTCAAGGTATTTCAATTTATCCGTCGTTTTCAACGGTGTACATCTACAATTCAAGGAAGGAGTCAAGCAGTTTTATAAACATCTATTATAATGTATACTATAATAGATGGTTTGTATGATTTGTGTGTTCTATATCTGTTGGCCGTTCTTATATAAAAAACCTTCGACTTTTTTATATTAATCATTAGATGTTTATCATGTGCCCACCTATAGTATTAACATCCTTTTGCAATAGTTTTTCGGCCACATGAATGTTACAGTACTCAATTACGAGGGTTATATCATCTGCATAAGCGTATACTGCTTATTAGTCTGTTAATTCGAATCTTTGCCGGTCACTTATGGTGAAGATTTAGCGACACGGACTAGGTACGTATATTTGCTTGTGTTGGTGATGTTGTCGCCAGGTAGCATTCAGCTGCGAGAAGTTAATAAAATCATGTAATGACGGTAAATCGAGAGAGAGAATCTTCTGTTATCTGTTATCAGTATTATCTTTTTCGCCTCTAATCGCGTCGGTCAGATAGTCCGTTTACCGTTTATCATTTACCGTTTACCTACGCAACTCGGCTAGTTTGTTGCGCCGCGTATATTTAGTTTTTCGGCTAAGTAGTCTCGGTATTATTTTTTCGTGCGAAGAATTCGTCTTTTTTCTAGTCGCCATTAAAATAATTTCATTTTGCTATCATTTATAACTTTTTTCCTCTCGGCGAATGTTTTGTAAACCATTTTGTTTTATTTTATCCGTTGTTATTACGAAATGAAATAAATTTTTGTATTTATCGTGTAAATTCCGCCCGGTTATTTTTGCGCGAATTCGTTGGACGTCCCGCTCGAGAGGCATGGTGAGTCGAATCACGGTGAGTGGAGGGGAGGGTGTCGTCCTATTTTGTATATTTCGTTTTTTTTTTTTTTTTGGTGTCTATGTTTTATATGTTTATTTTTGTTCCTGCTTACCTCTCACGTCTCAGTAAGATCGAAGAAAGGGAAAAATTATAACATTAGCAAATCAAAAATGTCTTTCCAGTAAATCGGGACTCGTCATTTTCGATTAAATTCGCAATAAATTAAATGCGAGTAATCAACATATTATTATTTAACTAATAGAGAATGAAAGTTAAAATTTAAAAAATAAAATATTAAAAAAAAAAATATCTCGATCTCAATGTTCACTATAAAAATTGAAAGAAATGCGCTAAAATGTAAAAACAATTATTCGATGATAAAAATTTAATAAAAACCGAAAGAAATGCACTAAAAAGTAAAAATAATTATTCGATGATAAAAATTTAATAATAAAAGTCGAATAAAAAATCAAAAAACTATTATTAAATAATAAGATATAAAGTGCAATAATACCTTAAGGTGATATTATGATGATTTTTATGCAACATTCATACCTTAATTAAAGTTTCGGTACACCATTTCTAGAGTAGGGAGTTAATAAATATATTTAACGCAGCTTTTAATGATTAATTTGTAATATCGGTGCCGACTTTAATAAATATTAATGTTGCATAAGAATTATCATAAACACCTTAAAGTCTCTGAAATTGTATATTAATTTTTACCGAATAATTATTTTTTACTTTTTAGTGTATTTTCATTAAATTTTCAGAGTAAATCTTTAAATATTTGTATTTTTTTTAACATTTTATAATTTTTGCCATAATACTTAAACTTTTTGTCTTGCTAAAAGCAACTTTTTTAAAAGTGACTAGCTTTTTAATTTGCGCTCTGAAGGGGTTTAAAATTCATGTTTTTTTATTTGAATCTATTTATGTTTATCCGTGTTAATCATCATTGATAATACTTTAATTTTTCCAAATTAATTGTTGTATTAACAAAAAAGGTTGTCTAAAGCGCCTACATTTTTTCACGTTTTTTGGTGATTACTGAGTATTTGTGTTCACCGATAATCACCGATATTCTCACATGGTCCCCACCACCGCTGAATAGTACACGTTCCAATGAATAAAGAGTATCATTGGAATCGAACGAACAAACATTAAAAAAAAACATACGGACCAACGAGCAATCTCCTTCTTATTTGAAGTCGGTGATAACACCGAATAATTTCGAACACACTTTGACATTCATGATCAAACATAAAGAACGGATAATAAATTATATGAGCAGCCGATATTGATTTGATCCATGTGCGATGGTTCGCGTAATTTTAATTTTACCTTATAATATTTGTATACATTCCCCATTAAGCTCAGTTTTTAAATTTGAACTTTTGTTTCATTATTTAAATTATAATATATCGACTGATTACATTTAATTTACGTAACATATTATACGAATAGTTTGGACGATTGGCTATTTATTAATGAAACTGCTTTCTTTATTACTGTCTCGAATCCCGGGATTTCAGTTTTCTTTTTTTTTTGTTTTCGGAACACCCCTTCAATACCTTCCATAAATGTTTGACCTTCAATAACTTCCTCTCTAACTGAGTTTAAGCGATGGTGCCGAATTTTGTCTCAGTAATTACTGATTGAAATTTTCAGAAATTTTTAATGAGTTAGATAAACTTTTTTTGCTTCACCCACTGAAGGTTTTGGTGGTGATTATGTCGGTGAAGTGTTTTGTTGAATTCTGATGACACTACAACTACAGTTTTCGATTCGTCATATTCTACAGTGGATACCATTAAGAAGAAATTTGTTGATAAAGAATTGAAAACTTATTTTGCACAAACAGAAAATTTAGTTCTGACAAAAAGAAGCCTCAAAATTCGGTTTTAATCTTTTCATATGTTTTCTTGATTCATGATAAGATGAAAGTTTTCTTCACTAAGTGCGAATATATATGTATATCAGTGGTGGCTCACGTAAGTTATGTTTGGGAGGCTCTTATCTAAAATTGCAATTTGAAAAATAAAAAAACCTTGTAAACCTAGCTTCTTTTTTCACCCGTGTTTTAAGCCGAATAAAGTAGTTCCTCAATGATAAAAAAGTATACATGAATTACCAGAATTATAAAAAAAAGTTACAGAAATTGCATATAAAAACCAAGTAAAATGCGAAGGTATTTTTGATAATTAAAAGTTTGAAAATGTAATTATTTTTTGGAACAAAAAGTCAAATTTTATGTTTTTCTTAAAAGTAAACATTCCAATGACTTATTCATCAAATTCTCGAATATTATGTATTAAACTTTTATTTACAGATATGAATGCTGGGCAGTGGGGGGATTTAAATAATATTCAGTCATGGAATTTCTTAAAATCGATGTTATCAACTTGAGGACGCGAAAAAATGCTCTTCGCATGCAACGGCGTCTAGATTAAATATAATTTAAGACTTTCGTGGTTCATTAATAAAACCGTGCTATTATTTTTGGTAAAATCCGCGTCAGACGTATTACGTGTTAACGGATCGAACAGCTTACTCTTTGTCTATCGGAACAATGAAGCAAAGTATGATCGGAAACGGTTGTATGTATGTATATAAAAATTTAACAGGTAGCTATACCCTTCTGATTGGTTAACATTGTTTTGTTCTCCCATTCGACCGTTTTATGACTACCTTAACGACGGTCTCTACATTTCATTTATTTTATAGCCATCAATGCGGTTAAAAACTTTTATGTTTTTCAATTTCGACCGTTTCTCCGATCAATCGAGCTTCTAGCTTATCCGATTTCGCTAAAATAACTATGTGTGTTATCGAAAACGATCATTTGATTGGTTTTTCTACGTTTTGTGTAGCTATGTGTTTTTTTACATAATTTTGACAACACGGACACGGGATCTATAGACAGCTGGCTCTAGTAAACGAGGTATTCTCATTACTCTTCAAAGGCATTTTTAACGATCGATCATAATTTATTTTTATATAAAATTCTGACAATTTTTTCTGATACTCCTTCGTCGTATGAAAAACTAAATTTCCTTCAGATTATTCTTTCTTCTTTTCTTGATCATTTTTCCTAAATTTATTGATTAATTTGGTTGCTCCGCCATCGCCAATTTTATATCCTTTATTCCGCAGTTTTTTCTGACCTTTTTATGAGAGTTTTATATACCCTTATCCTTTTTTACTTGAAAAATGCTACAAGTTTTTGTGTACGTATTTGTTCGTGTGTATCTGTTTCCAATAAACTAAAGTGTTTAGTTTATCATTTGCAACATTCTAACCAAAACATCTACAGAAATGGCGTTCTCCGTTGCTTTCTGATGCACCGTGAACAACTGTTCTAGTCATTTTTCGAGGAAGTAGTTTTGAGATATTTAAATCGTAGCAATGTTTTCAAAGTTTGAAAAACGACTTGCTTTTTCCAAATACTAGATGCACTCAAATAATAAATTCAAAAGTTGGTTCGGAACTGTTTGAAATAATTAACGAAATTGTCAGTATTCATTAACAACGCAGTTTCTAACTTCTGCAAGAATGTAATTTTTTCATTTGAAGCATTATTGTATAACAAATTTCTTCAGTGATGATAAAATTTTCATTTTCTACGTCGATTTTTAGTTTCATTGATTGTTTTAAGTTCCGTCACATTTTAGTTCCGCGCTAAGAAGAACACAATTCTTTCAGTAGTTCAAAATAGCAAAATGTAAGCGATTGTATCAATTCGCAAATAAGTAAAAGAAGTAAGAAAGAAGAATAAACAGAACGCATCATGCCTACTTGCCGTGAAATGTTGTTAATATTCAGACTCGGTGCATCCATACAGGAAATACTGTAAATTACAATAACAGTACCAGACGCAATCGTTATGGGGTGGGGTCATTTTACAAGAGCCCGCAAGTCATTGTTATATTACGATCAGAAAACTTTAGATATGTTCGTTTCTCCTACTTTTTTTAGATGTATTGAAGAGGCTTACATCACTTCGTGTGCTACAATTGGTTATTGCAGTCATGTGATGGTCGAATCTGTTTTTTAGGATGCTATTAAAACAACCACAGCGTAATAAGATTTGATTAGATGTGCGTTTTTAATCATTCATAGTGCGTGCAAACATATTTAGTACGAAAATTTGAAAAGTCATTTATTCGAATTGAAAAAAAAAAGTATTTTAAAATTCCAAACCACTTGTATCGTTAAAAAAAAGGTATTTTATTATTAAATGGTATACAGTTCCGAGTGAGAAACGCGTGATAGTGTATGTGCGTTGCGCGTTAACGGTATTATCGCAGTGAGCTTCTTATTTTATCTCGTAAACAAAAGAGAATATATTTAATTTACGATCGTATCGGTGAGATTATTCCGTTTATTACTTTGGCATACGGCATTAGCCGAGCCAAACTAACAATTAGATTAAGAATATTATGTTACTAACATTTAATTGACGTGGTAATATAATTATGAAAAGTACATTAAGTGCTGCGCCTGCATCTGCAGTGCAGTCACCTACGAATGTGACACAGAATGAACAATTACTTCAACAGAATAAGAAGCTTCAAAATCCGAATGAGGAGTTACAGATACAAATTAGCAAGCTGCTGAATGAAATAGAGAAAATGCAGAAAACGATAGAATTACTGTCGACTAGTAAAATAAATTCAGAGAAGTCCGAAGTTGATAAACAGTATTATACTGATGAAGATGAAATAGTCAAACTAAGTGGTTAGTCAAAAAAGATAAAACTAATAATAAAAGGAAGGGAAGTGAAATTACACCTCCGTAGAGAAAGGATAAAAAAAGAGGTATAAGCACACCGGAAAATATACAAACCGATGTTCCTCATTTCCGGCTAATGTTTCGGGTTTTAAAAAACTAGCAAATGTAATCGCGCAAGTTGTAGGCGATGAATTTGTGTGTAAACAACTGCCGCCAAATCAAGTTAGAGTAAACGTTGAAACGGTAGAAAATTATAAAAAATTAGAAAAACATCTGTCTGAAAATAACTTTGAATACCATACTTACTTATTAGATAGTGTGAAACCAATTAAAGTAGTAATTAAAGGATTGCCATCAAATATGGGAGAAAACACTATAAGAGAAGGCTTATTAAATCAAGGGTTTAATGTATTAAAAATCAGCAATATATTGGAAAACAGTAAGTGATGCTGAAACAAGGATGAAAACTAGAGTACCAACACCGGATGTTTGTGATTGATTTTGATGCCAAGTGTGACGTTGAAAAAATTAAAAATATTAAAAAAATATGCCATATTCTTGTTCAAAATGAACCGTGGAGAAATCCCAAAGGCATGCCACAGTGTAAGAGATGTTAGGCCTATGGCCATGTAAAAAATAGATGTTGTCGTAAACCTAGATGCGTCAAATGTACAGGCTCCCATTTAACAGAAGAATGTACAAAAAAGCCAGAAGAAGAGTGCAAATGTGCATTGTGTGGGAAACAACATCCTGCTAGTTATAGAGGTTGCGAAGTAGCAGTTGCTCTCCAAAAGAGAAATAAACTGCCCGTTGTTAATAAAGAACAAAATACATTACCACAAAGAAGTAAGGTAAATGATCAAAAAAATAGTGATGTGATTAGAGATCGTTCTAATAAAGACAATCAAAAAGAGCACAAGAATCATCAGGTAATTAACGCTGATGATAATGATGAAAACGAAAAATCGCCAGAAAACCTTGTTAAAAGACTAGAAATGATCTTAGAAAAACAAGAAAAGAGAATAAATAGAATTTTCGATAGATTAAATTCGATAGAAAGGAAGTTGAATAAATCTAACAATAAATGAACTTGATAAAGATAGCAACATTTAATGTAAATGGGCTCAAACATAGACGTCAGGAAGTTGAAATATTCTTATTAAAAGAAAAAATCGATGTATATATTATTAATATCTGAACCGAATATTGCGGAAAATACTTTTATCAAATTTAATGGCTATTGTTTGTACAATACTATGCATCCTGATGGAGGTGGGCGCAGAGGTGCAGCAATACTAATTAAGAATAGCATAAAGCACCATGTACTCTAGGAGAAATAAGCACAAAACAAATTCAAGCTACAAATGTTAAAATATATACTAAGAATGGAGGTTTAGTATTATCAGCGGTTTACTGCCCTCCTCGTAACCAGATAAAATTTGACGTATGGGCTGATTATTTTAACATGCTTGGCCCTCGATTTATCATAGGAGGTGATTTTAATTCAAAGCACACATATTGGGGTTCAAGAGTTACCGCAGGAAGAGGAAAACAGTTGCTACAGGCAATAAATAAGTTGGGATGCAAATGTTATTCAACAGGGAAACCAACTTATTGGCCGACTGATGAGAAAAAGTTACCTGATTTGCTAGACTTCTTTATTGTTAAGGGAATTACTGAAGGAAACATAGATATCAACGACAATGATGATTTTGTGTCTGATCATTCTCCAGTGATCATGATTGTAAGTAAATCGATAATCCTAAAGCAACCATATGCTACACTTACCAATAATAAAACCGATTGGGATCTGTTCAGGAAGCAGTTGGACGAAAACATTGATTTAAAATTATCGCTGAAATCTAAGGACGAGGTTGATATATGTAGCTGTCGACGCAGCTTAATGATGTAATACAGCAGGCTGCATGGAATTCTACACCCGTAAAAAATTATAGTAGTAAAAAACAAAATTGACCATTTTATATTTTAGAAAAAATCAAGGAAAGGAGGAAGTTTAGAAAAACTTTTCATAGAACACAGGAAAAAACAGATAAAGCCAAGCTGAACAAACTAAGTCAGGAAATTAAAAGATTGGTAATTAAATTTAAACAAAACACGTTTAAAACCTATATAGAGAATCTCTCCCATACACAAGAGACGAACTATTCTTTATGGAAAGCTACAAAATGCATTAATAGACCACAACAGCAAAATTTCCCTATTAAAAGAGGCAATAACGAATGGATAAGAAGTGACAAAGACAAAGCTAATGCATTTGCGAATTATTTAAAACAAGTATTTACACTTAATATAACAGATGATGATAAAAACATTGTATATCAGCAAGGGGAAGATGGATCTCTGAGACATTTTAAACCTAGAGAGATATATAATGAAATAAAAAAAAAATATGTATGTAAAGAAATCTCCCGGTTTTGATTTAATTTCGGTAAAAATACTAAAGGAATTTTCAAAAAGAGGCTTAATGGCATTAACCCAAATATTTAATGCTGTAATAAGAATTGGATATTTTCCCCAACTTTGGAAAGTAGCTCAAATAATTATGCTACCGAAACCCGGGAAATTACAGACAGATATTAAATCATATAGACCAATTAGCTTGCTACCCGTTATTTCTAAGTTGTTTGAAAAATTATTATTGAAGCGATTGAACCCAATAATAGAGAACTATATACCCAATCGTTCGGATTTCGAAAAGCAGACTCCACAATAGATCAGATTCATAGAATAACAAAAATAATTGAAAAAAGTATTGAAGAAAAGAAGATCTGTACAGCGGTGTTCCTTGACGTGGAGCGAGCGTTTGATAAGGTATGGCACAAGGGTTTGATAATTAAACTTAAGAAAATATTACCAATTAAAGTTTGCAGAATTATTGAATCGTACCTAACTGACAGATATTTTAGAATAAAGCATAATGATGAATATTCTGAATTGCAAGACATACAAGCAGGAGTAGCGCAAGGAAGCGTTCTCGGACCAATTTTATATTTATTATATACCGCTGAAATTCCAGTTAACGAGCATGTCACGACGGCCATGTTTGCAGGCGGCACAGCTGTGATGGCTATGGGAAATAATATAGAAGAATCAACAATGAACGTGCAGTCCCACATCAAAAATATTTGGAAGTGGACAAGAAAATGGAAAATAAGCCTTAATGAAGAAAAATCTGTACATATTAATTTTACGAATCGAAGAATCCATTACTGTCCGATTGAAATCAATTCAAAAATTGTACCCAATATAAAGTGCGTGAAATATTTAGGTATGCATTTGGATTCGGGATTGAATTCGTCTATGCATATTAATAAAAAAGTAGAACAATTAAAGTTGAAAATGCTGCAGATGAAATGGCTTATTGGAAGACAAAGTATCCTGTCGCTGAGCAATAAATTGTTGGTATATAATCAAATACTAAAACCAGCGTGGAGTTATGGTTGTCAGCTTTGGGGTTGTGCTAAAGTAGCCAACATAAAAAAAATCCAAATGTTCCAGAACAAAGTGCTTAGGACTATCACTAATGCCAGGCAATATGAAAGAAACGATGATATTCATCTGGATCTTCATGTGCCAGAAGTTTCACAGGTGATAAAGGAACTGGCAAGAATGCACGATTTAAGGCTGCAAAAGCATATAAACGTAGAGGCGAGGCAGCTTCTGACTCATCAGGATGAAGTCAGGCGGTTGAAAAGAACTAAACCTCATGAATTAACCGAAGAAAAAATATAATGCAAGAAAATGCAGGATCGTCCATTGAGAATCCTAGTGTATATATAATAATTACAACTAATTTAGAGTATTACTGAATGTTCGTGAACTGAACAGATTGTAATAAAAACCACTTAAGTGGGGTTTTTTTTATATAAAAAAAAAAAAATGGTATACCTTTTTTTAATATGCAGCTGTGGGACTTCATCCCCCTTAAGCGCCCTTAATGTATATATATATCTTCTTCTTCTGCGTCGGTTATCGCAGTAGGGCACCATGACTGATTACTTGTACATTCTATCTGTACAGCTATAGGTAGTGTTCATTGCAACCATTATATACTAGCGAGTGTACACGCAACAATCTATATTTATAACTGATTATAAATGTTTGATTTATCGCGCTACAAATACAGTTCCGTGTGGGTGTGCTGTGTATTAACTAGCGCGCATATGATGGTATACGTGATGTTTTCCATTGCCTTCTACGTAACCATTAGCGATTATTTATAATTATTTTGTAATTATTTTTATCGTCGTCTGGGATCGAATCAAGACTTCTGTAAAGAAAATCAAGCGCTCTAGAAACTGGACTATCGTAACTACTATATATATATATATATATATATATATATATATATATATATATATATATATATATATATATGTATTTATATGTACGTAGTACATGTACATGTACTTTCAGTTTGTTATAAGGTCATGCTATTTTTATATTTTTTATTTTGAAGGTAAAAGAAAAGTAAAATAAAGTTAGTCCCATATCCTTGACAGAGCGTTGGGGATTGTGAAGTTAAGATTCACAATGTACTAAGCCCTACAAAATTAATGAAAGCAGGGGGCTGGTTCCAATTATTTCAGGCTAGGCAAACCTTCGAGCGATTTGGTCTCGAACCCGCGACCTTTGATTTGGTAGCAAAGCACCTTATTAACCACTAGGCTACTGCGCGCCCTAAATAAAAGAATGAATTATTTAAAGTTGTAATTTTTTTGTCCGGTTTATTTTTAATAAAAAGAATAATAATGTTTTTTTTTCTTTTTGTTTCATTTTAATTGCAATTATACACGATGTTGAGATGAGGAATATGTTGGCGTTAAAAAAAATTTTGTGTAAGAAAATCTATTAAATATAAATGTTTAATTAAAACTATTATATTTTTCCTTTCCTGTTATTGAGTGCCTTTGAAACCAACTATTAAGAAATTTCAGTTTTACAATTATATCGAATGCTCCGATACCAGTTAAATACCTTTTTAAAATTGTATAAATTTTCAAATGTACGCAAACGTACCGCCAAAATTTCAGACAAATCTAAATCTAGGGCTCACCTTTCCTTTCGTATGAAAAATCAGAGACTAGACGAGAACCTTTCTTCAATTATAATATAAAAGCACATGCAACATTAAATATAATAATTGTTCTCCGAGATTTTCTTCTTTTTTTGTGTATTCTTCTTCATTATAGATTTATTTATTTTTAACAATCCTATATTAATCTGTTTGTTTAAAATAATCTTTCTCAGTTTACCTGAAAACTGTTTGACGAGTACGTTGAACTAGTTCCCCGTTTGGTGGTTGGAGCACGGTAATATGTACACATTTCTGTCTGCTATTGGCTTTCTCGATCGTGTTAGTATTTTCCTTTCTCACATATACAAATCTTTTATTTATAAAAATTACACCTTGGCTTTCTTTATTCACGTTTCATGTGCTTTTAATAATGCTCATCTACCAACTTTAAGCGATGAAATGGCAGCAATTAATATTCCAGTTCAATTCACTTTCTTTATTATTAATCTAACGTCAAATCGTCTATCTACTTTCTTTCTCCATTTCTTTGCGTTCCAAGAAAGGTTTTCATGCTTCCTCAAAGCTTTGCGCCCAGTTTTACTTTTTTAAACATATATACTGTTAGTATTGCTTCCCTTCTTTTAAATTCGTTTTTTTCATTCCTCGCTGATGATGTCCTGCTGTTTTCTTTTTCCAGCGTTATATCGTTACAGCTGGAACTCTTCATTTGTTTCTCATTTTATTAAAACGTGCTCTTAATTTAATAAACCTCCGAATTTCTCCTTCCAAGTCTTCTTACGTCGTATACATCCTTCGATCTTATAATACAGCTATTGTTAGTCTATCCTTAAACAAAAATTATAGTTATCTTTAACTTAAAACACGGAATCCTCAGCACATGACCTATCATGCTTAGCTGAACTTGTTTGTTTTTTTTTCAAGGGGAGGATTGATATGGATATTAAACAAGAACAAAGAAAAGAGGGGAAATTGTAATTAGATCTTTAAAGCAATCAAAGATCGCAGACAGAAAAGATCCAAGGCGGTATAACAGAAGCAGAAGAATGCCTTGTAAGAAGTAGGGAGGTCCATAGTAAAAATAACTAGTAGGAAGAGGAACTTTCTTACAACGATAGAAGACCATTCAAAAAAGATATGTTCAGTTTCACATATAAAGAGAGAAGTAGGAGGTTGGAGAGGACAAAATGGAGAAGATGTAAGAAAGAAACGGAAATGTGGTGAGGGAAGCAAACTGTGTCCGACAAATTGCAGTGCGTTGTGGACGGTGCAGAGAAAGATCGTTGAAAAACCGAGGTTAAGACGGCGTAACATGGACGCATATATATAAAGCTTTTCAATGGGGGAGGGGGGAGCAAATCTGAAGTTTCTTTATTGTTATTATTTTTTTTTTTTTAAGAAAAATAAAACTGTAGGTCGTTCTATGTTATTATATTATTATTTATTGCATTAAATAATACAATCTTATTTCATTCTTTGCTTATATTTTTATACAACAATATTATTATAATAATACTTGTATATTAAGAATGTAATTTAAAATACAAAATTGATTCGTTTACGTCTTATTGCCAACTTATTTAATGTTTCTTTAGAATCCAGTTTTACCGCCAGGTCACAGATTCCATTTCTAATATAGGTTTTTAACCTCTTTAGGGTGGAGAAACATCATTTTGGAGTCGCAGTGAACACTGAAAGTGTGGCTAATATGATAAGAAGCTATTTTATCAAAGGGAAAAACAGTTTATCGTAATAATCAATAGCTTCTACTGTAGTGGCAGGTTTTTCGGTAACAGATTTTCAATGATTGTGCAATATCTCATTTTCACTTCGAAATATCGTGCCTTCATTTTTACGACGAAATGTTTGTGTTATATATATTCGTAATTTATTTTACAATGTCCTCAAACGGAAGTAAAAGATCTTCAGATTTCAGTACAGAAACAAGCAGAATCACCAGTTATTTCAATTTCGTTAGCGATAGCAGTGAACCATACAATCAGCCAATAACCATGGATAAACTTCGTACAGCCATAAAATATACAAAACCAAAAGCTGTCATTCCAGATTATTTTTATATATACCTTTTAAAATATGCACCTGAAAATATTTTAGACTCATTGCTTATTATCTACAATAAAATATGGTTCAGGGGTGCTCTTTCACCATATTACAAGTCTACAATTGTAATATCGTTACTCAAACCTGACAAATATCCTACATCATTGGATAGTTATCGACTAGTCTCACTCACATCAGTATTATGTAAATATTCGAGAAAATTGTAAATCGGCGACTATTATGGAAAATAGAAAAACAAAAACTATTCACTAATAAGCAATATGGATTTCCACCAGGACGATAGTTCCGCCCCTCTAGCTTTTATTGCTGTACACGGCATGTTAAAAAGAAAAATGTTTGTGTTATTTTTTTCACTCTTGTGTGCTAGAGTCATTATTCGTCTTCTCGGATAAAAACATTCGAATGTTTCTTAACTTTGCCTTTTTGTTTCATTCACATTATCGATGTAATTTTAAATACTAAATGAAATTTGCAGACATACTGTTGCAAGGCCCCACGATTCCATGCTGAAAAAAAAACAAAGGAGTCATTTAATTTAGTTATAGATGTAATCGTAAATGTTATTTTTTAAAAATTGTTTCTTTCCGTACCTAAATGTTTTAGTTATTTCCGTATCTTTTATATACTTGTTCTTAAAGTGTATGTTTAAAATTTCAAGAAATGAAAAAATCAAAGCAAAAATAAAAATGAAACAAAGAATGGCATTTGGAGAAACGAAAATAATGTTAAGAAACCGTGGCATTATTTAGATTATGGTATATGTACGTTTGATAGTTGTAGCTCTTGCCGAACTCGAAAAAAATTGCTTCCACTATGTCGTTGATTCCTGAAGTTACGCCTAATTAAGTGAAATTCCTGCCTTGAAATTTGGATATTTCTTCGATAAATTGACTTCAATTTTATTTACGTTACTTTTGCATGCAGCATGTTGGTCCACGATGAATGAAAAAATGGCGACTATAGCCAACGCTAAACGAATCGTTTTCGCACACGTCGAGCACCTGAGAGATTAAACGAAATTTACTGCCGCTTGGGTCGGAGCGTAATAGCATGGTTCCCCCCGGAAAAGAGGCGTTTTTACCGATTAGTAATCGCCAACTCCGTTTAGTTTTATTATCGGACCACAGAGAAGTCGGTCAGCCGTTTTGCGAAAACTCCGTTTCGGAGCTCCCCGTCAATGTAACTGACATGCGTGCGAGCTGGTGAAACGATGTTTATCCTGCTCTAAAGGTACATTTAGAATTTTTAACGGTTTACGCATTTCCTTCCTTCCAGCTTTAACAGAAGTCAGTTTTCCGGCAGCCAATTTCAACGAACGAGCGACTTTCAGGAACGGACAGAATCGCTCCGAGCGACTATGCAAATATCGCCAACTGCTCCAATTCGTAGCATCCGACTATACGATCGCTGTCTTTTCGTAGCATTTACGTCGATCTTCTAGTTTTCTTTTTTATCCAACATTTATTTTTCTTCGGTTTTGTTTTATTTCCATGATAAATAAACATTACTTACGGATAATACGTAGTATTCGTTTATCTCAAATTTTTCCACCTAGTCGACATCGGAAAGAAACAATTTTCCATTTGTAATGGTAGCTGCTGTTTCTGTCAAGCACTGTGCCTAATCTTTGCTCTGCTATACCACTGGGCGAGACATCGTTTTTTAAAGAAAAAGCTTACTTGAGAATGATCGAGCAATGCGAAATGATGTCTGTAGTAATTACGCAACTCTTTTGCAACAGACCTTTTCTTTTGTATTTTATACGCGGTTTGCATTAATCAATAATGATAATGTCGTCTAGATAACTTTAACAATAGACAAATATTATGACTGATTTATTTTTGTTAAGAAAAATAATTATACTATACTTAAAGTGCTCACAAACGGCTATTACACGGTTCAATTATTTTACCATATCTATAGAAGACCTTACCGGAATAAATTAAAAGGGTTAATTTTAAATATGTGTGTCTTGCCTACCTTAATATATGGATGCCAGTCATGGACAATTTCAAATAATATCATGAGCAAAATGAATACATGCCAGAATGCAATTCTATGGTGGGAGTTAAATTAAGAGACAAAATAAACATGAAAAGTATTAAAAATAAATTAGAAATCAATGGAGCAATAAGAAGAAAAATATAGGATAATTGGGCAGGGAATATTGCAAGAATGGATTTTACGAAATGGACTAAGAAAATAACAGAATGGACCATTTATGGGAAAAGGAAAAAAGGAAGACCTGAAATCAGGTGGGAGGACAGTTTTGTTAAAATGCTAAAACATAAACAGTATCAGCGAGTAGCTTACGACAGACTAGAGTGAACTCGGTTGAGGGGGGCCTTTGCCCGTTTCCAGGGCTAGATTATAAGTTTTTTTTTTTTTCTTTAATAATATTTTGTTTTTAGTATATTGTATAACTCTTTATCGTTACGGCTAATAATAATAATAATAATAATAATAATAATAATAATAATAATAATAGAGCATTACAATCAATGACGTTCTAAAAGGTATAAGTTTCTTTTTTAAGGGGATAATATTTAATTGTTTTTTTTAAATTACAAATAGATAAATGAATAATTAAATAATTGCCCAACGTTACCGTTACTTAATGTTACAGTTAAGTTATACGAATTTTCATTCACTATTCACACATACATATATAATGTAATATTTATTATTTTTAAATTGTAAACATGAATTGACGTTGCTTAAACTTTGTTATACTTATGAACCTAAACATTTTTGAAAACAATTAAAACATTCGCAAAAAACACGATTAAAATTATTTAAAAACATTTAAAAATTACTGTTCGACCGGTTTCGTCTAGATTGTATGTACTTAACTCGCTAATTCAGTATTATAACTTTTACTACTTAAATTCTTTTTATGTTTCGGTCGAAATTATAACGGAAATTTTATGTTTTTTCGGTTGAAACTGAGAAATGTCGCAATCCGAAATTTTGATTGAAAACGAAATCAGTATTTCAAAATTTTCTTCGAATACAAAACATCGTTGAGGCAAAACATCTTCAATATGTTCTTCCGGCGCTTATAATTGTATAATTTATATACGTATATATATGTATATTTTATTTTAGCCCGCCAACCTAGCGCAAGTGCAATTTTTTTATAAGTTTAATTTACCAGATACTACCTGAACAAAACGCCACTGCCTAACTACACTACGGTTACGAAATTTATGGAACTAATTTACTAAAGATGTTAAAATTTCGTTAGTTGTGTTGATGGCAAGTTTAAAGTTTTTTATTTTATCCTTTTTGCCTCTCCGATTTTTTTTTTCTCTATCTTGTCTATGTGCTTTTCGCTTTCCAGTTCATGCCGGTTTATGTAATATCCTGACTTCTCCTTTTTGTCGGTAATTCAAATGATTAAATCTCATATTATTTTCCACTTTCTTTTTTTTTTTACTTATCGACGTTCGACTATATTTTATTTAATTAATTCGATTAACAAGTTTATAAATAATTATTTATACTAAAATTTAAATTGTACGCTAGCGCCCCATAGGGATGATGTCAGTTATTATTTAGTTTTAGTTTAGGTTAGTTGAGTTTTAGTTTGGATAAAGTCTCGCGTAGGTCGACGGCTAACGAGGGCTTTGTGCGTATTTCTTTGTTATACGTAGATGTATGAAAACAACGTGTTGTCTATTTTCGGTTATGTTATTTTACTTTTAAGTAAAAGAGGGTAAATATTTATTGGTTTTTTGTTTATTCATAGCTCGGGTTATTATTTTTTTTTTTTTTATTCGCTACTTACAAGACAGATATTGTTCCGAGTTGTAGTAAATGGAACAGAATCATCCATATATAAAATTGAGACAGGTGTACCTGAGGGAAGTGTACTTGGTCCTCTCTTGTATTTATTGTTTACTTACGATATGCCAGAAACAGATGACGCACTACTAGCAACATTCGCTGACGACATGGCAATCATGGCAATGCACGAGAACCCAGAAAAGTTTACAGAAAATTTACAAGATATGCTAAATAAAATCATTGATTTGCTGAATAAATGGAAAATAGTAATAAATGAAAATAAAAGTAACCGCATTATTTTTACAAAGAGAAAAATTGTACGTAACAAATATCATATATCTATAAATAACAAACAAATACAAACATATTGATTCGTAAAATATCTTGGAGCACACCTAGATGAATCAATTACGTGGCTTCATCATATCAAGACAAAAATAATAGAACTAAATCTGAAAACGATACAACTTCATTGCTTGCTAGGACCGTGTGTTCCCAATTACATATTGCAAATAAAATATTACTGTACCACATGGTATTGGAACCGATATGATTGTACGCAGCTGAATTATGGGGATGCGCTTCCAAAAGTAGTGTGAACAGAACACAACGCTATCAAAATAAGGTGCTACGATCCAATGATCAGGAGCACCATGGTATGTGTCCAACCAAACACTACATCAAGATTTACAAGTGAAATAGGTTACAGAAGAAATAAAGCTGGCGGCTAAAAATCACTTGTCGAGGTTGAAATGAAAATGCTCTTGCAACGAATTTACTACAACGACCAGCCTAAGTTGCAACAGGTTGAAAAGAAGGAACGTTATTGACCTAGCGTGACTATTCGATAAATAAATTCAGGATCGGCTGATGGGCAGATCTTGAAATTAACGATCTTACTAATTCTAGATGTGAAGGAAGAAAAAAAAAATCGGCATTTGTTATTTGTTTGTGGCCCGGCGCGCATCGAGGGTCCGTACGAGCTAATTCTTTTTTTGGGGATTGACTACTTTACTCGAGTGTAACTATTCGGATTCTTTCATTTAAGCTTAACTTCTTACCTATAAGAATATATGTTTTTTTTGATTATTTTATTTACAACAATAGCATTATAGTTTTTTTTTTTTAATAGGAGTAAATTTAAACTAGCTGTATTTAAAATTAAAATATAATTAAAATAATCGCATAAAATTACAATTTGTAAGTTTAAGAATCAAGATTTAAATATATACATATATACATTAATTAGTAAACGTTTTAAAGGTAAAAAATTAAATTTAAAATAAAGTATTTACCATAAACGTGAAACAAGTTCAACAGATTAAATACTTTGGAGTTATCATAGTGTGTAATATAAAATGTTACTATCATTTTCGCGAATACAAAAGATAAATTACACAAGTTTATATTAATATTTAATAAATTTTATAATAATAGTAATCAGATAAAATACAAGCGAAGCTATGCTTTTATTAACAAACAATAAATCCTGTTCAGATTCGAAATACGTTAAAAATCAGCATATTTATTAAATTATTACGTAGATGTGAAAAATTATTAGTTTTAAAGTGTGCATTCTTATAAACCTACAAAATGCATATCTATAGTACTGGCAAGAATGATATCAGTAGAATATGAGTTTAAAGAACATACAAATTTATTTTCAGTTATGCTAGCACGAAGTAGCATTATGCGGATAACGAAATTATCTATAGATAGATACATTAAGCATTTCAGTTACATACCTATGGCGCCCGTTCTAAATATCTACCTAATATTTTCTTTTATTCCCTTCCTAAATACAAGAGGGAGGGGCTATGTTTAATGTATACATTTTCTCAGATAAAATCGGCTTTATTCGCAAAACGTATTACAATAGCTGTTGTATGTCATGTGATTTAATCGCTATTGGTTCGAAAATAAAATGGTAAAACATACTCGGTAAAATAAAAAAAAAAATTCGCATTAAATATTTACTATGGTAAATGATTACCATGATAAAAATATGAATTAAACGTAAACATTTAAATGCGCAAGTTAACGTTTTATTAATACGATTAAAATCGATTATGATGAAGTGATTTTTTACGCTGTCAATATGAATTACCATAAATATTGTCTACAGATTGAGGACTTTAAATGTATTTAATACAAATTGCATTATTATTGTATTGTAATAAATATATTGCATTTCACTTGTTTACTGGAAATAAAATGCTCTACACAGTTGCTACAGGTATGCGACAGAATTATTTCACGTATTTTTGTATAGGATAAAAGGTAACGCCGGTTGAAGTTTTGACTGCTCTAGTGTGTATATAAATATTTGCAAAATTTATAAAATTATTTATAAAATAATTTACAGGATTTATTTTTACAGTATTAATCGGTAAAGGACGTGACCATAGCATAATAAAATTTACCAATACGACCACTAGCTTTCTAAGAGATTTATGTTTGGAGGAGTGTAAAATTTATGAGCGCGGATTACAAATGTTTCTTTTTATTTCATTTGCTGATTCGCGCTATTATAAATTGTATCGCTTAAATTCCTTTTATGTTTCGGCCGAGGCTACAGCCGGAATTTTGTTTTTTATCTTTCAACCGAAACAGAAATTTCGGTGGCGGTCAAAAGGAAATTCGAATTGATCCAAAAATTTAGTCAGAAGCTGCATCCGTACTTTAAAATGTTCTGAAAATGATTGAGAGGGGACTAAGACCTCCCCCATACCACCCTATCAAAACAACCCTAGAACATTTATGATAACTGATAGATTAAAAAAGGGCAATGAATTTTGTGTCGGTGAAATATATAATAATAGAAAAACGGGGGGGGGGAAATGGTACTTTCGTACCTTTTGTACAGAAGTACATTGTAACATGGATACGCTTTTCGAATGGTGCATAATGATACGACTATTCGTCTTAGTAAAACAACAATGAATTGAAACTGTTGATCACAAATTTACTTAAAATATTTACCATAGTGTAAATGTAAATAAGGGTAACACACTTTTGTGTGACGCATTCTTACGTGATGTACGAATTTTGCCGAATAGTTCCTAGTCATAAAATTTATTCATGTTCAAAATAACATTAAATTTTACTAACAATGTAATATTTAACTTAAATTATATTTATTATCATTAATTAAATATATATATATATATATATATATGTATAGAAAAAGTCCAATTGTAAGTCACAAACACAACTTTAAAACTTAATTGTATAAAGTTAAATTAAAATTTAAGGAACAATAAATTAAAGTAACGTTTTTTTTGTTTGCAATATAAGAACTGCAAAGGTTTAAGCTGGAATTTTTTTATCCAGGACTGGTGGGAAAAAATACGCCTGAAGAGAGCGCGGCTGTTCTGCAAACATGTTAAGCATGACAAGGATAATTTTTAAAACATACCGGTGTAGTTATCATTTTCAATAATTAAATATATTTTCGAAATTGTTATAACTAGCAAATAGGTCAAAAATTTTGTTTTAAAAGTTTGTAAAGAAAACGTTTAAAGTAATCCAACTTGAACTCTGTACTCTCCGAAACGTTGGCTGTAATTAAGAAAGAAAAGTTAGTAAGCTAATTCTGGAAACATTAACTTCAGCGAGTTTGCATATTGTATGCTTTGTGAAATGTGGTTAATGGCCCCTAGTGTTGAAGTTGAAATCTAACGATGTTAGTTAATGTTAAAACTAATACATTTACGATGGTAGTTAATCTGCGTGAAGAGCATGTAATAATCGTAACGCATTATATAGCACCTACATACCCACACACACACACACACACACACACATGTATACATTGCGCAGGCCGGTGCGCGTTAATGTGTTACGAATGTGATATAAAGGTATATATGATATATATATATATATGTATAAAGATAAAACGCATTAGTTAGCATCAGAAACTAAGAAGGAGCATACGTTAAAGGCGAATTAAAGGAATGTTCGTTTCATTTCAACCAAAATCGTTTCCTCATAGACTAACGCTTAAGTGCAATTTTCGATTGTTATAAATACTTTTGTAACAATCGGAAATTGTAAATATTTCAATAAACGATGATAAAAAGACGGAAGTGAATGAAAATTGCAGAGCGTATTCAAATTTAAAAATAAAACAAAATTCAAACAAAAATTTGAAGGAAAGTGTGTTTTGTTATTACTTGACATTATTAAACTGAAGGTTTGAAACGTTCCTTCAAATTTCTTTGATATTTGTTATAAGGTTTACTCTGTGTTATCAGTTATTGTTAGAGTAGGTTACGACAAACATGATCGAATCGATTTATACGCTAATTTTGTACTCAAATTTGTACGTAAATATCTAAATGTAATTAACATCAAATTAATCAACAACACTGTTAATAAATAAAATAACTATTTATTTGACCTCCCGAAATATTTCAAAAAAATAATTTTATGAAAAGTAGTTCAGCGTTTTTGTTTTATTTCTTTTATTACATGGTTTTAGTCTTTTGTTGTTCTGTATCAACGAGACAAACCGGCCCCGGTATATCAATATTACCCGTTTTATCGATAAACCGTCTGCTGATATTTCTCATGCGAGTTAGACACATTCCGAAGATTGCAACTTTTCTATATAAAGCTATAACGTAGGACGTAAGTTAAAAAAGGATCTTTCTTTTTTCTTTTCTTTTTTTCGGCCTATATAAACTTATTTACATGATTTAAAAGTTAGTTTATAAATACCGTAATTATTATATATATTATTTAAATTGACTAAAAATGTTACCTAATTAATTTATTCCGTTTACATTTTTATATCGAAGTAACTTGTTGTTGTTTTATATATATAGATTCCTAGTGCAATGTAAATTTGAAAAAAAAAAATTGTTATTAATGTTTTGTTTGTGTTTTTTTTTTATATTTACGGCACTTATTTTGTATCAATTGTTTGCTTTAAATATATACATATCTACTGACGATGAAAATCAGATAAATTAGAACAAGTTCGGTCAAACGTGATGTTTCATGCGCTGAGGATTCCGTATATTACGTTAAAGATAACAACGATATTTATATTTACAAACTAGTAAATCCAAAACAAAGAAAAGGGGAAAAGCGACACGTCATTTTTGCGTCTTTTTGAATTTTCCGCCAACTTAACGAAATGAAGGAAGGAAAAATAAGACGCTAAAAATCGAGTTAGTTCTTTTGGTACATAGACATATTACAATAAATGTCTATGTAAATATCAAAAAAAGTCGTGTGATGTTGCAGTGACACATTCCTGTATTGCTGCGCTAGGCCGTTCAGTAGAATGGCTGCTGAGACTTATACCAATCCGTCAAATCTTTATCGCCACCCGATGGCGCAGCATAAACGCTGCCATTAAGTCTGACTGATCGGCTCTCTATCCGCATATAGAATACTATTGTGCCGATCAAGAACAACGTGCTGCTGGTTGCTCCAAGTTTCTGGTCGATTAAACGCACGATGTAGCTGGCTGTTTATGATCCCGTTGTATGTATGTGTGTACTTCTCAATGCGCTCTCAACGACTCCTTAACGTTGGAGAAGTACTCCAAGTGTGCCTGGCAAAAAAGCGAATAGATCATCAAATCGGAATTCAGCTATTACTGTTAAAATTGATTTTCACAACACGGTAGCCTAAGCGGTTAAGGTGCTTGGCTACTAAATCAGTAGTGTCATAGGTTATCGAGATTTGTTTCGTTCCGAATCCGAATCGCTCCCTGGTTTATACGTAATCTGAAATTGAATTGGTTATACCGGGGAAATATGGAAAAGGAAAGGTGGCTGAGAGAAAGGAACTGGCACCCTACTCTCATTAGTGCCGTTGGGCTTAGTACACCGTGAACCTTAACTTCACAATCCATGATACCCCTTATCAATGGTACTGAATTTACTTTTATACACACTCTCCCCCATACACATGTATATCCATATATGTGTTTGTGAGCGCGAGTGTGGGTGTGTGTTTGTGGTGCGCATATACATATAAATATATATATATATATATGCGTGTGTGTATACATATATATTTACTTGTTGTGCGGAAGTACATGGTTTGATTTTTCTTCCTATCTGTATTTATTCATTTTTATCGGATCGTTTGAAATGGGAAAATCGTACGTGTCTACAGCGAAATAGCGAATTTCCGTCTATGCATAGTAAGGATGCACGAGATAAAAGCGAATTACGGTTGAAATTACGAGCTGATATGAAACTCCGAAGTGCGAGCTAGTGATAGATATCATCGAAGAGTTTGTCTCGAAAGATAGTGTTATGTCAGCATTTTAATTTATTTAATCGAACCGCCCCTTCTGCTTCAACAAAATTCTGCTGATTTGCGTTTTACCCCGGAAAATTCGCGCCGACATCATTTACAAGATTTGCGGTTTTCTCCAAAAAAAAAAAAAAAAAGGGAGAATACGTAAAAAAAGAAAAATCCCTCTACATTAAAAAGCACATAGCTGGAAACTAGTTAGATTATATGACGATATTTCACATTTAGACGCTGTCACATTCGGTCTTTGTTGATAATGTTTTTTTTTTTCTTATGACTGTATTGGCTTTCCATAGAGGAAAGGACATTCACGTTGCTTGAAAAGAAACCATAAAATGGCTCGAGGTCTATCGCAAACGATAAATGGCCGCCTAGTATGCGAATATTGTGTAGAACTGCTGCTCGATAGGCAATCATTTCTTTCGCGATTATTGCGAACAGATGTGCGCTTATACTGTCGGAATTTTAAAATTTTGTCTCCGCTCATGCATTATCCACCGCTGCTATGCTGTTTGCCCCCCATTCGGATACCTCATAAAACGCGTCATTTTCCTTTCTCGCCGATAGAGCGACGTTGTTGTTCTTTTTTGCATGAACGTGATGAACGGTTGCATTATTTGATAAGCTGCTTATAAATTTCATGCAGTCGCTCGCGCAACTGAATACCAATGTAAATATACATGACAACGTAGGTGGGGGCGACAAAGGTGTTCAAAATAATTCCGAAAAATTTCAATTTGCGTTTTGTATATATTAAACCGCAATGCTTTAACGGGAAAGAAACAGTGGCGTTGTTCATTAAACAAAGGTCGGTGCGTTAATATTACAGAGAAAAGTAAGCAAGTGCGGGAGGAAACAACAGGAAGAAAAGCGATAGAGCACGGAGCACAAGATCGTATCTACAAAATGCGATAGGTTATCTAGGAACATATTTAAGTTAAGGAACGCTCGGAAGATAAGAATTCGTTGAAGGCTTTAGACATTTTCCAAATGTGTGAAAGAATAGGAAACGGACGAACCCATCCTAATAAGACGACCGCTTTGAAGATTCATGTGTGTGAATACTCGTATTATTTCCTTTGTAAATGAGAAAATTTATAGATCATTGATTCGAAACGGCAGATTGTGAAACTGAAGCAACTATGGTCGAAAGCAACTTTACATTCTTCATTCTATCGCAGTGATGAGGCTCTAGCGCCACGACTAAAAGACAAAATACAAGATGGAGAGAGAATATATATGTAGAGAGAACGAAAATAATAGAATTTTGAAAATAATTATAAAACGGCATACGATTTAAACCGGCTAAAGTATTAGCGAACTGTATTGTCAACGGAAGAACTAATTAGAGACCGATCTCTGTTTTCGATATAGATTCTACCGAGGAGAGAACAAGGAGGTTTGGAATAAATAGGAGAGAAAAAAAAAGTATTTAAAATGAGAATATGATCACTACCAGTAGCACATATGAGGGGGGATCTTTTTGCTATATTTCGTTAGTTCGAGTTCGAGCACCGAGACTACCAATCTGACCAAATCTAGCTGTACAGAATAGGTAGCGTTCTTGGCAATCAATGCCAGTGTACATGACTACACTCGGAAAACACAGCCCATGTATGTCTGCTGTGTACTAACTAGCGCGCATATTACAATGGTATACGCGGTGGGTTGCCATTGCCTTCCATATGATTCTATTAACAATTAATTTAATTTTTCGTATTAATTTCTGTCGGCGCCCGGGGATCGAACCCGTGACTTCTGTAACGGAAGCCAAACGCTCTAGCAACTAGGGTATCGCGATGACGTAAGAATTTTTTAATTATAATTAAAACCAGGAAAATGATGAAATGTATCCCAAGATGTACTATTTCTGTTATAGATTACTAGAATTTAATGTCAATAATACAAAAATTACCATCCAGGGAAACAATTCGGTTAACAAGAAACCAAAGTAATACATATTACATCTATCCCCGGGGGGTAAATCTACGAATTGACAACACTGATGACTCATTGCTAATCAAAGTAATAAGTACAATCCCTAATCATATACTAGAGGGAAAAAAAATTGGTGCGTGGAAAAAAGAGGTGCAAAAATGGTTGAAGGAATGGAGCAAAGACTGAAGATCCAAGTCTCGTCCTTTATCTCATTACTATTTGATGGTTCTATTCTGTTTACGGTTTTGTTAGTTTTTGACTTTGTCGTGTCCCTCCTGGATTTTAGGCTCTCGCTGATCATGCTTTATTTCGATTATAAATATTAAGCTGTCTGCATATATTGGTATTCAAATGCGTATTACGCGGCATTTTTGTTTTATTGTCATACATATATATGCTATTACTTTAATATGAATAATGCTAAGTTTATTATTATCGTTAGTTTCGAAATAAGTTAAGTTAGTTTAATTTGTTGTACTATATATCTATTATAATAAACGTTGATAAGAGTGTTGGGCACTCACACAACGGGCATATTTGCCCCGTGAGACCCACAACTTATTGTAAAAATTATAAAAAAAAAAAAAAAAAAAAAAAAAGAGAAAAAAGTGTTAATTCGGTTGTGCCAGTGCAATAAATAAAAAAATGATTTTTAAACAGAACCGTGTTAACAGAAAGAATATACAGTACTCCAGGCTAATAGCATTCGAATTAAGAGTAAAACGAAAAATCCGCGATGATAAAAGATTATGAGATAAAATTCGAAAACGATCGAAGAAAGACTCTAAAGAGCAAATTACTTGAAAAGAAACAAACAAGATTAGAGAAACGAAGATGTGAACGATATACATGTACTATTCAGAAGAGAAACCGGGGAGAAATTGATAAAAACGGAGAGTGGCAATGAGAGGAATGGCATATTCCCAATGAGAGTTGCGGATCTATCACAGCTATCATCGTGATTGCATTCGATTAAGTCTAACATTAACACGTTCATGCTGAGCCGATGCCAAATTTCTGAAATAAGAACTACAATAAGCACTCGTTAGTGTATTTTTCTTATCTCTGAGGCCACGATAAATTTGGAGTAAATTAAATATAAAAAAGGCGTCTGGAACGAAGGTAAAGATGGAAATTGAAAAAAAAACAAAAAAGCAAAGAAAAGCCGAAAAGGAAAAAAATAAAGATTAACTAAAATGGAATAAAAAATGTAGTAGAAGGACATTGTGAAGAAAAGCATGAAGCAGGAAGAGAAATAAAAAATAAGGAGCGTAGCAACAGAAATGATCATCGAAGGTACACAGAAGGGGAACGTAAGTTGGAACTAGGAAAACAAAGAGTAACAAGAAGTAGAATAGATTTCATATTAAGCAGATGAAGCACGAAGTTAAAATAGCGAACAGCGTACGAACAAGAATATCGGCGGAGACGAAGAAAAAAGAATATTTTGAACATTGGTATAAATAATACAGTCCCGATGGAATTTAAATTCCTTTCTTAAGTCTACGCTATGTGAAAGACTAGGCCAAAGGTTTCGGGACGAAAACATAATACAAATATAGAGCTCATTCCGAAGATATGAGGCCTCGCAACCGAAGTGCGTTCGAAAATAATAAGAACGAAGCAAATATACTCTTGCCCGAAAATCGGGATCAAAGTGAGAAATAAAGAAAAATTAAAAACCGTTGAACTTAACTAATTCAGCAACTGGCTAAGATGTGTTTTATAGCAAAGAATAAAAGTAAGGGAAATTTTAAACGAGTTAATAGACGGGAATATGTAAGAAATCAAAAAAATAAATAAATAAATAAATAAATAAATAAAGAAAACATTTCAGCCTGAAACTTGTTCCGTTTATATACCCTTTATAAAAGTTTTGGACTTATATAATAGCATATTATGTTCGCTCTCTCGAATTCTCGGACGGTTGTTGATGATCTGAATAAAAATATAATAAAAGAAATATGGATAACACCGTTGTCGCTATTTGTATGATAAAAGAAATCCACTAAAACGGTAATAAACTGCAAAAGGTTGTAAATTTTTTTTTTTGAATAATTTTGTTCGGTTCGATATAAAAACAGCTGATGAAAAGTTAAAACGGTACTTTTACTATTTTACTAACTTTTTTCTTTCTAGAATTAACATAAAGAATGGAGTACTTCCTGCTGTGCGTCATCAGTTTGGAAAAGAGCATAAATCGAAAAAGGAAATTATGCAAATTCTCTAAGTGCCGGAAGTGTGACCATCTGTGTCGCTTAATTTCTTCCAGTTTTCACCGCATCAATTTAATACGGGCAATGTGCCGAGGAGAAAACAAAAACCTCTAACAACTGCAATATCCGATTTCGACGTTTGCGTACACATTTAATAACAAATATTATGAAGGAAGTTCTTAAACTTGTGTAGATATTCGTCTTAATAATAATTTTACTTATCTATAGTAATGATAATAGTGTAAATAATACTGATAATATAACTAGAAACCGTATTTGCCCGATTACAATATCAATTTCCTCACGTACCGTAACCGTTTAATGGAGGAAAGAAAAGATAATTAAATACGGTAGCGATATATACAGTGGCGAATGCTGATTATATATCCCTGTGGTACTTTTTTAAGGCAGATAAATGTTGAAGCGGAATTAATTCAACATACAATTTTGCACGCACTACTGCACAAAGGAAAACAAATTAAGAGGCAACTTTTTCTTAAAAACTTTAAAAATAAAAAATTTAATTTATTTAAGAGGAAATTGATAGGTAAATTTACGAAATTAACAAATATAGTATATATTATAAATAATAAAAAATTCTAAATTGATTTACATAAAATTCACTGAAAGAAAATACCTTAGCAGAAATCGCGAATGTTTCAAAATTTTAACTTATACTTGTAATTAATTTTATATCGTTCTAGGTATTATTTGAAATTGTTTCGCATAAGTAGGGGGAGAATAAAATATAATCAGGAAAAATAAGTCACCGAACAGCAAAGAAATTATTTTTATGCATAAACATATTGCAAACGGTTGTGTAAATATCGGAGCCATTCTTGTATCGTTGAAATGACATTTCACTGTTTGCTACTGCGCTGCTAGGTTGCTTAGTAAACCAATGCTAAGATTTGTTCTAATCTGTTATATATAGTTGCTTTTTATCGCCACCTAATGTGGCATTGCGGCAGTGATTGACTGGGTTAGGTTGCAAAAACACCGTCATTAACTGTGACAGATTAGGTCTGTTTGTATATGGAAACTCTGCCCGGATCTAAAAATAAGAGCTATGTACAATACGTTGTCCGCTCTTTTTTCAAAGTAGAGAAGTGCATGATTGGTTAAGTGCTCTCGATATGACTGCCTGTTTACACTGTTATCGTAGGAGATGTGTGCTCCTCAACGCGCTCGTAATGACTTGCTAATGTTGGAGCAACAGTCACAATGCCTAGCGAACATAACATGAAATCGAGCGAGAAATCGGAATCTAACTATTAATCGATACTAACAGTCCGACTATATACGTATAAAGCATTTTTCTGTATATGTTCAAATTGAGACTTCTCACAGATTTCTACTGACTAACTGTGAAGCATGTCTCTTTAGCGAGGTTAATCTCTACTGCTAGATAAGTACTGACAGAGGTAGTATAATCATATTTAAATTTGTTTGTTATACTTGTAAATACATTTTTGGATAAGTTTCTTTTCCAGTTTGCTTTGTTCGCCGCAAGACTGATGAAAAATGCCACCAATAATATATAAGAATAAAAGTCATTTTTAAATAATTGTTTAAGAAACTTCTGTTCTTGCAGATATCAACTCATCTTAAAAAAAATTTTATTCGAATATTTAAACTATTACCGTGAATCAAAGATTCAACAGGCATTTTTCACGATTTCATCATTGCTTATTGCCGACATTTTCCAATTATGGGAGATTCAATAACCGTTATCATTTTGTTTAGTAGATATTAAAAATCTTAGTGGACTTAATGGTCGTAATCTAAAACTGAACAGTAATGTCCAACTAGTATCAAAGTTATAAAACTGCTGAAAAATGATCGCTGCAATGTAATTTTCACATACTAACTCCGAACTTACACATAATATGTGGTATTAGTTGAAAATGTTTTTTTTATTATTATTATTTTTATACTTTACTACGTACATGGAGTCCAATCGTCTTCACATTAATAACAAATTGTTAAGCACATTAATGTGCAATCAATTTCTCACACATTTCGTTTCAAATTTTTACCATTTAATCTTACATCTGAAATTTACAACTATCTGCGTAACTTAAGACAATTTACGACCGAGCTAATGGCCATTCTACGTTCCATAGTTTATATTTCCTCCCATCGATCTTCTTCTAAATATTTAATTATCTCTGACCCCATGTATGCTCTTGAAGCTATTTCCTCATATTTCTCCTCTTACTCCTCTGACATTTTTTCCCTCCGTATTCGCTCTCTCATTCACACTCTTTTCTCACTCCATGCTATCCGCATTGATATGTTCTCGGTTCGCAGTCGTATGGGGATAAAGGGTAACGAAATGGCAGATTCCTTGGCTCAGATTGTGCTGTATCCTCCCGCTTTTATTTCACTAAAATTCCCGCTTCTAATTTACACTCCCATTGTGTAAAAAGTTTCATGTTAGATTTCGGTCAGATTTTTACGTTTTTTCCTTTCCTAATCAACCTTCCTTTTATTTTTCCATCCAACCTAATATCTTCCTAGCCGGCCTTGGTTTTATCCTTATTGTCTCTATTTTTCAATCATACTCTTCTTCCTTCCACACGTTATAGTTTTCATTTCGCTTTATCTCCTTAATTATCCTCTCCATCCTAACGACGAAGCCGTCTGTGATGCTGACCATATCCTCTTTGAATGTCCATCCCTCGTGAACGAACGCACTTCCTTGTACTCCGATCTGTTATCACTCAAACTCCCTAATCCTTCTTTGTATATCTTATCATTTCTGTCGAACTCCGTTGTTTCTATCCTCAGTTCTTTTATTTTATCAATATTTGACACCGACTATACATCTAACTGATCCTTTTCCCTCATGTCGTTTCTGGGCGAAAATCCGTTTTCATGATATGCCTAAAGGGGGGATTAAAAAAAAAAAGTAAGACAATTTCTCATCTGCTATCGATTTAGTTAGCCTTAAAAAATGTATTAACTGCAGTAGTAAGAGAGATTTATTCTATTGTTGATTACATTTTTAGAAAATAAATAAAATGCTCTCTGTCAAAAAAAAAGAATAAGCAAAAATAATACCTAATACAAATTTGAATCCGAGAGCGATCAACTTTTTTCAAAAAAAAATACACCAAACAAGAATTGGTATAAAAATAAAAAACTTTCTACATTAACACACTCTTAAACAGTTTACTTATGGAACTGATCAATTTAATTTTGCCCTCCATTAAAATAAAACATTATCGGAACTGAATATTTTATCATTATTTTTGCAATAAAAACGATAAATTTTCATTGCGACAAAAAAGTTAACCTATAAAAGTACAATTACCGAAGTAACACTCACAACTTTTCAATACAAAAACTAAAGCATAAAAGTTACTTGACTTGTTAAGCCGAGTAAAAAAAAATATACGACTGAACAACACTGGATTGTAGTCAGCTTTTCTGAGTTATTTCAGTAAAGTGGTTGAAAAATCATTCATACCAAAATCAGATTTAAATCAGCGTTCAGGCCTGGTTTTAGGGGGGTCTAAGGGACTTCAGCCCCGGGTTATATAGAGGCCCCCAAGACACACCCATTTCCGATATGTAATAAAAAATTAATCTATCATTTGTCATATACATATACTTTTTTTTAAATAAATAAAATTAACTTTACAGGAGCAAGTGCATTTTTTAATACATTTATTTGTTAATAATTTTGTATCCATTTCTATTTCCTTCTAGAGGAGGAAACTTCGTAATAATAAAATTTCGAGTTTCGTAAAAACATACCAGAAATTTTTTTTAAGGTATAACGAATCGGAATCTACGTTTTTAGGAAATGTCTCTATGAATGTGTGTGCGTGTGTACACGCGCAACACACGCACAAACACTATCCTTTTATGCAAATCTTTGGTTAAAATTTGCTGAAAAATTCGTTGTTTAAAATTATATATATATAGATATACATATATATATTTTTTTGGGCATCGAAAATTCTATACATTGTCTATATGTCATTTATGTTTACATTAATAATTATATGTGTTAATTCGTGAATTCAAAGTAATATAATTAAATTAAATTAAAGAAAATTTAGTTATTCTATAAAATTGATAATTTTGTCACTTCATTTAAGGGCCCCTAATATTTCCGTAGCCCCAGAGGCCTATCATACACTTAATCCGGGCCGGCCAGCGTTCGTCTTTAAAGCTGCTCGCATACGTCAAATTTCAGGATAAGTAAACATAATCAAAAATATCCCGCTTGTCATGATAATACCGTTTTGTGTGATTTTCAGGGGATTTGCTTAATATCCGAAAGGAGATCCGGCTGTAGATATCTCCGTCTTACTTAAACCGACTTCACACACAGTCTGATGTTTTTAATTTCGTTTAAAACCAATGAAGTCAGAGCTTTATTTAAAACTATTTTCACACGCGAATACCTTGGAATATTATAGTTATCCGAGGGAAGTGTGGAAAAGCAAAGGGAGTCTAAAAGAAAGAAACGAGCCCTAATGTTTTCATCAAGTCCATTACGCTTAGCAGATTATGAAAAAAGCTTGAAACACAACTTATGGCACTTCACCAAGAGGATAGGATTTACTTTTTGCTTTGCCTTTTTTTTTACGTTTATTCATACATAAATTGTGCCCCGATGAACCGATATTGATGATTCCCTGTTTATTTGAAAGTGTACCAGTTAGTGATGGCACCATATAAGTACCCCGATGAATATCGGTAAAACACAGATTACACAGGTCTGCAACGAAATCCTCCTTTAAATAAAAATATGATGAATGTGAGCAGTTTAACGTGCTGAATCCAGATTTGCTTTCCATTTTTTGCTATCACGTATATATTTATTTAAAATGTTTTCTTTTTAATAGCTCAAAATTATATACATATTTTGTCTGTCGTACTTGCATTAACGGTGCTCTATTCGGTTCAGATCGTATTTGTACACACAAAAACGACACTCGTGCTGATAGAAAGAGAGAGAACGATATCAGAGACGCTTATCCTACACTTAGTCAGTCGAGTATTTCCTCCACTTCTTCATCATTATATACTGACTTAACAAAACCTCGTCTTCTTACGCAATCTGATTTGAATGACTTTGTTCGCGATTTAGGACTCTCAAAATCTAGTGCTCAACTTCTCGGATCAAGATTACAACAATGGAGTTTGTTAGATAAAAATACGAAGGTGTCTCATATTTTCGTAACAGACAAGAAGATTTTATGAGTTATTTCACCAACGAGGGTGATTTGGTGTTTTGTAATGATGCTAAAGGACTCTTCTACAAGAAATGGGTTTCCCGAAGGATCGAAGGAATGGCGACTTTTTATGGATTCGTCCAAAATCAGTTTAAAAGCTGTATTACTTCGCAATGGCAATAAATATCCTTTAATTCTTCTAGCACATGCAACAAACATGAAAGAAAATTATGGAAATATGTAGTTGTTATTGAAAAATTTACAATATTTACAGTACACGTGGAACATCCGTGCTGATTTAACAGTTGTAGCAATGTTAACTGGATTGCAAGGAGGATACACAAAATTCTGTTGTTTTTAAAAGAGATAAGCACTACGTAGTGAAAAATTGGCCAAAAAAAGCGAGTTTGATGCCTGGAGTCAAGCATGTAAAACAAGAACCTTTAGTTCAAAGTGACATTTTTTTTTTTTTTACCACCACTTCATATAAAGCTGAGTCTTATGACAAATTTTGTAAAAGTCACAAACAGAGATGGCGAAGGTTTTCAATACCTAAAAACCCAAATTCCCTCGAATCAGCATCGCGAAATTGAAAAAAACAATCTTTGTAGGTCCCCAAATACGAGAGCTTATGAAGAACTCAAATTTCTTAAGTACGTTTAATAAAGCTGAAAAAAGAGGAGCATGAACCGCTTTCGTAGAAGTGTGTCATAATTTTCCTGGGAAACAAAAAAAAAAAAAAATGAAAACTACCAGGAAATCATACATACAAGAACTTCTTTCTGCATATAAAGCTCTGAAATGCAACATGGCCCTTACGAATTCATTTTTCAGACCCTCACTTAGATTTCTTCCCCTGCAGGTCTTGGAGCAGTATCAGATATGAACATGGTGAAAAATTTCATCAAGACATATTGCACATAGAGAGGCGTTACAACAACGGGAAATGGTTAGAAGCAATGTTTGCCGATTTTTGTTGGTCGATTCGTCGCGGAACTTCAATAGAAAATATGAAAAGGAAAAAAAGCTGCAAAGTGAAATACTATTAACAATTAGATTATTTAATGGTTTTTAATGTTTCGTAACAAATTTTATCAATATCGTATCAGTTATAATAAAATATAGAATTTAAATTTGAAGCAAAAAGAAGAGTTTTATATTGAAAAATTACATTAAAAAAAATCTATACGTGATTTGTGATTTTTTATACTATATTTCTATTCGGAAATATTAAATTTGTGATAATTATGCATAAAAATCAGAAGGAGAGAAAAATTTTCTTTTTTACAGACCAGTGCTATTAGTAGTCATTACGTGAAAAAAGTTAGGTCTGCTTAAAAAACGTTTTTTTTAGTAATATCGCAAACGCGATTTGACTTAAAATGTGCAAACACAAGTTGAAAAAAAATACTTCTTAATAATACAAAAATTAAAATATTACCAGTTTTAATCACGAGTAAATATAGAGATTCGAACAAAGAAAACGAATTTAAAACCGCCGTAGCGCCCAATTTGCAAGCTCATCACTGACCGAAATATTACGTTGTTACGAATAAAATTGTTCACGGTTGATGGTGGTCACAAATGAGTACCGATGAGTATCAGTCGGTACGGAATGAACGCAGTCTGTTTCGAGATTTACTTTCTTTGCTTAATGTAGCCGGATAAAAATTAGCCGAAAGTTTTCATTGGAATATAGGAATAATATGAACACCTAAAATTTAACAATCAGAAATGCTATTAACGAATTAAAATATTGCCAGCGTTAGTTTCCCCAATTGAAGTATAGATTCGAAAAAAGATAATGAATTTAAAACCTTCAAAGCTCGACTTACAAGCTCGTTACTGACCGACTTTGAACGCTATATTCTTAAGGTAACATTATTCATTTCTACCGTTTCTCCATATTCTTTATAAAAATGTTGATACAAACAAACACCAGAAATATAATTCAATTATAAAACTCGCAAATTCTCAAATTAACTGACATATTTCAGAGTAACAAACTCTATGTCGGCTAATCTGTGAATTTATAAATTTATAATTGAATTATATTTTTGGGTTTGTGTATCATTAACATTTTTATTGTATTCTTAAATCTGCCGCCGGATTTATACAATACCCGGACGTGGCATCATTTTAGGCTGGCTTATCTATATTTCCACTCAAAAATATTTACCCCAAAAATTTTAAAATAAAATACCTTGTTGTTTTTTTTTTTTAAAAAAAAAAAAAAACATCAATTCCACTCTAAAAAATTAATAAAAACATATTAAAAAGTGAAAAATGATTATTTAATAAAAGAGATAACATATTTTACAGTATAATGTACCTATAAGAAGGTATTATAATTATTTTCACACAACATTAACCCCTTTTCAGAGTGCCGGTAGACCAAATTCAAATTGCAATAACGATTAAAAATCGAATTAAATGATGTTTTTTAGTACTTTCCTTACAGAAAATAAGTGCATTTCATCGTTATTATACTCATTTAATTATTCCTAAATACTGTTGTAATTTGTAAATTTTGTATAGACTTTAATCAGTATTAATGTCATTTGATCATAATGTCTTTCCGTGTATTACTCTAAAGTATATTTTCTTTTACCGAATAATTATTTTAACACTTTTATGGGCATTTTTATTAAATTTCAAGAGTAAATCTTCAAGTATTGGTGTATTGATTTTAAAAATATTTTTACATAATTGCTCTTTAAATAGATATTTGAACTAAAAACGATAAAATAATCCGTTTATTAAATTTAACCGAACTTTCACATTCGATTTGAATAAAAATAAAACAACGAAAAAGCAGTCAAACAAGTGTAAATGAATTTGAGACTTTATTTATTAAATTTCGATATGAGCCACGTTCTTTCTCTAAAAAAGAAAGAACTTTTGCAATTCTAACATATTCGGCTTTCTCCGAGTATTTCCTAGTAGATGTTCAGGGTACATGTTAGTGTAAAAATTAATTATTTTTGGCTTCCTGTGTATCGAAGAATTCTCACGCACTGCAAAAGTCGTACAGACTTCTTTGTAGATGCACTACCAAGACATGCGTGGAGAAAATCGAAACGAAATTTGGGCTAGATGAGTTAAAAGTGATGGCGAGAAAATCACAATTTCAATTAAGTTTTTGGTTGGGGCTGAATTCATACGACGCAAAATTATTTCGCCAAAGAGTAGCACTAAAAACACTAAATAACAGTTCGTAAACAGTATATATATATATATATATATATATATATTCCGGGGTCTCTTCATATATATCTGATTAAATTTTTTATGTAAGGAGGCGGATTAAACGGTGATTATTTATTGCCGAACACGTTCACAAATCGACCGAGTGTACTTTTAATTAATTTTACGATAGAGAAGTGTAGAGAAATTTTGCAATCTAAATATTTTTCAAGGTTAATTAAAAAAAAAAAAAATAAACAGCGAGGTAAATCTTCGCCGAGACCGAAAAAGGTGTGATGAAACTTTTTTAACTTTCCCTTTTTTTTAACCACTCCGCTCACTTTTTACCTGTAGAGCCTAACATTTAATCGGACAGGTTAAAGCTTTTAGACGCTCACAATTTTGTACAGTACATCGTCCGATAAATTACCTCGATTAATCTTTAGACAATGTTTCAACTATGTAAGTGCATATATCTTCGCGATTCACTTCCATTTAATTGTTGCTAATCGAGAGCGCAAAGAACATGCTTTAACCCAAATAAACTTCAATATTACTGATATTCTATTTATGGCGTAAAAAACCAGGGTCGGATCTGTGGGAGGCTACAGACCCAGGCCCCAGCCTCCAGGGGGTCAGCGCTCTTAAACAGAAAAAAAATTAATTTTCTACGTGCAAAATTTAAGTTTCTTTTCCCAAAATACTCAGTACTGTAAAAATGAAAGATTTTAAATTGGTGTTTTTTTCTTAAGAATAATTCAGTTAACTTATTATATATAGAAAAACAATATACGAGTTCATTAATAAAATTATATGTACTTTTTCTCTATACAACTTTCTCTTTTTCTCCCAATAAACTAAATTCTATATAAAATGAATATTTATAGAAATTTTCTACGATAAATCTTATTTTCGGTGTTAAAAAAAATAAACGAGTCCTTTAGCAAGTAAACATTCGACAAATCTATTAATAACAATTTTCTGCTGAAATATTAACAACCACTACCTCCGGGCTTGTATTTATTCTTTCATTCTAATCTGTCTGACAGAATCTTTACAGTAAAAGTAAACAATATCTGATAAGAGAAGCATCTTGGCCTCAGTTCTACGGGCTAGTCTCCTGGGGCCAGTCTTATATTCCATATATTCCGCGGATATACCTACCTCTATCCAGACTAAGCCTCTTTTGCGGACGATATAGCCCTACTGGCTTCTTCTACAAATATCAACTATGCAAGTTTAGCTATTCGACAGCATATAAACAGAATTCAGACATTAACTGGATAATTAAATTCAGTGAAGAGAAATGTCAATAGGTCGCTTTTACAAATAGATCGGTTACATATAGCGGAATAAAAATAAATAATAGGGAAATCACATTCTGTAAGATACTTGGGAATGTATCTTGATCGCAGACTCACCTGGAGATATCATGTTACTCAGACCTGCCAAAAAATTGCCACTCAAGCTAAGATACTCTACATACATATCATTCATTAGGTAGATCTTCTACTCTAAGCCTAAGCTTAAAAAGATCCATTTACCGAACGGTCATAGCGCCAATATGGAGGTATAGGCTAGAGATATACGGTTACACCTGCACAAGTAACTTATCAAAAATCCAAAGCCAGCAGTCGAAAATTCTCCAGACAATCGCAGCTGCCCCTAAATACGTCTCTAATATGACCTCATACACAGATTTAAATATCCCCTTTGTTGATAAGGTTTATACTACAAAATATAAAAAGTTCTTTAAAAAATTAAAGTCAAATCCGAACCCATATATATATATATACATATATATATACACATAAAATGTACACTAAAACACTGTTGTGTAATTCTAAAAGGAGGTTGAAAAGAAGAAAATGGTGCCGTGACGCTCTTCCAATAACATAACAAATGCAATATATATAATATTCATTTTATAACGATATATGTGCTAGTATTCTAAAGGTCACATATAGCAGGCGTTAAATTTACCGTAAATATACTCAAATTATCCTCATAGTACTAGTGGGATTCTATGGGCCACACTTCACTGTATAGGTTGCCATGTTATCCCGCTGATTTTATAAAACATGCCTTATCAATAACATAAATACAATTACTACTAAACGAATAATTCATATATATATATATATATATATAAATAATATTCATTTTATAAAGCTATATACTAGTATTCTAAGAAATACATATAGCTGGCATTTAATTTACTGTTAATATTCCTAAATTCTCCGCATGGTACTGGCGGGACTCTATGGGCCATACTTCACTGTATAGATTACCATGTTATCCCGCTAGTTTTATAAAACACGCTTTATCATTCTTTAGTTTCCACACTATCCATGACAACACTGAATGCAACACAGAACGATTCCTGTTATAATCTTATTATTATCATTGACTCAATCCTTCATTGGAAGATTGAGTTGGCTGTTATATGGCCAGTAAATATAAGGAAGTGAGGTCACGAGCAGTTTATGGCTCTTACCCCGGTGCAGTGGAAAAAAAAAATATTGATACCCGTGCAATTTGTAAATTTTTCTATGTAAAAACGTTTTACGATCTGAAATATTTTTAATTTCAACAATATTTTATTTTTTACTTTTATTGAAAGTTAATATACGTTTTATTTTGTACTTTATAAAAATTATTTAAAATAAAAGCGATTTTAATCGATTGCTTATTTTATAAATGTACTTCAATAAATTTAATAAATCATACTGCGTTTCATTCACTTTTTTTTTGATCGCATAAACCATTACGGAATTTTAAACATGCTTGTTTAATTTTCGTAACGAAAAGGACATGATCAAAAACATCGCAGAGTGTATCAAAATTAGCTTGAAAACTGCTGCAGCGACAATACCACCGCCGACGCCGCCGCCGTAGATAATGCATTATAAATAAAGTTTTTATTTTTATTATAAAAACAATTATTTTTTTGCTACCCAAATACTTAATTTATATATATAAATATTTTTTTGTAGAAAAAGAAAACGTAACATTATTAATAAAAAATTACAAATATTAACATACATATATATGTATATATAAAATTCCTTATTTAATGTACAATTTATGTAGTATTCAGGTTTTTAGGGTAAGAAAGTTGATTTTTTAAAGAGAAGATAACTTTAATTTTATTAGTCATTCATAACGCAAAGGCGACTGCACGGAAGAGCATGAAAAAGAGAAGCTCGAAGTAGACATCTATGAAGGAGATAATAAAATTCCTACGTTCGGGAAGAGATTGAACCATTGAAAGGAGAAAGAGTTAGGGTTGTATTGAAAAGTAATTTTGTTCAAATTTGTAAATATGAATCGCATACTTATTTAGTTTATGTGCTTCCCAAAAATAAATTTATTCCTCCGACTGGGATGTTACAGTTGAATTGATAGGCGTGTTTCCTTTTAATTTCTTTTCTTTTTTCTTTTCTCTGCTTTTGAATCAAATGTAACTTTTGCTGTTCGGTCGCATACCAGTACCTGCTGCACTTGGGCTGCGATATGGTCAGTTTTAGTTTTCTACTCATTCTCTTTCGGTATTCGTTAAAACTAGTTTGCAAATGTATAAAATTACTTAACAGATCTGACTTTCCTTTATATACATATATATTATCCAGCTATCTACTTATTCATAGGGTATCATCAGTGGCCAGACGGTTTCTCGCCAGGCCAAAAAAAAAAAAAAAAATCACTAAAAGTTGAAAATAAAATAAATCACGCTCCCCAGAAATAGCGCGGAACACTTGAAAAATATACGTCTATGTGACAAATATAAAGTGGGCCAAAGGATGATCTAGTTAATGGAAAACAGCTTACAGATAAAGAAAGGAGACTGCCAAAGGAACAAAATTGTTAATTTTTTTTCGTGAGAAATCTCTATCCAAAAACATTTACAAAAAAAGAAAAACCTTTTTCTCTTATCTTTTTTAATTAATTTATTTTTTTGGGGGGGGGGCTTGGCCGACTAAGGGCAGCTACCCAGGACAATTGGACTAGATTAGAGATTAAATTTTAATCCGGTCAGAAATCGATGACAGAAAAGAGACAAGAATAGGAACCACATTGGATGACGGCAAAGCTAAGGTATAGGAAGCACTATATGGAGTAGGAAAATTCAGCTTTAATAATTAAACGTACAGCAGATTACGTTCGGAGGAAAGACTGGAACATTCAAACAGCACGCGGTCTCAGGATTACAAACGAAGGAACAGTCGCCAGAGTGCAAAGGACAATAAGGAGATGGGAAAAGAGCAAATCGATGCCGTGAGGATGGGAGCGGAAAGTATGATTGAACCGCAGACGGCAGATGGCAATGATGAAAAAACGTTTAAGAGTAGGAAAATGATAGAACCAAGAACAGGAAGGGGGTCTAGGCTGAATAGTAAAGTGAGTTAGGATTGAAAAAGTAGCGAGGATACATAAATTCGACCAAAGTCTGACATGCATTCTTTTGGAGAGGAAAAGTATGTTGTGACCAGAAATCATTTTAACAAAATGTGGAGGGTGTAACGATGAGCGTGCTAAGGAATCCACCGTCTCGTTACCAACAACACCCGCATGACTTGAAACCCAAGGTAAGTCGATAGAAATGGAATGGGAAAGAGAAAGACTATAGATGAGAGAACGTATACGGAAAACAATAAAATCGAGGGAATATGAGGGAAAGGGAGAGGATATAGCCTGAAGAGCACTTTTGGAGTATGAAATAATTAAGTATCTATCAGAGGATCGAGTTGAGAAAATAAATATAACGGCTCGAAGAACGGCATAAAGTTCTGCGGAGAAGATGGAGCGAAAAGCCGGGAGCCTGAAGGATTGAGCGGAATTATTGGCTGGAGAGAAAAAAAAAGGAAGCAGCTACTCCTTCTGAACTCTTGAAACCATCAGTAAATGCTAAGGAATGAAGAGGAAACGAGGAATTAATAAGAAAATTAAATTCTTTATTGGCAACTGCGGTGCCAGAAGTTTTAGATGATGTTTTGGAAGGTGAAAAAACCTGAAGAAGTTAAAAATAAAATAAGGAAGTTGACTATGGGAAATAGTATAAGAATTTGTCTAAACAATGAGAGAAACAAGGGTTAAGATAGGAGATTTATTGGGAGAGAAGCGCCATTTATGAAAGATAGACAGGTATACATAAGAGACGAATCTTAGAAAATGAGAAATTTATTTATTTGCACCTGTCGACTATGGGCACTGGCCACACATCACGATGATAATTTTTTGGATTTTTCGATGTGCATCAATGGGATTGAAACTTTAATTTTAAAAAGTTTTGCTGATCATATCTTTTTTATTTTTAAACGTATCAGTTTTTAATTTCACAACACACGTCTACCTGAAAAAAATATTCAAATATTTCGCGATTCAAGTAGATTTTTATTATAAAAGAAAACAAGAAAAAAAAAAAGTATGCGTAATAAATGAAATGCTTTAAATAAGAAAGTGTATTAAAAATAATAATAAAAAAAAAAAAACAAATTAACATTTTACCGAATTCCGAATATACCAATTTGTTCACTATTAATTAATAAGTACTTCGGAATATGGCGAAAATAAATAAAAACAATCCTTTAAAAAACAAACTCGATTGTTTTTAAATAATTTAATAACCATTGGTATATTTGCGGGAATTATAACAAATACGGAAAATAGAATTTTAGTAGCAAGCATTGCAAGAGGAATTAAAGAAACACTGGAATGAGTGTGATTCTTTTGAAGAGAACAGGAGAAACATGAAAGAAGGTGTCACCGACGTGTTCTGGCAACACGGTATTTGTAGCAATGAAATTTGATAATTTATAATTAGAAATTATTTTTAAAATTTTCACATCCTATTCTATATGTAATTTTGTGGTTGTTGACGATAAAATGTTTCGATAGGATGATCGATTAGTTTGTTGTTAATGGTGTATATATGTTTGGAAGAATGCCGTATTTTGAAATCTGACCAGTGCATATTTTATTACAAATTTTACACATTCTTTTATAAATGCCAGATTTGTCATATGTATTTCATTAGAAATATTATCAGCATTACCGTTTATAGCGTATAAAATTTATTCCATTATTATTGGTAGAACACCGCGAGTATGTTCCCGAAACATGTTGATGGTTTAATAAAATTCAATTATATTTTTGAAATATACGAACTTTGTAGGTTACTTCAAAGGTATACTACCAAAATTAGATATCGGAAAGTATGTATATCTAATGAAGAAACACTAACGAGAATATCGGGATCTCGCTGAAATTCCAATCCGAACGCAATTCTAAAAATTTCCTATTTTCGAATTTTGACCAGATCTTAAAATTTATTTTTCAGATCATCCTGCTGAGCGCATAGGATGTTATAAACTCTATTTCGTTCGTGTCCACTTTCGCATCGTTATTTCTCATTAAATGACCGGAAATCTAGCGGAATTTTATAGGATTTAGACGATTAATAATCTCGAAAATTTTCCCTCCACACCGTATTTACATTTAAATATGTATTATTCTAAAGACCAATATTCGTTATAAAGTACGCTTTAAAACCACACGAGCCTTATCGATTACCAGAAATTTACTCGTAAAAATAAAAGGCCCCAGGAGGAGAAAAGTTTTAAATATCCGCAGAAAATGAAAAGATCTATAAAATCTGGCAATTTAATTTTCGCCAGATTAACGCGAACATTTTATTTAACGAAACTGTATGAATTTTTTACTCGCATAAACTGGGGTTTATATTTAACAAATTCATTTTATATAAAAACGCGATAAAATTACAAGAGCAGAGTGTATGAACTACAGCGTTTCATTGAGAAAGCTTATAAACATCTGATACTACGTAATAGGGGCTATCGCAGTTTCTATTTGCAAACATGATATTGCAGTGAGTATGAATTGCGCATTCTAATATATTTTATTTAAGTCGCACAATCCATCTTCCGTTATTTAGACGCGTTTGTATTTAATACCGATATTTTTAATTAGACCCAGCCAAGATGCAAACTAGCTAGTCTATGAAATATTTAAAGCTTCCGCAGTGATTACTCATAATAAATATCTTTTAAAACACAGTTGTTTCCGAAAATTATTTATTATAGCTAGTCTATTTTCGGAAGCTGCGAAGTTAGAATGTCATTATCTGAAGCGGAGTCGAGAATAAGTAAATAATATTACGACCGACTAGATAACATTTTTACTTGAGAAATATTTTCTTAATATTTCTTCGGAAATTTTACGAATGCTAATTCGATCGAAGACAGTTTTTTTTTCTACAAAAACACCACTTTATACTTCTTGCGAATTCAATTAGTGTAAACCCTTGGACCTTTCTCATGATATACGTCCGATAAGTGTCTCTAAACTTTGTGTCAGTACGCCACAACCGGATAAAAAACAAAATATATCACATTATTATAATCGTCTTGATAAATTATCGCATTGGAAAACTTTACCTTCTTTTTTAACATCTACGAAGCTGTTATTCTCGTTAATGTGGGAAAGATTATCCGGATCAGCTCTATATTGGTACACGTAGTATTATTACCCCGACACAAAGCAGAATCAGGTCATTGTATGTCTATTAATGGGTATCAGCTTTGTGGCTGATTTTTGCGACGGAGAAATCCTCTGCGTGGTCTTACGATTTCTGAACAACAGTGATGTGTCCTGTGCATTGAAAAATAAAATCAAATCTCACGTTTCAGTGTATGAGAAATTTGTAGCGTGTCTATTCCTATACCGTTACTATTTTTCCTATTTGATTGTACACGAAAAATGACTAACTTGAGAATATTCTGGACTGTGAAAAATTAAACTGCGCTGGATGAACTTAAAAATCAACTAGACTGCCGGAAAAGGCCCCTTAATAAATTTATCCGTAAAAAAGAGAAAAAGTAATGAAAAACTAAGAAATATTCGCGAAACAAAATCCGATTTTTGAGATAGAACGTGTGCGATGAAAGTCATATTAGCAGTTTAATTCGATGTCGCTTTTCTTTTTTAAAAAATAAGACTAAGGTCTTCCGTTCGGTGTCTCTGAAATGGAAAAACACACACTGAGATTCTAAAAGTGACTTACCGAGATTCGTTATTTTCGAAAATTAAACTTCCGCTAGCTTCAGCCAAGTGTCTGCCGAATTTGGCTGACCCTTCCTCCGTACGGTAGGGTACACGAACTCGACCCCTGGCGCCGCTGCTACGTATAACTTCCAGACGGTAGCTACCGACACTCTCCGGAATCCGAATGGAGCCGGATCCGGCACTCGATTCCGGAAATGAAAATACGCCGCAGTGATCGTCGTCCAGGATGACTACGGTTGCGATACAGCGTTCGCCCAGAACATTTTTCCCTTGACGACCGTCGGTGGCTCCGTTCGCGTCGTTGACCGGCGGTACGGCCTCGATGATCCCGGTCACCGCTGTGGCCTTCTTCAGGTGTACGTAAAAATGTTCGTCCTCCTCGAATATGTCGTCGTCGATCACCCGGATCGGAATCGTCTTTCTCGTTTCGCCCGGTTTGAAGACTAAAACTCCGGTTACGCCTTCGTAATCGGATCCGGCAATTGCCGTACCGTCCTCGGTCGTGTAGTGCACCACAATCGTCTCCGACACATCCGCACCTTGCCGGATCACGGTCACTTCGAACTGACCGACACTTTCGAGGACCGCGTAATAGTCCGGCTCGAAAAAGACTTTCGAGCCTACATCGCCACCGGCGCCGCCGACCAGCATCGTGTCGACCGCCGTATCGGTGGACGGTTCGCGTTGGAAGCTGACTTCGCGCTTGCCGAAAAACGGCTGCTGCGTCGGTATACCGTTGATGGTTTTGGACGTTTGCAAACGGTAGAAGGCTTTGCTCTTTCGCGTGCGCTTGTTCAACTCGTCACAGGCCAGACACTCCAGTTCGTAGGGCGTGGCGTTCGGATGGTTTTTCTTCAGGTCGCGCAGTATGAGCGCGAAATGGTGCGGATCCGTCACGCTACTCTCCTCCATGATTTCTTCCTCGATTTCGCGCTCGGCTTCCTCAATATCGGCGCTTTCGGCGGCCACGATGACCCGGCGCTTGTTTAGGCGGAACTTTTCGAACTTTTGCAACTTCAACTTCCGGTCGGCGATGTAGGCGGTGAGCACGGTGGCCGGGAAGAAGGCGAACGTGAGCAGCGCTTCCCAGACTTGCACGACGCCGACCGAGAACACGGCCAGAATCAGATAGAGCCAGATGTAGGCGAACACGGACCAGATGGAAGTGACGAAGAACACGCCCAGATGTTTTATCTTGCGAACCTCGCCGTCCGGAATGACGTATACGCACAGAGCGATGATCAGGAACAGATTGTAGGCTGCCGAACCGACGATGGTGCCGGGTCCGAGATCGCCGGCCACGAACTTTTTCCCGATAATCTCGATGACCGACAGCAAGATTTCGGGAGCGGACGAACCGAGCGCCATCAGCGTCAGGTTGGCCACGGTCTCGTTCCAAACGCGTACTTTGATTTTTTGCGCGGCCAAACCTTTCTTACGAATGGTTATTTCCCGTTCTTGCGAGGTGATCACCTCGATCGCGGCCATAAACCGGTCCGATATTATCGACACGCCGAGAAACAGGTAGACCATAAACAGGAAGTAGATCGAACCCCGGTACACTCTGGTTAATATCGTCAGGTTATCAACCGGCTGCCAAGCCGGTAATAGTAAACCGTTTACGCATTTCGGTATTTCGCTTAATGCGACACTACTAGTTACGCTGCTACTACCATTACCGTGCGTCGAACGGACGGCCGATACGAGTGAAAAAAGCGCGAAAATAATTAAAAATAAGCGAGTCATTTTTTTTTTTTTCTCTCTGTTCCTGTTCCGAATAAATAATTACTAATAAATAATGAATGATAAATAATAAATAATAATAGAACAGACAAAAAAAAAAAAAAAAAAAAGAAAAAAAGAAACGAAAAAAACGAAACACGACACGGGCAATAAAATTTCGATCGGAAACTATCGCGCGAGCGTATATGATTAGAGTAGACGAGAGAAATTTTGGAAGAACGCGTCAGTCGAATAACTCCATCGCGGCATGACTAAGTTTCAGCTTTTATCGGTGCTGCTGAGCCGGTAGCAGCAGGAAAATTTTCATAAGGTACGGTGGGATTAGCTTTTAAGGGGAGCGGGTAACTAATGGTCGGATGGCGAGCAAGAGCGGTTCCAGCTCTCTCTGCCTTTTATTAAACACGTACATGTTCCTATATAGGCATAGCGACGTGTCGCTGTATAGGTGCGAGGAGCCGTTTTATTACATACGCACCCTGTATACAGAGCCTTGCAAAGAGCTTGTTTCGGTTTTGCTGTAGCAGTAGCGAACACAGACTTTGTCTTTTCTTAAAACATCTCAGCAACCGTTCTTCCATCCGGAGAGAACAATCATTACACACTCTCTACGCAGAACCGTTATGTCGGCTCTTCTGCGTACTGCCGGTAATGCTAGAGGTAATCGTAATAAAATATTCCATTCTTCCCTGCGTGCGTGCGAGTCTTTTGAGCGGCCACTCGGAACAATTCTAACATTTAGCTCATTTTTTACCATTATATATTAATTGCTGAAATAAATTGCCTCTCTTTGAGGATAAAAAAAAAAAAAAATAAAGGGGTCACCACGAACGGCGCTTTAACGAACAATTATCTCTAAACGTCTTTTGAGTCGCAAACAGAAGGACATCTATTAGCAGAGAGTTCCTTCTGACGCGTTGCTAGCAGTCGGAATATTTCCTGGCAAGCGTTAGCGTGTACCAGAATGTGATTATAAAGAATAAAGGTGAAGAAAAATGAACGGGAAAAATTTCTGTTTTCTTTTTTTTTTTCGCGAGAAATTCTCCATATAGTCTGACTGAAATTTACCGAAAGCTAAGCGAATTCTTTAGTCTTTATCGGTCGCTACTTTGTCACCCGAAGTCTAGAGTTCTAATATCGGCAGACAGGTGTGACAGGTGATATCCGAAAACAATTACAATTCTAGTCGGAAAATTCCAAATATCATCCTGATACGAATACTACGGCAGTATAAAAGCGATCGGCATCGGGGTAGAACGATCTATCGCTTGGCCGCATGAAGCCCTCAATAAAAATCTAATACAACGGCACATCATCATGGACGTCGCCAGCGGGGGGCAGGGAGGGGCAGCTGCCCCCCTGGAGCCTTGAAACTTTTTAATCAACTGGCATTGATGAATATTCATAGGCACGTAATCATGGTCAATTTGGAAAACTTATGTTTTAATTAAGATTTTATTCTTGTTTGATCAAATATTAAGCCTTTACAACTTATAAATTTTATTTTTCCTATAACTCATATCCTCTTTCTATCATCTTGCCAACTCATCTTACCCTTCCCTGGTTAATCGGCTGGCGACGCCATTGCACATCATTATTAACTATCCGTACAGTCTACCGATGTGTGGTGTACTCGTTAGAGGTATAATTAGAATAAGCACCTTAGTAATTTAAAGATAACATTAGATTTTACATTATTTCATATTAAATACGGTCATTAAAAAATGTACGAAATTTAAACAATAATTATTCCAAGAAATGTGGTTGCTCGCAACATTTTCTGCTGTTATGATTAACGTATGAAAGATTACATCATATATAAGCAATCACATCGTGTATAATCACGTATAATTTTGAGCATTTGTATATCGATGAAACATGCGCACTGGTAGCTTGTTACAGCTTTTACACTTTTTTTTTATTTTTACTGCTTTGTCGCATATGCGACGATATTGAATAAAATACGTTCAAATAGGCCGGTTCTTTAGCATCATTCTTACATAAAAAATTAACCAGATAACACAACTTGGAACACAATGTTCCCCAGTCACGAGGTAAGTTCTTACAAGTGTAGGGACACAGTTGTTTCAAATTTAAATATTTTAAAGGCGTATATATACATTTAATATTGTATGTTCGACGAAAAGAATTACATACAATCACGATACCAGTCAAATGAATGACTAGTTACGTAATAAAATTTCCTAAAATTTATAAAATTTTATATCCAAAGCTAGTAAGCCAATCTTTTCCAGTTTTTTTTTTTTTTTTGTTTATAACCCAGTTTTATCAGGGACGTTTACTTTATTGGCATCTGCAAAATTGTAAGCGAGAATTTTCATATCTGTTGTTGTTAAGCCAAGATATGTATATATCTGAACACCGCTTTGTGTAATTTGCAAGCTCTTCTTCTTGCTTATCATTAAATATCATTTTCGGTTTAGCGTATCCAACGTGTATGTTTTACTTAAATTATTTTCCCCGCCTAAAAAAAACAAAACAAACGTGAAAAATGCAATTCAAATTAAAAATATTACGCGACTATAATATAAATATAACTTTAAAAAATACAACGTACCTTTATTGTTTTCTGTTTTCTTAAGGAAACGGTACAAAGTCATGAAGTTAATATTATGTTTTCTCGCAGTCTCTCACAACGATAATTTACCGTACTGTACATTGTAAACAGCCATTTTGTACGTATTTTCTCCTACCGCGCTTCTCTGTGTTTTCCTTAGATATTCACGTGACATTATTACCTATGTAGAATAATGTAATTTCTTATAAATATCTATGACATTGTTTAAAGTGACTGTTGTGGAGCCATATCTTTGTTACGTAATATTATGCAACTTTAAATCCACCGAACTTTATTCGATATACTTTGTATTAAACTATACTTCATAGATACCTCTATAATTCGCAACATAAAAGTAAAATACGCATACCATTACTTGAACGACAGAGATTTTCCTTCGAAAAAAAAAAAACCAACAAATTTACTTTATATATCAAGAACACGTTTTTTTCGTGATGAAAACTCAACACGTAGTGGATCAATGGCGGGAATAATTCATAAACAATTAAGACACGTTGTGACAACTGTACGAATAGTAATGCACAAAATTTATTATTCACTGAAAAAACCGACAGTAACAACTTACCCGTTGTAATAACTTACACCACTTTCCCCTGTATAAAGTTTCCAGTGGGTTCTTATCAGAAACATAGGAGGCACATTCACAAAGTAAAGTTCCCACCCCTGTGAAAAAACTTGCGGGAGTGGACGTGGTGTAGCTACAACAATACTATATAGTTTTTGTCGTTTTCGAGTTACGTGAATTAATCGTGAGTGAAATTCTGAAAGTTAGCGCCGACTACGAGGTGCGCTCAGTTATTTTCGTTTCTTTACCCTTATAAAAAAATTGCACCAACTGAAATTCATCGATCAATAAATAGTGGAAGTTTATGATCCTGTGATGAGTGTTCAACATGTTCTCGTAAATGGTGACGTGAATTCCGAGGAGGAATAACAGAACAATAGACATGCACATAAAACGAAATGAGAATGAAATTAGAGCAAATGCTAATTGACAGTATTACTACGACTGTAAAACTTGGCATAGGGCTGATATTTTGTCATCCAAATTTACTTAAGTAATTTTCGGCAGTAAGAGGAATGAGGTAGCGGAGATGAAATTGTTAACGAAAGGAGATTTTTCAGTATAAGAAGAAGGAATATCAGGAGAAGATTTCGAGTGATCAGAAATTACGGACTAGGAACCTTTGGAGTCAGCATTATTAATGGTCCTCAGTTTGGCGTAATATTTTTGTTAAAAGGATTTTCAGATTTAAGTTGGGAACAGTGTTTTGGGTCGGGAAGCCCGATATATGAAGAAGAATAGCTGCTGGAATGATTCTGACGCTTTCTTTTTAAGGAGGTGGAAGAGCCCGGTGTAAGGCGAGAAATTGATAGGGTTCAAAATATAATCAAAGGTGAAAGTTGAGGAAACTAATTTACTCTGACTGATAGAGCCTCGGAGTATGAAAGGTTTTCTAGGCGGCGCGTGATTTTATGTATCTTTACTTGCTCCATAAATACTGGGCAAGAATGGTTGAAAGCAGAGTGTTTTCCGCCGCAATGAACACAACGAAAGCTGGAACGGTCATTTTTTTGACTGAAAGTACATTCAGAAGAAGGAAGGCTACCAGCACATAACAAACAAATAGGTTCGCTGCGACATGATGAACTGAGATGTACGAATCACGTTAGGTAGCACAATTTAGCGGTCTACGAATCACCGGTTCTACCTTGACGCGATAAGTGTCATAGAAATTAATGAACAGCAGAAGCAAAGAACCATTAAATTTAATTTCCACAACCGGAATTGGCACAAAAGAATTTTACACGTTTGTGTATCTCCGGATACTGGAGATTAACGCCTCAGAAGTGCAGTTTGAAAGCAATTTCTTGATAGGCAGATCGGTTGGAAGATCGCGAACTATACCGAAAGGAAACGATAAAGACTGTGGAATATACGAACGTATTTTCAGTTCTTTGTGAATATTTTTTTCTCAGAGAAGAAACTGATTGGCTGCTAAGATGAAGGAAAAGTTAAATTTAGTTTTTACCTGAGCCGATAGTTGTCGATATACTGCTAACTCTTTTATGGAACACTTTAGTGTCAAAGACATCAGATGAAGCTGAACTATATTTTTATTATTTTCTAAATTCTCAACTAAAACAACGATGTTCCCTCGAAAGTTGTCCGGAAATAATGAAAATTGAGCTAGTTTATTTCGTACTTCGTCGGGTTTCGGTAAAATCGATGAAATACTATGAGTGTTCGTTCGTTCCGACTAAACTATCGGCAGTTTCTATCGCAACGTTATTGTTCTTTGATGTTACTAAGAGAGATATTGGAAGAAAACAGAAAACCGAGCTGCTGTTGAGATGTACTACATTTGTTTGACGTTTTAGATTGAGCCAGCGCTTTTGGAATTAGATCGAGAAGAATTAAGGGGAGGTCTGCCTCCCCGGTCACATGTGTCAGACATTAGATTACGCTAAAATCAAAAGAAATAAATAATACAAACGACGACGATACAAATATAATCCAGCTAATAATTAATAATGCTACTGCTGATAAGCAATAATAATAAAAAAAAATCGAAGAACTAAAACGATCTCGCCGATAATTACCGCAGACAATTAAACATATTTAACTTTCACGCTGGTTGACTTAACCCAATCTGCACCTGATTAGAATAATTTAGAAATATATGTATATATTTGGTCTCGATAACTCTCCATATTTAATTCGGTGCTAGTAGTCCGACTCGTTTTATTTGAAATCACGGAAGAATTTCCAAATGACGAGCACTGTCCGATAAATTCCTAATAAATACGTGGAGAGATAAATGAAAAAAGAATAAAATTCTACCAGTATGTAATTTTCCAGTCCATAAAATACACGAAACTTTCCTAGCGCGTTACTTTCCCCTTTACTCGGCCGGTTCTTTTTCAGTGTAGTTCAGCGATACGTGTACTAAAACTCGATCTAATAATGTGCTTAGAAATTTAAAACGACCGCTTTTCTAAGCTGAATTGATAGTATTTTAGCCAGAAGCGAATAAGTTGCTTTCATCTAGATTTATCTTCCTTTGCGCTTTTAGCTTATTCATTTTCTTTATCTTTTTTTTTGGGTTTGTGCAATTTTGCAGTCTCGTCGTCTGTGCCTTGGTAAAAGTGTACCTTTCTTGGTTTCGCTTTCGCGAAGTCTTTTTATGTCTTTTGATTGCGTCCTATGTTAGAGCACGGCATTTTTTCTTTCTTTTTCTCGAGCACTTTTTCTTACCCCCTAAAATGTTTTCTTTTTTTACTTCAACAACTTTTTAGTCTTCCTCTTCCGCGTTTTGTATCTTATTCATCTCTGCCTTTTTTCATAATTTTTGTTAACACGCTAGTTCTTACTGGCAGGTGAAAATCTTCGGGTTTTCACGACATCTTTGTCGGTCGTTTACATGTACAACCTAAAATTTTGACGGACCTATTTTTTCCTTCATCTTTCACGTTTCGGTCGTTGTTTTAAATACGAATATCCCGATCGACTCAAACAAGTCTGCCCAAAGACAAATTAAAAACGATCAAAACATTAACCAGTGAAGAAATGTTAAGATAAACGCGCATCTTTATCGAACGTTTGTGTCATATAAACTGATGTAAAAACCAATATTCTCTCCAAGCGCGGTAAGCAGCTATTTGAGTCACAAAAATTAGGCAAAATAGACCCCGACTATTATCGAATCATGGAGTAGCACAGAATAATCTCACCACCGTTTACCACCTAATGATCTACATATACTATATCGTGTATAACCGGATAGTAGAAGTTGTTTTAAAACCAATCGTCAGCAATACTGCTTTTCGATTGTCAATCGAACACAAAATTCAATATTCGGTACCATTACGGAATGCATCTTCATTATAATTTTATCAATTAAATAGTGCAAACAGTTCATTGCTTTGTTTATTCCAATTTTAACGATGAAAAAAGAGAAGATTGCACGAAGTGGGAAAATATAATAATATTCGAAAAGGAAAATTCAGTAAACTCGAAAAATAATTTTCCAAATACTGATAACAGATTCCCCGTAGTTGAAGTATTAATGACACAATTCTGGTTATTTCTCTTTTTTTTAAAGGAAACATTCCCTCGAACACTTTAATTTCCAATGATATAATAAATCGCAAGAAAATTTGACAATTTTTACCATCTGGATCATTAGCGCTATTATTTAGTATTGTTTTTTTTTTTTTTTTGAGTTTCATATGATACTTTGTCTTTTTATAAAGTTAATTAATGAAAATGAAAAAAAAAAGAAGTATCAACATTAGTAATTTTATCTACTACACAATAAGAAGAATCGTCACCGTGGAATAGAAAAATGATTGAAACATCACGAAAAAATACATCTTGGCTTGCACTCAAGCAAAAGGTGCTTTTATTAAAGCATACCGGATTTAATATTCGCATTAACTAACCGATTCGCTAACTGTGTCGTCGGTCAAGAGTTTCTCTTCATTTATAAAAATAATGTTTAATTTCAATATGCGGCGTTGAAGTTTTTATATTAAAAAGCGCATGTTCGTTGGATGTCCGGTTTCACGTTGAATAGAATCAACGAAATCTCGCTTATTTCGAACCAAAACATCAATTGGAAAAGAGATTTACGGAATATTCTCGATGTCATAAAGCTCTACAGTGAAATCAAGGTATCCATCAATCAATCACTTCATTCCTCGCGGGGATATGGAGACCATTATTATTCGTCATCTGAAACAACTGATCTCTATCGAACGCGTTTAAGGAAGCTATTGCTATACAAATAACATCAGTTTATCTGGTAGAAGGCGGTCCACGTCCCCCTTTTTTCATCCAGACAAGCTTTTAAAGATGATCGTTTCCATATCGTTTCTACTCTAATGATATGTTCAAAATACTTTAGCATTTATTTAAGGACAATTGTCGATAGCTTATTCTCAGGACCGAGTCGTTAGTTCTTCTCTCCATTCAGGATACACGCAGCAGCCGTCACCTACACGACATTTCCAACGTATCCATATTTTCCCTTTTTTGGTGCTCGAACTGTCCGTGTCGCTGAAGCGTATAAGAAGACCGAGAACACGAGAACATTTAATAAACGTACTTTTAAAGTTTTACTCATCGTCGGACCAGATTTTTTTCAAGCGTCCCATTGTGTTGCATGCTATTTGTACTCTGTGACGAATTTCAGCGTCGCACCTGCCATTATTTTTTCCCACAGATCCTAAATATGTGAATCGGTTCACGACTTCGATACCACCCATCTCTCGCATTTCTGGCAAGTTGTTTTTCGGACAATTTATTATCGTGATCTTTGCTCAGGGCGAATGTTTTTCTGACGAAATCGATTTACTCACACGTATGTTTGCCGTGCTTTCCTCATATAATAGTTGACTTAGCCACGCAAGGTGTTTTTATATGAGTGAAAACGCGTATACTGGATTTTCGTGTGTAGCCAAAATACAAGCACCGTCCAGAAATGTCCTTACAACCGTGGAGTTTCCAATATGGATATCTGCAATGTACACGAAATATAAAAGCGCGCCCAAAATTCTTCTTCGAGGAACAGACACTCGGATTTTAAATATATTTGATATTTTAATTCGAAAGAATCTATTTGTTAAATAAGGCTGGAGTACTGAACATACGAGTACATCATTGCGGATGCTACTACTAAGTTGAAATAGAAGGCCATAGTGTCTCCCTCTGTCAAATACCTGTTCCACATCCATTAGCACCGCGTTATAATTCCGTATTTTTTTCTTTTTTTCAAATGCAGTTGATACATGATCTACTATTCAATGAATCTGCTGAATTGTCGAGTGCTTGGTGCGAAATCCAAATCGATTGTCGAGAATTAATTTATTGGTCAATACTGATTTGAGTAGCCGGTCCCGTAGCAGCAATTAGGGATAAAAAGTGTAACAAACTTTTGGATCTGCGAGAAGAAGGATTAATTAGCCCTTTATTAGGTTTCGGTAACATCGGGATAATAAATTCTTTCCATGCATCAGGATTGTTTATGTAGGTTAAAATTAGAATATATTTAATGTGTTCATTGCGAAATTACTTATTCGTTATTTAAATTCCTGCGTTTAAGAATGCACTCGCATAGTCAAATTCTTGATGTATTACAAAATAAATAGAAGGAATAGAAACAGAGGTTGCGGCGAATTACAAACAGGCAGCAGCACACTCACATCTCGCACGCCAGTCTCCCGCTTTACTATATTCGTGAAGTATTAGATATCGTATTGTGTTTGATCCGTATTTCTTCTCTCCGCTAACACAATCTTAAATAACAAAAAAAGAAAAAAACTTTACACGATAATTTTTTTATTTTTTTATTTTAAAAATAAGTTATGGGTCTCACAGGGCAAATATGCCCGTTATGTGAGTGCCCAACACTGTTATCAACGTTTATTAAAACAGATATATGGTACAAAAATTAAAACTAAATTAACTTATTCCATAAATAACAATTATAATAAAACTAGCATTATATTAAAGTAATAGCATATATATACGTAAGCTAATAAATAACATGCCGCGTAATACGCATCTGTACACCAATACACACGGACAGCTTAATATTTAGAATCGACAAAAATATGATCTATAAGAGTTTAAAATCCAGGAAGGACTCGGCAAAGTCAAAAACCAACCAGAAAGAGTGAGATATAGCTTTTGCACCATTCCTTCAACCAGTTTTGCACCTCCTTTTTCCACTCGCCAATTTATTTTCCCCCTAGCATATCATTAGGGATTGTACTTATTTAAATTAATTAAAACTGAGATAACATTGATTATCAATTCGTAGATTTACACCGCGGGGATAGATGTAATACGTAATACTTTGGTTTCTTGTTAACCGGATTTTTTCTCTGAATGGTAATTTCATATTATTGAAAATTCTAGTAATCTATAATAGAAGTAGTACGTATCAGGATGGGGCATTTCATCGTTTTCCTTTCACACATAATTGACCTAAAATCGATTTATTCCCAGTAGGGCAGTATAAGTTTCAAACAACTCTTCTTTATTTTACTATTTTTATTGATTTCCGTTTTCTTAGCCTCACATAATATATTTCAATTCCATTAACTTCTAGACATTATTATTGAATTATACTATATACGTAGAGTTCGATATGATATTACCTGCTTTATTTTATATAAAGCTGGAATTGTCTGTCTTGTTTTCGAGTTTAATCTTTGGATGTGTTTTTTCCAGTTCAAAGATTTGTCACTATATATACATGGGCGTCGCCAGCGGGTGGCAGGGGGGCACCTTCCCTCCCCCTGAAACTTTGAAACTTATTAATCAACTGGCCACGATGAGTATTCATAGGCGCGTAATCATAAACAATTTGCCAGAAACCCACGAAAATTGTGTTTTAATTAAAATTTTATTCTTGCTTAATCAAATATTCAGCCTTTGCAACTTACAAATTTTTTATTTTTCCTATAACTCATATCCTCTTTCTATCATCTTGCCCCCCATCCCTGGCTCATCGGCTGGCGACGCCCTTGTATATATACCTTGATATTTAAAGTGTCATTTACGTTCTCTAACGACGGACAAAAACACAAATGGGTATTGATATTTACATGAAGCTCATGAAGGCAATCGTTATTATGAAGAACAATTCGCAGATCGCGTCTCTTATGCTTAGAACTGTTCCGAATGTGTAGTACTTTTGATTTATTTATATTTATTCCTTTCACGTGCCCATTTACTGAAATTATCTATATGAATAGTTTTTTTATTACTTTTATTCCCTGAGATTTTGACCACACTTTTCTTAGTTGTTACATAATTCGTAAACCACTTAAGTTGATTATTTTTAATGCCCAGATTTTCTAAGTCCTTGATCAATAATTCATGGTCAACTAAATCAAACGCTTTGGATAGGTCAATAAATGTAATTAAAAATTGATTCCCCATTGATAGTCATGTATTTATCTTATTTACAATCGTTCTCAATAATGTTATCGTGGATCTTTTTTCTCTAAAACCGTGTTGATTTTCATAAAGTAAGTTGTTTTTTTCCACATAATTTCTTAAATGTTTATCAATGCAATGTTCTAAAACTTAAGCTATTACAAATGTTATTGTTATTGATCGATAATTTTCAAATTGATTTTGCACTCCTTTTTTATATATCGGTCTAACAATACCTCTTTTAAGCCCATCAGGAGTGTTAGCTTCCTTTATAGAATAGTTGACCATATCAGTCAACATAGGAATAGAAATATTTGAGCTGTTTTTAATATCTTTAACCTTAATTTCATCCTATCCAGGTGCCTTATAAACTTTTGATCGTTAATTATTACTTCTATTTGGGATTTATTAGCAGGTGGAATATAAAAGGAAGACAAAATTAAATTATTAGAGTTCGTATTCGATAACTGAATATGACATTTGTGTCTATGTTGTTCCACCGGACGCATAAACTATTCACTAAATAGATCAGCTACTATTGCAGTATTTCCAAAATGTTTTATAATTAAAACATCTATTGTTGTTTTGTTTTTTTTATTAACAATATTGTTAATTACATTCCACACTTTTTTACTATCATTATTTGCCTTCACTATTTGACCTTGGTAAAACTTCTGTTTAGCATTCCTTATTTCAGTTGTAACTATATTTCGATATTTTCTAAATAAGTTTTTATATCGAATATCGGCTCTATTTCCTTTACTAAACTGATCTCTGATTTTCATAAAATTGATTATTTTTTGACTCATCCATTCATTTTTAGGATTATATTAAGTCATCTTTTTACTCTTTCGTACTTCCAATTTGCATTCATTGTAAAAGCCCTTGATAACTGAATGTACCGGCCCATACATATTTCCTGCCGTTGTGGAAATACTTACCTCGTTCCAGTTATGATTAACTATCTTATTCTGCAACCTTTTTTCATCAAAAACATATTTCAGAGAGTTTGTAATAGTTGAAATTTCGGTTTCAAGATACAAAAAGCACAACAGATGATGTAATGGTCCGATATTTTCGAGATTAATAATTCCCGAAGTAATTTCATTTGTATTATACTTAATAAATATATTATCTATACATGATTGAGTACTTCCATCTATCCGTTCTTCTTCTCTCGTGATTACATTCATTAACTCTACTCCTCCTAACCCATAAATTGCGTTTAGAAAGTTATTTATATATGTAATATATACGAAACGAAAAAAAAAAAAATTAAAACAACCCTAATATCTAGGGGTAACTATACGAGCGACGAGAAATTCTCAATTAATACTCAAAAGGGCCCTTCACTCACACATGTATTCCGCTAACGTGACGAGGAACACAACATGTACGAAATTCACATAAATTATTGAACAAAATAATAAATGTAAATGAACAAATTAATGGTTCTCGAAATGGATATCTTTCTCCTATTATTATTGTTTAACTAGTGTAAACTAGGTCCAGCGAGATCCTAACAGTAAAAGGGACCGATTGACTAAAAATGAAATTTTATAAGAGAAGCGTTTGAAGTTAGAAGTATTTTTTTTTTTTCGATATTCTAGACCTAAAGGCATATCATGATGGTATATTATGGAACGGACTCGATTGGAAAAGAACCGAATTATTCGGTGGTTTCGATGTTAGAGTACTATTTACGTTTTGTACACGATACGGAACGCCTCATCATTTTCGCTGATAACTCAAGTGCTCAGAACAAAAATAATACAATGATAAAGTATTTGCAACATTTCGTGGATTTTAAAAGGTGCGAAAACGACTAAACGTCTCACTCGCTGCCCGTACCAAATTTTTACCGGGCAGGCTGTTTGACGTATTCAAATCAAAGTTCGCCGATACAAACACAGACTGCTTTACCGATGCCGTCCAAATGGAATTTTAACTACGACTAGGAAAATGTCAATAGTGTCATGAACGAACGAGTGAAAAACAAGTACGAAGTACGATGAAAATTCAAATTAACAGTACACAGTGTCAGCGAATTCTATATAATAATAATATAGGCATAAAAATAACAGATCACAATATGATAAAATGTGAAGTTAAGTTGAATGATTAAGATGCAAGCTGAAAAGAGAAACCGTAGTTGTCCAATGAAACAAAACATTGAAAGACATGTATGGATATAAACAAAATGAAGCAAGAACAAACCTAAACGTAAAAGAAATTTTTTAAAATAAATTAAATTTGATTGAATATACAAAGACACACCAGTGAGAAGAAAAAATCAAAAAGACAAAAAATTGATAGGAATAAAAGAATGGACGACAAAAGGTATATTAGACATAATCGTGAAACGTAATAAAATTTATGCCTAATTCAAAAAAAAACAAAAAACAAGTAAAATCAGAAACAAGGTTAATTTGTATAATATTAAAAAGACAAATTTATAAAAATCAGATTTGAACAAGTAGAAGGAAGTATTAGGAAAATGTGGAAAATATAAATAAATCGAGTTATTCTTTTAACTTTATTTTTATTTTATAGAGTAAAGCGGAGCGTATAAATTGCGAGATTTATTAAAATTAATAATAATAATATAAAACATTGAGTTTAATCAAAAAAATCAGATTGCAACAGTTTATTTATTTCTGTACTATGTACAGTAAGAGGCATTTCTTATTGTCTTGAATATTTGTTTTAAAAACAATTTATTTATAGACGAATAGGAAGGTTCATTATTGTCTTTGAATATTTTATTTTTAAAAAATGCGCGTTTAGAATCATTTCTCATCACTGTGAATTTAAAAACAGCTGTCATTACATACTCAGACTTGATCCTGCCTGGATATATACACAGCTCTAAATCTGAATTTGCGCCGTGTTAAAATAGACAAAAGTAGAATTGGAACCGTTGAAGAATTATGAAATTCTCTTTTTCTTAGAGACGTAAGAAGGTTTGATTCAGGCAGTCCAATGTTACCATGAAGTAAGGAACCCTCCAGATTTTTCCCTCTCACCCATGTTACTGCCATTGTGTTATTATACACTTCATATTTAGATGCAAAAAAATTTTTTATGGGCATTATCAAAGCCATTACTATATGAAGACTTTCATTGGCTGACGGTTGGTAAGATTAATTGTTTAGTTACTAACAGTACAGATGCAGAGAGTATAGTACACGTTACACCTGAACAGTAGATTTAATGTATGGTAAGACGTTCTCCTCATTCGCACTGGTCTAAGTGTTTAAAAAAAGGAGAAGATTAAAAAATTAGTCGCCATCATGGAGAATAAGCAAAATTATGTTGTTCATATAAATTATCTAAAAGTAACTAAAGTCATAGTCTATATAATTAATAAAAATTCACCATGCTATTACCTAAAACCTCTCTTGTAGAGTGCAATAACGTGGAATCCTGAAATGTGATTTAAAATAACTCTCTTACTGAATCCTTGTTATGAAATTTGAAATTTTTTTCCTTATGGAAATTTAAAAAATGTGTTAGCTTGGACTTAATATTTTGATATAAACAAAGAATAGCGAAGACGTAATTGATAGAAACAAAACGTGTTTGATAGAAATGGAAATGAATATAAATAGATACGAGGAAAAAATAGCCTTCAAGAGTATTTCCGGGAATATTTCACTACCTCTGATTGTCGTTATTTATTTATTATGTTTTAGCGGCAGTTCATTTGTTTTCCCTTAAACAGCTTTCCACCGAATGTGTTCCACTCGCCGGTTTCCGCAAACAGTGTTTCCATTTAGCCAAAGCACTATACAAAAATAATCGTACAGCAAACACGACATCCGCCTATCCAGCGAAATCTTTTCCAAGTTACAATTTCAGCTATTTACACTTATTTCCATTTTTTTTTTTCCTTTTCACTTCACTTCGTTTTATTTTTCTCTCGCTGTAGGTAATATCATCGAGAAAAGTAATCCATTTTATTTAACAAGCGAGTTTCTACGGTATTTTCGGAGTTGCAACGAACGAAAGAATTACCGGCTGTTCACGGATGCAAACTCCATAAAGATGTGTAATTTTGATTTTATGCTGAGCTTCATGCCACTTTAGAACGATACAGTGGTCACGAGTAAAACAAAATATTTCTGCTCTCTGGAAATACAGGAGAACATGAACGTGTCCAGTATTTATGCACAAACTGGCGAAATATACAACATTGTGTTCAAACAGTTCCTTTTCTATATACATTTGTAATACCAAGTTGAGAGCCTCATGATAACTAAATTAAGATACGTATGTAATTATTACTAATTTTTACATAAATTAACCAAACGAAACCAAGCAAATAAACATAATGAACGAATACTAATAACAATGAGACAATATTAAATACATATATACATATTTAATAAAGTGACAAAACGGAAAATGGATATGAACATTTATAATTCAAATTTAATGAAACAATATTTTATTAAAAATTTTATAAAAACATGTGTTACAGAAAATTATACTTTAAAAATATTAAAAAGAGCCGACATGTTTAGGAGTCAAATTCGAAAAACGTATCTAACTTCTTTTTAAAAATACATCGCCTTTTATATTTGGGAATACAGTTCTAAATAATTTTGCGCTGAATTAAAATTAGAATTTCTAGAACAAAATCATACTTTTCGTAGTCTAAGAATAGAGTTCTGTGTTGCTAACGATGTTACAAATTTATAATGATGCATTATCTAACGAATAATTTTTGAAACACTTTGAATGTTTGCTGTAGTTTATTTAAAATTTCGTGAATGTATCTAAATAGATTTTTTTTTCGGAAAATCGTGTTTTTTTGGAAAATATACTTAGATACGAATTACATATTCCTTAATTTTATTTTAATCTTATACAAATTCACAAAACATCAAATATTTTAAAACTAATTTATGAACACATTTATGAATTTAAAGCCTCTTTCCATACAACTTTGCTTTTCAATACTGAACGCGACAAAAATGTAGAGATCCTTCGAATTCACTTTCCGGATGGTTGGAAAATGTTTTCAATGACTATTGACTGCCCACGTTGGTTTTTATGAATATATTTCCATGTGTTTTTACGGGCATTTAGCAGTCGACTATCTTTTTATATATAACCTTTTTACGACATTTTTAATTTTTTTTCTTGTTAAGATAAATAATAAATCGCAATATTTTTACGACTGAAATATAAAATTGACAGTCACCGCACAAATGTGAATATATTCGTACAATATTACCAAAAGTTACGAAAATACCGAACACACTTTAAAAACGAATACACATGGATAATATGCGAGTAACAGACGAGCAAATGAAGCAAATTTACCGAAATAAAAATACGAATAGGTCTGAATAACTCGGAACAGGAAAAACACACAAAAAATGGTTGATGCACTTATTGTAATGCTCGCAGTCGATTTTTCGATTTCCTGCCGGTCGCTAATTTTTCGGAACAAGGACCTTTCAGTTGTTATAAATGTCTCATTATTAGGACAATCTCTTTGTGCTTCTTAAATATCTTTCGTGATCAGATTGCTGAGACGTGTGAATGTTTCATTTTTGGTGATAGTTCTCGCGGTACTTGTGAAGTCGGGTCATTTATTATTTCCTTTTCTTTTTCCCGATGTTTAGGAGAAATACAGACCGGTTTGCACCGTACTCGCTAAACAATCATTCGCCTACATTGTTCTGCTACATCTTTTAATTATATTTTTAGTTTAGCGTTGCGACTATTTAACGACGGTAAGTGTGGTCCGTTTACAATTCACAAATGTTAGATGTAAGCACGTATGGGGGAAGAAAATGAAAAATAAATAGAAATAAAAAAAAAAAGAAATACAACTATATAGATAAATAAAAAAAGCAAAACCTAATCTAAATACAAAATTTCATCCAAATCATATTCACAAAACATAAAATATTTTATAATTAATTTATGAACACACTTATGAATTTAAAGTCTCGTTCTATACAACTTTGTTTTTCAATACAGAACACAACAAAAATGTAGAACACCTTCGAATTCGCTTTCCAGATAGTTGGAAAATGTTTTCAATGACTACACACGTTGATTGTTATGAATATACTCGTATTTCTATACGTTTTTTATTAGAAAAATTATACTTTAGGTATGTAGGGTCGTCAACTTTATCTATCGGCTTATTCGTTATAAAAACAAATAAAAATTGTCTTGTATTTTTACCTGGGATCAGCTGTTTTCTAACCAATGTGAAAAAATTTCCGACTAAATCACTGCGAAATATAATAATAAGGGTATACTTTACATAAGGAGGTTTTTAAAATGTGCACAACATATTTTCCGTAATTTACTTTCACAAATAAATATATAAATACGCAAAACATTTAATATCTGAATATAAATAGGCAAAGTCCTTCTTTGATTATTAGCCGATTTTCTTTTTCTTTTTTTGTTTAGTAGCTATTAAAAATGAACTGTTTGTTTCGATTCTTTTTATTCATTTATGTTTTTTTTTTTTTTTTTTTTGTTATATACATATTTTTACTGCATGCGTAGCGCGTGATTTTCGAATCGTCATTATCCGACCGCCCGCTGATCGGCTGAGAGCCAAGACCGATGCCTTTTTTTTGCTTATTCGTTCCTCAACGTTTTCAGATATCTACAATTACCTGTTCGCATGTTTAGCCTACCGTATGTTTTATTGCTTTTCACTGCCATTATTGATGTCACCGATTCGTACACGAAGACACTACCAGAGCTGATAATCGACGACGTTCGAAAATCAAAAAATAATACTAAAGGCAGAACAAATTATCTATTAGGTAGTCGTCAAAAGATCGCGCCATCAACACTGATTCGTATCATACTGAAAACATTAGAGTATTCTACGAAAATTTTGTAATTTCCGTGCAACTTTTTCAAAAATTTTTTATCGTAGTAACCTAATTTAAACCATAGCCAATATTTTAGGGAAAAAATTCAGCAAAATCGGTCGAGTCGTTCTTGAGATACATGTTTTTCGCAAATTGTGCAATTTCTGTGTCATTTTTCTTATCTTTTTCTTTTTTGTAAACCTTCTCCTAAGAACTACGAACACAACAAAAAAAAAATTATCCAATTTGGTGTAGTCGTTCGGAAGTTATGCACGTACATACACTTCGGCTATTCATTTTTATATATATATATATATCACCTTTTTGCTTAAAATGAAATGAGATATTCAATTTCGGCTTTGGTTGATTGTAGAATGCTGAAATTTTGTTAATTTTTAGTAATATTAAATTCTACGGCAAATTTTGAAAATCATGTTTTTATCTATGTTAGGAAAAATTTACTAACTTGGCTGCATGCATTGCCATATATGTAGATTTAGTGATACAACGGGAGAAAAGGGTATTTTAATTATATTTTTCTGTTTAAATGTTTTATCATACTTAAGAAACATTTTGTGAGTTCATTTCAAACTTCTTTTGCTGTAATTATTGCAATTTGTTCATTGCATTTTGAAAGAACTTCATTATTTCGCCACTTATCTGATATTATTATTCCCATATTTAAGTGCTCATAATCAAAATCTAATTGGAAAGTACATACTTTCTGCTATCAATGTTTTGTGGTAAAAAATTGTGCAGATAAATGTTCGCCATTATAATTTTTTTCATGCGTTCCGACTTTATAAATTTTAATAAGTCAAATATGTTCTTAATCACCCTTTTTGCCCTTTATATTCTGTAGTTCGTAATATATTTAGCTCATCCTACACTTACATCTGTTGTGTAGGGTTTTATTATATTTGTTAATGATAGGAATGCATTATCACCAAAGAAACAAACATGGTAATGATGCTAACAATTCAGGAAGTTATTTACATCTAAATATTCTTAATGAATAATTTAAAAGTACTTTTCAAAAAGATGTATGCCTAAATACTCCACCGCCAGATATTCATCCTTTCATCTACTACAGCAAGTTAAATTACATTAAAAATGTTTTTATAATTCAAGTAATTACTACTGCTTTTCGGTGAGGACACTATTGCAATAGGCTTTCTATCCATTACTCCTAGGCTATGCAGAAAGTCCAAGCGCTTTTCAAAATTAGTAGCAGCTTTTTTCAGTTGCTATTACATTTTAAGATTTGTAGCAAAAAATAATAATGCACAACATTCATAAATATATAAATGCAATTATTTTAATTTTTTTTCAGGAAAATAAACAATGAAGATTGTAAGTATGATTTTAATTATAAAATAGTAGAAAACTTTTGTTCAACACTAATTGTAGAAAATATCACAAAAAGAAACTATTAGAAAACAGTACTAGATGAAAATTAAAAAAAAAGCAATTCATATAATAATAAACAATCATGAGTGAAATAAACACTGTGGTTTTGGAAACTATGTTACTACAGAACTAAATGAATGTGCCAATGATATTCAGATAGATACCGAATTCGAAATAAATAAATTAGTGTATAAAGCTGATATGAAAATGTTAAATAAGGAATCGAAATTGCCAATTAAACTTTCGGATAAATCGGTTGAAAAATTATTTGATTAGTTATAATTCGTTTTATTAATGTTTTGCTGTTTTTTATAATAAATTCATTTCTGATTTCCTGTTTTGTTGGTATTTAAGAAAATTAAGTATTATTGCTTTTAATATTAATTTGACATAAGGGCGCCACAAGCCGATGAGTCGGGTGGGGGGAGGGGCGATAAGATGATAGAAAGAGGGTATGAGTTATAGGAAAAATAAAATTTATAATTTGCAAAGGCCTAACATTTTATTAAACAAGAATAAAATCTTAATTAAAACATAATTTTCATGAGTTTCTGACAAATCGTTCTACTACTACTTTATTATAAAAATCTTCCAAATTGTCCGTGATTATGCGCCTATGAATACTCGTTGATTAAAACGTTTCAAAACTCCAGGAGAGGCAAGGGCCCTCCCCTGCCCCCTAGCAATGCCCATGATTTGACACGTGAACTTTTACTGTGACCAATAAAACTCATGACAATAACTTTCAATTATCACATATGTACATACTTTTTACAGGATTATTTACATACTACAAACACTTACAACTAGTGATGTGTAAGGTAACAAATAACGTAACTAGAAACTAGTTCCAGCTCTGTAACAGTTCGTTCCATTCTAATCGATAACGTATTTACGTTACTTCGTTGCTCCCGTCACTTTTGTGCCCCAGAAATGAGAAGAACCATTGTAACTAAAAGAACTGATTGTAACTATGTAACTAGTCTTGGAACCGGATGAACGAAAGAAGCGATTAATTAGGCAATAATATCAGAAAATGGCTTGATAGTTAACTAAAGCCGGGCCATAAAAAACAAAAAAATCAGACGGTGATTATGAGGAATTGAAGTACAGATGACACCTTTTATCTTTATCACTCATACAGTTCTTATGTATTTCTCACACTGCTTGCTTTCTTATTGGTCACAACTCAATAGCTCAATACACGGCGTTATGTACATAGTACAATCAGATGATGAATAAAGCAACACTATTCTTCCGTAACCGAATGGGAACGAAGTTCTTTAGTTACAAATTTAGTTACGATAACTAAATAACATATATGTGTTTCTATCGATACTGGCCAAACTGTCGTTGTGTGTGTGTGTGCATGATATTATCAGTTGGCGTTATTTACGTTCCAGTTAAATCTGTACATTTTAATAAGCGGAGCACATTACATTTTCGGTGCCATATGGTGGTGCGATGATGATGATCGCACATAATATACTATGATAAGGATCGGCGCCGCAGCGAGTAACAGCAACTCTGAAATTTAACACTATCATTAAAAATTTTAACAGCGGTTTTCATCCAAAAGCGATACTGTTTACTGTTTTTAATGCAGTTCTAAATTCCAGATCTACTTCTCATTTTATTTCGGTGTCTATTTGTTACTTTCAGAAAGCTATTTTATCATTTGTCCTCGTTAATTATATTATTTAAAACTTGTTTGCAGTAAATTAATTTAGTTTTATTTTAGTTTTTAGTTTTTTTTTTTTAGTATTGAATAATTAGTTTTGTATCACATTTAATGTCTTAGATAACCCGATCGAAATATTAATTCAATTTTCAATCGTTTAATTGAAAGAAAAAAAGAAATAACAACAGAAAAAAACATTCCAAAAATTAAAGAAATAGTGCAAAATTAAGCAACCAGTGTGTGTATAACTACAGATATGTGGACTTCCATAACATCAAGAAGCAATATTGCTCTCACTGTCCATTATATTACAAAAAACTTTGAGTTCAAAAGCACATTATTACAATGCTGTAGTTTTCAAGGCAGCCAAATATCTGAAAACTTGACATCTTAATTAAACAATGCTCTAAACAAATGGAATCTTTTTGATAAAGTAAATTTTATTGTTTCTGCTAATGCCAGTAATATTACAAATGCTTTGGAGCTCTTGTTTCCAAATAAACAATTTGGATGCTATGCGTATAAATTGAATTTAATAATTCAGTCTGCTATAGGCAAAATTAATATAACTATTGATAAAATCAAAAAAATCGTGGCATATTTTAAACGAAGTTCATTAGCATTAGAAAAATTATTAAAATATCAACTAAATAATACTTTTTCCGAAACAAATAATCTTATTCAGGATATACCTACAAGATGGAATTCAATGTATTATATGCTAAATAGTCGTCGCGATAGCCTAGTTGCTAGAGCGCTTGACTTCCGTTATGGAGGTCACGGATTCGATTCCAGGCGACGACAGAACTTATAACAAGAATTAAATTAAATACAAGCTAATAATCACGTGGAAGGCAATGGAAAACCACCACGTATACCATCATATGCACACTAGTTCAGTACACACAGCAGACACGCACGGCACTGCACTTGTAGCACGATAAATCATACAATTACTAATTAGTTTCGGGTGTGTGGTCTTGCGTTCGTACACTCGCGTTGCGTATAGCAATTTCCATGAGCGCTGTCTATTCTAGAAGCATGGGCTTTGCTTATAAAACATGAAACTGATCACCAATAAAATAATCGTATCCAGTATACACCAGATGCGATTGAATCAAGGCTCCTGAGTATGACAAAGTTCCCACTAGAAGAACAAGAAACTAGAATGGTGAAAACTGGGCTAAATAAAATAAAAAGTAACCTTAAACCGAGTAAGAAATTTTTTGGTCCAGTTTCTTTAAAGGAACTCAATATTTCCCTAAATCAAACGAAAACAAGAAAGCAGCTAAATTTGACGGAATTTTTCCAGAGTTCTTAAAAAATCTGGGTCCAAAAGCAAAAACCTTTCTCTGTGGAATGTTCAATGAAATAATTGCAACAGCCAAATTACCTAACGAGTTCAAGAAATCTAAAATAATTGCGATTAAGAAGCAAGGCAAAGAAAGAAGAGAGTCAGAAGACTATCGCCCGATATCTCTTCTGAGTATGGGATACAAGGTAACAAATTATCTATAACAGAGTTGCAACCAAAGTGGAGTCATTTACAAGTATTCCAGGCTGATTTTCGAGCAGGAAGACTCTGCGTAGACCAGGTCGCTGTCATTACACAGCATACAAAAAATGGTTTTGAAAAAAGATGAGAAGACATTAGCTATTTTTCTAGACCTAACTTCCGCTTACAATACTGTTTGGCGCGAAGGATTACATTATTAAAGCTGACTTATATTATTCTATTCTCCCGAATCTTGCGACTTGCAAATAGCATGCTGTCTGATTTTCATGTCTTCTTAGGAAAAAATAGGAGCAGTTGGCGTTAAGTAAATCATGGCCTTCCACAAGGATCAATATTGACGCCGCTACTTTTTAATATCTACATTAATGATATCCCTGACATATCTAGTAAAAAGTTCCGGTATGCAGGCGACATAGCCATGACCGTGCAATAGAAAGATCTGCAGGATTGCATATTAACTATGGAAAAAACCTAACACAGATGAGTGAGTACTTGCATAAATGGAAATTGCGTCTGAATCCTCGCAAGACAGAGACAGCGTTTTTCCATCTCAACAGCCGAATGGCAAAAATCCAACCTATAGTGAAATTTGAAGGAGTAAAACTATCAAACACGAAATACCCGAAATACCTGTGCATGACATTAGATCGCACCTTATCATATAACGAGCATCTAACTCGTTTATCGAAAAAGAGTTAAAAACGCTTATAAATCTCATCGGGAAACATGCAAGTTCTGTTGGAGTGCTATTGCAAGAACACTCAAAATCTCTATTCCGGCGCTTCTATACTCGGCAGCCGAATACTGTTCATCAGTCTGGTGCAATAACTGTCACGTTAAAAAAGTATATGTAATGTTAAATAAAACCCTCCGCATCATATCAGGAACACTCTAGAGCTCCATCTGCAATTAGATGGGAGGTAGCTTTACGCAGGGATAAAAATAAATCGAAGTTCGGTCGCTCAGGTACTAATACTAAGGACAGAACAAATTATCTATTAGATCGTCGTCGTAAGATCGCGCCACCAACCCTGATTCGTATCACAGTGAAAACATTAAAACCCATTTAAAACTCGCGAAACCGAATTTTGTCATGGATGAGACCTTCACAAATCGATTTATTGGCCCAAAATACTTCTAGTGTGCAAATTTTATTCAATCGCGAAATAAATTTATATATATACATATATATGTATATATATACAAGAATTGCTCGGTTAAAGGTATTAAATAGATTTACTATTGAATTACTTAAATTAATAAAAAATTAATATTTCATTAAAACTAATCTACTTTTTCTTATTACAGAATCTTCTTGTATAAATTTAGGCGCTGATATTTTTATATAGAAAAAAATAAGAAAAAGAGAAACGAACAAAAGTTTTAATATATTTTGTTTTTACATCATTTTGGTTGAAATAGCGTGGGATTGTGGTATAAAACAATATTTCGGTTCTGATTAACTTTCAGAGTATAAAATTTATTGGTTGCAATAAAAATTTTATAAAAAGTAAAACTCCGCAGTCCTCGATACCAGAATTGGGAATTTTGTAATTAATCATGATTACAAAAATACATTTAATTTATTCTGAACCCAATTTTAAACATTAAACAAAATCGATTACTTATGGTAAATACAAAAATGATTCTTGTAATTACGGCAATATTTAATCATCGGTTGTTTTTTAGTAATCAGAATTAATAATAATCATAATGAGTAATTACAAATTAATCAGATTTGTCAAAAGAGTCAAATTACGCTGATTTCGAATTAATCAGTGTGAGTGGTTACATAAATACAATAACGATGTAACGTTTGAGCACCTGGATAACGATTTCAATATTTTAATAATAACCTGTGAATATTACTATATGAAAATGTGTTTGAGCGTGAAAAATAAGAAATAATTCGGACGTAAATGTAGTTTAAAGTAACAGAATAACTAACAAATTAATGAATCAAAATGCTGATAAAGTATATATTTTAAGTAAAATGTAAAAAAGTGAAAAAGAAGGCAGACCGTGAAATAAAATAACGTTTTAATATAATTTTATATGCATTACAGTTACCGTCAATTCTGCTTACTAAGGTAATCAAATAGTTGTCACAGTTACAAGAATCATTGTTGTAACTGATTACTAAACGTAATTTATAACGACCAGTACTTAAAGTATTGTATTCATAATTACAAAATTTACAACCCTGCTCAATATTGTAACATACGATATACAAGCGAATATTATTTTTATTGGCAAAATTAAACTTTATTCGACTAACTTGGTGTTTGATTGTATACAAATGACCTCGCGATTCTAGCAGTTTGTATAAATAATATTAGTCATGATTTTTTACAATGCCCGCTGCACCCATTTTTTAATATATTATTTTTTTTTTTTGTACCTCTTGATTTATTATTTGAAGATTTATACTTTTTTGATCGAATTCAAGAAAAATTTTTGTTTATATATTTTTGGCTACACCTCACACAGCATTACCTTACCATTGTGTAATAATAATAATAATAAAGAAGATTTGATTTGATTCCATACTTATATCTTATATATCATTTTGTTTCACCAACATTCAAGAAAAAAAAAAATACAATAGATTATTTATTTAGATTCGGAAACGATCAGCAATGAAGACAATGAAGGAACCGAGAAGAAAAACAACAGAAGGCGATGAAAATGAAAGAAGAGGCGCAGATAAGAAGTAGTTAAATTTAAGAAATTATAAATGAAGAAGGGAACGCTTAAATAACAGAGTGGGAACATGCAAAGAGGAAAGATCCTTAATATTAAACATCTTTGTTAGAGATTTTATTGTTGGAGATTAAATTATCACCTTATATAATGAACCGCTAATATTTTAATCTTTCTTCAAAATTTCTTCAAAAAAAAAAAAAAATTTCCTATTACTCTGCTGGCCTTCCCTTAATCGTGTGGCATAGTGCGTTAATATTTTTGAATCGCAACATTACTAAAAATATTGATTCATTTCTCTACAGCCTTTACCTTGAAATAAAGCAATCCTCAAGTTAAAGTTTCATATGCCCTAACTTTGAAAACGCTTAATAGCTACAACGCGGTAGTAATATTTTCTTTACCGACAAAAAGTAAAATGACAATTTAATTTGTACCTAAAGGTCTCCTTATCTGATTATAGGAAGTCAAATTAGATCATACATCTTATTTATTCTCAATATACATCCACTTCTTTCTATCGATATATATTAGGCATTAAAATTAAATATGCCTGACAGAAATATTATTATACATTAGAATGGCAAACAAAATCATAAAATCTCCTTATCATATTGTAAGTGAAAGAAATTTGGTATGTTAATTTCTTTAGGATGGTCATTAAGAAAGGATTCTCAATAATTTGAGGTCTAATGATGTAATTTACAAAAAAAATTAAAATCACAAGAAAAGGAATAACCTCAAAATTTTGATAAACTTCAAGTTTGGAACGTAGACTTTCTAAAATTATTATGAGCCGATGAAAGAAAAATTTTCAAATTTTCCTTGTTTAACTCTGCGTATTACAAAAACTATGAAAAATGAAATTCACTAAAGATTTGACGATCGTCTTTTATACCGTAACAAATGAAGGGTTGTGCGCTATCTGTCGATTTCTTGCGACAACACAATTCATTTTATTCTGTTTTTAGTCTTACTATTGAAATCGTTTCGTTTCACTATTAAGACAGGATGGAGCCATGTGTGCATGTGTTTTTGTGTTGAGGGATGACATCGCCGTAAATCAATACACTGCTTTAAGGATAAGAGTTATGCAAGGGGAAAGTGGTTGAGAAAAAATGTACACCATAATGTCAAAAGTTTCAAAAAATTTCATACAATTCTGGGGTTGCTAAATAATTTTCAAGCACTTTTAAACAGCATTAAAATATGTTAACTAATGTCAATCACGCCAGGAATTTCTTAATTTACTTGAAATTTCTTTAGAATATATAAATTAATTTAATGTAATGTTAAAATAAATTTCTTAATACAGTAAAAGTTATTTAAAATCATGGAATCTGAAGTAATAGAATAAAAAAGAAATATGTGACCTTGTTGAAATGATAGTAATTCTAGGTATTATAATGTAGGATCTTGAGGTTGTTCTTATAATGAATATTCTGTTTTAATATTACGTAAAATAAAATCTGTTTGGATAATTAACTTATAACCATGTGAAACGAAATTTTAATAGAGTTATGTAAAAATTTATTTATAAAAACATATTTAGGAAGTAAAATATAACGTTAAAATTTTTTAACGCTGTATATAGACAAAGAGAGAGAGAGAAAGTATTCTTAAGCATAATAAAAAAATAATTATAACTGAAAAATTTTTTAATTGAAGTAGCAATTTATTGTAAAAAATTAGTTTAAATGAAACTAGTTATTACAGTTTTCTTTCGATTTACTACTCTTTAAAAAAGTGTAGATGAAAAAATATCTCTTAAATTATCAATATTATAAAAAGAACGAATATTGTTGCTTCATGGTTTTGTATTTTTGTTTTGTCATGTTTTTCTATTTTGAAAGGTCCATCACCCATTAAATTAATTAGATTATAAAAAATATGTTCTTTTTTAAACTTTAGCTATACCGTTGTTTTTAAACAAAACTAAATGATTTAATTTGGATTTTAGATATTTAATTGTAAATTTATTATTATTGTCATCTATTACTCTTCTAATAAAATAATTCTAATCATAGTAAATTACATAATAATCCTGAACAATATCTGGTTCTCTATGTTGTTTGTAAACTTTAAGTTCGTTATCTGATGCAAATCATATTCCTCATCAGAACTAAAATAACTCAAAAATGTTATAACGTGCTTTCAAATATAGCAACTTTTATTTTTTAGGCAGATGTATTATTCACCTTTTTTTATTAATTAGTTTGTCAATTTTTATAAAAAATCTTCATAAACAGCCAATATTAACTTTTGTATTTCCTTAATCTAAAAGTTAAAAAAGGAAATATTCTTTTTATAATTTTGTTTTTATTTTCAAATTCAATTTTTAAAAATGGGCACTGCGGTGTTAATTTATTAATTCTCAAAACTTCACTAAAATCCTTCGGTTCAATATTAATGTCACATGTGTTCTTAGAAAGAAGCATTAAATCAGTATTAGGGTTTTGATCATTAATTATTGTATTTTCATCCATTTATTCTATATATTCCTGATGACTGAGTTAAACTTATTATCAGCACCAAAAATTGGTGGGAATATCAATAGCTAGAGATTGAGCCATTATAATGTAACAAATTGTTGATTTTAGTGTATTATTGATAACAGACGTTCGTGTTTTTCAGATGTAACAAGATAATTAACACTTAAGTGTTTGTTTGTGGTAAACCATTTTTTAAGAATAATGCAAAATCTATTACTTTGTTGTTCACCTTGCAGTCGTAATTAATTTCTTCTGTTATCTGATATTCAAACCATCTTGGGAATATTTTTTTCTTCACAATATTCAACTAAACCTAAAAAATGTATCAATCCTTCACTGATTATTTTAGTATTTGTATTCGAAAATCTATTCAAACTTAAAATGGAAGGTAAAATATTTTTAAATTTACATGTCACGTTTCATACAGCAATCTTCCATCGGTTTGAAATTGATATGCTGCAAAATTTTTAATAGAATCATCATAATAATTTTTGTTTTTGTGATGAATTTTTTGCCAATATGTTTAGAAGTCGTTTAAGAAGCAATTTAATATATCTTTTCTATCGGTTATTTCATTTTCGATATTTATATTTAGTATTCTTTATTTTATAAAATATTAGTTCGGGTATTTTCATTTAGATGTTGTATAGTTTCTATAATTTTATCAACTATACTAATAAAAATAATAAATTCATTTATTCTTTTTCTTTCATATACTTCATTTCTTTCATATTTAGCGGATTTCTATTTGAGTAGAATGTTACATTCTATTTCTTCTAATTTTCTTCTATCGATTTATTATTAATAATAGTTTTTGTTTTATCACTTTCTATTCATGGGCGTCGCCAGGGGAGGGGGCAAGGGGGCAGCTGCCCTCTTGGGCCCTTAAAACTTTTTAATCAACTGGCTATGATGAGTATTCGTAGGCGCATAATCATGGACAATTTGGAAGATTTTTATAATTTTATTATAAAAATTTGCCGGAAACCGACGAAAATTATGTTTTAATTAAGATTTTATTCTTGTTTAATAAAATATTAAGCCTTTACAAATTATAAATTTTATTTTTCCTATAACTCATATCCTCTTTCTATCATTTTGCCCCCCCCCCCCCGGCTCATCGGCTGGCGACGCTCTTGTTTCTATTATGAAGTTTTCATCCGATATATAATATTTTCTTGATCACTACGAGGTACTTCTTCTATGTCCGTATTTTTTTTAAATCTCTGTAGATTCTAAATTATTCTTTGAATTAACTAAAAAAAGTATTTTTGAAGGTGCAAATTTGATAGTAAATCAGAGTAGAAATAATTTTTCATGCGATTGTTATGTTCCTCTATTCCTGATCTAACGGAAACGAATAAAGGTGACAAATTAAGACAGACTCTATTTATTTTTCTTTGTCTGTATTCTAAACAGGTAAACGGTCTGTAACATATCACATTATTAAATACGATAAATAACAGTATTAATGTTTCGTTCTACAAGACGAAAATTAGCTGACTGCTCGGTTAAAAGTATGACTTTGAACTGCCGAACGCAGCAGAAAACTTCAAAGCTCTATTAATCATTTTCTCGTGTCCTATATCCATTACTCCAAAGCCTGCATCTCAAGCACAAACTACCTCCAAACCTTAAATATTAACTACAAGACGATCCTGCAACCATCATATCCCTTCTATCCTTTCTGAAAGAGTCTGGACTAATTAAAAAATTATAATGCCCAAATTTCCGCACTTTTAACCAAAAATGCTGTACACAGTGCGGTAAATAAAAAAAAAAAAAAATCTACGTTGAAGTATTTGTCGACGTATGTAATATCTTTTTTTTTTATATGATCGGCGAAATATCTGCAAGAAAGAAAAAGGAAATACAACGGTGACGTACTTCTTACTATGTTGGTTTATGTAGTAGTGAATAAGTAGGTAGCAGGTATTTTTTAATAGTTATTTACGTGTTCGTTTATTTCATATTTGCCATTTTTAATGCTTACCCATCTTTTAATTGTTTTTGCTTTTAATCATTTATTTTTTTTTAATGTTGTATATCAGAAATCGCGTAATTCGTTTGAACGAAATTGACTAATTTCTTAAATCTTTTAAGTTAACATTAAATACATTTTCATTTCTTTCAAGGCTGTAAGAATTAACATACTCGTAACTAAATGAACTATTAGCATTTTTCGAAACATTCTTACCTTATAAGAATTCTCCCATAATAAAAAAAGAAAATACTGATCTTTTCGGTTTCACTATTAACATTATTTAGACAGGTTGCTCGATCTCAAACATGTCCATGACCGAAACACAATAGTAAATAACGACAGATCTATCTCTAAAATTACTCTGTTTCATATTTGTACTGAAATTATTCTATTTTATATTTTTATTTGTACTACAAATCTTACCTACAATATATCGATATAACTCGCACTGAAAAAAAAATTCCGACTACGCCACCGTTTGCGATGTTAATTTCAAGTTCCAGTTCGTGAAATATATTTATACTTTTTTTTAGTTATTTAGAATTTTTTTCCATCAACCCCATGTTGCTTTAATTAACTTTTATTATTTGTTTATTTTTCCAAAATTGAATAGCTTGAAAGAAACCTAAATTGAGCTATAAGAAAATTGAACGTTACAATAGAATCTCCATAATTAACGCTTAAAACAGTTACAAGAAATTTTATACTTAAATAATTATTATTTTTGAAATATTCATAATTTAATCTCTCGAGTAAATGTGAATATGTCATTTGTTCGATTTTTAGTATTATTCCTGTAACGTGCCGCTGTCGGGATTGGTCAGCTCTTTATTTCATGTAGCGTAATAATGTATGCATATTTATTAGTCGAGGGATAATAGTAACTGAGAATGTGTGTGTTCTGCTGTTTTGCTCCTTTACAAGTGCTTTTGTGAGGAAGATGATGTTTATTCCGTTTTTTTGGGATGATCGGTTGATTATACTTTTTGTCAAACCCGGATTAAGTGTATGACAGGCTCGGGACTACGGAAATATTAGGGGCCCTTATCGGAAGTGACAAAATTATCAGTTTTATAGAATAACTAAATTTTCTTTAATTTAATTATATTATTTTGAATTTACGAATTAACATATAATTATTAATGTTAGCAAAACTAAATATCATACAGACAATGGGTAGAATTTTCGATACCAAAAAAAAAAAATACGTATGTAATTTTAAACAATGAATTTTCCAGCAAATTTTAACCAAAGATTTGCATAAAAGGATAAAGTGTGTTAGATTCTATACTTTAAAACAAATTTCTGGTACACGTTTTTACGAAACTCGAAATTTTACTATTACAAAGTTTTCTTCTCTAGGAGGAAATAAAAATGAATACAAAATTATTAACAAATAAATGTATCGAAAAATGCACTCGCACCGGTAAAGTTAATTCTATTTATTAAAAAAAAAGTTGATGTATATGACAAATGATAGATTAATTTTTTATTACATGTTGGAAGTAGGTGTCTCTTGGGGCCTCTCTATAAGACGGGGCCCGGGGCTGCAGCCCCCCTAGAGTCCCCCTATATCCAGACCCGCTTTTTGTTCCGGTAACACTTAATTAACCTGCGCCGTGTACCGCACGTTCTCGAATACATCGATTTTTCGTATTCATTTGGTAAAAGTTAAAGTGCGCATAATTATCGAAAGTATATTTAGTCAACTTAGTGCTTTCATTTAGTTATTTCGCAGTAGCGCAGCGTCAATTGTGAAATAGGGGATGCCCACTTTTTTTTTTAAACAAAAACGATATTTCAGTGTCGCATCACCTGGAGATATTATTTTGGTACTGTAATAGAGAAGCCGTTACAAAATAAAATTGATCTTTATAAGGAGAAATAAATGTGTAATTAAAAATAACCCCTAGTATATAGCAAAGTAAATAAACTTATATTTCTCGTATGGATAACGATATTTATTTAAGAATGACTTATCAATTAAACTCTATACGAAATTATCGAAACAAAACATTACCGGTAGAACGCAATTTTATTGACTTTCTAATTTGCTGAAATCAAACAGGTCACATTGCTGCCGATCGGTGTAAAGAAATAATCCCGCAGAAAAAGCAATATTAATTGTTTTAATCGTGATACTGCTGGAAATAAAACTAAATAATGAGAGGCAGAAACAAAGTATAAAATTGAATTTTATGTTGCGTTTTTAAATTATAGCCGCTGTCTTAATGAAATAATAAAAAATTATCATATCACTTGCTAAAATTATACTAGTACGCTGTAATTATCGATGAAAGTGGTAACACTGATGCAAAGCAATCGCACGGGACGCGGTTGAATCAGGATTCTGAAAACTCCAGAAAACGCGGCGTTCTAGTCGAATTTACTGTTGTATATGACCGGAGCGTATAGTTTCACTATACGCGCATGCACAATTTGATGCCGAAACAACGTGGATTCAGGCGATCTGTTACAGAGCACACGTAGTTTACTTTAAAACGTATTTTTATGAGTATGCTCGACCGATGTAGCGATGCGCTACTGTTGGTTATGATTGAATCCCGTTTATTATGGTTTCGTCGGGCAATAGTAAGCAAAAAATATGGTACACGACGTTCACAAATCTATATTGTTATCCCACTGCAAAACATGTTAAACATTTGTTCACATATCTTCTTATCGATTTTAAATCGTAATAGAGCAAAATTGAAATATAGTTGGGGATGCCGGGCATCAGGGCATACCCTGATGCTATGCCACTGGTTATTTGTTTTAGCCCACTACTTTCTTCAAATGTCGTAAGCTCTGAAAATTACTTCAAAAGGTGTGAGGCTTACTCTAACTCGGGCTCCGAAAAACATATATATATACTTATGTATTTGTGTAATACATTAAGTGCTAGATAGATATGTTCCAAACGTCGATGATTATTAAAGGTTCCTTCTTTTCAATAATAATCAATCCTGGTTGTACAATTTTCTAAATTTTTGAATTACCAACATTTGGAATGTGTTCGTTTATTTGCTTGCACAAAAATAAAAAATAATTTTACAGATACAAAAATTCATTTATATGCATTAACTTCGCCAATTTTGTCATATAGATTCCAGGAAAAGACGTTTAACATTCCTTTTACTTTTGCGCTAAACTTCATGCAAATTTTACGAATATCTGCGAAGTACATATCTCTCTTTATAGTGTTATACTTAATTCCTGAGCGTCGGCGACTACTTATTCGTACATCTCAGCTGTACAGACACAGGCATAGTGTACTAGGCAATTATTATATGCAACGCAGGTGTACACGCGCAAAACTACACTCCGAACTGATTGGTAATCGTTTGATTTATCGATATACAAGTGCGGTCCCGTGTGTGTCTCTTCTGTACTGACCTAGCGCTCATATGATGTTGTGCGTGGTGGTTTGCCATTGCCTTCCACGTGATTATTAGCGATTATTTATTTAATTCTTGTAATAAGTTCTATCGTAGCTCGGGATCGAACCGTGATCTCCGTAACGGAAGTCAAGGGCTCTAACAACTAGGCTATCGCGACGACAAAGTACATATGTATGTAAAAAAAAAATTTACATTAAAATTCGTTAAACTTCAAAATTTCAGAATAGTTAACGGTAGGAAAAATTGAGAGGTGCTCTTCGCTGAGGTTTACACTGCACAGAAAACATACAGATTTTTCATTGTGCAAAAAAAAAAAAATAACAAAGAAAACAGATTTATCAGGTTGTAAAAAAAATAGAACATATTAGACACTGTATTTTTTATTTTCGGACTTTTTCTTTTTCCCCTTCACATCTAGAACTGACCATATTATTATCATTTACTCGATTTTAATGTTAATAAGATCGTGAATTTCAAGATCTGCCCATCAGGCAATCCCGAATTTATTTATCGAATAGTCACGCTAGATCAATAACGTTCCTTCTTTTCAACCTGTTGCGACTTGGGCTGGTCGTTGTAGTAAATTCGTTGCAAGAACATTTTCATTTCAACCTCGACAAGTGAATTTTAGCCGCCAGATTTATTTCTTCTGTAACATATTTCACTTGTAAATCTTGATGTAGTGTTTGGTTGAACACATACCATGGTGCTCCTGATCATTGGATCGTAGCACCTTATTTTGATAGCATTGTGTTCTGTTCACACTACTTTTGGAAGCGCATCCCCATAATTCAGCTGCGTACAACCATATCGGTTTTAATACCATGTGGTATAGTAATATTTTATTTGCAATATGTAATTGAAAACGCGGTTCAAGCAACCAATGAAGTTGTATCGTTTTCAGATTTAGTTCTGTTATTTTTGTCTTGATATGATGAAACCACGTAAGTGTTTCATCTAGGTGTGCTCCAAGATATTTTACGGATCAATGTGTTTGTATTTGTTTGTTATTTATAGATATATGATATTTGTTACGTACAATTTTTCTCTTTGTAAAAATAATGCGGTTAATTTTATTTTCCATTTATTCAGCCAACCAATGATTTTATTTAGCACATCTTGTAAATTTTCTGTGAACTTTTCTGGGTTCTCGTGCGTTGCCATGATTGCCACGTCGTCAGCGAATGTTGTTAGTAGTGCGTCATCTGTTTCTGGCATATCATAAATAAACAATAAATACAAGAGAGGAACAAGTACACTTCCCTGAGGTACACCTGTCTCAATTTTATATATGAATGATTCTGTTCCATTTACTACAACCTGGAAATATCTGTCTTGTAAGTAGGATTTCAGCATATTGTAATACTGAATTGGTAGTGTTTTTTGACACTTGTAAAGAATTCCCGGATGCTGTACTTTATCAAATGCCTGTTGTACATCAAGGAAGACGGCCGAAGTAACTCTTTTTTTTTTTTTATAATGTTTCTTCATTTTTGTTAATTAGCCGGGGTGCACTTGTTGTACTGCTGAGTGCCTAATTCGGAAGTCAAATTGATGATTTGGTATTATTTCTTTCTTGTCTATGAACTTTTGTATTTTCATTTTTAAGAGGTTTTCGAAAACTTTGGCCAGAATTAATAAAAGTGAAACTGGCCAATAAGAAGAGGGACACTTTGAGGAGGTTTAATTAGTTTTAAAATCATCATAACATTGGCAAATTTCCACAATATAGGAACATATTGAAGCTCTACAATCGCATTGTAAATATAAGTTAACATTACTAACGCTTTCCTTGATAACTCTTTCAGAATGCGTACCGTTATGAGATGCACCCTGGTGACTTCTTGTTACTCAATTTCTTTATTACTCCGTTAATCTCATTTGGCGAAGTTAAATTGATTTCATTTGGCGGATTATTCGAACTTTGATCTAAATAATCATGGACGCCGTTCTTGACCGGCGATTTTGTGTTGTATGGTTTAAACATTCCTGATAAGTGTATAGTGAACAGATCTGCTTTAGCAGCATCATCTACAAGGTTCATTTCTACGTATTGGTTTATTTCCGTACCTAACTGCTCTCCATAACGAATAATTACTGTCCTTCATTAGCGACAGATTTGTGATGATATATTCCCTAAATAAATTGTTTTTATAGTTTTGTAATAACGACTTAAGATTTCTGATCTTTCTATTTAAACCTTCTTTATCATTTAGACATCTTGTTTGCATACAACGTCCCCTCAGCTGTCTTTTAATTGCTACTTGTCTACGCACAGAATCAAGATAGACCAAAGATTGTGGAGATGTGTAATTCATCAATGGTGTACTTTTATAAGCCGCGTTTGCTATTTGGACTGTGAAGGCGTAAACAGCTTCATTTATATTTTCTGTTGTTTTACGTGAAATAGAAAAATTTATGGAATCATCTGGCAGATTTCTAAATGTATCCCAATTTGTGTGTACTTATTACATAATACCAATTTATGTTCCTTGGGCCATACTTGTACATTAATCGATAGTAGGACGATTGAATGGTCCGAAGATAGAGATGACAGATCGTTTTCAACTGCCATATAATTACTCGAGATACCTTTTATAGTAAAAAAGTCGAGTAAATCAAGTACTTTATTCCTGTCTGTTGGCCAACTGTTGGTTGGCCTCCAGATATTACATTGCATTTTTCCGAGTCGATAGCCGTTTTTAAGCTTCGTCCTTTAGGTGTAGTCAAGCGCGAGGCCCAATAGAAATTTTTTTGCGTTGAAATCACCTCCGATAATAAAGTGATTTCCCATTGTTTTAATAAAATCTATAAAGCCTGCTATTGTATGTTGTGCTTTAGTGGACAATAAACGGCTGCTAATGTAATTGAATTATTTCTTAGTTTTATTGTAACACGTGTTGCCTGCAAGTAATCTTTGTCGTACTTTTCTTCCACCCAATGGGGAATACTTTCTCTAATGATAATGGCTGTTCCTGCATGAGCTTCTTTATCCGGATGTATAGTCCAATAAACGGCATAGTTTGAAATTTTCATGTAACTTCTGTCGGTGAACCGGGGTTTCGAGATAAGTATTATACCGATATTGTTTACATTTAGGTAGTGTTCTAATTCAAGTTGATGTTAGAGCAGACATGGTAGTACTGATTATATTATTGAACATTGTATTTTGTCGTTGAATCATTTCTTTAAACAATGATTTTACCTCAACAAGAAACGAATTTAAGATTTGCTCGATGTCACTATTGGCAGAGCTGGCGAGGCAGTATTTTGATTATTTGAGATTACCTGAACATAGGTAAGCTTATTTGGAATATTTTTCGTTAGTTGTTCTGTCACAGGTACAAATTACAAGTTAGATTGGTTTACTAATTGTTGCTGCATATGTGAATATCGTTGGATCGAGGAATCCGTTGTGAGCTTAACGATCTATTAAATAATTTGATTGAATTTGTACGGAGCTGTTGTAATTGTTTATATAGTAAACAGCCTTTGTAGCGGGCCGGATGGTCATTTCCGTAAATTAAACACACGTATGAGGCGCACTTTTGTCTTTCGTACATTCATGAGTAAAATGTGACCCGGCGCATTTGACACAAGTGGCTTGTCTATTTCAATACTTTTTTGTATACCCATATAACTGGCAGAGTGCACATTGAACAATTTCATTTTTTACATGAGGAGCTTCAACATTTATTTTCATATTTAAAAGATACTGCAATTTATAGATTTCTTTGTTATTAGGATGTGGTTCGGTGTCGACATAAAAGGTGGGTAAGGGCTGTTTCGTTACCCAATGTTTAACGTTAATAATGCTCCGGACATAATGTTCTTTTTCGGCTAGAGCGGATGTACTTGCACTTCTAGACTATGATGAAGGTTTCTGGTAACAACTCGGAAGGGTCTTTCACTTTTAATTTGATACGTGTGGTATTCTAAGTTGCTAGTTTTCAGATATTGTACTAATTTACGATATTTATCAATTTCGTTAGTTTTAACTTCAACACGTTTATTACTTATAGAGGTCTACATCTTATTTTGTCTCAATATTTTTTTAAAGTCAACTAACATTTTATTATAATTCGTTACTCCATAAACCATAACAGGTGGAGGTGTGGTAGATTTAATGATGCTCGCGTTTTCACTGATAAATAGTATTGGTCGCTTCCGGACCGTCGGTTACTAGGTGAATAGAAATGATTCGATCGAAATTAGTAAATTATAATTAATGAACAAAATTACGAAATTTACTTCGCTGTTACAATTTTTTTTCTTTTATAAATAATTTCTCTTCAAGTAGTCTATTCTGCAATACTGAAACCCAGGATGGAGAAATACCTTTTGCATCTGAAGTAAAAACGGCCCCGCGTTAAATAATAAATCTTAAAATACATAATGCTGTAACACTTTCCCCTATTCGCATATTTCTGTACACTCCGGTATTATGAAAAATAATAAATACGACTTATGTATAGGCAATTTTAATTTAACGGCAATTACTACTATACACAATTTGCTGTCTATAAAAACAAAAATAACAGTGCTACCATCATACATTCTTATTGTTAGTAATAATGAAAAATGTGCTTACACTTTTAATAGTTTACAGCTGTGCGTTACAATTACATTACTTATATAGAAGAGTAAGCTAATTTATTACTTTTTAAATACTTCCGCTCGCAAGGATACACATACACACACACAGACACGTACACATGGTGAACATATATAGTGAGCACTATAACAGACGATCCGTTTGATCTTCACCATCACTGGATGCTTGACTATCGGGCAGTGTCTCCCATTGCGATAATTCTAAATTTAAGTAGTCCTGTCAATGAAAAAATCATCTGAATTAAACATTTTATTACTTCTTTCTAGTTTATTTTTGTGGCTCTGAGTTGAAAATATTAATAATGAATAATTTTTTAATTTTATTTCTAATATTTCGTTATCTTTTTCGTATTACACCAGCACTAATAATCTATACATAACAATTTTAGAGAAAATAACAATTTATAACTCAGCTCCAGACGGGAACAGTAATGTGAAGATCTTCATAAATTGGTAAAAAAAGATGATGGTAATTAGAATGGAAATAATAACCTGTTTTAATTTTAACTTACATTCTGTGTAATTCAAATTTAATCAACGTTTTTCTGAATAATTTATTTATATACCTTTAATTATTTCTTTTCGTTATGTCGAAATCCTTCTCAGCAAGTCTGTATGCTTCTCTGAACATAATCATTTTCATTCATTTGTTTTAAAACATGTAAATATGGTGAAGGCTTTATTTTAATTTGAATGCTGATCCTGCCATACTCTTCATGCAAGTCCATCATCTGATTTAAACTCGATTACGCAGTTCCTTGCATGGAAATACTTCCCATTATCTTCGCTCTAAAGTAAATTTAGTCCAGAACGCAGGCTTTTCCGTATGTCTCGGCATTTTACAATCCATTCAATTCTTACAATCCTTGCAGAGTTCAATATTTTGCTCTATTTATCCGCAGACCTTATTTAGTATCGCTTCCTCATCAACATCCTTCAATCTATTTGGATAATTACCGTTTACGCTTTTTTATTAGAAGATCGGCATTTTCCTGTGACAAGATTCCACTCTTTATCAGATTGCGCTCGTCTTATTAAATTCACTTTCTTTGTTATTTTCTTCTCAGCTGCAAATAGCATAATGTCATCCGCGTATAAAGGGTTTTTTAACTTTTTATTTCCGATCGGTGTACCTGTATTAGTATTTTCAACACTGTCTTGAAGTGCAGCTGTGAATAATTTTGGAGATACCTTCCTGTCTTATTCCTCTTTTTAGTCGAATATTTTCTCTTTCAGCATTAGCTTTCGTCTTTTCATATATATATATATATTTTTTTTTTTATTATTATTATTATTATTATTACTTTAGTAATGAAATATAACAAACCAGAGTAGCCTGCGAATTCAATTATTCATAAGTGTGTGCTACTAATTTTTATCCCTTCCAATGCCTGAATCATTTCTTTGGTTTTTAGACAGTCAAACGTCTTTTCAAAGTCTATAAAAGCCGTACACATTTGCCTAACAACATGTATATGATCTATCGTACTTTGTCCTTCCCTAAAGTCTGCCTATTCATCTGGCTGGCTTGCGTTAAGTTTTTCATTTAGCCTAATCATAATTACTTTTGTAAATAACTTATAAATATTCGAGAGAAGTCTAATTGGACGATAGTTCCGTATCTCTCCTTAATTTCTTATTTTATATATTAGTATAACTTCTGCATTGTTCCATTTTTCCAAGATTTTTGCTTCTTGTAAACACTTGTTAAATAACGTAGCCAGATACTTATTTTGTTTTCTACCTAATTTAATGATTTCTACTAAGATTTCAATTCTTCTGGGGTTTCGCTGTTCTTTTGCGTCTTTATCGTTCTTTCTACTTTGTGTTCTGTGATTGGTGGGATCGAATTATCGGAAGTGACTTCTTGTTCTTTCCTTATTTCTGCCACGTCGCCATATAGTTTTTCTATAGAAGTCTCCTAATATTTTTACAATTTGTTTCTTATTTTTGATACCAATACTATGATCGTATTTTACTCCCGTTATTTGATATTCTCCTACTCTTAAATTATTTCGTATTTTCATGGTTCTGTCCTTCTCGGTTGTTTCATTTATTTTCTTTGTATTATATTTTCGGATATCCTGTCTAATCTTTTTTTGTACTGTTTTGCAAACCATGAAGTCTATCGTTCCTTGTGAGAAAGTTTATTTACTTTTGTCCCCGTTACGTTAGTCTCAAATTCCTCCATCTAAATTTTGCTCTTCTGCACTAGTTTCTAAGTTGTTTATTATTTTTAGTTTCATTTATAGAATATATATAAGAATTAAAATAAAAATAAAATAAATAATAATAAAAAAAAAAAAAGGATGATTACTAACAAGAATTTTACAACATATAATTTTAAAAATTCCTAAAGGGGGGTATTGTAATGTACACACTGTAAGAATTTTATAATTTATAATTTTAAAATTCTTAAAGGGAAGTACTGTAATGGTACAGATTAGTCTGTGAATCGTGTTGATCGGTAGTAAAATAATTTAGGGTTAATTACGATCGCAGGATACTTCATTTTTTTAAATAAATTAATTTATACTGGCTGTTAGTTTTTACACGATGACATTCAAATTATTTACCAGCTACTTTTGCTGGTGCTAAGGCACTTGTTTTAATTTTAAAATGATAAATTTATTTTTTCACAATTCATTATTCATAACTTATTTCATTATTTCATAATTGATTTATATTATTACGTTGTCACATTTTAACATATTTACATTTTTTATAACAAGTTATATTTTTGAAGTTAAAAAAAAATTAAATTAACTTTATTCGGATTTACATATTTTGATAAAGATTTTCCAAAGATAAGCAGGACAAAAGTTAGATGGTTCGATATTCAGTAATACACGATAAAAGTCTAAGGCGTGAGTAAACATCACTATTCAATTGTCGGAGAATAAATTTCTTAAGATATTAGTTAGATTTTGAAGCGTTTCAAGAATTAAATAGAACGCAAGATAATAAAATTTACATTAATATGTAAATAAAAAATAAAAGGAGTTTTGTTGTAGTTTACGACATAATGACATATTGGTGTTGCAGTTTACGACAATATATATATATATACATACATATATAAAATAAAAAATATACACATTTCAGGTATAAAGAGGATTTCAAGACAGACCAGTTTACAAAATTTGGAACCGATGGCGTTACAATTTACAAACAAAATGAAACTATTACAAGTAAATCTAAATTTCTTAAACTCCCGCAGAGGAAGGTCAGTGAGGCTATAGCTTCTCGAAGAATTTGAAGAAAAAATTGTAAAACAAGATTACTCTAATTGAAGAAACTCCATCTTTTTTCGTCTTCTTTATGATTTCTTTATGAAATAAAAGAACTCAATTGTTCATTTTTGACAGTAATAAAATTATTCGCAATTAATTGCGCGTGAATACTATTACTGTTTTTAGTAGTTTTATTAAAATTTTACGTTAAAAAAACATTAAAAATGAATCCTAAATTAAATGAAAAACTAATTTCCCGGTTTTAATAATAAATTATTTTCTACCGCCAAAATATTTTTTTTTCAATCTTGCCCGCTCCGGTAGAAAAATCCTGCGGGTGCTCATACTAAATTTCCATGGATTATTCTGTGAACTATTTCGACGAATTTTTGTTGTTGAAAAATATTGAATGAAAAAGTTTTCTTTCAAATTGTATTTGAAAAATCGGTTCTCTCAAATTTCATGTCGAAAAAATTAAATTGCGCTAAAAAATAATGATAATTTACTTTCGAAATGCCAAAAACTTACTTATAATTTTCGCTAGTATTACGGTGCAGGTTAACAGAAGTAACAAATGCAGCATGGTCAGCTTCTCTTCTGCAGGGATACACACTATCGGAAATCGTACACGATAATCGCCATGATTAAACGCGCGGGAAATCGAAATTAATTACCGATGATAAAGTTATTCGTTAAAGGAAATAAAAAATGAAAAAATTCGAAAAATTATACGAAAATATATACGCTCGGAAAAACGAATTATTTACATACTCGGACGGAATTAAACTAAACAAAAGCAACCATTCCGACTGAACTTAAATCGAGAAACTGAATAAAATCGTCTTGCGTTCGCGCGATGGTAGAATGTGCTCCCTGTACGGATGAAATTGTCGGGAATTCCTTGGACTGGCTTACGACGTTCGTAGTACACTACGCCGACACAACGCACACTATCGCAGGCGACTGCCGGCCGATGCGCCAGTGCATCTGTGTACAACGGACGTTATTATGTACACGTGTTAAGAATAGAACACAATGGACGGAAAAGAATCATCCCGATTATGTACGTTTGTAGGATCTGCGTAAATCGTGTCTCCCGGTATTACGAGGTACGAAGAACTGCCATCAGTGGAGTATTGTAAGTATAAAATGAGAATAATAAGCATTATCGCCTAAAGGCTGCTTTTGTACAACCGAAATTTTAGTTTCGAGTCTAAAATAAGAGAATAAAAATTTAACGACCGGCTTTCTCATATACAGTGACTCCCAAAAAACACAATAAGAAGTTTCGTTTTCTTGCAACTGTAGAGGCAGTAAAGAACGCAATGAAAAACGAAAAAAAAACATCTATGTATTAACAGTATAACATTACAACCACACAGATCACATAATAAGAAGAAAATATTGCCAGATAAATACCAAAAAAAAAGGAATTTATATGAAAAAAATTATCGCACAAAAAGAACAGCGCAAAAGGGTAAATATGAGGAAAATGCACTAGGGATTAAGTTACAAAAAATTGAATTACATGTAGTACTCGTTAAGTATTCTTTTTGGTCAATAACGCATTGTAACTGATTTCACATACAGCCGACATGTAAATATTCCTTTTCCAACTTCAGCCACTTCTCTTCAAATCTTTTTTTAAGCTCTGCCATAAAAAGTAACCGGCCGCGGCGTTTGATGAACTCGACGATCTAGTTCGTCTCACAAATTTTCAATAATATTCAGATCCGGAGATTGAAAATGAGGATAGATCACTTTTGAGAACTAATAGGCAGGCTTTTTTGCACAATGCCAACTCGATATTTAGGATTATTTTCCTCGTATTATTTAAATGAATGCAAAGTGCCCGTTGACGCGGCACTTTTGCATAAATTGGCTTTTAAAAACTCCAAAATCAGAGTAGATTCTCATTAAACGCTATGCAACGTCAAATAAAAAAGTCAAAAAAATCACGAGACGAACATTTAAGGGGAAAGACAGGAATAAAAGTTAAACAATTCTAGAAAATTAAAGAATGTTACAAAAAATCCATCTGTGACGGTAACGATAATCTAATTATCACAAAACACAACTGGACGAATTGTCTGGGCTACAGCAGGAATAGCCGTGTTCTAGAAAACTTTATTCTCGGTAACAACATTGGTCTTTTCAATGATAACTCTCCTACTCTTTATAAAGTCGCTTACTCATCCAGCTCTGTTATTCTGTCCTTTACCTCTCTGCACTTTGGTCTTAAATGTCATTAGAAAACTCTGGACAGTACCTTCGGCAGCGGTCATGTTCTCTTATTGTTTTCTCTTTTCACCATATTCTTCCTCCTCCTCCTCCTAATTATTTCAGACCCGCTCTCGCTCCAAAATGGTCTCTAAATAAGGTTGATTGGGAGGAATTCCGTTCTAATTTCGACTTATCTTTTCCCTATATACACTACCTCGCAGATCCTATTCAACAATATAACGTTTTCTCTGATTCCATTTCTTCTGTTCTGGACACCTCGTCTCCACCAATTCGTCATTCCAAAAGAAATTAACATCTTCAGGCTTCCTCACTTTGATAGGAAGATTGCACGAATGCCTTTAAAGACAGTGTTCCTTCATTTACACTCTTCCGGTCTTGTTCTTCCTTTGCTAACTTTGCGGCCCATAAAAAGGCTAATGCCAAGGCTAGATTTATCCTCAAAACATCCGAAAGAAATTAATGGAGAAGTTTTTGTTCATCGTTTTCTAGATCTACCTCAACGTCCATCATATTACAACCTTCCTTCAGAGAAACTTACTACTTCTCTTGATTCAGTTGCTCCTTCTCATGTGCCTTCCCTTGCGGAATCTTGGACTCCTTCCCTTCCTATCTCAAATTCTTCCCACTTCTTTTCTTCTAGCTTCAGCATCAATTAACTCCGCGCTTCTTTGACTAGTTCTTTTAATTCTAGCCCTGGCATAGCATTCTATTCCGTGTCCTTAAGAACCTTTCTGAATTAGCACTTAAAATTCTTTTGTCAATCTACAATTCTTTTCTGTACATCTCTGCAGCCCCACCGCTTTGGAACTTTTTTATTATTATTCCTATTCCGAAGAAGAATCCTCACGAAACGTTTGTTTAACGAAAGTGTTTATCTCGTGTGCGCTCGCGTTCTCGTTATCGCGTTATCAGCTCGATAATCAGTTGTTTCGGCAGACCGGTGAGATCGTTTCATTTATTATCTCTTCGTTGTCGTATTTCACTATTATTTAGACGCTCTACGAATTCTTAGATTACTGTTATTTATTTCGATTTGTACAGCGATTTATTTTCCTTTTTTTTTTTTCTCTTTTTCCTAATTTTACGTATATTTTAATTTGATTTGCTCGACCGATGAGCTCGTCTAGTGTGGGCCGCCCTGCGGCCTCCTCCAAAGATTCAAAAACTAACAAAGCGAACTTGTCGCTGAATCTAATGGAGGTTGACGCTGCCGGAAAGCGTAAGCCATCCAGCCCTCTTTCGCCAACAACGATTCTACCTAACAAGGATCTGCGGCTTTCGCAACCTGACTTGCCCAACCTCTCTAATACAAATAATAACAGCTGCGCGATTAAAGCAGTCGAAAACTTTAATATCGCTAGTAGTAGTAATAATAACAATAATAACAATAATAATAATAATAATACCAACAACAATAACAATAATAATAATAATAATAATAGTAATAACAACATCAACAACAACAACATTTTATCCACCAATAATAACAATAATAATAGTAAAGATTTTATAAATGTTTTTCCTTCCGATCATCCTGGTCCCTTTAAAGTTTTTGTCGAAAACTCCACCCTAGACGAGAACATCGGGAATTTGCACCCGTTGGCTCTGGCTAGGCTCATCTGTAAAATTTCAACTTCCTTTTCGGACATCATTCCCCAGGGCAGGGGGCGTATCTCGGTTATGTTTCCCTCTGCTTCTGTGGCGAATGAGTTTCTGAACAATTCTTCATTTTTTCAGTCCAACAATATTACCGCGTATATCCCCACCAATGTTCTATTTAGTATGGGCGTTATCTCTGGAATCTTTCCTTCCTTTTCCGAAGACGAAATTAAAGAGGGGCTTGTTTCCTCTATCCCCGTAGTTGCAGTTCGTCGTATCTTTCGCTCTTCTGATGGAAAAAAAATTCCCACCAGGAGTGTCGAACTTAAATTCGCTAAGTCGTTCCTTCCGGAGTTTGTAACGATTTACAAACTCCGTTTTCCCGTTTCCCCCAGTGTCCGTTCTCCCACTCAGTGCTCTAAATGCTTCCTTTTTGGACATATTGCGCGCCATTGTCGTAGCTCTCATCCCGTTTGCTCACACTGTGCTTCCAGACATCCCTCTTCGGAATGTCCCAACCTCCAGGAGCCTCCTATTTGTCGCAACTGCAAAGGTTGCCATAGCTCGTCCGATCGTGTCTGCCCGGAGTGGCTTAGACAGAAGGATATTAAAAGAATCATGGCGTTCGAAAACATATCGTTTCAAGAAGCCGCCAAACATAAATCCTCTAGTGTCGTCTCCCAAGCCTTTTCCTATGCTAATCGTGCCGCAGCCCCTTCTTCCTCTCAAGCCTCTTCTAAAACTAATAAATTGTCTTCTCCTCCTCGTCCTAAATCTCCCACTTTTCATAAATCTCCTAAATCGAAACCGCATTCCAAGCCTCTTCCTCACTTTTCCACCGTCCCCTCCCTCTACACCTGTTCTCCATCTGTTGGTTGGGCCTTGAATCGTGAAGATTCCCCTCTTCTGAATTCTTCGCTGCCTTCCAGCAACTTTCTAGCTCCTCGCAGCCTGCTTCCTAATTCACCTCCTAATTACTCCGCCGCAATCATATAACCCTCCTAACTCCAGCCTCTCTAATCTTCCTCTTATCTCATTTCTTTCATCGTTGTCTGGTCCATTCATCATTGGAGGCGACTGGAATGCTCACTCTCCTCTTTGGGACTGCGCTGGGAATAATCCTAATGGTTCGATTCTTGAAAATCTTATCTTGGATCATGATCTTTTTCTACTTAATGATAGGTTTCCTACCCTCTTCAAGCAACCTTCTTCCTCTAGTTCAGTTGATCTCTCCTTTTCCTCTCCCAATCTTGGTCTCTTATGCTCCTGGAGAACTCTCGACGGCACTTTTGGCAGCGATCATGTCCCCATTCTGCTCACTCTTAATGACGTGCTCCCTCCCAAGTCTTTCAAGCCCCTTCAATCTCCCCGTTGGCTTCTTTCTAAAACCGATTGGGCTAAATTTCGTTCCTTGGTGGATTCCTCTCTCCCTTCTTTTTCTGATGTTCCTAATCCATTCTTCCGTTACGATTTTTTCACTCAAACGCTAAATTCTGCTCTCTCCGCATCTTCTCCTCCTATTACCAGCACGCGCAGTCGCTCTTCTTCGTATGCCTCCTCACTCTGGTGGAACGAAGAATGTAAAGCAGCGTTCCAAAAGAGTTCTGCCACCTTTAAAGCCTTCCGCTCTCATTCCTCTATGTCCAACTTCCTAGCCCACAAAGAAGCTAACGCAAAAGCTCGTTTTATCCTTAAGTCTGCCAAAAAGAATTCTTGGAAGTCTTTCTGTTCCTCCTTCTCCAGAGATACGCCCTTCTCCCAGATCTGAAAAATGGCTAAGGCGTTTAGATCACCCTTTTCTGAGCGCCCTCGCCACTCCCACCCTTCCAAATCCCAGCTGGAGTCCTTCTTGGATTCTATTGCTCCCGCTTATGTCTCTTCTTTTGAAGAAACTGTTCTTCCTTCTCTTCCTGTAGACTCTGAGCCTCACTTCCTGTCTTCTCCTTTCCGTTACGAGGAGCTTGCATCCATTCTTAATAAATCCACCTTGTCTGCTCCTGGCCGGGACGGTTTCTCGTTCCTTATTCTTAAAAATCTCTCTCCTGCTGCGCTGCTTTTCCTTCTCCATATATTTAATTCTTTTCTCCTTTCTGGCTCTACTCCAAAATCCTGGAACGCCTTTATTGTCGTTCCTATTCCTAAAAGAAATCAGTGTTTTTTCTGTCCCATTTCCCTGGCTTCCTGCCTGCGTAAACTCTTTGAAGGTTTGATCAACAATCATCTCGTGTGGTGGCTGGAGCACAATAATCTATTCCCTCCTAATATGTTTGGTTTTCGCCTTGGGCTTGGGCCGGTTGACTGCATTAGTTATTTCCTTTCAGATGTCTAAAAGTCTTTCCTAACAAAAAAATTCACCATTGCCTCCTTTGTGGACGTCTCTTCTGCCTTTGATAATGTGCATCTTCCCGCTTTGGGTTCTAAACTTTTTTCTCTTAACCTCCCTCCCGTCGTCGTCATTCTCATACTCAACCTCTTCCAGAACAGAACTCTCTTTATTTCTTTTCCCTCCCTTTCCTCCTCCAGATGCGTTTATCGTGGGCTCCCACAGGGTTCCTGTCTGAGTCCTACACTTTTTAATATCTACTCTTTTGATATCGCTTCTCTTCCGATTTATTCTTCCTCCCTCCTCTTCGCTGACGACATTTTGGTCTATTCCACCTGTGACAATCTGTCCGTCGCTATTGATGAGTTTAATAATTCCCTGACTATTCTTAATAATTCCCTTTCTCGTCTTCACCTCGCTCTTTCTCCTACTAAGTCGTCTTGTATCATTTTTTCTCTCCGACCCTTTAACCGAGCTCTAACTCGCATCACTGTATCTGGTATTCCTACCCCCGTTGTCAATTCCATATGCTATCTTGGCCTTTTTTTAAATAGCCGCCTCACATTCCATGAGCACATTAATTTTCTCTATAAATCCTGTCTTAAAACACTTAATCTCCTTAAATCTCCCTCTCCCCTCAGATGGGGAGGCGATCCGTTTATCCTTCTAATTTTTTTCAAAGCCATCATCCGGTCCAAGCTCGACTATTGTTCCTTTATCTACGGTAATTCCTCCAAGTCTCTCCTCACTAAACTTGACGCGATCCAGAACTCTTGCCTCCGTTTGTGCATTGGAGCCTTGAAATCCTCCCCCATTCCCGCAGTTCTATCAGAGTCGGTTGCCCAACCACTGTTTATTCGCCGTTCTCATCTTGGGTATCGCTTCTTAATTAAACGGCTTCCCATCTCCTCGTCCAAACTTATTTTCTCCTATCTATATGTATATCAAAAACTGCTCGCGTTTTTCTCCTCATGAAATCCCAATCCTGTCGCTCATTGTTACCCGTCTTTCTAATTTTTCTCCTGTTGTCCTTTCCTACAACACTCTCCCGTACTTCTTTCATGACTTCAATAGCCTATGGCAGCCTATCAAATTTTCCTCTCTCCCACTTCGAGCCAATTCCTCCTCTCACGGTGCAGTCAACAATGAATTTCTTCATTTGTTGAATTCCTCTTTTCCTGCTCATGTATTGATCTTTACTGATGGTTCCAAGAGCGAGGACAGCGTGGGTGGTGCGTTTACTGATCCGTCGCTTCGACATTCTGAGTCCTTCCGGCTTCCTTCCTTCTGCTCTATTTTTTCTGCCGAGTCGATCGCCATCCTTCAGGCTATCTCTTATATTTCCTCTTTAAGCGATCTTTCCCAATTCCTCATTATTTCGGACTCTAAGAGCGTCCTTCAAGCCATATCCTCTCCTCCTTCACATTCCTCTGATAGTATTATTCTCTCAATTCGTTCTCATACCTCCACTTTGCAGTCATCCCGTTCTATTCTCATTGATTTTTTGTGGGTCCCCAGTCATTCCGGAATTGATGGCAACGATGCAGCCGATTCTTTGGCTCGTTCTGCTGGTCGCCTTGATTCATTCCTCAACCATTTCCCTTCTTCAGATATCCTTTCCTTATCCACCTCCAGTCACGCCAGACTTTGGCAGGATATTTATCCCTCCCTATTTTCTAATCGTCATTCTCATTACCGTTTCATTCAGCCAATTCTTCGTTCCCTGTCTTGGTTCCATTCTATTCCTCTCAGTCGTCGCTCTTCTATTGTCTCCCTAATTCGTCTCCGGATCAATCATTCTCTCCTCCCTTCCTCTCGCATTCGATTTGCTCTATCGCCTTCTCCTGATTGTTCTCTCCACGATTGTGATCCTCCTCGTACATGTGATGCTAATTACATTTTCTTTGAGTGTCCTGCTCTTCGTAACGAACGCTACCTTTTATACAGTCAGCTCCTGTCATTAGGTCTCCCTACTCCCTATAACTCTTCCTTTATCCTCTCCTTTCCTTCATCTTCTGTGGTGTCCGCACTGCTGTCCTTTGTTGCGTCCATTTCGGACCGCTTAGTTATTTAATTTATTAGCTTAGTTTTCTTGTTGTTGGGTCAATGCCGCTGGCGCGCCCAAAAAAAAAAAAAAAAAAAAAAAAAAGAATCCCAATTCCTTTTGTTCTATTTCTCTATCTTCATGTTTCAGAAAACTTTTCGAACGTACAATTAATAAACGTCTTGTCTGATGGCTAGAATATAATAATATTCTTCGTGATAACGTACATGTGGTTTCCGCCCTGACCTTGGTACTTCTGATTGCATATCCCATTTTCTCTCTGATACCTATAAATCTCTTATTCAAAAGAAACTTAGCAGCTCTGCGTACGTTGATGCTACCTCAGCTTTTGATAATGTCCACCTTCTTTCTCTATAGAATAAAATGCTTTCTATTAATATTCCCCTTGAATTTACTTTTTTAGTTATCAATCTTTTTCGGACTATTCATCTTTCTACCCCTTTCTTTATTGTTTCCAGAACAGTTTTTCGAGGTCTTCCGCAGGGATCGCGCCTTAGTTCTACCCTTTTTAACATTTACTTACATAGTCTTATTCGAATGTTCCTTTATTTCCTCAGAAAACGCGTGATCCTTTATTCCGATTTGCTTAGCCTTGGCCTCACTACTCCTTTTAGTGCCTTCTACATTCTCGTTTTTCCATCTCCTTCTGTTGTTCCGTTTTTAGCCGCCTTCATTTCCTCTATCTCTAATCGTTTTTTGATATAAACAGTCACTCTATATGTCTTTCTATTCTTTTAATCTTTTGTGTTGGGTAAATATCCTGTGCTGACGTGCCCATAAAAAAAAAAAAACATTTTCTTAGTAAACGTTTAACCTACATCCTCGTTTACTTTTGTTTTGTTTACTCCTCCATCTACTACAACCGTCGTTTTATGTCACCTTTGTTCACTTCCTTCAGTTTTCACCGTATTATACTTTCACTCATGATAAATTACCACATTTCTTGCTTAGTTTTTTTCGCATCTTTATCTTATTATTTGCGTTTTTACAACTGTCGCATGGAAACCTACTTTTCAGCATGTTATTAAATTAGAATTCTTAAATACCCCAGACCGCTTTACAATCTTCACTAACGGCTCTAAAGGAGTTGGTCCGGCCTTTATAGCCCTTTAAACTCCCATTCTTCTGTTCAGTTTTCTACGCAGAGTCTACTTTTAAAAGCCATTCTCTTTATTTCTTCCTCTCTGATCTTTCAGAATGATCTTATTATATCACATTACCAACGTGTCTTATAAGCCATCTCCTCTTCTCACCACTCCATTGACCGTATAATTCTTCTCATACGTTCTCTCCTTTATCATTTTTTCCATCCTCACTCTGTTCAGATTGATTTCTTAAGGGCATGTGGATACTGAGATATCAAAAGCAATGACTTAGAAGATCAGTTAGCCCGTTTAGCTTTCTCCACCGGGAAATTTCTTGAATTCAGCATCTCATTTTTCTCTGCAGCTACTCATTCTGAATTATGAAATAACTAATACTCCTCTTTATTTTCTAATTTTGATTCCATTGATGTATTCAGCCGAATTTTTCACCTTATCCTTGGTTTTTGAACTTTTTTGTAGCGTTCACCTTTCACTGCAACCTGTTGTCTACACTTTGGAAGCCGGTTGTTTTCCTTCGCACTTTTTCGTTTCTCACTTATTTCTTCTCTATTCTGTCTTATTTTATACATAATACACGGATAATATCTTTTTCAAATGCTCTTTCGTCGTTGTTAATCGTTCCTCTTTCTACTCGTCCAGCTCCTTATAGTGTGCCATTCATCTTCACCTTTCCTTCTCCTACTGTATTATACTGGGCCTTGTATCCTTTATATCCGCAATTTTTAATCGCGTAAAGGTCTAATTACACTTTTTTCTTTCCGCAGTTCTTAGGCCAATGTCCTTGATAGCAGTCCCCTACTCGAAAAAAATGGAAAAAATATTTTAACAGTTAAACGCATTTAAGAAGCCAAGATGTATTTTAATTATTTCTTATAAAATAAGGCGTTCACATGCACATATTTTACTGGTTGATCTTTAGCGACCAATCATGAACGGACTTTGTTAGTGCAATTTTTTTGTTAATCGAACCGAGTGACAAGCTAAAATTACCGTTACATTAATGTAATGCAGCGCATTTGAAATACTAAAATAATGTAGGGAACTGTTAAGGTGTATGCGTGTATTACGTTCTAAATTGCCGTTTAATCCAATCGGAAATTAACGCTGCGCCACCCATATTATACATATATATATATATATATATATATATATTGAAGGCGAAAGTTCAAAATTTCTAAAATATTTTTCCCCCTTCTTCTTAATTTAACTTTAGTACCCTTTGATTTTAAATCTCTCCCCTATTCCTTTACCGATTGTGAATTTCGTAACTTTATTAATTTAGTATTTCCTCTTTACGCTCTATTTTTTACACACAGATCTAAGGGCCGTCATGATCAAAGAGAGCTTTTTTTTTTCGCTCACAATTATTTCGAAAACTTTAAGCTTTCTCCATCTTGTTCAGTTTTCTTTGCAGAAGCTGTTGCAGTACTTCACACTGTTTTTCTTATATCCTCAGTACAGAACTCAAATAAATTATCAATTATTCTAACGCTAAAAATTGCATTACAGTCAATTTTAATTCCCTTCTCTCACGCTCTGTACGTTTTACTGTTCGCCGTATACGATTCCAACCTCTTCTAGTCCCGTCAAATTCAGACCGATTTCCTTTAGTACTGTAGCCATGTTCGTATGAAGTGGAACGAAAAAGTTGACCATTTGTGTCGTAGTGCAACCTTTACGGAGCTTCGATCTAAATGATTTCCCTTAAAAGTTTTCGATGGGCTCCTACAGTGTTCTAATCAACGTTATTTTTATCTTCTTATCCTTCCTCCTTCTTCTCTTCATTTCTGGTTTTCTTACTGTCCTTCTTTACGGCACTATTCAATTACTTCCTTGCGCAAGTTCCATTTCGATCGCAGTTTACTTCTTTCCTCAGGCTATTGTTTTTCACCGATAAATTCTCCGTATATCTACACACTCTTATCGATAATCAAAAATTTAAACATTTTTTACTGTACTCTCGATTCCTTTTTTTTTCCTTTTTTTAGAAGCCATTCCTAGCCTAATGGCTATCGGTAGCTGATATGGCAAATGATTGTGACGTGAACGGTTCGTAGTTCAGTGACTAGTCCCTGTATTAGTAACTTATGTTTAAATAATTCTCACAAAGGTTTTTTTCTTTTTTTAAATTACTAAGCCGGGTCTAAAGGTGTTGTTCTTCTTAGTCTGCGCACTTACGTTTGTGGCGAAGTGTCCAGTAGGCCAATAATTGCCGTCCAGTTCGCGTAATTATATAACCGCTCCCGATATTTTATTGCCATCCTTTTGATAACATCAGCTACATACTTTATGCAAAGATCATCTCATGTATGGTTTTGTTCGGGCGCAAACGATTGACCTTAGAGTAATATTTTAGTACCTTTGAATCTTCATAATATTGCTCTTCGCAATGCAGCCCCACAATTCGCATCCATACTTCCATATCGGAGCGAGTAGTCGGTTGTATAATAGCAGTTAATTTTTTAGGGACAGTTGGGACTGTTGTCCTAATAGCCGATGTAGTTTTGTTGGTTTTGATTTTGAGTTTAGCCTTTTTCGTGTCAATGTGCTTGCGCCACGTTAGCTTCTAGTCTAGGTGAAAGCCAAGGTATTTAACGTCTTTTTTTTGGTTGCCATTATCTTGTTATTGATTTTTATATAATTTTTCGTTCTATATGACGATTTGTAAATACTGTAAGTGCTGATTTATTTCCATTTATTTTAATCCGCCATTTCTTGCACCATGACATAATTTAATTCACTGCTCTTTGCAATTTACTATTTTCTTTTGTTTAACTTAAATCAGAACACAATAGTGCAGTGTCATCTGTAAAAGTTGCCATTAAGGAATTGTCTTCAACTGGTGTAAAAATGAGATACAATAACGGCCCCAAAACACTTTCCTGTGGAACTCCTGACTTAATTGAGTATATGTTAGATACTTCGTCTCCATACTTGATTTGGTGGTACTTTTCATCCAGATACAATAAAAACAACTCGTAATAGTGATTTGGAAATTTCTTTAAAAATTTTATACAATAAGCCGTCATGCCATACTTTGTCAAAAGCCTGGCTTACATCCAAAAATACAGCATCGCAAATCTGTTTCTGTTCTAAGTCACATTCAATTTTTTGTACCACCCTATATACCTGTTGGACTGTAGAGTGTTCAGCTCTAAATCCGTACTGGTGAAATGGTATTATTTAGTATTCATTAACCAAAGGAAGCACACTATTTTTAATAACAGGGCTTCATATAATTTTGATATCACTGGTATTATTGAAATAGGCCTGTATGAGGCAACATCTGTAGGTGATTTACTATGTTTCGGTATTACTATTGTGTATTTGCAAAAATTTTAACTGTGCAGTATAGTAGGTTAATCTTAGCATAGCGTTGAATCCTATATGTTATTAGCGGTAAATGTACATTTATTTATACGCGTCGAGAAGATTTTTTTTTTTTCGTTCTTTCTTATTCAAAATTCGACCACCAGATTCCGAAATGCCGTCTTTTACGGAACTGTTCACGTTTACGTTGAAGCAAACTCCACACTTCTTGACTGTACGGTAAAGAATCGCTATTAATTACTCTATTCAACTTCATTCTTCAAGTTTAAAATAACGTCGGTATTGTTTTATCTTCGTTATAACATTTTTCAACATTCCAAGTATAGATTTCTTCGCAGTTTTTAATTTTATTCGTCCCTGTGTTCTTATTCCCTCCTTCTACAGTGATACGTATTTCGAACGGACCCAGCTAGAGTTCCTAAATTGTAGTATTTGCGTACCCATTAAACGGACGTACCTGAATTTCCCATTAATTATCGAAATAATGCGATAGATTTCCCTTACAGTAAGGTTCGAAGGAAGCTCCGATACTATTCGATGAAAATTTTTTTAAATGAAAGCGGCTAATTCGATAGGATAGACTCTAAAATATCTCGAAATGTTCAATTTTAATTTAATTTCACGAGCTTAATAATTAGAAAGGACAAAGTAGTTTTTAATAGTGCGGAACGTGTTTAAACACTTTTCATACTACGAGACCGATTCAAAATTTTTTTTTATCATGGAATACGCACCTGGATATATCTGTCGATTGTGAGTCCAAAAGTCACAGATTTCCTTCGCGGCAAAGGCAAAAATTATATTTTTGCTGATATAAACAGACCACCTCGTAAAATTTTACAATCAGTAGCGTAGCCAAGATATGGCCATGGGAATCTGGATGTCTTTCCCCCGAAAAATAAAAGAAAAGTTACGTTTTTGAATTACGGAACTATTATCGACAAAAAAAACTTTATTGATATAATCAAAATCCCGCTCGAATAGTTCTGCTCTTGGTTATTTTTTTCTGATATATTAAGATTAGTGTAACAATCATAACTTATTATTTTGATATAACTTGACTCCTTTATATAACCAAGCCCGATGGCTGCCTGATCGCAGTACTCGCTTCTCCATTATCAACGTGTAAAGTGTGCAATATCTCTTTCATACATAATCTGTGAAATGTTTACAAGAAAAAAATAAATAAACACGACAGTCACTTCTGACGCTATTCGGAAATTTCTAGTTAATAGCGGGACATAGTATTACGTTGGTTTATGGGTGTCGCGAAGCTTTCTGAATTAAGCACACACAAGGAAATAAGATTCCGGGCATACTTCAAGATTTTAGACTTCAGCATTTTGTAGGCAAGATGAATTTTTTTAATTTTCAAGCTGGATGATAATATCTTCTTAACTTCTAATCGGGCTGTATCGCATGCTCCGCATAAGTGATCAGTTACTAAAACCCCGGCATTTGTTTGATCTTTGACATCGCCAAACGATCAGCCCCCATCGTTGTTCCTTCTAAATTCCCTATAAGCGTATCCATTATAACGTGCTGTAAGCTTACCCCTTGTTATTTATTGAAACTTCCACTGAAACATTCACAAAATACGAAAACTCGCAAAACTTGAACAAGACACTTAAACAAGATTACACGCTGATAAACTACTGCTAACAGAGTTAACTAAACGACTGCGAGAACAGAAATGGCACTGAGACTAGGGAGTAGGAACTAATTGAAAGTGGTTATAATCGGTTTTTTGGGGTAGGGGTTTGAGCATGGAGTAACTAGAATTCACTCAACTACACAGGAGTGACACCGATTTTCGACCAATTGTGCGCTTATTTCACACATTTCTATGTGTGCGCTTTATTCACTGTGTGTTTTTTTTCGCACAACCTGGTATATGTAGCAGTGAATGTACCTTTTTTTTTTTTCGGCCTGGCTGTAAATACCATTTGGCCACTAACAGTGAATGTTCTTGGTCCATCACACGTTCATTAGTAGATAGCAGGTATTTTGTGATTATTATTTACGTGCTCATACGCTGAAAATTCGCTATTTTTAATAATTATCCGTGTTTTAATTGTTTTTGTTTTTAATAATTTACTTGTTTTAATGTCGCATATTGAAAATCTCGAAATTCATTTGAAAAAAGTTCACTAATTTCTTAAATTTTTTAATATTAACATTAAATACGTTTTAATATATTTCTATTCGTTATGAAACTGCACGAATCAATTGAAATTAAATGAACGATTTCCATTTTTCAAAGCATTCTTGCCTTAAGTGTAAGAATTCAACTATAATAAACGAACGGAAAACTGATTTTTTCGTTTCATTATCAGCATGATTTGGAGAGATTGCATGATCTCACACATCTCCATCAGCGGAACGCAATAATACACAACAACAAACATACCTTTCAAATTATCCTATTTTATTTCATGTTTCTACTGCTAATTGTATCTGCAATACATACTTAAGATTCCCCGTAACCCAAAAAAAAAAATCTGATTACGCCACTATTTGCGATATAAATTTACAGTTTCAGCTCACGAATGTATTTGTACCTTTTTAGTGATCTAAAATAATTTCTTTTTTTTGTTTTCATTATCCTCGTGATAATCAACTTTATCTTATAATTTTCTAATATTTTTCAAAATTTAGCAGCTTGAAAGAAAACTGAACTGAGCTAAAAGAAAATATAACGTTGTAATACAATCTTTGTAATTTACACTTACAACAATTACAAGACATTTAAAATTTAAGTTAAAATATCCATGATTTAATACACATATAAATATATCTACATATATACTTATTTATTTGTATAAAAAATCGTATAATACATTAAATGCTACATGAAAACTATTCCAAATGTCGATGACTATTAGCTCAATTCGTGTGGTATAATTTTCTAAATTTTTGAACACATTTTGGATATGTTCGCTTAATCTCTTGCGCAACAATAATATAGAATTACGCAGAGGAAAAAAATTTTTTTTTCTTATTTATATGCGCTAACTTTACCAATTTTGTCATACACAGCCAGGAGAATTCATTTAACATTCCCGTGTTCTTCTACGTTAAACTTTATGCAAATTGCACGAGTGTTTGTAAAGTATCATACTTATACTAAAATTCGTCAAACTTCAAACTTTCCAAATAGTTAATAGTAGTGAAAATTGAGGGGTGTTCTCTGGCGAAGTTTATGCTATATTTAGAACGCGCGGGTTTTTCGAACTAAATATGGAATTTATGAAGTGCGCAAAAAATAACCAACAAAGAAATACGATTTATTAGGTTGTAAAAAAAAATAGACCATGTAGATTCTGGAATTTTTTTTTTTGTAATTGGAGATAAAAAACGAGATGTAAACAAGAAATTACAGTAAATAGAATTTATCATTGAAAATAGGAAGCCTTACTAAAATGTAAAAGCGAATTTGTTCGTAGAGAAAGTTTGATATTAAAAGTAGTTCTATACGGAATACCGCGGTACGTAGACCTCGGTCAAAAAGACCCCTAGCCAGTAAGTAAATAATTATACTTTATCATTAACATTAATAGCATAAGTATCATTCTTCAGTTAGCGGCCCTCGCCAGTGGCATATTTTAAAAAGCTTCATTCTGCCCCATTCTCCTTCGACTTTCTTATGCCGATACTTACATAACGCAATATTCTGTATGAAGCTGTTCAAACAAAAATTTTTATTACATCTATTTACATGTCAGTGGGCCCTCTCCTTTTTAGGAATAAAGGCTTGCTTATATATTAATCTCTATTTCATATCCTTTTTTCTCTCCCATTGCAAAACAAATTCCAGTACCTAAATAACATGTTCGAACTTGTTCCATTTTTTCTAACCGACACAATTATTATCACTTTGTTGGTTATTTTTTTGCGCATTTCATGTTTTGTTTTTCTTATTCTTAATTGAAAGTTATTTACGCTATGTATATATATCATCTGCGTATTTTACGATACATTTTAGCATCAATTTTACAAAATACTGTTTCATAAAGAATTTCCGAGCCGAGATATATTAATACTTCAAATGCGACCAGTCAAAAACACATCTGAAATACAAAATCTTTACTTTGATTGTAACAGTTTTCCGTGTTAATACAAACTAATATCGAATCAAATACAGTTTTAAACTTTAAACAATCGAAAATGGGTGTTTCTTTTTCCTTTATTTCTGATATGACGTGAGCGTGATGACTGGTTAAACAATATCTGTTCACACTATTTCTATGTATACTACACATAAAATTATAATTTGAAAAGTTTTCTGTTATCCAAAATTATGAGATTGTATCAATGTAAAATACTCTTTTTTTTTTTTTTAATTAAAAAAAAAAAGAGTTGCATAAACTGACTACCACGATTAACCGGCAAAATAATAAATATCAAAGGTCGCTTCTGGACTGTCGGCTGCGCTAAGTGAATAAAAATAATTCGATCAAAATTATTAAATACTACGGAATTTACTTTATTATTTCAGCTTTTTTCTGTTAAAAATAATTTCTGTTTAAGTGATGCTGGGTTCTGGAAGCCAGCATGAAGGGGTACTTTTGCAGCCGAACCAGAAACGACCCCGCGTTAAATAATAAATCTTAGAATACGTAATACTGTAACATTTTTTCCTATCGCATATTTCTATACACGCTGTTAAATTAAAAATAATAAATATGACTTATGTACAGGCAATTTTAATTTAACGGCAACTACTGCTATACACAATTATCTATAAAAAGAAAAATAACGATGCTCTACTATCATACATTCTTAGTAATAATAAAAAAAAAAAAATACTTACACTTTTAATAGTTTACAGTTGTGTGTTACAATTACATTACGTATATAGAAGAGTAAGGTAATTTAAGAGTTTTCGAATACTCGCACTCACATAGATACGCACACACACACACACATGTACATGTATAGCTGACCACTATAGCAGACTATCCATTTGGTCTTCACTATCACTAGATGCTTGACTATCGGGCGGTGTCTCCAATTGCGGTAATTCTAAATTTAAATAGCCCTGTCAATGAAAAAATTATCTGTATTAAAAATTTTATTAAACCTCTTGATTCGTTTATTTTTGTAGCTCTGATACGCGAAGATGACCGTAATTACGACGTAAGTAAAATAACCCGTCTTAATTTTAACTCGCAGTCCTTATTTTCCTCGATAACTTATATATTCCTTTATTTCTTCTCGTTATACAGAAATTGTAGCCCCCCCCCCCCTAAACTGTAATGCTTCCTATTGTTTTTGCTTTAAATTAGATTTAATCCTGAACGCAAGCCATTTACTTACGTCTCGGCACTTTAGAATTTACTCAATTCCTGTAATCTTTGCAGATTCCAATGTTCCGTCTCTTTTTATTCGCAAATCTCGTTTAGCTTATCGCTTTCTCGGCAAACTCTTCCAATATATTTACATAATCTTATTACGCATTTTTATTAGAAGATTGGCGTTTTCCTGTAACAATGTTAGATTGCTGCTCGTCTTAATTCTCTTCCTTTGTTATTTCCTTTTCTTCATTTCTCTGCTTTTCTCATTTATACTTCAACGCTTTATCTCTGCTTCGTTACGTAAAGTCTCTTTTATCTTTTTCATTAATCAGTGAATTTAACCGCGCAACTGGATCGTTTTTTCTAATACACTCTTATTTACACCGACAGATCCAAATGTAAATTTTCTTTTTTTTTAAATGTAGGTGGATACATCCTGTTTGTTAAAACTGTATAATAAAACAAACTTTAATAATAAACAATATAGAACAATAAAATAGATAAATACCTATTTAGAAACGTTTTCGGGCATAACCCATCATCAGCTAAAACTAACTTAAAGGAAACTTAAAACATACTGAAGTGAATATAGGGAATACATGTGTATATATAGTAGATGTAAAGAGGAATAAACATAGCAGGTATAAAAATCAATAGGTTGAAAATGCTAATAATTAATATAAAATATAAAATAAGAAGACAAAAAGTTAAATTGTTTATATTAAACAGTGGATTATTATTATTATTAGGTGTTTGGTCATTTAAAATATTACTTTTTATATTTATTTATATAATAATTTTCTGCAATGTTCATATTATTACCTTTGTGATAAGTGGCCAGGATGGTTACAGTATTTTCTATTGAATTTGGTTTATGTTTATTTTTAATTAAATGTTCTGCATAGGTTGATTTTTCTATTTCATTATTATTAAATGCTTTTATATGTTCTTTATGTCTGCAATTAATTTTTCGCCCTGTTTGACCAATGTATGATTTCTCACAATCAGTACAATTTATTTTATATATACTCTATTTATTGCAGAAATATACTTACTTCATGACTGCAATAAATAGATTATTAACTACACCCATGAATATAAATAAAAAACAAATAGAAATTAATATATTAAAGACTTTGGCAAGAAATAATGGTTATGACGAACAAATAATAGATAAATTAATTCACAAAATAAAATCAAAATCAAAATATATACAAAAATTAAGAGTCAATAATGCTACTAACAATAAAGGATGGATAACATTCACATTTATAAACAATAACATATACAAATTAACCAATTTATTCAAAAAACAAGGTTTAAATGTAGCATTCAAAACTAAAAATAATTTAAGATATAAAATAAACACCTTAAATTTAAAAAATAATAATATTCACGAAAATAGCGGTATATATAAAATAAATTGTACTGATTGTGAGAAATCATACATTGGTCAAACGGGGCGAAAAATCAATTGCAGATATAAAGAACATATAAAAGCATTTAATAATAATGAAATAGAAAAATCAACCTATGCAGAACATTTAATTAAAAATAAACATAAACCAAATTCAATAGAAAATACTGTAACCATCCTGGCCACTTATCACAAAGGTAATAATATGAACATTGCAGAAAATTATTATATAAATAAATATAAAAAGTAATATTTTAAATGACCAAACACCTAATAATAATAATAATCCACTGTTTAATATAAACAATTTAACTTTTTGTCTTCTTATTTTATATTTTATATTAATTATTAGCATTTTCAACCTATTGATTTTTATACCTGCTATGTTTATTCCTCTTTACATCTACTATATATACACATGTATTCCCTATATTCACTTCAGTATGTTTTAAGTTTCCTTTAAGTTAGTTTTAGCTGATGATGGGTTATGCCCGAAAACGTTTCTAAATAGGTATTTATCTATTTTATTGTTCTATATTGTTTATTATTAAAGTTTGTTTTATTATTTTTTTTTTTTTTTGGATATGACACTACAAAAGTACTCTTGATTGTATTTTCTCTTCGTATATTTATCCTCCTCCGACCGAGCTGCTTTAAATATCTATAATTTCATTTTTCATAAACTTTCTTTGGATAACCCTGGACATTAATGAAAGCTCGTTCGGCTGGTACCTTTGGCTACCCGGTGTGGATGGTTCTTATCTTGTGATCTGCTTAATATAGCTGAAAAAGTTCAAATTGATGACCGAAAATCGTTTCACGACTCCTCCTCTTTCAAGTTTTGTTCGTAATATTTGTTCGTACAACTTCGCCCACTTTCCTATCCGTGATTTTTACATTTTCCGCTTCTACGTCGCTTTATCGTTTTCTTTCTTAGTTGTCTTCGGTTTTGACTAAGTCGGCTTTCTGCGCGTCTCTTTTTATCAATTCTAAATTATATCTTTTCGTGTTTGTGCTCTTTATCTCAATAGCTCGAGTTTCATGCGACTCGTTTGTAAGACCACTTCCTACTCAGAATTGTTGTTATCTCCGCTCCGTTTTGTGCATCTCTTATTGTTTCTTTTCTCTCATCGCTACTCATTCCAATAGTAGCTGAATTCCCATTTTCCGCACTTCTTCATATTAAGAGCAGATATCTTCCGCATTAGTTCTGTTCTACCTGGTCCAATTTACTTCTGCTCCTTATCTTTTCGCAAAAATATGTTTTGTTTTTTGCAGTTGCAGCAATGACGACGTAGCACGCTTTTTTCTCCTTTTTGATAGATAGGTTTGCTGCTTACTTGTGAACTATTTTAATGGTTAGCAAGAACAATCACAATCTCCGCCTCTCGTTTTGTTCCTATTTTTCCTTTTTTTTTATAATTTTATTACTCCTACCCTCCTTACAAGCGGTATTTTCTTTTCCGTACTATTCTTATTTATCTTCTTCTATCCTTTCTTGTAATTTTCTCTTCTCTGTATATTCTACTTTCTTTACCCGTTGATGTTAGGTAAAGATCTAACGTCGACCAGTCCAAAATGGAAAGATGAAAAAATAAATAAATAAGAAAGAATATGTATAAAAAAGAACAAACAAAACCTATCGTTAGGTAACGATGATGTATCAAAACACAAACCAAATGAAAAACCGACTTTGATATATTTAAGAAATATAAGACACATATATACACATACATATATATATATAATTATAATCTGTAAAGGCAAGCATTCACATCTTCTTCTTCTTTTGTCTTATCCGCTTAGCGAACGTTGACGACCGATGTGTTCAATGATTCCCTATTACGTGCTACATCCATTAATTTCCCCTTATAGTATTGTTAATACCTATCCAGCTCTTTATGTTGTCTAGCCAAGGCATCCTCGGTCTGCCACGTTTTCGTTTTCCGTCTACTTTTCCTTGTAATATTAGTTGCACTAGCTCATATTTGTCTCCTTGCATAATGTGGCCCAGATAGTTGATATTTTGCTTTTTAATTAGGATCAGTAGTTCCTCAGTTTTTTGTAGACGTTGTAGCACTTCTTTATTAGTCACTTTCTTGGTCCAACTGATCTTCAAAAGCCTTCACATGCGCGTGCTTTATTATTCCACCTTTAGTGATTAATCATCTATGTTTATAAAACTGTTGGGTTATCATTTTTCCGTAAACCAACTCACTATAGTGTCAGCTCGCTATGAGTTAAACTGTCGGCCGATTCGAATAGTTTTTTTTAGACTACTTGCTTTTTTGTTCCATCACCACCGTGTCCTCTTCCTACAATTAACTCTATGTCCTATAAGTGTAATTTAGCAGTAAATATAAAAAAAAAAAAAAAAAAAAAAACGAAAAACACCATTTATAACCTATTTAATATATTGTAATAAATGCGTCAACTGAAAATATACAGACATTTCTCGCACTGTCATTTTTAAAACTCCATACGCACGTAATACATAAAATGCCAAAAGCATAATCAAATAAAATTCAAAAACCACAAATTTGTGTGGTAGACAGTGTAAAAAAGTTTTTGAAATGTTTATTTTCGAGGCACAGTCATTCGATCGACCGGTGAATACACCAATGGCTCCTTCAACCTATGACGAGTAGACTCTGGTCGACCTACAGACAATCGGGACCTACTGTCTGTCGATCTACGATTATGTTAATCGCACCAAGTATTACGCTCAAATTTCTTCCGTGTATTATAGTGAGTAATCCGCGCAGCCTTGATATACTGAAGTAGTACACAAAAAAGTTATCATGTGCGCATTACATTCTGAATTGAAGATTAACATACGCTCCCTGAAATATCCGTAACAATTAAGCGCGCTTCAAATAATAAATTACGAGGGTGGGATTTGAAAACTTCCAAAATATATCTTTCTAAAAAATAATTTTAAAAAATTTCATTAATACTTATCAGAGTTGGCACCAAATTCAAATTGCAACATATTCGAATTGGATAAATAACATCAATAAAAAAACTTCAAGATCATTATTTTAATTTTCGAATTTCAACTGTTCGTATTATCTTCATATTCCAGTGAAATCTTTTCGGTTAATGTTTTTTTTTTTGAAAATATTAATTAAAGAAAGTACATACATCTTTAAGGAAGACTCCTTTTCTGGCATTTATGTATTTTAATCGCTACTCAGTACCCGCCGATACTCATCGATGTACTTGTATGGCACTACCGCTAATTTTTAGTTTCCAACAAACAAAGGATATTATCTATCGAGGTCAGCGCACCTGGTTAAAAGTTACGCGCAATTACGTGAAAATGTAGCGCATCTATATGGAACGGCCATCGGCCGGTATAATATCGCGTAAACAAAGGGTATATCATTTTCGAGTATCATTCTTACGCGCGGTAATATACATATATATTTCCATCAGTCATCATGAGTTTGTACTCTATGGCAGTTTCAATTTTCTTTATACGAAATTCATCTACGGTAATTTATAATACATTGATAATATTTTAAGCGAGTCAGATTTATTATATTACTAATCGAAATTTCCCTACAGCAATTCCCTTTTTATGACTAGTGATTATCTGATGATATCCAACACCGTGTCTATTAATATAGTACCATCGCTAACCAGCGCACTTTTCAATGAACAAAGATTCATTATAATCGCTCTAAATAATTAAATGTTATAAAAAAAAACACTACGCGACGAGCATATAACCTCCTTTTAGGAAGTTGGTAAAACTGAGCTCACGGAAGATGAAAACTGAAAATTTCGAATTTAATAGTGAACAGAAAAACGGATGTGAAAACTAAATTTTTTATACTTACGTCGCTACTAATTTTCGTTAATATTTTATCCAAATATTCGACTAAATCTTGAAAGGTCGGTCGCATATTTGGCTCGTAACTCCAACATTCTCTCATCACGAGGTAACTGTAAACATATAAACGCGAAATAAGCGATATGAACTTTGCCATTATCTTATCACTTCTGCGCACTGACGCTGTAGGTGTAAATTTATTGTAATTAACTTCTGTTCCGATTCGTTTCAGTCCATTCGCAACTTGTGTTCGCGAAAGTGTTAGTAAATATTGCGGCCGGAACAAAATAGCCACAAATCGGAAATTTTACTTCGTACCAATTTATAAAAGGAGAGACTTCTTATTTCTTGAAAATTCATCTGTTTCGAGTCGATTTTTCCCTTAATGTTCGTTTCATTAGTACTTTTTTTTTTATTGTTATCCTTTTTTAAACTAATATAGCGCAGTCTGACACAGTAAAGCTATTTAAATTGACGCGGAGAAAGAGAAAGTTAAATATTCTAAGAAAAAAACGAAAAACACAAATTTTGCATATCAGAAGAACCCCTACGACTTTTCGTCACATTCTACAATGAATAGGACAAATATATATATATGTAACAGGCAGTAGTGATTACCGGAAGGGAAGATTTATATGACTGCATTCTGTCATTAAAATAAAAAGTTTGTTCCCGAAAATTTTCGAACGTTCATCTTCAAAAAATAACAATGTTAACGCGACACATTAGCGCGGTGAGGCCCGAGTTTTTAAACAAATTTCTGAAATTTGAACATTTTTATTATCGAAAAGGAATATGGGTTTACTACCTTAAAAAAGGAGGCAGGTATATAGGGAAATTGGTTAAGCAGTAGCGTTTTGTTTGACTCGGTTTAAATTCCACCACAACCGTACGTTGAAAATGTAAATAATTATCATCATATACAATCCCGAATTAAAAAACAAAAAAATAAAAAAAGAAAGATAAAAAGCGAGTTAAAAAACTGCTTTATTTTGACCATGTGTCCGTAAAAAAATCTCTTTTCTGACTTACATGTTCGAGACGAAATAATTATTCAATAAGCGCTCAAATGCGAAACAATTAATTCAGGTTAAGCAATAGTGTGTTTCGTTCAAAGTCGGCTTAAATCTCACTACCATTGCACATTAAAAATATATAAATAGCTAACGAGCACAAATATATATACGAATAGGAAACGTCTATAACATTTTTTATCGGTGCTTCTTTTATTTCTTAATTATATAAGCGGTACTTTACTTAGCGGTCGAATTAGTAACTAAACAGATCCACAAAAGAGAACAGTACCATTATAACATTGATTTCTTTTTTCGTGTTCCTTCCTTTTTCATAACTTTCCCCCTATTGTAAATTCGAAAGCGGAAAAAAAAAACTTTCAAAAGATTTTAATATCGCTGCAAGTTTTATATATATACATATATATATATCAGTCCGACCAACACGCTAAACGGCAAACAAGTTCAAAACATTTCGAATTTATTCGAACAAACCGAAAACTTATTAAACGACTAAAAACCAGTGACGACGAATACTTACACTTCTAGCGAACAAAATTGTGGCTTCTCCATTCGATGACCGCTGCGAAGCAATTGGAATAATTTTTCCATATTCGGTATAGACGGATACGGTGTTCCGCCCAAAGTCATAATTTCCCACAACAGAACTCCGTACGACCATCTGTAACGTCACCGATATAACATTATTGATAAAAACATTTGTAAAATATCTTTCAATATTTTTTGCACAGAAATATGTGTACCATTTAACTCGGGGTCGTATCTAAGGGGGCTTTTCAAGGTTCGAACCCCTCCCCCAGAAATATCGGCGAAATAGTGTAACTGTTTAGATTAAATGGACCGAGAATCAGAATAAATTTATTTCTTTTCAAGTTCTGACAAAAGAAAAAAAGATTCAAATTTTTACGAATTCTATACAAAAGACTATTTTTTACTTGTTTTTATTGTAATTTGTTCAAATATTTCGTATGCAATAATTGACTACAAGGTTTTAGTGTATTATTTATAAATGAATATATTTTATGATAACACATGTATGTATATATATATGTATATATATTTATAAAAATATTTTATCTCTCTCCGAAATTTTGGTCTGGATACGGTACTGATTTAACTATTGCACCTTGTTTATTTATTGATTCTTTCTGTTTTTCACCGAAAGCTTCGTCATGAAGACTAACATGAAGAACAGGAAAAAAGGCAAAATCGCTAAGAATATTATATGTTTTCACTCGAATAAGAAGCTTAAAAACTTCTAAACTGATTTTTTTCTTAACCGCTATATTTCATATCGTTAAGATTTATTAAACATTATAAATGAACAGAATTATCGAATGACATGATTATTTTTCTAATCGATGCCCAAATAGAATTGTGTCAAAAATTAAAATTGCAGCAATAACCGGTGTAATACGGAGAAATATCGATGCTTTAGAACCATATTTGTGAAATCTTTTTTTTTTGACCGATTTATGAAATACCATTATTAAACGGCGTAATAAGTATTCCTTTTGTGTTCAATATCGCTTCTGATATAGCAGATTTCTTTAAGCGTGCAGAAATCGCGAACCGTAGAATTTTAAGAATATCTGGTTAAATGATCTTGTGATATTCTGCATTATAAGGGTTTATAAACGTTCGAGAATTCTTAATGGAAATATTTGATTATTGGCAAAAGGTCTATGCACAGAAAATGGGGATTAAGGATTGTACTATGAGCAGCATCAAACACTTGGCGAGTACCGAGATGGGAAGGAAAGGATATCTTAAAAAATTTAAGTAACTAAAAGTTTACCATAATTTTCGATTTTATGAATTTATGAATTTATGAATTTATGAATTTATGAATTTATGAATTTATGAATTTATGAATTTATGAATTTATGAATTTATGAATTTATGAATTTATGAATTTATGAATTTATGAATTAATAATTGAAAGGACGATAATTTCATAAGATCAATAGGAAGACTTCCGAGTCAGAAAGAATTATAAATATTGTTCGGAGATCTAACGCTTCTAATAAAAGAAAGGGTTCTAATGACGGTCATACATTCCGAGGTAAATATAGTCGTAAACTGCGGTAATACGTACAAAAAGGGAGTTATTCTTCATAAAACCATAACTTTACAAAAAAGCTTTTTACATTCCTAAGGTATTATGACGGTGCGTCTATAATATTAAAAATTTCAAAGAAAAAATGCTTCGATATTATGAGAAAAAAAAAGAACATAACTACTCTGAAATATTAATTAAATCTTATAGTTACAGCAATCAATTTTATTTTTTATGTTCAGGGTTACTTTTAATATTTTAATTTTCGAATTATGAATTCAAAAAAAGGTATATAATTAAACTACACATTTACCACTTTTACTATTTAAAACTTTCCCATTTTTGTACTTCAACATTCGCCTGTGACACTACCAGTGAAACTACTTATTACACGTAAGTAACGTAAAAGTCAGTCCAAAAAATAGTACTACACGGTTGGTATCAAGATAAATATCAAAGACGTAATAAATAAGCGAATGTTTTTTTTATTTTTTTGTAATTTAACTTAAACTAGAAAACAAAAATTTGAAAAAAAAAACAACCTTTTAATAAATATTACAATTCACCGTAAACGTTAGTTATTATATTAATAATGGATTATTTTAGTTTTTTAATTTATTTTATTTGTTTCCCCCCATAAATTAGAGTGTAATTTTCAACTTACACATCGGACTGCGTTGTATAAAGTCGATGGAACAACGCTTCAGGAGCCATCCACTTAACAGGTAACCTTCCGTCCGTAGTTTTTCGGTAGTATTCGTGATTATGCACATCTCTGGCCAATCCAAAATCTGCTATTTTCATCACGTAATCTTCACTAACTAAAACATTACGAGCAGCCAGATCTCGATGTATACACTATACCGAAAGAAAATACATCATTAAAAATTACCACTGTGCTGTTCATTTCTGTTTAGTTTACCACTTCAAAAAAATTCGAATAAAATAATTAAAACACATTGTATATAATTTAGATAAGCAATATAGCGGACTCAATTTTTTTAACTGTTCTGTTTTTTCCTATAATATATATTTATGTCATTTTATTAATTCTAAAAATAATTGCCTTTCGCTTTCTCACTTCCTCGATCATCTGTTTAAGTTTCTCCAAATGTCTCAGTTTACAGGTTATATAGTCGTTTCCTTTTGCAATCTGACTTTCAGAAAAATTGAATGACGTCGATGAAGCACGCGAGTATCGCATCAAGTTAATTTATATCGATAAAAATGTTAGCAATAATCCTCATTCAACGCCATTCCCCACGAGTGATGAAAAAATCACTCGCACGTTTTTAAATTTAAACCGGAAAACCGTTTAGTAAGTACTGATGAAATAAATTTCACATGTCGGAAGATATTTCAGATTATAGTAAAAACATCGTGTACAATAGATTATCAGAAGACGGGAATAATGTGAAGTTTATCTTGAACAACGACCTATTGCACCTGTCACACTACACACCTAGGATACCATATACAACTCAGCAGGAAAAAAAAATCACTGTAAAGATTTTTTACGTTAACATTCTCAATTGTTTTCGTGTTTATGAACTATTCTACGAAAAGATTTACCATCTTTCGTTTGCCCCAATCAATCATACGGACTATTTATTTTCACTCCCATTTCCGAGATCCCTTTTTTCTATTTGCTTCCTCCGGCCTTTACATTACTTTGCGTCATGCTCATTACCTGAACAGATTATTCCACCATAATAGCATTTAAGATTTAAATTGGAAATTTTGAAATTACGTCGATTGTGCGAAGCAGAATCTACGTAGTATTATTTTCCCACATTTGTTACAACCGGTCAAATTTTGATTAGCTGCATTTGTCCGGAAAATATCTCGTATGGAACGCTCGGATTCTTTCATCTTTTGCTTCATTTTTACTTTACCGTGTTCCTTATTTTTTCTAATATGTTCTATCTCATTTTGGAAAATTCTCCGGCATAAATTGTGTTTACACAATATTTACTCCTACATTTATGAGGATGCTAGAAACTTTTAAAAAAAAAAAAAAAGAAAAAAAAGATGTAAATAATTTTTTTCTCCCTATACTATTGAACAAGAGTTATTTGAAAACCAAAAAGTTACAGAGATTCGGCTGGGAAAGAAGAGTATTATCAATAATCTAAGTCCGCATTGAATCCGAAAAATTCACTGAAATAGAACAAAAGCATTCACTATGTAAATTGTTCCTTTTGTAAGGTTAGTTAAAAATTGCTTACCCTACGCGAAGCTAGATAATGCATGCCTTTAGCAATTTGATAGGCGAACGAAATTAACGTTTTCTCCGAAAGAACGTTCTTCTCTTTGATGTTGGAACCGATTGCAGGCTCGTATCCGGAAGACGGCCTATGCTGTCTCAAGAAGTCTCTAAGGTTGCCATGATGCGCGTACTCCACTATCACGTACAGCGGCCCATTCTGAGTGCAGCATCCTAGCAAATTTATTATGTTCACGTGTTTCCCGATCATTTTCATCATCTCCATTTCGCTCACCAAGTCCATCATCTCGGTATCCGTATGACCTTCTGTAATGATAAAACGAAAGAAAATTAAGCGAAGAAAATTAAAATCCATTTAGCACTTTAAGCCCCATGTCTCCATATATGGAGACAGCGTCTGTTACTAAAATCACCCAATGATTTTGTTACAAAAGTAGCAAAAATGACAATTTGTAACATTTTTGTCAGAGCTTATACACGATATATTAATCACTATGGAAATTATATTTTTGTTTATTAGACGTGCGTTCTCTCAAAAAAAATTACTTAAATTGTGTCTCCGTATATGGAGACACATGCCCGTTAAATCCCAAATGAAAATGATTATGAAGATAGCATGAAAAGTAAACAATAACTAGTTAATATATTTAATGCATATTTTTATGTAATCATTATTTACAGAAATTTACAATATAGTAATACAAATATTAACAATAAAAATTAACGATATCTATTTGAATTATTTATGAACCATATTGAAACATGGCAAACACATCGCGGGTTTATTTTATGCATTCTTGGCATCTCGTAAATACTTTACTTTTGCTAACTTGTTAGCTTCATCGCTCGTTTTACCATTACCTCTATAATTTTTATAACAAACTGTACAATTTGAACGTTTACCTTGTTCCAGTTTATGTTTAACTTTACGTGGTTTCTCAATATCTGTTATATGGTCCAGGATATAAGAGGCACGTTAAGGTTCCCACACGTGTAAAATCGGTTAGAATAAACTTGCGGCAGTGGGTGTGCTCTCATATTGCAGTAGCTATAGCACTTAAATTTAAAACTAGTCCAAATCGCAATACTATATAGGTTCTTTCGTTTTCCAGTTACGTGAATTAATCGTGAGTGAAATTGTGAATGTTGCCACGGACTATGAGGCGCGCTCAGTTATTTTCGTTTTTTAAACCACCAAAAAATTGCACCATTTTTTGATATAGAATTGATGCATTCACAACAGCAGCAGTATATAGGCAAAAAATAAAAAATGTGATTTAAAGAATATATGCACCACAATAAAGGAAGGCACTACAACACGATAAAAGAGCAGTACACAAACGTTTTACGCAACACAATAATAAAACACTTGTTTATGATACATCAGTTCCACGAACACGTGACCTGCTATAAAAATGAAAATTGTTTACTACTTCATCTACTGATAACGCGTATTTTACTAGCTGTCTTATGTCAACCATATATGTATGAGGACAAATGCTCTTTTTCTTTACTTATGACCGTCTCCGCATATGGAGACACTATACTAGCCAATCAACCGTGGCTGTCACCATATATATATGGAGACATTGTCACTTTTGTAAAGTTGCTTAAAAATGGCTTGGGGTTTAAAGTGTTAGATGGTAACGCTAGAAATGTCCTGGGCTCTTGCTGAAGGAAGAAATTAAATACGCTGTAAAGGTTTCATGATTAAGATTCAGCGAAAATTCTGATGCACCGCGCGTGAGAAATTAATCGGCGACATACTCGCATAATTTGTACTGAATATGTTCGATAAAACGATTTTTATACGAAAAAATCGATTTAAAAAATAAAAATTTGGATAATTTTTTTCCCCTAAAGATACATTTAATAATAGAGGCACGGGATTTTTTGGTTTTGGCCGAGTTTCTTGACAGGGCAAAGCGACTGCTAAAAAGAACGATGTCCGAGAGATGGTGAATTAATGACACTTCAGAAAATATTTTCTACCTCGGACATCGTCAAACGACGGCGCTGCAAGTACCGAACCCGTATCAATATAAAGCACAGAACAATATTCTTACTTAGAATTGCGCAATAAATAGGAATAAGCAAACACAAAAAATCTATTCACTCTTTTCTTTGCCTCACCCTATGCACTAGAGAATCCTTATCATACACATTTAGAAGAGATATAGAAATGATGATACTGATCAGAAATATTCCATCAGAACTATACTGCCTCGCTGGCACACAGCAGTATAACAAGGGAAAGCAGTATTTGTCGCTTTTCGGCACGTCTTCAAATCAACCAAATGAGCTGAAATTTTAACGGTATGATTTTTTCATATAAGAGAACAATTCTACAGGTTGGGACACCTAATTTTTGAAAAACAAAATGTCCGTTATCTATAACTAAGGGCCATCCTAATATATTATACACATAAACATTACAGTTTGCTACAATGTAGATATGTAATTATACATTGTAAAGAAACATGAAATCTTCAATAAGAACCTTTCAACATTTTAACTGCCACCGTCGTGGTCACACTATCGTAAAGAATGCCGTACGCTTCAGCTTTGACCACCTTCCCAAAAGCTCCTTCGCCTAAACTTTTTCCGAGCGTTAAATTAAGCCTATCGAATTCCCATTTCGAGTCCAGCGGTAATTCGTACGGCGACAGAAAGAAAGAATCGGATGTAGATTTCGTACTGGAAGCTTTCTGCTTTTGAATTTTAACAACCGGCATCATCTGTAAAGAAATAAAATGATCATAACAATAACAAATTCGAACGATTAATAATAAATGTTTTTATGCTATCATTAAACCGTTAACACTCTGCTGACACCCGTTTGTGCGCTAATATCTAGAATAATCGCCAGACGAGATAAGTAAAAGCTGATCGGGGTTGACGGAAATTATTCTACATGGTCAATGTTCGTAGACTCTTACAGAAGAGGATTGTGCCTTTGTGCAGGTTTCGAAATATTATAAAAACGGATGAAGTAAAGATAAAGGTCGTTGTTTGGACCTACATTGCCAGTAGAACGCGCATTGAAAAAAAAAAAAGATAATTTCAGAGTTGAAGTTTATTGTAGCTTCCTTCGAAGCTAACTTTCGATTCGATTTTCCGTTTCGTTTTTAAATTATTATGTACCTGCTAATCTATAATTTTCGAATAATGATTCTGAAATAAAAAAAAGGAAAAAAATAAATACATAAAAAAAAAAATAGATTTAACGTTGCATTTTGAAAATAATAGAACTAGCGTATGTATCCAAACTTTAGTTACATAAATAAAGTAACAAAACATAAAATCTACAAGTAAATTGTAGCCAATTAGTTTCGGAACAACTTGATCCATAATCACGACGGGATGTATACTGGAACAGAATCAAAAGTAAAAATACAAATGTAAATAAATGGATAATTTAAAAGTTGAAAAATCGAAAAATTAAAATTCTAATTGATTTAAACTTAAGTATTAATTGGAAAATTATGTGTCGAAAAATAGGTCCAATTTATTATAATTAATATGCAATTTTAAATCGATTAGAAAATGAATTTTCCGATTCGTCGCCATTTAAGTTATATCGCTATAGTTACAATTCTGCGGTTACTTTTGATTCTTTTTTCGTGCTCACATTACGGTAATTATAGATTAGGTATTTTTTTTTTTTTTGAGAAAGGTCATAACCAAGAATTTTTATCAAGAAACGATTAAAAGGAAAAAAATCCATTATATTTTAATTCAATCGGATATTGTTAATGAAAAGGAACGGTTAACAGGAATAACATGTGGAGAAAGAAAAGCCAGGATATAAGAGACGCAATAAAGAATAAGAAGGTCGAGTAGGAGAGGAGGCGAACTAGAGCTGGGCGATTATTATGAATGATCTGAATAATCGAGTGATCTATGAGTTATTAATTTTGTTAATCGATTATAAAATCGGTAAACTAGTGATCCGCATAATCGAGTAATGAATGAAGCTACAGAAATGGTAAAATTAGAAAGACGTTTAGAATATGGAAATTTAAACGCTTTGTCCATTATCGAAATATGCGAAACGCGGCTACTTCTGGAAAAAGAAGAATAGAAATTCTTCCGAGAAGACCTCTTCAAGGCTTTAAGTACATATCTAGCTTTTGGACTAGCTCGTTTGTGAGCAAGAACGTTTTCGGTTGCATCATCTATTCTAAAAATGGCAAGACTATAGTCAAATGTAACGCTACATTCCTCGTTCCACCAAAAAGATTAAGTAGATAATAACGGATGACAAATAGAAGAAGAGTAAAGAAAGAATAAACGTAATGCACCCGAAAGTAGTTGGCATTTTTATATAATTCACCTGTACGGTTCTGTGTTTTGTGATTTTATTTATGTAATTAAAAATAAATTAGTCAGAATTAGAAAATAATTATGAAACAAATTAATATTTACCGACACGCATATCTCTTTGTAATCAAACAATGCGTATGTCGTATTATGGACTTCGAAGTTCGTTTTTTGCTTCTAGTTAATTTTTACTTTTAACTCTAAACATGTAAACCATCTATCACAGTGTATAACAATAATTGTTTACATAATTACTTGACTTCTACTTCGAACTGTGGGTGTACACAACTGGAAACGACAGAAGAGATTAAATATTTAGGATTAATCATTGACAGGACATTATCCTGGGACAAGCATGTCATAAATTCATCTAATAAAATTAGCCAAATGATACCGGCTCTTTATAAATTGGCTCTTTCAATACCATATGGTAGTTTGCGTGTATATTATAACATTATAGTATTGTCTAGAATCGTGTGTGGAATATCAATTTGGGGTAAAACAAAACGGACGATAATCAAAAAGATTAGTAGTCAGCAAAAGAAATGCTTAAAGATAATATTCCCTAATAAAAATCAGGTTAACAGTAATATTAGCTGGTGGAGAGAGAAAAATGAAATGTCTGCAACGATATGTTACTTTTATCACCGGTTGCTTGAATATAAGACACCACAAATATATATCAATAGCTACAATGACAAGAAGCAGGACAACGAGGAGTAATAGGGAAGTATATTTTATTCGACCGAAAGGCATAAATAATAAGACTGATAATACGGATGGAATAGTTTTAATTAAGCTGCTAGAAACGAATCTCAGAAGATATAATGCAAAAAGAGATAGGAACTTCTTGGAACTTATTAATTAAGCAATGGCTGGTTGATAACATTAATGAGTGACATTAGGTTAGATAAATTAGGAACTGGCTGTGGCAGAGAATCGACCATTTGTATTTGTCGAACATATAGTATGAAATTGTATAAATAAGTAGTTCTTCTTTGTTTTTATCTTTTTTAGTTTTGTTTTATTATTATTATTAGTTTATTTTTTCTCACTATTTATAAATATGAAAATTAATAGTATAATTGTAAAGAATTATTGCAACATATTTTTTGAATAAACGATGATAACCGTGTTGGGCACCCGCAGGCGGGCAGTATATGCCTTGCGGGACCCACAACTTATTTTTAATAATAATAATAAAAAAAAAAAAAAAATTATTTATTTTTGTATTTTATTTACGCGCGTGTAAATTCAATAGGATTCAGTCGGCGCGTGATTTATGTTTTTTATTATTATAAATAAATTTCATACTAATTAAACCTACTAATGAAATGAACTAGGGAATCAACTATAACGAGGTACTTAATCCTTACTTCATAATTCCTTTCCGACTTTAGTAATTTAGATTTGTAATAAAATACAAAATAAAAATACCATTACCCATGCTGGCCGAACCGCATTTAAATAACACGAGAATACATTCTCGTTAATTCAAAATTTCTAAATCCGTAACTAATTGTGTACAAGTAATTTTCTACTTTAATGCGAAGTACAAACTCACCAGTGGTTCTTGTACGTTTTCACTTATCACCGACTGCTTTTCGATAATTATCTTCTTGGTCCATTGCGTTAGAACGGCCGCTCTTGCTGTTTCTTGTGCCAATAACTTCTTCACCTTTTCCCTGGACACAAACAACGATGAAGAAAATGAATAATCAACATCCTTTGTCCAATCGCTTAACAGCTGAACAATAATTCACTTTATAAAGAGTAAAATAAATAGAATTTTCGAAACAGATTACAAAATAAATTCTCGACAGTTTAGATTAGTCGAATTTTTCATATAAAATTATTAGATTAATATTCTTGTATTTAAATTAAAGACATATTGTTTTATATTTGCGTTATAAATGTTTATGCCCATTTTCTGTATTATCACTTTATTAAAAATTTATCAAAACTTGTATTAGAGAAAATTATATTTTAAAAATATTAAAAAAACCGATTTGCCTCCAACCGGGGGACCTGCGGATGTACTGTGTTGGTAACGGCGGAGGAATTTAAATACCTGGGCTTAATCACTGATTTAAAAAATTAACTTGGGATAGCGTATTTGAAGGTTATCTGACAAAATTAGACGAAATATTATATAGACTAGCTCAATCAATATACCATATAGCGGTCTTCGGGCTTACTATGATAGTATTGTCTAGAATCGCCAATTATGGAATATCGGTACGGAAGGAAGCGAAAAGTGCGATAATCAAACAGATAAGTAATCAGCAACAATTCCTGTACAAGTTCGGATTAGTAAGAACATCAGCTGGTGGGAGTGGTGAAATAAATGTCTCCAAAAATACTCTAGTACTACTATTACCGGCTTCTTGAATATAAGATTAAAAATATACTGATTCCATCGACGGAGAAAAATAGGGTAACTCGGAGTCAACGGCAGCTTTATTACATACGACCGAAAGGGAAAAATATTAACATAGATAACATTAACGAAATGGGCTTAATTAAATTGCTAGAGTGAATTCCTGAAGGTATAATGAATAGAGTTAGGATAATGTAAATTACAAATTAAACGGTGGCTGGTAGACAATATAATGAGTGATATCTAAGGTCGTGCTAAATTTTTATATAGTTTACTGGCTAGGAATCGATCATGTGTAATATAATTAAGAAGATGCTCGCCAATTGAATTAGGAAATTATATGTTTTATGTTTTTTTTTTCTCGTTTTTTGTTATTATTTCAATTTATTCTTAAGTAATGTTGTAACTTTATTGTATTAATAAACAACGATAAGAGTGTCGGAAACCCACAAACGGGCAGTATTTGTGGGACCCCAACTTATTTTAACAGTAAAAGCAATAATTAATCAGTAACTACACTTAAGTAGCATAACTTTCAGTGTTAAAATAAATCCTGCAAAACCTACAACTAACATAATAACTCCAGCGCACCGATACACTATTTAAATGACTTCCACACCCTAAAAAAATAACCGGCTAGATGACACCAGATTTTTGTTCCTCACTATACAGAATCGATATTACGAAGGACACATTAAAAAATACCTACGATATAATTGACATTTTTATGTAATTGGCAAATTAAAATTAGTTCCAGTAAAGCGGAAAACATTCTATTCAATAAAAGACGTCTAAAAAGACAGCCATCATTTCGTACTAATATAATTAAATTAATTTTAGAAAAGATTTTGCTTTAGATTAACTTGGTATCTACAAAAATATAACAAAATGTCATATGCCTGCACAATCTGGTGGTGTGCGCCTAAATCTAACAGTAAAAATTTCGTGGATTGTACAAAATCGTTGTTGTAAAATGGAATATGTTGAATGCTCCACTTTGTACTGATACCTCAAAATTACATAAATTTACAAGTCTCTCCCTTTTGTTAAGAATACACTTAAACACGCAGTTAAATTCTTTACTAAATGTTTAACTAGCGACCGTTCGTCGACACAAAAATCAAACGAAACTTCAATTAAAATATAAAAGACATATATGTACATACATAGGAAAGTGCTGTAAAATTCGTGTTTAATCTTACTGCTTAAGGAAGGGATTTAAAAAGCAAAATGTTTGGGAGGATGACAGAGATCGAAAAAGTTAAAGGAAGAACACGAAAGACTATTATCACATGAGTCTATATAAGGTCAAAATGGAATAAGACAAAGAGAAATAAAAGCTAAAATAGAAATTTTCCTAGACTTAAAACACTAATTGACATAAATGGAAAGACAGGAATGAATAAGACTAAAGAACGTGATGAAAGACATTTAATGAAGAAATAATGGCCTAAATAAGATCTACAAAGAAACAAGGGTGGAGTATTGAATTCAGCAAGAACTGTAAAGAATTTAAGAGCACGGAGACAGAGCTAAAGGCACAAATTCTAGATTATATTTAACTTAGCCAGACGGGATTTGTAGGTATGGTTATTGAAAAAAGAGAAATAGTTGAATTTAGAATGAAAACAGATTTATATAAGGAGATCAGATTGTGAAAATCACCAACTTATCTGGTTGGAGATAAAGCTTTTAACATGTTTAACCTTTTAATGGCAAAAGAGAAAAGATATCCATCATGCTCGAAAAATGTCGATAGACTGTTAAGAAAAACTCCAAAAAAGTGATGGGTTATCAAAATAATGTTAAAATTGGAAGGACAGTCAAAGAATAATTTTTTTTTTGTTTTTTAAATTAAAAAAAAAAAAAAAAGAAGAAGAAGAAGAAAATTGGACTTGTCAACCAAGGACCTTCACTCAGAAACAATTAGAAATGAAAAAAGAAAGTTTTATAATAAGACATCACATATCGCTAATAGGAAGGTAACAATGGGAGGGATAAGAAGTGTAGAAGGAAAAGGCAGGATATAACAGACACAAAAAAGAGCGGGAAGCTCAAGCCTAAGCAAACGGGGGTACAGAACCGAACTGTCTACCGAAAGAGCTGAGCACTCAAAATCTCCAACTATTTTCGAGATAAAAAAGAAGATTGGTTCTAAAGAAAGAAGAGCAGACATTGTTCCAAGAAAATTTTTTTAAAGCTTTAAATATAAACCGAGCTTTTGAATTGCCTCTTTTATGAAAAAGAAAATTTTCGGGCATAGAGTTTTAAAAGTGGCTCCGTTACGGTCAAACAGCGTTATAAATCTCGTTTCACCAAAGAGAAGAGGGTGTACCATGAAGATTGAAGGATGAATGGTGATGAAATGGTGAGCAACCGTTAAAACAAAGACAGATTGTAAAAGGAAACTGATTTTAATTATTTCATTAGTAAAGTACTTAAACGAAAGGAAAACTGAATGCAGGAAATGAATATTTAACGAAATTCACTTAAAAAGAGAAAAATAAGAAAGATTTAAAATCATACTACATATACATAATAAAATAATTCGGGAAAAGCTGCGGTTAATAACTATTAATATACATATATATATATATATGCCTGTACATAGTTATAAAATATTCATAAAAACATAAAAAAACAAAGTCAGGAAATTCAAATGGAAAATGAATATGAAATATTATAAGATAAATTCTGGTCTCCAAAACCAGAAGGCTAGGAAATAACAAAAGTATGAATTAAGCAATGAATTTACATGTAATTTTCTTGGCGTGAAGCTAAAAAAAATGCAATAATCAGCAGACCCAAGTCCCTTAATTTTTACAATGGAACCCTCAAAAATTCCTCGAAAGAAAACCAAAATTTATAAATTTTCACTTCATTGAAACCAGCTTTTAAATAAGTTTGAAAACCGCCTACAATACGTAACATTAAGCGAAGCAATTTTAAATGCAAATCATTAAGTAATTATTTATAAGAGAAGATAAATTATAAAGCGAATAACAAAATATTTTACCTCTTGAATCTCATCCAAAATATCAATATTATGATTACCGCCGTTATAAATAGTGTACCAAGTATTGCAATCGAAATGAGTATTATTAATGTGTTATCTGGTTCTATAATTGGCATTTTCATTATTAAATCTTCCGGATCTGCAATGTAAATACAGATATATAAATTACTTCCAACAAAGAAACTATGTTCAATATAGCGCGACGTGAGACAATTCGTTATCAGCTCGTGTCTTGATGGTAAAGAAGTTAAATGCATGAAAAGTTGTAAAGAATAAAATGAACAGAAAAGGTCACAAATTTCAGATATTAATTAAGCCGATTTTATTAGCTGCCATTTTATATGTGATGCTAATGATACCTTTTTTGATTGCTCTCCCATCACTGCTATACGAGTAGAAAAAGGAACGTTCTTTTTAAAAAAAAAACACCTACTTACAGCGCATCCTTCATCCTTACCCCCTCCTTCTCCTTTTGTCAAATCAGCTCTAGTGCCGTTTCTGTATGCCGTCTTTAATCGCTTGACGATATAATTACACTTTTCTTTCCTTCTTAAGTTCTTGAGCTAATACCCATGTTGTTGACCCCCCTCCCAAAAAAACAAAAAAAAAGTTGTACAAATAAATAGCGTGTATATTATATGTATATATATATATATCTATATATATGTAAAGAGTAAAATATATATTGTACGCGTATATACGCACAGCTTTAAACAGAATACGATACTTACGATCTACTACCCGTAAGTAAGCGCTAGCCGCCGATTTTCCCAGGGTATTTCCGGCGATACAAGTATACCAACCTTCCTGTTCATGCGTTACATTGTAAATCTCCAATAATTCCCCGCGATCTTTTTCAGCCTAAAAATCAACATCATTAAATTTTGAAATCGCGTTATAAATGTAATACCGGCATAATTTATTTAATTTTTTTTTTTGCTTAAGTTAACTTTAACTTTATGGAATAAACTAAGGTAGTAAACAGTTGTAACGGCAAACAAAGAATCTAAACTCTTCGCTTTTCATTTTTGTAGCTGAAGTTTTAGAATTATTATAATTCTTCATAGGATTTTGTTTAGGATGGCTTTACCTGTTTTTATGAAATTTTACCAAAAATGACACATAAGTATAATTAATAATGATATAAATATAAAATAAATAAGTTCCTTAATAAAAAACAAAAATAAACATGAATTAATTTACTTTAATAAATTAAAGTAAATACTTTATTTTAAAAACATTTTCGGACATAGTCCATCATCAGCTAATAACACAGAGTACACCCAATTAAAACTAAAAACACGCTGCATAATTGAGTATACTCTGTTGTTAGCTGATGATGGACTGTGCCCGAAAACGTTTCTGAAATAAGGTGTTTATTTTAATTTATTAAAGTAAATTAATTTATACTTATTTCTGTTTGTTATTAAGAAATTTATTTATTTTTTATTTATAAATTTTTACAAATAGGTTATGGATTTATCTGCATTAATGATAATAGTTTGTCCTCCAGAAGAAGCATTTTATTCCTGCGCGTGAATACTTTCTTGAAACACCTTCGAGAAGAACTTCTGTACGCTAATATTTTTTGTTTTCAAAAATACTTTACGAGAGGTATCTAATTTTAGTATAAATTAGTCCTTTCAACACGATTTCAAGTCCCCCTAAAGTTACTGCAGCCACTTTATAAGATTTCAAATTTACTTTTTATTTATTGCGCGAATTATTAACATTTGAGGATCGAAATTTCTTGCGAAAATAAATAGGTCAACCACTCGGTGGCAGAGTACAACCAAAATGATAATAAAATACGGTAAGGAGCTTATGTAGTACTTATAAAACGTGCACATGGAATTTTAAAAACGTTAATGAAAACGATATTAAGGATGTGCAATTACATAAGTTATATTTTATATTGAAATTTTTTTACAAAAATATTAAAAATAATATTGTTGTCGATATATCTGTTTATTACACTTATTGTTTATGTTTATCGTACAATAAGTAATTTTTACACCAATATAAAACAATTATTTACTGTACAATATTGTTGTCTTTTTAAATAATGTCAAAATCATTTTTTTTTTTAAATTCAATCAATTAACGTTTTACTCCCCGCTGCTCACACACAAACATAGAAATATGCCCACCTTGGTATTTTACTGATTGGTTAATGATAAAATACTTCGTACCCTATATAAAATAATCGTTTAAGAAGTATAACAATATGAATTGTCTAAAATAATAAATAGGAACAGGAAATTATGGATCATATTACGTCTTTGTGTCGATTACGAAAATTCTTTTTTTTTTTTTTAAACTTAAAATTCTATCAGTTATTCAATGTAATAGTTCCTGAAAATACGACATTCATAGTTTAAATTATTTTGACGAGACTTTAAAATTTGAAAGTTCATTATTGACGTGAAAGTTATAATTTAAACGGCTTTTACGAGTGATGGATTAAATAGCATTTCCGAAATTCAAAGATGAACAAAACATCTGCTAGTAGTAAAGCAAATGGCACCATTAGACTTTTTAAATAGCTTTTAGTATTAAACTACAACACAAAGAAAACATGTTATGTACTGCTTCCGGACGTTGTAGTACATATGATTTAACGTTTTCTTTTAGTCAGTTTTTGGTAAAAAAAAATAAATAACTGACGTGAAAATGGATTTTGTTCCCATTTTAGTTAAATAATTATTTAAGGAACTTGTAAAAACAACTTATTTATTCAGAAAATTTTTTATTTATAGATTTTCCTAATAAAAAAATTTTTACAAATCCCTTAAATATTGAATTTTTCCCATATTTTTTTTTTTTTTTTGCAAAGAGTATCACACCAAAGGTCCTGAAAATTCTGGGATTCAACTTTTCACTTTTGTAATTTTCGAAATTGAAACGTTAATTGCAATATTGGTGAAAAATTTCAACGAAAGAAATAATTTCTTACGTATACTTTGAAAAATGTAAATGAAAAAACACATTATCATCGAGTTTACGAATTTCCATTATGATGAAGTATTTTTTTATTATACGTTATTCATAGCAAAGTGAAAATGAAATTCACATCAGCAGCCATAATATACAGCCGCATTTTCAATAAATAAAATTCAGTAAAAATCGTATTTACGTCACTTATTTATACGAAAAATTCAAAACAAACAAAAATTTTTATTATTATGTTTAGTAAGTGTTAAAAAAATACCAACCACCATGCGAAACTGTTATCAGTGTCAGTTATTATTTTGCATCCGATAATTATAAAAATTAATATTAATATAACGAATATAAATTACGATACGGGTAAATTTAATTTTATACATAGTTGAAATTTTAAATAACACTTTTAATTAGGTTAATTGGTGAAATTTTATGAAAATAGTGTAATTTATTATGTTAGTTATTATTATTATTATTATTATTATTGTGCATGGAATTAAATACTTAGGCCTAATAATTGACAATAAATTAATCTGGAATAAACAAACAATATTGGTTGAACAGAAATTAAGAAAATTAAACTATATTTTCTATTATCTAAATAACTTCTTTTCTCCAACACAATTACAACCATTGTATCTAGCCTTATACCAACCTGTTTTGGGATATGGCATCATACACTGGGGTGGAATAGCCGACTACCACTTAAAATCTATTACAGCTTTACAAGGAAGAATGCTTAAACTTATCGGGAAAGTTGCTAATAAAGATTTATTGAGAATACCAGAATTATATAAACTACAACTTCTAAACTTTGTCTACAAAAATAAAATGAAATTTAATATAACACAGCCAGAAGGAATTACAAAATCTTCAACCTCAGAACGAGCAAATACTCCTCATTTTAATAAATATCATACACGCATACAATCCTTGTATATATAGAGGTGCAGAGTCTTATACAATGCATTACCGCACACATTATTAAAAGTTCAATTAAGAAACTATAAAAAAAGACGAAAACTTCTGACTGATTACCTTCTGTTCGTGAAAACTTAAATCTGGTTGTCTACGTTTAAGACCAAATTATTATTATCACTACTACTATTACTATTTTTTATATATAATGTGTGCGTGTAAGAAATAATAAATAAATAAATAAATAAAATAAAAGAGTTATTTTATGAAAACGCTATTATTAATTAATAGAGCTATAATTAGTACTCGTACATATTGCCAAATTACGCTAAATTGTTTTACACGTATGTAAATATCGTTACTAGTGTAAAAATCGTTTATTTTATTAAATGCTAATTATGAGACTGCACTCATATTACACCTTGTTTCTTACCATATTTTAAGCGCTAAGTTCATGTCACAAATATCCTTTATTTTTATTCTCTTTATTTTTACTTTATTTTGTCATCTTTTGTTTGTCTCACTTTTATTTTACATACATCAATGTATATTGTAATTCGAAAAATTAATTATATCACCATATGAATCCACTACTCGCGCAAAACTGCGCATTTGTGGAAATATTGTAAAATAATAATAATAATAAAGTTTGATTTGATTATCTAGAAGAACATTGAAGCCAATTTAAACTTTAAAAATATTTCTATCAAAAGGGGAGGGGAAAACATATGAGTTTTCGGACTAGTATAAAAGTTTTAAGGTTCAGCTGTAAATATTTTTATATGCTTCTGCCACCAAAAACTAAATTACATTAAAGAAAAAAGAAAGAAAGTATGATGAATTATATATTCTGAATATGAATTATTTAGTAAATCCGAAATTTCGTGCCGTTATAAAAGTCGCGTGTAGGGAAAAAACTAAAGCGAAATTTACCTGTACCAAAGCCCACGCAGACACTTAAAAATTTTAATTCGACAAAGTAAATATGACTAAGCTGGGCAGATTTAAAGAGCGCATTAAGTGACACACACGTACAACTAATGCAACATTTTCAACCAAAAAAAAAAAAATAACGGTTATAAATAATTTTTAATTTCAGTTCTGATAACCTATTAATACGACACCGAAACCAATGAATTTAATTAATGCGTTAATAAATATTAAATTATTGTGCATCCGGTTCATTGAATAGTAAGAAAGGTAGTATTTTTATTAGACTTTACTTCTTTTTTATTTTTGTTAGTAATCCAACCCGAATTCTCTGTTCGTGAGCAAGTAAAATATATATATATATATATATATATATATATATATATATATATATATATATAAAATAAAAATATAACATTAATAGTTTTACTAGAAAATATTATTAAATATTAATTATAATTAAATGCATAGGTAACATTTATACAAATCTTGTCATTCAATAAGAAAATATTGTTATGAAATTGATTACATTTTTGTATTACAGTATCGTTCCTACAGATTAGCAAGCCCAGTTTTTTCTTTAGAAATCATAGTTCAAGAAAAATAAAGAAATTCCCTCTGAAAATAGTTAAATGATTTGTTCCTTGTCAATAATGATATAATTAACCCTTAAGTGGTAACGATGAGTTACTTACCGTTTAAATTTAAAGGTGCCAAAAATGACGTTACCAGTTAAGGGTTAATGAAATTGTGTTGTGATATTTGAGCAACACACCACTAAGTGTGTTAGTTGTTAAACGGGATGGATCACTTTTTTTTTAATTCTGAAAATACTACTTTAAAATTGAAATGTAACGTTTTAAAACATATAAATAGTGAGTTAATTGGGTATATATTTTTGAATTTGATATTTCATTCAAAAAGATTATAAAATTTAGATATTTTCGATGATCGATAATGTAATCAATTTCAATTATATTTTATTTATAAAAATTATGAATGGTCTTGTAATATGACCATTAAAGTTTTACATTGATTTTTAAAATATCTTTTAAAAAGCATAGAATAAAAAAGAAATATAAGTTCGATTACTCCGTATTACAAAATTAGCCAGTCAGAACGTGTGATTTAATAATCTCTCTAGTAAAAAAGCAAATATAAAATAAAATTTCAAAACAAATTAATAGCAATTTATAACATAGAAGAATTTAAGACAGTTCCTGGTGTTACAAATGTACTAGAATTTTTCTTAAATAATAACTTAAATGATACTTTTAGTAAATTTATGATTGTTAAAAAGTGACATTAATTATTTCAATGATATGTAGTTTGATTTTTTCAATGTATAATTTTGTCAAATTTTCCACAACTTTTCATCTGTTTAGTTGCTTAGTAGTGGAATTTAATTTCCCGAAATGCAATAGCAAAATATTACTAAAAAAGTTTGCAACAATCAAATGTGTCCCACAATCCGTTACTAGAATTTAAAAGAAAACATCTCAATTTCAGCACCCCAAAATAAAGTTTTGAACGGTAAAAATATAATTTAAATATTAACCCTTAAATGCCCCCACGTAGAAAAAGCAAAGTGAAAATTATTTTGTATATTTTATTAAGAAAGCTTTAGAGCATGGCCAGAAATTCCAAACTTGAATATATTTAAAACAAAATATAATATTGTATATTACTATAATTTTTTTCTTATCAATTTAACACGAAGTATTTAAAAATGACTTCAACATTGATGTGCATTATAATGCACATGGACGTTTAAGGGTTAAAATTATTAATTAGGTTATTAAAATTATCTTAAATTTCACGAACTTTTATAGATTTTCTAAATATTTTTTTATATTTATGTTAAGGTCATCTCCCCCCCCCCCCCCCCCAAAAAAAAAACAAACAAATATTTAACGTATTTCTATTTTTTTTTTTAGTTTTTTTATTCTGTAGTGTAGAGATGTAATAGTAATTATAAAATACTCCCGCAGGCAGAAATAATTAAAATGGGAATATTTGAATAATATTTTTGATAGTTTAACGCGGTGTGTGATACTGAAGTAAATAGGCTGAGGAGTCTCCTTGATGGTTGCCGAGCGGAACGAACGGGGATTAATGAAAAAAATGTGGACATTTTTATTGCTGTTTTTATTTTTAGATAACTTTCAATGTTACAGAGAGCAATAATGATAGGTTGTGGTGTTGCAGGTTGAAGAGTGGAGTGAGCAAGGAGTGAAATAATTAATAAATAATAATTACGAATAAAAAAGAATACTAGTTTTTTTTTACAAAAGTATCAATATACCAAAAAAAAAAATGTTTTTTCACCATCTATTTGAATATTCTTATTCAAAATTAGTCGGCGAATCATACTTGTATGTTTACTTTTTTGAATAGTTTCAACTTATTTGCCCAAGTGGTTCGCGAAAAATTGTTTAATTTGACGATAACAAATCTCGCAAAAATATATCGCGCAGCTACACATTCGTTTTAGAGGTTTTTACTTTTTTCCTGGACTTCAGACGTGCATTCCTTACACGTGCACGGTAACCCATCCCCCTTAAGGATTCTCCATATATAATTAAATGCGAGTTTTAAAAATGAAATAATTTCGGTGGGACAATGTTACACGCGTTTGACGATTTTCATTGAACAACTGCCTTACGAATTATTTTCAACTAAATTGGCAATTACAAACCATCGTAGTAACAAAAAGTACAGTTCGAAATAACGTGAAGAGCAGCATGAAAATTGTTTTTTCACTTTTCCATTAAATTTATTGACGAATAGTTTTTAATTTATTACTATTAATCGAGTTATTTTAAAATAAATAACCAAAGCGAAAAAACAAACAAAAAAATTAAAAAGCAGCGTTAGTAGTGTAAAAATAAAATTGCATCTGATATTAATACATTTCCAAGTGGGTCATGCGTATTTTTATTTAAGAAGCGCATGCGTGTTTTTGCTCTACCTTCACCATCGGTAAGGTTTCATTAAGCGAATTAACATCGAACAGCCCGGTGAACCATTCCATGTGAGCATGGAGATCAGACAAGAACTTGCACCTGAATTTGACTGTATCTCCAACCACCACAGTTTTATTTTTCGGACCTTCCGTCAGTACCGGTTTATAATGAAACCTCTCTGAATTCAATAAATTACAAATAATTTTTTCAACACAATTACTATATTCTATACGTAAAAATAAATTAAAAATAATTGAAAAATTTCTTTCGCCCGAAATAGCCGTTGTAATTTTATAACTGCCGCACATCACCAGTCGTGTAATACAACAACAAACGCAAGCTTCACTTTGTAACTTTCAACTACAGTTTTTCTTAAATATTTTCTGGCGATTTATCGTCTCATTATCATAGCACACTCTAACATTTTGTAATAACCGATTTCGTTTTATTACGGTCTAAAAATTTAACCGTTTAATGTATGTCTACAAAATGGAAACTACAAAATTAGTCACTATATAAGATTTCAAAAAATAAAAATAAAAAGTAATTTATAAATTTAAAACTATATTTTTGATATTGTCACTTCTGTTGTTGGTTTCCTTTAAATCAAATTCAAAAGACCACTGTATATGATTATTATTTGTTTAATAATTTCTTTAAAATAAAATCAAAAATAAAAGGATTTCTATCAAATCCTTTTTTGTTTTTGTTAAATTTTGTTAGCTAATAATCAAAGTTTATTAAGTTCTATTTAAAACTGTCAAGAAAATACTGGAATGCTATTCGAGGTCAACGATATATATTTTCTGACGGGAAATAAGGAAAGGGAAAGAGAGAGAAAATGTCGAAAAATTAAAATATTCATGACATATAATTACACTTTTTATCTATAAACTTGGTTAATTAAAACTTTTTACGCTCACTGCGAATCATAAAATCATACGTACATTCACAAATGATCTGAAAAGGCAATGTTTTTAACTTATACGGCTTTAAATTATCAATGTGCAGTGGTAGTTCGTGTATCGAGACGTTTATTACTTTAAATTAACCGGGAGACAATGTATTTTATTTTTATTCATATTCTGGGAATATTGTCGGTTTAAAAAAAATCTAACTGTTACACTCCATTACTAGCACAAATAGACGATAGATAGCGCGGCAAGATAATTTTACATCTATTTCTCTTTTGCGAAAGAAATTTTTATGCACGCTCGTATGGTACCTGTAAAAGTTTTCCATTTGTAACGTTATTAACATCGGTGGCGGGCCGATCTGCTTTATACCATTGCACATACGGTTCGTTGTCAGATATCGGCGGACATGAAAAGTTGGCAAAACCGTTTATCAGTACCGTCACATTGTGCGGATAACCTTCTTTAATGTATGGCTTGTGAGGAAAACGTTCTATAGTCGTACAAAAAGATTTTAAACTAGATTTCATTCTGTCCAATTTATTTCGATTTACTTTTCCATTTTTTCCCTTTTTTTTTTCATTTTATTTTCTGTTTTTAAGTAAAAAAATTTAACTTTATCATCATTACTATTATTATTATTATTATTATTATTATTATTATTATTATTATTATTATTATTATTATTATTATTATTATTCAACGCTAAAGAGCTATTATTTTTAAGTGATAATAATAATAATAATAATAATAATAATAATAATTTGAAAATTAATGAAAAATTTGTGTCCTTAGTCTTTCTGCGAGAAAAAAAATACAAGAACACCGGTATGTGATGAAATATCATTTATTAAAAACCCATTAAAGAAAATTAAATATTCTAATTTAAAATTAAAGGAAATGAAAAAAATAATAGGGCAGCACTCTTGTTCGGGAAACTTCAGAAACTTCATCATAACACGAATCTATCAGGATATATTGAAGTTAGATACAGAAGGATGTCGTATATAACCGAACTTGCTACACGACATAAGGAAAAAATTATTCCTTGAATTTTCTTTTTTCTTTGCTTTATAGTAGGACCGGTAAGGAATTTAATTTCTCGACCGATTTCTTTCAACTCAATTCCTATAGAAGCAGGTTTCCTACGAAACTTAAACCACTAAATCTCGATTTCTTTCCTACTATCAGATTTTCAATTATCTAATTTCTTTTCTCTCTTTTTACCGAAAAAAGCTACTCGTGAAATAAAATAAGAAATGACATTATTCAAATGTTTCAGTGAAACCAAAAGTCGTGGAATCATTTGATGATTATCATGCAATAAATATATGTTCACTTTCAACAGTCATAATACACTTAAGAAACCTACATATTTCTCCATGCAATTTGCTTCGCCTGACTGTTCTTTGTTTTTGCACCGCCCATTTGCTTCAATAAAGGAACATTAGACTTTTCTCGCACCTTCCATTTCGCTAGACTTCTTCTGAATATCAAGCGAATTTTTCTAATTTTCTAAATTATTCTCCCCGTAACAAAATTCACATATACGCAATAAATCACAAATTCATTTCATGTACAAGATGGTAAAAATTTATTACTGCTTAATTTGTTTTCATTTTCCAGCGTTCTTTCAACCTTCTATTTATTTTCTATGTGGATTTTTATTTCTCTTTCCTTTTTTCCAATAAAATGATCTGAAAAATAAAATTCCTCTCTCCCTTCCAGCGGTATGTATAGCAGCTAGGTTTTTTTATATTTTATTAAATAAGTTTATTGATTTGAGTGACGGATGGAGAATCGTGGGGCAGGAGTAGAAGGTGGGTGGGGGGGGCGGCGATAGGAACTTCACATCTGTCACAGATTCGTGGAGCAAGATTCTGAAATATATATGCATGTTGAGGATGGATTGGCCAATACGTAGGCGGTACAGCACCACCTAATCCTTTCGACCTTCCGGTTGAAATTTCCATTCGCTAACTGATAGTTTTTCTACATGTAGGTGTGATGGATTTTGTTGCTCTGCCCATTTTTCCTGCCACAATTTCCAAAAAAGGTTTTTACTGGCTTTCGTGATAGCACCAAGTGGAGTCTGAATACATGGAACTGGAAGGATTTTGGATGCCTTTTTTGCGGCATGATCGGTGATGAGGTTTCCGGTATCTAAAATTCCTCTTTTAAATGGACTACTTATTCCAATTTGTATAAAACTTAGAGGACTCCTTTATTTGCAAAAAAAAATAGGAAGACAAACTTTTGTAGTCTACTGCTTCTAACAGTTAACCAACTAAATTCATGATTCGTCATATACACGCCATCGATGTTTTATTATAATTTATATATAAGAAAAAAAAGTATGAACTATCAATATACATATCAATATGATCTTTTTACAAATTTTAGTTACGTAAAAAAATGCAAATTTCCGTTTTACGTAAAAAAAGCGGCAAAATAAGAAATATCTGCACCATTCAAATGTAAGTAAAAGTAACAAAATTTAAACGTGGAACAAATAAAAAATTACTCCATAAGCCGCAAAAAAGTATCGCTAGCTAATCGCACATATTTTAATATTTACCGCTGTAATCTTCAATCTTTAACTTCTTCATAACATTATGTGTAACATTCATGACATATTACTATATGGACTATAACTTTATCATAAGCTTTCTCTCTTTGCACTGCAACTGTTCGTCGCAAAAAACATTATTTTATTCATTTGAAAACCTAGTTGACAAGGTTGGCGAAGTACTACATTTGTGTCGTACATCTCTTCCATCTCAAAAAGATCTGTAATTGTGCTATTTTTAACCTCGTTTTTTTGTTCTTTATGTAAACTTTGAAACATCCTCCTACTTTTCCATTCCAGTCGTATTTCCTTTAATGTGTATCATAAAATTCCTCCAGTTTACTCTATCAGATGTTTTCTCTAAATCTATAAGATAAAAAAACAATTCTCTTTCACACTCCAAAAAGCATTCCCCAATTGTTTGTATCACTCAACCTTACCGATATTTTCTTCCAATTTCACAAAATATTCTTCCACTTGTGATTTTTAAAATTACTTCGATATGAAACTCTTTATTGCTATTTGCTCCCTCTCTATTATTACGATTTCTGTCATTAAAAAATTCTTTGGCCAACCATTTATGATAAAACTTGTACATAGATGAAATGACAAAAATATTGCAGGAAAAATCATAGAACGTATAAAATTTTCTGACAATACGATACTGCTTACAGAGAGTGAAGAAAATTTGAAGAAACTAGTGTTAAACTGAAAGCAGGGTGCGATAAATATGGAATGAGAGTGAATGTGAGAAGAGTTACGAAACAAAGATATTAGAAGACTTGAAGAGAAGAAAATGGTATAAAAAATTGAAGATCGTCGCTCAGGAAAGACAAAAGTAGATAAAATATTGATAAGGATAGTGACATATTGCTTCTGTGGACCTACCTTCTGACAGAACATAAATATATACTTTTAATTTAAAATGCATAGAGGAAACCAGAATATTAATATTTTCATTATTATATAATACTTTCATTTTAGTAATATATTCTAAGATAATGAAGTCGGAAGTTAATAAGAAGGATAATGAAGCATATATCTACGTTAATTTCATATGCTTCCATTAACTTTTTCTTTTCGTTTTTTATTTCTATAACGTTCTATGTACAACAACCATAGTTTAGAGTGAAATGTGCATGCTTACAAAAAGAATAATAAGTTGGTATGGAAAACGAAAACTAGTAACTTTTCTTTAATACGGAAAGCAAGTAAAGATACTTTGAATCTCCAGAAGCCAATCTTCTATGATTCTTATGAAAGATACAATTTCAATTGACAATATAATAGTTTACAAAATAAAATATGCCTTATAAACCTGACGCAAATGACAGTCATTAATTTTTATATATATATATATATATAACTCGGCCATTTTGGCCTCGCAACGGGCTGTGCCCCTTGACCCCTCTTGCTTACATTTCTACCTCTTTCTCTCCTATACTTTGTATAAAATGATCAAAATTTACAACGTTAATCTAAATCGGTCCATATGAATATAATAACATAATCACAGAAATCCTATAAAATGTAACAAACGTTACATAAAATTGGGACATTTTGCGTTACATAAAATTGGGAAATTTCTTCTAATGGCAGTAGCCTAAGAATTACGTTGTAATTAATGTATATATATATTAATTACAACGTAATTCTTAGGCTACCCCCATTCGAAAAAATGTACCAATTTTATGTAACGGAAAATGTCCCAAAAAAAAATGCCCCAATTTTATGTAACGTTTGTTATACTTTATAGAATTTTTGTAATTGTTATTTTACAAATGTCACAATATTATATAACGAAATATGTAACGAAAATGTAACGAAAAATATAACGAAAAAATTAATTAATTTAATATAATGAAAGTTAAATGTTAGAATAGGATTTTGTGATTATGTTATTTTTTTTGTGTTGATGCCAGTAAGATTTACGTTGTAAATTTTGATAATTTTATACAGAGTATAGAAGAGAAAGAGGCAGAAATGAAAGCAAGAAGGGTCAAGGGGCACAGCCCCTTGCGAGGCCAAAATAGCCGAGTTTATATATATATATATATACACTTTAGTGATAGGCGGGGAATAACTTTGTTTAGTCAGTTCATTACTAAACTTATAATTGAAGTAGTAAATACAGCAAATATTAAATTTGTAATTGCGCCAAAAAATAAAAATAGGTTATTCAACTACGGGCTTAACAACAACGAGTTTAAGCCGAAAACAAACTATACGTAACAAATATTTGTAAAAAGATACTATATTGATGTTGTTATGTACCTTCCTTTTTAAACAAAATATTTTAACAATTCATTTTTAACCGAAAAATAATGATAAACAATTTCAACTCTTTCAAGATACGAACCTACAATAAAAACTTTATAAGTAAAATTAATGCAACCATGGGCGTTGCATACAACGCACGTATAATTTCCTGAATCTGATGGTATACATTCAGTTAAAGTAATGCTCCATTTATTATTGTTGTATTTTACATCGCCCAGAATCCTATTTGGAGTTTTTCCATCTTTATACCACGTAATGTTCGGTGATGGATCACCTACAAGAAAAAAAAAAGACAGTTTCCTAATTACTCTAAATTAAAGTAATACACCGACGATCAGGTAATTAAGAACAGAACTCTTGACAGAAAAATATAAAGAATCTAACTGTATAGAGACCCGATAGTTAAAATGATTACTAGGCGAGTTTTGATAAAAACCACATCATAATCATTTACCATGTTTTTACTAAAAATAAAATAATATTTGATATAAAAAATCACGAAAAATCATTTATGAAATAATTTGAATGAAAATTCAATATCAAGTTTGAGAAAATTCTATAATAACAGATATTTGAATAGTTCTACTTTACAGAGACCTAATTCAAAGCAGTTCATACATTAAAATATTTAGTAGGTTTACATCTTACTTAACTGAATGAAGCTAATCATTAATTAATGATAGATCCAGAAAATATCAAAGAAAAAGAGAGGGAAAAATTGAATGTTACAATAACGAATTTAAGGCATTTCTAGGGTATTATTAATCTTGCTTGTAATAGAGGTATTGATGGTGCTGAAATTATCTCAATGAAGATTAGAAAAAAAAAGAAAAAATCTTAATATGATTTGTTTTGAACTCTTAATAATATTAAAATCATTATAATTGATTATTTTAAATCGCTATTCATACGGATTGCAGCACCAATCCGGTAAGTTATAAGCTATTGAATTTTACATACCGACAGCAGGGCATCGTAATCGAACTACACTTCCAGCTGGTTTCGCAATCAGTTGTGCCGTCGAATCCAATTTTACAAATCGTGGATTTGGCAAAGTGCCAGGATTTTCTGATTTTCCACTTCCTTGCTGCTGATCATCAATAACATCCAGCTCTGCATCAAGCTCAGACCCGACAGAATCTTAAATCAAAATACATAGATACCCTTTAATTCGTGTATCCTCAATTCCCCATAACATGTGCACTGTAATATGCATTTGATTTAATAATAAAACTTTGTCACTTGACCACTTTATTCTATTCAAAAAATGTTCTTTGCAGTCTCAGCCTTTACTTTTTTGCGTTATTTATTTCTAATATTTTTTAATCAATTATACCTTTATTGCCTCTTTCGCCATTTCTCAATTAGATTAGAATTTTTTATTTGTATATTTTTTCCGTTAAAAGTTATAACATTTTCAATTTTCTAATTCGATTCCAAATGTTTCGATAATGATCAACGCTTTTATAATACTTAATGAGCCATACCGACATAAATAACGTTATACCTCCACAATTAAATTTGATATTTGTTATCAGATCCTATAAGGCTTTTGATTTTTTTCCCTAAAATTAACATTATCGTATGAAAAATCCTAATTGAATTTTGTCTTGATTGACGTTCTTCTTATTCAGTTTTGTGAATTACAAGCTTTATTTAGAATTTTTTTGCTATTTATAATTTTTCACAATTTTTCACATTGTAAATAATTTTTCTAATGATAATGAATTTATATTTAGCTGTTTATAATTGCCTATTGTTGAGCTATGTACAATACTCTGTTAATAAGAAATAAATTTATTAGTTCAATATATATTTACGAAATATTTCAATGTTTCATTGTAAAATTTATCAAAAAGTAAAATTTCGAATATCAAGTAACTAAGAAAAAAATCAAAAGTAACAAAATACGCTGTGACTGTTCTTCATACCTCGAGTATTGTATCATCAAATCAATGAAAATATTTAAATTTCTATGTATTACATAAAACATTATAATAGATATTGCTAAATTTTACACTACAAAAATGCATGATATAATAAAAGTACTACAATAGCAAAAATTAATATTATGAAATATTCAATAATTTTTGATAATTTAATTACACTCATTTTGGGTATTTAAATAATCTCACTAACTATTAAGAAAAACACGCATAGCGATATAAAAAATAAACTATAAATTATAAATTATACCCTTTCAAGAAACCATAATTTAAAAAAATAATATAGCATCGTAAAAGCCGATTATTATTATTTTATTCCTTTATTTTTGTGTACTTTTGTTCATATTTATAACAATTTTCATTCAGATATAAAAACGATACTATACAGTTATATTAAATGTGGTTATCATCATGGATACGTCTAATAAATTTGAATAAATGTATTCATTTTAATTATAAATATACCCAATATTTATTAGTTAGGAAAGTATTTTTCACATTCAAATGTTGCATGTTATTATTGTTTCTTAACTATTGAATGTACATCTGATTTAAATTCGGGAAATTCATAATTTTAATTTAATTGCACATGGGGCGTGCCTAGAAAAGGGTAATGGTGGTGGGTATATTATACCATCACACCGCGTTAATGATTTTTTTAGTTGAACTTCCACTTTAAATCGTCTTTTTATTCTATAAAAATGGATTTAATTTTATAACAAATAATTGGAAAAAATATTTATTACCAGAGTGAAGGTTATTTATCTATACATATATAAAACTAATAAATCGAAAAAATTGTAATTACCTTCCCATTTTTTAATATACAGTATAAAATTCACTAGATATAATATCTAGCAACTCTGAGTTCCTAGGTAACCTTAATTTGATTTTTAATTTTGCCCCTTTAATAAATTATATAATAAATACTTTCTTTTTAATTAATGAAAGTTATACTACTGATTTGGCAAATTAAAAATGAAACCAATTTTTTTAATCGGCACTCATAAATTTTATAACTCCTTAACACCAACCTTTTAGAATGGCACTGATTACATTAGTGTGTATAAAATCATGACTACCGTTTACGCTACAAAGTCGCTGATTTTAGAATCCCATGTTAATTTTCAGAGTACACAAATACATTATTTTATTGACATATTTCATATTTAATCACGAAAAATGTAATTTTATTTATTTTAATAATCAGAAATATAACTGAAAACGAATCTTTGGTACTATTTAGCAAGAACAAATCGTACTTTTGACAATACTGATTCTACTTCTGAACACGGTGAATTTTTCTACTCGTTTAAAGTTTTAGCCGCCACATTTCACCAAAATAACATAGTTGTCACGCTAGAGCGTTTCGTACCCCACCGTTAAAAACTTTATTGCAAAGCGGCTGTTGACTTTTTTTCTGATAATTGTTAAGAGTTTTTTTAGAAGACAGAATGGGTACATTTATGAAAAAATAATATTTAGTATTAAAAAAAAAAGTTTAACTCACAAAAATGAAAAAATTTCTATTTTACTTTTCAATTTTTATATCAAGAGCTAAAAATTGAACGGGATATTCTTGAAATATATATTCGAGGAAAAAAATCGTTTGATAGCCAGTTTTGAAAAGAAGGTATTTATTTTTAACTTTGAAATAAGTCATCTTCACAAAAAAAAAAAAAAAAAAAATTTCACTGTTTATTCATAATGTATTGTGAATTTTTTTAGTATTCGACATTCTTCTTCTTCTTAAACCGGCTTCGCTATCGAAGGTTGGCGTCCACATCTTTCACCAATTTGATCCATGCGTTCCGGTTTCGTGCCAGATGAAAAAGTCTTCCTGTCTCGGTAACAGCCATCCATTTTTGGATGTTAGAAATCCATGTCGTCCTTCTGAGGCCAACACAACGAACACCTACTACTGCACCCATCAGTATTGTTTGTAATAACTCGTATTTCGGCCCCCGCATCAAGTGACACAGATAATTAATTTTCCTTAATTTTATTAATCTGATTAGTTCATGATCCTTATTCATCCGATTCATAACTTCTTTATTTGTAATTTTTGCTATCCACGATATTGCAAGTAATCGTCTATATAGCCATGTCTCGAACGCTTCTAATTGTTTTATTTGTTCTGCCTTTAATGTCCAGGTTTCTTTCGCATATAATAGCGTGGAAAAAACATAGCACTTAACTATTCTCCACCATAGTTCAAGTTTTATATCATGACATCGCAGAAAGTTGTTTAGCTTACGGAATGTTAATTACGCAATTTCAATTCTAGATTTTATCTCTGATTCTGAGGAACTTGAAATCCAGTAACCGAGATACTCTTAAATTTGTCGTCCACTTGTTCTAGTACTTCATTTTCAATTTTAATCTTTATGCGTGGGGTGTATTTTTTATCTACCACCATCACTTTTTTTTTAGCACATTAATCGGCAGATTGTATTTTTTGCAGGACAGATTTATACGATCAAGTAATAGTTGCAAATCTTCTTGTCGCTCTGCTATTAATACCGTATCGTCGGCATAACGGAAGTTATTTATTAAAACACCATTGATCTTTATGCCTCCGGTCACATTATCTAGCGCTTCTTTAAATACTGTTTCGGACTATATATTATACAGCAATTATTACAAATGAGAAATGATCAACAAAATATTGGATTGAAAGTTAAAAAGTATAATATATAAACGAATTAAAGCCTAACGTAAATACAGCAAAAATATAATCAGTGTTTATTGTAAATTGGCATTTCACAATTAGAGAACGCTTCGTTCTTTTTTTCTGTTTTCTCTGCGAGACCAAAAGACATTTCTCTGCCTCGACGTTAAGTTAAACGCATCCTTTGACATACATCTTTTTGAACATTTAACTTCAGTATCGAAATGATCCAAATTTTGAAGTCTCTGTCTAGAGTAGTCGTTTTACACCGTTGCGTGATGTAGGGCGCTTTCAGACGCATGTACAGTTTTTCAAGACACATGATTGCCATGCATTTTTCAGTAATATTGTTTGCTTTCAGCTTACAATTAAGAAGAATTCTAGCGTTAACCACAGCCTGATCAAAGCATGTCGTCGAAAATACGTATAGGTCATCTGTTCGTCCTACGCGTGACTGTACACGAGTGACCAGCTGACAAAAGTACCCGTGCTTTCTTTCGTTTCGTTATAATGCAGGATGATATCCGGCTTATCATTCGTTACTTCTGTGATATGTAAATATGAAGAAGCCACGAGTACAATTTTGTTTTTCATCGGTGTAAATACCAGTAGTGTCAAATCCGGCTCATAGCAGAACTAAATCATACGCCATCTAATAACCCCAAAATTGTGTCACACAGGCATGCGCTTTCAACGTCATGCTTAGGAGGAGTATCCTCCAACTCACAACAGATGGCGCCACAAGTTTAAATTTCTACTGGTAAAAATATTTAAATTGGACTAGATTTCGGCTAGGGTAAAGTTGCCCGGGTTTGGCAGCTAACGGTTAAAATAATTAGAATTTATTTGGAACCCTTTATTACACTGCAAACGAAACACAAAACGGTTTGAAGATTATTTTACATAAAACCAAATATGTAATATAATTTACATGTTTATGTGCAGTTTTTTAAATATAAATGAAAAATTTTATTACAACCTGTCTGCCGCTTATTTGTTGTTAAAAATTCTTAAGTTATTTTTTTATGTAAATATTCAAATTGATAGTTAATATTTTCTCATTTAAGGAGTCTTTACTAAAAATTTGTAAAGGCCATTTAAAATCAAACTATAGCCATAATCGATATTTTCGAATAATTTTCAAAACAGTTTTGAATTGTCCAAAACAAAGAACATATCGAAATAAAGGGTAAACTCGGAAGTATGATGATATTAAAGTAAACGGCACGTATTAGAGTATCTTAATTTTTTCATTGTACTTACCATTAGCGACGTTAAGCCAAGAACTGAGAATTTCTTGTTGTTCACTACTCTTGGCTAAACATGAGTACCAACCAGTGTCAGATGATCCCACATGAGGTAATATTAATTTTTCCACGCCTGTTTCGTTATCCTATAAAGTAGATCAAAACTTCTATAAATATACATTTAATATAATATAATATATAATATCTTTATTATTTTTGACCAACTTACTATAATACAAAACTAAGAAACTGAATTACAAGACAAATATATATATATATATATACCTCAATTTAAAAAAAAAAAATGAAAGGCCCCAAAAGTTACATAAAAAATTATTAGCGCCGGAATATTAGATAAAATACATTTATGCGCAGTAGGCAAATTTCTAAATCTTTAACGAATTCTCAGAGGTATAAGAAGTACTGCGGCGTCTAAGATAAAATATTAGTTTTCTGGATGAATGTAATATCCGAGGAAGTATAATTGTTATGAATTATATTCGATTGGACATTTCTACTTTTTACAACATATCAGTTTTAGCTCAAGATTCAGTTCACGTATAAAGCATTAAACTTGTTTACACTTTTTGTAAAACAATATTAAAGATACGATTTTTGTAAATACTAAAAATTTTTCATAATGTTCACCTGATTATACTAAAGCAGTGTTAATAGTTACAATTTATTTGTAGTTGCAGATCTAACAGTACCGAAATAAATGGAATTAATTAATTTGTTTCTCAATTTACCTTCGCACTATATCAAATAAAGCCTTATTAGTATCACTATGTATTCATGAAAAGTTTTTCCTGAAAAATTGAAGAGATGAATTCGATTGCATTTAAAAAAGTATTGTGCTTTTTTAATATAGTAAGTGTTTGTTTTTAAATAATTATAACTGCAAGAACCATTGCGTATGAATTCGAAATTTAGGTTACTTTAACAGTACAGTAGGTAAATGTTTTAAATTTTTTAACGGTTATTTGAAAAATCAACTAATCTAGTTTATGAACTCGTAACTTAATATGATTTATATTACTGCTTCCTCTCACCGGATTTCTAAAAAGTTACATATTGTCAACATTTAATAAATTATAGGCAGCGGCTTAAAATGATTTCACAAAATGGTGCGGTAGGTGGAAACATTCATTCTCTTATTTTTCTAGACGAATAGTTGTGCATACACACTCATATTTATTTTTTTATGCTTGGTTTTTCCATTTTAGTTTAGTGTTTTTTTTACGATAATTCGTTACACGTAATTTATAAATTTTTCTTAATCTGTAACTCTACTCAGTGTCTTCAAAGTATTATAAAATTGATGGTAAATTCTTTCTCACTTTTATCACTTGTAGAAACTTTAAACTGAGCAGCTTCAACAATAAAGTGGAAATCTTGTTTTGAAATTATTCCAGTGTTACAATCTTAGAAATAAATAAGTTTAGAAGAAGAATTTGTATCGAATAACTTACTCTGATAATATTTTCCGACGGGAAATTACGATCATTTTTCGACGTAGAAGGCATGTGGTAGTGGAAAAGCCACGTTATATTAGTCGATTTCGGAAATGATGTTTGACACGTGAAGGACGCTGAGTCGCCATTTTGGACGGTTATATTTGCAGGGCCACTTATAATTACTGGAACACTTCTCTTATTTTCTGCGGACATTTAAATTAGACCATAAAAAAAAATCTTAATTTCAAATTGTAATCGCATACATGTTATATGCAAAATGATGCGAGAGCTTCAAAAACACAAGCTAAACAAATTATAAAAATATCATTAAATTACTCTGATAACAATTATTTTCAAATTAAGAAAATCTGGGTAATCCGAGCTACCAAGTCCCTAAATAGTCAAAGTATTATAGCGTCTATTGCAAGCGGTAATGCATATGACGTTTATTCAAAGCAAATTTTATATGAACACCTTTTTCCAATCGATAGATACATTTTTCGTCATAGTTTCAAACTAAAAATAATACTATTAGTGCTGAATTTAATTGTTATAGCTGTTAATTTAAATATTTAAAAATGTTTAAGACCAGAGTAAACCCCGAATCGATAAATTAGAAAGAAAAAAATTGTAACCTTAGTTATGAAACATATCTTCATTTGATTGCTTCTAACTAATATAGTAGTGAGAAAACTTAATAGAAGAAGGGATGCCTAAAAGGGTATATGACATTTTATATTTATTATACTTAATGTGTAAAAGTAAAAAACACATAATTTTATTTTAATGCACTGACGATAAATCAATATTTTTACTTTAAAATTATAATTTTTTCTTTAGCTATAATGATATTCTAAAAGCATATTTTTTAATTAAGTGATGGGGTGGAGGATAAATTATACAGTTTTCAAAAAGAATACTAAAATAGTGTATATAAGAAAAAATATAGTATTGAAGAAAACCCCACACCATATTCAATAAATGGTGAATCGTAAATAAATTTATCAGGGGGCTTTTCATTTTCTGTCTGAATGTCATGCAGTACACAATGGGAAAGGATAATTACCGAAAACTCGCAACCGGAAGCTATGACTGAAATTTTTAGAGTTGCTTAGTCGGCAACTGTACTCGCCAGAATCGGTTATCCTTAGATTCGTTAAATGCAGTTTGTTTTCGTTCACTGCTTGCTTTATTTGTTCGTTATTTTTGAACCAGGTCACTGCGTGCTCTTCTATTCGATTTTCCGTAGCTACGAAAAAAGAAAACAATTAAAAACTTGTCCGTTTTATAACGCAAGATTATTGTACCAAAATATGACAAACTATAAATAACACTTCTTTACATCTATAATTGGTATTTTATTAATTTCAGTTAGAAATGCTGAAAATTACCAACACAAAAATTGTACTCACACAAATTTAATGTTTTTAAATTTATTAATGCGATATCTTAATTCATCGATGACGAAAATTTTTATCAAATTTAGAAAATTAGTTGACGATGAATTTCATCGTATCAACGTACATATATGATTTCAATGTTTTCTTTCTAATCCTCCTATCCAACTCCAAATTTGGCTTCTTTTGATTTTATGATTACACTGTTACAATTTTTTTTTCTTTCTTTAAAATGTATCATATTGATAAATAAAATGAGAAAGTGTGTCATTGACTAATGTGCTCATTAATAATTTTCAATGTTAGTAAGTTCTAAAAACCTTAGAAGTAAAGTATTCTTTTTAAATTCGTTTCCCTTACAAATTCTGCTTGACATTTTTACGTGAAAAGCTGTCGTAAATGAAACGCTGAAAGTACATCTTAAAAACACTATTTGCACTAGAAGTAAACTGTCTTACAATCACTTTCTGCTGGTATGGGTTTGTTTGCGTCACGTGTAACAGTTCACTTCTGAGAATAATCTTTTTTAATCGATATTATTGCAGAAAACTATACCAAGCAATATGATTGGTTTGTTTGTTCAAGTAAACAGAATGGTTTGTTCGGTGCTTTTCCGGAAGCTTATATTTATCAATGTTAGGAAAGAGATTTGTTTTCAATTGGTGTCCAGAGAGTATAGGGTTAATAGTTTTAGATATTACTGACTGTTGAAATCGCTTAAAATTTGATGATAAGTCTGATTCACATGATACACGAAGATATATGAGCGATCAGTACTGTGCGTTTTAGGATAATTTCTGTGGAAGAACGAGCGTAAAACGCTGGTAAAGATCGTTGTTCACTAAACCGAGAAATGCAAAATGAAAAACGTGAGAGATGATAAATGATGCTGAATTCGGTCAGCGAGCAGTGTTGAGCGAGATTTAACTGTTAACTAAAACAGCGAATTCTCCAACGAAAATTTGGACTTATCGCCACTAATGAAAATGTAACTTGACCAAACATTTTTCAACCAAGTAATACGGCTGCCGTAAATGTAAGAAATGAAAACTTGATGCGCGGTTTCGTGTAAAATTCCGATCAAAAATAAATCCCCCCCCCCCCCATTCGAAAGATGAAACGATAAAATGTGTTTTTAAAAATTTTTCAGCTCACTTGGCTGATGACCCGAGTTTGAAAAATCCGCAGGGCTCAATTCGGCTCTCGTTCGATTCTAAACTTGCATCGTTTTTCACTAAAGTGCCAGAGTTTTCTATTTGAACGTGCTGAAATGAAGTTTTTCACTTCTAGCCCTTCCGTCAAAAAATCGGATTAAAATTTTGAAAATAGAATACAAAAAACACATATAATTATGCTTTTTCGTTTTCTGTATCCCCCCTTCTAACTCAGTGACCCCGACTTGCTTCCCCCTGATTCCTAATTGTTACAATTTCCTTTTTCCTTTTCATTCACCTTAGTTATTTTAATACGAATGCCTCTCTTTCTTATATCAACCATTGTGTTCTCTTCTTGTTCCCCTTTTCTCTCTTTTTTACCTTTTTTCCTTTTATACTTATTTGGATTCATGAAAACGGCTGCGTTAAATATCCTACAATGGAATTGGCGTAGTCGCAAAACCAACAAAAGTGTTCATTGGGACATTTATTGGATCTTCGTAATATTAGTGTTTATCTCCGATGCTGGAACAAAAATTTTTATATCAGCAGACCACATTCCACTTGAAGTTTATAATGCTTAACTTCCCGCCTAGTCATAAACTGCCTGACGTTATTCACATCTCCATCCATTATTTCTCCGCATATCCTATTAACATTATTTCTACCTATGTCTCCCCTAACTGTGATCTTCGTCACTTTCCTTTTTCTTCATTTTTTAATTCTCTTTCGCAATCGCTTTTATCATCGATGAAAATCTGGAATTCCTATTCTTCACCGTGAGACTGAACATCCTATAATAATAACGGTTCCGTCCTTGAGAATACCATCCTTTCTTATAATTTAGTACTCTTTAACGATTTTTCCCGAACTTATTTTAGAATGCGTTTATTTTCCATGTTTTAATCTATTCCTCTCCCACTATTGTTCTTAATTATAACTGACGGACCATTGCGAACTCTTACGATAACGATCATGTTCTCTACACTAATAAAACTAATTATTTCTATTGGTTTGCCTTATCCGACTGTTTATAGGCCTCTCCATTCTCCGCGATGGAATCTCTCCAAAACAAATTGGCTTTTGTTCCGCTTCTGTATTAAATCGTCGCTTTCTGATTCTCAACCTGGTGATGATCCATATCTCTTTATGATTTCTTTTTACAATTCTATAATGCCTGCTCTTTCTCTATTTTCTCTTTTTTGTCGTTTTCCATCATATAATAACTACCTTTCCGCTTCCTCTATTAAAAGGTTAAACTTGTTGAAAACACTGTTGCTAACTAAATAGAGTAGTCATCTCTTCATTCTGATTTTTCTTTTTCAGTCTATTATCGGTTTCAAATTTTATTATTGTTCTTTTATTTATATCGCGCTTCCCAGTCTCAACTCTGTAAACTAGATATAGTCCAAAATTCTTACCATCGACTCTGTCTCCTCAATTTTAACTATTATTGTTGAATCTGATATACCATCCCTCTCCATTTGTAAATCTTATTTAGGATACTGTTTCCTTGTTAAACGTCATCCATTGACGTCTTCTACTCTTACCCATTCCTATCTTTCGATTTCTAAGAATTAGAGTTTTACGCCTAGGAAAACCCCTGTCCTATCCTTTATTTCACGCCGTCTTGGTTCATTTTAGCATTATATAAACTGCTTTAATAATTCCCCTATTTTCCTTACATCGATCTCTGTTATTCTTTTAACATGTTCATTCTATCCTCATTTTCTAAATCCCTCCTTTAAACTGTGATTAAACAGATATTCTACAGTACCATCAATTATTTATTTCTTTCTCATGTGCCCATTTTCACTAATAGTTCAAGGAAGTCTAGCATGTCGGAATTTCTTTTATCCTTCTAGATTTTAACATATCGGGATCTTTTCGTCTTCCTTCTTTCTGATTTATACTCACAAACGATTTGATGGCTATCTTACAACCCATCATTTTTATTGCGTCTTCGTCTTTCTTTCAATTATTTAATTATTTCTGACTTTACGAGCATACTTTAGGCCATCAGTTCTCCTCTTTTTGAACATTCTTGTGATTTTATTATTTTCCGTATACGTTCACTCATTTATATTCTTTCTTTTCTCCATTCGGTACGTACTGATTTGCTGTATGTGCTTAGCCATTCGGACATATGTGATAATGAGACGGTTGATTCTTCGGCTCGAGTTGCTGCTTCTTGCCGCTTCCTTTTAAATAAAATCATATCTTCTAATCTCCTCTCATGGTGCACAAATTTTTTACTTCAGACTTTGGTCTGATATATCCATTTACTCTTTTGCTAACAATCGTTTCTTTGATATGTTTGTTCAACCTAGTGTTCCTGCTAATCTGTGGTTCTTTTGTTTCCTTCACTTCGTCGTTCTGTTGTTGTCTTTATTATTCGCCTACGTTTTGGCCATTTCTTACTGCTTTCCTTTTCGTTGACTTTCCTAACTGTCCTCTTCATTGACTTTCCTAACTGTCCTCTTCATTTATGTAATGAAATTGTTTGCAACACAGATCACGTATTCTTTAAGTGTTCATCTCTTTCTGTAGAGCTCTATGTTCTGTACTCCAGTTTTTCAAAACTTGCCTGCTCTTTATAGCTCTTCTTATATCTTGCTCTTTCCTTTCCCGCATATTATTCCTGCTATTTGTTTCTTCTATTAAAAATATATAGCCGACTCTGTCCTCACCTAACTGTTTCTAGGTAAAGATCCCTAGTTGATGAGCCTCAAAAAGAAATATCGTTTTGAAAGTTCGTTTGATTATGCGACGTTAATTGAACTTTCTCGAACATTATCATACTTCAAAAATGTCTAATAACCTGTTAATGAACTGTGGCAAAAAAATGTTATTACGTCGTTATACTGTTTTACCGATATGCGGTAAACCGGAAGAAACTCACGATGAAATTTCACACATTCGTACGATAAAATTTTGTACAGATACTAACTGAATGAAGGACAGGAAAACGAATAATTATTTCCGACTATTTCGACGACGATCATTTCTTTAAAATGGTGTCCGATGGAGGATAACGATTGAAGCTGACCACTGAAGTGAGCTGAATCATCGCCTCCGACGTATACTGGTAAGTTGTCCCGTTTGTGACTCATCGCTTCTAAACTTTGCTTCGGCTGCTCGTTCTGTGCATATTTTATGAGGCTTCTGGCAACTTTGACAGTTATATTTTGCCAGACGAATTTTGGTTCGTTCGAACTGTTCTGATCGTTCAGTATGAGTTTACATCCATACACTCCTTGATCTTTCTTCTTGATTACTTCGAAATTTAACCTACGGTCACCGCACACGCATATAAAAATTGACAAAAAAATTAATTTTAGAAAATAATTACCAATTTTTTGACATTTTATGAGCCGATGTTAACTGCAATAAACATAATACAAAAAAGGATTGTACACAGTCTGAAAAAGAAAAAAAAAATTGAAAAATTTGTACATACATGCAAGGTTTCTGTGTGTTGATAGAAAATTTTAACAAATTAAACGCAGCTTATAATAAATGAAGCATTTTTGATTTCTAATTTTAATTACATCGATTTCCAAGTTATGCGTGTATATACATACAGGTATATAATCAATGGCAAATCCCGATTTATTCCCCGATACGTTACTGCTACAGGAAAATGTTGAAATTGAATTTCCTCGACGTACAATCACATGCACTTTCATAAATGCAAAAGCAAACGACGCTACTTTTTTTCTTTAATTTTAAAAGATAACAGATTAAATTGATGAAAAAGAAAATTGGTATTTAAATTTTGATACAGGAAATTAACAGATCTATTATTAATAATTTATGGGACCAAAAAAAATAATACTACAAAATCAATTTAAAAAAAAATATATATACATAAATAAAAAGGATTATTAAATAACATAACTTTAAAATTATCAAGTGAAAAGTATATAGCACTTTAACAGAAATTAAAATATGTTTGATGGAAAATTACAACTGAAACAAATCGGTGCTAATCTAAATAGGTGAATAATCAACACATCCAGAAGATCAATGTCTCGTGTAGGATTTTTGGGATGAGATCGTCGTTTCTTTCTTTTATCAACAGCAATGTGAATTGAGATAGGTATTTAGAATTGCAACAAACAAACCTTCCATCTTTGTCGGAAGCTGTTTTTCTTAACAAACTTCAGCATTTTTGGTTCCTACAGGGTACTGTTTCCGGCTTATTTTTCAATACTGATCCGAATCAAACACTAAATGGAATGCTTCCAAAGTAGATTAGTAAATATCACACCATTCATTATCCATTTCGCTCACCAAACTTCTCCGTTTTAAACTATTATTTGTGAAAAAGAGAAAAATATATGGTGTACACAGAGGTGCATAGAGCCAGAGAGAAAATAACAAAACTACATGATTTATCCGATTTCTCTGGACTGAATACATTTTTCTAGACGTTGATTCGTTTCCAAAAAGAGTTTGAGCTTGCATTCGGCAACGTGGGGTTCATTTTGAATATGACGTAGACACTAATAATTTGTGTCATGTAAAACGAAAGTGTTTAAATGCATTGCTATTCGTTTGAATAAGATTCATTTTATGCAAGTTCAGTACAAACGTCCGTGACGATAAATTCCAAATCTTCTATCTAATCCTAAATGTTTTATGTATCCAGCACTGTTTTGCCAAGTTGAAAACGACATCGAAACTCATAAGAAAAAAACACAATTTTTTAATCGAATCCAATCCCGTTTTCTCTAGTTAAAAACAACAGTTTGTAAAAAAATGTTTTTAATAAAACCGAAACCCGTAAGAAAAAAAGTGTTTCGTTCCGTTTAAAAAAATTCACCTTTGGTCTGAATAAGTCACTTGCGTTGGGAGCCGGAAGTTAAAAACATTTTCAATCGATTCAGCATATAAATTTATTACTACGAGATTTTGAAATTTTCATTTTACTAGGTACTCCAGACTATAAAAGGAGCGGTCGGATAGTCTGAGACACCCGTGCGTACACACACACACACACACACACACATATATATATATATATAAAAATACAACAGTAATACGTGAAAAAAATAATTTGAAAATAAAAAATAACGAGATTAACTCGAGAAAATGAAAAATTTGTAAAATTGTACTTACCAACTTTCATTGATCTTTATTCTAGATGAATTTGCGAAATCGTGATCTAAAATTAATTTTCCATTTTTGAACCACTTATTACCAGTGGTAATCCTTGTTTCAGGTGTAGATGATAAATTACAACCAATCCGAACCGAATCGCCTTCGACTACAGTTTTATTCGTTATTCCTTCTGTTTTCAAAAATAATGCGATGATATTAACGCAACGATAACAATTTGTAAGATTAAGTGTTGTATTATGAAACATATTTTTACCAGCGTATGCTCTTTAGGAACCTCATCTTTCTTTATTATTTTAAAAACTAAGTAGCAGCCGTTAAATTTACAAAAGTACAAACCATAAACATGGTAAAATGTATGATTACCGGATAAAACAAAAAAAAATGTGCAAGTACAATATAATAAAATAATAAAATTATAAATACCGCAACAAACACTAATCAAGCATAAATTAATAAATTAGAAGGATCTTTTTGGGGGGGAATGTTCCATTTTCAACTCTAGACGCCGTTAGTTTTTCATATGTTTTTTTCTATACGGAATTTCTCTACTTATTACATACGGAATGATAAAAATATAGAACGAGTTAAAAGTACTTGTATACTTTTTCTTACATATTTATTGAACAATCATCTTCTGCCGTTCCTAATGAATTAAATTATGCGCTCTATTCGTTCCCATCACGACTGTTGGTCAGATCTCTATCGTTGTTTCTTCTCTAATCCTAACTCCTTTTATTTAGCCATAATTTCTAAAACGTTAGCCGATAAATTATTTCCCTAATAGTTCGCCCACGGTGTAATCATAGTCTGCTTTTTGTTTCGTCCTTCTTTTTTTCTCTTATTCAATCATCTCTTTATCTTTTTGATCCTTTAAACGTAAACTTTACTTGTGATGAATGTCTATTTATGTGTCCTTGGAACGTGCGATTATATATTCCAACCGTTTGAGCCTTGGTCTCCTTCTCCTTATAATGCTCACTGCATCTTCTCTCTTCCTTCTCTTTCAGTTATTCTTTTGCTAGCTTATTTCATTTCCTTAATTCCCACCTTTTGCTCAATATAACTTTCAACCTCTTTATCGCATAGGGTAAACATCTGGTACTAACATACCCCCAAAAAAAAAGAATTAAAAGAGCGAAATTCTACGATTTTTAGCCACAACTATATAAAAACTAGCAAATGCACACACACCGTTATATTTACATAATGCGACCATTAGTGCATGAGGTAGATTAGTATTGATAAATTTCAGTAAGTTATTTCGCCATTCAAGGAATGGATCAGGGGAAAATAGGAACATTTACCGATTTTAACAAAATCAAAAATGTAATATAAAACAAAAAACAAAAATATTGACATGACCATCAATTCACTGTATAGTTTCCGTCTACCAAATAATAAAGTATTTGCAGTCGTGCAATATTATCGAAGAATTTTTAGTAAGGAAAAAATAAGGAAGTAATAATAAAAATCGAGTAAAGCGGCGAGTTCCAAGTTTTGATTAATTTTCGAGGATCAAAGCGCCTAAAAGGCTAAAATGAACTCAACACAACAGGTTTAAAAACAGTTCTGTCATTTAAAAAAATGAAGAAAGAACATAAAAGATGTCTTTCAGTAAGTTTTTCTTTAGAAGGAAAGTATATTAAGCGGATATATGTGTATATATATATATATATATATATATATTTATTGTAAAAATACAACAACCTAAAATCATTGATACCTCTTAAAAATACACAGGCGAAAACAAAAATCTTCGTTATATTACTACTGTCGAGAAACAATGTGAGATAATAGACAATTATTTAAAATGCACAATTCCCTGTTGCACGTCATATTGTAAGGAGACAGATATATACATCCTAAAATTATTTATTATATTTATTATTGTATTTATCTTTATTTATTAAAATTAATTAGAAATAAAATAAAATAAGGAAAAGAAGAGAAGAATAGATTTTTTTTTTAAAAAATACAAAAGTAAAAAGTTATCAGTTACACTTAATCGTAACTTTTTCTGCAACAGAGAATGACGGGCGGAATAAAGAAAAACAAAAGGTTAGAGATTGGTGTTACATTTATGTAGAGTCTTGTTTACAGTGTCCTAAATGTGTCACATATTTTAATAAACAATTACAGATGGAAATATAAATAAAATAAAGAGTGGTTGGGTGTACGGAGGATGATCCAGAAATCCCAAATACGTTCGCGACATGCAGCAAAACATGATCTAAAATTCGCAATATATAAGGTAATTCTAAAATGTAAATAAAAATTTGGTAATATTTTATTTTATAATTAATAATTATCTGTCCGCGAATGTATACCGGATGTCGTTTTATGCAGAAGGAAATATAAAATTTTCACATTACAATGCATATTTAGTGTCGAGAGTGATCCTACCTAGAAACTATCTTGACTGTATTGCGGAAAAGAAAATCAGTTCAAAAGTCGTTTAATTATACCAACGAAATGCGTTAAAGTGACGTCACACATCCGTTCATCGACATCGTTCCGATTTTGAGTGTTCAGAATTACTCGGCTTAGGAAAATTCTAAAATAAATAATTAATTCTGAGAAAAACTATAAATCTATTTCGTCGCGTTTTTTCCGCTGAACACACAAAAGATTCTGGGACGACAACAAAAACAGTTATTAGTACGGCGGTCAATGAAGAGCTGTAGAACTATTCACTATTTTATGGCGACCCTCGACTACTGACACTATCGGATTTGACGTCAGGTCCCGACTAAACGGCTGCATATACGACTTCTATGTACATCGTCACAATTTTATGTGTTTAGTGCGTAGAACGGAAAGTAAAATGTAACATTAAATTTTTTACAGCATTCACTTTCGTCATAGTCGATGCCGTTGATAGAATTTGCATTCAATATGAAAAAAGAGGAAAAAAAGTGGCAATGAAAAACAAAAAAAAAAAAACCATTAGAAATATTATTAGAAACAAAAAAGAAAAAAACGAAAAAAAGACCGGAAAAAATTACAATTCTTCTTACATCATTTCATACCGATAGATAGGAAAGTTGCGCGCGCAATACGTATTTTTTGGCATCGTGCGCATCATCGTACGACATTCGTGTATACGGTTCTGCATAAGATTATTTTCAAAAACAACTCGCGGTTCGCTCAATTTTTCTGTATTTTTTTCTTTCTAATTTTTATTTTTACCGCCAACATACCCTTCGCAATTACACCTCGATCCGTTCGCTGTTTTAGTTTCGTCACATTTCTACACTTTCGTTTTCTTATTCGAACTTCGTATCAATTTCTACTTTTTTGATTATCAATAGAATTTACTTTTTTATATTTCAATTAATTAATATTGGAAGTTGTTCACCATTTCATCCCTCATTTATAACATGGTGGGGGAGGATCCGCTTTATACGAAATTTTAAAATACGTTTTTTTCCTAATCAGTTCGCCGAAAGAACATTTTGCCATAAGCACGATTCATCATCAAGAATATAACAAGTGTAGAGTTTTACACACAACGCAAAATGTAGATTTCGTTTCATATAAGAATCTAATCGTCATTATAAGGGTGAAGAAAAAACTATGCAGATATCATTTAAGGTTTCTAATGTAACATAAGCGTTACAAATTTTTGTTTCGCAAAAGAATGATGTAGTCATTAACACGCTTTTTAAACATATTTTAACCCGCCAGTACTCGCTAGGCATAGCAGGACGCCAGTACTCGCGCGTGAGATTTTCTCTCACATGGAATTTCTGTGTAAACTATACCTAGTTTTTGAACAATCAGGTTGAAAATAATTGTCTGTTCATTCATCATTCTCTTCTTTTACTTTTTCACTATACTTTGCACTCCAACTTCCAACAATTAAGGCTCTGAAGACCATTTTTGGTTAATTTTTTCAATTGGTACCGGTAGGTATACTTAGAAACGCATGAGTCTACGTTTGGATCCGTCATATGAGAATAATAAATACGGCCGAGTCGTGAAATATTCCTATATTCTTCAAAAATAAATTGACTTAAAAAACAACAAAATAAAAACAATATTTATTTACATATATTAATATGAATTTTACTATCTCCCAAACAAATACCTCCTTCCCTAGAGGTGACTGACTTTGACTATAGGGTGTCCTTTGGCTAGCGGTTACCCTCCCTTCCAGCTATACAAGGCCTCAACTTTCCCGCCTTCGTGCACCTTAGGTAACACCATTTCATCCAGACATGTGAGAGAAAATCTCACGCAGCGAGTACTGACGGGTTAACAATGTAAATAAACATTAATTTTAGCCCTTACCTTAACCGAGATTTCAGACTAATACATGATTTAAGATGAATGGAAAGCGGCAGTTGAAAAAAAAAAAGGCAGGTAAACTCGCTCCCGAGCTGACTTTTAAGCACTAATTAAATTGATGAACTTTTCAATCTGGAACATTAATTTAAATTCAAGAAAAGAGTGGACAATGAAAAGAATGCGTAAAATCGCGCGCATATTCTTACTTTGATTCATTCTACAATCGAAATGAGTTAAAATTAATAACAAATCTATTCAATTCAAATTTACATATGAGTTTATGTTGGAATGGTTTTGGAATCAAAATTAAGCTGAAGAAATTACACATACAGCAATTAAATGTGAAAGAAGTTTAAATGCACTTCGAGCTGGTATACAAAAAGGTATAGAAAGGGTCATAAGACCTCTCACTCTACCTCTCTTTCGTTAATATATATATATATATATATATATATATATATATATATATATATATCATTAATAATAAAATTCCATCACAGCTCTTTTCATAAATATTAATAACAATAAAATTAGATAACTAGAAATAATTCAAAATAAGACATTACGAGCGAGTTTTCTAGACGCCCCTAAATACGATTAATGAGTCAGTTCGAGTAATAAATGCTGATATCAATAATAATCAGTTGAATAATATAATAAATATTAAAACTATAAAGATTACGACGCTTATTATCATTGGAAAACAAAATAAGACGATAATCGATGGTTTAGTACTATGCCAACAGAAATGTATCGAAGGTTTTTAAAACTTAGATACATACTGGTTTGTCGTTTATTTCAGGAATATACCTATTAGTATGGTGTATTGTTAAAACTAGTGTAAATTTAAAAAATTCGATTTTATCAGATTCACTTGCAGCGACAAAAAAAATTAATTCAGGGGACTGTATTGAAAAATAGAATTAGTGACATAGAATCGAATATGAGAGTGTTTTTAAGTAGACTGAGTTGTATCAAAAGGAATTCTGAGCAGTTTTTAAATGGATTCTAGTGTACGTATTAGTTATCAAAGAGAAAGGACTGGGTCAAAAGTATCGAAAAAAAAAATCGAAAGGAGCACCTCGAATTGATCAGAAAAAAATCATATAAATACTGGAATGTAAGGTAAATAAAAAAAGCAAAAAAACATTAAAAATTATTTGAACAAACTCTTGAAGAAAAAAAAATATAGACTATATATAACACAAATTTTTATTTATATATACATATATATATGTATATGTTTTTTTTGTTGTTTTTTTTCTTTAAACACACTAAGAGTCGCAGCCCAATCAAGAGATTTCTAAGAATCAATGTATGGCGAATTACTTGACTAAGATGAAAACAATTAATTGAGAAATTGCAGTATAAGTAAGCTTGAGAAATATAATGAAGAAAAAAACGTTTTTAAAAGTATAAATTATCCCAGATTTCTCACCCTTACCGATTCGGTAGAATATATCTATCACCAGTTTATTAAGAATAATAAAATGGATGTATAAAAGTATGAATAAAATAAACAGACACCGAATAAAACTGGCCAAAAAGCTGAAAGCTAGACCAAAAAAAGAAAGAAAAATCGTTTCTTGCGTTTTTTCGAAACACGTGTTCATTTAATAAAATTCCACGAATAAATACGCGAAGACCGATCTCGCATTTTATAAGTTACTCTCATTCTCATGCGTGTGTGTAGTTGTTATCACAAAATGTTCTCTACGAAGAAAGAAAGAAGAGCGTATAATTTAAAGAGGAGAATTGAAAAACAAAAGGTGGAAGAAGAAAATTAAAACCATATTTTTCCCATTTTGAAAATACAACACAATTCCTCGAAGTGCGTTCGCTGTAACCGGTGACGTAATAGTAGGATCCCCTCACCAATATGTACCCAGAAATAATCATTGTACGCGAAATTATTTTAGCGCCGTCCGCTATGTCTCCCGGTTTTCTGGCTAATTTTCAGCTTTTTGTTAATTATTATTTCTCTCGTAATTAAATATTGATTTTTTAGAAATATGCATTACTCAGTTGTTTAAGTTCCAATTAAAACTATATTTTTGCTTATTTATAAATCTTTTTAAATTTCATCATACATCGTTTTATCTACAAGGAGTTTCAAAAAATTCCGTTAAAATACATAAAGGTATAATACTTAGATGTATCTCCGTTCCGAAAACCGTGTTATTTTTATAAGGAAATTTTACGAAAACTTTTTACTGTATTTTTCGTCGATTTTTTTTTTTTTTTTTTTTTTTTAGATTTAGATGGTATTCATTTTTAATTTATTTGAAACTAAGATTAAGTTTCAACATTTTTTTACATTTAATTTTTAAAATAGAGAATTTACATTATACTGTACATCAAGAATGCAAATAATCTAAACAGTCATAAAGTTATGATGTACATTGTAGCGTAACTGAGAGTGAAGGAGTTAAATTGGAATTCGGATTTCATTATCTTCGCGCTAATTTGCTCATCTCCGCACTATTGTCCCGATAATAGCAAAGTTTTGTATTTAGAATAAAAATTTTCATAAGGCTTCATTTAAAGCGAAAGAAGTGCAACAAACAAAACAAAAAGAAAATGGAGATAAATAAAAACAAGCAAAACTACTGTACAAGCAGTTATTGACATGTGACATTTTTGTCAACTATAACATAAAGAAAACAGCATTAAATTAAACAATTTCTACGTAGAAAGTTAACGACAAAGTATGTCCAAAAGAGATAGCATAGAAATTATCAACCTACGGAATGATTCAATGGAAATCAAACGAATGTGAGGAAAGAACGCTGCACCGAATTAATTTAATTAATATCCTTTGGGGTCTACGTCGACAGACAAAATTTACGTCCCCTACAGATTTGAAAAAATTAATTTGTTACTATAAAAAATACAGCGGTCTCTCATACTGTGTGCACAGTTAACGTGTTCCATATTTCACGTTACACAATTAGGGTAAATAACGTATTTAACGCTTTTCGAATAGTTATGATTACCTAGAACTGGGTATATTCCAGTGAAATTAAAACATTGTTCAAAGTAAACGAGAAGAAGCAATAGGAGAATCGTGATTATTTCAATAAAAAGAAGTGAAAAGGGATAGTGTATCGAACATGGAAAATTTAATTCAATTCATAAAAAATACTTGAAAATTCTTACACATAATTGTTTCTTTAAGTAACTGTGGGCAAAGCCGGAGCATTCTTTCATAGCGGTATTAATACTCTATACAAATATGAATTGAGTTTGATAGAACTTTTTTCATCACTTGGAGCGGGAGAGGGTATAAATAGTATTAATTTAACTGTTATCAATAAAACATTAAGGTTCGAAGCAAGGGGGAAAACCGATGTGAAATTATAGTGTACACAATCTTGGAATTGTCTGGAATTGTTTGGAGTTGTCTGGAACTTTTTAGAATTGTTTGGAATTGTCTGGAATTTTCTGGAATTTTGGCATTGTGGTGTACAGATTTTCTCAATCGGTTTACCCCTGGGTTAGAGCGGATAGAGCAACGGGAGAAGCATTACTTACCTAAAAAACGGAAAGTAAGAAAAAATAGAATAGGTAAAACAAGAATCTGTATGAATTTATTGGCTAGTCGGAACGTTAGTAAACTAACATAAATCATTGTAAGAAACAAATTAAAAATTTACTATTTTTATGTTCTGACAACTATTAGAAATAATCAAGATGATACTAAAAGTTTTTCGTGCCTCGTTATCTTTCTTCTTTCGTTTGCTTATCGCTTTATTTATTTATTTTTTTTCTATCTTCCAATTTTAATAATTATGAAAATAATAAATAGGATTAATTATGTTTTATATAATACGTATACGTGTATGCGTCTGTACTGCAATGATAGAATTTTAAATTCATCATTTTTGTAATGTACTTTCGGCACTCGGCTAATACTCGTTAAGGATATGGCGCATTTGTGTATTATTTTTAAGCCGTTTGTTAAAAATGCGAGAACATGTTCAGAACCTGCAGAAAGGCTTTCGTGTGGCTCACCATGTGATATAAACGTACATAAAAAGGAAACAAAGAATTTTTTGACATAAAAGACAAAAACAAATTTTTAAGATTAAAAAGTAATATAAAAAATATTTACTCCAGATAAAATATGAAAAAGAAACTGTTTGCAAAAAATATTTGACTTAATATAGTTATGCAATAGATTGCTATCAGTAGTCGCTTAGTAGTTCCGTAACTTATTAATATAACGGTTTTTGGCAATACTTAAACTTTTCTTCTTGTTGTTGCTATATATGCTGCTAAAATAGTTGCGGTGTGTTCTTTGTTTTTATGAGCAAGTCAACAGAGAACATTCGCCCAGCAGCAACGGGAAAAGAGAGGGTCAACTGAATGCTGATTCGGTCAGAAATAGCCAGAATGAAAGAACTAAGAATAGGGATCATGGACTGTGAGGGAAATGACAGCATGTAAGTGTGCTCTATAATTTCTAATTTCCCTTTTTAATCAAGTTACGGTAGATAAAAATGTTCAGCTAGACTTTTCAAGATTGCATTTCTCGTTCGATGCCTCTCCTAGATATGATTTTTTTTTCGGATAGTACAACTGATCCATTTTTATCGCGGATATTTTGTATTTACGAAACCATTCCCATTTTAATCCTGATCTAAAACCTAGAATTTGTGTTGCGAAAATTCGGAAAAATAGCAGACAAACGCAAAGTTTACGACTTGACGATAATTACTACATTCAAAGGAAGAACGGACACAGATATGAATCGGTCGGTCAGATCTGTCTGCTCATGGCAGTTAAAAGCGTCACATTCCTATGTGTATGTATTATTTGAAGAGTAGCATAGACACACGGTCTCAAAAAATTCGGATGCTGTTTAGCGCAAGCTACATCACGTTTAGCACGTTTTTATTCCTTTAAGAAAAATAGGGAAGCCGTTTGAAAAACGCAGTCAGGTCTCAAATTCGTGGATTGATATGGCCAGTCGTGCATATGAAATACACCATCGTTCATGAACCGACTGAATTAAAATGTAACATAAAAATCCCCGTGAACATAGTCATTCTTATTATTATAAATTTTAAATTTACACGAAGTTATACCGATAAATATATTATGAAAGAGTTTTTATTAAATTATTTTTTTCATCTTCAAACCTAACAAATATCTCATAACTGCGTGCCCTTATTTTAATCTATTTTCGAGTAACACAGTTTTACATTGCTTAATACTTTAGGATAATAGCATGGAAACATGATACTAACAAGGAAAGTACACGAGTTGTCAGATGCCGATTTTGATGAAATTTGGATATGTTGTAGAGTATAAAAAAATATTAGACTCGTGTTTTTTTTTATCGGCCCATATGCAGTTTCAAGGGGTGAAAACCACCCCTAAAGTTCACCCCCAAAATTCGTTTTTCCTAAATATCTCGTCTTCAACTCGATATTTTTTTATGAAACAAAATGGAAATTATTTCTCGTGCAAAGTACAAGTAATCCACAGTGACTTAAGCAGTGGGGTTGCATCCCCTATTTTCTAGGGGGTGAAAACACCTTTTTTTTGGTCATAATTATGGAATAAAAAATTATAAAATAACATAAAAAAATAATAAAACTTTTTTTAACACACCCAATTATAAAATAAAATTGACGTGTTTCGGCGTTTTCATGAATTTCACCCTTAAAGGGGGTAAAGCACCCCTTACAAGAAAAATCAATAAATACACGTATCAAGTAATCCAATTTCGTAAATAATTTATATGTAAGGGTTTTTGAGGTCGCTGATTACGAATCCGTCATCAGATTTTCTTAATTCAAAATGGAGGATCCAATATGGCGGGCGAAAAAGTCAAAAAAGCATTAATTTTAATGACAAATTGTATACGAGGATTTTTAAGGTCGCTGATTACAAATCTGTTATCAATTTTTGAAAATTCAAATTATCCTGTGCTTTATAACCATACAGCCCCAAACCCCTAAAACCCAGACAGGCATTTAGCCTGTATTTTTCTAAATCAATCAACCCTAAATTCCTAACCCCAGTCATGCCAGAGGCCTGTGTTTTTTGACCGGTAAACCCCAAACTCCTAAACTCCAGACAGGCCAGAGACCTGCGCGTTATAACCATACAGCTTCAAACCTTTAAACATCAGACAGGGCGATTGCCTATGATTAAAACCGCACAACTCCTAAACTGCAGACAGATGAAAGGTCTATTCATTGTGGTATACTGGAAAACCGGTCTTATAATTAACTTATTTAAAAAATTACTGGTACAGTTCAACTTATGTATTTATTTATTTATTTATCTATTGATTAACAATAATCATTCTATTCTTACGTAAATAATAACAAAAATAAATTAATAAGTAGCCAAGGTTAATTAGTAATACAACAAATTGTTCTTTGGAATAAACTTTAATACGTTAGGAGAATTACATTCAATGAGTAAATCAAAACATTTACTACTAGAATCTGAAATATAATTATCAACATTTTTATAAATCAACACATCATTAAATGTTATCACGTATTTAACTGTATTAATTGTTTTCGTAGATTTATATAAATACACCACAACTTAATAATGCATCTGATTTAATTGTTTGTATAATGTGTATTTATTATTATATAAATTGTATCACTCATTGTAATAAAATTACTTATTATACGATTTGTAGTAATGATAATCATGAAAGAAGTGGGTTAAGCATAATGTGTTTTTGCACCACAAGCACGTTATGATAGCTCGTTTATAACAGATATCGCACTTCACGTTATCAGAGTTAAAACAAAATTCTTTTGAGTTCGGTCCTTCCTCTGGCCGTTTGTCAATGTAACCTGCTGCATACCAAGCGCATAAGAATGAATTTTTGAATCTAGGACTTGATAGTTGGTTATGTGTAAGTGATTGCATTTTAATAATGTTGTTTCTATCGTGTAAATTAACATCTTCGTTTAAGAGCAAGACGGCATCCGCAAAAATATGTGTCTGATGTTTAGAGGTTTGAAGCTGTATGGTTATAGCGCACAGCCCTCTGGCTTCTCTGAGGTTTAGGAGTTTGGGGTATGTTGGTTTAAAAAAACACAGGCTAAATGCCTGTTTGGGTTTTAGGGGTTTGGGGCCGTATGGTTATAAAGCACCGGATAATTCGAATTTTCAAAAATTGATAACAAATTTGTAATCAGCGACCTTAAAAATCCTCGTATACAATTTGTCATTAAAATTAAAACTTTTTTGATTTTTTTGCCCGCCATATTGGATCCTCCATTTTGAATTAAGAAAAACTGATGACGGATTCGTAATCAGCGACCTCAAAAACCCTTACATATAAATTATTTACGAAATTGGATTACGTGATACATGTATTTATTGATTTTTCTTGTAAGAGGTGCTTTACCCCCTTTAAGGGTGAAATTCATGAAAACGCCGAAACACGTCAATTTTATTTTTTAATTGGGTGTGTTAAAAAAAGTTTTATTATTTTTTTATGTTATTTTATAATTTTTTATTCCATAATTATGACCAAAAAAAAGGTGTTTTCACCCCCTAGAAAATAGGGGATGCAACCCCACTGCTTAAATCACTGTGGATTACTTGTCATTTGCACGAGAAATAATTTCCATTTTGTTTCATAAAAAAATATCAAGTTGAAGACGAGATATTTAGAAAAAACGAATTTTGGGGGTGAACTTTAGGGGTGGTTTTCACCCCTTGAAAATGCATATGGGCCGGTAAAAAAAAAACACGAGGCTAATATTTTTTTATACTCTACAACATATCCAAATTTCATCAAAATCGGCGTCTGACAACTCGTGTACTTTCCTTGTAAGAAGGATGTTAGGAACCGTTGTTCTAAATGACTAGTTCACAAGTTGTTTCATAGATGTTAATTTCTAGAAATTATTGAGAAATTTATTAGTTCTTATATATATTTGTGCTACTTTTATAAACACTTAAAAAACAATTCTTCAATTTCGTTCAGTAATCTGCGGTTTGTTGATCACCGTAGCCTTTATTGCGATTATCAAATTGCACAGAAGTGCTTATTAATAATCCGCATGATTTCGTACTTTATTAATTAGTGCGTCACTTCCTTTTTTAGATAGGTCGTTGCATTTAGTTTTTACTTTTCTCTAATACTGTCTGAGAATGCGTAAGAAAATTGAGTCACTAAAAGTTTTCAAGGAAAAATGGAAGACCATCATGGTAACTAAAAAGAGATAGAGTCGGATATAAATATTTTTCTAAAAAGAGTAGTGAAAAACCATCCGATAATTCTCATTCGTACCGAAGAGCTACACTTATAACTTTCATTTATAATCCTCTTTTTTGTACGGTCTGATGTTGGTTTTTTTTTAAATTTTTCATTTCCAATTTATTGATGGAAAATTTTCCACTTGCATTAAGAAAATTTTTCAGATTCCTCAGTTTATTGTGAATCATACTTACAGAAGTGAAAATGATTTAGACGTGAATGCATACACGCTAAAACATTGTATATTTATTTTTATTTGTCGATTTGCGCACCTTTGTAACGCGCACTTAAGCAGTACATACTTTCATAGAATATAATACACATTGTATTATTTTTATAAACGTGGTGTATATTATTTATGCGTTTATACACATTTACATAATTTCACTTCCGCATATATTCTCATCTAAATTGACAGAAAGATAACACGTCTGTTCCTGGGTTACATTAAATTACAAGCAAACAGAAAGAGAAAAATTAAAAGAGACTATCTACAAATTTCGAAATAAAAATTTTCTAGCCCATGCTTTAATTGTTCTATATAAAATTATAGAATATATATATATATATATATTGATATCAACGTTGTGATATCAAAGAAATCATTCAGAAAAGAAAAATCACAAAACGTCTGAGTTTACACAAAAATTGTATAAAAAAAGTAGCTGTTCTTCCGATTTCGGATATTCGAAAATACACTTCTGATAATAATTTACCATTGTAGTCAAAACAACATCTACGCAAGCAACCGAACCAAAAAGAGAAGCAAAAAAAAACCCCGTTTCGCAAATCAAAACAAGAACTAAAAATAAAAAACCAAATGAATGCAATTCTTTACTTCTTAGAAATTTAAATAATAATCTTCTGTATTTTTAAGAAGATGAATACAGCAAATCGCGATCACCACGGCTCAGTAACTAATGTTATAAGATAGGAAAATACCTGCAGGCATAAATCTATTATGCATTTTCTCCGCGTTTCGCGTTCAATTAAATAAAAAATGATTAGCGTCATCGCTATAGTTCACAGAAATATAGCAATCGTCGGTATTGTCATACTCCTCGAAGTTTTAATTCTTGTACGTCCTACCCACAATCTGTAGATCGTAGAGACGAACATACGTATGATACGGTTCGGTATTTCTGCCGGTAGATTGTAAAACTAGGTCTCGATGTTAATGGCCATATCGTATTATAAAAACTCCCTTTGCGGGATTTCGATAATAGATTAAGCCAATCATTATTTGCGTTTTCTTTAGTTTTACACGATAAATCTGTAGAAGGTATAAACAGAAATGGTACCCGATCCACGCCCGCTACTGTGGCCGCATCATGCACTCTAGTTCATTCCTCTCGATATTGCAACAACTGAAACCCCGCAAAATTTAATTATACCGCTGCTGTTGGTTAGCTAGCTGCACTTATTTTTAATATCGTAGATTAATGGATGACGCCTATACTCAGAATCAGAATGTACCAACAAACGTTACTCAAGCTATCACTTTTTATTTTTACGCCATCTCCGAGCGAAGTTGGGCGATCATCACAGCCATTCTTTATTTGTTCTTAAACGGATTTGTCAATTCTGCAGTTGTTTAACTGTATCAGCGGCGCATGTCTGCTCTCCATGACAACTTTCTTCTGCCTGGTCTGCGATGTCCTCCGATGACGCTATTTATGACGAGCTGTAATAAACTATACTTCTTTGGATTTCTGTTGATGTGTCCATAATATTTCGAATCTTCCAGACCGTATGTTGTGTAGTAGTTCAGTTTGTTTTGCCATTCTTCGTAGCATTTCTTTATTGGTTATATGGTCTATATACAAAATTTTTAAAATGCGACGATATATTCTATCCTTTTCTCCAACGTAGGTGTGAGATTCGAGCTCTCCATGCCATAAAATACATAGCCTCGTATTAGTCGCAATCTTAATTGCAGATTGATATCCTTCCTGATCATTAGGTTCAAGCTATCGGTACAAATTAAAAACATTTTATGCTGATTTAAGCCGTAGTCACACGCCTTATTTATCGTAGTTAGTTCAGCTGTACTGCTTCTGGAGGGGACTAAAATTTCGGTTCAATTATATTGAGCACGGCAAACATCGCTCCGAGCATATATCTGAATTCAGTTTATCTTAGATCCATCAGTATATATCAATGTAAAAACCGGGTTACAGAGTTTTGATATTATTAGTAAAATAAGACTTAATTATTGAGTAGTGTGCGTTGTTTAAATTATTGAACTTATTTACATTTACAGTTACATTTACATCTAAAAAGTTACAGTTATACTGAAGAACGCGAGGGTATTCACAGGGGTGAGAGTCTCGAGCTAAACTGATGATATATCGCATTCTTTTGGATAATAATGGTAGTTTTGAATCTTTCAACCACCGAATGTTCACAATTTCACCCACTAGTAGTAATGGGCTATGATTACGGTATTTAAGAATGAATTTATGGGTTGATATATTTATTTTGGAGAACAGTAGTGATAAGTTTGTCTTCGCCCGTAGACAAGGGACTAATACCCCAATCACGAATCTCAAGTCTCTGTACCATGTTCGACTTTTAAGACACTCAATAACAGCAAAACCATACAAGTATCTCTTGCAGGTTTATCTTTTTGTTTCCTTTAAAAATTTCGGCCATTTTTTTTATATTCGAGGTATAATTAAATTATTTAACTCCTCCTAAAGTGATACACGATCATTTAGTTTCAAAGTACTGCAGGAAATGATCGGTCCCAAAAATTAACAATAAAACGTTAAGATCCTAAATTTTTTGTATTGAACATTAGACTGGACATTTTTTACCTTCGCGCTCGCTGAACAAAAAAATATTACTGGAACTGTTTACAAGTAACTCCCGTGTACTGAATATCTACAACTGGAACGGGAAAAAAGTGAGAAAAATAGAAAGGAATAGTGAAAAGAATATTATATGGATAGGACGGAAAGAAGTTCAGGATTTTGAAATTTAAAACATTTTTTCCAAAATAAAAAACCGGAATTATTAAAAGTACAGTAATTCATTTATGTGCAAAATCAATTTGACGATTTTTATTTCAGTAAAATGCAAAACTTACTTTTAAGAATTATTTGATGGTTCGGCATTAATATTTCGGTTGACGCATACGCTATCGAAAACGTGATGATAAATGTGATACACGAGTGAAGAAACATCGTCGGGTTGCTAGAAATTTTCCATCGGAGAAGATATAAAATCGAGATATAACATCTGCGAACACTTTTTCTCTGAAACAAAATAGTTGAATCAACCATTTAATGTCGAGATAAATGCCGAAGGATACGATTATTGTATAACTGATAATGCCGCTTGTTATCAATGTGCCCTAAATGTCATCTCTTGAAAGTTTATGAACAGGTACGGCTGAAATTTGAAATTGTCGATACGTCCGATAAACTAAAAAAACAGGTTCCAATGAAGCAGCAGGTGCTGCAAATTAAATAAGCGTATAAAAATAAGCGATTAAATTGAAATAGCAACTTTTTTTATTTCGCGCTCTGATTAATTTTATTTCATTCCTCGAGTCGTAGTTATTAATTTTTAATAGCGGTATTTCCAGTGAGTAAAGAGATAAGTTTTACAGGCACTGTTCATTAGTGAAATATAATAAACACGTACGACTCCTGTTTTTAATAGCTGACAACCTAAAAACTTTGCGAATTCGGGTAGTCCAAAAGTTTAGAAGAAATACTATATTTACTACTATCAAATCGGCGATAGTTCCGGATTCTTAAAGCGTCAATTTCCGTTTAATTTCCGATACGTGCGAGGGGGGCTAGGACAAACGTCCATCTCGTTTAGTAAATTCTAGATCTTTTTTTCCCTCCCCCTCTGTGCCTAGCTTTCGCCGTCTTTGGCCAAAATTCTAGATCCTAGACATACAATCAATACCATTATGTGATTAATAAGAAATTTATTTACCTTTTTTTTTTTTTTTTTTTTGAATGGCGTGTGTAGCTGCCGGAACTATTACGACACCATCACGGTAAGATTGTTAAATGACGCGGAACAAACCAGTTGCATAGAGAAATTGGATAGTGTCTGCGATATTCGAAGACGAGTTAGCCAGAGATGAATGCAGAGTACTATGCGGAAATTAGAGCGGTGAAGGGCAAAAGAGGACACTCCAGTAGCAGGTGTTTCATTGAGGGAATAAACGGGGCATGCAGTAAGAGGTTCGAAGTTAGGTAAAAGATAGTTGTGTGTGAGAGAAATATGTCTGTTGCGAAGACTTGTAATAGCAACAAGATGGGTTTTAGGGATGTCCTAAAGGAGGAAAGCAGTGGTCAATACAATGTTTTATCTTCCTAAGAAAGCAAGCTTCAATCTTGCTTCCATCGGGATTGCACAGAAATTTCCAGAGACAATGTTATATCGGAGGAGAGAGGATGAGAACAGGGCACTGGGCATTACAGAGCTGACTTAGCGGCAGTGTCAGCTGAATCATTACCCACAAATTCAGTGTGGCCCGGTACCGACAGGAAACTAATCTGATGGAAGGACGATACGACTTGCGAGAATTAGGGATTAGATTTAAATTATCTATATTGTTTGGCAAAGAGTATCCAAAGCTGCGCGCAAATCAGGTACAATTAGAATATGACCGCTAAGCGGAGGGCATTGTGAACGGAACAATGGTCATGCAGCCGGTAGGACGACAAAACCAGGTCAAAGTAAAAGGAACAAGCGATAGAGGACGATTTGAAACCAGGGCACGATAGTCCCCTAATAAAACTTGGTACTTAAGGTACGGTAGACTCGCGGTTATCTGGATCGCGTTTATCCGGACTCCGTATTATCCGGATCGATTTTCAAAAAAAAAGAAAAAGAAAAATCAAAGCGCTTTTATAAAATCCACAGCTATATGCAGTACGTATCTGAATATTTGTTTGTATTCGCTGCAAATGAAGATGCTGTCTGTGGCCATAATGTACTGTGACTCATAGTGATTGTAATGTGAGAACTGCCATTTAAAATCATTGCTCGATATTATCACTTGGTTATCTGAGGGATGGGAAGAGATTAGTTCTGTAGCACTAGTGCGATCGTGGAAAATATTATTAGATCATAAAGTCAGTTATAAATGGGATTAAAATTGACAAACAATGTGATTTGGACAGTTAATATACTTCAGGATTTGAAACGGGTAATACGGATGACGTTATAGAATGGATAGACAGCGACAAGATAGAAGAAACGGCAGGTGAAGATATTGTAGCCATGGTACTTAACGAGGATCCAACTGAAAAAAATATGGATAACAAGCCCCCTTCCTTAAAGTGTTATACCACAAGATGAAGGGGACTGAAGGCGATCGAAGTAGCGCTGGAATGTAACTCAACAGGAAGAAGCGTCACCGGCTGATATCATTTGTTTACACAAGTGGCAAGATACGAGTATATCGGCAAGGAAGAAAATGCGGTTAATTTTCATGTATACTTTTTTATAGGATAAGTTAATTTTCATTTAATTTGCAGTATTTAATCTTGAACTGTAGCGTATCCGGATTTTTTATTATCTGGACCGGCTGGCCGCCCAATTAATCTGGATAACCGCCAGTCCATTGTATTTTAATGTCGAATTGGTCAAAGGTCCAAGATTTTGAGGATTATTTTCGAAAATAGCTCTCGCGTATATACTTAGTTTAAAATCGAATCGGCTACCAGAAAATAAAGAAATTTATTTTATTCTTCCTTGATGATATAGTTTAGCTGAAAATATATCTTATACTTCAACTTGACAAATCGCGATGAAGAGTAGTAGTTCATTAGCTTTCGAACGAGATGTCACACACAGTTCGATAGACTAAAAATTTATTCAGCTCGAGTAATTTTTTGAATAGTAGTAACGCTGACTCCTGTCATAGATAAAAAAAACAATTTTTTTTTAGCAACCTTCGCTTAACACACGTGATACATTCATTCAACCTATTTCTCGGGTACTGTTTTTTTAACCATCGCCCTTATTTTGCTAATCTCGTCACCATGTTCATGATCGCAACATTGAACTAATGAAGCCCTTACAGTCCCGACTTAGGGCCATGCAATTATTGTGTTTTCCAAAAATTAAAAAAAAAAAAAATAAATAATTACGCTGGTGCCGATTTTGGTCAGTTTAAGAAATTGTGACCATACTACCAAAGCTGAATTTCGAAAAACAATACTCCAGAAATAAGCCTAACGAATGCATTAGAATGTTAACGGCAGTGGAAGTCGCTTGCTTCGAAAAGGAAAGACATTATTGATAGTGAGTCCGAGAAAAATTCATTTTTAATACACCATTTTGTACCAAAAAAAAAAAAAAAAATCTGTTTTTCTATTTATGATAGGGCTCAGCGATTCCAAAAATTACACCCAATTTTTCTAATGAATGTTATTTTAGACTTGACGAAATTATTTCACTCCTATTACTTTCGATGATGTAACTTCTTTTTCATTTTCGATTTCGATTGAATATAATTTTATAAGTAACTTTAGAAATTAAAAAGTATTTTCGTATTTGCAAAGAAGCAGATTGAACGCGCGTAGCTTTCGAATATAAATTTTTTTTGTATTTTTTTCATTGCACTAATTATGAAAAATGTTTCGAGCGAGCTTTTGTAAAAGGTGTACGTTAAAGAATACAAAGCAATCGCCGAAAGCGGCTACGAAAGCAAAATTAAATTCTAAACAGTATCGATATGGTGCAACCTAATGGTAAAAATATTCATCGAAAATGCGCCTCGTGGTTTTTTAATGAACACTACGAATTTCGCCGTTATATTGTTTTAAATTCCCGCCGAAAGTATGCGTTATCACTGTGTGCTGGTACATTTTTGCGGCTGTTGTATTTCTTTCTAGTTTCAGCATTATTAAGACATCTCCCCGTTTTACTAGCGGGGTTAATTTGGGAGTGTGACCGGCAACCGATATGTAATTCTTAAAACACATTTTGGACTATGGGAACTAACCGATGCATTCCGGCTGTTCAGGTAAAGGTTTTTTCAGAGAATGTCATATGCTCGAAGGAATACAAACCGGAGTTAAAGGCAATTGTTTTCGTTTTTAGTCGCTACAGCAATGCCTCAATGTGCGCATCTCGAAAATGTGTCCATCTGTTTCCTGTATCTGTATTCTTGACGACAACCATGTGTTCGAAAGAACAGTGCTCGGCTTGGTGCGCAACAGAAGAATAAGAAATGAAACGAAAGATTAACAACCGTTTCGCCGCTCTTTGTATTTACATACGCATAGTTTTAACGATGATCCCCGTAGAACCTACCGTCATCGTGTTTAAGTTGACGACAGGCAGAGATGAAGGACACAATGAATGACAAAGTGCTGCAAATAATCGGCCTCTTCTTCGAAGCTCCTGCCGGTGTAATGGCGAGCATCCCGCAGTTCAACATTTTGCCGAACTAACCTATTCGTCAAGCGACGTCAACGGAGCCCGAAGTTCCTCACACACCGAAACAGTGAGCCAGTTGTACCAAAATTTCAAACGTTTTCTGATTACTGCATTTTTGTTTTCACGCGATAAATTACTGATACACCGCAGCTAATTGTTCATTAATTTCTGAGAAGGATAATCTATGTAAATTTTATAACACGGAACATAGTCGGGGCTACAGGGTTTATGTACAGACCAAAAAAAGATAGTTAGAATGTATTTCTATTATGTATATTTTTTTTTTTCGCAACTAATCTTTGCTTTGGCGATAATTTTTAGCTAGTTACGAAAACCAAAAATAAATACAATTTCGGCAATGGAAAAAGAAAATGAAAATAAAACTCTGGTGTTAGTGGCCGAATAGTTTAAAACCGAACCAAAAAAAAAAAAAGAGCATGATTTCATTTTTTTTATTTTTGTGAAAAAAAAACGAATGTTTTTATTGAAGCGATTAAAAATTGCCGCTAATTTACCTGAAATTTTTTGTCGCTAGATTTTGTAGTCGAGCGAGAAATGTTCTTTCCGGTAAGTTTTTGAAAATTCTGTCGCCCCAGTTTTATTTCAGGTTTTTGCGGCTGCAAATTTGATCAAAAATAAACATCAGTTTGTTATAACTTATGCTAATCATTAGCAAGGTGTATAATCGAAAAAAATCATGTGACGTTTTAGCAACCATTTAGATGCAACATTTTCATTAATACTTGTAATAATTTTTTTTTTTTTTTTTCGGATTATGTCATAAGCCGATTCTTGTATAGAAATTAGCAAGTGAGAATCTTTGAGGGGGTTTCCCGAAGAGATAGTTTTTTAAAGTTCATACAGCAGACTCGGTTTTAATTGACTATTCATTTTTCCTAAAATGAAGTAAACGTCTTATAGGCTAAGAGAAAAAAAAGAAAAAGTAGCAATGTTACAGGTTTTGTTTGGGAATGATAGAAATAATAAGTTCAGTCAAGCATGATGTGTCATATGTAAATTAACGATAACTATATTTTATATTTACATAATACTAAATTCAAAAAAAAAGAGAGAGGACGGTAATTTTTTTGCGATTTTTTGAAATTATCGCCATCTCGAAAATTTCGTTAAGAAAATGAAATACGGTTTCGAACCCAACAAATAGAGTGACTGCTCAATTGATATATCACATGCCCGAGAAAAAAAAAAAATTTTCAAAAATTTCGAGCATTCCGCGCCTCCTGGAGACTAATTTTGACTTTCGAAACCCGGATGCTCCAAACTAGAAAAATATACGGGGATGTACATATTTTTAACCTTTCTCAAAATTTTTAGCTATAATACTCAAAGGGGAGACTACATATCAGTTCTCGCGCTTTTTCGAACTTTCCGTTAACTTTGAAAATTTCGTTAAGGAAATTAAATACGGTTTTGTTCCCGACAAATAGCGTTCTTTCCATTGATATATCACATAACCGGGGAAAAAATATTTTTTTGAAACTTTTCGGCGCCCCAAGGGTCCGGTTTTAAAGTTGGAATCTCGGATGTTCCAAAGTAAAGGAATAGACAGGGATGCGCATTTTTTTAACCTTGTTCAACATTTTTAGCTATAATACCTGAACCACAAGCGGGGGCTGCACGTTATTTTTCGTGCTTTTTTGAACTTTCTGTAAAATTCCAATATTTCGTTAAGAAAATGAAATACCGGTGGTCCATTCCCGACAAATAGCACTCCTTCCAACAATATATCATATGTAGGGGAAAAAAATATTTTTTTCCAAAATTTCGAGCTTTCAGAGCTATCATATAAATAATTTTCACGTTTATCGTTACCATAAGAAAATTAAAAGCAGAAATTTGTTAAATTCTAATAATCTCTTATTGTGGACAGTTATAATTAATTTTAAATTACAGTATCATCGTAATGCAGTCTCACATATTGTTCAGAAAATATTTCTCCAATTATTTCAAAAACAAAAAAAAAATCGTTAAAATCAATCTTTAAATAAAAATTGATCTCTACTCGTATTAATGTAACTTGTATTATTATTTGCAACATGCGCTATTATTTGTTACTAATTAAAATATACACTATTATAAATTACTCTATTATTTATTGAAAATGTACATATTGCCATGGTTAGTAATGTCTTTTTTATTTTTGTTCTTTTTTATAGTATCAAGAAAGTTAACCAGCCCTTTTTCAAGTATTTATTTTTAAAAAAATGTACTTGCAGACAATTTTTGTTATTTCCACTTTTCTCTAAAAACCGAATTTTTTTCTTTTTTATAATTGTTTTCTCGCATCAGTAAAACTATTTAAGGAAGAGTACTTACTTTTGAACCGTTTTAATCAAATCAAAATTGTTTAATCGAGGCATAATAAGGTAGTCAAAAGTACAATAAAACACTCTGAAAAGCACATTCGCGAAAAATATAATGCACGATGATGACTCACGCAAATGACAACATTTGCGCGTGTATTAGTGCGTTCGCAACTCCAAACATCATTCTTATGTTCCGCCCTTCTCCTCACTATCAGTTTCAATCTTACTCCATTCCTAACTGGCACGCCTTATGTAAAAGAACTACAGTTTTTACATTAGTTTCATCAGTGTTTTATGATTGTATTAATATATACAGTATATGCTAATACTACGCTACCTGATGCATATTTGTGAAAATTAAATAAATTGAAAAATATATATATCGCAATTGTAGGGGAACTTTCAGCTAGTTTAAATTTAAAAATTCAAACGAAACAAAATTATTTTAGACTAAGGTAATATGTACTAGCAAGATCAGGGGATCAGAGATTAAATGAATATCGTATCGATAAGTAAAGATGACCTTATATCAGAGTGCAGATGTAAGCGAAAAAAGGAAACGCAATGATATAAGTGATAACTAAAAATGGAAATCACCAGCAGGAGGGGGAATTAGGCAACGCAAAAAACAAACTAAATGTCTCTTTTTAAAAATTCATTCTTCCCTTGGTCATCTCAGGGGATATATGTTTTTTTCTAGAGTTTGTTTTGTATTGTTGTTTGAAAAACCGTTTTATAATATTTTGCACTTCTAAGTTTTTTTTGAACCTTTTTTTTTTTTTTCATCCTTCTTTTTAATCATAAACTCGTTCAGTAAATTAAAAAAAAAAAAAATCGAAAATATAACAACAATATGTTACTGATTTAATTATTCAACAAAATCGTTCCGTAGTGCATAATAAATAGTCCTAATTTTTCCAAGTTGTTCTCCTCCGCATCTCGATTATGAAATTATTTCATCTACTGCGAATAGAAAAGAAATAAAAGGATAGGTTTCTTCAAGTGACGCTGCGTACACAATAACTCTGAGCGACCTGAATGACAATCAGAATATTTAGAATACATACACGTCTGCCTATGTCCTATACAGAATGAAAAAAAACATGACGTAAAAAATCTTCAACGTACACAATGTGCACCATATCTGATAATAAAATCATCCCTCACTGTATCAACAAACTACTATTAAGTAACGAAAAATCAAACCAAACACTTTTTTCCATCTTTTACTCTTTGATTTTTTTCTCTGTCTTTTTACGAGTCTCCTTTTTCAACATACCTGTTTACTTTTTTATTATTTTCCGGTCGGAAATAACGAATTTAAATTCAATATCAGTTGTCGAGCAAGTCACAGTTATATTAAATAATAAAAATAATTCTATGAAAAAAAAATAAAGTAAATAAAAAAAACTGACCCTTATAATTATGTAAATCCATTATCGTTGGGCAATTTTTCGTATTGTCCCGCTGGAACATAATGAAATGACCTTCGTAAGAAAACCTATATAATAGCATGACTTTGGACAATAACATGGCAGCACCATTCAGGCATCGTGTGTTTACTTTATGGAACACTAGCGTGAATAAACGAATAATTTTAATTTCTTTCCTTTTCGGCTATTTCAATTCTTTTTTAAATATATAATTTTTACGCTAATTATTTAAATGAGTAGTATACTTTAAAAATTACTAATTTGCCTTCTACCACATCGTGAATATTTATCTTTAGTACGTTTTTAATAGTCTTCATTTTCCATGAAATAAATGAGTTATTAAAATAAAAAATTATTAGGAGACGAATTTTTTTTTTTTTCTGTTATTAATCGTGTTTAAGAAAAAATCGAATTAATTAATTCGATCCGGTTTTGTTTCTTTTAACGACTTTTATAAAAAGAGTGTCGACATGCCCCTCTTTTTAAAAAAAATAAATATTTGAGTAGGTGATCTAAGCTCATGTAGTTGGTTCAGTGCTGACACCGAACCCATTTATAAAATTTTAAAAAAAATAAATAAATAAATTGTATCTCGACTCATGTGAGAAATTTCAGAAATATATCTGGCGCGATAACTGTAATGAATTAACGATTATTATCAGTTTCCCTGATTTTTGTCACAAATAACATATAAGCTACGTTCTTACGTTCAATTAAATTATGACAGGATCTGATTATCCCTTCGAAAAAGCGGAATATAGTGACCATTTTATCATCATTTATCTCAAGGAAGGATACAAACTGCATCATGTTCTATCAGACACTTCGGTCACTATTTTTATATTTCGAAGTTAAATCTTTACTAAAAAACTACTTTATGCTGTAATTACAAAGCTTCGATGCAGTGTAGCATTATAGTGAATGTCGTATCCAAATGGTCCAGCATCAAACTTAATAACGTAATCTCTTTTATCCTAATACATCGAGCTGTTTACAACAGGCCTAGTTATTGCAGATTTGAGATTTACAAACATCACTTTTTCAGTGTTATCGTATATTTTTGCATAAAATTGACAGGTTTTACTTTGCTTATTTAAATTATTTGTTTATTATTTATTTTGTACATCATGAATATATTTATTTATAAATTTATGTATAGCGTGTGTGCGCGTATATAAATAAATGTAAGTATCTCTATAATAAAGCGCCAAGGAAATAAATAGACGAAAAATCGGAAAAAAATAAACGAAAAATCAAAAAAAAGTCCTAAGACCGTTCTATGGCACTTAGAAAGCTAATTTTTTTTTAATCGACAGCTCCAGGTCAGTGGCGTTTAGGGAAATTATAAAATGTTCAAAATTTTCATACCTTGGGGCTCAAAATAAGCAATGAATCAAATTTTTCTTCCACCATAGACGAAAATAAGACAAAAGACGAAAAATCAAAAAAAAGTCCTGAGATCGTTCTATGCCACTTAGAAAGCTAATTTTTTTTTTAATCGACAGTTTCAATTCAGTGGTTTTTAGGAAAAATATAGAGGGTCCAAAATTTTTATACCTTGGGGCTCAAAACGAGCAATGAATCAAATTTTTCTTCCACCATAGACGAAAATAAGACAGAAGACCAAAAATGAAAAAAAAATCCTGAGCCCGTTCTATAGCATTTAGAAAGCTGATTTTTTTTTTAATCCACAGCTTCAAGTCAGTCGCTTTTAGGAAAATTATAAAATGTTTAAAATTTTCATACCTAGGGGCTCAAAACGAGCGATGTATCAAATTTTTCTACCAAAATAGAAGAAAATAAGACAAAGACCAAAAATTACAAAAAAGTCCTGAGGCCGTTCTATGGCATTTAGGAAGTTAATTTTTTTTTTAATCGACAGCTCCAGGTCGGTAGCATTTAGGAAAAATATAAAGTGCTCAAAATTTTCATACCTTGGGGCTCAAAACAAAAAGGGCATAGATCAGCGCTAATTTAATAAGATCATTACCAATCACATGAAAACGCGGTACTACTATATTTACCTACGCAGTACCGCGCTTCCACCCACCCAACAACCGTTACTGGTTTTTCGTTCGTCGTGTATTACTCATAGTGGACAAAGACGAAACATATTTTGTTAACGATTCTTCTTTTGTTTCCTCTACGGTGTATTATTGGTGTATTTTTAAATCTGAAAAACGACGTTGTAATTTTGAAGTTGTGATCGGCACAAACTGAAGAAATAAGCAAACTAACGTATTTGCAATTCTACGAACAGTATTGTGATAGTGGAAAGATAAATATAGAGACTGGTCGCAATCTTTTTATAAAAAGGGTTCGAGGAGTATGTGTTTTTCGAAAGTGGTCCGAGTTACTCAAAATTTTTATTAGAAATTGGTGAAGGAAAAATGCCAGAGACTTTGTATGACGAAGAAAATGGAATCCCATTAAATTTCCCCGATTTAAAAATGTTTACTTCACTTGATGAAATGATTGATCACATTTATCTCGATGATGTTCTATCAATTTTTTCTAAAATGTCCAAAAGATGTATTTTATCATCAACGAATAAAAACAACAGATTGATAATAGGGAAAAAAATTTCTGGAGATGAAATAAATTTATATAGTGCTGATACAACTCTGATTGATGAAAAAGAAACAAATAGAGATTCCACACATTTATGTACTGAAATTTTAAACAAAATGTCAGACCCAGGAGTTCCAAATCACAAAATTACTATAAAAATTGGAGCGATTTGTATCCTCATCAGAAATTTGAATTTCGAAGAAGGTCTGGTGAATGGAAGAAAAGTCGTCATTAAATCTGTTAAAGGTTTCATAATTGAAGTATTTCGTCCGGAAAATGAATGTAAGACGTTTCTAATTTCTAGGAGCAGTTTCAAATTTATAGCTGGCGACACTGGCATTTAGATTTTAAGAAGGCAGTTTCCTATCAAGTTAGCCTTTGCCATTACCATTAACAAAGCTCCGGGTGAAACATTGGATTTCGCCGCTGTTGATTTGAGGGATAATGTCTACTCATGGGCAATTGTATGTTGCCTTGAGTCGAGTGAGAACATCGAAAAATATATGCATTTTGAGCCTGGGTCACGACGAAACTCTCACAAAACGGGGGTTTGGGGGCGGATCTGGGTGGGGGGTTGGGCCGCGAAGCGGCCAGGGGGAAAGCCCCCTAGTATATATATACATATATATATATATATATATATTAAAAAATATGTAATCACGTGCTTTATGTATTAATGACTATGACCTTCTGACGTCAAGGGTAATATGAAATACAGTCAATTGAAATCAACTCTCTTCTATATGAATTACAGAAAAACTAGCACCTGTGAGTCCGGAGGGTTTTTTCATAGTAAGATTCTAAGGATCGAATTTACATATACATATATTGTGTGTATATATTCTTTTACGTATATGTGCATAATATAAATATACTCGATCGCTTATTTACCCTTAAATAATTCGTATGTACACCCCGCTCTCGTTTAAAAATAATAAATGCATTACAATCTTTATAAATCAACAAAAAAATTACTCGGTTGTATATATATATATATATATGTGTGTGTGTGTGTGTGCGTGTGTATATATATTTTTATATATATATATATATATATATATATATGTATGTATATATTAAAAAACTTAAATATCAAAGCAAATTCCACACGTAATGAAATTGTTTTTATAGCATACCATCTAGTTTCTCTTTGCAACGATATACGATGTAATTAAAGCTAGAAATCAATAAACTTACAATTGCTAACAAAATATCCAATTCAAAAGTATAACTCTAAAAACGATTGAATATTATTTAAATAAACTTCCAAACAACCAAGTTGACTGTCAAGTTGTAATACGTAATTTTTCGGTACGTCAAGCACCGGCGAACGAGGCATCAAATTTTTCTAACAACACTAAGGTACCGTTGTCTCAATAGCACAGTTTTTCTTAAACGGTCACACTGTGCGAAATGATGGAACAGTCGGAATAAAAGAGTTGAGTTCCTAAGAAAGATCAAATCTTCAACTAAGGGAAGAAGACACTTTTCATAGCGAATTACATATCATGAATGATCTTGACGAGTTAACATTCTACTGTTAGCTTAACACATCCATTTCCAACTATTAAACACATCTTCAATAAATGCTACTTAATCAGGTGGACTCTAAAAAATCCTTCGGAATAACGAATAGTTTAAATCGCTAATCTTAGCTTTCGTGCTTTCACATACATTGAAAATTTTAATCCAACAAACTTAATATAAAGTAGATGCAGATAATAACGCCACCTTAAGCTTTTTGAATTTTTTTAAAGAAGGGGAAGAGGTTTAAAAAAAGAGGTGGTCCATCACATTTTAAGGTGACCTATTACCTACTTTTAAAAAATCCCAACCCCCTACCCCTTCATCCATTCACCCGAGAAACGATTGCAGAAAGTACTATGATGTGGCGTAATTACCTGTATAGTGCAGGTAATTACGCCACATCAATTTATTGCGTGTTTTGACGTATATAGGTCGCATAGGCGGAACTGAGGAGACTAATCTTCCCCTTAAAATATGTAGGCGATAGCCTTTATCATCCATGTTGTAGAGTACTTGTAGTCTATCGAAAAGATCAGTTCTCTGCAGCACTTTATTTAAAGATGCAAAATGAGTTGTGACTGGCGCTCGATTCAACTTCTGCGCTTTAGCAGGATTCAAATTTTGACTTTTTCATAAAGAAATTTGATCTTGACATCTGCACATAAAATTTTCAAACCAATATCGATTCACTGCTTCTTCCGATTCTCGAAATGGATTTGAAATGCTGTTTTCTCTTCAGTATCGATAAACACTAATTCGTAAAGTTTTCGATGTCAACGGATATATCGGCTGATCGTTTGATTTTTTCGCATAATTCATTTTCTTCAGCTTCACCTAGGACAGGTTTACATTAATTTTCTTCAGCTTCACTTAGGACAGGTTTACGATCAGTTCGTCGCGGAATTTTAAAAACCGCACTTGCCTTAGTTACGAACATTACGTTATCCTTTACACTTGTAAGCACTTTTTTAAGATCATCTTCTGTCCATTTCCTCCCCGACACTTGTAATTCGACTAGCAATTATTGCAATACTATCTAATGAAGTCACAAAATATGTATTTACGAAAACTCGCAAAGCATCTACACGAACACTGGAAAAACAAAAATTTTAAAAATGGCGTTACTACCTGCATTTGATTTTTTACAGAAAAAAGAAACATTTTTTGCAATAAAAAACTGGCCAAAATTTTAAAATCTACATTTTAAAATTCTCTTTAAAAATCGTCAGTTTAAACATTTTTTATTGACGCTATCAGTTGGCGATCATTGACACAGAAACGAAGTAATATTTTTGGTTATGCCTTTTCAGTTCAAATGATTACCATAGGTCGGTAGATTTTTAAATGAACAAGCTTATATTTGAAAATGTCTTAGTGCCGATGACGCAGCATATAGGAACGGTCGTTTAACGAAATTTACCTCATTCTAAATGAAATATTGAGCGGTGGTGTAATTAGCTGCTATGGCGTTATTCATTGCAAACACCTTATATTATCAGCCATTATAGGCAGTCACATATGATCATTCTATATACAAAAAAGTTTTCTCACTTATCGATGTCTTTTTTTTTTCTTTTTCTGATTTTATTTTATAACATAAAAATTGTAAAATATTTCAATACTAATCAAAATTAAAACGAAAGCACCCAAATAGCATTTTTGATAGTTTATCAAGTAATAAAGCTACGTGGGTGCGATTGAAGCGAACGAGAGACTAAATCGCCATAAGAAAAATAATAATAATAACAATAACTATAAAAAAACATATATATTTCTCTCCTTCTGTGTATCAAGGCGATTTCGGGTATTTATCTTTTTTTTTTTTTTTTTACATTTACCCAACACAAAGGACTAACAAATGATGAAACGTAGGGATTTGAAAGTTATATCAGGAAGCGATTAGAAACAGAAGAAATGAAGGTAGCCAATACAGGAACAACAGAAGGAGAAGGAAGAGCAAGAATGTAGTGGGCACAGTAAGGGGTCGGGAGGCCAAGACCAAGCAAATTAGAATAAAGGACTGCGCGTTCCGAGGAGATAGAAGAGCATTCGAATAAAAGGTGATTTACATCACAGGTCAAATTTAAGATAGGAGGATGGAAGGGACATAAGGGAGACTGAACAATATTGAAACGAAAGAGGCAGGCAGGAAGCAGACTGTGATTAAAGGGGAGGCGAATTATGGAAGAAATAACAGAACGGCTGATGCAGGGAAAATTATTAAAACAAGAAGAAGAGGGTAGAAGAGAGAGTTGTATAGCAAGGTAAAAGGAGTTAGGATTGGAGAAAAGAGACGGATAAAGATCAGTCCAAAAGTCATGGTGAAAACGATAAGAGAGAGGACAAAGACATTGGGAAGGAAATCTGTCTATGAAACGGCCATTTACTGCAGTTAGACATGCCAAAGAATCAGCAAGATCGTTACCAACGATACCGTAGTGGCCCGGAATCCAGAGCAGGTCAATTAGGATAGGACGGGATGTTAATAAATTATAAATTAAGGAACGAATATAAAGAATAATAGGATCTGACGAGGGTTTAGGCAAGAGAGATGAAATGGCTAATAAAACGCTTTTCGAATCGAAGCATGTAACGAATTTCGATAAATCGGATGTTGAGGATATAAAAAAGATAGCACGTAAAATAGCCATGGATTCGGCTAAAAAGATAGAAGAAAAGGAAGGAAGTTGAGAAGACTCAGAACAGTTGATATCAGGAAGAATAAAACTGTCGACCCGCATTTTCAAATATTCAATATAAAATTTTATAATTATCTGCAAAACGCTAATGACCTTGTAGTCCAAAAGCGACTTGTAAATATAATAAATAAATAAATAAATAAAACTGTTGACCGGTATATGTTTTGTTTTTTTATAACGTCGAAACAACGGGATTATTTTTAAAACATGTCTCGGTTAATATTAAATTATTAGAGCTTTTGAACCGATTAATTGCTCGTTTAATATAATGTTACAAAATAAATGAAATCACAAACATTAATCAACATTAAAAAATTATCATTAAAAATGCTGACTAATTTAAGATGACTGCAGTGTAATCATAGCGTTGAGTCATCTCCGAAATTGGTAGGCATTTTTAATTATTAATGTGTATGTTAATTTAATCTAGTCTTTAATATGCTGTTCATTACGGAGCATCGAATTATTTGTTCAATGTTATGTAAATCAATTTTGTCATTGCACATTTGGTACCTGAGTGTCGATATTTATGGTATTCAAATATATGGAACGTTCAGAGTAAATATGTTCAGCGTGGAATTCTGCGTATGACCGTATTAAAAATAACCAGTGCACGCGTGATGAAAAGAAAAAGAGAACAAAGAGGAATTTTAATTCCATTTCACTCGACAACGGTTAATTTTATTACGTTTCCGAATGGAGACGAATCCCCGTGAACCAGCTGAGGGATTTATTTTTTTTAGAACATCTCGAAACTTTATTAAATTCCAAAAAGCGTTTTACATCGTTCAGTTCGTTGGAATCATTTTTGGCAACATTTCTTTATTACGAATTTTTCTGTTCATCGTACAATAATTTGTTGATATTATTGCCGTCTGCATGTATGTTTCATTTTTTTTTCCAACTAGAGAAACTCATTAAAAAAAAAAAAAAAAAAAAAAAAAAAAAGTAATAATAATAAGAAAAAGAAGTGTTCAAAGAACGTGCGCTGGATACGATGAAAGATGCCTATCTGGGGAAGCTAGCTGAAACATTCGGTCGAAGATTAAAGCGGGCATGTTGATGACGGTAATTAGAACGCTAGTGCGGAAATAGGAAGCTCGATGCGGTGATATCCTGTTGAATAAGAAGTCATCGTGGATAGAAAAAAGGAGAAAATTAACAAGAGATTTGGTAGGCGAGCGAGCGCATACCGGTGCATCTCGTTCTTGCCTGCATGGCGTGCTTGTAATTTGTCATAGTCTACGGCGGGACGTTTGTCGCCAGATCGTTACGCTGCCGCCGCACTGATCATAACGATAATATAATTTATTTTTTTCTCTTTTTTCACTTCATTTTTTTCTCCATTTTCAATTTTTTCTTATTTAATTCGTTTTCCGTTATTTTCTCAACTTTACCGGTGTTCTCGAGGCAAGCGGTGATTTCAGAAATAAAAATTTCTCCGCTGTCTGATCGAACGTCACTCTTAAACTTCAACATATAAGAGTATTTTCAATCGAGTTCCATAATTTAAAGAAAAAACGAATTTCCAGATACCTTTAATCTGTTAATCGCCCTATTAATTTACATAAAAACGTGCCGTATCGAGAAAAAAAGCATACCAGCGAAATAAAAAATAAATAAAACTGAGTTGTTCGCTATTTTTCAATTTTTTCGAAGTAAAGCTAAATTAACCGTTGTCACTTTCGGGAAAAAAAAAAAAAAAATTCTGAAGCGTTATATCGGATTTTCTATAACTGTTCTAATTAAAATTTTTCGTATTTCCCTGCAGACACAAACCGAAGCAGCTCCACGTGTAATTATCGAAACGGAATTAAACATATTTATGCCTTTTCTGTTGCATTCGATAGAATTTCTCAGTTATAGGTAAAACTATTAGGTTGGTGCATGGAGCATAACATACCTCAACGGAGTGTTAGAAATGTCTGATGATAGCGCGATATCCCAGAGTCATTATGAGTCAGTGACAGTATTACTAACATGTAAACGAAATCTTACTTTCTGATACGCGTACAAAGTTTTTCTGATTTATTGTTGTTGATTTTTTTTTTTTTTTTATGAGAGACATAAGAACAGCGACATTTTCCTTCATAAATAATCCGAAAAAGAGTTTTTAGTTAAAAAAATATTAAAGGAACCAATGTAGTGTCGGAACGGTGAAAAGGGGGTAGAGATTCAAGAGGAAGTAAGTCTTTGTTTTAGCAAAAAACTTCTACGATATGCTCAAATTGCTCCGAAATGATTATCATCATAGGGATCTTCCACAAAAGGTTTTGCTGATTTTATTCCTGACTGCATCAAATTACTAGAGAATGCAACCAATTAACCGCCACAGTTTGTTTAATAATCAAATGCAGTTTTAAAATACCTCAGGCATTGAAAGTAACAGTCTTTTGCTTACTTCCGTCGATTTTTGATCCTCAGATAAACAACTATACAGATTGCAGCACGGACCGGATCAACTTTGAAATACTTTATAGAAATATTTTTGGCAACTCACCGTACAACCCAAAACTGGTATCAAACGTAACATCTCATAAATTTAACTCGTTTTAAATATAATAAGAAAAAGACCGCCAGTCCCGCTGAAGTACCGAAATAATTCCTAAATTGATGTACGTTGCTTGTTACATAAAACTTCGATATGTTTCTACGACCCCGTATCTCTTTAAATTAACTCAATCCGGCTGAATGCCCCTAGTACCATATTATATCTAATGTTAATGAGATTTGCTCATCACAAAATTTTTTTTTTTGGAATATCCGATTTCTTTCTATTCTGCGTAATCATCATTTTTTCCCCCCTTGCTTATCTTAATATTTTAATTACGCGTTAAAAGAACATAACCTCTACCGTCACTCGGCAGAAAGAGACATACACGGAGAAAACTGGGAAAGAGAGAAAATAGAACCGCCTAAATAAAAAAGAATGAAAATAAATATGTAAATTCTAAATGACGGGGAACGAAATAATGTGCGGAGAAAGGGAAGAAAAAAGAAAATGTTTAAAAAAATCATCTGCGGCGCGCTATGAATTTTTGTTCAGAATATCAGGAGACACGAAGTAAAAATTTTCATCCGAAACTGATACAATCATTCTGCACCGATAACCTTTACGTTTTCTTCGCAAATTGTCAAGCTGAGTGAACGAATAGATGCTGAAAATTTCAACATTATCATGATTTTCTCATCTCTGCGGACAAAGCAGTCTCGTATAAATAGAATATTTAAAATGTAAAGAAGATTTCAATCGAAGTTCGAGGAGTCAACGGAAAAGATGTATAGGGAGCTTCAAAGGCACTATTTCCGAAATATTTTTCAAAACGAACGAAAAAAAATTTGTTTTTTTTTAGTGCACTTTAATCAATTTGAAAAAAATGATTATTTATCGCAGATGCCAATTACCATTAAATTTCATATAATTTTTTTGTAATCCATTCTTATTAATCGATTGTAAAAACTTAAAACAACATATATCACTTAACGCGATATGTTAATTGAAATTTGAATAAGAATTAAATAATCACATAGGCATCTTGTTGTTCAATAGCCTATTTTATGTTCTTGCCTGTATTAAAAATTCAGTTCTTTATATTTCAAATTAATACGAAAATGTGAAAAAAAATGAATTATTAAAATAAAAATACCAATACGTTTCCGTGAACCAAATGAATTCACAGCTGAAATAAGGAAAGGAGTTGGGTAAGGCTGTCCCCTTTCACCGTATCTGTTCAATAAATGTATAAAAGGCCAACAACCAAAATGATGAAAAAAATTTAAAAATGTACAATAAGCGAATAAAACATAAACCCACTCTGCATACATTTTGCTGATGACAGTAAAAAAAAAAAAAAAAAAAAATATACATATACATATATGAATAAAATATTAACAGTTTTAACAGAATTAACTAAATAGAAAATAAATAATAATAAAAACGAAACAATGATAACGAGGATATTAGTAAATACTTATCAAATGAAAAGGCAAACATAAAAATCGATAATACCGAATTAGAGAAAGTAACAGATGTATTATCTAGGAAGTGTAACAACAAATAAATAATAGAAGCATAGCAGATGTTTAAAAAAGAAGAGGACAGGCTAAATGTGCATTTAGTATTTGATAAAAAACACACGTTTAAATGTGCACAATTACAGTGGCGAAAATTGCACTTTTACAATGTGGAAAATGAATAAACTGAAGTTTTTTTTTTTTTTTTTTTTTTTTTTTTGACATAACTGTAAAGGGTCCCACGAGGCCAATGCCTATATTGCGGGTGCCCAAACACTTATTATCGTTTATTATATAAATATAACGTGTGCAATGTAATATCAACGTCCGACTATAAGCTAAGCTATTACTATTATTATACATATCGAGTCAGAGGAAATGTAGATCTGGCTCGGAATGACAAGAACGTTTTCGAAAGGAAAAGAAACAAATAACGAAATCCTAGCAGAAATAGATGTAAAAAGAAGTTGTATATTGAAAAACGGTAAAATATAACTACTAGGCCGCATAATAAGACGCAATAATTTCGCAGAAAATATTATAGGGTGTAAGACTGAAAAAGGAACTAAAAATATTTATACAGAAAAGTTGTACATAACCGGTTGAATATTATGAGTAAATATCAAGAACTTTGGAAGATTGTTATCAACACAGTGACCATAGCTAAAAGGCATTACTTTTAGTGGTAAAGGAATGAATTTTTTTTTTCTATCGATATTAAAAAAGAAAAAAGCAACGAAAAAACATATTATTTCAGGAAGAATTTGACTTAATTCATTGAAACCGATTGTTCTATAGGAATTATAAAAGACTGTCTCTCATTGGGAGGCTCTAAGACGTGTCCTTGAGGCGAGTTCTGAAGGACTGAGTATATTTAATCAATTTTTATACTTGGGTTAATTTAATTTTTTTTATTGAATAATTTTTACGTTTCAAACGTAAATATAATTGATAAAATCATTTTAAAAAAAATACCGACTTCGAGATTTACTCTAAAAATTTGATTAAATTTGCCCTAAAAAATGAAAATTACTCCGTAAAAGTGATAATGTATTTATCAAAAAAAAAAAAAAAAAAAAAAAAGGAAAAAAAAACATATACACATATTACGGTTATTCTTAAACAACATTAATACTTATTGGAAACGGCACCAAGTTCAAATTGTAACATTTGTAACGATAAGTAGAAACCATATTAAATTAGTATAACAACACAATCGTTTTCTTTAATCGAAGTATCGAAAATAACAAAAGCATTTAATATGATTTCTAATTATTGTTGCAGTTTATGAATTTGCATATTATAACTTTGTTTAAAAATAATCATAATATCCCATTAAGTATATATTTGTTATTGTCAAGTGTATTTTATTTTTTACACTCTAGCGCCTTTTTCATTAAATTTTCAAAGTAAAATCTTAAAGTCAGTTTTTTTTAAAATTAATTCCATTTTTCGTAATTTTTAGCGTAAATATTTTTGAGCGATAAAACGAGCAGACCAGCCCATAATGTTGATACCTCTGCCTTTACGAAGCTGAGTATTGGTTAAAGAATACAATATTGAAACGTGATATTTCCGTCAGTGTAAACCGCGCTATTTGAACTTTACTCGGATCTACACGGTGGTATAAACTAACATTGAGAATGTAGGTGTGAATACATCCTGTTTGTTAAAATGGTATAATAGAACAAACTTTAATAACAAACAATATAGAACAATAAATTAGATAAATACCTATTTAGAAACGTTTTCGGGCATAACCCATCATCAGCTAACACTAACTTAGTGGAAACTTAAAACTGAGTACGTTTTAAGTTTCCTTTAAGTTAGTTTTAGCTGGTTATGCCCGAAAACGTTTCTAAATACCTATTTAGAATCTAATTTATTGATCTATATTGTTTGTTATTAAAGTTTGTTTTATTATAACATTGGGAATGCTTTAACTTGCGTTCATTTTTAACTTTAAAAATTGTTGCCTTTAATTTTAAAATTTTAGAGATTCATATCCATAATCTAGTAGTACCGGCTAATTTTCGTTTTAACGGAAAGAAAGCTTATCCATTAAGAGACCCCAATTTTTTAGAAATTATTCAATAACTAAATTGAGATTCTGTGTCCACTGATGCTTATCGGTAAACTCATATGTTGGCCGGTTTACATTCAGAATCATCGAAATCCGCCTAATTAATTAAAAATTAGCTGTGTAAATAAACATAAAAGAAAAAACAAAAAACATACGTAACGAACATCCAATCTGTTTTTTGTTTTTTGTTTTTTGTTTTTTTGTTTTTTTTTTTTTATTTGAAACCGATAAACGCAATGTACAAAAATAACAACAAGCCGAATATTATTATTTCAGTTCATTTATCTCAGTAATTAGTATTAGTAAAATTCTGATAATTCCCAATCTGGCAAAAAGGACACAAACGCCACATCTATTCTAGGACTTTTTACTCGCCAAGAACAGTGCAAACGGTTTGTTTATCTAAAATCGTTATTATTACGATGGTTCTTCGGGAAGAACAGCTAAAATTAACGGATTATTATTATTCGTTCGTCGCAAAATAACATGTGGAGTTCTGTGATTTATTTTTAAAAATCGACGCCACCGATTACGTAGTCTGCTATCTGAATTAGCATTAGCGAATGCGAGTGACAACGCGTGATTTTTAGTCGAATTTTTAAGATGGAACGGAAATACAAAGAGTGTGTTTGCTTGGGGCGACATAGACAGCGAAACTCTCGAATAATACGAAAATAGTATGATGCACGCGACTAAACTATTATTATTAGGTGGCAATAAATATCAACGAATCCAATTTATGTCCCGTTGTACTTTTAATCTAAACACATCCAGATACAGCAATAAACCCCGACTAAGACGGTTCCGGACGCTCTGGCAGCCCTTCTTTAATCAGTTCAAATGTATATCTCCGTAAATAGAGCGACGTGCCCAGAAATAATCGATCGAACTGACCGTTTCAGGGCAGGCTACAAAAAATACGGTCGACACCGGGCATTTATAGAAAAGATTTTCACAGATTTCTCCGTAATACAAGTGGCTAAGTTCTCTTTTTTGTTCGTATTATAAGAAATCGCTGGTACAGGAACGGTGTTTTCTTGTTCTTTTTTTTTTTTATATACAGCTCTTTTTTCTTACACATATAGATATATACATTCATCCAAATGATCTCTTTCACCCACCCCTGTATTTTATTAGCGCGTTCGTTCAAACGTTTTTACGTGTTGGCCATGTGTTCTTTAATCACCCCCCTACAGGCCCTCTAGTAACTTTTAATCATCTAAATAACGATCGCGGGATACCGCTCGCTTATATCCGTCCGTCTATTATTGATAAACGAAATGAAAATTTGTAATTATTAAATTAATTTCATATTATCTATCCGTCGATGAAAAAAGTAATTTTTTTATATATGTACATAAGAAGTCTACCTTTTTTTTTTTAACCAATTCCCTCTTTGACAAATATCTTGAAACAACCAAAAATCTTTCCATTAAATCTAAGCTGAGGTATACAATTTTTTCGTGCTGCTATCGTTAAGAATCTCGTGATTTCTATAGAAATTTATCGTTAAATACATCTTTATTAAAATATTATCACGATTCTAAAGCAGCAAATAGAGAAGATAATGAAAATATTACAAAAGAGAAAAAAAATTACCGACTTCAAGATTAGGTTAAAAATTTAACAAAACAATTCGCTAAAAAGTAATAATTATTCGAAATAAAGAATAATGTATTTTTACATACTGTAAGATATTACGATAATTCTTAAATATTTTATAGTCGGAACGAAATTCAAATTACCACAATAATGAGAAATCGTATTGAATGACTATAACAACGCAATCGTTTTCTATAAGCCTACTCTGTATGAAATTTTATTAATATTCTTTAAGGTTTAACCACAAAATCCGCTTAATCTATATAGTTCACTGTAAAATATTTTGTTGCTTTTATCGAGTAATTATTTTTTATTTTTTAGCGCGTTTTTGTTCAATTTTTAGCGTGAATGTTCAAAACGGCACACTGACCGATACAATTTCTGACAAATAAAGAGAATCATTGGAATATCCTCCCATATGGTGAAAAGTTATATGTACGCAGCAAGGTCGAGTCCACGGAGGGTGGTTTGAGAGTTACCCCCCCCCCATGAGAAATAGTTATTAGGAATACACAAAAATCGGGAAAAAATCAAAAATTTAAAATAAATGTTGATGATTTTTTAGGGTGTTCTTACTTTTAAAAGAAAAAAGAAAAAAAATATGCTCCATATTTTTAGGTACTTCATTAATATTTTATACAAAATTTTTTATTACGAGTATAATCAATAATATATGTAATTTTTATTAATGTTCATATACGGTGGAATTCATTTATGTAAATTATTAATACATATAAATCGAAAAATGATGGAAATTATTAATAGTTTGAATATTAGCGAAAAATGTATTATTATTTATAAAATATGCGAATAAAATTTTCCAACATTCTCGGCACGGGCCTGCTACGCCGTAATAGAAAAATGTAACATTCGCTCAGGGCGAGCTTCTAAACAGCGCTGTAGCGGTTTTTTAAATTCGTTTTCGCTGCATTTATCCGTGCCAATTTTCATCAATAATATTTTAATTTTTTGTCTTTCCAACTTACGTTTTCATAGCAAATTGATAATATTCCAAGTGTCAATCGCGGCTGTTACATTACTAAAAACTTTTCTAAAGATACCACACATTTTTTCACGTTATTTGATGACTGCTGAGTATCTGCATTTACCGATTTTTATCTCAATATTTTTATGAGTATTTTCATCGGTATCTTCATCAACACCCGCATTGTACCAGTGTTCTTCGATACACTTCCGAATGAACCCAGGGGCCATCGAAATATCGGTACAAACGGGTTCCAGTTATGCGCAAACGTAAAAAACAAAAAAAAAAACAAAAAAAACTGCGCAACCACCTTTTTTTTTTATAAATTTAGAAAAATGGTTTCCTTTTTTTTTTTTTTTTTTTTGGAAGAGGGAATTGATTCATTTGTATATTGTGACATGCGTCAAACTAAACTTTTAATTGAATCAGTAGACCAATTGCTAATAAAAATAATTCATACTATTAAAAATAATTCACCTTTTATTTTCTTTTTTTGTAACTCAATATAACCGGACAAAAACTAGCCAAAAAATATTATCGATATCGGTTACCATGAAAAACTGCGTGCATGACGCAGTGATATAAAAAACGATCGCTGTATTTAAAAAAACAACATAAAATTAAATTTGAACCGGCACATTTACAATAATTTTAAACTGAACTTTTTATATATAATATAGTCGTATCCTTGCCGTACGATGACTAAAAATAAATCTCAGCATACACACATGTACGAGATGACGTGCAAAACTATTTCTAAAGAAGAATTGAAAACGGCATGAAATTGACGATTTTTATGTAACGGATGATGCGCGTGAGGTTGCTTGCGAATAATGCAATTATGCACGTTAGTGATCAAAGTAGCGCGCAATATTCACGATATGCATTTTTAATTTCCAATTTCATTCGCTAGAAACGATGACGTCCGCTGCGGTCGAGTGTAATAAAATTAATTTCGTGGAAATTAACAGCCCTCTGAATTTCCGTACTAAAATAATCAAGTCCGGCTACTGGTCAATCTGTGATACATATATATTTTCAGCCGCCACGCGTAGCCATACGTGTTGCCGTCACACATTATTCACGTCAGCAACAACAACGCACTATTCCTGAACTAGCCGCGTTAACGATAGAGACGCATGGCTGAGGTCAGTTGGAAGTAACGAAGCTATTTAAATTTCCTCACGTGTTTATCGTGATATTTTTACATTCGAAGTGTTTCGGACTCCTCCGGTTTCGTATTGTTATTATTTCATCACTTATCATTCCGAAACCGTAGAAAAGTCTTCGAGCAGAGAGATATTTTCATATTTTCACCTCGACATCGGCCACGTAAATCATACTAATAAGCCGTTCACGTTTTCGTTTCTACCGTAGCACAAATTCCGAAGCGTGTCAAAAATCTTTTTAGACCTCATTGATGGTATGGATTTTTTTGTTTTTTTTTTTAATTTTTCCCCAAATAGTTTTGTTTTTCTACCGTCTACTTTTTTCCCAATTCCCAGAATTCCGGTTTTTGTTCGCGGAACAGTCATTGAAAGCGAAGAACGATAAAATTATATTAAATATTACACGCTACTGTTGTAACGACGTATAAAACAGATGTTGGTATAAATAAAATACTTTTTCGGAATTAGCAGTAATAAGAAAAAATAAAAGAAAACGAAGAAAAATGTTTATTTATGCGCAGCGTTTATGCAGAGAACAATGTAAAGAAGTATACATAAATAAATATATTAAATGAAAGTTTTTATCGATGCAGCGAGGAAGAAATATAAGAATTCATAAACACCTTGTGGTTGTTATCTCGTTAGACATTTAATAATCTTAACTGTGTAACACAACGACTTTGTTTCTGACAAAGCCCCCTACTTGTTTTATAGGTTTTAACTACCGTAGAAGCGTATACGCGCAACAAAAATATTATATCGGTCATTATTTATCTTAATATAAAATCAGTTACGTGTGTTTTTGATTTGTTTTTTCCACTAATAGCGATTTATTTTACTAATGATCAGGGCCGTATCTGAGGGAGGGTGGTTTTCCGGGCCCAACCCCCTCCCCCGAAATGTCTGCGAAATAATAACTGCTTGAATTAAATGGACCAAAATTGAGAATAAATTTATTTCTTTTCAATTTTTGACCGAAGAAAATTAAAATTTTTATCAATTCTATGGAAACGACTATTTTTTATTTGTTTTTATTATAGTGTTGAAATATTGCATATGTAATAATTGACTACAAGGCTTTAGCGTACCATTTATAAATGAATATATCTCATGATAACACACACACATATATATATTTATAATTATAAAAATATTTTTGTACCCCCCCCCCCCGAAATTTTGGTTTAGATACGGCCCTGCTAATGATAGATCATGTTCAAAAATAACTAGCTAAACCGATTTTTAGCGGTACAAGTTCACCAAAGAGGCTCTGCAGGAAACGTGTTTTTGCTTTTTTTTGAAATGTTAACTAATAAAACCACCGATTGATTAGGACTCTACATTTGAGTGTTTAATTGAAGAAACGTGATTGTCAAATGTAACGGTCAAGAGCCTATTGATACTTTTCAAATAGAACGTACATGAAGGAGTTAGCCAGCTACCGTGTCCGTTAAACAATGGTGTTTCGTTCGGGTACGACCTGGTTCAAATTTCGCTACGCCCAAAAAGAAACAAAACAAAAACAAAAAAAAACAGCAATCGAAATCTGACAAAAAAAAAATCCAATTAACTAATCTTTACATTATTTTCCCTTGCTTCCTTACCTTTCTATCATTAAATTTCAATTCGATAAATTAATTTTCCTTATATAACTTTTTAATCGATATTTCCATTTTTTCCCGCTTTTATCTTTGCAATCCGTAGAAAACATAAATAAAAGGGCTCGATTGACAATAACTCGTACACTTTTAAATACGGTAAAATAATAATTCAATTTACATTTTGGGTATTATTAATTTTTCAAGACTTTTCTTCATCTTAAACTTGGCCATGTGCGGAGGGCCACCTACACTTGTAGTTATAAAAAACCTCAAATAAAATTCGACAATCAAATGCGAATCATTTATTTTATGATCAGGCATTTTACACGTTGGACGGGAAACATCTCGTAGGGTATTCTAATATGTAAATACTACACGCTATCATCACACGGATGATATTAATATCTTATATTCTCTATATGTAGAATATTAAATGCATTACAAAATTTCGTGCAATCGGAAATTTTACCATAATTTTATACTTTAAAATCTCTATCTTTCGAAGTTCGCTTATAAATTTTAGTGTATATATTAATAACAAATACAAATATAACAAACAAATGTAAATATAAAATAATTGCTTACTTAAAAACGTTTCCGGGTATAACCCGGTAAGCAATTATTTTAAACTTAAATTTGTTTCACGACACTAATATATACTTTAATAAACAATGAGTCCAAATAATAAATACAGTTAAATTTGTTTGTTATATTTTGTTATAACTTAATATATTCTATAACTAACAAACAGGATGGTAGAAGATTATTTATTAAATTTTAATATGTTATATTTTACACACATTTAGACGTCTTTTATATAAAATATACAGTAGAAAATTTGTACACTTTTTCGTTGTTATTTTATGACATCCGAAGATTTTTAACGACCTATACAGACTATCTTATTTTATATTTTGATACACTAGTATCCATGTAAAGTAGCACGCTCGCTCCGAATAGTATGAAATTAAAAATTGCCTATAATTCTATAATTTAAAATTGCAAAGATCTATTGGAAAATTTAATTACATCTACTAAACCAGGGGACACGGGTTTGAGACTTGTCTCGTTCCAGATCCGAATCGCTCCCAGATATATATCCAATCTGAAATTGAATTGACTACCGGTGAAATCTGGGAAAGTAAAGGCGAATCCCAAGTAGAAAGGAACTGGCCCTGGTATTCTCATCAGATCCGTTAGGCTTAGTTCATAGTGAACCTTAACTTCTCACAATCCCCGACGCCCTATCAATGCGACTTACTTTACTTTTACTTTATGAATATCGAGTATTTAAGAATTTATTTTTTTTTGGTCGATTTTTATTTGTGAAATTTGTACGAAATGTTTTTGCTGTAACGTCTCCGATTTCTTTTTTTTTTTGTCTTTTTTTTTTCTTGCACCTTCTTACAGACGTCAGATTTTTAAACATTATTCAATAAGGGAAAATTTTAATTCTTAATAAACCCTACCTTGGCTAACGTTATTATGTAATTGCATTACGTATTTAAATTTTTCGTTCATCTTCATTATTTTCACTCATTGAAGCGGTTTTCTGGGGTACTATTTTAAGCCGGATTTTTTCTTTTTCTTTTATGCTATCGTGTGTGTGTCTATTCTGTGAAGAAGAAATTGTAGTATTAAAGATAACATTTTATTTCTTATAATAACTCCCGTGATCACATGAAACTTTGTCTTCGAAACGCGCCGGACTTAATAAATATCAAGTGTTTTTGTATTCTTATTCTATGTTAAATTAAACTAAACAATGTGCGATAAAAACTTATATAAAAAAGATAGTAGTTGCATTCGTGGTCCCCCGAAAAATAGTACTCGAAGTATTTATTCTTTTTTTTTTTTTTACCATTACCCAGAAATAATGTAGAAGGGAAAGAGGAGTCGGTTAGACACAGAGTTCCTGTCAGGGTCTGATAGTGTAAATACGCTAAGAAGAACTGGAACGATATAGGGAGTAGATAAAGATAGGATGCATGCGGGAAGTCCGAGTTATAAAAATAAACTATACAGAGAATAGAACGTTCGCTATATAAAGATGGCGACACTCAATGAATATATGATTGGAATCACAGGACATTTCATCACTCAAATGAAGAGAATGATTGAATCGCAAGCGAATAATGAAGGTAACAGCAAAACAGCGGACCAATAAATGCTTACATATTGATCAGTTTTACACAATGGAAGCACTGTTACCGGAGACATTATTAAAAGTAGTAAAAAAAAAACAATTTAACCGAATTATCCAGTTTTCCTCGGATAATAGAAGGAAAAAAAAAACTTTACACAAATTTTCTTGCAAAGTAATAATGGCATATTGACGGATGAGAAGACCTTTTTGCGGTCCATTCGCGACCTGTTTTTTAACAAATAGCGGCCTATAACTTTTGCGAAAACCCCGCATTGATAATAAGGCAAGGAAGGCAGCAAATAAAGTGAAAAATATCTAATCACCTAGAACCTATTACAAATTGAAACACTAGAAGTCCTACGTAGACTCGACTGTGTGCATAATCAAATGATTATCATCCGTATTCACTGAGTGGCCAGTTTATTTCTATATTTCTTTTGTTTTGTTACTATGTTGTAAAATGTTTGTACTGGAGCTTTCGTTTTAAGCGATATTCTAACAAAAGCAGTTTAAAATGGCATTTGTCATAAAACTATCGCATTGAATTACTGATTTGCACGAAATATAAAATGTAACGGGTGCGGGAAAACTTTTAATTATTGAAAAATTATCTCATTCGAAATTACATTTCTCGAACAATTCGGTAAATTTAAAAAGGAAAAATTCGTTGCGTTCATTTGCGGAATGTGGTTTCTTTAATGGTTCCTTTTATCTGGTTTTAAGTCATTTTTGATTTCTCCGATGACTCGACGATATCGGAAAATGACTCTGCTTCGGGGTCTCACTGAACGATGTTTCGTTCGAATTTGTTAGTATTCCGATGAAATGTACGAATAATAAAATGAACGCGAAATGAAAAGAAAACTGTTTACACGAATATGTGTTGTTGTATACACGTGCATGGCATTTACATGAATATTCTGGCGTATAGCGAGGAAAAGAGGAGACTAATGACCGAACGAAGAAGAGAGGTTGGTTGTTAAAAGCAACTAAAACGCTGGAAGTTGGGTGGAAAAATGGAAGTAATTGGTCTTGCGTCATCGTTGCAAAAACGATAGCAAAATTGTTAAACTACATCGATTGCTTACAACAATTATCGACTTTTTAAAATTTTTAATACTCTCTTCAGAAATTGAAATAATTCTCAGATGCCATTTAGTCCTATTATCGGTTTTTCCTGTTTACTCTTTTAGTGAATTTACGCGTTTATTTATATATAATTTTGTAATTATTGAACATAAACGAAATAATAATTCATAAAGTGATGAAATGCGTGTTTAGTACACTTTATGTATATAGTAATTTTAAATTTTTATTACGGAAAAATGTAATGGTGGACAAGAAAGTAAATATAATAAACATAGTCAATGAATTGTGAAAAATAAAATGTACCTTTTTTTTATCGTCAGATGTGCAATGCATTTAGAGAAGAAACATAATATTAAAATGCTCAAGTATGAATTTACATGTGAAAAAGGGTAAATCATTTATACTTCAATAAATAGTTTAAAGCGATGTACTATGTTATAACACTTTTTAAATTATATGCCAATAAAAAAGTATCCAATCATATGTAAAATTATTGTTATAATTCACATTCATAAATATATTTTTTTTATGAATTAATATTAAAATTATGTGAAAATGTTAACACTCAATGATTTACATGAAACTTTTTTAGAATTTAATATATGGGAACGAAAACAGGAATCAAGTAATATAGAACAGTATAAACCGTGTGATGCAGTAAAGGAAAAAAAAGGAAATGTGAAGCTGTTTATTTGTAATTGTGTTGGCCAAGTAAAAACTGAAATACACAGACGTATTCCTCATAGAAAAGAACTTTGTAAGATTGGTGAGATACATATATCTGTATTGTTTGTTAATTAATAACTATAAAAAATTTAGTTAAATAAAAATAGTGATTTTGGTATATAATTAATAGATTGCATTGCACAATTATAAATAGGTGCGATAATTGAGTTTTTTGCGGTTTTGCTGAAATGTTTACTATTTGCTTTTAAGTCTTAAATGTTTTTTTGCAATTTTAAGAACATGAAAACAAATCTTATTGAAATTGAATGTAATGGTATTTTTGAAAAAATTAATTGGTTTTAAAAAAGTTATTAATATTGGAGGGTGTAACAATTTCTAAATATAGAGAATATTAAGAATACATTATTTAAGTCAAATTTGAAATAAATGAAAGTGGACATATGCTTAAATACTAAGGTGAAAAAAATTATATAGTTAATTTATGCGCGTTTCATATTTATTAATTTTTTTATCATTCGTTCACACATTTTATTCCGTTAAAAATTATTTGTTGTGTCTAATATAAAAGTAGAACTTTAAGACTTTAGTGTGTAAGATTATAATAAGGATAATTACACATATGTACCATAATAAGGTAAATTATAAGGTAATTTTCTATTTGGAATGTTAATAGAAAGAATAAGAAGGAAAGAAAATAAAAAAATGATATTATTACTGGTTATGTTTTAATATATAAATACGACTTAATAATTTAGGTGTATAAGGTTATGTTTAGAATAATTACTGATTTAGACTTCATACATAGTGTCTCTGGACAGCAAACGTAGAAAAATTATTTAAATTTCATTGAATTAAAGCTGACTAATCTTGTCACCATAAACATACTTAAACAATATAAAACAAGTAAAAAATTGATCACGGTTTATTTTTAAATATATAAATTATTTATATAAAAATTTGTTTATTCACCTTTTATATGGTAACTAAAAATCCAGATTCAAAATATAATTTAAAGTACATTATTTAATATATGTTTTTTCTATTTATTTACATTTATGTTTCATTTGCAGATTGCATATGGCTTGACCACACTGTTATTTGGATCAACATATAGAATAAACTTTTGTGATTTGAATTGCTATTGTTTATAGTTAAATTAGACATTATATTTTATGTATATATACAAATTATTTTAATTTTAAGTCACAGTTGTAATTTACGATAAATCAAAAATCTCACGTTTGGTAAATGTGTAATTTATTGTGATTTATTTTTTCTAAAGATTTATACAAAAAGAATTATTTATGTACTGTAATTTACACTATTGTAACAACTTAAAGTATTTCAAAAAACTTTTTTACAACATACATATTTTATTTACTTTTGACAATTTTTATTATTTCATTAATTTCATAGTATAGATCTTTTAATTGTATTAAATTTCAGAATGTGTTTTTAAATTTATTCTATATTTTGTTGATAACTTTTGTAAGTTTGCTATATTTCTTAATAGAAAAGGTGTGTGTACTACAAATCTCCAGTTTATTCATGTGCTTCAACTGTGTGTTATATATTTTTATAACAAGGTCAATCAAGCATGGTGTTTTGTGGGATAAGGATTCTGTATATTAAGTTAAAGATAACTATGATTTACACTTACATAATGTTAAATTCAAAACAAAGAAGTCTAATTTTTCGTGCTGCAAAGAAGGAGAAAAAAACGCTATTTCTGGCGCTTTTTTAAACTTTTTTCCGATTTTGAAAATTTCAATAAGAAAACAGAATATAGTTTCATTCTCAATAAATAGTGAACTTCTTATCAATATATCATACTGGTGGGGGGGAATATTTTTTTCAAAAATGTCAAGTTTAGGTGCCTCGAGAGCTTAAAATAAAGCTGTAAGCTCAGCTATAGTTTTCTTATAAGCCGGTTCCTTATTCATATATTTGAAATAAGTTTTGGTTTTCGCAACTTTTTTATTTGAGATATTACTTATGTGAACATCTTTTTTTTTTGTTGTTGTTTTTGCCCCAAAAGGAAGGGTTTAAATTATTTTTTAACCATAACTTTTTGGTTTTATGAAAGAACTTTTGCGTTTTGTTTTAGATTTCGAATTTAACTTTTGAAGGGTTATCTGGTGTTGAATTATTCATTTTTAAATGATTTTTGAGGTTGTTTTAAATTCTGTGTAAGTTCTTGGAGGTTTTTTAAATTTTATGCTATCCGGAGTAATTGACTACCTTGAAATAATATATTGTCTTAAAGAGAAGTTTAATTGTAATTTTTAATCCAATTTTGAAGTTTATAAGTCAAACTGTTCGTAAGGTGTTGATTTTTATTTTGTTTTCTATTCTGCATTTTCTTAAATAAAATGTGTTCTCAGTCCTTGAAATAGTTTATAATATAAAATGCCCATGTATTATGTACAATCATAAATTCTATTTGTTACATATATATATAAATATATAATCAAAGAAAAAAAAAAATTTGTTTCATATATTGCCTCAAAAATTTGGTGTTACAGTAAAAAACAGTTATAGTAAATAATAGCTTTGAACAGGTTATAGAAACGAGTATTGCTGTAAGTGGAAGAAGTGCATAAAACTATAGGTTAATTTTTATCCAATATTGCAACCAAAATTTGTTATTAAAATAATAAATTATGGCTTATAATGACATGGATAAACATGTAATTTTAAAAGTTTTTATAGATGAATTTAACTAAAATCGTCATTCAATTTTTTTTTCTTAAAAAAGGAAAAAAGATGACAAAAGACTGGTACCAGTACTAAATAACAAGTCACCAGTCAGATTTTGGTGAAATACAATCAGCCATATTAATGTTCGGTCACGTTATAGAACAAATGAATGCACCAGATAAAAATAAAGTTTTATAAGTAATTTTCTTTAAACGAATTATGATTCTTTTTTTTACATGCATGCATTTAGAAGATTTTTCTTTGTGTTATTTCATTTAAAACATTACAAACGAATATTAATGCGCCTGACTATATTATGGTGCTCTCATTCCTGATAGTTCGTAAATGCGGCTTCTCCACACTATTCCAGTGTTACGGCTTTAACAAGAAGAAAAAGGACAAAGAAACTATTCAAGCTAAAAAGGCTACTCGCCGTATCCAACCAAATTATCAACCTCGTCTGGAGGCTCGTGTTATTGACACGAATAAATTCAATTGTTAATCAAATAAAATGTATTATATTCACATAATTAAACAACGCGTAGTTACTCAATGACAAAAGTATTTTGGAACTAAGATCAGATGATCAGAGCATAAAACAAGGATAAGCAACGACAAACAAAAAAAAAATATTTACAAAAATTCTCCAACTCTTGTTAATTACTATGACGACGAGCAATAAATTTAATTCAAGTTTTATTATGAGCTCGCCGACCACGTAATCGCTTTACAAACGGTAACCTTGTAACCAGGGGTGTATCGTCAATAGAAGCGATGGATGCACCGCTTCCTCTAACAAATCAGTAGGAAATTGTTTTTTTTCGCATTTGCGAAAAAATTACAACCGAAATAAAATGAAATAACTTGCTGAATTTAAGTGCAAAAATTAAAAATTACTAGAAAAAAAGTGCTAGATGAAAGAGCATCTGCAATAGCGAGTAACAGAAAAAGCTACACGCTTACTGTCTACAGTTGCCTCCAAATGATCTGCTGCATGTTGATAATGGAAAAAGGTTGCGCACTTATATTCAATTTGGAAGCGCCAGATGTGTCGCTTCCAGATCACATCATTTGCACGAATTTTTATCCCGTGCATTGGGAGTAAAGTAAAAATGGGCACACATATTCAATCTGGAAGCGTCGAGTAAAATCGCTTTACTAGCATGTACAACAATCAACAGTGCAATTTTTATGCATGTCAGTATGTGTGTGTGTACAATCATTGTGTAATGTGGTATTTGCAGTACTGGAAACGATGATCAGTCGTGCGTTTTCCACTTTTCAGTCCGTAATATTACTACAGTAGAAGCTATACCAGCACGTTTATCCGTGATGTTTCAGTCTGGTAAAATGCAAACATTTTCGAAATTGAGACTACATATAATTATTAAAACACTTCCACTGATTGGTTTTAGTTCATTAAGTAATCCAGAAAAAATTAAATATTCAAAATAATAAAACAGCGCCTAGTTTAGATAATTTTAGTACAAAATCGAAAGGCGTGTAAAAATTCTCTTCCATAATTTATCAAAGCTAAAACCCCAGTAGTGAATCAGCCATCGGTACTGCCCGACCAGTCACACTGACACCTCATCGCACACACTCTCACATTTATTCTTATCATATGTGTAATTTTGCAAAATAACGTCGCTTATAGTCAGTTTGCGATATGCATAAATGTAAGATACTACTCGTTACAGAAAAAAACTTGTTATTTTACGTTTAGAAAATGAGAAGTCCATTAAAATTGAATAAAACAGTTCAACGTTCTTTATACCACAATTTACAAAATTAAAAAAAAAAAATTGAAAAGAAAAGGTAAAACAGAATAAAGGAAAACTGGTTGAAGTAAATGTACTGAATTTTAAAAACAATTTTACATGGTTTAGTTTCAATAAAGCATTAGTGTTCATACTAGTGAACCAAATTTTACAGAATAAACTAACAAATTTGCTGAAAAACTAAATATACGTATATAATTTTTAGAGTTCATCTGCATAAATGCAGCAGTTTTTTAATTGCCACCGTATTGCCTCTTCAAAAACAACTGCAAAAGCAATTGGTATTCCGAATGAAATTTTAAAAAATTGATTATTGTTCGACCTCAATTTGTTTTGAAATGTTATGCACAAACAATTCAGTTTCAGAAAAGTTGTTTATAGAATTTTGAGATTCCAACTCACTCCTTCCATACAATTATTACTTTAATCAGTTAAAACTTGTTCTATATATATTTCATAAAAGTTTATATCAGAGTAATCATTCAGTAACAGTAAATTTTCAAATTAAACATACGCTTTATTTAATTTCAGGCATAATGATGAACCACTTAAAAACTTTTATTTATATAGTTTCCTATTTAAAAATAATATAAAACTATTGAATTTGATATTTTACATTACATACAAATTATTTACATATATAAAAATCATTTGTAAAATTTGTATTCGGCATAATAAAATTATGAGTACTTTTTTATTTCATACATTTACTTTCTCTACTTAAAACATTTGGAATTGAAAACTGTTTATTATGTATATTCTGGGATGCTTTTAAAAAATTGACTCAGTATTGAGGAATTTATGTTTAAAATTATCCAATAATACAGATATATCATTATCTTCAAAAACTGCAATTCAATTTCTATTTCCATTTAATAGATAATTTTTCTAAATAGTTCTGCATAAAATAAAATCTCGATTTATAATTTCATTATACAATAAATAATATATTTTTCAAATTTGTTCTACATATTACTGTTAATCATTTTTAAATTTCTTACGGTGTGTGCGGAAATCCATATACATATTTAAAAAACTAAAATTTATTTTCACGAATTAATATTTTGCCGTCAGTTTTTATGTTTTTTAAAAACAAAAGCAATTTAAAATATATTTTTTCATTAACAATTTTATTGTACCTAATAATTGTTAAATAAATTAAATTATATATATATAGAGAGAGAGACATATATAAAAATAATTAGTATAAAATATAAAATATTAATTAATAATTGTAAAACTAATATTTTTTATTATATTTTAAGTTTTTTTTAAATATTTAACACTAATTTTGATGAAAAATAGTTAATTTGTGTAATTCACATTAAAAGCCTATAAAAACAATGACGTAAGACCAATTGTTTCCATTTTTTCACCCAACATCCAGCGTTTTAGACGATTGTTTGGTTGTTTTAGCGAACTTATAAATTCTGTCGATAATTTCGTCTCTGGCAGATGCCATCACAGTTCGCTAAATAGTAGTCGCCGCCGCACGGCTATTAATAATTTTTCTGTTTAAACTATCATCGCGCATGCGTAAAACGATTTCAGCTCCACGAACGGGAGCCAAAATCTAAACCGTCTACTGCATTTGGTAAACAAACGCGTTTTACTATTAGGACGGATGGCCGGCTGTTCAGGGCTATATTTTTGGCTTCTTCCGATTCTTCGCGGCCTGTAAACAGTATAATAGTACGGTTTGCCGCCATTCTTCGTCATCAGTCAGCAGAACTTATTACAGTCATCAATTTAGCGCGAAGGAATTCTCTCTAATTTTTCGTCATTACCGACCGGGAAAAACTCTAAATCCTCCTCTATTAGAAGAGCGTGTTTTTATCGGTGTACTTCGAAAAAATAAAACGAAATAAATAAAACAACTCAACTCGGCCGCATTAATTAAACAGTCGAAATGAACAAATTACATCGAATCACGTTTCTAAATGCCGACTGCGGTTGGTAAGACAAAGAATGATTATACCGGTGACAAGACCACGTCGCCGTAATGTCCTAATTCAGTTACTGTCACGAAAAAACTTGACAGCGACAGACATTTTGCCTTATATTTATTTTTGTATGTATATCAAAATGAAAAGTGTCATCTAACGGCATCGAATGGTACACATTCTTCCGAAACATTTAATTCGCAAAACCTTTGCTTTATTACGCACCGGCTCTTTATAAGAATTAAAGAGCACCATCACCGGAGGTCTGGGGGGTCTCGGGTTTATGCATTAATTAACGTGTTCATTACAATACGCGTTAAAACATTTTAAATAAATAAAAAATGATAAAATAATAATCGATGGATTTTTTTAATAAACAAAGGTAAGAGAGAAAATGTGAATGTGTACGAGATGATCCTGTTGTGTCGGCCGAAGATACACCATGGTACTGATGCCGAGCGAAGTGCGCATTATCATTTTCAAAAATGTTTGCGATCAATGGTAGCGTTCGCAGGAAAGAAATGATTAAAGAATAAACATTTTGGTCAGAAGGCAGTTAAATCAGTTCAAGCTCATACTTGCAAAGCGTACGGCCTCGGGGAAACGAATTTCAATGATTTTACAGTGGTAGGATACCATTATACGATGTGTAAAATATCAAGGGGTGCAAGACTGAAATATAATCGAGAAAAATGAATTTAAAATTTCTCTACTCTACATGTGTAGGTTGTTACGTATAAGTTCTAGAACATTTCGCTTGAAATTGCCGTGGCGTAAGTGTGGTAACGTTTGTGAACTCGAGACACAAGTCTAGCTGTGCGCATTTATTTTTAAATTTGAACCCGCGTATCGAGTGTACGCGTTCCGAATAAGGCACGGTAATTTTAAGCAAACTGTTCTATAACTTATATATAACCTATGCATAAAGTGCGGAGAAATTTTAAATTTGTTTTTCTCGATTATATTTGAGTATTATTACACCTTAATATTTTACACATAGTACATACCGACACGGTATACTAAAACCAAATATCATTGAAATTCGTTTCCTCAAGGCCGTACGGTCTCCTTGTTAGTTTTTTCTCCTCCCATCACTTACCTGCACAAGAAGTCACCGATTGTACAGAAAAACAATTTCTCTATTCTTTATTTATTTAACCGGCAGAAATTTTTTTCAAATATGTTACCGCGGATGTCGGTTACAGCGTCACTTTCGAAATTTATTTTTCAAAGTAAAGGTTATTACTGTCGATTTAAATAAGGGACCCTCATTGATCGGAACCTTTGCAATATCGGGAAGCTAGTAGTACGTGGAATATAATCGATTTCATTTTTAACAATAACTGTAAATTTTCTATTTGTATAGATTTACATATCGCGTCTTTTTAGCGGCCGGTCGATAAATCGGTGTAGGAAATTTTCTGTAATGTAAATTTTAAAACGTAATTGCCTTGATAAATTTAATACTCGTAACAATAGTATTTAAAAAATTAAATAAAAAAAAATCAAAATAATAACACCTCCATATAATAGATTTAACGCCCCCCTGATGTTCTGGACGTAAGGAAGTAATAATGGCAGTGCCATTTTAACGCCGGAGATAATATGAAAAACCCGCCATGAAATATGTATATAACGTTTTCAATAGAAATTTCCAAAAACTATTGAACGTGTATGACTGGCTAGGCACAGCTTTTGGTGGTACTGAAATCCGCCAAGTATCAGCGACGGTGTTGGAAACGAAATTTTCATGGGTCGCTATGGTGTTTCATTGTCGAGACGTATGGCAAGAAAAAGAATAAAAAGTACAAATTGTTACACGAACCGCAATATTATTTATTATTCTTTTTAGAATGACAACTAGTTCTTATTTAATTTCAAACAGCCGAAAAATTTTATCCTGCGCCGCATTTAAAGATAAACTAAACTATTATTAGTAAAAATACTAATAAGCTATTCTTTTTTTTTTGATCGAAGGACCACCTCCTTAGTCAAGCTGAGTTGTGAAAATTTTGCTCAAATCGTCACCTATTTTTCTTGATTCCTCTAGTCGTTGTTACGCTATTGGACGAGAAAACATGAACTTGAAATTCGCATATAGAATCCAGAAATTGCAAAAAAAAATGACTTATTTTTAACATATTATAAAAATTAATGGAAAAAGTTTTCTTTGAAAAAATCAGACATCAGGAAATTAAGCTAGAAGGATGATTTAACAAAACTTTTACACGATGTATAATATTAATGGGTAGCCAAAAATCGAAAAGAATGGGTTAAGATTCAAAAAATCCTATTGCAAAAAACTACAAATACTTGTAAGTAATACATATAATATATATGAGATGTAAATTATATTAATTTAACGGTAACAATAGTACTTCGACCAAATTAAACTGATTACCATTTTGTACTGATCTTGAACAGATTATAAATGTCTGGGGAATTCTATTAAGAGCGTGCAAAAAGTGGCAGAACACGTTTTTTTATGTATGTACCTATAACGATTGCTATGCAGAATATAAATTGATCCGAACCCAAGAAATAGTGGTCGGCCAAGTCATTCACCATTTAAAAAAAATTAATCGGACTTCAAATTAAATCAAATCGTTTATTATTATTATTATTATTATTATTATTATTATTTTACAAAACCCTCAAATGTGCTAATATAACGCGAGTAGTGGTTTACAGTGAAACGTAAAAGAAAGAAGAAAAATAGTAAAAATTAAAAGTAAAATTTGACAGCAATTTTTATATAACATGTAACAAGATTAAATAAATGAGTAAATATTACCGATAAAATGTTGTAGTATTAGATTTCTATGTTCACTTATTTATACTTCATAAATTTATATTTTGCATATTTATAATTTGCATATGCTAACTTTCGATTACAATTCCGAAAATATCTAATCAAAAAATAATAAATACGAATATTTATTATCCGTGAGTAGAGGTGCGCGCATTTATTTAATGAATAAAGGAATGTTAGTCTCAACCATTTTTTTCTTTTCTAGGCGGCAGAAGGTTCATCATGAAAAAAGGTAGTTCCCCAAAGAAATAAATGGTTTTTAAAATAAGTGCAGTACAAGAAACCGGGATTTGTGGACGCTTCTTTCAATGTTGAAACATCTTGAGATTTCAGGTTAAAAGTTCAATTTTCACACACTTAAATAACCTAAACATGTTCAAAAAACAGAGGCCCTTGAAGGATATGGTGAATATTTTCAAAAAATAAAACTGCGCACCTTATCTGTAAAACTGAACTTTGCGTGAATAAAATTTTTCGCGACCATTATTCAATATTTAAAAATTTAAAAGCAATTATGACCATGCAAATGATTACGAATTAGAACAGAAATAAAAGGGAACATTTTATACATTTACAAATGCTGGCAAAAGAATTTAAATATTATTTTCATATGTGCAAAAATTGCTCCGTAATCCGTTCTGCGCCAATATTGAAAAAGTAGCCAAAAAATCGCCAAGATGTAGTTATCGAATTACAGACTGATAACACTTTTAAGGGGATATTTTTGAATCTGTGCGTTAGCCTGGAAGACTTATTCGGCTGAAAAAATCAATTTCTCTTTCTTCGCCTTAATCTGGCGCTATTTTCAACAACTTACTAAGCGACATCGAAAATTTCACAGTTGGTGAAACAAATAACAATTCAAAAGTCTTTTTATTCAGCTTATTAGTGTTAATTTTTATTATTTGATCATTATTAATAATTCTTAATTCATTATAAATACTAGTAATATTATCCCGATGAATAATTGAAAATTATTTGATCATTTTTTGTAACTTACTGTTATGAAAGTAATCCACGGAAAAAGAAAAAATTAGTTTAATTATTCATCGAGAAGTTTCTAGATCACAACTGCGTTAGTCAATTTAAACGCCAGAGTAGCATATTTGCCGGCATTCGTTATTTTTTGTATTATGTCTGTCACGTCTTAGTGGCCTTTTAAACGGGACCCCAAAAGAGATTAACTATGTGGCGTGCTCAGCGCATCTGTGGGTTATACGCGGCTACTATCCCACAGCTACTTGCTAAAGGGAACAGAATGTGCCGGTTTTGTGGCATCTCCTCTCATTCTGCCCGAAGCTACTTCATTGTCTTCGGTTTACTCGAATAAGACATAATTGCGCATAATTGCCAAGACTTTTTTTTTTTTTTAATTCGTTAAACATCGCATGAGCGGTCAATTAAAATTTTGCAAAAACAAAAATCAGTTGTAGACAACACATGACTTTCTTGTAAAATTATTAAACATTAAATCGAGTAAGTAGTAAAACAAATGTTATATAACAATCCCGAGATCAAAATTTCGACTTTCTAAGGCTACTCTCGTTTTTGAGTCATGAAAAAAATTCTACGAAACCCTCCAAGAGAAGTACTCTTTTGGCCTGATTTATTGTAACCAAAATCGGACTTATACAATTAGAACAATACAGAATGCAAAATTTCGACTTTTGGCAGCTACCTATTTTTGAGTTATAAGAAAAAGTCCACAAAACCCTTCAAGAGAAGTGCCCCAACAACCATAAAGGGAGGTGTACAACTAAATGTTAAAAAAAGTTCTAAATTCAGAATTTCAACTTTCTGTGACAAGCCGTTTTTGAGTTATGCGTGATAAAAACATACATACCTACACACTTTTAAAAAAAAAAAACACTTCAAAATGGATCCAGGAAAGTGGTCAAAAAGTGGGTATTTCCGTTGAAATGTGAAATTCAAAAAATACTCCGCGAATAACTTTTTTTTCACCGTATAATAAGGAAGTCATCAGGGATAGTGATCAAAAATGCCATTAAACATTTTTCGTAATTAACTTTGTTTACTACGTACATGGAGGTAAACAACAAACGGGAAAACGCTGTCGACGCATACAATGAAGACAATAGCAAAAAAAAAAACAGTAACAATTTCACATTTTATTATGTGTAGTCTCGTAATCTTAAAGAATAAGACAAAAAAAAAAAAAAAAAAAAAATAAACGGAACAGTTAATTTTAGTTATCGCTTGCACTAAAAATTCTTAACCTTATTAGTAGTATTAAAAGTACAACCCGAGATTAATAGTTTTCCTATTCTTAATAGCAGTATAATTTTATGGTGAGAAAATCGGATTGAATACTGAGATCTAAAAATATTTGCTAAATGTGCATCGTCAATATTAGAAAAATTCTAAATATATCAGCTATGATACAGGTATATTTCTAACGAATAATAAAACTTAGTATAAAGAAATAAGTACTAGTCGGAATCCCAACGAAGCGGAATAAGTGGCCCTTTATCAGATTTCGACAAAAAAAAAGTCACACTCAATTACGAAGTCTTTACATTTGTAAATATTTGTAGAAAAGACCAGGAAAAAGGAGAAAAAAAATTCTCGCAATCATTTGTTCAAACGCCGCTTAATCCCGTTTCAAGACGCGGTTTTAGAAAGTCGAACGAACAACGTCATTTCTAAACGCGTAATCGCTAACCCACATAATCCACGAATAGAGTCGACGACGTGCCCCTGTCCCATCCGTATTGTAAACTGTTTTATCCAGCTGCTGAATATGGTGGACATTAACCAGAGACGCTGAATGGGAAGATTTAATTGAACAATTATTGAATAAAGACGCGCCGAGGGGGAGAAGCTTTGCCTCGTCACCCCCCTCTTTTTCATCTAATAGATTCTGGACGATCGTGTGTCGTTGGAAAACATACCGAAACCTATGTGCACGAGTACGAAGATAACTGTTTCATTATTTCAGCCGAAGATAGTTATAACGAACGATAAAAGTTAACTCTATAAAGAGGAAAAAAACAAAACGCAACATACACGGATAGAACGGATTATACGCCGCGACGGGGCAAACCGAGAGACAAAGGAAGATTAGAGGAATAAAAAATGAGAAATTGATGTGGAGCGACGTACGAAGAAACGGAAGGACGCGTGTATCGGGTACGAAAAATTAACAGTACATATTTTATATCGGTGCGTGCGTATTTGTCTGTTCGTGTGTGCGTGTAAATGGTAAAACAAAGAATTACATCATCATCATTCGGCTGCCGGTTAAATGAAATAACGACACTAAGAGAGCTTTCCGCTTTGTTTGTCCATTGTCGAGAGAAAGACGCAGAGAGGTCGTCGCTTAGCAAGGGCAGACATGGCGGAGGTCTTTTTAATTGATTTAATTCGTTTAATTTCGAACTAGTTTCTAGAATCAGTTCCATCAGATCGCGCGCATTCACTTGCCGGTATAAGGCGAAAAAAAAAGTACAAATCGAAGCGCAGCCGGACCAGATATAATATAGACGACGACCGTTTCGACGGCAAAAGTCGATGATTTTCATCAGACTCGACCCATATTTCCAAATGATCGTATAATCGAATCAGCGCCCGGTCCAAATCCCCGGCTAAAGGTTTAACAATTGAACAGCCGCGCTGAAATCTGCTCAACATTCACCGTAAGGTGAAAGGCAAACGTGTCGTCTAGAACTTGAATTTTATTCGGTTAATCTGTATCGTAATTGTCGGCGCTGCGATTTGTAATGTCGTTACAAATTTGATCTAATTACATTTAATAACAAGACCAGCTCAAACCGAGAAGACTTCGGGGTTCCTTTAAAAATGACAAATACTAGGTTTTTTTTTTAAATATTATTTTTTCCCGCTAAACTCCCTACCCCCCCCCCCCCCCCCGCGCATAGTGTCCATCGTAATCATTGGCTCACTGACGATTTTGAAAAAGGTTACTCGGTATAAAATATAGTTTCTTCCACAGCTTAGCGGTCGGTAAGCTCGTTTTTTTCATTCTTAACTCCGTTTAGACCACACACCAGAAATAAAAGTGGTGTAAAAATTCGGAAGACCAAAGTTGATTTTTGATCAAAGCTCGTGAAAAATCACTTAAAGTTAACACGATAATTAAATCTCCACGATATGGTAAAAGTGCGAGTTCCTTTTGGCCACTTTCTTATTGCCTAGACCCACAAAGAACCAAAGCATGGAGGAAAGCGTCCGCTTCATCGTAGTGGGATTAGCAGATAACTTGGTTTGCTTCCCCATTCGGGATTGTCGTGGCATTTTAAAGGAAACTGAGGTTATCGTTCGTCCAGTACTTAGTCGACCAACTTCCTGACGGAAGGTTTCACTTGTCTCTTATCTAATACTTTAGGATATAATGTTTGGTTCATAAATCACGCCCGAACACTTCCATTGCATTTAAGAGAACGACATAAACTGTGGTCGCGAAAACTCCCGTTATCTGAATGTTGCACTTCCTGTCACATCCAATAGTGGACCTCTGTATTCTTTTCGATGTTGCGTTTTATTGGAATTGCAGAAAGTCTTCCTCATGTGAAAGTACAACCAAAGAATACGCTATGAGTGAGAAAAAGGATAATGAATTTGAAAGAAAAAAAAGAAATGGCGGATCATTCGTGTGTAGAAAGGAAAAAAATCCTGTTAGCGAACACCGTAACCGTCGGAATTCCCGCCTCTTTTAATCTTATACGCTAATAGACCTCTGTGGGGGCAGAGTTGTAACTTTGAACATTTATCTAGTAGCGCGCAATGGGTAAATTTTAACAATTGCAGTCTGCAAAGCAACGGAATTCGTATCTCCATTCAAATGAAAATCTGATACCTATGAATAAGATGATAACGAAATGCAATATATTCCTCCTCACGCGTCGCATTGTAGCCACTGAGAAAATAGTCAATAAAAATTCGCCTTTTTTCCGAAAAAAAAATGAAAAAATAAATAAATAAATAAAACTGCTATTTCTAAACATAAGGTGACTTTAGACCACATCGGAAACGTTTCACTTAAAGGCGATCAAGGTAATTTATTTCACAACGGACTATATTCGGAATAATTCAATTTCATTCAAAACGAACCACGATTGCGATAGAGACTGTCTATGCTGCGTGATCATCGGGGGGATAACTCATATACAGCATTTCTACGGTATTTTCTTAAGTTAGTCAAAACTTCCTGGACAACATTTTCTCAAGAGATCTAATTTTCCCGATTCTATACATACATGCAAACATACGCATGCATATATTATAATGCAGCCGGGTTTAACTAGTCGACCTAGGGCGAAACAAACGATTCCCCACAAGGACACCCCTGGAGACGCCAAATGATAGTATTTTATAATTCTTATAGAAGAGTCGGTTGTAATTGAATGTGTTATTTTTTAATTTAACAATACGATAATATCATTAATAGCCTTCACAATACACATTTCACAACATCCGTTTACGTCGAAACAAAAAAGTTACATGATTTTTCATATTACCATCGATATAAAAATCGCGGACTCGTTAATATTCATTTATATTTACATATGCACCTCTATACGTAGGTAGATTTTATTTCACAAAAGTTGCGAAAATTTCGTTTTCCAAAACGCTCACCGTTTTTGCTTAATTATAAACGCTATTCAACCAGACGGTGTATAAATACGACAGTTTTTTTTTTTTTTTTTTTTTTTTTTTAATACAATAGTATCACTAATAGCATTTCGAAAAGAAAAAAAAGTGATAGCATTTAATAATTCCGGCTTGCTGCAATGTCGCGAGTGAGGAAGATATTTAGAAACCTTACAGCGAACATATATTTCAACTGAACGAGAACGAAAAAAATACATAAAAGTTTGCAAATAGGCTATGCTATATATTCTGCTGTGGCATATCCGAAAACTAAAAGAGTAAAAGGAAAATCACATGCCATAATGAATTAAAAGCGCTACCTTCAGTAGAAGAAAAAAACAACAAACAACTTTGTTTGCAAAATTTATTTTCACATATATGTTTCCAACTTATTATCAGGATATAGGCGCTGTCAAAAAACTCTTTAACGTCAATTTAGGTCGTCTGATAAATTTTTGGCTTGCACAAATGGTCTACACTGTCCGCATTACAGAATAATAACTTTAATTATAAACTCCGCCAATTTACATATATGAAATCAAAGGAGAATATTCCTGAAAATTACAATCTAAAATTTCGTTGATTACGCGGAGGGTTTAAGATGTTGGAGACTTAAGAAGCGTGAAAAGTGTATGGAAAATTGAAGAGGGTGGAAAACTTAATGACGACATATGATCTCAGAACAGAACACAAATGATGATAATAACGCAGCTATTGATGTTGAGTTGAATGAAACCGCAGACCTCATGGTAAATGAAGTTCCTTTGAAAACAACTACATGTAGATTTATTTCCTCGTCAAATTTGCGTAGAAAAATTGAAACCAATTAACACGATGCATCAATCATAGTCTACACCTCTAGTTCTGTAGTATTATTTTGTACCTTCGCACCGTTTTAGTCACTTAACACGCGAGTATGTTACCTCGATTCATCGACTGCATATGAAGGCACCCTCGAGTAATAATCGAAATCTTTACATAAACAGGAGCACACTATATGGTAGATACCTCGTCAGGGAGGTGGTGTAAATCATCTGATTTTTTACTATAATTAATAATATAAAATCTACAATCCGCCATCGGAATAAAAACATAATCGATATCATAAACAAACGGAAATACTAGAAAAAAAAATATTAATACAAATTTAGACAAGTGTATATTCTAAATAGAAGGCGCCCTTCAAAGTTTTCGAAATAAGGGCTGGATGCTATTGTGAAAATTACTTGTTCGAATTTTCAAAGCGAATGAACTGATTATTACATTTTTTTTTTTTTTTCAAAATACAGACTACTCACTGATGAAATTAATCACATATCCCGCAAGACTGCGAAACTAAGAAGCAAATTGCAAGAGAATAAAAAAATCAAAAACTCTAGGAACTGCACGAGTGTTAACTTTTTGCTAATTTTCTTACATTCTTCAATACATTGAAACAGGATTTAAGCCCATAAACCCAGTTACGATGCCGATAACAAAGTAACTGCGCCACATGGGGTAGCCTAGAACCAATCTTAAATACAATGTAAAGCGAATGACAAAGACATTCCTCGTTTACAAAAAAAAAAAAAAAAAACGGTACAGTTTTAAAAAATACAATAAAAAAAACAACAAAAAAAAACACGATTTAACTATTATTGCTTAAGCAATTATCGCTTAGCAACAGACACAGTTATCTATTAAGTAACGATTTTTTACTAATACTAATTAAGACTGACGGTGTATTCAGTTGCTGCACCACGCGTAGTATATTTAATGACTTCGGAACTTATTCATGGTACATGGTCAGTTGAGGCAAAAAAATTTAAATTAACAACGTAGCTTTGAAAACAAAACTTAACCTTCAACATCGGCTTATTTTGTAATAGTAAATACACGCGTCGATAACTCGATAAACTCAGACTGGAAAAATAAACAAAACACGCTTTACACGCAAATTTTTGCACTTTTCTATGAAAAAAAAAAAAATATATATATATATATGCTATATACTTCAATGTCTTCGCAGGAAAAAAAAAAATCAACTGAGATAATAGAAAGCATCGCGCATATGTCTTCTATTGTACACATCGGTTGACCATATGTGTCGCACGCTGAATGATTTCTCGAATCCTCGAAGAATCATCACGAACCTACATATTACACCCAACTGCGATTATCCATCTCACGTTTCTTGATTCTGCTACAGATATTTTCTGTTAAATATTTAAATTATTACTTTCAGTTTCAGCTGGAATATGTTTCAAATTTTTTTTATAACAGAAATGACTCGCGGAATATTTTTTTTTTTTTTAATTAATAGTAATAGCAGTAATAATAATAAATAGAGGATTTTTATTTTCTCATTATTGTAGTATGCTTGTTCAACCTTCTTTGTGTTTACAATCAGCCATTTGCTAAAACTATCTTATCAAAACTATGCCAGTATGCCTTAGTTGAATAAAAGTTATTAACATTTCTTCTATTTTATTCAGATCATTGCGTATACGGATGTTTGTTTTTAAATGTTCGTCACCGTCAGCCTCATAATCGACATTTCATTCCTAAGGTTCGAACCTAAATCAATACAATTTTATATAATATGATAAAAAATGATTAATAATTAAACATTATTTTCCTAGCCGTGAGCGTAGTTACATTTTGAGCGAATCTGCGATCAGTATACCCAGACATTAAACAATAGACCTCAATGCGACGAGTGCGATAACATTTTTTAGCAGATTTATTTTTACTGCGCACGATTTTATTAGTTCCGCAATATACTTTCTCTGTGTTCATTTATTGTCAAATATGTAGAATACCCAAGTAGCAGGTAAAATTTGAATAGGTGAATGACTAAAATACCTATGTGGCGTTGTTGTTTTTTTCGGTAAAAATTTCCAAACGCTATCTTGGGCTCTGGTTGTAATTTTGATAACCGTTTCTTGTATGTATATCCTAGCCAGGTTATCAGTGAAAAAAGACCGATTTTTACCGCTGACCGAACTTCTTCGATAATATCGTTGAAAACTATGTTGAACAAAGTCGAGTTTAAAATTAAATCCTGCGGAAATCCGTTTTAGGCGTTTTACTTTTTTTAATCTATAACTTTGATCTTGCAGGAACGAGCCGATAGGAAGTTTGCCTTAAAAAGTGGTAGCCAATCGTGAAAGTCCTATTTATGAAGGGCAGGCAATATTGTTTGAATTAATGTGTTATCTATAACTGTGACAGAAGACAGCCGATAAATGATGTTCGCAGGAAAAGGCTTGAAATATTTTGATTCTTGAAGATAGAGATGACTCTTGTGATTTATTTCCGATTGAGTATTGCGGAGCACAATGACATTTGAATAGAAGGTTTTTCGTACATCACATTCTTTCTAAGACATTACTAAGAACTACGTTAAATAGATCGGCCCGTGATTATTTTTATTCTGTTTTATAATTGGGATTAGCCACGCCAATACCCACCGTTTGTTTAGTATATCAAACAATAGCCGCTGTATTTGTATTATTATACAAGCAACTATCTTATTCTTTAACGCAACATCGATATGCTCGCACGGTCACGTTTTACTGTCTAAAACATCTCAACGGAGAGTTTCAACGCAACTTAAACGCTACCTCTTGTGTCGACTAAGTACGATATATACCATCGTAGCCGTTTATTATATTACAGATAAATATTTTTGTTTTCTCGCTTGTTTTATTATCTCTTCATCTATTTTTATACTTATTTTCATATTTTTCTCTTTTTGCTACACTTCATCAGTACTGTGACTTCTACCTGTTTTTGATTTTTAAAAAAAAGTTCTAGGTCCTATTCCTTTTTCTGTTATTTAATAAAGATGTTTATTTCCACGTCACCTACTGTAATTCCCGGATTACACACTTTTTTCCATTGCTCCAACCGCTTGTTTTGAATATATATAATAATGAGGGTGGTAGGCTACATCCCTGTCTTACTCTATTATTTCATGATCCTCAGCGCAGATTCGCTGACGCTTCTTATCGTTACCGGTTCTACAGATTTTCGGAAACGCGCAGTCGACTGAAATAAAAAATGAAATTAAGTAATACACTAAAAAATGTGCCAAAAAAGTTTACTAAAAAAAATAAAATAAATTCCTTAGCACATATAACTTTAAAACATTTTCTCAACCAGTACAATAATAATTGTATGAAAAATTTTCTCGTGAAAAATTAAAATTAAAAGTGTGGGCGCTGGCATAAAATTTTTCGACAAATATCGCATAGTACGTCATGTGTAGAAAATATAATATACTACACCGCACGATATGTACATCACATAGTAAATATGCTAACTTTCTGATAAATATTATATTACAAATCTAGAAAATTTAACAATCGAAAGAAAATATTAAATTTACAGAAAGACGATACAATTTACTACACACAATACAATTAGTACACGTGATCATGATACTACACGTTGTAAGAGTTTATCAAGAAGAAGAGTATCAATGGATGACAAAAATTTTTCACATAATTATTGTACTTGTTGAGAAAATGTTTTTAAGTTATACATGTACTGAAGAATTTATTTCACTTTTTTTAGTGAATTTTTTTTTATACATTTTTTAGAAAAGTGTGTTTTTAAAAATTTCTTTTTAAATTTTTTTTATTTTGTACTTTTTAGTTATAAATGGATTTTCAAAAATATTTCATCAACGTAGTTATTAAAATTATAATACACGGTTTATTCAATCTATATAAATTAAATGTGTGACATTTTTTTCTTCTTTTTTTTTTATTACAATATTAAAGCTTTATTTAGTTTATCATCAACAGGTCAAGCATGTCTGGAAAGAATATCTGTCGTGCGTTTCATTTCTTCTAAGGCGGCAACATTGCACGGTTTATTACCGGTCAATTTGGAAACATCTAATTCTTCGATTTGAAGACTATGAATAGATCTAACTTTACTTACGCTAACGTACGCTCGTCCAGGAGCGAAAAGTTTCGAGCTTAGATATACGAAAGCATAGTCAACGGTGGTGCCTTGCATTTTAGTGCTCGCTTCATGTCAATCCAATACAAGAACTGAAGCTGAGAAAATACGTTTGGCCGCCCAAGGCATCGAATTTTTGCCAAACACTCGTCGAGAACTGCACGCCAATAGGCAGACTATCCTCTCGAATTTTTCGTGATCAAATGAAGATCTTCAATCTCTTCGTCTGGTCCAACGTGCTTTTTCAATCAAGTCTGTATTGTTCCTTTGATTCTCTTATACTGGAACATGGACAGCGCATAAAACAGATAATCCGTTTCGTTGAAAGCATGAATCATTTCCCAAAATCCTGTATTGGTAGTAGTCTAGAGGACTGATGTTGTATACTCGGGATTCATCTAATCCATTGATTCCACGTGGAAACAGATAATGTCATGAAATCTCTTCTGCTTCCAATTCGTTATCAACATTACCGATATTATCCTTAATTTTTCTTTTGATCTTGTTGATATTATCAAAAACCTCTAACACATCCTCGACATTTGACTGCGCACAGTCGATTGGAGCCATTACCGATGTTTGGACTTGGATGTTCAATGGCAGCGACTGATGCTGAATATCCATTAGGTTAGACTCAGACATGTGTAGAGCTTCGATAATATTCAGGTCTCGTATTGAAACATTCTTGAGGTGGATGTTGCGTGACGGATTTACAAACAGTCTCCAAACGAGCCTCTTTATCGAATTGGCTCTCAGTTTCGCGATGTAGGGTGACAGCCTCCAAACGAACCTCACGTTCTTCGTAACTTTCATTTGCACGTAGCTGTGAATGTTTCTGACGATCAACTTTTCATTCCACGCTGATCTTTCGTTTCAGCACTTCTCCATTTCGATCCATATTAATCATATTTCTCTAATCTTGCTCGCTGAGCATTATCATTTTCTCCATCGCTCCTCTCTCATGGGATTTTTTACGAACTTCTTTTTCCAAGCGTCGTTCACGTTGAATGGCTGTTTCTCTCATTATAGCGAATATAATTTTTTAATTTGCAGCTAACGTGACTGTAAACGTATATAATACTAAACAAGCAAGATTAGAGACATTTTTTTTCTCGTTTCCCACTCTCGTGTTTTTTTGTTTATATTATTCAGTAACAGTCGTATACATATATATATATATATATATATATACATATATATATATATATATATATATATATATATATATATATATATATATATATATATATATATATATATATACGAATATATTTGTTCTAATTCCTCAGAGAAGATCTTACATACCCTACACACATCCTGTAACGCATATAGATCGAAAATAAGCATGGATTATTATATTGTCATCTGAAACAAAGGTTTATGCAAAATTTTAGAATTTCTCCAGAAAATGTCTTAAATAGAGCTTCTCAGATTTAATTACAGACAAACAAACAGACGTGAAAGGAATTAAAGAAAAGTGTTAAAAAAGTGAAATAATTTAAAAATATATATATGGTTTTCGCTTTTGTGTTAATTCATTTCGCCGATTTTTTCTTACAATTAAATTATTTGAAATTAATTTATTTACTGCAAGAAAGAAATTAGACTTAGTATCGTAAAGAAAAATAAAAAAACAAAGGGAAAAAAACAAAACAAAAAAAAAAAAAAGAATAGTCAGAAGTTGAATAAAAAATAAACAAACAAACAAGATTTTTATATGACAAATTTTTAGACGAAAAAAACATAATTAAAAATATTTTCATCCAATACTAATCCGAATTTTCATAATTCGTATTACGATGTACCGTAGGGAATCAAATGAAAGAGAAAATATAAATCGAAGGAATAATAAGGAGAAAATGTACGAGGCTAAACCAAATACAATTTCGAAAAATATTCGGACGTACAGAAATAAAATTACCGGTCGCGAAAAAAAAAAAAAAAAAAGGAAATTGCAACAAACCTTGATTCAAAACAAACTATTGCGGAAACTAATTCTAAAACATTCAGAAAAGAAAAAAAAATAACCAGTTTGGTTCAACACACATAATTTCAACGTGCGGAAGGTCTAAAGGAAATAACTAAACCACGATTGTGTGACCACGAAAGAGTAGACTCAAGGGATGAAAATAATATTCACCAAAAGAAATCAATTAGAAGCCAGATCAGTAAATGAAAGTGTCCAAGAATTGGAACTTCATTTAACCAGAATGTAATCATTATAATCCACGAGAATGACGATAAACCACGGGGACCTATAAACGGAAAAAAGAGATTTTCAAAATCACGAATAGCGCGACATAGCAAAAATAGTGAACGTAAAGAAACGGAATAAGCTGGTAATAAACCAGAAAACATTATCGGTAGTGTTTAGAATGGTTTACGATGAGACTAAAAAAAACTTCAAAATAGAATGCAGCAAACACGATCGCTGAAATTTAGACATATTCTTTCTAAAAAAGTACAACCCGCCCAATGGAAACAGTTAGAAAATTTGCCACCGTTAGTCGTTTGAAATATATCCCTTTTGGTAATCTCGAATTAACGAAATTTAACGACTTATATATTACAAAATTTATTTGTTCACTTACTCACGCACTTTGGCAAGAAGCCATTTTTATGCCGGTATAAACACAATCGTAAAATTTATTTTAGAAAAGAAATTCATAAAATTTTCGAATATTATTCTTCCGTACATATTCTAATTTGATAAACCCTACTTTTTTGAATTAGTTTTTCGTGTATTCCTTTTTCGACCGATTTTGGCATTCCTGTGAGAAAGGATCGCATCAAAGAATAGCGGCCTAGCAACAAAGAAGCTACGTTATAATTTCATTTGAATGAAAGTCGAAAAAGAAATCTAATAAGGGATGTATAAAAAATTGATAATAAAAGAAAGAATATCCAGCTGAAAAAGCTTAGCATTTGAAGAGGCCTATCAGCGTTTTATGCGGGGGGATATAATGAAATGAGGATCGAAAAAGATAAAAATGTAATGCGAGCAGAAAGAAGTGCTTGATTCTCCAAGTTTCAGCTAATAGTGAATTGTCAAACAGAAGGGAATGATTGCAATTAAATATGGGGCTTAGTAAGGGATTGAATTAGAAGATAATGCGAGGAAAAATTAGAGTAGACCGAAGGGTAAGTATGGAACTGCAGTGAGCGATGATGGGTTAATTTAAAGTTTAATTAAATGAGAATATACCCTTTCAAACAAAAAATCTTAATTGTTCTTGAATCATAGATAAGACATTATGTCGCCTAAGCAGCAATTTCAAAGTACAGCCGCACGATATTAGTTCGCATAATTTTGTACAACGCTGTTGAATATATTGTAAACATCAATTGTGATCTTTTTTTTTTAAGGGGCTATAAAACGTATTCGCTTCTGATCTTTCATCTGTTACTCACAATGACCATCCGGTTTTTTTCGGCTTTTTTCTTTTTTTTTTGAGGCGCGGCAAAATAGACAATGGCCCAAGAACTGACAAAAACTTCAAAACGGGTGACAACAGATGTTAACACGACAGATGTGATAAAAAAATGGTGTAAAGATCGAATAACCAAAGGAAAAGGTAAGGAGAAAGTAAAAAAAGCTTAATAAAGAGTTGAAAGACCAATAATTAGTAAAAGCGAACAGCAGAAGGATGCTGGAACATTCGTAGAAAATCTGATCAGCGTCATCTGTAAAGTTGTGAGAGGCGGGGCGGAGGCGGCAGAATGGTAAGGAAGTTAGGGATAAGCGGAAAAAAGATAGAAAAAGTAAACTGTATCTAAAGGGTAGACGACAGATTGCAGAAATCGTTAAACGTCGCAACTAGGGAAAATTGGAAAATCAAAGATAAAAAGAATCAGGATTATACACCGAGTAATCTTTCGGTGGAAGAAGCTGAACGAATCGGAATATTGGCTGAATTGTTTCCTTCGATTCCAGATTGTCTAGGGGGTCCACAATAAGTCAGTTTTGGAACGATCAGTATTGCCGGGGCTACTAAGAAAAAATATACACATTAATGGAAATAAAAAAAAAAGCTATGAAAAAACAAAAAAAACATGTAAAATGGAAAATAGATGATCACCGAGGCGGACAGTCTTCCGGTACCGAACACCTTCACATTTGTCGCGGCTAAACTCTAGAGTCAGGTACGCAACGAAGGTAGCGAACTTACATTATATTAAGAACAATAAGGGAATTATACTTATCTATTCGAAAGAAAATAAAGTAAAAACCCGTTACTACAAACGACAACTGCAACATTTAGCTGGACATTTTAGTTTTTGAAGTTTTGGGATTCGTACAAAAGCATAATAAATCCGCTTTATAAAACAGTATCATTTCTATCTTTATTTTTTAATCCTTTAAGTGGTTATATATATATATAATTAATAATGGAACGGGCAATTAAAAAAAACAAAAAACAAAACAACACGAATGAAATAGAAAATTAATTTATGATAAATTAAATATTTCTTTCTAAATTGGTTCATACTGACATCCGGGAAATACACGGTTTTTTGAATACGGCTTCTATTTTCCGTGTCTCTAGTTTTTCCTCTTCATTTTTTATAGTATCGACATTTTGTTCCGGAAAAATAGCTAATCATTTCATAAATAATCCAACTGTAATCACACTATTACAAATATTTTACCCATCCAGATATTCGTTCAACAGGAAAATTGCCAGAAAAACGTAACATCGCAGCCGAAAACCTACTTGGAGTGCCGCAAAAAAGTAAATATCCGGGCGGTCCACTGATCTTTGTGAGCAAGTGTGCTTTCTGTTTTTGTTTACGTTGAACTGTTTTTTGTTTTTTTTTCTTTATAAATACGCATTTACGTACTAATAATTTATTTAAAATAAAAATAGAACAGATTACGGACAAAAATAGATGCTAGACATCTCTTTAAAAAAATCAAAATTTCAAAAACATTTTGTAATTCGTCTTTCCCGCTTCGGTAATCCACGATTATTTTGACGGATCACGAAACGGACAGCATTATATTTTTGTCCGATTACCTAAAAATAATTCTACCTATATGTAAATATGCTATTAAGAATAATTCATTTTTATCGTTTATATTTGACGTCCTGAATTGATTTATTCCTGTTCTTATTAAATCCAAACACGTTGTGCGGACTTTGTAAAAAAAGATGCACACAAACGTGTATTCATGCTCGTCGTATTATTCGTCACCGACACTTTACCGCGTTGCCACTCTATTTTTATGCGACGACGGCTGTGCCAGGGAAAGCACTACTCGCCATTACCTTACCTAAAGAACCTTTTAAATAAATATGAATGCGGTTCCAAATTGCTATCGGTAAATCATTTTAATGCACCTCTCTACAGCACGCTAGACTGGCCTTTTTTCTTTTTTTCTTTCTTTTTTTTTTTTTTTTTTTATATATATATAGTTACAAAACTGTTAGATAGAGGTTGTTTTTGCTACTAGCTGCCGTAATTATTCTTATTATATATCGCTGTATTAAAGACAGTTTTCCAGATTTTGGCACGCGGACAAATTTTTAGAGTACTCTTTACGATTTTTAAACAGAGGACTTCTTTTCAAGTAACTATATTAAAAAAGAAAGAGAAAGTAAAAAAAGAAATTACATACGTCCAACACATTTCTAGAGAAGTTTCAAAATTGCATCAAGGTAAATTCTTTCTTCGGTAAATTTTTGAAAATCGAAAGCCGTAATTGATAATTAAAAACCGATATTTTCATTCAAACCTAAAACCTAAAGGAACTACTGTTGGGCTTTTCGCGGTTAATTTTTGAAAGCTGAACATCCTTAGAGGAAGAAATACTCTATAAATTCCATGTTTATGTACATTTACCAATTTATATTACTATTTTTTCTCGATATAGATCATCAAATAGCTGCAAAAACAACAGATAAAATATAATAGTTTATAATACAACAGAAAAATTTTCTCGGTGATTTTATACTTTAATTGAATGTAAGAAAAACGAATTATACGATACTTAACGGTAAATTAAAAATAGAACTTTAAATGTAGAGCACAATGTTTACCCGGCCTGAAATAATTGGCTCTCAGAGAAATCTGGAAGAGTAAAAACGACCAAAAGAAAGGGACTACTCCCCATTAGTACTGTTGGGCTTAGTATACTGTGAACCTTAACTTCACAATCCATAATACCTTATTAAAAGTTTGGGACTTACTTTACTTTACTTTATCGAAAAGCACAAATATTAAATATGTTAAACTAAATATTTGGGAGCAATTATTGACAGTTATTTAAACTTTTACAGCAACTTTAATTTTACGAAAAATTAAATTAATACATTTTAAATTATATTTAACGCGTGATAAAATAATCAAAATTCTCTTAATCATGAAAAAGATATTATACTATACATAAATACGTAAGTCAGTAATTCTCGTTAATGTATTATATGGCGAATTAAAAATTAGAAAATTAAAAAAAAATTTAAATAGCTAACGCGACGAATTATAATTATAAATCTAATTAAATCATGTAGAACTAAAAGATATCTAGCAGCATTAATCACTGCAAGATGAATTGAAACACATTAACTCATTTGGTATTAAGAATAACATTCAATTAAATACTGAATTTAATAACGTAAAGTCTCTCTATTCATGAAAATATATTTTTAAACGTCGAAATCAATTTAACGTTAAATTATTAGTAAAATATTTGAAGAATTATTATGTAAATAAATTTTTGCAAATCTGGACTAGCCAGCATTTTCCAAGTGCAGAAGAAAGAATAAATAAACAAATAAATAAATTTTCCCCATTTTAATCCCTTACCACACAACGATGTTGAGATTTAGATTTAGAAGATGTCACTGAACAATTCATAAAGACATCTTATATTGCTTAAATTATCTCTGAAAACACCAATTAAAATATAAATACTCGAAGAGCAGTCGTATAAACTATTCCGGGGGGAATAAACATCATCACTCCAGCTCACGACGTCAAATACATAATTTACAAATATTGGACACACAAAAGCACAAATAGTTATTTTATGAACATAAATTTGTCAACTAAATTAAAAATTTATGTAGTAATTAATTGTTTTCTTCGTAAATTAAAATATTTGTGAATTATATTACTACATAATTTGTTTCCATAATAGTACAACACATAATATCAAAAGTTGTAGTATTCACTTAGATAAAAGATAAGAAGCGTAAACACACCGATTAAATCGGTACGTCGTACATTTCTGCATTTACAATTCATTTACCACTTGGAATTTCTTTTGGAAAACTGAAAGTAACTAACTATGCTTATATCATATGCAGTGGCGGCTCGTGAGTAACAGAAGTGGAGGTTCACAATTAAATATATTAAATATTACACAAATATTTATTGAAAAAAATTTATCAAAAACCATATACATATATATGTATGTATGTATGTGTCTGTGTGTTTGTGCGCATATTAATAATTTTCAGTTAAAAGTCTTGTAAACTAAATCGATTCTTCTATCTTTCTTTAAAGAAAAAAAAAATCTATAACAGTTTCATGAAAGTTAGGAATATTGTGGAACATTTGTTTTTCAATTGATAACATAGCTAAAGCATTTAACCTGCCTTCACACATTGTGCTACGTAAAAATGTTTTAATTCGTTTTAGTGTCGAAAAACTCAGTAAGAATATAATTAGCACTTTTATCCTTAAGAAAATTACAATTTTTGGTAGAAACTACGTCACTATTGAAAATATTCGAATGAATATATGCGGTCCATCATTAAAAACTAAACTCGGTTCCCAATGATCGACTGTTTATACATACATGGGCGTCGCCAGCAGGGGGCAGGGAGAGGCAGCTGCCCCCCCCCGGAGCCTTGAAACTTTTTAATCAACTGGCATTGATGAGTATTCCTAGAGGCGTAATCATGGACAATTTGGAAAACTTATGTTTTAATTAGGATTTTATTCTTGTTTAATAAAATATTAAGCCTTTACAACTTATAAATTTTATTTTTCCTATAAGTCATATCCTCTTTCTATCATCTTGCCCCCCCCCGGCGGCGGACAACTCATCTTGCCCCTCCCTGGCTCATCGGCTGGCGACGCCCTTGTGTACATATTCAAAACGTTATTAGTATTTTTAAAAGTGATGTGGTTTCTAACAAAATTTTTAATTTTAATAATATGAACTGTGAAAACTCGTTACATATTTTTATTTAAGTACATTAAAAACAAACAAAAGTTAAAATTTTGCAAAATGTTGGTTGTTATTGTTTTCTAAGTCTATGTAATATTTATATTTTATCATTATTTTAATTTATCAATTATTACAATTATTTTGAATTTGCTTAAAACGAAAAACAATTAAATTTTTATGCTAAAATATCCAGCCAACATCTTGAACAGTATCAGTTTTACATAATGCATGTCTCACCAACAAGAGTATAATAAAATGACAAATTATAAGATACAGTAGAAATTAGTTATAAAAACATTCAAAAAGCTGAATTATCTGGTCGTTATATCCCGTATCAAATAAAGCATTATAATTTTTTAATGTTCAAAATTTACTACTAATGAACAGTTCGTTACGAAAATGACACGAAATATTTTATGGCATAAATTACGCTGAATAAGCAATCATTTATTTATAATTATAACTACACATATTTCTTAGTCAAAAACACAAACAGCACTTTCTTTTTTGTACATAAAAGTATAATAAAAAAACTTAAATCAGTATACAGCAAGAGTAAGAGAAAAGAAGCTGTACCAAAACGGAAGTGGTTTGATATTTTCTTACTTTTGAAGAAATTTGTAATTTTTCGACTTTTTATTATAATAAAATAAGTATAGTAATCTTTTTCTAATATTTTTTGCAATGGTCTTACCACAGGTTTTCATCAATGTTATATTTATAATAAGTATTTTACATGTTGACACTAACAAAATAAACAGAACAAAAAATAACGGTATATCTGTTCTGTTTATATAAATTTCATTTCTTCATTGAAAAAGATTAAGGATGATGTTTTTATTAAATTCATCTGCATAAATCTTTCAAAGCTAAATGCTAATTGGTATGCCGTTGTAACCAATTTTTACTGTATTTCAATATTTGGAAATTGACAAATAGAATCACGGTAATTTTAAACACATAACTGTTTTTAAATGTACAATATTGTACTAACTTGTATATGTATGCAACACAATAACACAATCGATATAATATAGATGCAATTATACGCTTTTCTTATAAAATAAAAGTAAAAATAAGCACATAAATATGCTCCAATCAAACTTTATTTCCTTCAAAATTCAAATATGGTTATAAGCAGCAAAACAAAATGTAAACATATAATCGTTTTATGAAAATTTATCGATTGATTCTGTTTATAATCAAATTCACTTCATTAAAGTACTGCCCACCTACAAAATATAATCTTGCAAGAACAACGCCTAACGTTTGGTTCACACTTCGAGTGTGCTCCATCAAGCCTATGTAACACATGCACTAACACAACATCATTTTTATCTTCCTGACACACTACTACATTGTACTTACACGGTTTTCGATCGCACGTGCTACAAGTAGCCTTCACACTAAAAGAATTCCGGACAAAACTTAATTACTTTTTAAAAATGTAAAATCAATTTATTTTTAACATTAATTTTACTAATAGTGATATATAAATAATAAATATAAATAAAACATTGGATTCTACTTTTTTAAAGTTGAATACAGGGTGTTCACGTGCGAATGTGAACACATGAACGAGCCGCCACTGATCATATGTGTAAATGACTCGGTTGTGATTAAAAAAGACATGTGACATATATTTGTAAATCAATCCATATATATATATATATATATATATATATATATATACACGTATATATATATATAAAATATAGTCGGGTTAGTTACACCATTTATAGCTCAAGAACGGCTGAACCGATTTTTATGATATTTGATTTGTTGGATTTGTCTCTGCCCCGAATAGCAGAATACAAAACTTTAAAAAAATGCATACAGAAAATTAATTTTCTTTCTTCTGTTTTTAGTTCAAAAGTGGGGGGTTTAAATAATATTTTAATCGTAATTTTTGGATTTTATGAAAGAGGTTCTGTGTTTTGTTTTATATTTTGAATTTCGCTTTTAAAGGGTTATCTGGTGATGAGTTATGAATTCTTTAAGGGTGATTTTTGGGGTCGTTCTAAATTCCATATTATATATTCTAGACGGTTTCTTGCCGCTCAGGGTAACCGCTCAGCTTAAAGTTGTAAATTGTCGCAGATAGAAGTTTAATTGTAATTTATGATCCAATTCTGATAAGTCAAACCGTTTTCGAACTCTATTGTATAAATGAATATTTTTGTCATTTCTGAACCATCTTATTCGGATTATTCCGTACATTATAAGTATACAAAATCCTAAAAAGCGGTATAAATTTACTTTTAGAAATTAAATTACTTTAAAAACACGTTTTTTCGTGTTTAGCCCATCATTAGCTAACTGCACAGAGTACACACTTACATGAATTGAGTGTGTACGCTGCGTTGTTTGCTGATGATATAGTTCGAAAACACATGTTGCCAAAGAAATTAACTTTAATTTTTTAAAGTAAATTTATACTGATTTTTATCATTAAGAGGAATAACGCCTTGCTGCCACGTGAATTACATTCATTTCAATGTAATTAAAATACTTTTCATTTTAATTTTTATACATTTATTGAACTTGATCCATTTTGAGTATTAATTTTATCTTAATGACAAATAGAATTTAATTCAGCTAGTAAGACACGACATTTATTGATTCTGAAGCGGTACGAAGTTCGCCGGGTCAGCTAGTACATATATATACATATGTATCGGTTATATCTATGCATGTATGTGTGCGCGTACGTGTATAGTGTATTCACGCATGGATGTAAATATGTTCGTTTATTAATCTTACTTAATTTAGATTTCTGTTTATTTACACAATATTTCTATTATATCAGCGTAATAGGTTTATACACTGTAATTTGTTTACAGCCCATATTGTAAGTTCATAAATAAATAAAATTGCGGATTTATCAACGGTTTGATTTTCTGTCCAGACATAACGGGTTCACGTCAGCACTAGAAAACAAATTGATTATGTAAGACAAATGATGATCAAATTAATATGGGTGGTTGCGCGTCTCCAAAAAAAAAGACTCACGACAAAAGAGTATTACAGCATGCCGATTTGTGCCAAGTGAAACATCCAATAACAACAAAGATTATCAAATCATTTTGCAGTATAAACTGTGCAATACAAAGTCAGTGAGTAAGTAAATACAGTTTTAAACGAATAAGAATAAAAACTAATGTAAAATATATGGAATACAAAATTAGGATGGAAAATTTGAAAAAAATCAAAAAAAAAAAAAAAAACAAAAAAAACAACATGGGGCCAACAGAGTTTTAAAGGCGTGAATGTTAAAGAAAATAAATTTATAATCTTTTCTCGACTGGTGATCAGCTTACCTCTCAAATGAACTCTTCAAAATAATAATAATAATAATAATAATAATAATAATAATAATAATAATCATAATAATCATATTGATAATGGTAATAATAATAATCATAATAATACAAAACACTTAAAATAAAAATAAAATATCTCGAAAAAATTATTTAAATCAGTTTATTTTTTTTTCAAAAAATATTCCACAAAAATCGATTTGCAATATCGATATTTTTTTTGTCAGTTCTTGCCTTGTCAACTGAGAATTTTATCTAGACAAAATAGGAAAAATTTTGTAAGCAACTAAAAAATGTTTATTTAAAATTAAAAAAAAAAACCAAAAAAACAACAGATTACTTCATAAAAATTTTTTAAAAAGAATGCAACAACAAGTGTGTTTACATTTGTAGACTTCCCATTTTCAAAAAAATTAACTAGAAAAAAAAAAGCAATATAAAGCTGACCTCGTTTTTTGCATTGACACAATTTCAGCTTCATTTCATTTTATCACACTTTTTAAAAAAGAATAAAAATAATGTAAGGTCAAATCCTGGCTTTTACGGACTTTTCGTAACACATGTGATTCATTTATATACACAAGTTTACACTTACATTTTTATTCCAATTTTTAGATCAAATCAAAATAATGATTTTAAATCAAATCATCAATGCGAACCATAATAACGAAATCCAACATTGCCTTATAACCTTTAAAGATACGTTAAACATCAATATTATACCTTTAAATTAATTAAAACGTTATCATTAAAAAACGGAGGAGGAAAAATAATAATTATTATTTGCCAATTTTCAATATTATTTAAGCGATGATTACAATATAATGAAGTTTTTCAATATCGATGTCATCATCGCGTACTTTTATATCACTCGTTTCGGGGAAATTCCAGGTAATCACAGGAAGAAAAAAAAACCTTTTTAAATGATATCGATTCAAAACTTAACACTCGATGTCGCCCCACTATGCGGATGAATGATTTTCGTTTCGTACCGGTGTCGATTACTGAAAACGATTTGTTGCTGCCGCCGACATAGTTAGACATTTATTCGGAGATTTACTACCTAGCTGCACGCCACGTTTTTAGAACTGAATTAGTCCGGATAGAAACTATATTTCGTTGTGTTTTTTTTGTTTACCTAAAGGTTTATGAAATCACTAGTTTAGGAAAAATCGACGGTAAAGTGCCGAAAACAAACGAGCCAGCAATCGAAATCCGTTAGTACACTTTATCTTCGCCGGTTACATTACTGAGCAGTGATTTTTCCGGTATGTTTGATAGTCCGTCATTTGCGTTTTAATGGATCGAACTGGAATAATAAGAGTACCTGTTACGTTATATATTAGCGCTAGTCGACGCTGGTGCATTTGTTTTAATAGTGGTTCGTTTTTTGTCCAGTCTAATAACTCCGTACGATAGTTCCTTCGCCCTACCTGGATCGATTGTAATATTCCTTAACCAGTCGATTTTTCGGAATGAACAACATAAAACAATCACGAAAACTTGTTTTTTTCTCCTATTTCGTGCGGTAATTAATTTTTAACTAGACGTAAAACCATTTTTTTTTCCGAATAAAGATGACCAATTCGCGGAAAATCATTTTATTGAAAATTTTAAAGAAACACGGTACCTTAAAATTTTCAGTACAATTTTCAAAATATCGCGAAGACGACAATGGTGTGTACCCAAGAATGGCTTTTCAATGACTAAGACCACTATTAAAATTTTATTTTAATAAAAAATTTCGATAAATCTATAGTAAATTCTACACGCACCCGTATTAATAAACATCTTCGCATATTATAATTATGATTAAAAACTCCCGTTGATCGGTCTTGGCTTGGGTATGCTACTATTGACAGTCGAGATTAAATTATCGAAACCGGTGTATATTCGAAAGTATTTTGTAAATTGAAAGAAAACTGTAGAAATAAAGAAAAATTCGCACGTTTAGAAAAATTATCAGAATTGAATCGAAAAATGGTGAAAACTTAAAAAAACCCTAAGATTTAAGTTGTACAAAAATAATCGATAAATTATGAAGAATAAATGTAGATTTGTGGATAGTCAATTTTTTTCTGGTTTTTTTCATGCTTGGGGGGGGGGGGATAAAGTCTGTTACGATTCACAACAGCCTCTACTAGCAAAGTCTAAATATGGCAGTGTTGGACAATACACGCGTGAGGCAGTGTGGAACTTAAAGACTGAAACCGTTAAATGAATCTATACGTTCTAAAGTATGCGGGCACAGATGGAGCATATTGTCGCAGAATAGCGCGTCAGGCATTTATAAGAAGGAAATCGCGGAAAATAAATTCACTGAATGTTTGGAGGAGATTACCAAAAAGAGAATTCTCTAGGATTCTACTTGCGAGATGTAGTTCTGTCGTAGGCTGTTTCCTCAAACAGTAGTCTACTGTGAAAATATTACTTCAAAGGAAAATTGATGTTGGAGCGCATACATTAAAAGATATCGCAGACTGATTATAATTAATTCGGACAACCCGATTTATTTTCTCTTTATCTTAGACCATCCAAGTTGAATCTAAAAATAAACTCCCATTGTAGTCCGTTTTGAAGGGAAAATAACGATACAGTTGTGAAGAAACGATTTTTCCCATAATGCGCGATGTACTTAATATGTTATTTTTAATTTCGGATAAAATTATAATAAACGCAACAAATAAACATAAATGAAAATATGACAGAAACGTTTTTTGGGATGTCGCATTTTCAACTAGAAAACAGAAAAGAAAATATATTTATGATAAAATTAGTTCATTATCCCTATTAATGTATTTTCTTTCTTTTTTTTCCAGCTGCAGATGGGACATTCCCGAATACATTCCTAGAATACATATATCCATTTATTTAAGAAGTTGCTATGGTGTTTATAATTTCTGTTATTCTATTAATCGTATAACAAACAGGGCGCATAGTATATTTTTAATTTTAAATTGTTCCGGTGTTATCTGTTTTTAATATTCACGAATGATCAAGTAACATTTTAAAAATTCTCCAAAGTTCTTCCGAAAACCGTGATAAAATATGTAAATAGTAAAACATTAAAAATAACATACTACACGATGATAGAATTACACCTATGATATGGAATTCGAGCATATGGAACGGCCAAGAAAACTTCTATGGATAAAGTAAATAAATTACTAATATCAAAAAAATAGAGTAGAAGTTCGGATGCGACGTTAAAAAAAGAAAATTTATTAAATGTAAGAGGTTTCTACTACTTAAGTGTAAAAAAATCTGAGAACACTTATATAAAAATATAAAGATAGAAAAAAGAGCGAAAATAAAACAAAACTTACGGGAAAAAACAGAAAAGTATAAACTTCTGACTACCTTTTTTTTTCTTTCTCGGGCTCGTCAACCAAGGACCTTCAGCCGGAAACAAGTAGAGAAAGTAAAAAGAAGTCGGTTATATTTTAATCTGAGAAAAGGCAGGATATAGGAAGCACAGCAGGAAGCCCAAGCCTCAACAAATAGGAATACAAAATGCTCCACAGAAAGAGGTGAACACTGGAAGAATGATCAGCGTCGCGAATAACTGCATCATCAGGATAGAGAGGACAATGTATGGAGGAAATCAGGGAAAGGCGAAATCTGGAGGAAGGCACCAGGGAATGGTCAAAACGCATAAGAACAACGGAAACAACATCAGAACGTTGAAGAGAGGGATACAAAAGAAACCATGAATAGGGAGGAAGAGTAGGCTGAACAAACAGACGAAATGAATGATTATTAAAAAAGGAGGGAGCGTAAATATCCGATACTATGATCTGATATGGAAGCTTTTACGTAGGAAAGATTATGAATGAGTAAACGTATACGGAGGATAAGTCACACAAATGATCAGGAAGGGGAGAAGATGTGACCTGAAAGGCGCTCAAGAAGTCAGAGATAATTAAAATATTCGAGGAAAGGTGATTCGAAGAAATAAAAATAAAAGAAGAACGCAGGATAGTCAATAATTCGCTTATGAGTATATGGAACAGAAATAAGGAAGACGAAAAGATTCTGATAAGTTAAAATGAGGAAGCATGAAAAGACCACCAGGCCTCCTCGAACCATCCGTGTAAATGGTAACATGAGAAGGAAATAGGGAATTAATAGTGCTGTAGAATACCTGTTTAATTAAGGAGCATGACAGAGATTAATATAATTGAAGGAATAATACGGGAGATTATTAAAGCAGATAGTGTAAGGCAAAAATGAACTCGACTACTAGAAAAAAATATGGAGAGCAAATGGATAATTATGTATCGCCACAAATGTTGAATGAAATACCGGAAGAAATAATAAATGAAAAAACGAAAAGGAAACTGAAAGAAGAATTGAAAAAATGGTTACCCAGGTAGAAGGAAATGTATAAGTAAAATAATACAATGAAAGAAGAAAAAAAAATAAATAAAACTAGAAGAAATGTAGATGAATGAATGATACGCTTAATTTCAAACATTCGTAAAATACAAAAATAGTAAAATTAAGTACAGAATAAGAAATCCGTATTCAAACTTAGGCTTGACGGGTCTAAATTTAAGATTGTTAATACTTACAGGGAATCTGCGATTTAAAAACAAAAATCCGGGGTATGCGGTAAATTTTTTTAAAACTGACGCACCGCTATGCCTCGTCTTATTTTTAACAACCCTTATTCGCTTTTTCGCAATTTTCATGTTTTCCGAAATGCAGAATCTCCGTTTCTACAATGCCGACGATGCGACGATGGATTTTTTTATTACGAAAGTTTTAAAAATTGTTTAATTTTCTTGATTCAAGTAAAAAAAAAAAAAAAAAAAAAAAAAAAAAAGAGGAAAGAAAAGCTATTTATACAAAACTTTTAAAAATATCAAATAGAACATACTTTTAATTCAGATGGAACTCTATTAAAAATAGCAAAACTACTCAGATAGAACAGTTATCCTGCTAATATAAATAAGGATTACTAATACAACCGTATCAATGTTCTCTGCATTGGAATCATCATTGTTTGTTTCGGTCTTCAATATTATTTGATAATAAATTCACTATTTCGTCGTTTGAAAATAATCTAATACAAGCATCCGTTGTGCAGAATACTATTTGCAACGTAAAAATAATCCACATTCAGAAAAATTCGAGGACCAAGAATTTTGAACGCAAAAAGTACTCTAAATTTCCTTACTTCGTACAGTCTTGCACAAATGTGTACGTGTGTGTGTGTGTGTGTGTGTCATATTTAAACGATATCCCGCTGGAAATAAGTGAAAACACGCTTTTGACATATTAATCTTTTTTTCTGTAATTGAAAGTTGTTCATTTTTGAAATATGAATTTTTAGATAAGTTTAGTTTTTTTTTACTTTTAGAGAAGTGTCCGTGCCCGTGTACTGCAATATCAGGGCGAAAAATCGGAACACTTTATTTACGCTTTTTTACGAATGTGAGTGGGTTGTACTAAGGGTCGGTCGGGAGCACGGTTAGAGTTAATTATTTACCAGCGAGCACTGATCAGTCAAGATTAATCAGCATCTGCTGGTTCTGGCCCTACCGTCTAAAAACCCATCTCTACAACGAATCTGCCTTTGCCTCTAGATCCCTCCAATACCCACGAAATAGTAGTAGTCGGGTCGTCGGTGGTCCTGCAGATAAACGTGGAATGTGTTTACCTCTGACTTGTTCTGCATTGTCAGATTACTTTCATCTGTCCGCAGGAAGAGAACACATGTTCCACAGAGTCATTTGACCAGAAGGATGTTTCGTGTTACTATTTTAACTCGTCACCGCTAGACGACGTCTTAGCCTGCTAAAAATATAGCGCGTGCAACTATCAGTGAGTGTATTTCGAAGTCTTCCAACTATGAAATTTAAAATAATTCTCAATCTTTTAAAACTGTTTTCGTCCTCTTTAATAATAAGATTGTAAAACATTATCGTAAGCGAAATTAAAACTAACAATATATCGTCTTTAGCCACACTTATACGAAAAAACGATATATCTTATTCTGAAGACCACTACACAGATTAGTAACATTTAATGGGGTTTTTTTTTCTTTCTCCTATTACGTATATTTGACAAACCAATATTTAGTAAGAAATGTTATTCGCAACATTTTTCATTTATAGAAGGAGACTCTGTTATTTTACTATTTACTTCTCGTTCTATGTACATTCTATAAGCTGCCTAGCCGAACTGTTTCTTTTTTTTTTTTAGGCTCATCCTTCTCCACGAAAGTTGTCAATATGGCAACGGATAGACAGGCAGTAAACGAGAGAAGCGTATGCAGGGAAATAAGACGCTAGGATACAAAAGAGCACACGTTAAGCAACAAGATACTCAAAAAAGTAAATGGTCAACGACATGAAGTGCGCTGAATTATCGAGATAAAGGAGGTGATATGCGAAGGAAGTTGAAGAAAGACGGAAAGGAGAGATGAAAAGTCAATGCAAAAACGATAACGGAACATAAAGTGTAGAAATCTTGGAAAAATGAAAAAAACTTTTTAATTTCTTTACAAATGTCGACAGGGAACCTAATCAACCATTCTAATTGAATACGTTTAGGGGGCATACTTTTAAATTGATTCTATAAATTTATTGAGCGGGACAAATACGACCAATTTTTGGAGGAATGAAGAAACCTGAATTAACTGTTATTTGGTAGCGAAACAAAAAAAAAAAAAAAAACCAAAAAACATATGCGATCAACTCATATAGATATGTAAAAAAGGGAACCATCAATATATTCGTTCCACATCCATTAAATACCCGGCACATTATGTGACAAGCCTAATTTCACAATCCACGATAATACATATATACCTATTTATCCACAGTATGGGGCTAGATTTATTCCTTTTACTATTATTCGCATTCTGTGCGGATATGAACGATAACAATTCCACCGACACTGTGGTCATTCATAATCGATTATAGTTAAAAAGTGATAAAATTACGTAAACAAACTTCTCGTCAAATACGCCGAAATATTAGTAAACCGGGTTGCAGTTAGATGGCCAGTTTGACCGCAGCTCATCCAGCAGCAGCTATTTTTCTGGGCTGCTGATCTATCCGTGATTGTTTTAAACAATTTGAAGACATCGAAAACGTATATAAAGCAACTGTAATTTCGTGTGTACAGACGAGTGTATGTTCGATAGGGGGGGCCACAAGATACGAGAGGATAGCGAATAGCTAGAACTGGCCGGTGACTGATAAATTCGATATCCATCTTCGGCAGTAGCCGTTAAGATTTACAGGACTAGGGTATTATTTTCTATATATCACGAGAAGCGGCTAAAGGTTTAGATGTAAGGAGACGACGGGTTTTAGGATTTAATGATGCGCGTTGGACACGACGTCGTCGTTTTCCGGTCTGTGCGTCTTTTTGAACGAATTTTTATTTACTTCATTCTACCGTTTCGTTTTATTCCTTTTTTCAATATTCCGCCTCACTTATTCGTTTCGTTCCATTTACGCCCCGGCGAAATGCGTTCGTATTTACAACATTTTCAGAACGGCCAAACAAAGCAGAAAATCCAATTAAACGTTTTGTTTTCTTCCTCCTTTTTTCTTCTTCCATTTCGTATTTTCAAGTTTTCCCGTTTCAAGCCCTGTTTCTGGCAGACTGTGTTATGTGTTAACTAATACGTTCCTTTCCTTTTTTTTTGTTTCGGTAGCACGTGTCTTACTAACATTTGTAACGATTGAACTTAACAGGGCAACACGCCTGTTCTTGAAGCGTGTCGATCGGTAAACGAATAAAGAAATTAAATGAAATAAAATCGCGCAATTTTGTAAGATTTCGTAATCAGTGAAGACTTTTTGGAGTTCTTATTTTTTTTCACTTCAGAAAATAAAAAGCCAATAACCGAGTTGAATAAACTGTCAAAATCAGGAAAATGCGTTTCGCAGAGCTCGCACTATTGACAATATAAAGCGCTTAAAAAGACCTCCTGCTGAACAGAATCGTGCCTTTACAAAATGTACACGTACTCGGCAAGATAGATTTTTCAGATTTGCCTTAATGTGAAAATAAATAAAACAGATAGACGTTAGATGGAAACGTGAAAGTTGGATGAAAAAAATGAAAAAAAAGAAAAAAATACACATATAAAGACGACCCCTAGATAGTTCTGGTAGTAATGTGTAAGAGCACTTTGGAAATTCGTTTGATTTAGTTATCTAAAACAGAAAATTCAAGAACGGTTTAACGAATTTCTCCCGATTTATTTTACCGGAATGCTTATTTCTCGAACCTACTTATATGTTTGCCGGTAGTAATGGCTTTTTAAATTTTCCCATGGAATTTAAAGAACGGCTAGACGTTGAAATTACGATTGATTATTTTACCAAAGGGAATGGAAAAGCTGATAACAATAAAAACGTTGAAAAATACTTCGGTATGACAATAATTTTTCGAGATTTAAAAAGATTACATAAAAATGCGAGAAAAAAATTTACTATTGCACTTATATAAAATTAAAATTTATTAAATACACACAAAAACACGTACGACAGAATATTAATTATTTAAAAAATATAATTAACACCGACATATTTCGGAATTATTTACTCCATAATCATGGAAATAATAAAATTAAATTTTGAAAAAATTAAAATTATTAAACATATTTACAATTGTATGCAGTTTATGTGTAAGATTATTGCCATCAGGTAATGTATGCTTTTATACATTGAAAAGCAACGTTCAACTTCAAGCGCGGTAATCATCGCCAGCAGTATACCTAAACCACGTTTTCATTGGGGGGGGGGGCAAAAAATGGGGAAAAAAACTAGAAAAGATCGGTCAGGACCCAATCATCTCAAGAAATGAATAATAATTTCAGCTTACTTGCCCTAATTTCCCGAATAATTAGAAAATGAAACAAAATGTGTTATCTCCGCTCTGAGCAGTTTCTTGTTTTGCTGTACCATTGGGCCGACCGCCATATCAAATCTCCCCGAAATTTAGGAGAAAGTTTACCCAACAAAAAAAGATACACCGCTGATCGCCGGTGAATATTGAAAAGAAGCTACTACCTCAGTTAGTTGCATCTTTATCGTACAAGTAAATATACGTTTATTGCTACGATTTTACAGTAGAGTTTGTTTCAAAGGAATTCATCTTTAGAAATCCGTTAAGAAAGCAACAAACAAAATTATAAAAACGCGAAAGATTAATTATTTTCAGCCTTTTTAAGATTTTAATTTTTTTACAAATTTTAGGAAATTCATGCGCGTCATGAAAATTTAAAAAAAATTACCTGAAAGGAAAAAAAGAAACGACAAAGAACGTATAAAATGACTTATAAAATCGAAATTTGCGAAAAATGGCAAAAAAATTATTTATGCGCACCTTATATCGCTTTCTTCTCAGGGCGTGCAAGGGATTCAATTCAAGGTCAGAATCGTGGCATAAGCGTGCGAAAAAAAAAAATAATGACACGTTATCAACATTCGGGCTCTGACCATTACCGTCCAGAACAACACGAATAGTAAACCAAAGAGTGATGTGGTATAGTTACCCGACGTCAGGTAGCCGTTCCTCCGCGAGGCCCCCTCACTTTCGGAACCAGTATGCAAGTCAAGTAACGCTAGCGAAAGATTATATAATCGGTTCTGGTTCTTCGCTGATAAACATAATCATTCCAGTAGATAATTCTTGAAGGAATTACAGAAAAGGTGTAGGCATCGGCTTGGGAAAAAATGTAAAAACAATAATTAAAAGGAAGTGACAAAAAATAAGGAAAACCTCCTATCAAACGAATAATAATCTGTCAGATAATTTAACAAAGCAAGGCAGTTGTAACGTAAATCCCGATCTTAATCTATCCGCATAATTATAGCGAACAGAATTTCCTTCGGAGCAAAAAGCCTTCAGGAAATTGGCATTCAGAGGGAAAAATTTAGTAATTTTGGATTTGGAAAAATGATTGTTCGAGAAAATGAATACAAGAAACTGGGAGTGAACAAAAACTCTAAATTGGAGTGACGAGAAAGTTATTTGAACCAATAATCGTTTTTTTACCTTTTCGTTATAAAATTTGGCAAGTTCATGTAGCTCTCTTCCGGAAAAAACAAAAAGCAAAAAAAAAAAAGTGCACTCGCTATTGTAGGGCTCACGGACGGAAAGGTGACAAGTAATTCCATTAAAAGAAGCTCTTGATACTCATTATACAAATACAGATTTTCCATGGCAATATTTTATGTACAATAATAGGGATAAGTATGAAAAATACTACAACTTAAAGACTGATTAGAAACATTAATTACTAGTCGTCATGTATAGCGTAAAATTTATACATTAATATTATCCGGGTGCATAAAGTATATAACTTGTGGTAAAAACTGTGAAAATATAAAAAACGTAATATCCTATAGACGGATAAGCAACTCACCGCCTTTGAAAAAGATTAGGAAAATCCCGGAGTACAAAATTTCCTTTAAATACAAGAGCGGCTCTCCTTTACAAAAGTGATTTTCGTAAAAAGACCAAAAGAGTAGTTTTCTACAAATAGGAAAAAACGGTTCTTCTTCGGAAAAGATATTTTACGAAAAATCATAAAAGTGTACAGTTTTTTACAGATACAAAAAGCATAGGACACTTTTAGTTTTAGTGAAGATTATGGAAAGATGAAAAGCATAATTTCCAATAGATAAAGAAGCAACTTCCTGCGCAAAAGATTAGGAAAAACCCCGATATTTCCTTTAAACATAAAAAAGATTTTTTATTTTATTGTTTTCTTCCTATTTCACACTCGTTGAAGTTAGAAACACAACTGTCTCACGTATTCTATTTCGTGAGATTTCTTTCGATTTTTTATTAATTTTTTGAACACTATTTGCATTCAATTTAGCGACGAACTTTTTCGATTTTTGTACTATAAACGACGGTTTTTTCTGTAGAATTCATTCCGAGCATAAAGCCGAACCGGCACGTAGCTGAACAACGGAGCACTATAGTTCAATCGGGCAATGTGAAGTGACAGGTAGAAAAGGCGAGGAAAATTTCGTTACACACCGTACAATTATTAGTTTTTATTTTATTTATTTTTTTATTGTCGCAATTTTTATAAAAGTAATAGTGAAGAAATAAAGGCCAGTTCAAATATGTTCGGATTATTAATTTTCGCATCTGAGTGCATGAAGAGAAAGATTTTGAAGGGAGCGGTTACATTTGGAAATGAAAAAGGAATAACGAGAAAGAAAAAAATTAGTTTGCAAGCAAAATTTGGCTTTGTTTTTAGAGTTGTTAGTTTTGAAAGAGCTGAATTATCATTTGCGGAGTTAAATATCAGGAAGTTAGTGGGCGGAGGTGGTAAAGTCGGATAAATATGTGGTAGTGTCTATGGTTTTTTGGAATTTTTTGAAACGAGATGGCAGGTAAGATAACAAAAATAGGATGACGTCATAAAAATAATAGGAAGTAAAATTGGAAGAAAAATATATGATCAATGAAAAAATTAGAGTGTGGAAAACAAAGGATCTGTGAAACAAAACGAAAAAACTTATAACAATATAAAAAATAATTCACAGAAAGAGATCAGTGATATATATGTATTTATTGATAAAAATATATATGAATGGATAACACATACTCGTAGTAGGGATTTTTAGAGTATTCTTACTCTAAATCACTGTGTACTTTTCTGCTAATTTGTCTAAAATGAAAATAATTAACTGCAGTAGATTCGATAATTACGAATGCGGAGGGTACAACACTTTGTGTGGTAATGTCAGAAATACGAGAAAAAAAGAATACTCAAAAGCAAATTATTGCCTAGTTTTTATACATATCATCATTTGCGATATAAATTCCCCCTTGACAATAAAATGTAAGCATGTTTATGAGAATATTTATTAAGTAAAAAAGAAATAGACGAATAACAAAATGGTAGAAAACGAAAGAAGAAATAGGTTCGTTTAAAAATTAGCCAAGGATCAATTTTTAAAAAAAATAGCGATATGCCCTGTTCGAAGTTGCTAAGGGTATGTAACGCGTAACTATCTGTTTATGGTATAAAAAGCTGACCAGCAAATGGAACGAAATTAATTTACCTCTAATCTGATTTAAAATAAACACAAGGTGTAACATGACAGAAAAAGACACTCAAACCGGCGACAATATAAACACCAACTAATGAAATTTTCTTCAGTTTCAGCGGATTTTTAATCTCTTTTTCCGATCAACATCCGTAGTATTCTAGAAGTTAATAATTTCATCATTTCAATTAACTAAAACTGTAATCAGAAAAAAAACGTTCGATCGGGAAAGAACTTTTAACTATTCAATTTTATAATGCGATAGATTTCATTAGAGGGGGGGGGGAATAAGACTAATTTAACATTCGCGGCGAAACGTGAGCGTGAATAATATCTGATGATGTTCAACGACGGCGTGCGACGTATTTATAGAGTTAGAGAATACACTGCTTGAAATGGCATCTACGACAGAGACGCGCTACGGTTAAATTGATTTATTTGCACTCTTTGTCCCGCCCACTAATGGTCGGTAAAATTTAATTGTTTTATCGAAATAATAATAATATAAAAAACACGCATTCGAGAGCAAAAGAAAAACAATAAAATTACAAAAGGGGAAATTTTAATAGAAGAATTAAACTAGAGAACAATTTGAATTCCCTCCGGCGCAAACTACGAAATAGTTGACTGTTTGTTTTTCGTTTTAAATTTTGGCTCCAATCTCTCTCGGTCGTTCACTAACACGTGCGCACACGCGCGCAATGAATTTTTAAACGGCAGGGCCCCCTAAATAATTTATTTAAAGTCGATGAGAAGATAATTAATTGTTTCGGCTGGAAGCTTTTCTTCGCTGATAGGCTATTGACTTATTACTGTCTTTATATGTCGTCTATTTGATCTTCTCCAGTTAATAAAAATGCACATTCATTGTCGACGTTTGTTTTTATCGAGCGAGAAACGTTTAATCTACGGTCAAATCGATAAACAAAGAAAAAATCGAAAAACAACAACAACATGTATGACCTATTTTTCAAAATGGAGCTGACAACTGTTTGACGCTACTCTTTTCGAAGAGTATCATAAAGTCTGCTTTTTCTGTGTCTACACCGCGTCCAACGTATATCTTTTAAGATGTAATTTACCTTAAGGAACAACGTTAAATTGTTTTTTGTTTTTTTTTTTTGTTTTTAACTTTAATAGATCACAGTATTCAAGTTGTTCGTTACATCGGTTAATTCTCTCAGTCTCCGTGTTTGTATGTTACCCCAAATTTCTCAGTTACCCTGCTACATCCACCCGCAAGACGTATCGAGCCGCCGAACTAACATTTCACAACGAAATTATTTCCTTCATAAAATAATCAAACGCGTCTCGAAGTGCCTAGAACTATATATATATATATATATATATATATATATATATATATATATATATATATATATAGTTAGAGTCTTTCGGATTTTTTGAAAGTACAGCAGAGATAATACAAGAGAAACTCTGTCTGCAGAATAAAAACCATAAAACCACGAACGAATCGCACATGCTACCCCAAAGATGGTGAACTGATCGAGTTAATTAGCTTCTGTCAAAAGCTGTTTTACTTTTTACATTATACTCGCTTTTTTATTTCTTCAATCCCCCGTGCATCCGTACTGATCTATTCATTTTTTAAACTATTTCACAAGTGTCCTCCATTTTATTTTTTATTTTTTTTTACACTTTCGCGCTGATAATGTTCGCTGTTTTCTTTTTCTTTTTTTTTGTTTTCTAAATTATCAGTGCGTAGTTTTGATTTATTTCTTCATCTAACCCTATTTTATTTTCGATTTGGTCAAAAGTTAAATAAACAAGATAAAAGGAAATAAAATACAAATTTTCAACTGAAACTTCAAGATACTGCCGCATTTTTGGAAATTCATCAGAACTATAATGACTGGCGGATTTTATTTAAACAAATCCTGTTATTTCACGCAAAAGCAGCGGTCCATTGAAGTGTTATGTTTTTTTTTTTTTTTTTTTTAAGGATGAAATTTAGTGAATCAATAATAGCGCGAGGTATTTAAGAAGTTATTTGCGAGATTATATCACGAACGGACGATCGAAGATTACAATAGATAAAGTAGTGCGACTAATGTTCCACACTTTAGCACTCGCGCAAAGTGCACTTTTTAATAAGGAAATTTGTTATCAATCTATAAATTAGCAGTATATTAAAAAGTATGAGACATTTCGATGAATCGTTTGTAATTATTCGCGGATCGCTACGAGTAGATTTTTCATCTGGTAGACACTGAAAAACCAACTTGAATATAGTTATAATCAGAAATAAATTGCTCTATAAAATGTGAGGAAAACAAGGTGCCAAAGCGAAAAAAAGGGATACATTAATTTTTTTAATATTATCAATCCAACACACTGGATTACCCGTAAAATTTTTTCTTCGTTTTTCCGTTTTTTTTTTTTTTTTTATTAGCTTCAGCGATAAAAATAATTAAAAGTAATTAAGAAGGTCGTTTACAGCTATGAATTTAGTCGGATACAAAAAAAAAAAAAAAAATACACTTACATACGTAGATCCTTTTAGTAATTCTTCCACTCGCGAGAAATTCACTTTAGCTAGCGATTATCCACGCAGATACATAATCTAGAGATTTTGCCACTAACCGCTGCACTTCATTGCTGAAGGAGTTGCCGAATTATTTAGAATATATCTAAAACGTAGTATTTGTCGGAAATTTCAACGATCCCAAAATTCTTAAAAGTTGGATTAAGAGATTTTCAAAACTCGAAGAGAAACGACATCGTATAAATTTCTGTTCAACGTCAACATCGATAAAATACAAATATGCTCTCTCAATCAATCAACCATTTCTCTTATCTACTCCTTTTTATCTGCGTGTAATGCGTGTTTCATCCCTAAGGAGATACCGATAAACTACCTTGCGTTATTATTTTTTCCCCTCTTTTTTCCATACTGCGTAAATATCGTCACGCCGGAATTTACAAAATTCATCTTGCTTTTTAGACGTATTCGCGTAGTTGGAGTAACAAAAATTATTGGTAGCCACGATGTTCTACATACGTCAACTCGTTCTCGAAATACCGCGCCGCGAAAAGGACCCGAATAAAAAACCAAAATAACAAAAAACATATTTTTAATACAAACAAATAGTATCAAAAATATTATACAGTACCGTCTTTATTGAAATAAATGTAAAATAAAAATTTCGGTTTACGGGTAAATATAAGTTGCGTGAATTTAAATTAAATCGTGAACATGAGAGAACCGGAAAACATTCACAACTCCGAAATGTTCCAGTTACCGTGAATATAATTCAATTAAAAATTTCGTTTTTACGTCAATTTCAATTGAAGCAAATTCACTTGTAGAGCGAAATGATAATTTCTTTTTTTTTCATTTATTTATAAATAGATAAATTTATTATTAGTTTCGAGTTTAGGGTTACTTTTTTTTTTCGAAAGTGGCCACATAAATTAGATTCCAGGCCAAAAAAAGCAATATTACAGCGTACGATAAAAACACTCACAACGACTACAGAGGATTATAGGCAGGCCCGCCGCTAGCTGTTTGTACGCACGCGTGCAATACCAAATTTGCCACCCTATGTACACAACTTTACGCTGAGCTCGGAATCGGCGAATCAGTGGAACGTTCTGGAACAGGTTTCAATTCGTTCGACTACTTCTCCGAATCCGAATATCAAATCAAATTCGAGCCATTTTGAATAAGGATGCAGAAAGGCTATTTAATGTTGCCTTTCAAGAGTATGCAAAAATGAAAAGAAATACTTTACAAAGAAAAACTATATTTATATTTATAATAAGTAGATACTTAGTGATTTTGTCTCACATTTACACGATTTTTACACATTTAAATAATACGAAATATATCCTATATAAAGAATATTCTACATAAATTGAACTCTTCTTGTCTTTATGTTTGCAAAATCTGCTATCAATTTTTTCGTATTCAAGCTGTCTAAAATTTCATGTTCAATCGAAACTATAGCTAAATTACTTAGTTTTTGCTGGTTCATTGTTAATCTTAAGTAGTTTTTTATAATTTTTAACTTTGAATGTTTTTTTTTATCATTAAATAAAATATATTTTTATCATATATTTCGATCGGTCAATTTGCCGCCCTCTAGACATGGCGCCCGCATGCGGTGCACGCCTTACGGCCCGCCTGATTATAGGAAAAAAAGACATTTGGATCCGTCGCCGATTTTTATTAGTACACATTTTAATTTATTAACTTGACTAAGAAAACATAAGTATTCCTCGTCAAGATCCAAATTAACATCAGCCTATAAGGATTCGTCACCTCATTCTGCAATTACCGGAGATTAATAATTTCTATTTTAAAATATTCGAAAGTTTTTCAAAATTTCATACATTCTTCATTCAGTATTATTTTTAAAATTTATTTAATTATTTCGCTTATTTATTGCTCAAGTTAATACTGTTCACTTTGTGTGATTACTTATCCTTCGATTCTTATAACTAAATTTTATGTTTCCGTTACTTATTAAATATGTATACAATATGCATCTTACAGAAATACCTTAATCCCGATAATACATTACATTACGAACAAAAATTTCATATATATATATATATATGGAAACACAATTCTAACGATTTTGGGTTTTAGAGTAATCCATTAATCAAGTCGTCAGGAAATTCTAGAAAGAAGCAACTGTAAAGGGGAGGCGACCAATGTTTGTTTCAGTAATAAGTAAAAACAAAAGATAAAATTCATAAACAAGAAATTAGAAATTATCATATTTCTGAGGTAATCATTTCTTGCAAATTTCTATAAAAAAAAGAAATTTAATAAAACTATACAGATCGTACTGATTTGTCACAATATTTCTGACTTATGAATTTTGGATTTTTTTATTTCGGATTTAATAATGAATAAAGAAAATAAATCGCTTACTTACCATGTTAAATAGGAAATTTAAATTTCCTAATGAAATAAGTTTATTTACATGCCGATTTTAAATATTACGTGAAAATGCACATTCAGAATTAAATTAAAAAACAGGATACCCCATATGAACGTTGGCAACTTCTGCATTACTCGGTGTATTATTGTTGTATTATATGTAAATGTTTGTGAAACTCACGAACTTTGATTCATTTGCAAGATCGAAAAAATCCAAGCTAGGTTCGGTCATAGGTACAATATATACGTATACGCATATTTTTAGAAGCAGCTCTAACGATTTTAGGAGCTTTTAGAGTTTAAAAATCGATTGGTGTCTTATCGTCGACAAAAAATTTTACGAAATGAGCAATTTTGAAGGGAAGCCAAGTAGTGTTTGAGTGATCATTAAATTTTGCGGGGTTTATTAATAAATAAGAAAAGCGCTTATTTAGGTTATAAATAAATTTAATTACCGCGGTAACTAAAAATAGGTAAAGATATCGAAATGAAATATATTTTTATTTACGCTTTAAAAAGCAATTTAAATCTTATGCCAATTTAAATATACAGGACGTCATAGAGTTACTCGGATGATTTATTTGTAATAATAATGTTTCTAACCCGTGTGTTTTGAAAATTTATGTAATGCGAAAATACCTAAACATAAAAACGAATATAACGCGAATGTACAAAAATGTGTAGCTTTCCCGTACATATTACTGCTAAATGTTTAACTGTTTGTGTAACTTATTATTAATCCATCGATCGTTTTACAAGTTCAGAGCCTATCCGAGCGAAGCTCAATTAACTGTGTATTTTACTAAATATGAACAATTCTTGTTTATATTATATATATATATATATATGCAATTAGTTCTGGAAATGGCTTTAAGAAGTCTGCTGAAATTCACGAATTACGCGCTTTTAAAGTCAAGAAATCGGTTGTTCTAAGAGATGTAGGCAAACAGTGCTCATGTTAGTGATCATACTTGTGTATTTTTGATTTAATGAAAAGTAAATTTAACGTTTTGCTTATTTAAATTATTATTAATTTTAAATTTTGAAGCAAATAAAACCAATTTTATAATGGAATATTGTTTGTAATTTCAAGTGCTATCTTCTTTAATGTGAAAATTTTTTCACCGGTTGGGCGAAGACCAGTAAAAAACAGAATGGATACATCCTTAAACAATATTAAGCGCATGATATAGCCATGTTACTCATCGGAAAAAACAACATGTCACGGTTTTAAGACCCCCAGTCACCATTCCCCATAGACATATAATCGATAAATCTATATCTACAAGTATTTGTCCTTTGTGTGATTAGTGGTTGTCACACGCTAACTTCTTACTAACCAAAAGTTTCCTGAATTGCAGACACAACTGAGCTTATATCTGGAAACATACAAGAAGTTCTTTCAGAATTAGAACAATCGTTGGGACGTCGGTCTTTAATTAAGCATATTTTAAATACCTCTTTTTATGTACCGTAATAACCTGATTAGTTACACGTAGTACGTATAAATGGAAGAAAAATAAATCGATTACTATTTATTTAAAATTATGAATTATTTTTCCGAAATTATTAATCGCTTTATGAAAAAAATTATATTATATATTTATTTTCCAACATTAAAAAGAAAAAAAATTTCAAAATCTTCCTTTGCATCTTCCGCTGTCAGAACTCTCAAAAAAGAATGCATCAACAAACACTCGATATTGCAATAAAAATAGTATATAAATATTTAAATTTCACTAACCGATTTTGCTCGGCATCCGTATATTTTTGTTTTTTCGATATTATATAAAAACTTGTTCTATTCCGCTAAATTATTCAAACCACACCTTTTGCTTTGCTTACCCTGCTAAGTGCCCATTCGTGTACTACAATTTCTTCCTGTTTTTTTTTTAATTCGCAAGCGAAGTAACTTTTTAAACTCTGCCCGTTATTTCTTATATATTACATAAGAAAAATTCAAAATGATCAGTAAAATAGCGCGACAGTAAAATTCTATGACCCGATTTATCGCTAACAGATGAAAACATTACTTAAACTGGCAAATACAAAAGAGTAAACCGGTTGTTTTATTGAATATAAAAATAATCGTGTTCCCATGCCTTACTGATTACCGCAAACACTATGGGAACTACTAACCGGTATAGAAAGAAGCTAAATTAATTAGTTAAAGTTAACAATACACCCAAAAAAAAAAAAAAAAAAAAAAAAAAAATCTATACACCCCACGGACGGATTTAGAGACATTTTGAGAAGGAAAATTATATAATTACATAGTATCTTATACGACAAGCGGTAGATTTGAGAAATACCTTGTTTCATAAAGAAAATTAAATAGTGGCCTCTTTAAAAATTTAAAAATGTTTTAAAAATACATAATCATTACAATTTTTAATTTAACTTTTGTCTTATATTTAGGGATGAAAAATAAAACGAAATTATAAAATTATACCTTAAATATGGTGGTTTAAAATTTAAATTTCTTTCTTCGTGTCCATAGACTTCTTCGCTTGACTCCAAAAATTATTTAGAATATAAATAGTAAATTACTAGAAAGAACAGAAAGATATTATTTTTATTAAACTCTACCTTTTTTTTATTTTTGTTAGTAATCCGATCCGAATTCTTTATTCGAGAGCAAGTAAAAAAAAATATATATATATTTCTCATTGAACTATTTTTAATGAAAATTGTAAAATAAAAAGGACAAAAGATCGATGGTAGTTGCGTTTAAAATAGAATAAAAACGTAACATTAATAGTTTTACTAGAAGCCAGCATTAAATATTAATTATTAAATTCATAGGTAGTAATATTTATACAAATCTTTTATAGTATAAATTAAGTTTCTCTATTGTAGCAAATTTTTTCATCGAGATTTAAATTCTTTTGGGGGGAAATGTACCCCCTCCCCCCGTGGATCAGCCACCGATATAGCCGAATCGGAGTCACGATAAGAATAAAATTTCATCTCCGGAATGGGATGTATGACAAGGATGTGCGTCCTCTCTCTTTAATATGTGTGTGAAGAATTTATCATCAAAAATAATCAGGAAGATTTCGCAGAGGGTACTAAAATCAGCAGAGAACATGTACCCAACTTGCGTTAAGGCGATCACACCACACATATTTCTTGCATGAAACAGAAACAATTGACTTATGCGCCACAATGGAGATAGCAACAATAAAAATAAAAATAATAAATTCGAAATAATAACTAAAAACAATAGATCGGAAAACCTAAACGTAAAATGAGTTTCGCGTATATCTCTCGGATCTTCAGTCAGTAGCTATGGTAGAAACGGAAAAAAATCGGACAGCAATAGCACGGGTACATAAAATTTGGAAAATCTGCCAGTACACAGTCAAACTCACAAACGTCCTCGGATAAAAATACAAAAAACGAAAAATTGACACGCTTGATTTGTAGACAAGCGAAAAATGTGGAAAATTTCGCGGACGGCAAAAAAGACAAATGCATAGCTACTTCAAAGAAGCTAGACATCGAACGTCGTCTTAATAATAAAAAGTTATCCCGCGAAATATTAATAGTCTTAAAAACTGTATTTTAATCCGGCAGAGATAGATGGAAAATACTCCGCCGAGGGAGGACCATAACAACAGCGAGTGGATGAACTCGGAATAACGCAATGAAAAAGGGAACTCATTGTTGTTATCTCTTCTATCTGCATTCGCCTTGACCAGGGTCGGCTTCCTACATTGTCTTTTCATTTTTCTACGTCCTCTTCTCTTTTTCGTTCTTTCCATCCTGATTATTTTGATTTACTCTATGATAAAAAACACATTTTCTTCGAATGCGCATCTTATCCACAGAATGCTCCCACTTTTGTATAGTACAACTCCTGAATCTTGGTTTGCCTACTCTGTAACAATGCTTCGTTTTTTCTTACACTTCCATTCCCGGCGATCATCCCTATTATAGCGTCTTTCATTTCTTCTATCTCTAGTAATATTCAATTTTAATTCGCTTCTTTCTCTCGCTTACTAATATAATCTAATGCTAGATAATGTCCCCGGCTGGCAGTCCCGGAAAAAAAAAAAAAAAAAAAAAAAAAAAAGGACGCATTGAAAAGTAGCCGAAATAGAAGTCGATGAAAAAAAATCATACCAGATGCGTTAAAAAAGAGTTTGCTCGGTAATTAGAAATTAAGAGAGGGCACGATTTTTTATTTAAATTCCGCAAAATATTTTAACGCGCGATATAAATTCCGATCATTCGGTAGTAATCCCAAAAATGCAGTCACTAGAAAGTCTGATCTTTTCACTTATAACAACCACATCCCCGTGGTGACGACGGGCTTTACGACTGTAGCTGTTAAACTTGACGTCTGAGAGGTGCAGTCCCAAAGAAAATAGTAGAAAGGAGCCATCGAATGAAGCAACAACTCCGGTCGAATGTCTCATTCGGACTCGCAGACATTGGTTGGTGTTCTTTTACTAGAGAAATTTACGCTTACGAATGAAAAGAGCAAATCCGATGAAATCCGGTGCGACATTAAATAGGAGAATGCGCGGAAAATTAGTAAGCAGAACAAACTATTTTCGAATAAAATGTAATGAGTAATAATAATAATAATAGTAATAATAGTAATAATAGTAATAATAATAATAATAGTAATAATAGTAATAATAGTAATAATAGTAATAATAATAATAATAGTAATAATAAAAAATAAAAATCTTTTATCCTATTTATTGATGTTTACTTATATAGGAAATTAAAAGTTTTTCAAAATTGCTGAAATTCGACGTAAGAACTAGTACACTAGAGGCAGACTCATTCAAATGAGAAATTATCAACTTTGACCGGAAAAGCAATGACAAACCGAGATGATAACTTTCAAGAAAACGAACTAAGTAATTGGCAGCGAGAAATCGAAAACTAATTGTATCTTTATTGAATTATCACTTCTGGTACACTTTAAATGGTACTTGCGCCCTCATCAGTTAATTTTCATTCGTTTGAATTTTTTTCTAAAACCCCTAATAGACGGTGCGCTCTGAAACGAAGTATAAAAATATAATACTTTTCCGTTTTATTTTAGAGATCGAGATAACAGTGTGGTAAAATAACCGTGAAAAACTGTATAATTAGAATATAGAAAATTTCACTTACTCGGAAGTCTTCCTCGGAAAATTGTTCTTTTATAAATTTCTCTTGCAATAAATATGCAGGCGCGAGCAAACCCAATTGAAAAAAAAAAAACTTCTTATTTTAAACGATTGTAAGATATTTCGCGCCAAAATTGTGTTATTAGAATCGCGGCTCGAACAAATTCCGCTTCCGTATCGATAATGAAGCTATTAACAGTTGCGAATTTGATTCTATCGCAACATTAATCGATTCGAGAATTTGAAAAAATAAATTGCACATAATTAATAATATTTATAACAATATATTGAAAATGCTGGAAACGAGGGAAAAAAATGAGGCAAAAAAAAAAAAAGGAAAAATGTTAACAACGCCAACTTAAACGAACAAGAAGACAACACAGATCGAACGCCAGTACGACAATAGTTGATCGTACGCCGGCGGGACCGAAGCGATCTACTCTATTATCATCGCGCGTTATTTTACGATCGTCGCACGTACTCGCGCGCCAAGTTCCTTCGGTACGCTATTGGTTGACGCTAGAAGGGATGTTCGAGCAGTGCTACCATAAATTTGAAAAATTATCGTACACATATTACTATACGCACTTATTATTATCATTACTGCTTTTATGCGTACATGTAATAACAGCGTATTTACAATATACTTGTTTGTATAGGCGGTATTTCTTTTTTGCTTTTTGCAATAAGAAAAATAAACGAGGCATCGTGTGATAACAGATCGAGTATGCGCGTGCGACGTTTAAATCGCTAATATGCGTTTATGCATTCGGCTGTTCGATTATTTTTCATATTTCTACACGAAAATGACGGTTACAAGGTAGATATAGAGAAATGTCTGTTAGATGTGACCGTACTACCACTTTGGGCATAATTAATTCTCTCGCAAGAACGCTATTCATTAACCATACTTCAGGAGGTCACTTTGGTGAAAAGGTGATAAAAATTTCATTTTCAGCATCTCCGGTAGTAGTTCGTGCAAAACCTCTCGACTACACTACTAATGCAGGTATGCACTGATTACGAATAATTCATATTAAAATGTTCCTGTTTTTTTGTCGCTATGTCTGCTCTCAGTGTTCAAGTTCCAAACATTATTATTTTATCATCAGAAAGAAAGGTTTTATTGATTGGTTCGACCGGTAGCAACGAATGTATTACGGGCGCCGGCGACTGCAGTAGTGCCTTGCCGTACACGCAAGCCTAGCACGTCGTGATCAATTAAAATTAAATACGGGCACAGTTTGTAAGTTGCGCGAAGATTATTTTAGCTATACATATATGTAGATGTAATTTTCTTGAAAGTACAATAATTAAAAATATTATTAATTTCGATAAAATGTAATAAGTTGGCAGTGTCAGTGTTATCATCGGAGTAAGCATTTTAACACAACTTCTTTCAATTGTAATAATTGTGTTAAGAAGTTGATGTTGCTTTCATTAAATGTCGGAAAACAGGACAGTTGAGTTAGCCGAATGCTACTGATTACAATTAACACAACACTCCCAGCTATTGGTACAATGACAGTCCTTACCGCTGTGATTTTTTCACTTAGAAGTTTGCAAATAAACGAAGTATATTCTCATCAGAATTACAATCAACGTGATACGGATATCGCTAAAGTTACACACGTGCCGTCCAAGTTTTGAAATCTGGATTTAGAAAACCGATGATTTTTACAATTAAAGAAAAGTTGGAAAATAAATAATAAAAATAAAAGCGGTTCTTAAAAAAATTAAGAAAAACATGAAGAATTGAAGTACGCAAGTTGGAAATGTATCCGCTAATAACTTCCGGACTATGTATACATATTCATTATAAAATTCTGTATGCGAATAAATCATACATATAGGCGCAAGGTGGCATAAAGAATTACAGAAAACGCGAGAATTTGAAAAATTTCCCTCAAATGCTCGTTTTCCAAGCGGAAATTTTTTGCCATTTCAGCTTGTGTAGTACTAATTTACACCAGTGAACTGCTCTATAAAATGATAGTAAAAAATACATTACGTTGTTAAATTTTAATAATGAGAGTGTAAAGTTTAAGGTAACAAAAACTAAAGATTTATAACGTAAAGTTTAAAAGAAATAAAGTGCTTAAAATATATACATACATACAATATATATATATATATATATATATATATATATATATATATATATATACATATATACTGGATTTCAATGAATTAAAACTTTAACATCTGTAATATAAAAAAATAAATAAAAAACAATAACAATTTACACGGATTTTAAAGAAAATAAAAATATTACAAAAAATTATACAAAAAATACAGCAGAAATTTGAAAGAAATTAAAAACTTATCGAAATTTACTCCCGCATAACTTTCGACTTAAAACGTCATTAAAACACTTATTTACCTCCGCAACAGATTTGTCAAACAAAAATTTACAAAGCATGTAATATTACTAAAAATCAAGTTCGCCGTGTCGTTATTAATTTGCGAATTATTCAATACCACAATCTTTCTACGTTTTTTTTAAAATAATTTCATCGTTCGTTACACGCTAGATCACTCGGGTAGTGCTCAGAAAACCTCCCAGCTATGTGGCTGTTGCAACAGACAACGTATGCAAAATTTTCGGTAATATATTCACCTAGTATTTTATTGGTATTACAGACATTTGGTCCTATATGTATATCCCGTTTACCTTCCGGAGTTTAATTCAATCACTGATCTATAAGTTCTGCAACGATCACGGCGATTTGGTTTTTATTAAAATTCGGCTGTGTTCGGATTAGCAAACAAAGTTATCGTGTTTTTTTTAATTTTCATTGGTTCATCCAAAAATGTTATAAAAATAGAAGTTCTGTAATAATTTTTCGCCGAGTTTACTCGATCGTTATTTTTTCGATATTGTTTTCCACTAAAACACGCGTTGAGTATACATTCTCATTAATTTCTCCTACAACTTTTCCAACCTCTGTTATCTTTGCAAAATACTTTTCTTCTCTTCACTTTCCAAATTCCTTTCCCGAGCCGTAATGAAATAATACTTATCAGTTGTCTTCCACATTTTCTTATTTTTGGAACGAAGTTCTTTTACGCGGCTTATCGGTAAGAATAACCTAGCAGAAATGGCGAGATAACGAAAAAGCGTTATGCGTCGTCCTCCAGGCAACTTTCAGTCTCTTTCTATTATATACGGGTGTGAGTGTATGTGTGCGTGCGAGCGAGTATTAAGATTCGAGCTGCAAGCAATGTGCGCGGTCAGCTGTATAAGCTCAATTCTAAACACGCGTGTACATTTTATTGAATTTGAAAATTGGCGCGTTTTTTTTGTTCAACGTTATCACACTTCAACGAGTCTGATGATTTATTTATTGTTTTTGTTTTAATTCATACGAGATTTGTTTTTTGTTTCTATTTTAATTCATACGGGATTTATATATTGTGTGTCATTTTTTATCGTATACTTTCGAATGACTTTATACTTCTACATATATCTACCGAAAAGTGAAAGGAACTTCGTTCCTACCGGGTGTCCCTAGACACCGCCTCTATCTTTTTTTTTCCATTTTTTTCTTTTTTTTACGACTACTTAACTGTAGATAAATATAAATTGTTTATCAGCCTTTTCAGTGTTTTCTAATTCTGTCGAACTATTTCCATTTTGTTTCATTCGTTAAGCAACCTATACCGCCACTTTTTAGCTCTGTTAGTATGCAAATCAATAGAAATTATTAAGTCGTTGTTTTTGAAAATGGAGATTTCTTTTTCTACAATTCAAAAATTTATACTTTTTTTAGAGAAATTTTAGTTACGGACAGATGTTAATATTTTCACACTTTAATAAGTGCTTCACTTTGAATTAGACCGAAGAAAATAAGACACTGCGTGGCAAAAATTACATTGGACTTCTGTTTAGTGTCCATTTACCTGTAAAATATACATTTAAAAAATAAAAAAGAACATACAAAAAAAAACGGCATTCTATTTTTTTACGCGATATCGCTATTTTTCAGCTACCAAAATTTTTACACTATTGATTTATTTTCAATTCTGAGCTTTCTCTCCTTTTTATCGTGACACCATTCTATGTCTAATTAATATTTGGATCGAAGTTGTTTTTTCTAATTCTGCCAAAATTATACGCGTTATTTCCATTTTGAAAGTAATTTCTACGATTACATCTGCTTTAAAATGCGTTTTGTGATTCTCGCGGGTAATTTTCCGTTTTCGTATCGATTGTAATAACTAGGCAGGCCAAGAAGAATTGTACAAATACTTTTATTGTTATTGTACGATGTTTAAATATGTACAATTAAACTTTACGGTATGTTAGTAATAATTAAAAAGGAATCGAATGTCGCAATTTCACATTTTTCAAAAATTAGCTCTTACAATATTTATGCTACATTTATGACTGTCACTTTTTACCCCGGTAGCAATACGTAAATTTTGTATCGATTAAACTGCCGCTCTATACAACTTTAAAAGTACAAAATTAACGGAAAAAAGTGTCGGTAATTTTAAACGCTTATTTCTATGAAAATGCCTATCGGCTCTTAAATTTCTAATTCATTTTGTACGATTACAATAATTACTTCAGTTCCGAAGAAGATTTCTTCTTTCTTTCTTTCTTTCTTTCTTTCTTTCTTTCTTTCTTTCTTTCTTTTTTTCTTTCTTTCTTTCTTTCTTTCTTTCTTTCTTTCTTTCTTTCTTTCTTTCTTTCTTTCTTTCTTTCTTTCTTTCTTTCTTTCTTTCTTTCTTTCTTTCTTTCTTTCTTTCTTTCTTTCTTTCTTCTTTTTTTTAGCTCGTCAACCACCGAAATTTACCCAGAAACAATTAAGAAAGTAACGAGACGATTATATTTTAATCTATCGGATGTCGTTAATAAGGAGCAATGAATATAACAAGAATAATTCATGGGGAAGGAAAGGACATCGCTGTAAGGAATAACAGCAAACTGAAGTACAGAGCAGAGCGCTTCGCAGAGACGAATAAACCTATAATTTCTCAGACAACTGCATCATTTGAAAAGACAATATGAAAAGGAAACTTATCGAAAACGAGAAAAAGATAATGGAATATGGTCGACGCACAGGCGAATAACGGAGACAACATCAGAATGACAAAATTAAGGAAATTAAAAGGAACCATGGATTAGTAAGAAAACTAGGTTGAACTCTTGCGGATAAAATAAATAATCATTAGAAAAAGAGGAAACGTACAATCGTACCAAAATTTGTGATGAAAATTTTACTGCGCGAGGGAAGACGGGATGGTTTAATGAATTTTGAGTTTCCATAAATAATAAAATTGATAGCATATGAAACTGAGCGGAAAAAAAAAAGAAAATAACAAATAAGATTCCAAAACGGAGTCCACCGCTGGCATTCAGTTCTTCACTTCTTTTATAACGACATTTTCAACCTCTACGCTACTAAGATCCGTTCGAAAAAGACGACGCTTTTATGCTTATATCATTAATCACACAACGTGAACGGGGTCATCTGTGTGTATTACATGTTCGGTCCGTTCGACGGTGCAGATATTATCACAATACAAGACGTTACAATATACTTTTGCCGTGAAGTCTTCGGTGAAAACCGCATATAATGGATTACAACGAGAAAAAAAGAAACAAAAACAATGAATGAAAAAAAAAATTCCTGGAAAAAGTAGTTCATCAACCTTATTCTATTTAAATATTGAACGTTAGTTGGATAGGCAGTAGTGTTTCGTTTAAGGAGAACCTGGACTCTAATCCTGCATCACCTTGCGGCAGTATCGGTGCATTAAATGGCCTTTTTTCACTGAAATTCTACCGATCCCCGCTTTTTCTTCGAAACACTATTCCACACTCGAGAAATTTTCTTACTCTCAATCTGAAATCCGTTTTCCTGGAGCTTTCAATATATCCGCTCCCTCTATGCTCACCTTGTTAATTTCCTCTGCTGATTTTAGCGTCTTGCCGGAGTTGAAGCCCGCGATCAACAAGAACCTCTGTTCAATAACAGCTAAATGGTTCTCCGCGGAGATCCAATGGCATATCAGAACCGCTGATCCAGGGAGCATAAGTGAAGCATTATTCAAGATGTCATTATACTAACGGAACGAAATCAGTCCGCTTCAAAGGTTCATCGTCTGCTGCCTAGACGTTCCAGGTGAACGGCGAAATATTTTTATCCACTTCAGACCTTTCCATTTCATTTGTCCGTCAAACACATTAAATTTTCAAATTTATTTATCTTCATTTCTGCGTCGGACTTTCACATTATTAGAGGACACCAGTTTCATCTTATTACAACTAAATATCGACGGAAAGAAATGGCATCGTACTAGTTTTCGACTGATTGCTCATTTGTATAAATATTGAAGCCGAGCAAAGCTTTCTGATTTTTTCGTCTGATTAATATTCCTTCGCAATACACATTCCTCATCTTAGATTCCTGGCAATTTTAGCCGGTTGACGACTCGATACTAGAGATGCGCAAAACAACTCCGCTAGAGGAGTTGTATACTTATGTGTCCTTTCCGATTGACGGATAAGGATGTATTCGGATTTATTCTGATTATTATTTCGTTTAATTTTTTTCGGATTTATTCGATAAATTACCAATTAACCGACTAGCGAGACCGTTTAAGCGGATACGTTTATATTCGTCTTTGCAACTCACACTTCAAATGCTCTTTTAATCATCCAGCTTTTTTGTAGAGTTATTTTTTGACTTGTGAACTCCCCCCCCCCCCCCCCCACTCGTGTTTAATCTGATTAAATCTCCTCCTGAAGCTTCTTTAGCATTTTTCAAAATTCAAACCACATGTATATAGGTATTAACTCTAGAGAAATCTATCTTTTTCCTAGTGTGTTAAAATTCCTACGAGATCGGTGTAAAAAACTTTCACAAAAGTGTTTTTCCTGAATTCCCGCTATCTTTAAACTCTGTTTTTTCCGTTTCTCCTAGCAAATGATTACAAATGTTTTTTTTTTTAGACATATTGTCAGACGCTGTTTACTTTTAATATAATTCCTTTAAAGACCTATTTCAAATTGCGAAAATCCCTCTCTCTGCCGAAACGTGCTCGCCCGAATGGATTAAGCAGAAAAATATCAAACGTACATCGAAGTTCGACAATATTCCGTTCTTTGAGTTATTTAAATTCGCGAAAAGTAATTTAGCCGGCAGACATTCACATGCCGGTCGTACTTCAATACTTATTCCTTGCTCTAATTTATACCCTAAATCCTCCCTTCAATTCTTCCTTAATCTGCTTCTCATCCTAAATCACTCTCTTTCCATATACACATCAGTTCTAAAACCCACTTCAATCGCTATACACAATTTCTTATCGCCCTATCTAGTCATTTTTTCTCTAATGGATGGGCTCGCAATGGATCTTTCTTCTCTTCTGTCAGTTTCACCAACTACAGTTGCTCAGCACTTAGTGCCCCTAATAATCCCTTACTTATTCCTAATCTACTACTTCACCAATAGTCAATTGTCTGTCTAAAGCTATTGTGGAGCTTTTTAAATCTACTTTCGTTAACTCTTTATCCTTATCTAATTAGATTCGGTCTAATTAATTACTATTTTTACTTGCGGTAAATATTAAGAAAAAACGCAAAAATAGAGGCATATTTCTTTTTTTCTCTAGCTTCTTTTTGTTTCTTTTCTGGCTTCCACTTCTGTTTCCTCTCGTACGGCCATTTTCACGGATAGTACGAGAGTGCCTAATGGAAATGAAGTTTCTTTCCTCGCCCCCGTAACATTAATCTCTCTAAATTTTTACCTTTAGCGCATCACTGGCAAACCTCAAAGGCTATTTTACATTCCACTATCCACATCTCCTCTCAACGCTCTTTTTCTCATTGTTCGATCGACTTCAATATCGAAATGATTTCCAAATTATGTCCCCCTATTTTTACACTCACTCTTCCGTACGAACACGGTCCTTTATCCGTAATTTTCATGTACTTCATTCTATCCACATCGAATTCCTCTGAGTCCTAACCGTATGATCATAAAGGCTTTAGCTCAGATTGCAGTATTTTCACGCCTCTATTTCATTAAAATTCCTGACTCTAGTCTCTTTCCGCTTTGTAAAAAATTCCATATTAGATTTTGATCTGATCTATATTTCTTTTTCAAGAGACTTTTCTTCTACCTGTCCATTCAGTCCAATCTTTCCAACCATTCCTGTTTTTATGATTTTCCTTCATTCAGTCGTTCTGCTCTCTATTACTCATGTTTGTTTGCGCGCCTTAGTCATCCTCTGTCTACCGTTCTCACATTTCCGTTTTCTTAACAGCCTCAAACTGCCATTTTCATCCTAATTACAAAGTGATCCTAACTATATTTTTTTTAAATGTCCGTCCTTTTTGACTGGACATACCACTCTATATTCTAATCTGTTATTTCTTAAGCTTCCCATAGTCCTTATTGAGCCGCTTAGATCGAATTTCGTTCCTCCTTGGATTCCAATTCCTGGTTCCGTCATTCTGATAGTTTCTGACCGAATAATTATCAAACTAACTTTTCCCTTTCTTGTCGCTTCCGGGCGAGGTCCCTTCTGATATGCAGAATTAAAAAAAAAACGAAAAAAAAACGAAGCAATTTCGCTTTCTTAGCTAGCTGACAATGCGCTTATGTCCCTCTTTTAATTATTACTGCGAAAACCATCATTATTAATAACGAATTGCCTATTTGCATCGATTAAAAGTTCGTCGCGAAAACAGATTTCTCTATTCTTACTAATCCCTTTTTTTGATCCAATAATAGATCCTTGGTAAGGTATCGTGTGAGTTGCGGAATTAAGATTTTCGAAATGCACTGGCCTAATAGATCTGAGAAAAATATCCTTCTCTTGGAACCAGCTTTTAGTTCTTCAGATCACTTGTTTGATATAAAATTATGGAGTCTGAAATCACTTTCTCGACATCTTACAGATCAGTCACATTGTAAACGTACGCAGAGTTGCGTAAGATCTACAAAAATTCTTACTCGTTGAACTCTGTATTATCATCTGTCAGATATTCAATCGGAGCGTTTAATTGAACGAGAGAAAAATGAACAAATTTCAATTAACGGCAAGCATCTTGCTATCGCTAAATTATTTAGTAAAAGAGGGAACAAAAGATCGGAAGTAAAGAAATAAAAGCCCGAAAAAAAAAAAAAAAAAAAAATATCAAATCCAAAAATTTATTTTGCTTCAAGATTTTTTCTTCCTATTGTTTTCGTCATAATTTATATTTCCTGTTTAATCGTGGATTTCGACCTTCCATGCAATCCTCAAGATCCTATTAATCTTAACCTTTTTTTTTTTTTTTAATCACTTTTCCTCGCTTATTATCATTACATGTGGGTCTCCCCCCACTACGTGCGGTATGCCCTAAAAACTTACGAACTTTCTTCGCCTTTCATATTATCGGTTTTCTCAGTTTTTTCTAGAAATTTCTGACCGATTCCGAGATGAATTTTTTTCGAATCCCTTTCTCTCGTAGTCCTGCTTTATAAGCGTTCGTACCCCGATATGCTAATTTTTCTTTCTTATAATTCTCTGTAATTACTGTTCCCACAGCAGCAGGCACTTTAAAAAAACCAGTCAGTCCGATTATTTTTTCGAAAGTGTTATATTATCGCGTGTTCTGTTTAGATTTGTCGGCGTATATTCTGTTTTATTGTTTTCTTACAATTTCTTTTTAACGGTTTGCCATAAAATTTAACGTTTGAAGGATAGCTTTACGTTTTCGTGTGCGTGAAAAAAGCGTCGCTTCGTTGTTTAATTTTGGCAATTCCTAGAACTGAAGAAATTGATTTAGTCGTCGAATTCGTTTTAGGTTTTATTACAATAAATAAAATTCGGCTGTTGCGCAGAAATTCCTTTGCCAAATGCTGTGTACTCTGTTTTATGTTTTCTACGAATTTTTAACAATTACTTTTTGGCAAAATTACCTTCTTTGTGTTATTGTTATCGTCGTCATCATCATCATCGTTATCATTATCAGTAGTGGAATTATTAGTCGACAATTTGTGTATTGCTTTAAATTTCAAAAACTGCGCTCGCCTATAAAACTTTTACGCCGTTTTCAAATATTCGCTTGCAATTATCGCAGCTGGTTAATGTTAGAATGCAGCGTGTTAACGTACTAACCAAGCAGATATCACTGCCGAATAAACGAAGAATTGCTCTTTCGGCTGAAATTAATTTTTTAAACGTTCTTTCTTTTCTTTAATTTCCTAGCTGGGAATTTGCGTCTAATTATAATAGTTATTTTCCAACGCTATTAAAATTCAATAAATAATTCGGTCTGATCATCGCGGCTTTTCTATATATTCTCTTTGACATGTATCGAAATATCTCCTTTCTTATCGCGTACGCCGTCGTAAAGAACGCATACAACTAGCAAGTTGCGTTTCCTAATTGCACTGGAAAAATCGCGGTTAAAACACTACCGCGAATCAACTTTCTTTCCAACGGGTACTAGGTTAAAATAACATCTAGCTCTGCTCTTTGAAGTTCATTTATATATATATGTTTAATATACACTTTTTAGGCCTCTTTTTTTATTCTATTATTATGACGCGGGAGGAGAGTATTATAATTAACTTTTACGTCAACCGCTGCGTCTTCTGAATACCGCGCAATTTATGATCCGAAAAACCCCCGCAATTTCTTGTACGTACTTTTTGAACCATGGAATGGATATTTACCCCTCCTTCCTGTGAAACCCTTTTAATATTCCTCTTTTATCTTACTCCACTTCTGTCTCACGTGCATTCCTTGTACAAGTTTTCGTCTGTTTGTCGTTTCCTCATTACATGTCGCTTTTGTTTTTATAGTTTCTCTCTTCGACTCTTTATCGTTTTTTCCTTACATCCACTTCACGGTGCCCTCTTCATTTCAACGATTCTTAATCAATGTAATACCGATCAACACACGTTTCTTCGAATATTCGTATCATTTTCATTTCCTTCCTTGTCTGTCGTTTTTACTCTAGCTACATTTGCAACATTTCAATCCGCTCGTATTATAATATTCGCTTATCTCGACGTACTTAGGTTGATCGAGCTGTTGCTCTTGTCGTATTACCGTATAAAAAAAAAAGAACAAAAAAGAAAACAATGATCAGACCGTGTCTTTATTATCATCGGCGAATGAAGTAATAAAAAATGAAAATGACAAAAAATCGAAACAAACCTCCGCATTTACATAAACGGTTGGTCCGAGTCGGTTTGAATTTAATCGAATCTCCCCATTTAATTAGCGGACTCATTTCTTCCGAGGAGAATAATCTTTACCGATCTCTGTGTACACATTTAATTGAATCTCTGTTTCATATCGTTGCGCTGCTATTCACGGAGTTCTGTAAAGCCCGATTGGGATCTGCATTTAAACAACTTACTCTTTAACTGTTCGAGATTCATTTCCGCTAAGCAACGGGTCTGATGGCTGTTTGATTGCTGAGGTCATTTCTACGTCAGTCGTTTTCAGTTATAGTGTGTTTCACTGAAAGATTCTGATTACACGATTAAATAGTCAACTCTCGTTATCTTCTTAATCCTTTTTTGTATCCTCCTTTCTTCAAAAATGTAGAATGGCGTAGAGATTAGATGCATTAGATTTCTTTTACATCTTACCATTACCGAAACAGATGGATCCAGTCCGAACTATGTATTTCAGTATTTGAAAAAAGTAATCGCAAAATAAACTTAACTAGCAAAACATGCAATATGTGGAGCATGCAGATTTTTTTGGAGCCTATAAAAATTTCAAAATAATTTTTTTTCTTTTCTCCAAATTAATAATTTCCGATAGAATGAACATCATCGTAGAAGCAATGTATAAAAAAATTTAAAAAAAAAAATCACCGAAACTTTTACTGTAGAAACAACATAATTGTCTAATTCTCCTAGTTGAAAATTTAATGAAAAAATTTATTTCGAAAGAAAAAGCCAAATTGTTGAATCTAGGCGATAAAAGGGTACCTACCATCAATTTGCTCAGTGACCAGTCACATGTTGTGTGACAAAGTGTTGCAATTGTGTTAAGTTGTGTTTCTAATTTTAAAAAACAAAAAAAAAAGAAAGAAAACTGTTCTCGATGCGTGAAATTAAACTTCTTTATTTCATTCGAGTGTGAAAATTATATCTATTCGGCAAAGTACTTTCCATTCTTACGCCATAACATACATTATGTAGGTATCTCTCTATAGACTTATAGTTTTACCGAAATACATTCGGTAGCTTTCAATTTTTTTTATAATTTAAGAGAAATGCTGCATCGAATAAATTATCATCATAACGGTAGGATATGTCGATTACGAATCTACATATACTGTATTATTATTGTAATTTCGGAAAATTTTACAAAAAAAGTTTCACATTAAGCAGACTAACTAGAAGAAATGGGTGAAAGCGTGGGAAGGTCTTTAAATTACCCCTACTACACTTCTGGACAATCGTGCATTCCATTATAAAAGTATATTATAAATATTTTAGGCCTCCGCGATGCTGAAAAAACCATTATCCGGTACGAGTAATTTAAATTGCATTTTTATTTTTTAATTGCGGGCAATTTTCTTACAAATAAATTTCCAAAAATTCTTTACTTTTCAAAGCTGTTCACATTTCAAGCTTCTCTGCAGCTTGACCGGATTAGTATGGATCTGCCGAAACCTTTATCGAAACAATGGCCTAATCGATCTTTTTTTTGTTTCTGCACGCTTCCGCAATGAAAATTAAAGGGGAAGGAATAAAAAAACGAAATAATAAACGGAATAATCGTTAGATTTTCTTTTTCTCGTCCCTTAAATACTAAGGTCATTCCGGCACGCATCACAAATGAAATATTACAAAGTGTAATTAAGTGTTAGTAGCGTGAAATTTAATTCATCATTAAGAGAATGCGTAGATATCGGGCTCGGTGAAAATTATGTATATTACGTAGAAGGTAGGCATGTAGTCCGTGAAGAAACATCCGTAAAAATGCGTGTTTCACTGAGATTTCCCCTTCACCATGATAGGAAAAATTTCTCTACTGGAAATCAGAATGAATCTATCTCTCTTCAATTTTAAAATACGCAATTGTTTTTCTTCTCCGGTAGATTAAACTTGAGAATCCATGATAAAACTAGTTCATATAGCAATTACACGAAAAGAAACTTTGATAAAGAACATTCCGTATAATTTGACATCGTTTAAAGCTTGAAATGTATAGCAATAACTGCTAGGAAAGGCCTTTTTAAGCTCCATTTTTATGTTAAATTTTCTCTATCGTACTCTTGACGGACTTAAATTTGTTTAGAAATATAAAAAAAAAATAAAAATAAAAAAGAGAGAAGGAACTGTTAAAAACAATTTTATACGGGAAAAAATGGCCTTTTAGAAATGCAGATAAGAAATCTGTAAACGAATAGATTGGCTAAGAAGTCGAGCATCCTGGCGAGAAAAGGAGCATATCACAGCCCCTTTTCAATCAAAAACAAAACACAATCATCTAAGCACATGAGATCACTTAGGAGTAACCTGTAACTGTTTACCTATACTATAGACTATGTGATTTTCTCGAAGATGTCATATGAAAAATCGTGTACTATTTTTGTGTTAAGTCTTTTTATCTATTGCATAGAACGTTTTTGCATGAAATATCTTTTAAATTTTAAAAATAGCATAAATTAAAATCGACTTTTCTATAAGAATTTTAGAAAACTATCATCAGGCGCTGTTCCCATATCAAAAAGATCCAAATATATATATATATATATATATACATATATATATATAGAAGCAATTAAAGCGAGGCCCATATTAACGAGATATCGGAAGTTATGAAACTAGACTTTTCAAGTGGGAGAATATGGGGTGCCAGTTCTCCTTTTGGAATGATCCATCTTTGCTAGTTTTTCAAAAAGTCGCGATTGAAAGCACTGACATGGAGAAGCTAGTTGTCTTCAGTGACTCAACTTCATCATTAGGTCTGAGTTTTCTTCTTCTTCACAACTAAAATAAGCACGAATGTACGAACACACACAGGCATTCATACTGAGTAGCCAATAAACAATAGAACACCATCTTAAATAGGTCGCCTTTTTGACTCTTCGAGTTTATTTATTTATTTACCTGAGCTCGTCAACTGTGAATAGTAACCCAGCGCAGCGATTATTTCTTGAACGTCCGTTTATTCGAAGTGAGTTTTCTTCGAATGAAGCATCGCTACCTAACCAACTACACCACCTGGGTAGCCAGAGATAAATAAAATCGAAATACTTATTTGAGTTAGCTGCTCTTTCGCAGTGTTCTATAAGTGCAACTCCCGCGAGGATTCACAGTGACGCGAAAGATAAGAAGTTGTTTTCACGATGTTGAGAATTCGATTTAACCGCGGTGAATATGTTACGTGCATGTGTCTCTGCTGTGACGTCACTGGAGACTATTGAACTGCATTTTATTACGTGATTATTTTACGAAACGCCTATTTATATGAAGGTAAAATTGCGATATTTACCTTTTTTTTCTTTTTTCGCCCGATGAAAATAATTATCAATAGTTTCCGATACTTTTGGATTTTTTACGTAAAATCACGAGAATACTTGAAACGTATTTCACGCGGAGGCTGGTATTCAAAAAAAAAATATTTTGACTATAGAAAACACTTCACTGCTACATTAAAACTGATAAGTTAGTTTTTTAATTAATTTACGATTCATCGTTTTTAAAGAATTTCTTTTTGATAAAAAAGTTTATAACAGAAATCGTAAAAAGTGCATTAATAACATTTTTTTTTGTTTTTTTTTTTTTTTTTTTTTATTTTAAAAATAAGTTGTGGGTTTCAAAGGGCAAATATGCCCGTTGTTGAATATAATCCACCAAAATTGCGCCTTCTAAGATTCCATACACACATATAATGTACGGAATCCTAATAAAATGGTTCAGAAACGACAAAACTATCAAATTAAAATACGCAATAGCTCGCGAACGATTTCACTTATAAACTTCTGAATTGGATCATAAATTACAATTATAATTCTCTTTAAGATAATATCTATAACTTCAAACTAATGGCAAAAAAAAAAAAAAAAAAAAGCTGTCAAAAATATATAGTATGAAATTTAAAACGACCTCAAAAATCACCTTTAGAAAATTCATTATTCATCACCAGAGACACAAGCCATTAAAAGTGAAATTAAAAATATGAAACAAAACGCAGAAGGAACAATTAGAGAAATCGAATTGCAACAAAAAAAGGGTGTACCGAAATTAGGTTTCTAAATAATTTACGGTTTGCGGGACGATATGGTAGTTATGGAGAAACATTTGCGGGAACTGAAAATCATTTTAAAAAAAACAAATGAAAGCGGCCAAAGAAGCAGGTTTGAGCATGAACATAAAACAAATATCACGACAAACAGCACAGAAAAAACAAAAATGGAGATGGACGGATAAGTCGTTGAAAATGCGGATGAAATAATGTATTTGAGTCAAAGTATAAAGATTGAAAAAGGGACTAATGAAGATGTACAGAGAAGGATTGCGTTGTCTGCGAAAAAATATTGGTCGCTGGAAAATATATTTAAAGGTCCTCCCTGTTTGGTGTCAAAGCGAAAAGTGTGAAATATTTAACAATTGTATGGGGTTCCATCTCTAATTTACGACTCTCAAACATGGACCAAAATAAAAATGGGAGAAAGAAAAACTGAGATTACTCAAATATCCTTTAAATATCAAACGTAAAGGACAAGATCAGAAACGCGATTATTAGGTACAGAATAACATATACAAAAGAAATTTTATTAATGATAATAAAAGGAGAAAGTTGGACTGTACAATTAGCGAGGTTGATGATAGGTTGGACATATTATGCAAAAAAAGCTGTTCTACAATAATAGGAAAAAGAAAAATCGGTGAACAATACGTAAGTTGGGATGACGAAATAACAAAATTCTTACATGATCGACATTATGGGAGAATTGCTCAGAACTGTAAGGAATGAGTAAGGATGATGCAGCCTTTTGCCCAAATTTCAGTTTTACATTTTTTTTTTTTTTTTCAAATAAGTTGTGGGTCCCGCAAGGCATACTAGTCTGCGGATGCCCAACACGCTTATTATCGTTTATTCGACAAATATGTTACATACGTTATAATATTTCATTACTATTAGTTTTCATAATTACACAAGGTGTGTAATGAAACAAAATAATAATACTAATACTAATACTAATAATAATAATAAAAAGAAGTACAAACAAAAAAGAACTACTTATTGTTATACAACAATCCCATACTACATTTTTGACCAATGCGAATGGTCGATTCTCCGCCACAGCCAGCTCGGTAATTTTCAAATGTAACGTATACACGCTTTACATATAAATAATATATGTAAGAAGTAAACATCTCGAAATGCGCTGGAAAGACTTTTCAGTTCCGATTAATCATGACGGGGTTACTTTGATCATTTTTATTCTTATTCCTAATTTCAAAACATGAATTAGAACAATATGATTATTCAAAAAACTATCGTGCTTTTTACGCATATATCTAGGACAAACGCATTAGAGCGCGGCATGTTGTTCAAGGGGACGTGCGTATCTGTACAATGTAGTTACGACTGTGTAGTTAAAACATTTTCCGATCGACCTTTGACAGACGCGTTACGATTAGTCTCGTGAAATCGTAAATGCATAAATTAAAAAATAATTCCAACGGATACCTCAACTTAATCACGGCCAATCGCACGCGCCTGTGTTTGTTCCGACTGTTAATAATAGCGCCGCGAGATTTCTCAGTCAAACAACGAGGACGTTATTCGAGAGAAAAATGTTTATAGGCGTCGTTGCGGAAGAAGAACAGATTAATCAGAGCGAACGGAAGCTGAGTAGCGATTAGAGTGCAATTACAAGTAAATTTACAGAAACAGCAGCTTCCATCGTGTTCGGCGACGAAACAAATTGAGTCGATTTGTAACTTTTGGAAGTTGTGACTGGAGCGAAGAGCAGTCGGTGAATTTGTGACCGCGGAAAAGTTTTCGTCTGTGAATATGCGCATGCGAGAACATATAGAGATGACAGATATGGCGCAGAGGGATATTAGAAAAGATCTGGAAAGCGAAGTTTAAAATGAGGAGGAGGAGGAGGAGGAGGAGAAAAAGAAAAAAGAAGTGCAAAAACAGGAAAAGGAAAGAAAAAAACACGGCCGAAAGTAAATTACCGAAGCCCGATCTCCAGAGTTGTCGCTGGACCACTCGCTGGAACGGTAGAAAAAGAAGCCGGGTGAAATGTCATCTTCCGTCCTGTTTTCAGCGACGTTTCCAGCGCCGTCCGCGTTCAGATAACTGCAGAACGCGCGTGTCTTGGCTGTTAAAGGAAGCCACGAGTTGCAGAAGAATCGCCTTCTCGAAAATAACAACGTTCCTCCGCGTTTGTCGCGTGTGTCTGGAACTAAGACAAAAGTCTCCGACACCGTCGCGGACTCTATTTATATCCCACCGGCAGTTCGTTGCTTTTTTTTGACTTCTTCCCGCGCACGCGTACACGCATTAACTTTAGCCATCGTTACTGTTGCAGCTTTTTTAACTTTACGTCCTCTCTCCATTCACCTCCTTCTCGCTATCTCATTCTGGGGTTTTTTTTTGGGGGGGGGGACTTTCTCTGCATACTTACTTTTTTAACACACGCTGCTCTTAAAAGATGATGCGGAGGCCAGGGGGAAATTTCTGACAACCGATAAATAACTGGAATCGCGTCTACAATTTGAATATTCGTTAAAAAATAGAGGCATCGTGTCAACTAATTAATAAACCGAGCGAGCCGCCACCTAACGCCGTGTCTAGCCATTTTGAAAAATTATCATTCTCCGCAACCCTCCACTCGGACGCTAAACCGTTTCCTTCCTGCACGTTCTATTGGCTCGGCTAATATGTGCTGGTTAAAGCCGGTAGTAATCGTCGCTTTTTTTCTTTCTTTCTTCGAATGTTCTCATTAATGCACTTCCGGGAACTTTTGATCAGCTCTTGCCTATTTTAATTAGTAAAAACTGACGAAATTTTTTTTTAATTTGTTTGGACAGATGCTTATACAGAATAAAGATTCTACCGAAAGACAATAATTGTTATTTTTTTTTTCTGAGCGAACACTTAAGAATGAATTGCGATAAACCACAAAATCGGCTTAGGGTATTAACAACCGTGTTAGAACTAATCTTCGCGTACATTTAATCCGACCAAAACCCTAAACTTTTATAGTATGGTGAAGAAGAAAATAAATGTATATGTATCAAAATTCGATCCTTCAAATCACAAACACCTTTTGAACCTGAAAAAGCACCACACTCTATTTAGAGATATTGTCCAGCTGATATCGCTACTCCACATTATGTATCCCCCATTCTATTCACCGATAATCATTTCAGCTGTTACTAAACGTCTTCGATACTTCATCGTATCAAAATTTAATCGCCGTCGTTAGTTTTTCTCCAATCTGCTCTACCCTTTAAGTTTTATAGCTCCTCTTTTTTTCTTTTTTTTTTTTTTACATAACGAGTTCTGATTTTTGAAGTTGCATCTTTTTACAGAATTATGAGATTTTCTTTTGTAGTTGTAGCGATGTGTATGACAGATTTTCTCGTCTTTTTCCCATCAAAGAGCCTTATAATGTAAAAAGTCCAAAGACCTTAAAAACGATGGTTTTTGCGAGGGAATAGGCAGAATTAACGCTCTCTAAATCTTTAGTAGTGAATCTTTATCTACACCAAATGTAGTGCGCTATAGAATCTTCGTGCGCGAGAAAGTATATTTTACATATATATTGTTTAACTTGACATTGAGAGTGTTGAACAAAATGACACATTCTGCAGAAATGAACTACTTTGGTTTTTGAACTGGAGAATTGTAAACCACGGTCTCGCGACTTTTTCGAGTAAATCGTCTGCAGTAATTTGCAAAACCGGTTCTGTAATATTCGTACTTTGACATGGTATGAAAATCACCAGATCACCTGTAAAATAAGCCGCGCGAATAGGAAATTTGATATAACTTGTTATGGAATTGATAGCAGCATTAAACGGTGTGTTGACCCGAAAAAAGAACCCCACTGCACTCAATTTTCAAACTTCAGATTCTTTGATATTGTGCTATGAATTTTAACCATAAAATTCTCCTGTTATTTAGAAAGTTATTGAAGAATACAAAACTATATTCTTCCTCGTATATTAAATTTTTCAGTTCTTTCATTATTATACGTTTTCATATTTTCAAGATCGTGAAATATCGTTGAAAGATATTCTTTTTTTATGAAAGTGTTTAAGCTCGTATTTGGCAGATGGAATAATCATTAACGAAGCACGTAAGTCTGAAAATCGTCCATGTTGGAAAGTAACGTATTTAATTAAAATATCTATCGCATTTGATTATATTTCTACTCTTTAACTTTACACAGAATTATCATTTTATTTTTCTCGTTCTTTTTTATACCATTCCGGTCATACGACTACTATTGACGTAGCTGTCTTATGAAAAAATTATGTTCCTCAGTGAAATAGATCAATTGCTACTGTTAAATATAAAGAAAAATTAATTTCAACACGAGAACTTCACGCAATAGTTCAGAATGCGCGCGCATTCACAAACATGGTAAACTCACTTGTTTGCATTACTAAGGAAAATTTAAAAATCTCTAGTTAATTTTCCCTTCAATCTTCTTGAGGGTTTACTGGAAGATTCGGTCGAGGCGTGTCTATATGGTGTTGCTATTTTCATTTACTCTCATTTTGTTGAAAAATTTTGTACAGCGATTTCTTTGGCGCATTTTCTATATTAAGGTCAGTGTAGAAAGAAACTATTTAAAACGATGCATTCATTATCATCCGAAGAGTCACTAGACTTGCTGAATTGGTCTTCTTGCCAGTAAACTATATACCATAATTCCCTACCTGCAAATAGGCGCCAGAATTATTAAGTGTATTTTACGACGATAGTTGAGCGTAGATGTTCTACGGATTACCGACTACAATTGTCGGATTCTTCCTATAATGTCTTACATATGGGCCATCGATCAATAATCGACCCCAGATATTTGTTGGTCTACGGAATTTTTCCATACCTGATCGAGGGACAAGACCTTTTATTAAGACATCAGATGACTTTTATTGCGGTTAATTTTAATCTTCCACGAAGTAGGCTAGTTGTAAATTTTGTCCGTGTGTTTTTGCCTTAATGTTGATATGCGTACACTGGATCCCCGTGTGCAGTCAATACACATGCGTCATCCGCACAAATAACTATTGTATTCAATGCCGAGATATTATACAGCGCGGACGAAACTGGTCTCCAAGTATCGTTCCTTGTAGAACGGATGAGCGGAACGATTGTTTATCAGAACACGCAGAATTGTGAAATGTTGGACAGATGTGATTCTGGAAGTATATATATATATATATATATATATATATGTGTCGTTCGATATAGTTAGTTTTAAAATGTATACAGTAGGCCCCGGCGTGGTGTGCGGTCAAAGGCTTGTTCCGTATCGAAGAAAACAGCGGCGTTACAGTAATGATGTCTTTCAAAGGCTGTTAATATACGATATGCGTAATGCGATAAACTCGATGGATCGTCCGGTGTTCTTGGTGCGAAAATCGAACCGATGAATTAGTTTATTAACGGCTATAGTTTTTTTTTTTATTTGATTTTTTATCAACAATTCAAATATTTCAAATAACACATTTAATAGACTAATTTGTCTGTAAAATGATGGGTATTGCGGATTTTTGTTCAATGTCAAAATTAATCGAACAGCTGATTCCTTCCATAGTTGTGGATAATACCCATTAATTAGTGTATTGTATGCAAATATCTGTTAAAAACAGTATACCCTTTGATGTCGATTTATTATTCACTATTTCAGCTGTTATTTAATCCTTACCTGGTGCCCTTTTTTAATTGAAGATTTCTAATTTTTCTATGTACTTGACGTGGCGAAATATGTTTAGTTATGTAGCGTGTCCATTATATAATTCAAATAAAATTCAAAGAAAAATAAAATAATACAAACATAATATAACAATAAAACATAATTTAGAATGGATGGTGCGAGCGTAAATGTGCGCGGCCACACTCGAATTGCGCACCGTTATTTACCTCTGAGTCGATGGTTAAAAAAAAGGTCTGTAATCTCTACACACGAATTGCGCGCCGGAAGTTTGTAGGCATGAAATATAAAAAAACCATCGAAAACGACGCTCGGACCATAATCGCTGTTCACTGGACTAAGGGTTTCCAAAACTGATGGTGCTTGATCGTACTATATTTTTAATGTTCGATAACTTTCAACATTTTTACGTATCGTATTTTTGAAATTAATTTTTAATCTACTAATGAAAAATACTACATCTGCTTATGTATTAAAAATCATTCCTGTATAACGGTTTATTAAAAAATATTTCAGAATACGCCAGATTAATTTTAAATATACGTAATTGTTTAAACTTCTAATTCCATTTTTGTTTTTAAAACAAGTAGTTCCGATAAGATAACTGTGATATATTTATGTTTTAATCATTAAAAATTGATTCTGGCTTTTGCAATTTACCAGTTAGCTCAACTTTCAGTAATTTAGCTTACTCCTAATTGTCTACATTTGTGATCTTTTATCTTTCTAGATTCAAACGAATTATATTTATGATTAAACGTGTATACTACTACCTTTTGACATAGCGGCAGCTAGAATTTTTCCTTATTTGTAAGTTATTATTTTTAATAAAATATTTCACTTTCATATATACGTTAATGTTAATTTCGTGTTACCATTAATGTTAAGCAATTATCAGTGTTAACAGTTTTATTATGGGGATGAATATTTCTAGAACAGTTTTTGATTTCTACAAAGCTCCTGTAAAATAACAATTTTGAAACATCATTTTATTTCTATGATTAAAAATAGAGCATTAATTTAAACAGTGTCGAATTACTGTTATGTACTTATTATAAGTCGGATGATAATTTTTGATGTTTTTTTATGAGGAAAAATTATGACGCTTACACGTTAAAATGTAAAGAGCTATAAACAAAAATAGTATTAAATGCTCTTTCAGAAAATGCTAACGTTCGAACAACTCTTCTAACCCCTGAGCGCTACAAGTCGCGCAACGAGTTAAGAATATGTAATATGACAAATTTAAAATTATCTAAAAATTACTTCAAAATGCATAAATCACCAACCGATATTATTCCTGAAATTTAAAATATACAATAAACTACAAATTATAAAACGTTGACGAAGGAAAATTATTATCTTGTTAAATCCAACTAACATTTAAAGAAAAAAGGTAGTAGTACTAACACTATTTATTTACGTAATTATTATCATTGTAAGTTTTATTATTAAATTGTTTTAAATAGGATTTTATTTTAATAGTAAATTTTTGCGTTGTCATTTAAAATTTAAGTAGAATACTATATATTGTGTTTGATGGTACACCAAATTGAAAAAATTACGATTTTTAACAAATTTGCTTTTAATTCAAATGACAATTTATAACTGAGATATTGAACACTGATTAATGGATAAAATAAAATCTGAACTGAAACTTTCCCGAAACTCGGTTCCCTCAAACTCGTAAGTAACTCTATATTATAACAACATATTTAATTTGTCAAACTCGAAAATTTTACATGGTCACATTTATGAGTACATTAATCAGTTGATATGAAAGTATTTTGTATTAATGTGAAATAGAAGCTTCATGAAACATAATATGCCGTGCGCTGAAAATTCTACATATTCAGTTAGAAATATTATCCTGATTTACGTTATTTTATATAATATTCGTGCAAAAATTATTCTATTTTAGGCAACATTTCTTTAAATATGAATACGTTCCCTAGAGGTTGTTAAAAATATTTCGAATAACAATCGTACTGCTAACGGGATAGTAGCCTATTTTTCGCAAACGTTAAAGGCTTTTTTAATCGACTGAAATGTAGTTCGGTTATTATTCCAAATGGTAAACGTTTCATTACGATAACACATTTCGGAAGTCACTGAAAGAGCGACTTTTACTCATTTTTTAAGTCCTTCGTCGATTTTATAAAATCCGGAGTATCTTTTTTTAAAGGCGGTGCGCAATTCGAGTTGTCAGCGGGTGGGCTGTTTCGGGTCTGGTGCGCAATTCGTGTGTGACTTGCCACTGTGTTAGGGTTTGGTGCGCAATTCGTGTGTCCCCAATGTGCGCATGTTTGAAATCCTGTTGTCGGTTGGGGTAGCCAATCACCGATCATGAAGAAAAAAGTGTCTACCTGATAGTGTCAGCTTCAGCGGTCACTGTCGGAAGTGCGGGAGAATTTAGAAAAAACCGGAAAAAAGATTTTTATAGAAAATCAATCGTGTTTTACCTTTGCTGAAGTTAATTACCCTTCTTCTCTCAGGTCACTCAGACGTTAACTATCAGTCTCGGAAAAGCAGTTGTGGTCTTGTAGTCGAGACAAAGTTATAAAATTTGTGTCGCGATCTATCGCCTTATAAGGTGTATTCGGTACTCGTAGTAATAGTAACGTAAATTGGTCCGGTATCGAAATTACTAAGTCCGATAAAGTGTGACGAACCGCGGAACACAACAAACGTAAAGGCTCCAGTAATATTTAATCCGATCTCTTTGTACCAACCGATCAACGAACCGCCAATCAACGGATAACGAATCACCACTGACGACAGTGATACGCAGAATTTTGTGTTCAAATTTAATTAATTTTGCATCATATTTCGTTGTCATATTCGTAGTTAATTACTGTGTTTTTCAGCGGTCGACCGGTACAGAAAGATCGGTGTAAAGGATTATAAAATATATTGGTTAAAATTCAATCGGATAATTTAAATACTTCGTGTTAAATTGATAAGGAAAAAATTACGGTAATATACAGTATTATATTTTGTTTTAACTATATTCAAGTTTGGGATTTCTGGGCATGCTCAAAAGCTTTCTAAATGAAATATACAAAATAATTTTCACTTTGCTTTTTCTACGTGGGGGCATTTAAGGGTTAAACCCATTATGATCAGAATTATCTGATACTTGAAAGTCAGATACTTTTTGTTGATTCCCCCGAAGAATTTAATAATGTGACTCAATTTGTTTTACTTAAAGAAGGGAAATTTTCTTAACGTATTTCAAAATGATCTGATGGTCGCTTATCTATTCGTTGATACCGTTCTTGTGATAAGTGCTTGTATTCCAAGCACTCCCTGTAATTTGCAGGGCGATCTGCTTGACAAATTTGGTTTTGTGTTGGATTCTTCGATAAGGAGTCCTAAAACCGCGCTTACTGCCGCATTCAAAGCACCGTCCTAGTAGATATAGTTAAATGAATTGCCATATACCGGAGGCTTCACAAAAGATTTTTTTATCAATTTTAAGTTCTTCTACTGAGCTAGTTAGGTGTACACGGCAGGCCAGTCAAGATAAATATTTCATCATCACAAATCTATGATGTGTATAGGTGTTTAGTTATTAGGGTGATATTATAGTTTGTCAAGCGAAAGAAGTCCATTCGTAAAACAACCGAAACGCGCTAACGTCACGAATCAGGGAAAGAGTTAACATTAACCTTTAGTCCATCGTAAATCACATATAACGGTCATTCTGATATCACCACGTGGTCATCTGAATGTAAACAGGTCGGGAAAAAAGAACGAATGAACGTTTTAAGTATAATGCTAAAAATTGTAAAATATATTGTTTTGTTTTTTTTTTAAAAAATACGACTTCAAGATTTATTATGAAAATTTAATAAAAGTATACTAAAAAGTAAAAAATAATTATTCGATAAAAAATATATATTTCAGAGTGATATACTTTAAGATGAAACCGTAATTCTTATACAACATTAATAATTATCAGAGTAGGTACCCAATTAAAATTACAATAATAATTAAGAACAGCATTAAATATTTATTAAACTGTTTCTAGGTATTGTAATTTTAATTTGGTGCCCACTCTAATAAGTAATAATGTTTTATAAGAATTACGATAATACCATCTTAAGGTTTATCAGTCCGAAGCATATTTTTTATCGAATAAAAAGTTAATGCTGTATACGAATTACAATAATGTTACCTTAAGTTATATCACTCTGGTATATATTTTTATCGAATAATTATTTTTTATTTATTAGGACATTTTTATTAAATTTTTATAATAAATTTTGAAGTCGGTATTTTTTTTTTTTTTTTTTTAATATTATTTAACAATTTTTAATATATAATTTTATTATTACATTTGATAATTTCGTGTTCAGTGTATTATTATGAGTAAATAACTTTGTAATATGTACATTATATATATATATATATATATATATGTATATAAATATATATATGTATATATATAAACTCGGCCATTTTGGCCTCGCAATGGGATGCGCCCCTCGACCCCTCTTGTTTACATTTCTGTCTGTTCCTCTTCTATACTTTGTATAAAATTATCAAAATTTACAACGTAATTCTAAATCGATCCATATGAATATAAGAACATTATCACAAAAATCCTATAAAATATAACAAACGTTACATAAAATTGGGACATTTTTTGGGATATTTTTTTTCCAAGGGGGGGTAGCCTAAGAATTTGGTTGTAATTAATATATATATATATATATATATATTTTATATATATTTATATGTATATATGGTGCCAACAGTGTTACATTTAACATTATAATTAGAGATACTCGAGGATTGAAAAGATACATGAAATAAAATATACCGTTCGTTCTCCTTTTCATACTCTGGATTTTATCATTGGTAGTAAAAAAAGAGAAAACACCGCCAACTATAATTAAATAATTTTTATTTAACAGGCGAGTAAGTTGGATATTTTACAATGGCGGTCCAATTACAGAGTACTAAACATACGAGTGAGTGCAAGCAGTAAATCTACGGACTAAATATCATACAACTGGGGAACATCGTAATCATTTAGAAGAATTAAAGCTTTAGCTAAAAGCCTAGTCCCACATAAAGAACCTAATCGTTTAGTTCATGAAGTTCAAAAAAAAAACAAACAAAAAAACAATAAGACAAGTGAACATTTCCGTCTACACTAATATGCTCATCATATTTTAAAGAAAATATTCGTTAAAGAAAATATTCGTTAAAGAAAATATTCGTTAAAGAAAATATTCGTTAAAGAAAAATCGTCTTAGCAACACTATTTTTCATTTCTTAACATCGATAAACCTTTATTAAAATGCAGTGTCCCGTTTGTAGGAAACATAAACACGATGACGAATGAACATTAAGGATTATTCGAGGAACATTTTCAGACCGTCAACAGCTAAGTGAAGTACATTTGAAGAAGTAGATATTGAAATTACATTTAGTAAAAATGGATTCAAAAAATTTTCGATTTCTTCTTGAATCTGTTCCTTTTATATGTGATCATCTTATTTCTTCAAACATACCTCAGTGTGTAGGTTTTACTCTTAGCTAATGACGGGCTGGAAAACGTATTTCCATAATGTTCCTTTTTATGTTTATTGGGTACTTATTATTCAGTTCATATCCAATTACTTTATCAACCCTTACTTAACATCACTTCTACAAGGTACTGAAATGGTTACATTTGTCCGTTGTGGAAGTATCATTTTCATCGTATTTAAATATCTCCAGTGTTTATCTCTGTTTTTAGTACACAAAACAAGCTAAATTTTCTCACACATTTCAGCGAGGATAAATATTTATTATTAGCCAAAAAAAAAAAAAAATAAATAAATAAAAACAAATAAATAGTCAATCAGTTTCATCGAACAGAAGTCGAGCAAAAAGGAAAATCGCCAGTTGAAGATAGTGGTAGCAAACCGCTTCTACGATGAAAACCTTATTGCCTCAGTAATTCTTCTTCTCGTTTAACTGAAAAATTTGAAAAAATGTTCAAAACGGTTTATTGTTAGTTACAGGCCAAAAAAATGAAAAGGCAAAAAGGAAAAAACAAATTAAAACCGAATTTTAAAAGAAACATCAAAGAGATTGCAAAAGGCCATGGGCAATTAAAATCGTTTTCGGCTAAACGTTCCATCGTGATGATCTCCTCATTAGTGTGTAGTTATTTTGCGACTCGGTAATCGGTAAATTCAGCTTCTGCGGTCGAGATGTTCGCTGGAAGAAAAGAACAAAAAAATCAAAAAAAAAAAAAAACAAAAACTGACAGTTCTCGCAGCAGTGGCAAGGGAAAGTCTGCAGCTAGCTGCAGGGCGGGAATGGGCACAGTCTAAGCTGGAGAGGTTGAAAATAGCAGTAAAAACAGATGAGACGATTTCACGGCAGAACGGAATTACTGCCACTTCTGCAGAGCGAACAACCCGTGGCCCCACAAAAACGCCCTGTGCCCACAGTTATGGTTCGTGATTTTTCGGCTGCTGTCGGCTGACACCTTCCAGCAGACCGAAGAAGCGCTCTAGCGAGGTCTTAACGTTTCCATCATCGTGAGTGTGCGCGCGACAAAACGGAAATGCGATCTCCATCTTACGGAGCAGCGACTTTTACTGTCACTGCTCTTTAATGATTTCGACCCATCCCGATCATTTTTCTTGCCGCGTATTTCAGAGAATATGGCGAATACTTTTTGCTTTTGGCTTTTGGCTTTTGCCTTTTTTCTTTCTTCTTTTTTGTAGATTTCACGTTCACCGCTGAATTGTTCAGAAGGAAATAAATGGAGTTTCGTAAGCGACAGGAAATCGGAGCTTTACGATCATTTGTACCGGCAGAGTATTTTAACTATCCCGTAAAAACTATAAAATGTATTCTAACCGCGATAGCTACGACGAAGGTGCTATTTTAAGCAGTATCGACGCAGTATGTCGAAGTTTACGGCCGTCATTAATTCTTCCGCCATTTTTTTTTCTTAATAATTAAAGCAAAAAACGCGACGACAGATTTCGCGACATAAGTGTTGTTCAGATACGTATTACAAGTCTGTTCGCCTCCTATTGGATTCTGTAATTTTACTCTTATAGAACAAACGAGTTACATATGAAAAATAAAACATAGTACAGTGAATAAATAGTGCGAGCTTCGAAATGGTTTCTAGGAATATGAATCAATACGGCAACAAAAGAATTCTTGAAACCTGGCCTACTTCGTACAATTGTATATTTTCTCATCTTCCTGTTCTAGAAAAATGTTTTCATTGGCTTGTTTTTTATTCCGATAAACTCAAAAAGGCAAAAACCAAATGAAAAAGGTACCTTTCAAAATGTTAATGTATTAAATGTTGTAGTATTCGTTGAATTAAACGGTTATTTGTTGCGAAACGATGATCGAGGTGCTGACTTTTTACTTTTTTATTCTTCCTTTTTAACCGTTCGGAAACAAAGATTGTTCTTTTCCGCAAGCTCTGTTCAGCGTTGTAAGGTACACGGAACATCAGCGACGCCAGAGCATGAGAGTGACACGGTCTCGAAGAAGTTTAATTTTCCAGCGATATCGACATACACTAACCAGTTTTGTTAAATGTCGAAAAACATAAAAAAAACTAATTGAAATTGTATTCGTGTTAGTGTAATGAATACTGCAATACTAAAAAAATCTATCTAATCGTAATTTATACAGTGTACTTAAAAAACGGAAAAGTATAAAACTCGTTCATTTTCGCAAACCAAAAAAAAAAAAAGAAAAAAATCGCAGTACTTCATTACGAAACACAGAGTGAAGTTTCAAAAAGGTTCATTTTAGTGTGCTGCTGATATTCGCCCCTGTAAATCTCCGACTATAAAGATATTTTTCCAGGTCTATTGCGGCTCTCCTTTAATAATAAAAAAATTTACTTAACAACTCTTTTCCACCTATTTTTGGTTTCTGCACGTAAGTCAACGCCCAAGGAAAATTGGAAAGAAAACGAACAAAAAACATCGATGTCTAACGTTTTCAATCACCACTCCGATGACGTGTTTTATCGTATACTCGTATTAAAGTTGCGAACTAAAACTTCATTTCCTTTGCATTACTTGGCTGTTTTTTTGTTTTTTTCCGGAAAGGACCTTCTTCCGGACGATGGAAATTGGACTCTACTTATAAGCATGAGAAAAAGTGCCACTAAAACCGACTGCGGTGTAAATTCTTCGGTCAATCTTCGTCGCTTCTTCATTCAGTTCGAGTGCTAAATGAACAGCGAGGACTTGTCTTCAAACGCGAACTCGTTACACTATATTGGGAATGAAAATAACGTTGCTCCAGTAGGCATGCAAGAACAACGGGAGGAGGTTTAAGATATTTCTGCTGGAAAAATGAACCGTGTCGAGATGGGAAACTTCTGGAACTCTGAACGATGATAAAGTAATACGAGAGGAGGAAAAATAAAAACTGTTCGCGATTTAAGATTTAGAACGAAGAACATAATATTTAACCAGTTGGCGGGAATGATGTTGCGGTAGGTAATAATCACGATGAAAAGATTCCGCCGCCGCGCTGATGAGTTTCCACAGGAATCTCATCGGAGACGGGTTAAAAAATGAAACGATAGCGAACACTGCGTGCAGACCGTGTTATAGATATAATTAAGGCTATCGGGAGGAGGAGGGGTTTTTGGAGTTTTCACACGTAGGTAAAATAACAGCTTCACAGGTAAACAAAGAACCGAAATAACAGTACACTAATGCGATGACATGAACGCGGGGAAACGTTAATGTGTTATTTGTGTTTCATCGTGTTCAGAGTTTTCGAAAAAAGATCTAAGCCAGATGTGCGCTTAAGTTGCGGCTTACCTTATTTCTGTTTTAAACTGCGTACCATTCGACGAAGGCTATCATCTGCATCCACAGAAGACGCTACTAAAATACCCTCTAATACCGCATTTACATTTACATTTGTATGCGCGTGTTTCCATATAGACGAACACGTCTGTCTGCTGCACACTGAACCCCGTCGCTCCAGATACTGCAGGATTTTATACGTACTCGATAATATCCAACTACTCATGCACATGCATGTACCGTCATACGTACACCGCGGTGTACGGACAGCGACTTCCGTGTAATATAAACAAATTACTAAACTAACTGACAGATGGCTTCTGCGGAGAAGCTGGTTTGAGCAGCAGTTCGAAAATCGTCGAACTTTGCCAGTAACCCAAAAAGTGTAAATAACAGTCGACCGTTCTGCTAATGCGTTTTGATCAACGGATTCCCTAGCTCCCTCCTGTGCACCTTCAGCAGGCTACAGTCTTTGCCCGCTTCTAACCCATTTAACTTTACCTTCCGAGCCGCTCTTTAGCTGGACCCCTCTAGCAACACCCCATAAATTATTTTAACACGAAACAAACCCCTCTCATACGTAGCTTTGTAAATCATCATATCAGAAATAATGAAGGAGAAAATTCAAAAAAAAAAAAAAAAAAAAAAAAAACGAATCCAGTAAAGATGATAAATCTAGTTTGGATTTCTCTTTTCGATAAATCCAGCTAACGAATTCATAATTATTCGATGTGCCACTTTATGTTTGATGTCAGCGTTTCCTGTCGCCTATTGCGATATAAATTTTGTTTCAACCAAAAATAAATAAAAATAAATAAATAAAATACTGTAAAATTCTCACCGATATTACCTATAGATTCGCGGGCACCATTGAAATTTATAAAAATAAGAAAGAAAAAATATTCACTTAAATTTAGTTATAAACATGTACCGTAACTAAAAGTTGGAAAGATAATTCATACGTATATGTTATATGTGTGTGTGTGTATATATATGTATATGAATATATATACATATATTATATTTGAATTTATGCGTTTTCATCTTCATCGTTTCTTGTTAATTTAAAGAAATAATAATTACGAAACAAGTTGATATATCAATTTAAATAATATATTTTATCCGTGGAAGAGGTGATACATCCCTCCGAGATAGTTTGAAAACCTCTTTTTTTAAATGTAAAAAAATATTAGGATCAAGAAGTTTTTTTTTTTTTTTTTTTAATTTTTGGACTCGTCACCTATGGACATTAACTCAGCGCAAGTGAAGTTATTGAAGGTGTCAATGTGTAGCAGCGGTAATTGAACCCCTCTACTAACTGAATGAAACACCACTGCGTCTAACCAACTAGGCTTAATTATCGTACGTTAATTTTCGTCAAATTAAAAATGAGCGAAGGAAATTTTGAACTCCCCGTTAAAACTAATTTTTACAGCGGTCACTGATGCAGCTTATTTATTAACTGAAAATAATGGTGGCACCTATATGTACACTAGTTGAAACGGTAGCGGTTAATGTGCTACCGACAAATAAATTTCTTATAAAAAATAGTACCGTTTTTTATAATATCTGTACATTTTTAATTTTTTTTTCATGAACGATTATTTTCTTAATATCTTCAGTGGTTTTGAGGATATATCCAGTTTAATTATTTCAATAATGTTAAGTGAAAAATCGGATGTTTTCAATTTATATTTTCGCGCTTACATAATCGTCGTCTTTCTTCGTTACAAACTATTTGCAGTCGCACAGATGGCGTGTGTCTTCCGTTGAAATTCCGCAATTTCCAAAAGAAAAAGTACGTTTCTACACGTTCAACGGCATTTGGCTTAACAATTCGCTAGGTCGACCCAACGAATGAACGCAATTTACAAAGTCAACACCAATTTCCATTACCTGTTTACTCGCGAGCTAAGTGTTTATTTTAAGAACGGATTTTTCTCGTTAGAACTCGTGCCCGTAAAGTTAAACTAAACCGGAATTTATTATAAAGTTTTGTTACGGAATGTGTTGCTGCTCAAAGAGCTGATGTATTAATAAAATTATGCAACGACCGACGAAATATGCATACACACACACACACACACACACACACACACACACACACATATATATATATATATATATATATATATATATATATATATATATAGAAGGTGTATATGTATACTTAAAATGTATTATCTTTGTTTACCATTCGTCTGATGCAACAGGCACCGCTTACCGGTTAAGTACGAGTCAAGTGAAACAGCGCATTATAATCCCCCTACGTAGCAAGAAATACGCTCCTGATCAGATCAGTAAAAGGCCTATTGTAAGGGCATGAGAACTGAATTAAACGGAATGATGGGGGTTTCTCTTTGGTAGAGGTCGGGTTCGAGAAGAAATTCGTCAAGGGCTACTGCTGCTACTAAAAGCGTTCATTGTCGTCTCTCGACACGAGAACTGTTTGTTTATTTAGCTAACCAACTCAGGTGTGCCAACCAGGCTACAGTGACCACCGCTGTCTTCATCTTCGTCAAGATCAGTGGCGGTGATTTCCGGCATCGCACGTGCCTTATCTTACTAAACAGGTAGGAACCCAACGATGAACGGTAAAGGTAAGCCGTGCGATTGCCGTCAGCTCTTCTGTCGAAAAAACGATAAACAAAAACAGAAACCGAAACCCCGATTTAGTATTCAACCGAGAAGCCCGACTCGCTCTCCTCTACTGCAAGTGCGGACATGAAAAATAAAAAAAATTCACCGAGCCACCCTTTGAATATAATTTTCATTCCCCTCTTCGATGAAATTAATTTTCGACCACCTCCACTCTACACTATAAACTCTCATCTCTCATCTTCATTCACTCCTAGTCATCTCCGTCACTCTCCTACTACACACGCTACTATTATTATTATACCGCCGAAATAAGTTTGTTTCAGTCACATAGATTCACCGTCTGCAAGCCGCACATTATAGAAATTCGGTGCTTCTTTATGCTAGAAAATCCGCTTTGCTCCGTAAAATTGCACGAATGTAACTGGCGGTGAATTAACAATAATCTTGATTATTCAGGTCGCACCAACCAATTCAAATTGATAATTTTAATAATAATGCGCATAAATAGAAGATTCATCCGCAGTCAATAGCGAATGGAAGAGCTGGAGAATCGAACTGCGGAACACCTAAATTTTAGCACATGTTCTAACTCTTTAGAATGTCGCATTCTGCCTTTTACTGATGTCACCGCGGACTGTTAATAACCTGTTTCCTCGTGTTATAATATTATTTCTATATATAAAATTTTTTTTTATAATTATTAACATAATTACACATTTTTCTATACGTTTTACAATAAATAGACCAAATAACAGTAACCAAAAATATATTTTTTACTATACCGACATGTTTCGTAACAAGAGCTATTCATGGTGTTTATAGTACCACGTGTAGCTCTTGCTACCAAACATATTGCTATATCTTTTATATTTAAATAACATATATTTCCAATTATTGTTATTTATTCTGCTTATTATAAAATTAATATTTCTATTAAGTCCGTTACTGTCGGCATTGAAGAATTGAATTTAACACTTGTACCTTCTACATTGTTATTAATTTAGTTAAAAACACAATCCTACTATTATCTGATGTGTCTCTTTAAGTTGTCTCGCAAATTATTATTATTTATTATTTATCATTATTATTACTATTATTATTATTATTATTATAGATAATTTTTATTGTATATGTTTAGTATATTTCGCGTCGTATAATTTTCATTTTATAGTTGCACTACTCGCGCAACGGAGCGCATTTGTGGATTTTTCATGTCAACAATAATAATAATAATAATAATAAATGATTTGATTTGATTTTTTTATTCTTAAACTGTGGACAATAAGCACTGCAAGTGATGGTAATTTTCTGTATAATTTCAAATGCAGGTAGCGGGTTGCGAACCGCATTTTACTTGTACACCGCTGCCTAAAATTGCTGCTACTGCAATTTTCAAACTTAGTAGTAATGCAAATCTATTTAAAAATAGCTGGAAAATATCATCTCCTTTTATAAATTAACCACATAAAGAAAATTTATTTCTCCACCCACCTGTTCGTAATTATATTTCGTGGTAAAATCGTATATGTAAATACGTTAAATAGTTTCAATAAAAATCCAAAATCTATTTTCATAATTTCAAATGGAGGGTCCATAAATAAATAAATATATGTATATACTAGGGGATTGGTCTCACTGGCCGCTTCGCGGCCCATTCCTTCGGACTTTAAATTATTTTATTTTGTAAATTTTCATAAAGACTGCAGCATTCACACATATTTTGAATACGTCAATCAAAAAAGTGAAATTTAGATTAAAATATCTAAAATCGCTAATGTCAGAGGAATATGTTAATTTTAGTTCTTTTTAAAATAAGGCATTAACAATGTTTATTTTTTTAAATGCAATAATGAAATTTTTTCATTAGAATTTAAGCAATAATATATTAAGTCACTGTTGACCATCACTCCAATCATTTCAGAATTTGTATGCTAAAATTATTTTTCAAAATTTGGGCTCTTTAATTTTAAAATTTTGGGGGTCTCGTATTTTTCCCGTATTCTAGCGATTAAAACACATCACTTAAAAAAAAGAACGACTCTCCAACTGCCATGGAAAGAGCTGTGGACTTTTTTTTAGGATCCAGTCTCACACCTCTTTAAGTGTGTATTTTTACAAATTTTGGTCCATAAATATGAAAATTTTTCAAAATTTATGTTTTTCCTGTATTCTGGAGACCTTAGTGTGCAGGTTAAAATGAAAAGTAGTACCATAACTCACATAAAATCAGCTATGGAATTTTTTTAAATATTTTTTCTTCAAACTTGATTTTCACATTTTTCAAAATTTGGGCACTTTAATTTTGAAATTGTGGGGGTCTCGCACTTTTCCTATATTTTAGCGATTGAAATACACTATTTAAAAAAAAAGTGACCCTCGACCTGCTATGGTAAGAGCTGTGGATTTTTTTTACCGCTTCAAGCGCGTATTTTCCAAAATTTTGGTTCCTTAATATAAAAATTTTTCGAATTTTATATTTTCCCTCTATTCTGGAGGAAACATTAATGTGCAGATTAAAAAAAAATCAATACCATAACTCATATAGAACCGGCTGTAGAATTTTTTTTTTAATTTTTCTTAAAATTTGATTTTCACATTTTTCAAAATTTGGACCCTCTAATTTTAAAATTTCTGAGGTTTCGTATTTTTCCTATATTCTAGCGGCTAAAATACATGATTTAAAAAAAAGAGTGATCTTTCACTTACCGTGGAATGGGCTATGGACTTTTTTTTAGTTTCCGGGGTTACCGCTTTAAACGTGTATTTTCATAAATTTTGGTCCCTAAATATTAAAATTTTTCGAATTTTTTATTTTTCCTGTATTCTGAATACTTTGGTGTGCAGGTTAAAAAGAAAATTAATACTATAACTCATATAGAACCGGCTGTGGAATTTTTTTTTTAAATTGTCTTAAAACTTGATTTTTACGTTTTTTGAAATTTGAGGCACTTAATTTTAAAATTTTGGGGTTATTATAATTTTCTTATGATCTGGCGAAAAAAATACGTCGATTGAAAAAAAAACTTAACTCTCTAGTTACTATAGAACGGTCTGTATGATTTTTTTTCTTGCAGCTTTATATAATAGATATATAATAGATATATATATTAATACGATATCAGCGGCTCCGCGATTCAGACAAGTATTATCTACCTATTGACTGATTGTTACAGGTAGATAAGCGTATGAGTAACGCAGCTAGCAGCGAAGAACCGTTAGGCTGTAATCCGTTAATTGTTATTTACTGCCGTTGTTGACCGTTGTTGAATCTGATCGCTGCAAGCGTTGATCTCTGTTACCAGTCGGATTTGTTGGATTGCCGTTGTTTTTGTCCGGCGAAGAATATACCGATATCAATTTTAATTTTCTTACGGGTCACTTCTGAAAACCCTCGAAAGAACTAGATAAATTTGAAAAATTAACTAATTTTTGAAACACTCTCAAAGATTTTTAATCGTTTTCATAAGTATTTCGAAATCTTTTAAATTTTCCGCATTCAAATACAGAATTACAGAAAGGAGTACTCTGTATGATCGGCATATACCGTTCCTCAATTTGCTCACTAAAAAACATTTCAGTAAATTTCTTCTGGAGTGCGCCAGCAATGTATTTTCCGGACTCTTTACTATTTCCTAACTGTTTTGAAATTTCATCGGTTCCGGATAAAGCCAACTCATCTAATTCTAGTCCGCAATTTCCCAAAACTTTTAAACCCACCTTCGTTTCTTAAATTTTTCAAATAGGCAGAAACAAGAAGATTTTCATTCCCTTTTCGACACCATTAACGTTCAAATATTTTTCTTTTTAAATCACACTTAGTTGTTACGTTCCGTAATTGTTTCCAAATCTGCTTGATTTCTGTTGCTAACGGTGTTGTATATTTCATTATTTTTTCATTATATTTCTTCTCTACGTTGTTATATCTATTAAGTATCTATTTCTTGTTTGTTTGTTGATTAATATTATATCTGGTCTATTTAACTGTATGATCCGTTAATACTGCTGTATCTCAATATGGTTTAATTGCTTTGTTTTCTGAAACTCTTTTTGGGTTATATTTATAATGTGGCTGATTATCGGTTATTGGATTGTATGTTTTTAATATAGTTATTTTGTTACATTATTGTGTCTTTCTGTATATTCTGTTGTTGCTGGCATGCAACAACCCCCTGTTATATGCTCTACGGTTTCGTTTATTTGGTGGCATTTTCTACACTGATCGTTTTGGATATTCTTATCTTTAATTATATATTTTTGGTAGTTTTTTGTTGATATTACTTGATCCTGTATGGCGAGTATAAAGCCTTCCGCTTCCGGGTACAGTTCTCCCTTTTTTGACCAAGTGTACGTTAAATCTTTTCTGATTCCTTTGGTATTCATGATATTTGGATGTTTGCAGTGTATTGCTTTACTAATCCATTTTTCTTTCTTTTCCTCTATTGCGTTAATACTGTTTATTTTTTCTTCTTTATTCGTGAGGTTGATGGTGTTAGATTTTTATCTGCGTCGACTATTGCTTTGTGTAGTGAGTGTTCTTCGGAGTGAAAGTATTTTTTAATACTTTTTATTTGACTCTGATGACGTGCTATGACGTGTCTATTAGCTCCTTCTTTTCTCGGTAAATTTATTCGTTCTACACGCGAATTTGGGTGTAATTTTCTTTGATTTATAAGTATTGTTCGTATCAATCTATCGGTTTCTTCTAAATCGGTTAAAATCCACCTAACTATTCCGAATAAATATGATAGGACCGAAATTGCAAATGTATTTATAGCACCCCTCTTAAATATATTTCTGGAACTTAGGTGTATTTCAGTTACTGCTTGTAATCTTCTTTTAAGTTTTTCTTTCAATTATTTTTGATTTTAGTATAATTGAATGTGGTATTTTGTTGAAAACCAAGATATTTATATGTTTCCGACATGTTTAAGATACCTAATATTTTTGTTTAGATTTAAATTATTATTATTATTATTACTGTTATTATAACACTAATCACGAAATACCATTTGCCGTATTTATAGAGTCAAACTGTAATAACATTAATGTACTATTTGATTTGATTTGATTCGACTATTAAATTGACATAATTTCGTTAACCCCAGGAACAATTACGTCAGCTTAAGTAAAGTTAAATATGAATTTCAATTAAAAAATGAATTGTAAATTTTAATGAAATGCGATTCTTTTAGCACGGCAGTATGCCTCAGAATGAAATTTGTATAACTGGAACTTGTATAAATAAATATCTTTTTTCATTCATTTATCGCAGTAATGAAGACAATAATAACAAACGTATAATAGAATCGTGCGTGCTCATGCGTACTTGTATATGTAACATATAGTGGGTGATCGGTAGAGGTGTATTCAACAGGATTACGCTGATACATTTATCTTTCGTTAGCCGAATTGCTGTACCGGTTGTACATAAAATAACCATTCCTGGGCGAGCAATAAATTAAAACTGCAGATAATCACAAAGGCTAAAATTGGGGGGTCGTTTTATTGCCTAACCGATAAGATTAATGATCAATAGAAACAAATCAATCTAATTTTCTTCACCCAAGTTCTACAGATTTACAAACACAATGCATTTTCTAGCATACATCTTACTGTTTCGTATAACCACTCATTTGTCGAGTTTCGGAATATATTTTAAATTCCCGTTGTTACAAACGAACGTTTTATTTTTTTTATTTTTTTATTTTTAGTACTATTATTATTATTATTATTATCTACTCCCCTCTTCTTATTAAATACCGCACTACATGCGAGTATATACATATACGGATTAGAGCAACATTGTTTGCCAACGAAAGTCGTTAGTTTTTGTTACATAAAAAAAACTTCAAAAAATGATGCCAAATTTATTTTAATATATATATATATATATATATATATATATATGTGTGTGTGTGTGTGTATGTATGTATGTGTGTGTGTATGTATACATATGTATGTATTTATATGTACGTATGTTATTTATGTATGTATATGTGTGTGTATATATATAAATATATATACACATAACTAAAAGAATTATTGATCAAAAATAATACAATATAAATAGCTATGTTAAAAAAAACTGGTAAGCTGAAATTATTGAAATTTTGCGAAATGGTCTACTCTGCTATTTGGTGTTCACGTTTAAGTAATTTGAATTTTTTTATTTGAAATCAATTTCATTTATATTACACGTTATTCTTCCCCCTCTTCTTGGGCCAATGTCTTTATGACAAACCCAAAAAAAAAAAAAAAAGAGTACTTTGCGATATATCAGGCGTTAGATTTTTTCTGCATTTGAATGATGCTCCTTTTTCAAATTGTACAGTTTCTGACTCTTTAAAAGTTGCCTTTATTCTCTTTCTTATGTTTTTTACAAACATCCATTTGTGAATGTAAAAATCTTTGCTTCATATCAGGACAATTTGTTATTTCATTTTGACAAGTCCACAGCCATTTTCGTAGTATCGGGGTATGGAAAAGCTAAACAGGCATGTTGCTGAAAAGCCAGCTCGGTCCTATTTTTTTATCAATTAAAACGATAAATTCTTCTTTACGGTCTACTCGCTACAGTATCAAGGACCGTTTAAATTGTTTTTATGTATGCAATTATCCGTTATATAGACGGAAGGAGAAAATTAAGTAAAACCGAACTTAAAAATTATTTAAGAAAGTACTGATTTGAAAAAAAGTGGAGAACATAAATTATTTTATAAGATAGTAGTCTTTGCCCGGATCAAGAATAATAAATAGATATTTTTCTTATTATAAATAAAATTCATTATCAAACTAAATAATTTTTTTTTATCTACGCTAAAACTGATATACATATATATATATATATATATATATATATACGTACATTTTTATATGAATAGTTATTTTAGCACTTTATTTAAATTTTTTCCATTGAGGAACGGAATGATCTGTAGTATTTGTCGCTCGTAATTATATATGATGATCACTTTCGGAAAATCTGACGATTCAGAAAATTATTATTATTATTATTTTTTCGGACCGAATCAAACGATTTAGCCAGTTTACTGCGGATATCTTTAGGTATTTTGTTAATTAGTAGGTATTTAAGTTAATGTGATAGGTAAGTAATGACATCTTTCAATATTAAAACGCTAAAAAACATAAGAAAGAGAATAAAGGCAACTTTTAAAGAATCAGAAACTGTAAAATTTGAAAAAGGAGCATCATTCAAATGCAGAAAAAATCTAACGTCTGATATATCACAAAGTACTCCTTTTTTTTTTTTTTTTTTTTTTTTTTTTGGGTTTGTCATAAAGACATTGGCCCAAGAAGAGGGGGAAAAATAAGAAGCGGAATCAAATGTTTACGCGATCAGATATGGAAGATAGGAAAGACTCAAGTGCTGGAATGACCGAGGGTGATGGCAAGGAGAGGACAAAAGATGAACAGTACGGAGTTGGAAGACCACTTGACAAGGAAGAACGTTCGGAAGCGATATAAGTGCACTCAAACAAAATGTGATTAGCGTCACCTATAAAGTTGTGAAAGGAAGGGTGTAGGGGACAGTGAGGAGAGAGGACTAGAGAAAAACGAAATAGGGAAGTAGGAAGCAAACTGTGCCCAAAGCGTAGGCGACAGATTGCAGAGAGAGTTGAACGCCCCATGGAGGGAAAATTGAAAAACCATGGATAAGACGGTAGATTAGGCTGGATAAAGAGATAAAAGGAATCCGGATTTGAGAATGAGGAGGAATACGAATTTAAACATAGTTTGGAATGAGCTGAAGTGGAGAAGAGATTAATATTATGAGATGAAAAGACGCTGAGGAATTCACCGGTAGAAGAGGATGAACGAGCTAGTGTATCGGCCAACTCGTTACCCTCGATTCCAGAGTGGCCAAGAATCCACAGTAGGTCAATTTGGATAGAGTGAGAAAGAAAAATGTTGTGAATAAGAGAGCGTATGAGAAGGATTATGTAATCAGCAGAGGAAGAAGGAAAAGAAGAGGAGATGGCTTGAAGGACACTGTGGGAATCCGATATAATAAGGACTTCATGCGAAACTAGGGAAGAAGCAACAAAAAGGACGGCACGCAGGATGGCAGTAGACTCGGCATAGAACACTGAAAAAAAGGGAGGAAATTTGAAGGTTTCGAAATATTTTGAGGAAGGACAGAAGAAGGCCGAGCCAACTCCATTGGGTCCTTTGGAGCCGTCAGTAAAGATCGCAAAATGATTAGGGAAAAGAGAGCCAACGGTATTTAAGAATTCTGATTGGACAACATGATGAAGGAGAGGTTTGGTAGGGCGAGTTAAAAATAAACAATTAATAGGATGTAGGTGTGTGGAAAAATTGGAAGAAAAGTATGGCAACTTGTCGTATGAATAAATATAAGGAGAAAACTGAGAGAGTCGGGTGGAAATGAGAGATAGTATTGGCGTTTTGTTGGTGGCAAATCGCCAGTTGCGGTGGATATAAGAATAGGAATTAACAAAGGAAGAAGAAGAAATAGGAAGACGTTTGATTAAAAAGCGATAACCTAGATAGGACCTTCGAACGAAGAGAGGAGGGATGAGTGATTCGGCATGTAAAGCAGGGATAGGAGTGGACTTCCTAGCTCCCAGACAGAAACGAAGACAAACATTTTGAACACGGTCGAGTTTGGAGAGAAAGGATCTAGAGGAATTTCCATACATAAAACAACAATAATCAAGGATAGAACGAATAAAGGGATTTGTAGAACATTAGTAGAATGCATGGATCTCCACCCCAATTCGTATGGGAAAGAGACTTTATCAGATTGAGCCTTTTGAAGGAAGACCGGTAGAGATAGTTGATGTGATGATGGAACGAAAGGCGACTGTCTAGAAAAATGCCTAAATAGCGGAAAGAGGAAGAAAGAAGGATCGGAACGTTATTGATGACGAGGCTAATTAGGGAGGGGTCAAAAGGACGGAGAGTAAACACAACAACAGAGGATTTAACAGATGACATTGAAAGATGTATATTTGATAGGAATCTTTCTAATGATGTTAAAGAGTTTTGGAGCTGGGAGCTAGCGACCGAAATATTACGATGAGAGGAGTAGATGAGGATATCATCGGCGTAAAAAAGGGGAAGGTGAACTTAGAGAAATGGAAGCGATATTGATAAAATAGATGTTGAACAGAGTTGGACTAAGACAGGAGCCTTGCGGCAATCCGCGGAATACTGACCTAATGTAGGTTTTAGAAGCAGTAGAAAGAATAACAGTTCTACATTTAAAAAGATTACTAATGAGGGAAGAGAAGTGAGCGGGTATATTAAAGGAAAGCATTATATCAAACAAAGTAGGGAGGTGAACATTGTCGAAGGCCGCAGTAATGTCAACAAAAGAAGCAACAAGAAATTCTTTACGGATGAATGCCGAGTAGACGTCTACCAAGAACGAACTGATACAATCCGGGGGGCCGCGACCAGAGCGAAAACCATACATGTTGTTAGGCAGCAAATCGTTACGTTCGAGCCACCAGACAAGACGTCTGTTAATTAAGCTTTCGAAAAGCTTTCTAACGCAAGAAGCAAGAGAAAAAATGGGACGAAGAGCTGAAGAATTAAGCTTTGGGATCGGGATGATGATAAAGGTATTCCAAGAGGAAGGAGTGAAGCAGGAACGAAGAAAGGAGTTAAATAAGTTCAAAAGGAACCGAAGAGAGTACTCAGAAAGGTTTTTGAGAATGGGGAAGGAAATTCCATCTTTTCCAGGAGAAGAGTTCCCTGAATTACGTAAGGATGTTTCTAATTCTGTAAAAGTAAATGGAGAAACCAAAAAATGTGAGGAGGTGGAAGAGGACGGCATGAAACAGGATTCTTGAAAGTTTGGAACGTAACTGGGAGCAATAGAATTCAAAAAAGGGATTAATTTATCGGGCGAAAGACTCTGATTAGAAGGACGTGGGGAGAGAGAGGACTCAAAGAACTTGGCCATACTCCAGATACGAGAAACAGGAGTGGAGCGTGAAAAGAAAGAACAGAAGCTTTTCCATGAATTTCTTTTCGCCATTTTCAAGGTAAATCTAGCTTTCGCGTTGGCTCTTTTATGGGCGATAAAGTTGTTGTGAGTGGGGGAAGAACGGAAAGTTCTAAATGTAGATAAACTAAGGTCGAAAGCAACCTTACAATCTTGGTTCCACCACAAGGAGGAAGACACTTTGGAGTTTTTATGGGCAGAAGCTCGAACGGGAGGGGAAGGACAAGTTAAAGCAGCAGAGACGGAGTCAATGAAGAAATCATATTGGAAGGAAGGATTCAAATTTGTTGGGATTGAAGAAAGTGAGGAATCAACAAAGGAACGAAAGTTGGACCAATCTACTTTAGAAAGGATCCACTTGGGAATCTGAAGACGGTTGGGAGGAGATGGAAGAGGGATTTCATTGAAGGAAATAATTATAGGAGTGTGATCGCTACCAAAGGTACCGTCCAAAGTACTCCACGAACAGCTAAGACCGAGACCAGGAGAAGTAAAGGAAAGATCAATAGAGCTAAGAGAGGAGTGACTTCGGATACAAGTAGGGGAATCATCATTTTGGAGGATAAAATTCTCTAAAATCGTGCCATTGCTGTTGTAAGAAATACAACCCTAGAAGGGTAAATGGGCATTCCAATCACCGCCAATGAGGAATGGGGGAGAAAGTGAGTTAATAAGTGTCTGAAAAGGGAAGTTGCGCAGATCGTAATTAGGAGGAATATAAGCGGATGTAACATTTAGAGGACTGGAAGAGTGGTTAGGAATAGAGCTGTGAACTAAATTGGGATAAGGAGGATTAGGAGGAAACAAAGTTTGAATGTCATGAGCTGTGAATGGGATGTCATTTTTTACCACAATAGCCGCTCCACCGTAGCCGTCACTGCGGTTAGAGCAAATGATGGAGAAACCTCGGAAGTTTATGTCTGAAGAGCTTTTTATCCAAGTTTTCGAAAGTAGTGCTATGTTAATATTGTGATAATCTAGTAGATGCTCTAGAGCATTTTTGTTAGCCTTGATACTCCGACAGTTCCATTGTAGTATTCTAAGTCGACAGGACATAGTACGTTTTAGAATAGAAGGAATACGAAGGAAAGAAATAAAAGGGATAGAGAGGGATGAAATATAAAATGCAACGAATTGTCGAGTAAGGCCAAAGGATACTACAAACTGAGAAAGTAGATATAGAAACAAACACAGTGTTATTGCCAAAATCCCACATGTTGAGAAATATGGTGATAAACCAAAAGGAGTAAGAAGGAGAAGACTGAAGAATGAAGAAGAAGTGAATTAGAAGCTCCCTCTGCTCAAATAAATCCTTGCAAGAGGGTCGTCGCATGCTATCAACTAACCTAGTTAAAGGCAGCAAGCAACGCCGACAAAACGCTTTGGTAAAGAAGGAATAAGAATAGGGATTCAGATGATAAAAGGAAAGTAAAAGCTCCCATCGCTCAGAACAATCATTACGGCTGGGTCCTCGTATGCTATCAACCAACCTAGTTAAAGGAGGCAAGCAACACCGAAAGAACGCTAAGTGGAAAATGAAAATGAACGAAAAAGGCTCCCACCGCTCAAATAAATCATTGCATGTGGGCCGTCGCATGCTATCAACTAACCTAGTCAAAGGCAGCAAGCAACGTTGACGAAGCGCCATAAAAAAAAAAAGAAAAAGAAAGAGAACTTACGACGATTATGTTATGCCTGTGGAGAATTATAGTGTGGATAGTAGTATGAAAATATGATAAAAAGTTGTGTATCTTAAAAGGAATAATTAGAGAAGGAAAGAAGGAAAAATAATAAACAAATAGGAAACTTAAAGTCGGAGAACGTGTCTGGTTAGCTATGTCGATGATTGTAAAACTTGACATATGACTAAGACTTTATCTTCTAAATTGGGGATGTTGAAATTGCTGAGAGCGGATAGAAGTGCAGAAGTTAGGACATTTGGACTAGAAAGAGCAGAAGAGTTATCTAGAGAAACGTTGATACCGTTTGCAGATGATTCAGTATTGGTGATTCTAGAGGTAGAAGGAATTGTTGGAGGAAATGGGGGAAGCTTAGGAGCATCGGAACGATAGCCTTTTGTAGTAGCACTCTTGGATAGATTATAATAATATTTATTGAGGGGATTTTGAGTTTTCGAGTTGGAGTAATGTTTTTGTACTGGAATAGTAATGTAAGAGGAAAAAGAACTGCTTGAGTAGTTTTGTCGTTTCCTCTTTGTGGTGGTGGATGATGAATTCGGAAAGGGAGGGAAGTTTGCAGGATTAGACACGTCTGCAAAAGTAAATGCAGGAGAGACCAGTTTACCTTGGCTGATTTCTTTTGCTTCGGAAAAGGAAATATTTTGCAAACTCATAATTTTATGGATTTTGACTTGGTCTTTATAGACTTCACAATTAGGATCTAACGCAGAGTGATTTCCGCCGCAAAGAACACAATGGAAGCAGGCTGTACCATTTTGCTGGGTAATAGTGCACTCGGAAGAGGCATGACTACTAGCGCATAGAGAGCAAACAGTTTTACTACGGCAGGAAGAACTGAAGTGACCAAAACGGAGGCAGTTACGGCATAATTTGGGTTTCCGGATCACTGGTTCAACCTTTACACGATAAGAATCGTAAAAATAAATGAAAGGAGGAAGAACAGTGCCCAGGAATTTAATTTCGAAAACTGGAATAGGAATGAAGGAGTTGTCTTTACGCTTTTTCATTCTTCCAATACTGGAAATCGGTATTTCGGATGAACAATTTAGCAGGAGTTCGTCAATAGATAAATCAGAAGGAATGTCTCGGATTATACCGAAACAGAAAAGTAGAGATTGAGGGATAAATGCTCGAATCTTCAGCTCTTTATGTATTTTATTGCTAAGTAAAAACTGATTAGCTTCGCTAATAGATGTAAAATTTAATTTGATTAAATTTTTCCCTGATCGCGTAATCGAAGAAAGTCCATTAACTTTCTTGTAAAACAATGTAGCTAACGACATGGGATGAAAATTAACGATGTTTTTATCATCTAGGCTTTCGACTAGTACAACAATCTGGCCTTTATAATTATCAGGAAAGGTGAAAATAATATTAGATTCGCTTACATTGTCGGTGCTATTTAAATACAGATATAAGATCCATCTTAGTTGTATTATCATTAATTTCTACTGAAATGTTATTATTAGAAATAGAAGATGGAGCACTAGCTGAAGGAGGAGAAGTTGCGATCGGAAGAGATTTATTTTTATTCGTTGGTTTTGTGACATTAACGGCGCTTTTAACGACCGAACGGGAATTAAGCGGAGGAGGCTTGCCTCCCCCGGCAGACGAGTCAGGCATACAGCTAAATTATTAAATCGAAATAACGGTTAAACGAAACAGTAACGCCGATTATTAGAAATGATAATAGCGATAAGAGAGGCGATAAGAATTACGAGTACGTCAGGTAAATGCGAAACAATAAAAGAAATGATCTCACCGATAGTACCGCAACAATTGGACGCAACACAAATAAACTTTATCGATGTAAGCCGGGAGGAAATAGAAGTCCAAGAATGTGTTACGAATGTAAAAAAGACCCGAAATTTCCGGCTACATGCGGACTGTGTGGCGGATCTCATCCCGCAAATTATAGAGGTTGTGAGATTTATCAAAAGTTAGTACAAAATAAAACGAATTCGGGGGTTGCAGCAAATCAACCTATTAAACAAAACTATCGACGACCAACCGTAACTTATTCACAAATTACTAAGTCTGACACTCCTAGTCAAGCGGACAATATAACAGCAAATGCAACTCATATAAGGAATTCCGGTCAAATCCCCACTAACGCCCAATCACCAAATAATTTAAGGGATGATATACAGAATATTCCTTTTGTGAACCTGTTCGAATTCCTGAATGAATTTAAATCCATGTTCCGTCAATTAGCCGAGCAAAACAGCATGGTTCTATCCATGCTTACCATGTTAATTCAGAAATTAACCAAATAATGCCCGCCTACCTGAGGATAGCTCAATGGAACGCGAATGGCTTAAAAAATCATAAAGCCGAAATTGAATTGTTCTTAACTTCCAATTCTGTGGATGTAATTTTAGTTTCCGAAACCCACCTAACTCATAAAGACTGTTTCAAAATAAATAATTACAAAACGTATTCTTGCACACACCCCTCAGGAAAATCTCACAGCGGTTCAGCAATATTAATAAAAAATAACATTGTACAGCACGAACTAAATCATTTTAGGGAGGAGTATCTGCAGGGAACTAACATTAGCATACAGACGATGGGTGGCCAACTTGTATTATCAGCTGCTTATTGTCCGCCACGACATAAAATAACATTGATGGAATTCTGTAAATATATAAAAAATTTAGGGAGCAGATTTGTGTCAGGAGCAGATTGGAACGCTAAGCATACAACGTGGGGATCCAGGATAACTACGACAAGAGGACGTGTGTTCAAACAAGCACTTGAAAGTCACAATGTCAACTATATATCAACAGGGGAACCAACTTATTGGCCAACCGATAATCGTAAGATACAGGATCTTTTAGATTTCTTCATTACAAAAGGAACCGCTAGTTATTATACAAATATAAATTCTTCCTTCGATCTCTTTTCAGATCACTCTTCTATTATTTTAACTTTCGGTGATTCGGTTATATGCAGAGAGGAGCAAATACATTTATATAACCACAAAACAGACTGGGAATCATTTAGAGATCATTTGGATACAAAGTTAAACTTAAAAATTCCTTTAAAAAGCCCAACTGACGTCGAGAATGCCGTACGGTACCTAACAAACGAAATACAAATAGCAGCTACCTTAAGCACTCCTGTTCTTAAATGTAAAAAAAGTAATAAAAATTATCCAATATCAGTCCGGAAACTTGTCTTAGAAAAGAGAAAGCTTAGAAGAAGGTGGTTCCAATCGGGAAACCCTTCGGATAAAAAGTTGTTTAATAACAAAATAAAAGAATTAAAAAAACTTTTAGAAGAAATCAAAAATAAAACGCTCAATAATTATTTAACTAAACTATCACCCTTAGCAATTGATGATTATTCCTTGTGGAAGTGTACCAAAAATATTAGGCAACCGAATAAGCATGTTCCTCCGATGAAACATGGTGACGGGTCATGGGCGAAACATCATAAACAGTAGTCGAATTTATTTGCCGAGTACTTGGCAACCGTGTTTAAGCTAAACATACAGACAAACACGGACAGGGAAATACATGAATTTATAACCAGTCCATGTGGACCATCTTCAGCAATAAAATCAGCCTCTGCTCACGAGGTTGGGTGTCTGCTTAAAACGCTGAAAAAGAAGAAAAGCCCAGCTTTCGACTTAATAAGCGCTGAATTATTAAATAAACTTCCGCGGAAAGCTATAGTACTGCTCACTTCTATATGTAACGCAGTATTTCGCATACAATACTTTCCGGTACAATGGAAGTTTGCGCAAATCGTAATGATTCCGAAACCGGGTAAAGATCCCTACTCTGTAACATCTTAATATTCGATTTCCTTGTTGCCTGTTTTATCGAAGGTAATGGAAAAATTAATATTAAAAAGGTTACAGCCTTATATACAGTCAACTAATGTAATTCCGCAACATCAGTTCGGCTTTTTAAAACATCATTCCACGATTGATCAATTGCATAGGGTGGTTAGTGTAATTGAAAATAGTTTAGAAACTAAAAAAGTATGTACTGCGGTATTCCTCGACGTTCAACAGGCTTTTGATAAAGTCTGGCACGATGGTTTATTATACAAATTAAAATGTTTGTTCCCGAGTAATCTTTACCTGTTGCTAAAATCATACCTCGAAGATCGTCATTTTCAAGTGCGTTACGAACATACCTACTCAGAAATACATCCAGTTTTAGCAGGCGTTCCTCAGGGTTCAGTGTTGGGCCCCACGCTGTACTTGTTATACACAGCAGATTTTCCTGCGACAGAGAATGTGCAGATGGCTACATTTGCAGACGACACGGCACTACTGTCATCACATGAAGATCCGAAGAAAGCTACAAAATGCTCTTACGAAGGCTGAAACATGGTTTAAAAAATGGAAAATCGGGATAAACGAAAGCAAATCGGTGAATATCCATTTTACTAACCGAAAAGTTGAAGTCCCACCCGTTAAGATCAATAACATAGATCTTCCTGTGCGAGCAACGGTCAGGTATTTAGGTTTGCACTTAGACAGCCGATTGACATGGAAACACCATATACAGGTTAAAAAGAAAGAATTAGATATCCGGGTTAAAAAAATGTACTGGCTGATAGGGAGAAACAGTGTACTGACAACGGACAACAAACGTCTAATATACACAACTATTTTGAAACCCATCTGGACATACGGGGTTCAACTTTGGGGTTGCGCTAAACCGTCAAACCTGAAGGTAATACAGACTTCCCAGAATAAGATCCTTCGGTTGATAACCAAGGCACCCTGGTATGTTACTAATCTAACCTTATATCGAGATTTGTGTGTAGATTATGTGGCTGATGTCATCAGAGTTTATGCTAAAAGACACGCAGACAGACTCGATTCTCATCCGAACACTCTTGCTAGAGGATTGCTCGATGTTACCGATAATGTAAGAAGACTGAAACGCCAGAAACCGCAGGACCTTGTTTAAGGTAGGGGTAATCGGGTAGGTGCCATTGGGTACTCTTCCCTTCATGTTTAAGTTCATTCACACGTATTACTAAATTTTTATTTTTTTTTTTTTATTTTTAGAAGCCATTTCTAGCCTATTGGCTATCGGTAGCTGATATGATAAATGATTTTGACGTAAAGGGTTCGTAGTCCAGTGACTAGTCCCTGTATTAGTAACTTTGTGTTTGAATAATTATTGCAAAGGTGTTTTTTTTTTTTTTTTTTTTTTTTTTTTTTTTACACTAAACCAAGGTCTAAAGGTTTTGTTCTTTTTAGTCTGCGCACTTGCGTTTGTGACGAATTATCCAGTAGGCCAATTGCAGACCAGTTTGTGTGGTTATATAATCGCTCCTGATGTTTTATTGCCATCCTGTTGATAACGTTAGCTACATAATCCATGCGAAGATCATCGTGAATGGTTTTGTTCCTTACGTACCATGGGGCGCCGACGATTGACCTTAGAGTACTATTTTGGTATCTTTGAATTTTCATAACATTGCTCTTTGCACTGCAGCCCCACAATTCGCATCCATACTTCCATATTGGAGCGAGTAATTGGTTGTATAATAATAGTTTATTTTCCAAGGACAGTTGGGACCGTTTTCCTAATAGCCAGTGTAGTTTGTTAGTTTTGATTCTAAGTTCAGTTTTTTTTGTGTCAATGTGCTTACGCCATGTTAGCTTCTGGTCTAGGTACAAGCCTAGGTATTTAACGTCTTTTTTGATTGGGACTATCTTGTTGTCGATTTTTATATTTTCTGGCTCTATATGTCGATTTGTAAATATTATATGTGTTGATTTATTTTCATTTATTTTAATTCGCCATTTCTTGCACCACGACATAACTTTATTCACGGCTTTTTGTAATTTACTATTTGCTTTTGTTTGGCTTAAATCAGAGCATAGTAGTGCGGTGTCATCCGCAAAAGTTGCCATTAAGGAATTGTCTTCAACCGGTATATCTGCTGTAAAAATAAGGTATAATAACGGCCCCAAAACACTTCCCTGTGGAACTCCTGACTTAATTGGATATATGTCAGATACTTCATCTCCATACTTGATTTGATAGCACCTTTCGTCCAAGTACGATGAAAACAACTCGTAATAGTGATTTGGAAAACTTTTTTTTATTTTATACAATAAACCGTTATGCCATACTTTATCAAAAGCCTGACTTACATCCAGAAATATGGCATCGCAAATCCTTTTCTCCTCTAAATCAGATTCAATCTGTTGTACCACTCTATGTACTTGTTGGACTGTAGAGTGTTTAGCTCTAAATCCGTACTGATGAAATGGCACTATTTGATATTCATTAACTAAAGGAAGTACTCTTTTTAATAACAGGGTTTCATATAATTTCGATATCACTGATATTAATGAGATAGGCCTGTATGAGGCAACCTCTGTAGGTGGTTTATTAGGCTTCGGTATTACTACTATTTGCGAAAATTTTAATTGCGCAGGGTAGTAGGTTAATCTTAGCATAGCGTTGAATATATATGTTAATAGTAGTAACCCTTTGCGCGGTAACTCATTTAAGATCTTAGCGGTTATTAGATCGTAGCCTGGCGCTTTTTTGGGGTTTATAGTTTTAATTGCAGCCTTAATCTCCCCTGGTGATGCTGGCTTGATAGGAGGATAGACATTAAAGTTATTTTCATTCGTAGGTAGTGTATCGTCTCCAGGATTTGGAGTAAAGACGTTGGCAAGGTGTTTAGCGAATTCTTCCGGTATTACTAAATGTCCTTGATGGACAGCTCGTAATAGTGTATAAATAAAAAAAAAAAAAAAAAAAAAAAAGAATGTGTTAGAAAAAAATGAGATCCACCGACCAAAGAACAAAAGGCACTAGGATCGTGCTGTATCGGTGAATATTAATACTGACCTAGAAAATCTTAAATTTCTACATTCATTTTTTCTCCTTTTACTCGTTCTTTTGTTGCATTTTATTTGTTTCCTAGATTTACATTCCTTCTAAATTTTCCTTTTCTCTTTTAATTTATATTATACGTGAAAATAAAACTAACTTAAGATAGATTTAGATAAATAAGAAGAACGAGCTTGCCCGAATGTTTCCTGATCAATAAAAGTTAAAAGCGTGACAATCTCACCATTATTATTATAATTTACTTTAGAGACGGATGGTTAAAAATTTTATTATCGGCACTTTCATTCATTTGGATCACTCTCCATTACTATTATAAGGTGTACAAATAAGTTTCTGATGTTTTTTATCAAAAATTAGGAATTTATTGTGAAAGAACGATGCATTTATTCAAAGTATTGTCCATCACTAGCTACTACCTTTTTCGATCTTTCTGGCAGCATTTGGATACTACGTCAGAAGAACTGTTCATCTTTTGAAGCTATCCACGAATCGACCCAATTTTTAGTATCTTCAAAAAAGATTTAAACCGTTGCGTAGACAGGCCCTGTGCCATGGACCGGAACAAGTGATAATCGGAAGGGGCAACGTCTAGTGAATACGGCGGGTGCGGTAGGACTTCCCAATTAAGTGTTTCCAAGTAGCTTTTGACCTGCGCCGCAACATGCGGACGAGCATTATCATGTAGGAGAATAATTTTTTTCATAATAGGCGCATTTTTCCTTAAGTGTTCGGTTCAGTCTCATTAATTGTGTTCAGCAGAGAGCTGCAGTAATTTTTTCGTTCGGTTTAAGCAACTCATAATACACGACACCAAACTGATCCCACCAAATACACAGCGTAAGTTTTCTTTTTATGAATATTCGATTTGGCTGTCAATGTTGAAGCATGGCCAGATGGTCCCCGTGATTTTCTCTTCTTTGAGTTATCGTAGTGGAACCACTTTTCATCACCAGCGACTATACGATGCAAAAAGCCCTCTTGCATGTTTGCCTGCCAAGCAGAATTTCACAAGTGCAAAGTCGGCGTTCAATGTCTCTCGGCTTCAGTTCATACGGAATAAAATTTCCGTGTTTTTGAATCATTCCTAACGATTTTAAACGGTGTGAAATTGCTTGTTGAGTTACTTCTAATGTAATTTTGCAGTTCTACTTGCGTTTGGCACGAGTCTTCCTCCAATAATGCTTTCAATTCTGTGTCTTTGTAAATTTCAGCCTTCCACTACGTTCTTTGTCTTCCACGTCAAAACCACTCGCGACAACTTCTCTCACTTACAGCAGCCCCACCATATGCTTCTACAAGCAATCGATGCGCCCCAACTGCAGATTTCTTCAAATTAAAAAAGGTAAATCAAAAGCTCCCGCAAATGGCACTTGTTCAGCTCAAAGCACGACATATTCGTACCAATACAAATAACTGACTGATGCAAAATCGGTAAATATTTTTAGATGACGCTGTTGCCAGATGTCTAAACTTACCACAAGACGTTATACATCTGACCATTTCACCATAATTTACTGGTGGCGCCATTTTTTGTCAAACGGCGGAAATTTATTTGTACAACTTATAATAATTGAAAAATACAAAAGCAGTGTATATATGCCAATAAACTAAGGTCTGGCTAAATGGCTTTACGCCGAGCCAGAAAAATAAATAAATAAAAGCATGAAGTTTCGGCATAAATATTTCAGTGCGCCGTGTTTCACCTCTGACCCATTTAGACTCAACACGTTCCGTAGCGGGTTTAAGGAATTTTCAAATTTTTTTTTTTGTTTAATTCGTATACTCGTATTTTAAAATCACCATTAGACGAACAATAAAGAAATGACTAGCCACCACGGTCCTACAAATAATACGCTCTGATTGTTAATAGATCGGCGGTTTTGCGAAAAAAATGTTCTTCCTTTCGCAAATAGAATAAAACGCTGTTACGTATTCAGCACGTCATTTCGGTGCGGACCTTTTTTTGAGAAATTAGCCAGTTTCGTAACAAATGAAAAATAAATTTTAACCCATTCACTTATATAATACACGTTTTACGCTTGTAAAAGATACGTAATGAAAAAATCAGCTCGGTTGATTTTGAAAATTTTAGCCAAAATTAAAAATTACTGGTACGCTTCGGATTAATCGAAAATTATTTTCTCTTTTTTTCTTTCCTTTTTTTTTTTTTTTTCATTCAACTTCGGGGCACGTCTACAGCGGATCTAAGCCCAGAAACGATATAAGGACGGAGGAATCAATTAGATATGGGCTCGGTCAGATATTGATAGAATAAAAGAACTAAGGATTGGAACAATGGAGATCAACGGGAATAATATAAGAGGCACAATAAGGATTGCGGAGCTTAAGCGACAAGAGATCGGAATATAGAGTGGCACGCTCATTCAAGACCGGTGAACATTCAAAGAAGATAAGGATTGCAGACGGCTTCGTCATTAATTGGAGAGGACAATTAGAGAAAAGAGTGAAAAGAAAACGAAAACATGAAGAAGGACGGAGAGTATGATTAAGACGTAAACGAATAGTAGAGACTGTAGCGAAACGGCGAGGAAAATCGTAAAACCAAGGCCGAGTAGGAAGATTAGGTTGGATAGATAGGTAGAAGGAAAGTTGGTTGGAAAAGGAAGAAAGGAAAGTTGGTTGAAAAAGGAAGAAAGGAAAGTTGGTTGAAAAAGGAAGAAAGGAAAGTTGGTTGAAAAAGGAAGAAAGAAAAGTTGGTTGAAAAAGGAAGAGGCACACATACCGGAATCTAGTATGAAACTTTTCACTTAGTGGACTTTTCATGCGAAAGTATTATTTGTTAGCTTCGTAATATTGAAAAATCTTCTCAACGTAAAAATAGGAAATAACGAGTTAACAAATAAAGAAGAAATTAAGATTTTTGTATAGAAAATAACGTAAAAGCACAAACTCCATCGATTGTGTATTACATACATGTATAAAATTCGAAAAAGTTCAACGCATTTCGGAAATCTAGTCCTGTATTTATAACGACGTAATGGGTTTAAAATTTGCTTTACGGTGAATAGAGAGAGCTGATTTCCCGAAAAACACCTGGACTTTTTGAAATTTTATAAGTTTATGTAATGCACTTTTGAGAAAGTTTTTACACACGCGTTAATTCTGTTCTATTAAAAGTAGGTTGTAATCAAGAATGAGCGGTGAGTTTTATTGCCCTATACGATAATTCCGAAAGATCATTTTAAGCTGTTTAAATTGCCTTATTTTTTTTTTTTTTAGACATTTCAAATAAGCCATCTGTAAAAATTTCAATCAACTAAAAATTACATACCTTTCTGTTCCTGGCAAAATTTCCCCCTTCTAATAATTATGAAAGACTTGGTACATGAACAGATTTTCATCCACTGCCAAAGATTAAATTAAATTCTTCCTTCTCTTCGTTGTCAGACTTGTGTGTCGGATTGTCCAGTAGCTCAACAGTTAATTAATCAATTGTACAGGCACTGCCACGATTTTTAGCTGTATCTTCAACGAGCTTCTTTTACTACCCTATAGAATCTGTATGTATAGATGCAGTATGAAGTGTTGTAAAATGCGTATGTGTCTCGGCGTGCGATTAAAGTGCATTGTTTCTTTTCTTTATTTCCAGATCAAATCGGCGAGATCAAAGCATTTTTATCGCTGTTTCATAAAGCTACCGCCGATTATCAATTTACCATCTCGTTCGAATCAACTAATTGCAGGCACACGCGCCTTATGACTACTACATACTACTCGTTTTCACTCGCTAATCGTTCCCCACTTGTAAATGCGCTTCTTCGTTGCAAAAAACAAGTCACTCACAGAGAATCAACCAGCCAATAATGTCAATGCGCCGAATAAAATAACAATACGAAAAAAGTGATACTTCCGATTATTCCGAATTCGACGAATAAAGAAACCTCCAAACCAATTTCTCCGCTCTGATCAAACTAAAACACGAAAATCACAATTCGGACAGACAGTACATTGTTAAATAACTCGAGAAAATCGGAAAAATTCTGATTCGTAATCAAATAAAAATCACCGTTCTCTCTTCTGAACATCATAAATAACTACGCCAGAACTTGACACTCTAACAAATAAATATAAATTTTCTTACTTTTTTTTTTAGGGATAAACTGATAAACTGACAGAAATAATACAGTTGTCTCTCCGTATGCCCCTAATACGGGTTTTCACAAAGAGATCATCACACTGTCTCCCTTTATTACTAGGAATTGGCTTTTTTTTGAATTTTAAGCTGTCGCCCGTTTTTAAACTACTTGTGGTATCAATGCGAAATGAAAATACTTCTGGCTGTAACGTGATATTAAGTTTTGCTAAAAATAGTATGATACAACCCTTGTCCAATTTAAGAAAAATAATTTTGCGGACTTTTAGTACAAAATATAAACAGTCTTCAATAATATTATAAACCCCTTTTTTTTTTGCCAAGATATTTTTACATTTTATAACAGGAAAATAGTTTGTAATGCTTAAAGTTCGAATTTGCAACAAATCGTCCTTACTTGATATTTTCGGTATATATAGGTAATGTTTCTTTGGAATTTCATGTTATCTAATAGTATAAGTGATTTCGATTGTAGCATGATTATTAGTTTATGCCGAAAATAGAGTAGAGCCACGGTTAAAATTTAGAGATTAAAAAAAAAATTGTACCCCTTTAGTGGGTCACATAAGATGTCCAATTCGTTAAACCTATTTAAAATATAACACTTTAGGTATTTTCTAGGAAATTTTAACCCGTTTTCAGCTTTTATAGTTTAAATTTTCAAAAAAGCTTCCCTAATTAACACCTTCAATGTATAATTCATATGAATTTTCATATGGTAATCACGTTTGGGCTGTACTGTGATTTTCAGTTTTCTCAAAAACGTAGTGGTGCCCTTTTTTCGATTCTTAAAACTTATAGAGTTAAAAAAATAATTGCACACTTCTAGTATACAATATAATCCATGTAAAATTACAATTTAGTAAACTTACCTGTACTGAAAATGTAACACTTTATATATTTTTTTGGAAAACCGTTTCTCTAATTCCTTTTCACGCTTTAAAACTCGAATTTTCAAAAAAGCGCTTTTAACATCTACGGTACGTCGGTAATGTTCGTATGAAATTGAAATTACAGTTATACGCTACAAATAGTTTCGGCTATAGCGTAATTTCAAGCTTTATAACATTAAATTTTCTGACTTTTACCCGCCACAAAATTTGAAATTTGAAATATTCTATATGCATTGTGTCATTATGCTACACGTGAATTTTCAGCTTCATAAATTTAGTAGTTTCGGCACTATGCTAATAATTGTTGGACTGCTCAAATATTTTCGGATTTTCCTTTATATATATATATGTATATATATATATATATATATATATATATATGCATAAAAAAAAATTGGAAATTTTGGCCTCGCAAGGGGCTGCGCCTCTTGACTCTTCTTACTTACATTTCTGTCTCTTTCTCTCCTATAAAATGATCAAAATTTACAACGTAATTCTTAGGCTGGCCCCCATTATATTTTATAACGAAAAAATATCCCAATTTTATATAATAAATAAAATATAAGTAAAATAAAGTAAAGTAAAGTAAGTTCCATATATCTTTGATAAGCTATCATGGATTGTGAAGTTAAGGTTCACAATTTACAAAGCCCAACGGCACTAATGAGAGTAGAGGGGCCAGTTTTACCTTCCCGGATTTCTCTGGTACCCAATTATTTCAGGCTGGGTAAACCTGGGAGCAACTTCGATTCGGAACGAGACGAGTCTCGAACCCGTGACCTCTAGTTTGGTAGCCAAGCCCAATAATTTATACCATAAATTTTATTAAACTACCGAAACAACTTAACATACTACAACACATATAAATAATACCTTTTTTTTTTGAATTTCCCTATGGTATCATTAAATTAGTAATATAGTTTTCACACGCTTCTCCCTATACCATGGTGGGACTTCTTATTCATCAACCTGCACAGTATAATAAGACGTGTACTCATTATGTTTCCAAAAACAAAAACCGCCACCGAACGCAAACGTGAATTGCGAAAACGAAAAAGGGACGACGAACTGTGTGCAATAGCGAAAAATTTGACACATTTATACGTGATGATACGCCTTTTGTTTCGGAAACGACAGATGTAGAAAATTTTGAAGCGTTTGATAGCATTTTAAGTCAACCGCCTCTGTTACGCTATTAAAAAATAATAAGGAAAAAAAAAATTATTATCAAAAGGACCACCACATTCTTTCACGATTTTTGACGAATACTCAATTGATGTTCATCGATTTTCATCATTACTTGCATACTAAGTTGAATGATACTTTTTCTAATGGGCAAAGAATCAGTAAAATCGGTCTATGTAAATATGAGTTATGCGCGAACAAACATAAAAAAAAAAACGCGACGCACGTATAACCTCCTTCTTTTTGGAAGTCGGTAAAAATTATAATATCACAAACATTACGTAAAATTGGGACGAGCCTAAGAATTACGTTGTAATTAATTAATGCAGTTTTGTTTATATACAAATTTTAAATAAGAATAGAAAAATAATGATCATTTACATTTCAAGTCTAATGTAGAGATAAATATATAGTGCAAGACTGACGGAATACTAAAGAACTAATTAAAAGATGATAGCAGTAATCAAAGGAAATATATCCAACGAATACGCAGGCGAGAAGCCGTAGATAACAGCTATTGTAGATATACATATATTTGTCCACGCCTTAGTAGTAATGTTCAGTGCTACTCTTTTTAATAGATATAAAAAATTCATGAACGAGTGTTCCGCTGCTCGCTAAATATAATTTGATTGTTACGATGTCAAGTTCGAGAATGTAATCAGATTGTTAAATTACATCTATCCGGTTATGACTACAAGTTCGGGCATTGCGCCATATAAGTAAAAATGCAATATACCTTTGTTCTGACGCAGATTATTCTATATCAGTTTCATCTGGTCAACTTGTTTTGCTTGCCTGTTTGACCACACATCTCATGTAACGGGTAAACGAGTACTCATTAAATTTTTTTTGGAAGTTTTTTTTCTTTTCTTTTCGTTAATTCTTATTGTATTTGTAAGGTGTATGCTCTATTCAATCTTACGATTCGGATCAGTTTGTTACTTTACATCGTCTGCTACATTATATCGTAAAACAAACATTGTCGGTGACAGGGTAATTCCGAAAAGGTTGTTTCAATAAATAAAAGTCTTTCTTACTTTTTAATATCTACTCGCTTGAATTAGCTTCTCTTCCCGTTTCATCGTCCACACTCGTTTTCGCGGACGATATTCTCGTTTATTACTCCTCAAATTCTATTACTTCTGCCAATGATGAACTAAAATAATTCGTTGAACATGCTTGAACCCGCTCTATCTAACGTCCATCTAACCATTTCCTTTTCTAAATCTGCTTGAATGGTTTTTTTCCTTTCGTCTGTATAATATTTCTTTAATTAATATCTCTTTAAACAACTTATCTATTCCATTGGTTAGGTCCTTTTGCTATCTTGGCTTTCTTCTAGACAGCCGATTATCCTTTCGTGAGCATATTTTTTACTTAATGGGGCGGTGACCCCAATGTCCTTCTTTTTCTCTATAAATCTATTATTCGTTCTAAGCTTGATTATTGTTCCTTCATTTACAGCAATGCTCCTAAACATCGCCTTTCCAAACTCGATAAAGTCCAAAATTCATGTCTTCGTCTTTGCCTTGATGTTCTGAAATCCTCTCCCATTCCTGCAGTACTTTCAGAAGCCAACATTTATCCTCTACGTATTCGCCGATCCTTGCTCGGAGATCGCTAAAACGTCTTCCTATTAAGTCCTCTAAATTAGTTTCTGCTTATTCCCACATTTTGGCTAATTGACGGTTTTCCTCCCTGAAGATTCCTATTCTTTCTCGTGTTTCTCGTCGCCTTTCTCCCTATTCGCCATTTATCTATACATACCATAAACTCCCGTTCTTTACATTCAGTTTTTCAGATTTTTTACATTCTCCTAAATTATTTTTCCTTCTTTCTCACACTAAAGGCTTCTCTCCAATCGCATCAAGCGAGTTTAGCGAGGCTTTGACATCCTTATTTTCTTCTTCTTCTGTCTTTTTTACGGATGATTCCAAGAGCGATGAGGGCGTCGGGGCCTCCTTCCTTGTTTCTTTCCTTCCGCACCACGAACTTTATAAGCTTCCTTCTATCGGTTCTATTTATACTGCAGAATCGTATGCAATACTTCGTGCAGTTCTTTTCATTGCACTTTTCTCCTGCAATAACAAGTACCTTTTCCGACTCGATGAGCACCTTGCAAGCCATATTCTCCCCTTTTCCATCCTCTTCATGCGACTACATTATCCTTTCTATTCGTTTCTTAATTGCTAACCTTTTCTTAGTTCGTTCCATTCAAATCGATCTTCTTTGGATTCCCAGTCATAGCGGCATCGCGGGCAACAACCTAGTTGACTCGTTTGCTCGCTCTGCTTCCTCTAACAGAAAATTTATCAATAAATTTACTGCTAACAATATCCTTCTGCCATCTAAGCAAGCACACTTCAAATCATCGTCGGATATATCTACGTTACCTCCTTTCCTAATCCTCATTCTTTTTAATAAACTAATACAGCCTTTTCCTTCATTACGGCCTTGGTTTTCCAATTTTCCTGGTCTCAATCGCTTCATCATTTCCTCCATAACGCGTCTTCGTTTCAACCAGAATTGTTTTCCTTCGTCTCTTTTTCGTTTTTCTATTGTTTTTTCTCCACTTTGTGTTCTTCATCCCTTGGATCAGGACTGCGTTTGTGATGCGGATTAATTTTTTCTTTTAGCATTCTACTCACAAGTTGACAGATTAGCGGAGACATTTCAAAATTGGTTGGATCGCAAAAATTGGTCTCAACGATTAAGTATATGTACACATATAGGAGAGGGAACAGTTCGCTTTATTAACTGCAACTTGAAATCAATATTTGCCATTCAATCAATTTAAAAGTGCCTCTGCCAATCAAGACGCGACCGCTAATGTAGAAATTTGTAGGTAAAGTGCTAGAGCATAAAATTAATATCTCTTGCGTTACTTTTGGCGTGAGATATATGTAGAAATAATGAGTACAATGGCAACTATGTTTTTTACAATGTTTATGTTTTATTAAAGGCTTTTATTTTGACCGTTTTATTTGTATATTTATGCCGAGAGAAAGGAACTGACACTCCATTAGGCATAGCACGCTGTGAACCTTAACTTTACAATCCCCGACGCCCTATCGAAGGTATTGGACTTACTTTACTGTACTTACGCGCTCTTCTTAATTTCTCACGAAAATCGTCCCGAAAGTTACACTTTTTCACATTTCCATACGGTCAGACATTTTAAATGTCGAAAAAACGGTTCCGGCAACTGCGATGTAATTAATTATTCTTTACCAAGAACAATTATCAGTAATTATAACGCATAATTATGAAGCAAAATTAAAGATTTACGAAAGAAATCAAATTGTACTCTTCATCAGGATTAATTACACGAATAACATGAAAGAGTACTTTAAGATTTAATTTATCTGGAGAACAGTTTTAGTTTTCAAAAATAGTATACCGAAATGCTCGAGTTAATTTTTTTCATTTACTAATCTTTTTATTTATTTCCGTCTCATTAGACATTTTAGATGTCAATTTGTTGCACAAAATTAAAATCTGTGGCATTTTCAATGTGTCTTCAAACGTTTAGCAGGGTAGATAAATCGCGTAATGTTTTTTTGCATTTTCCACTTCAAAAAAGTAATCGATTACGTCCAGCTCTAGTTCACAATCAGATAACAGGTAATCTTGCATAACGGTGATTAATTGTTAAATTCCCAACTTCGCTTTGTGCTGAAGAAACGAAAAATACTTTTGGAATTGACGTGCTGGCAAATGCTTGAAATGTTCTCCGTTTTAGAAACCATTAAATTTATAGCGAGTATATTTTCACAACTACGATCACGTTTCGTGCGGAATAAACATAAAATAATTATTTAAGTCTTTAATTTTGAGTTATTTATTTTTCCGGAGCAAATATTCCTGAAAATATTTAACGTCGCGATTAATAATGGCGCCTTTATTAAAAAAATTAAGAATTTCTACTAGCCGCCTCAGTAATCTTGAATTGATATTTCTGTAGAAAATTTTAATGTATGAATCTTAAGCACAAGCCAAATTCTAAATGGTCTGATGATACGTTTCCCCTCCCTCTCTATATATATTGTATGTGTATATAGATAAATATATATATATATATATGTATATCAATATTCTGGATTCATAAGATAACGAAGTACGACGACTACAATTTTGAAAATTTTAAATTTAGTTCTTTATATGCTTAGATAATTGACTATATGATCATATTAGGCCAATATTTGTCTGTTCATAGGACAACTGTCTTGTATCGAATATAATTGGTACTGACTTTTGCAAACTTGCTTTCATTCGCCTCCTTTCCAGTCAGTCCCCTAAGCCTACCGAAATATAATCCATGTCCGCCCATAAGATAACAATGTTATCTGCTTATGTAGCTCCGTTACTGAACGCTCTGTAGTAGGTAAATCAGCTATGTAAATCGTGCATATAAAATACGGTGCACAGATGTTTGCACGTTACACCTACTTTAACTTCGTGTAATTCACTACTGCTCTGTCCTACTCTACTTGCAATAATCTACTGGAGGGAAAAAGATATTTTAATAACACAGAATATGAAATATAATAACCGAAACAAATACAAATATAACAAACGAATTTAAATGTAAAAGCGATTATTACTTAGAAATGTTTTCGGCCATAGATAATCAGCTAAAAATTAATAAAACCACGCAAAGTACGTGGATCAGAACAAAAAACTGTAAAAACAATCAACCGGTCATTTCGTATGGGGTATCCTTTTTTTGGGGGGTGCTGCTGCTAAATGTCATTTAAAAACCTTAAAAACTCTACAGGAGACAGTTCTAAAAATTACAAATCGCGGTATGAAAAATACTTCACTTATTCCGTTACTGAAATTAAATGATGCATATATATGAATTACAATTACTTATGTACATGTTTGCAAATGGGGCTTTTTTATTTTGTAGAGCCGACTTTATCAAAATCTTGTTGAATGCTGAAAAATTCTTCAATATTTATTTGTTTTTGTACACGCTGAAATTGTTTTAACTACTCTAATAGTCACACGATCCGATCTAAAACCAAACTGATTAGAAAAATTAATGACAAAAAAATTGCTTAAAAAAGTAAGCATATCGCTTTTATAATACTTAAGACATTTTAAAATGTGTGGAGCGGAATATTTTTTTACAAAAATGTCGTAACATTTTTTTAATAAAAATTAATTACGTAACGAAAAAGAAAAAAGTGTGCAGCTACGGTAATTAAGTAAACAGAATTTACGCGTATAAACTGGAAAATTTGTTTTTTTTCGATATATAGGTTACTACAATTGCGACGCTTCTGTATTAATTAAATTACAAAATGGAGTTCAGACGGAAACCACTCATTATTTAAACTCGTAATAAAAAAAATACATATATTATTCGAATAAAATAAATAAAATACAACTTTACTAAGATAATGGGGTTACATTTTAATTTTTCGGAAAAAAGCCACGAATGCCCTAACAAACGTCAATTTAATATGGTTACATAAATAACAATCGTTTAAGCTTGTTGGTACTTATCTTATTTGTCGGTTGTAATACTTTCGTTTCGATGATTCCCTACTTCATTATCGCCTTTCTGTCGAGTAAAAAAAGTACGTTCAACAATTAAAAAGAAGTCCCAAAATGGAAGTAGAAAAATAATGACGCGAACGGCACCACGAACGGCGATAATTATTTTTCATTATTATTATGCCGCATTATTCGGAAATGTGGGAATTATTCGGAAGAACAGATTTAGCAAGACTACGGTTCCGAAATGGCAACTGTCTCTCCGTTCCGGATCTGGTCTGAAGAAAATCTTAATTATTTTCATCTAACCCCGCCGACACCTCGAATGGTCGTAAAAATAACCTCGCCAGTAACGACAGAACGGGTGTGTGTGGGGCCAAACGCTAACTAAATAGAGTATACTAGATGCGACACACATGCCTGTCTAAAAATGTTTGATGCAGGTCGAACTGTTTTCAGCACCATACACACATGTGCAGATTGCACAAGAGCCGAATCTTCTGTAGTGTCGCGAACAATCTCGGCGAAAAAACAGAGCTAATGAAGGAATTGCGGGCCGTCAACGGATTTGCCCGGGAAATTTTTGATAAATACAATAGTTGTTTTTTGAGAAAACTAAAAAAGTAAAATGGAAAATTAAAAAATTAATTTTAGCTAATCGGGAATTTTCAAAAAACCGGGGCTGGTCTATCAAAAACGTCAATGAGGATAGATTAGTCCGTGAATTTGACGAGGACGGTAAAATGCCTTTTTGTAACATTACGCGAGATCGAGATTATAATACGTAGAGAAAGAGGTAATTTGCTAAGCGAAGTTTAAATCATTCGTGTCAGCTTTACTAAACCGTAATAACCGGATTAAGAATAATTTCACGCTTAGTACGTCGCCGCTTCGATAGTCGAGCTATGCTAAAACGACGAATGTGCGCGCTGGTGGGTCAGCAAAGGAAGAGATCGACACATCAGTAATGGGAGGAAGGATAGTTCAAAAAAAAAAATGGAATGACCCAAAAATCGTTTAAAAAAAAATTCAATGTTTGTCGAGCGTTGTTCTTCATCAAGTCGCGGAACAATACTAACTTGTCTTGTAACTGAAACAAATTCAATCCGAGAAGGTACTAGTAATTTGATCATTTCGAAACTTAGTTTTTTGTAATTGTTAAAGTCAGTAAATAACCGTAAATGATATTAATTTAGATCACTACGTCTCCTCCCCGCGTTCAACAGCACTCCAGACTAAACCACCAACGTACGCCCGCTTGCCAACAAAGATTAACGACCACGCAGCAATCGCAGCAAAAAATGTTACGTACAATTTATATCAATTTAATTGATCGTCATTGTTGATTTTCGTTTATATATATATGTAATTAATCATTGTGCTTTCCCGATGTCGATCGTTTAAGAACGTTAGGTATTAGGAAATTAATAAAAAATATATCTTTAAAAAAAAATCAATTCAATTTAATAATAATAATATAATAATAATAAAATAAAACTTTAATAGATTTAAATTCACTAGTTCTAAGGATCTCGAAAGTTAGCATCCCTGAAGGCTTCAAAACGAATATAACATTATAACATATATGTGCGCAGTTAGGAACCGCAGTGCCCACTATTGCCAGTTTTGTAATTTTCTCTTCCAAACAATCTAAAAAAACGTCAAAATATACAAATTTTTTAGAAAAAATTGTCCTATACAAAAATATTTTAGTCTTATAATTAATTTGACTTTCTTAGAAATATGTTAAACTACCAATTGCACTATTGATTTACCGAAGAATCAGCTGAAAGTGTCGCTAAGACTGTTAATTACGAATTATTAGGGTATCGAATGATTTGTCTTAAACACTGAATTGTATAAATAGTATTATTCGAACTTGCACTTTGTCGGGGTACCTAAAAAAAAACACGACGTTCAGGTTCTTCTTATTTAATCAAAGTCTAAATCTATAAAACACCGTTTAATTCGATATCTGAAGAATCAGTCGAGTAAACGCGAGATTAATTTATTTTCATTATATACTAGATTCACACAAACACAAAGATGATAGGTTTGATATATATTACAAACCTATTCCGGAATTTGGTTACACGAATAATATTATTTATAAAATGATTTATTTTACTTATAAAACTGGTAACTTAATGTCTATTCTATTTTACATTAACCGAAAATATCTGCAAAAAAACAATTTCAGCCAAGCATGATATTTTATGCGCTGAAGATTTCATATGTTAACTTAAAGAACAATAATATTCATGTTTACATAATACTAAATTCGAAACAAAGAAATCTGATTTTCCACGCTGTTTTGAGCTTTCCCACCAACTTTGATAGTTTCGTTAAGAAAATGAAATACCGTTTCGTTCTCCACAAATAGCGATCTTTCCATCAATATATCATATGCCCGGCAAAAAAATATTTTTTCGACATTTTCCAACTTTCCACGTCCCGAGAGTCTAAATGTGAAGTTGTAAGATCGGTTGTAAGTTTCCGAGAAAGTGGTACTTTATGCATGTGTTTGAGATACGTTTTAGTTTTCTCAACTTTTTCACTAGGGGTATTAGTTATGTGAAGATTCTTTTATTTGCAAAGTTTTTGACCCAAAAGATGGAGCCTTTTTAAACGAAGTTTTTTGATTTTATGAAAGAGTTTTTGCGTTTTAATATTTCGAATTTCACTCATAAAAGGGGTTATTCGGTGACGAATTATGAATTTTTTAAGGGTAATTTTTGAGGTCGTTTTAAATTCCATATTATATATTCTTGACAGTTTTTTTTTAGTTTTTTTCCCGCCCAATAGTTACGGACTGTCAAAGGTAGAATTTTAATTGTAATTTATGATGCAACTTTGAAGTTTATGAGTGAAATCGTTCGTGAACTATTGCGCATTTTAATTTGATGTTTTGGTCGTTTCTGAACTATCTTATTATTAGGATTCCGTAGACATAAAATGTACGGAATCCTAAAAAAAAAGCAAATAACGATTGAATCGTCCATCAACCAGATTTCTAGATTTGGTGTTTGAAAAGCAAATTAACTTATTACCGATAAATTCTTAATTTAAAATCCGATTGCGTGAAATCACTCTCAGTTATTCGCAATATCCCTTCAATCATCAACGTATTATTCATCCTAAGTTACTTTCCGATTTTCTGTAAAGCCCTAATCTTAAGTAAAATAAATTACGAACGCTACATGTATTTCTCAGCTTCCTATTGGCTATCATCCACCACTCTACACTATGAATTATCATTATATATCGCCCTACGACAATATTTGTTCAATTAACTGGCGAATTCTTTCATTCTAATTCCGCGGTTCTAGCGATCTCTGTTTCATTCTATTCCTGAAACTTCTTTATTGTCATTTTTAAATATTTTTCAATTTTTAATCACAAGCCATTCTTTTCCCTCACCGATTTACTTTCCTCTATCAGTAGTTAGATTCCCCGCAGAGTTGTTGAGGCCAAAACAGTCAGTAGTAATCTCAATTTGTGGCAACCTGAAGCCTACTACAGTTAGTTACGGAAGCAGCTGATCCAGGACGTATAGTGATAAACAATATCGCGGTTCCATTCAATGTTATAACAAATGTAACCCTTTCCAAAGGTTGATCGTCTACCACTGGCGCCTTTGAAACGGAGAACGTTACACTGTACCATCTTAGCGATTACTATTCTAGTCGCTAAATTCTACACAATAATCTGTGTAGTCTGGAAAATATTTAATAACACGAACGCGGCGAAGTATGTCGATACAGATTCCGGTTAGCGTCTTTTTACGTCAATAATGAAAATTTTACTGCTCACGATGCAACAGTGGAAAAATGGTAACAGATTTAATTGTGTCGTGAATCCCCAGCCACATCGGAATTCCCGAGAAAGAAAGAGTTGACACGGCAGTTTACTTATCTGTTACAGCTCCAAGTGCGCAGAACTGTCTGAAAAACTACCGAATGTACTGAAACATCTTATAGAGCACCAATCTCTCGACCTTCTTCTTTATCGGAACTATCGAGAAGTCTGCCAAGAGAATCCCCGAGAGGACTCTACTGTACGCTTATATGCGCTCGAGTCACATTCCTACATGTAGTTGTTACAAAGACTGAATCCCTTAATTGTTTGCTCTTTTTGCTGCACCAAGCTTGTCATACGAGCAGTACAGTTCTTCCACAGTGTTCCCTGCATTCTTGCTTTCTCAAATAAAGTTCAGGTTTTCTAATTTACAATCTACCCTCTGGAATTCAGGAGGAATTCTAAGCTCAATATTCCAATTTATAAAACGATACCGGTTCAAGATCTGTCTTATAATAGGCGGCTCTCGGCCTGAAATAATCTAGTTATTGGACACTGTTCATATGGATGAAGAAAAAAAAACAGAAATCTTAAATTTTCAAAGTTCGTTTAAGGTTCAAAAAACGTGCAAGTATAATAATATGACCCCTCCTTTACATTACACTTGAACCATTTTAAGCCTTTAAAAGTGAGCGGACCCGTTTACCGAAATTTGAGTGAAAACAACTTTAAAATAAAAAAAAATATTTTTAATATTTTTGTTTTATACTTAAAATGTTATGTAAATTTTTAAGTGGTGGAAATTAACTGAATAATATAACCTTCAACACATGATCTTATACTCGACAGACTTTGTTTTAAACGTTTGATCGACTTTTCTTTATCGAAATCAACTTGTTAATGTTGTTTATGTTGAGACAAGACTAAAATTTAAAATCCATATCGCCGGTGCAAAAATATTATATTTTGACGCCCCAGAAGGATTTTTTTTTTTCGATTTTAATTAAATCAACGAAAATTAATTTTCTTTTTTTCATTACAAATTGTTCATAAAAGTTTTAAAAGTTCTAAAAAAATCTATAAAAATTAAATTCCAAGCTAGATGCGTTCAACTATAGCTTTACCTACAGAGCTTATTTGTTTTACGAAACAAGATCAATAAAACATGTCAAGCGGTTTTAGGATCCGTAATTATTAAGTATTATAATCGTGCTATTTCGTATATAATATTCTCGCATTTCACGCAGACGCTCTTGAAAATACGCATATTTTTAAATTGCATACAAACACTTAAGAATTACAAATGTTCTACTAACATCGAGGGGAGCATTCACCCGGGTTTTAATAAATTTTGAAATAATTTCAATAAATCGAAGCAGAATTTCGACCGCTAAATTTCCATCGACATTTACTTTTTTCCCTACTCCCGAAGTCGCTGAAACCCTGAGTGACTAAATTTTAATTTATGCATAACGTCCACTAATTTTTTTTCCTACAAAATTCTTCTTATACATCAGATATAATTTAACTACATAGCTACAGAAATAAAAATTGGAAGCGTTTTGAATTAATCGGTTATCGGAAATGTTCATTTCTCATGTTACGGTTTTTGTGATGTTTGCATTCCTATATTTCACGCGTTATAGGATAATGAATTTTTTTAAATTAATTTTTAAATCGTTCCGAAAATTCTTAATGCGATGATTTTTTCGAATTTTTTCCCGCTCACCAGCTACATAGTAAACGTTTATCCGGATTTTCTCTGGAAAAGGGCTTTAATTTGGATTTATGCTTTCAATTTCGTGTTTATGTGTTGACCGCCATTCGAAAGTTACTAAGTTTCATTTAATTTTTTCGTGATTTCCTGAAGCATTTTATCGGTATTATTCGGTGCTACATGGGACATCGGAAAAAGGAGAAAAAGAAAAGCGATACAGTGCATTATATATACATATATTAGAAACAATCGGAATAAGTTTGGAATAATTTTTTATTTTATTCACGAAGAAAGTCGCGATTTCTTCCTTTTCCTTGAGAACAGATTGTACACCCAATTGCCGCTCCCGGTAGGTGGACTCTATCGTCGTGCGTAACTAATGCTTGCTCAGCTTAAGATGTAATTTTATAACAAAGTCAAGTCTTTAAAGTGCGCATTCTGAAAACGTACGAATTCCTGAAATAATTTCCGCATACCTTATAGAGATATTCTAGCACCCGACGTGTTCAGCATACTCGCGGACACTGCGCCATTTTAGGGATTCGCGTACCGTTGACTTCATTTATTTTTAAAACATACTTCGCCACGTACAGCACAAACACGGACGTCCAATTTAAACGACGGTTGTTCACACATCGACAGTTCTCGTGCAGATAAGGCGGTAGCAAAATAAAACATCATTTAGCAAGTGCGCATATTTCAAAGTAAAAGTAATATTTACATTAAAAGTACAAAAGTTGCAGACAGAAGTCGTCAGCGAGCGAAATCGCCAACAGAGTTGCAAACTTCAAAACAATTATTTTCCATAAGCGACGTGTTTCGGGGCAATTACAATTCCAAGTTTCCCCGAACCGCGTTGGTCTGTTACTTCAATAAATGTACGCCCGTTTTTCGTATAATATTTACAACGTTTATAACGTAATTGAGTTCTTTTCGTTTTTTTTTTTAGAAAAAAAATTAATGAGAAACGTCAGGCTCATGGACCTATTTTTGGCTATGGTTTGTTTTTATGGAGTAAAATTTATAATTTTCATCCGTTAGTTAAATTAAGTTCAGTAGTAGTAAGATCTCAATAATTGAATTGATCAAAAAGGGATCTCTTAATTATTATCGTGCATCCCCAGGTTGATTATATTCCTCCGTTGCTTGTTCAATATTCCATGGAATTTCGTTAAATTTTTGTCTACATCACCGTATAATAAATAGTCGTAGTGTTCTGAACTTTGTCACTGTCTCCTTCAATTGCTGCATGTCATGCATTTGTAGAAGTTAAATTCTGTTCGTGCAATCCGTTTCTTAGTTCATTCAGAGTGCTCGTCGAAGGGTTATACATATATAAACCTGAGTATGCAGTACTTGCACTTTAATTTTCGTTGGCCTTCGTGTTCCTGCGAGAAGCCTACAGAAACTCTTCGCAGGAAACTAGCCTCATTTCAATCCTTAATATTCGTACAGGAGTTACCGATTACAGATGGACGACTCTAACTTGTAGTGCACGTCGACTCTCATAGAGTTGATTCGAACGTTGTATGTAAGTGTCAATTCTATCTCGAATCCAGAGTCGGGCCAATGTTTAGAGTTTCCTGTTACCGTTACAAATTCATTGTTAGAGTGGCAATATAAATAATTATAAAAATTATATATGTATATAATGTTTTCCACTAAATTCTAGCCAACACGTTAGTTTTATTGTTTTTTTTTTTTTTCAGTGAACAATATCTACAGAAATCGAATTAGATTGAAGTTACAACACGACAGTTTAAGGCCCATCTCAAACTAGATGCCATTCATTACTCTGCAATGAAATTAACATAAGCTGCTTGCAGAACCAGCGTATTGCATGAATATTAAGGATGGCCTCTAACGAAATGTTCAAAAAAACACAAAAAATGACGTGCACTCCTTACGGCGCGAGTATTAAAGTGAAAAAATTGAAAAAACAAACAAACAAAGTCACTTAATATATATATATATATATATATATATATATATATATGTAAGATAAATGCATGTAATTATTGATTAGTTCGTGTTACGTACACCGAAATTTCAAAAATGCCCATATTAAAAAAAATCTCTAATTAAAATGTAATTATAACGAATCTTCCAAATTTAATTCTGTCCAAATGTGTTGTTTGGCTGTACAAAGACACCATACTTTTTTAGTCGTTATAGACGCTGATGATTCACAAAAAGAACGGATGGCTTGTAAAACGCATTAAAACAAAATGTAACTTATTTTTTTAACACGTATCGCCATAGTTCCTCCTTCCCGGTTGGAAAAATCAAACAGGTTTTTGTTTTGTTTAAATAATTTTTTTTTCGCACGCGCTTTTATAATCGAGTTTACAGTTCAACTGCTAAAATTGATGTTTAAATTCGTTAATTAAATTTCAAAAAAAAGAAAAGTCAAAGGTATTGGTTTTATTAGCGAAATGAACAGGTTAAAAAAAAAACAAAAAAACACTTTAAAATTTCTCTATATTATACTGGGAGTAAAAATTGTATATATGCAACTGGGTTCTCGGAAATGGCTCTGGCGATTTTGATGAAATTCACGAATTGGTTGGTTTTTAGGGGTTTTTTTTTTGGATTTAGATAAATCGAATGACTGAGGTTTTATCGTCCAGAAAATTCTACGAAACCAAAAATTTTTGAGACGACCAGTTTTTAAATAATCTTCGTATTTTTACGATTTATTTAAAAGTAAGCAAAATTCCTTACACCAAAGTATAAAAAATTACATATATTTTACGCTGTTAATTAAAAATAGATAAAAACATATAGTGTTTCGTGGTGAAATATATTTATTTACGTTTTAATTAGCGGATTTAATGCATCAGTCCCTAACTATTTTCCGAACGTCGTTCTAGAGTTATATAGATGATAATTTGTACTAATACTTCTGAATATACATTGTTTTTATTCCTTGTAACGTGAGAGAATACCTTAACATGAAAACGAATAGCGCACAATGTATACAGAAATATTGCTTTCATAATGTTAGTGCTAAATATATGTTTGACTGCTTGTGAAACTTATTAATTGAATGATTTGCGAGTTTAGATCCGAGAAAAACTCGCTTAGTATGTATGTTAATGTTATTAAATGAGCAATTCGTGTATACACATGTATGTAACTGTGGTTCTTGAAAGCGGCCCTAATGATTCTGATCGAATTCTCGAATTACGGGGTTTTAAAGTCTTGAAATCGGTTGTGAACGGAAGTAGAGGTGAATGCTGTCCGTGCTAGCGATCAAACTTTTATTTCGGGGGTTCAATAAAAAGTTAACAATCCGCTTATTCGCCGTGTTGAATAATTGAAATTTCGTGATGAAATTAGATATTTATATGACACGATTTCGAAACATTACGCAAAACAAGATAGACTTTTAACGGTAACGGATCCACAAGGGGAATAGGAGACATTCTCTCCCCCAAAGAACCAAAGCCTCTATGAAAAAAATTGTTATAACAGAGAAACTTAATTTATGCTATAAAAGATTTGTATAAATATTATACCTACGAATTTAATTATAACTCATGTTTAGTAAAACTATTAATGTTCCTTTTTTATTCTATTTTAAATTGTCGTCGATCTTTTGCCATTTTTATTTATTTTTAATTTTCATTTTGTAATTTTAATTAAAAATAGTAGTTCGATGAGAAATATATATATATATATATATTTAAACTTGCTCATGAACAAAGAGAATTCGAATCGGATTACTAACAAAAATAAAAAAACAAATAAAGTGTCTAATAAAAACATTATCTTTCTTACTATTTCTAAACTATTATTTTAGCTCAAAGTTTATAAATTCGTTTTATTTTTCACCCCTAAATATAAGACAAAAGTTAAATTAAAAATTGTAATAATTATGTATTTTTAAAACACATTTTTATGAATTTCTATAAAGGTCACTATTTAATTTTCTGTATGAAACAAAAGGGATATTTCTCAAATCTACTGCTTACCGTAGAAGATTTTACGTAATTATATAATTCCCCCCAGCCGAAAATGTCCTTCTGGATCCGCCTCTGCTTTTAATATTGAAAAAAGTACGATAATGCAATTGTAACTTTCGTATTCCGCGCATGTTTCTTAAATATTCAACTCGTGAATACTTTAATTGATCCACAAGTTCGGAATAAGTCTGATGAGGGTCAGCGTATTTTAATAATAATTTTTTCTTTCAAGTGTGCAAAGTACCGCTATGTGTTCATATGAAACGGTGTAATTATCAATCGCTCCGATCCGTCAGCCACCGCGGTAATCATGTCGGTTAAATAACGATGTTACATACAGAGTTCCGGCTCTAATGCAACAGAACACATGCGCAGACTCCGAACCGGAAAGAATAAAAATAAATTAAGAAAATTAGTGAAATAAAAAAAACGGCTTTAAATTAGGAGTATATATTTTTATATGATATTGAAAAAATAAATAAATCGTCTCGACCGTGTAAGGTGCAGTATTATATGATTTTCGGTTTCCTAATTCGACGAATTTCTCCGTCGTATAAACTAATTGTTTTTAACGGATAAAACCAATTTCAGTAAAATCATGGGCTTAAACCGTCACAAACTTCAAAGGTTAAACATAGCGAGCCCGAAAAAGCGGCAGACAGCTTCAAAAGGTCCGCCGACCGGTAACACCGGTGATTTATGTTTTCCTTGCTTTTTGTTTTCACTCCAAAAAGGAAAAAAAAAAAAAAAAAAAGAAATATAAAGATACATGCATAAGTAAAAAAAAAAAGAACCTTATAAATTATAAACAGATTGTATATAATTAAAGCGGTAGGGTGTTGTTTTATATGTGGGATAGGTTATGATTTAAAAGGTTAGCGCATGCATCATCATGGATAAGATAAGAGCCAGGAAGAGCAGATCACATGTGTTTACATGCAGACAGGGAGAATGACGAAAGGTTATGCCGTTACAGGAAGATTATTATTACCAACAATGTCAAAAAGTTATACGCACTCACGACCAGTCTTCTCCGTCGAACACGTACAATGTAAAAAGGTAATAATCGACTGGCCTGGTGCCGCAGTCGCGACTGCATAGAAAAAATGCAGATCACCCGACAACGACTTCATTATTACCACGAGTTATGGTATATATTTACCTTTGTCGTTCCTGATGATAAGATAACACGACGATGCCCCTATGGCGCCTCTGAATATCAACTTCGATACCAACGCGTACTTTATAACTTCGGGGGAAACGCTGTTGTATCGCTTACCGTTATCGAAGAATTCACTCTTTTTTCATTACTCCGATCGTGTCCGTAACCGAAAATTTATGAAGAGCAATAATTTCGAAAGTTTCCCAACATTTCACGAATTATAATTTAAGGCTTTTCTTTTAGAATTTCTCTTTCTAACAGTTTTTTGACGAAATTTCTTCGCAATTAATTCCGATTTTCGAGAAGACGATAATGTTGATCCTGCTTCATTTTTATTCTTCTATATATCGGCAACTTTAATGAAATAATCGTGCACCCGTTATTGTTGTATCGGTTTTTCTTAAAATTGCCAGCCAAAGAGACTGGACCGCAAAAAAAAAAAGAAAAAAATTTCAGCTAACCGCAGAATACCCGCAGAGAATAGTTGACAAAACGACTAAAATATATGTAGATACCGACGCTAATGGATAAGTTAATTTTTTTTCTTTTTTAACGTCTAAAATTAGGTATGCGTTCTTTTTCGGTTACCATTATTGTTCAGAGTAATATCGAATTTTTACCAGTACAACTCGCAACTCCTTTATTGTGAATATTTAATTCCGATATCATTCAGTGGTGTACCGCGGGAGGGGTTTTGGAGGTCAGAAATTTTTAAAAACTGTTCACCGCATCGTATTTTAGGCGGTATATTTCATAATTTGTAACGGAATTTCGATATAAAATATCGTTTTCCTTTGTCTTTTTATTAAATTAATATAAGTATTATGCGAACCAAGAGAGGGAACAGAACAAAACAGTGCGAACTTTTTTCAGATTATAATAAGAAATAACGATCGTATTTTTTATTATACCTGAATCCACCACGCTGATAGCTGAATATTTTTCCGGTTTGCTATTTCTTAAAAACTACTCGACTTTACGGCTGATCTCGAGTTCCGTCCAATACCGGAAGAAGAAAGCACCTGTTTTTTCTCAGCTATACATCCGAGTTGAGTCCGGAGTCTATTTGCAATAGTTGGCACGTTTAAAAATATGATACTAAAAATCAGAATTAAAAAAAGAAAATAATTAAAATTGAAAAAAAAATAAATAAAAAAGAGTATATAAATTTATTTTTATTTTTATTTTTTTTTGGCTTGGCTTTAAATACCATTTGGCACTAATTTTCAAAGCAATAAATGTTTCACGTCCGTATCTCTATATATGTTTAAGAATTAAAATTGAGAAACAAAAAAAAATCTAGAATCAAAAAAGCAAAAAAAAATTAAAATCATTTATGTTTAAAATAAAAGCCGGTAAGAATATTAACGGCACATCCTTGACGACACATCCTTGACGACGAATTGTTGACAATTAATATCGGCACTTTTCTAAAGAAGAATTGTTATAGTGAAGAAATCGCTCTTTTTGCCCGGTTTTAGTTGGTGGCTTTATAACGCTACGCATTTTTAGATGTAGATACTTTCAGAAATTTGAACAAATTCGGTTTTGAGGAATATTTTTAATTTCTGAATGAAAAGGCTTGCAATCGTTTGTAGTTATGGACGACGAAAATTCTGCCCACATTGCAGGCGGTAAACGAGCATCATTGGAAATGTAGTTGTTCAATATTTATAATCACAAGGTTCTTCAACTCTGGCATCTTTTGGTTGAACAGAAACAAAATTAAATACGAAAGAAGCCTCGTACTTCAGAGGTGTACATTCAGGTAGAAAATTCTCGACCGTGAGACACAACTCAAAGGACGAAACTCGGTGTACTTACTGACCAGCACCGGAGGACGGAACTCGTGTACTCCCGACTTTACAGTATGCATTTGGCGGGATATTTTTGTACACACTAACCAGAGGTGTCGTAAGTGTTGTTTCGTTCCAGATCCTAGTCGCTGCCACTTGTGCGCATCTGAAATTGAATATTGATGGTAGCAGAAAAATCTGGGAAAATAAAGAGAAAGAAACTGGCCCACAATATTTTCTTCAGATTCATTAGACCCTTAAGGTACATTGTGAATTCTCTTCAAATTCGTCAGACCCTTACGTACACTGTGAACAATCCCCCCGGGAGACCTGTCAAGGCCATAAGACCTACTTTCCTTTACCGCTATGTGCTTTTGTCCAATGGTGTTCCATTTTCACAATAAGTTCTTTGAATTCATATTTATGGCTGATTAATTAATCAACATTAAAGGTGTACATTTTCACCGCTGCCGCCGAGAATTATAAAAAAAAAAACGGGCAGTATTTACAGGAGTATATATGTATATATGTATTTTTTTTTTTACATCGAAATAAACTAACCGTTGTTTCATGTAGTGTAGAATCAAAATGCCACAGACTAAATAGTTCCTTACATTAAATTATCAACATTTTCCCCTGTTTAATTTGACCGATACTTTATAAGCTGTTATTTACATTTTGATTTTTAATTACCTCGGTTTATTTCTCGTTACCACCTGGTTTGTGAATTTTTATTATCATTATCCCACGTATTTGGAATTGCGTAGCAACGCTTTTAGATTTTAAAAGAGTGCGATTCTTTCATTTGTTATTTCCTTTTCTGTTGTTTCCTTTTCTGTTGTTTCCTTTTGTGTTGTTTCCTTTTGTTTAACCCATCCTTCACCACTGATCGCTTAAACAATGAAACTTTTAGAATGTAAATATTTACCAGGTCATTTTATGTGAAAATTGTAAATCTTTTAATTAAAATCGCTGATTCAACAATAAAACTACCCAAACATAATAAACGATCTCTTCCAAAAATTGATTTTTCGTTTACTTTATTTTTCTGTTAGTAAATTAATTTTTAATTCCACCGTGAGCAACATTTAAAGAATACACGAAAGAGTATCCTTCTCCACTATCTTTTTTTTTTCTTCTTTTCCATGCCAACTCCTAGGAGTCATCGCCGCAATTGATCAATAGCTATTTTAAGTTTGTAAATAACAGCGCATCCTAATAGATGACGTTGCTTGGCTGGTTACATGTTAGCATTTCATTATTTGATTCAATTTTTTCTTCATATTAATTACATGCAGATTCTATACTAAGCGTCTGCCGATGATAGTTAGTCCGAGGTATTTTACTGATCGTACTTGCGGTATTTTACAGCTGTTGTAAATAACTGGCGGACATGTTTCACGTTTATTTGTGAGCATGTGATGATTGCTGTTTATTAATTTTGATCCCCCAATTAAAAGACCAGTTCTGGAGTAACGATAAGTGATGTTGAATGTATCTTAAATCTTAATGACGATCTTCGTGCTTGGCTAGTATAGCAGTATCATCCGTAAATATAGTTTGCAAAGTAAATATTTTAGTCGATATGTCATCCATATATATATATATATATATATATATGTGTGTGTGTGTGTGTGTGTGTTATAAAGAAGCGAGCCGAGAAAGCTACATTGAGGTACTGACACTAGTACCCCGCTGGACATAACGCTGTTTATTTTTACTTGAAACGATCTATCGCTTAAATAAGATCTCAGCATATGGTATATTTCAACCGGGAAAATCTTACGGATTTCGTATGGTAAACCGTCATACCAAACCCGATCGAATGTTTTGACTACATCAAGGAACACTGCCGAGTAATACATTCCACGCTGACTCCATTGCATCAACGAGTCTATGACACTGGTGAATAGCTGAATATTTCAGTCTAAATCTAAATTAATGGTTAGGAAGATACGCATTCGTTATATTGAGAAGAAGCGGTTGAACTAGTTTTTCGAACACTTCTCTAAACATATACAGTAAACTCATCGGTCTACAGGATGAAACATCTATAACTGGCTTCCCGGGTGTATGGATAAGTATAGTTACCGATTTTTTCCATCTATTCGGAAAATATGATAACCGGAGCATAAAATTATACATGTATAAAAGTAGTAAAAGCGCCTTTTTTTGGAAGATGTTTCAAGATAATTCCATCTTCTCCGAAGACCTTATTGTTTCACAAGCTTTTAATACACATACGAAACTTGTTTGGTGTAATTGTAATTTTGACAATACTGTATGTCGCTACTGTTTCGCTGTATAACATTCTGGGTGTGTTGTGGGGTTTCCATATTAGGAAGTTGAAATATATTTTCAAGGTAATCTCGGAAAAACAATCAACTTTTTCATCATCGGTTTTGGCCCATGTTGTATCATATGATAGGATGGAACACATCTCTTTGTTAGTACTTTCGCTGCTTTCCAGATTGAACGGTCGGCATTAGTTAGAGTGGAAATATAATGAGTATAACGCACATTATTGTAGTATGGCTCCCGTTAGTTGCCTGCAAAATGTATGCTTGGCAATTAGTTGGGTATCTGTTGCGTTGCCATTTTTTGTGCGCTTTTCTTCTTTTGGCAATTAGTTCACGTATGTCAATGGGTGGTAATATGTTGATATTATTGGCAGTCAGCTTTGCAGGTCGTGTTGATTGCTTAGAGCAATCCTGTATTATATCTGTTAGATAATCGACAACCGTATCAGTATTGTGCTGTGATTTTAATTTTAACTCCACTTATTAGTAACGCCAACATTAGGAAAATGTACACATGGACTATGCCCGGATCCTGCGAGACAATTAAAGAAAAGATGGTGTCGGGATGTCCTACAAACGCAAACGGAATTACCGTTTTAATGTTAATACTATACAACTAGTTTAAACCTTTAATATCGGAACTAAAGTAACGGTTTAAGTAATAAAAGCTCCATTACTCCCAATGAGGAGAAGGAGCGAATACTAAGTTATATTTTGTATACCCTCATCGCTGGTTATGGTATAGTATACCGGTACAGTGTATATATATATATATATATATATATATATATATATATATATATATATATATATATATATATTAAAAAAAAAAAAAAAAAAAAAGGCCACTTATTTATCTTTTATGTTTACAAATTTATTCCAGTCAGTAGATGTATTTGTTAATCGATTGTCTACATTGCTATATAGTGTGATTGTGTCTAAGATTTGTAAGACCGGTACGTGATCGGATGACTACGATGATACAGCAGTTTTCGTATATGTTGTTTAACTCTTTAGTAAAATCTAACACGTCTGGTAGTATGCTTTGGCCAGTAGGTAGGTGTAAATGGTGAAACAACATCTAAGCGTAGAGTTTCCTATTAAGTTGGAAAAGTGTCGCTTACTTTCAACTCTTAATTTCTAGTGAGGGTGTTTTGCGTTGTAGCCACCTCCACGTAAAAATTTGCTGCCTTGATGATGAAACAGTAGTGCAAATTAATCATTCGGTATGTAATACCTCGGATAGCAATAAACCTATGTGACAGTTACTTTCCCGTTTTCAAATGTTTTTATTTTAACCGCAACAGCTTGGTAAGCCTCTGTTCGGCGGATAAAATGTAGATGATGATCGATGCTCTTTTTGATGAGTACAGCAACACATCCCATTGCTGTACCAGAAGGGTGTGTTTTCCATGATGGCATCTGTAATTTGGTAGGTCAAAGCTCGCCAGATGAACGACGTGAGTTTTCGTTATTGCGGGGCAATATCAATTCGTAAAAGAACAATCTCCAAAAATGGTGATTTCACATTTCCGAATATGTTCAATTAATATTAACTTTTTAATCAGCACTGCAGTAGTTTTAAAAATTGTGTACGATAAACATCAAAAATGTCACTCGGAAAATTTATGTAAAATTTAAAGCCATAGTAATTTTAAGGAGCCCCCCACCCTCCCCCTGGATTTTCAAAATAGAGAAAATTTTGCATGGGCGCCAGTCATGAAATAACGCCCGCTTTCCGGCTTACAAATACCAAGTACGACTTTCAAATAATTATTAAGAACAACACAATATGATGGCTGCGTACGTAAGGTTTTCTGACATGCTGCAATTTGAAAATCGCATACTTTTCTTAATCGCCACTAAAGAGAACCGATAGTGAATCTTTTAATGAATTCTTTTTGCTCGTGTTTACGTCTGAAAATTGAAATCTTTCTTTCCTCAGCATTACATTGAACATAAGGCACGAACACCTTTACATATTTGTGCAAACAAGAGTGCAGTTCTGAGTGGATGGCCCAAAAAAGACTTTCCTGAGGAACCTTAAACCAACCACCGACTCCTGGTGGCCTTTTGATGCAATAGGCAGGAAAGAGTATTTAATCTTCAATTGTCTCCGGACGAGACATACTGCTGCTTCACACAAAGTAAAAAAAAAAAATTATCTTTATACCAAGAGCCCGTCACCAACGAGCTGTTCCAAATGTAGCCGTGAAACAGACCAACTGTGACGCATTTCATTTACAATTGCAAGAAGCTTCATAATATAAAGGTTTCTGTGCACGAGATCCTCTCCAACACTCCTGGTGCCATAGTCAAAATTCTAGCTTTTGCCAATTAAATCGGATTACATTGTGACACGTGTAGATTTCACGCAACTCTCAAATGGGCAGTTAAAGACAGAACATAGAGATGTAATAAAATTTATAAAAAAAAAGAACACCTTTACATATTAATTGTCGAATTAAAACGGAATTACATAAATTGTAATTGTTTAACCAAAAAACTAAATCACTGCGAGGCAATTGGTCCTTTGTCATTTTTTATTTTCAAATTTAATTTTAAAAAAGTCGCGAAAAATGTCTTACGGAATTGCAAGATGTCGTGAAATACGTCTCACGATATCACCTACAAAAAAAAAAAAAAAAGCATTTAACCCCCAATTCAAATCTAGCAGCAGCATTTCTACAATAATTTTACAGAGCTCAACGTTACAAATGAATTAATCATCAAATCGAACCGTGTTAAATATTTCGAAAGGAAACGCAGTTGGAAATAAGCCTGTTGCTCATCGGACCATTTTGTATAAAAAGTATATGTTTGACATTTTCCAGATGTCAATTACATGCCGTTTAGTATAACCTTTTAAGTATAAATAATATTTTTTGTTTTGATTTGAAAGAACGAGACTTTGAAGTGCAAAAGTATAACTCGAATAAGTAACATCGCGCCTCTCCCCATCAGAAATGTTTACTAAATCCCATTAATAAATATTCCACAAAACGATAGATGGATAATAACTACATTATCAATACCCTTCTATTCGTTTTTATTTACCTTTTTTTTAATAAACATCTCCTTCAACAACCTATATGTAATTGTTTATAACACATTCAGTCATTTTGATGACTCTCTTTAATATTGAAAATCTGTTCTGAAAACAGCAAGCTACATATCACTAATCTATTGACTAAATAAAAAATTAATATATTAATAAAAGTATAGTAAAATTCCTAACTTTTGTTTAAATAAATAATGAAGAAAAAAAAAAAAAAAAATTTAAAATGAAAACAACTGATCAGTTTATTACAAAGCAAAGGGTTTATTATGCGATACTTTGAATTCGGAGATAGAAAAATCAATGAACCGATTAGAAGAAAGAAAAACGAAGAAAAAGAAAAAAAACATTTAATAAATATAGAAATCAACAAAAAGAAGAAAAACTTCTCTTTTTGGTTACGCATTTCGTAATTTCATTTAAAAACTTCCGTTAATCATTTGCTTTAAAGGAAAATACACGCAAGTTTCAGTCGCGATATCTTTAATAAATTTTGATTTAGATTGCAGGGCAGCAGGTCACCAATTGTACTCGTTTTTTGCTGTAAACGCCATTAATTTATTTAACGATTTTTTTTTCGTGACTATTAACTTTTCGCCAAAAACTAAATCTTATATTCTTTTATTTATTTTTATTTTTTCGGCACATTAGCAAAAGACCGCCACTGCAGAAACGATATGGACGGAAAAGAGCCAGTAAGTTTAAACAAACGGTAGATAACACAAAGATGATATGATTCGCAAATAAAAATACTTTCCACATCCTGAGAAACTCTTTTATTTGGAAAAACCCATGCCATTACGGTCTGTCAATGATTTCCTACCAAATAAGCTTTCGTAAAACCGGTTCCGCTTTCCACAGAAAAAACACACACCGGAGGAAATGCTCGTGGCGAACTTAAAAACTGTTTTTACCTTTACTACTTTAGCAATGCTACATCTCGCTCGCGCATAAATATCACAAAGATTTTTACTTCAACGCGCAAAAAAACTTTTAAAAAATCAACTGATCTCTCACAATACGATATGCTATTTTCAGTCCCCCCCCCCCCCCCCACACACACACACCTTTTAAATAGGTCATCCTCGTTTTTCCTTCTAATATATTTATAATTTTAAAAAAATATACTTTTTTATATTTGAAATAAATACGTGATATTTGCCTAATTTCTATAGACTGCCGATAGTGGCATTATATTTTTTTTCAGAATTATCGCATAGTCGTCCTGCAGAACCAACATACTGGCCTATGCATGCAAATAGATCACCAAGTGTTCTAGATTTTATTATAACAAAAAGATTGAATCATCTACATGTTGACTGAAAATGCTTCCGCGCCTAAATTTAGATTATACTCCAGTTATTGCATGTTATGATACAAAACCAGAACGTCCCCAAAGACCAATAAATACAAAAACTAACTGGGAAATATTCTCTAGCGAGGTAAAACGAGCAGTACACTTAAACATAAGCTTAAAAACTCCTGACGACATTGATATAGCGATTCGGGCTATTACACAAGATATTCTGAACGCTTGTAATACAGCTACTGTAATTCAAACTGAACAGTCTGCAGATTATGTATATCCTATACCCCTAAAGATAATAAATTTAATACAAAAGACTAGGACTGCTCGTGTTAGGTGGCAATGGAATAGGACACCGTTTTATAAGCGCGAATATAACCAACTGCACAAGAAACTACGGACCGAAATAAATAAATACAAAAGCGATAGATATATCAAATTTTTTTCTTTATTAAACTCAGAAGACAGACCGTTATGGACAACAATACCTTTGTCAACTAAAAAAACCTCACCCACTACGAAAATCTAATGGACTAAATCGAATAAAGAGAAGGTCGAAAAGTTCGGTGTACAATTATATAATACCTTCCAACCACATTCAAATATCGGTAATAATAATCATGATCAAATAGTTAATACCTATGCTTACGTACTCAGTTAACACTTTCAACAAAACGAATCTTTCCTAGAGAGGTGCAGGCTATTATTAAAAAACTACCAGTAAGATAAGCTCCAGGAAAGGATATGATAACTAGTAAAGTATTAAAAAAAAGTGCCGTATAAAATCTTTAATGCAATCCTCAGATTAGATTACTATCCTAGATGCTGGAAACGGTCGATCGTGTTTCTCAACCCGAAACCGAACAAAAATCCTAGTGAACCGACATCTTCTAGACCGATCAGAAAATGTTCGAAATGTTATTACATGATCCAATAATTAAAGCACTAGCGGGGGAAAACATACTTCCGAGCCACCAGTTTGGATTCCGCACTAACCCCATTCTACAGTCTATCAGGTTCATAGATTAACCAATCGAATAACGGTAACTTTTTGAAAAAGATTGGTATTGCAGTGCGGCATTTTTCAATATTGAGTAGGCCTTCAATCGGGTACGGCACCAGGGCCTGTTGTTTAAACTTAAACAAGGGATACCAAATGATATCTTCCGGGTACTTTCAGCATATCTTTCCAACACAGTTTTTTCGTGTTAGGATAGGCTCCACCGTTTCCAAATCGAAATACATACTCTATGTATGCTTCTTCCCTTGTATTTTTATTTCGATTTTCTGTTATTATTTCTCTTTAACAAAATTTAGTAGAAAAAAAGTGGCGCATTCTAAAAAAAAGGAAGTTACGCTGCCGCACCGTAGGAATTTCTACAGGTGAAACCACATATGCGCAATACTGCGCGAGCAGTAGTCTGATACAAATGTAAACATTAAAAATTGAAAAAACTGAGAAATTACGAGTACAGTTATAACTATAAATATAAAAATGATTTCAGAAGAGTAAATATTAAAACTACAATTAATAATGGTAGCGAAATACAAAGGAGAGTGAGTGTTAAACAAGAAATGTACAAAAAACAAACTGAAAAAACAAAAACAAAACAAAAACGGTACCTTAAAGAATAAAGGGGGAAAAAAGGTTTATCACTTCTAAATTTAAAATACAATTATAATTAAATGTGATAAACTAGTATTAACATTTTACAAGATAAAATAAATATATAAACATATCTATATACATATATGTGTGTTTATGTAAATTTTAATAGAGAGTACTACTTCGTGTTTGTTGTTTAATAGTTTGTTTTTCCGAAAACCGATGAAGCTGTATAAGTTTTTGAGTTTGTGTGTAGAGAAAAAAATTTTTGTAAACTTGTGGTGTATAACATGGTAGCGAGTTGTGATTGGGGACGGGGTTAAATGCATACGTATGTATTGTTCGTATCTACTGTGCGTATGTGTCTGGTTTTAGTGGATACTGAGCACACGCCTTATTACTTATGTGGATACCTGAAGATGTAAATTTAAGATTTACTATAAGAGGATGTATAATAATAATAATAATAATAATAATAATAATAATAATAATAATAATAACAATAATAATAATAATAAGGTTTCAATAATTTTGTCTGCCCTGAATACTTTATAATATGCATTATTAATGTTTAAAAAAATCGAGTTTCCGAATGCGCTCGCTTTACAATACCTAGAAACTTAATCCTAAAGTTGTCTTTTATTTTAATCTCAAGCGACCGAAACCAAACATATAATTCTCTTCGGTAATTGGCTGAAATGCATAATCGGGTTTTTTGCCAGTCTCTCGCTTATAATTCTTAATGATTCTGATTTAGATCCGAGCCTAACATGATACAAATACGTATAAAACTTAAAGATGATAAATATTACGTAAATTTAATTGAATGTCAAAAAACTCTCGATTCGGCTTTTGCATTCAAAATGTTCTCTACCGATTTCAACTTCGTTTCAAACACTCCTGGTTCAACTCTGAGCGCAGCGTTTGTGATCGAGCTGCGTATATCTCTTCACGATACCGGGAGGGCGCCTGACAAATTTCGTGAACGTTAGCGGCCAACGACTACAACGTTATAAGTTCGCGTCCGATATAGAGGAGCATGATTTACGACTTTCCAAAACGGAAGATAAAAAGAACAAGAGCCGGCCGGAATTACAAGCGAGCGAGAGCAAAACCATCGTCGACGCTACGGCGACCCATCTTCGGACGGCAACGTAAATTCGACAAGACGCCAATAGTTACGGGCGGCATATTCGCGGGTGTCGCGTTATACAAGTCGTTAAACCCGCTGTTGGCTCCAGCTGAATGGTAGCCGAGTGTTTAATAAACGATGTTGTAATATATTTTAAATGACAAGCAGATAGGAGTACGCGCGATCGAGTAAAGGAGGATATTGCATTTCATTGGCACAGAGACGGCTCGAAGTGACTGAAATGACTTACAAGTATCTTATTAGAGATGGATGAATCGTGATCTGAATTCTATTTCGCTGCGCGCAGAAACGGATAATGTGCTAGCGCGACCGTAAGCAAAGTATCCGAGTGCGCCCGGTAACTCGTCGGCCACTAATAAGAATTAACAACTATCACATATTAATAATAGGCACGCTGCTGCTGCTGCTGCTGATGTTGATGGTTTTATTTTTCCCGTTGCTCTCGTCTTCTTTCGAAATAATAGCTGGCCGTGTGCTTGTTGCACAGATTTATACATGCAACATCTAGCGACCTGGCCTGGCTGCAGCATCGTAGCGGAAGCCACGCGTTTCCAGCTTCCGTTTGCCATTACAATACGTTGTCAACTTCCGAAGCTGAATTTCATACGCTTCTAACGCATGTTACACTGGCCGAAGCATCCTCTTTCGAATTTAATTATTACTATCATTATTACTATTATTATTATCATTATTATTATTATTAGCCTCGTTTTTTTTTATTATTCAATTAGGAGAGAGAGAAAGAAAAGAAATCGTTTTTATTTTTAGCCTTTTCCTTTAGCAGCGCGTTCAATATTTCCATATTGCACGTGGTTGCGTTTAATAGAAGGATGTGCCGGTCGTAATGTATATGTCATTGTTTAGGTTAGTTTGCGCATTTTTTTTCCTTTTCCGAAAAGCTGTTAAAGTGGCTGTTCACCGCGTCCCGCATATGCGCGGTCGAATATTTCGTCGGCTCGGTAGACGATCGCGGAGCGAAGCTTTTAAATTTACCGTAACAACTTCCGATCGTAGCGCAAAAGAAGACAGATATGTGACATACCCAGACTATACCGACAGCGGTAGGATGTATGCGGAAACAAATTTTTTGAAAATAGAATAAAAAATATTTTTTCCAGCCTTTTTTCCAGTTATTCCAGTTATTTCTGGAGACATTTCGAAAGACAACGGTAAAGCAGACATGATCGATGTTTCCGTTTGCTGTAAATTAATAACCGGACGGAAAATTTCTTCCCTATCATTCGTCGTACAGTTGTCATAAGTAACCTTTCTAGAAAACTAACCTATCGTACTGGAAACGATTGGCTTCGTGTCCAGCGCGTATGAACAGAAGAAGAAACAAGTCAAAAAAATCCGTCTGACATATCTACAACTGCTTCACGGCGCAAAAGTAAAATCTTTCCATTTCTAATTCGTCATTAAGAAATGAATACGCGGCAAAATTTCCTCGCTCCAGGTAAATGATGTTTTAGGCTGATGATCCTCGATATTTTTTTTGTGCTTGATGACTTTTTCGACAAATAGAATCTATCAAAAAAAAAAAAAAAAAACAAAAAAAAACAGGTAATTTAAAAATCTTTTTGTCCTTCTGTTTTTTTATTTTTCCGTGAGGTTGCGCTATCTAAATAACACTAACCCCGTGTGAAACTAATTTCATACGTTCAATTCGTCAGATTTATTTTTCCCAATTCCTCATTATTTCGGACTCCAAAAGTGCCCTTCAAGCTATATTCTCTCCTTTTCCCTTATATTTTCTTGATTCTTTATTGTTTTCCGTATACGTTCTCTCGTTTTTCCCTTTCCTATTTCGTTTCCGTCGACCTTCTTTGAGTTCCAAGTCATGCGGGTATTAATGGTAACGAGACGGTCGATTCCTTAGCACACTCAGCGTTACACTCCCCACATTTTGTTAAAATGATTCCTGGTCACAACATACTTCCCCTCTCCAAATAAGAATGCATGTCGGACTTTGGTCGGATGTATATCCTCGCTACTTTTCTAATCGCAAATCCATTTTACCTTTCTATTCAGCCTAGACTCCCTTCCTGTTCTTGGCTCTATTATTTTCCTACCCTTAAACGTTTTTTCATTATTGCTATCTGCCGTCTGCGGTTCAATTATACTTTGCTCCCATGCTCACGGTATCGTTTTGCTCTTTCCCCGTCCCCTTATTGTCCTTTGCACTTTAGCGACTGTACGTTCATTTGTGATCCTGACCACGAGCTGTTTGAATGTTCCAATCTTTCATCCGAACGTAATATCCGATACGCTCAGAGTAAAGCTGAATTTTCCTACTCCCGACAATGCTTCCTATATCTTAACTTTACCGTCTTTAAAAATGGTTCCTACTCTTGCCTTTTTTCTTTCATCGATCTCTGACCGCATTGAAATTTAATCTCTAATATAGTCCAGTGGTCCTGGGTAGCTGCCCTTTGCCCCCCCCCCTCCCAATGATATTTTATGCGCTAAGAATTTCATTTAAATTAAAGATAACTATAATTTACATTTACAAAATACCAAATTCAAAATCAAAGATACATCTCATTTTAAATTTGCATACACTTTTCAATTTCGTTACTGTAATGTATGACAGTACTGATATCTACGGAGCATACACTTAAACCAGCTAAATGTTAACGGAAATTGTAATTCCTATTATACCTTTGCCATTCGTGACACCAGTCAAATAGATCAATTTACAACTAATGTCAAGAACTTTCAGAAATGGAATAATCGCGTGATTTGATACTTTAATTGATAAACGTAAAGCGCACACAGGACTTTTCTTTATATCAGTTTTGTTATCTCACTTAAAACTGCTATTATTTTAAGAAGGGTACATAGGATATACGCATACATGTGTAGCGGCTAGTTTTATTAACATTTTATGGAAAAAATTTGAAAAATTTCAATATATTAGATGACATATCATGTTCAGTAGAATTTCATCGAATACTGCGCGTGGGTCCGACCGTAGGATTAAAATAGCGAAGCAGTATTTAAAATTGCTCAAAAGCCCTTCTTAAGATTGCGCAAGAAATTTTTTGTAAACATTCTGAGAAACGGAAAAACAGAAAGAAATTTTTGGAGAAATAGAATTGTTTTCCCGTTTTTAAATACAACAAAAAAAAAGTTGTAGAAAAGCAATATCAACGCGTAAAATAAAAACCAAAATCCATATAAATATATATATACCACAATTATTGAAAGTAATGATGCATGCATATATACACATATATGTATCATTGTTTGCAGGAATCAATATTTAAAAACAACCATAATTCAAACCTACAAGGAATAATGCAGCAAAAAAGTTCACGTTTCGTTATGGCCTTCAGCCTATGGCACCTATCCTATCAGTGTGGTACAACCGTGCAATTCAAAAAAAGATCAATAAACAACTTTTCTAACATTTCACCAATTTCCCCGTCAAAATAAATAATACTATAATAGCTGAACCCTCCGAAGTGGCAAATACTTTTGCTCCTCACTTTAATCATAAGTGTTCCTCCGCAGTTTGCAAGCCGAAATTTCTCTTACATAAAATTAAAATCAAAAAATCCCTTACGATTTTAAAACATTAATAACGCTGAAAAATACAAAACCCTGTTATCCCAAATTAACTCTCTTACCAAATAAAATTCCATACCAATACTCGTAACTTAGCTCCTAACTTGTATGAAATGCAACCATTAATGTTGAAACATATACCTCTCAATAGACACTTATTTTCCTGCTTGGAATCTCCAAGCAAATATGATCTGACGTATAGCCTCTGCCTGGAAAGAAGCCATTATAGATCCCATCCGAAAAACCAAATAAAGACCTTACATTTCTCATAAACCACAGACCCATTTTTTTGTCTCGATACTAGCTAAAAGTGGGCTTCTCTCCTGCCACTCTGGTGGTATGGTCGAAAAAAAAAAAAAAGATCAACTACCAATTTCTAAAGATTTTTGAATATAAGCTTACGCATTAAATTATTTTAAATGAAAACCCAGCATACCGGGACAAAAAAGAAACAAACGTTAAAAAAATTATACGTTTTTTTCTCTTTTTTTTGTTTTAAATTCTTTTCTGCCGTTAATCGCAAAAGAGAGCTCGGTAAAAATTGTTATTGTGGACAATGTTTATATCGAAATTTCAAGAAAATACTTTCGTATTCTCAGCTACCACACAATAACGGTAGTTTTATTTCAAATCAAACTGCCGACTGGTTCGTTATTAGCAAAATATTGTTAAAAAACCGAACAGCTGAGACGTTATAAAATTAACCTTCGTATTTTTTCTAACTTTTTCAAAAAATCCGCTAACAACGCCGAGTTATTCGTAAACATGAAAGACAAAATACTATTCGAATAAACTCTCTGATAAAACGGAATTATCTAGTTTAGCAGTCGCTCACTTTCGGTGATTTGCCAACAGAACTGTTTACAGCGCGCTAATGCGTTTCACGGAAAGCATAAACAAACGGTATATTCACAAAAAAAGATAAATAAAACATTTCTAATAAAGCCGGCCGGTTTCGATTACAAAACTGGAAAATCTCTTTCACAATGTGCCCTATTGAAAATTAATTCGTGCAAAGAAAAACTCGAAACATAAGAGAACACGGCCTACACCTGTTGTCGACATACACAGGAGCAGCAGCACACACCGGAAGGTATACAGCTAGTCTTAAAACATTATTTTATAGAGTCAATTAGCGAAGCATCTGTTTTTCTACGAACTGCGCAGTTAGTAGTACAGTTTTCAGTTTTCGTCACGTTATTCGTACGTTAATGATCATACAGCAATCAGTGCCGAAGAATTTAAGCATAATTGTCGAATTTTGTCCGATTACTATAATACGAAAAACTTTTCTACGATTAATCCGACGAAAGAAAGATCATTCGAATTACCGAATGGAAAAACAGCTCTTTCAAATGTCAACGCTTGAAATTTGGTCTCCGAATAGCGGTGATTTGAAAAGCTACTGACCTCCCGTTAAATGACATGTACTTGGGCGACCGTTTTTTTTTTCTGTGAAATCATGTTTTTTCGGGAAATATACTTCGATACGAATCACTTCTTAACTTTATTTTAATCTTATACATATTTACAAAACATGAAATATCGTAAAACTAATTTATGAGTTCACATTTATGAATTTAAAGCCTTTTTTCATACAACGTTGCTTTTCAATACTGAACGCAACAAAAATGTAGAGGTCCTTCGAATTCACTTTCCCCGGATGGTTAGGAAATATTTTCAATGACTACTGCACACGTTGATTTTTATAAGTATATTTCTATGCGTTTGTTTTTTTTAGAAAAATTAAATTTTAGGTATATAGGGTCGTCGTCAGCTTTATCTATTCGTTTATTCGTTATAAAAATAAATAAATAACGTCTTGTAATTTTACCTGTGATCAATTGGAAAAATTTCCGACTAGATCACTGCAAAATATAATAATAACGGTATACTGCACATAAGGAGGGTTTTAAAATGTGCACAATATATTCTCAGTAATTCACTTTCCCAAAAACAAATAAATACGCAAAACATTTAACATCTGCATATAAATAAGCAAAATCTTCGTTTGTTTATTGTTTAGTAGCTATTAAAAAGTAGTTTTTTATTTTTTTTTATTTTAAAATTAATACAAAAAAAATAAAAAATCTGTTTGTTACAATATTTTTGATTCTTTTATGTTTTTTTTTTTTTTGTTATATATATATATATATATATTTTTTTACTGCATGCGTAAAGAAAGGTTTTCAAACCGCAATTATGTGATCGCCCGCTGATCGGCTGAAAGCCAAGACCGATGCCTTTTTTTTTTTTGCCTAATTGTTCCTCACCGTTTCCAGGTATCTGGAATTACCCGCTCGCATGTTTTGCCTACCATATGTTTTATTGCTTTGCACTACCAGTATTGACGCCGCGCCCCGTACTCAAAGACACTACCAGAGCCGATAATCGACGACGTTCGAAAATCAAAAATAAATCGAAAGATCGCGCCACCAACCCTGATTCGTATCATACTGAAAATATTAAAAATCACTTAAAACTAGCGAAACCGAATTTTGCCATAGATTAGACCTTGACAGATCGATTTATTGGCCCAAAATACCCCCTAGTCTGCAAATTTCATCCAAATCGTTAGAGCCGTTTCCGAGATACGCGAAATATATATACATATATACGAGAATTGCTCGTTTAAAGATATTAGATTAACTGGATAGATTACGGAGACCAAGAATGAAATGCCAGAGAACACAATTAATAATTTTTCAACATGGCGGAAAATTTAATTCTAGCACTAGGTGACCGTGCAAATTAAAATCCAAACGCAAAATATAAAAGCTACATATTCGTACAACTTAAAAATATTACTAAAATCATCCCCGTCGTGCAATTTATATCATAAACAAATATAAACAAATATAAACAAGTATACTTTTATTTTTATTGTAATCGGTTATTTTCCATGATAAATGAGAGCACAGCTCTTACTTCCTTTTCAATAAGTCTTAAATACACGAGCATAATGTCCACTTGCCTGTCGAGAACTGTTCGTTTAAACACACACACACACACACACACACGAAGCTGAAGGTGAATATCAATCAAAAGGAGATAACCAACGAACCCCGGGTACCAGCGCTCTATACATACTAATAAGACGGCTTTAACTCAAACGACGCACACGCCGTACTGAAGTACTCACGGAGTTTACGAAAAACTTCACTTCTCAGTGATGGTTTCCACCACGTCAATTAAGATCGATTTCGATTTCAGTTTATTTTTGTTTTTCCATCATAGAACGAAAATCTCCCCGTCGAAGCGATATTTTCTTTAACACTCACCGCGCACAGGAAAGCATGTATAAATCATGTATCCGCCGGCAATTGTTTCCATGTCTCTAAATGGTCACTTAAAGAAAAAGCGAGCGGGATTCTGATATTTTTCCATTTAGGAAAAATTATCACATTCTGTTCAGGTGGAATTTTAATTGCTAATTTATTTCGGCTCAATACAAACACCATTGTTCCACAACTATTCCTATTTAACATCATTATAAAGGTAATTGCCGAAAAATAACCCGTAGTACCTTCCTTTTTTCAGCCATGCGTCACCACGTTCAGTTGTCGCTTTTTTCTCATCTTCTTTTCATCTCACGCCTGATTACAAACTTCTTACCCTATTAATTGTGTTTTTTTTTTTGTTTGATCCCATAATTTTCTGTTTCCAGATTAAAAAAAAAAGCAATCTCCGGTAATTAAAAAAAAATCCCGAATCTCAGCCAATTTCGACATCGAAATTTGTGTTGGCTTCCAACAACAATTTAGTTAGTCCAGTTGGCTTTTACATCCCCGCGAAGTCCCGAATGAATTTTTTAAAGTTTTTATTCATTTTATCTGTAATTAAATTTTCAATTATTATTTATAATTACTGCCCTTCGTTAGCTACAGATTTGTGACATATCTCTAAATGAATTGTTTTTTTATAGTTTTGTAGTAGCGACTTAAAATTTCTGATATTTAAAACTGCTTTATCAGTTGGGCATCTTATTCGCATCCCACGTCTTCTCAGCTGTCCTTTTAATTGCTACTTGTTTACGTACAGAATCACGATAGACGGAAGATTGTGGAGATGTGTGTAATTCATCAACGGTGTGTACTTTTACAAAATCGCATTTACTATTTGGGTTGCGAAGACGTTATAACAGCTTCGTATCTATATTTCCTATTGGTTTTTAGTGAAATTGAAAGATTTACGGAATCATCCAGCAAATTTCTGAATGTATCCCAATTTGTGTGTACTTATTACGTAATACCAATCTACGTTCCTTGGGCCATACTTGTACATTAATCGATAGTTGGACGATTGTCTGAGAATAGAGATGATAAATCGTTGTCAACTGATACGTAATACTCTCGAGAAACCTTTTATGATAAATAAAAGTCGAATGAGTCAGACACTTTAATCATGTCCGTTGGCCAGTATACTGGTTGGCCTGCAGATGTTACATTGCATTTTTTGCCGAGTCGATAGCCGCTTTTTAAGCTTCGTCCTCTAGGTATAGTCAAGCGCGAGGCCCAACAGGGAACTTTTGCGTTGAAATCACCTCCGATAATATAAATTTATTTCCCATTGTTTTAATAAAATCTATAAATGCTTGCTGTTGAACGTTGTGCTCTGGTGGATAATAATGTAATCGGATTGTTTCTTAATTTTATTGTGACACGTGTTGCCTGCAAGTAGTTTTTTTTGTCGTATTTTTCTTCCACCCAGTGGGAAGAATGCTTTCTCTAACGATGATGGCTGTTCCCTGCATAAGTTTTTCTATCCGGATGGATAGTCCAATAAATTTGGTATTTTCATGTAACTTTTGTCGGTGAACCGGGCTTCCGAGATAAATATCGATATTGTTTACATTTAAGTATAGTTCTAATTCGAGCTGATGTTTTAGTAGTCCGTTTGCATTCCACAAAGCAATTTTATAAGACACTTTCTGTGTATTGTCCATCAATTTTTGTTGGAAAGAGCCTTTTTTTTTTTCTTCTTTTCTGTCCCCAAGTTATAGTAATAGCTATGTGTATTTTGTTGTATCTTTTTATTATTTTCAGCGATTACCTATTTCAGAAAGAATTCCGCTTTGCGCTATGACCAATTTCGTCTTCGGTATCCGTCTTATTTTCCGGATGTTATATGACATAGTCGGTGTCTCTTTCCAATTTTTACTTCTTTATTTATTCTCTTTTTTCTTTAATCATGTAGATATATAGTTCAGGATTTGGTTTCGTATTTACGTCGAAAAATTCTTCTGGTATAATGTGATAATTACGTATTATTATTTGTTAATGCCGCTAATACATAGTTTTTAACGGATTGTTTTTCTTTTTCTTTTCTATTAAAATCAATATGTCGATCGTTTAAAACACTTTTTCCATCCTCCTAAAAAACTTGCTTCATTGATATTAACAACTAACCACTCTTCAATAGAATTCTCGTTTTCTCCCCCCGGTCTATTATATTTTATTAGCTAAACGCCCAACAACATATGCTAAAAATAGACCGCACATATCGATGAAAAAACTTTACTAAAAATGAAAGTCGGAAATGATCGCCATTGTGAATATATTACTGCGGTAAATATAAATATAAGCTAACGTTTTATTAATTTCTGGAACGAATAAGAGCACCGTGATTCGTCTATTCTCTTTTTGCGTTATACACATCATTAAATCGCTGTGACAGGACTTAAGTATAGAAGCCACGCCCTTGGCACATAGCTGCGTACAGAACTCGAAGATTTAAAAACAAAAATAAAAAAAAAAAAAAAACAAGCAGCAGAATTTTCAATAGTTGCTACCGGAAATATTATTTTTATTCGAATTTTAAATTCACCGTTGAAATAATAAATCGATTTTTAGAGGTCGCAAGGCGAAAAACGAATCGGGTACGCGGGTGGAGAACATGTTCTCTTAAATGTGTAATACTGGGAGATTCTAACTCGCAACCGATTTGTAATTCTACGTACGTAGGGTAAAGAGAAGAGAACTACGTGATAATTACTGATTTTATATATATTTAAAATGTGCATGTTAGTTGAGTGAAACTTTTTGTTAAATGGCGATCGAGGATCTTGGTACGAACCGTTATTCAAATCAAATCAAATCAAATATATTTGGAATATGTACAGGTGAAACCAAATATGCGCAATACTGCGCAAGCAGTGGTCTGATACAAATTTAAGCATTAAAAATTGAACAAACTGAGAAATTACGAGTACTTATAAGTATAAACATGATTTCAAAAGTAAATATTAAAACTACAATTAATAATGGCAGCAAAATACAGAGTGAGTGTTAAACAAAAAATGTACAAAAAACAAACTGAAAAAACAAAGAAATAATTTATCACTTTTAAATTTAAAATACGATTATAATGAAATATGATAAACTAGTATTAACGTTTTACAAGATGAAATAAATATATATATATATATATATATATATATATATATATATATTAATACAAGTTTACACACTATAACTAACTACGTAAAAATAATCATGGACTAAGCACATATTCTTATGTACACACAAATGTTCAAAATTAGCCATCTCCAGAGATCGCGAGATATATTTAACAACAAACAAACAATCATATGTACATCAAATCAAATCAAAACAAAACCAACTTCGATTGAATCGTCACTTATGCTTTCAATCTTAAACACCTAGATTATCATACTACCAGCCATATGTAAACTAGTATATTTACATAGTACACACCCGTAAAAGAGCGTACAGACAGAGACACACTTCTATATAAACAAATATACAATCATTCGTACACACAAATGCGCATACGGTGAAAAGAAACAAGTAAATGCACACCAACACAACCCACCACAAATATACCAATGCATGGATACATATAATCCTCTCTCATGTGCATGCTGGAGAGGACAACGTAGATGTTAAGAAATAAGTAAAATAATAATAAAGATAGAAAGTAAAATAAAATAAACTAAGTGTGGTAGAAATTATCATAGCTAGGGGAATTGTAACCGAAAACAGTAGAAATACAATGAAGAACAAAGTTAAAAAATTACTTCTTACTGGGAATAAAATCAATAAGTAGTTTTCTCCTGTATTTATAGTTCATTAGGTATTGTTTTAAAGTTAAAGGCAAGGAATTGAATAATTTAGTACCCATATAAAGGGCCTGGGAACGTATGTGAGTCTTATTTATATTAGGTGGTTTCGCTCTCTCCTGATTAGATTGTCTAGTTATACCTTGTTTCCCAGAGATGTTGAATTTGGGTTTAGAGAGAGAAAGAGAGGGAGAGAGAGAAATAATTAAATATATTAATTAAAACGGTTTTTTTAAAAAAAAAGTAAACATTATTCCTATTTAAATTCCAAGAAAGCAAGCGGGAAAGAGTAGATGAATAATATATAGAATGAGTAAGTGGTAAAAGGAAACCGGAATAGTCGGGAAGGAGTAAAAAACAAATGATTGCAGCGATGAAAGCAATTTCATTTTTAGAAGTGAAGCTCAGTAAATATTTCAGTAAAAAGACGAGGTCGCGAGAAACAGCATTATAACCTAAACATAGCATTGAATTACTGCATATTCGCAAGTATTAATTACGTCGAAACAATGTAAATAATTCTTTATAATAATATCTTTAGTGTAATTTCATTGTTATTACGTAGATATCACGCTATTAATTCATTGTACAAATAATAAATATAAATAATTTTTAAATAAATATTATGCTGTAAAATTTATTTATTTATATGTATATATTTTGAAAAATATAGCTTATTCCACGCACTCTTTACATTTCGTTACTGTTATCGCAGTATGCGATATACTGCCTTTTCACAATTATCATAACTTTTTCTAGTTATTCTGCGTTTTTTTATTGCTTGTTTATAACACAGATGTCACGATCCAGTCACTTTTATCCAGCCTGTTGCGTCTTGCGCAGGTTGAGACCCAGCCGAAAACTCAGTTGAGGGTAAAACTTGCCCGTCTAAGGCACTATGCCCAACTTCGATGAATGATTCCGCATAACTTGTCTATTTTGAGTATGTATCTTCAACTAAATGCATAATCGAATAAACAGCCTCCTTCCATGAGTTTTTTTTTCGCATCATTTTATTATTCTCGTAATAAATTACGTATGAAGCTAGACAAGCTATATCAACAATATTGAAAAAAAGCCAGTGGCCAGCGGTTAGTACGCCAGTGACACGTGTACCGACCAACCATCTGGTCCATCGTATCGATCCTTATACTTGTTTTGTAAAATAAAATCATATCCGGTTTTTTTCCCACGTCGTTGGCCACTGTCTTATCTGCGTGCATCGTAGACAATAGTCAGACCTTTTTTTGGCACGCGTGAACATAAAGTTACTTTTTCGTGGAATCCAAATTGAAGGCGCAAAAGCTCGTGGAATGTACGATTTATTTTCTTTTCAACGTGCCAACCATAGTCGCATTCCGTGGGATTAGACGTTTAGCAAGCGGCAGCGAAGTAAAAAGGTTATCCATCGAGATATTTCTCCCAGAGCCCTTGTACATTACCGCGAGATCTTTTACGACTCTTTCACCCTGATTTACTTCGTGAACATTCCCTGTTTGCTCGTGTACAAAATGCCTTATAAAGAGGGTAGACGTTCTCCGCGTCACATAGCCACCATACTTTTATCATCCCATATTTCGCCGGCTACGATGGAATTATACTGCGTGAATTTGATCCTACCTCGAAACGAAAAAGCTGCTCGTCGATCGTTAGATTTTCGGTGAGTTTGTACATTAACGAGAGATTTTTATTGAGCATGTTCCATGTATCTTGAATAGGAGCTGTTGTAGCGAGACGGATACTCGCCACACAAATAATAAAAATTTTCTAATAATTTTTTTAAAAATAAAATTTAATAATATATTATATTTATATAAAATAAATATATATTAAGTTATTAGGCCTATGTCAATCACATGATCATCATTGCTTCCTCTGTGGCAGCGATGATCAGAAAATGTGATTTTAAAGGGAGAATATAATTAAAAATGATGATGAACGGTTAATAAAGAACGAAGTCGTCAAAAAGAAGAAATTAATTGTGCTTGGTTTAATAATATATTTTTAACAGTAAAATAATGAAAATTATGTGTAACTAAAACACATAAAGTGCGGTTGGATGTACCGAGGATGTTTCGAGGGAATCTAAAATTTAATTAATGGCGTACAGGGCAAAACACAATGTATTAATATGATAATAAGGTAATCATAAATTTTGTTAAAATAGAAGAATACATTTTCCGTTATTTTATTTATTCACTTTTATATAAGTTTGTTATAAATAATCGTTCGGCAACGAATGTGTGCCGGATGTTGATTTATGTAATGTATATGCGTTATTGAATAAAAATAAATTAACCCCAGGTGTGGTTATCTAAAATTAACATTAAACAAAAAATAAAATAGTAGCAGAGCAGGTTGTAAAAAATTCAGAGTGCATATTGGCGCGTTTGATAATCATTAAAAGTAACGATCGAAAACGATTTATCCCTACACCTCATATACACCTGGCCTCATTTTTTATCTGTCCTCATTTTTATACCTGAAAACGTGCTAATTACATTTATAAATGTCTAATGTAAAATACAGATACGAATGCTGTTTAAAAATTAAAAAAACAATAAAATCCACAGGTGGGTACCCCAGGTGTATAATGGCATAGGTAAATCCGGGTGTGCGCATAAGAGTTATTGTGATGAAGAATCGTGCAACATAGGTTTTAGTGACCGTTATCGAAAATACTTTTACATTCAAACCTTAAATCCTTGCCAAATTGCGGAATGTGCTTAAAATTTGTTTCAATTATTACATTGATAATATTCCCGAAATTTAAAAAAGCCGAATAGAGGAAATAAATATTTAGTAGAAATATGGAGCTTTCGTTATATTAAATGAAAAAAAAAAGAATTACACAGGTTTAAAGAAAATATTAATACGGAGTCGTAACAACTGTAGCGGGTAATATGCCGTTTATAGAATAAGCGAATGATATGGTGAAAATGGTGAATAAGGAATAAAAAACAGATGATTACAATGACGAAAGCTGTGAAGGACGCGAAAAATTAAAAAAGTAGAATAAAATAAAATAAAAATTTAAAAAAATACTTTTATATATAAATTCTGGATTTAAAAAAAAAAAAAAGCGTTTTGTCAATTTATAGATGCAGATTTAATGGGGAATACGGACGGAGCCATGGGTTACAGATACTATTAATATAAATAGGAATGGGCGGATAAAAATTATAAATTTGGACGCAAGTACATGAGCGGTGCGACGTGATTTTTTTCAATTATTTTTCACGCTTTTTTTAATATTTGAACGGGTACGTTTGCAACGTATCAAATGTTTTTTCCGCTGTATTTATTCTACAGCGGTATTGCTGAGTAAAATAAAAGAAAAAAAAAAAAAGGAATAAGTAATAAAACAGCGGAAACAATAAATTCAGGAAGGACAGCAAAAGGAAATTTAACAATTAAGTTCATTCCGAATAATAATAGCGAAATAATATCTAATTGATTAACGCATGAGTGCGATTTCGCGAATACAATAATAATCGAGTTTTTATCGATATTAATCTCGGCACACTGGTCACCCGACGACGATATAAATTATAATAAAACGTACCGCTGCGCATCATATTCTATCGTCGGTACCTACTTTGTCAAACGAGATAATTATTAAAATGACAGTTAATAGAGTGAGCGCTCTTATTAGAGTTTACGTTTTTACGTCTATATCTATCGCTCAACAAAAATTCGGTTCCAGTTCACCCACGGTAAGTATTAAAAATTCCAAAATCATTTATCTTTTCATCTTTTTTTTTATATTCTTAAAAGTCTAAAATTTTTGAGAATTCCTGAAATTGATAATTTTCTGTACACATCCCTATCATATGGAATCTATAGTTTCGAATTTTAAATTGTAACTTTACACATAGCCCATTTCCTACATGTTAAATCTACGTAACATTTTTTTTTTTTTTTTTTTTTTATATTTATAGCAAGCTCTTCGTCAACTAAGAAAAAATAGCTACTGTAAATTTAATAATGGGGTTATTCGATGAAAACTAAGCGACCCCTCACATTAAATCACTCGTTCAAAAATAAATTTCGTACAAAAAAATTTAAATGAATGTTGTTTTTCAAAATCTGGTTAATTTTTCTGCGCAGCAATGGACTTTTTAAAATAATAAATACATTTTGATATTGTCCGAGATGTTGTCCATGCACCGTGTGGGTGTGTATTATTTTTCACAGTTTTACCTCAGGGTGTGTATTACTTTTCACAGTTTTACCTGGTGACTTATTAGAATAACCAAGCACAATACGTATTTCACCAGGAGAGGTATTTGAAGAAAAATACAGAAATAATGAAACGCCGAAGAAATGATCGAACGAAGGGAGAGAACCAGATGACAATGGACATGAGAGTGGGGAAGTTCTCTCAAATACATGTAACGAAATTGCAAAAGTGGATTACAAGGCAACGGATTAGAATTCTCACCGGCAAAAAACCCGAAGCAATGCACACATTTGCAGAATGTACAGTCGTAAATATAAACTTTACCTAAAAGTATACTAAAAACACAAAATAAAATCTGCCCTTCGCAGTCTTTAAATTTCGTCGTTTTCTACAGTAATTCTGAAAAATCTAATCACATTTCCCCTCCCTAACAAGCAATCTCTGTCAGTTACAGTACTTCGCTATCTCACTTCATCATGGTTACAACCGTCAGCTTAAAATTTTCCACGCAAGAAATACTTCCGGAATTTTTTTCGAAATATACGCAATGAAGTGTTTTATACTAATCAAAGAGCAAAAATCAAACTGGCTGTTGTCTATCTCATACTATAGTATTCTCGCTTGTAAACTCACCGAAATCCTTTATGCTGTTCAAAAACAGCTTTGCAAAAAAAAAACAAAATATTGATTTTGAAAGTTCCATTAAAACCATAAATGAGAGGTCAAAACATATGATACAAGCACGCTCGGAGCAGAAGCTGGTACTGTGTGTGTGCATAGCTTGGATTCCCCAGGACATAGAAATTTCAGTAAAAATTAAAAATCGGATATACCTAAAAGGCTTCGCTAGTGTAGCTCCACTGGGACTACATCATTTTACCAAGATAAATCGCCCAGGTAGTCTAGGGGAACGATCAAACACCTTCCTTAATACAGTAAAATGCGAACCAACACACGGAGCTCACGCACTCAAAGAAATCGTACTGTGCTGTGCACGCACTAGCCACTCTCAAATCGCACATGCATATCTTTTACGGCAAAACCGATCCTTCAATCAATTTGCAGTACTTGTAACGGACCTCTTACAATCTTCTTCAAAACTGCTCTTTACGTAACTATATAAAAGTAGAGTAAAGTGAGTTCCATACCCTTGAGAGGGCGTCGGGATTGCGAAGTTACGGTTCACAATGTACCAAGCCCAACGGCACTAATGAGAGTAGGGGGGCCAGTTCTTTCCTCTCGGCCGCCTTTACTTTCCCAGATTTCTCTGGTACCCAATTATTTTAGGCTGGGTAAGCTTGGGAGCGACTTGGATCCGGGACGAGACAAGTCTCGAACCCGTGACCTCCGACTTGGTAGCCAAGCACCTTAACCAATGCACAGAGAAATAGCTCTCCTAGATACATCCGCGCAAACTTGTTTAGTACCAGTCAGAAAAACAAACTACTAAACTTCTTCCTCTTCCGAACAAAACTCATTTTTCGCGAATATAAACTTTCAAAATAGTAAAGATATCCGTGCTGTGTTGGATTAAGTACTAAATTGTCAGTATCGTTATATCGTCGGAAATAAAATGAACTTTACATACTCGTACTATAGTAAGAACTGTATAGGTTTTACTTTATAAACTATGAATAGAAGGACACTCTTAAGAAATACTTTAAATGAGGGCCGCTGATTAAAAACTTAAGCTGTTGATATCATTTCAGCGACGTCGCTTAAAATTTAAAAATATATATAAAACCAGTAACTCAGCACTTCCTAATTTGTTACATTATTATTTACTTGCACGTCTTTTTCTTTCTAAAGATTCCTTTAGAAAAAAATAAAAAGCTACCCTGCATTTCCTTCCTAGCGTACATCAATTAAACATATCACCTACCCCTTTTGACCTTGTATCGCTGAAATTTTTCTCCATCAAGTTATATAAAGACTGATTAAAAAAATCAGACTCGTAAAACCGTTCTGATAAAAGCAAATCTTACCGCTCGCAAAATGTAGGTAAAAATTTCAAAATAATTCATATTTAAAACCGCCGACGAAGCAAACAGCGCTCTTTCAACTTGGTCCGCCTCCTGCTAAGTAGATGGTACACGCTTTGTCTACGGGACTGCTGGCTTCATATTTTAGACTGATTAAATTTTACAAGGTTCTTTTTTACTTGGAAATAAATTCATGGTCGGCAAAGTCTATCTGGGATGTAGTTTTGTTAACGGCGAATAACCGATATATGTAGATACCACCGTAATGGTATTTCTGGTAATCGATTTATTAATGACAGCCAAGACGCTGCCTAGTGCCCGCTTCGAATAAAAATTTTGAAGCTCAGATTCAACTGCGGTCTAATGATAATAATCTGATTTCGATGTGAGACCCAAACCGTACGAGTTTTCGAAGAATGTAAAAAAAGAAATATCGAAATCGAAGAAATTTTGTTCCGGTGACTGTTGAAGACCAAGTCTTTACGAAATGAAATAATGGATTTCAAGAACATGGTTGTCACAAGAAAACAATTATGTTGAGATACAAAAAGTTGTTACAAGATTCTAAGGGAATCACATTAGCTTCGAAAGAGATTATATAATGACTAGGTTGAGAGCGGGACGTAATCCCATCACATTTTATCAGTATTGTAAGAGAAAACTGCTGTACTAATTGTAGGTTAAAGAGCACGGCAGACCACGCAGCATGGCAATGTAAATCGTTTAAACACGACAGAAATGAACACTGTAGAAGAGAGTGCTTCAAGAGTAGCATATGCTTCCAGTAACTGAAAATCAGATAATAATGCAAACCCAACATCTCATCTGTTCAGTTTATTATATAAATTTATAAGGGTCAATAACGTAGAAATGAAAACAATTAAATAAATAAAAAAATTCTTATAAATACGAATAACTTTGTGAAATTAAACTAACTAAATGACAAAGGCTGTAATATCTTTTAGTCCACAAAGTTCAATCGGACACATTTTCTATTTTCATCGATAATCTGTAAAATCTAACTTTGTACTTTTTAACATCCTTCTTTCTCCAAACCATTAAAAATGTCTATCGATTTATGCGATGGTCCTCCCCAATAATGAAAACAAATTTCGTACGCAAGTGCAAACACCTGCTTACGCGCATCTGCTCATATATTATTACCGGAATCCTTAGCTTCTTCGGTATCTGCTAAATGCATTATCCTTCATCGTCCTAGATCGCAGAATTCCCTCTCTCTCCCCAGATAACCTTTTCAGCTAACAAAAAACAAGCGCACGTTGCTAATTAAGGTTTGCAACAATACTTCAAAACTCGTTCAAAGTAATGGAAAAAAATATTAAAAAATAAAAAAAATTCGCTGACACATTTTTTATGGATACAAGTGGTAATGGTTTGGAATATTTTTTTTCCTACGGCATGTGCCATACATTCGATGATTCAGTCAAGCCGTGCAGCCGATCAGCAGGGTCGTAAAGTTTAAAATATGCCTCCAATCTTTATTTCAAATATGAATACAAAAAATTCACTCATAATTAATGAGTTCGGAACCATGTTACGATCAACGATAATGGTACATATGTTCTACTATCAAAGCCATATCTGGGCGGTGGGTTCACCCCCCCCCCTCCTCCCGAAATGTCTGCGAAATAATAACTGCTTGAATTGAATGGACCGAATTTCAGAATAAATCTATTTCTTTTCAATTTTTGACAAAAGAAAAGAAAATTAAAATTTTTATGAATTCTATGGGAACGACTATTTTTCATTTGTTTTTATTGTAGTGTTCAAATATTACATATACAATAATTGACTGACTACAAGGTTTTATTGTACCATTTATAAATAAATATATTTCATGGTAACACACATATATATATATATATATATATGTGTGTGTGTGTCAAATTATAAAAATATTTTCGTAACCCCCTCTCCCGAAATTTTAGTCTATATACGGCCCTGTCTACTATATTTGATATCACGAGTTAAGATTGTTCTTTTTTTGTTTTGTTTTGTTTTATTTTGGTAATAATACCACTGTATATTTTATCTCTTTTTAATGCTTTAATTACGAGTAATAAGCCATTCTTTTACTTCTGTGTTCGATGCTTTCTTATTTGATGGTAATTATCTAACGTGTTCTGGTAACATGTTTAATAATTTATGAAGAATATTTATTTGGATATATTATTTAAATTACTACAATTCATTTTTTCATAAATATTATAATTTATTGAACTTCTTTTTTCTATCTTCTTTTTTTTTTATGTATTTATGCCATTGTAATTAAGTTCTGGAAATATGATTTCTGGTTCAAAATGTTACACTTTTTTTAACAAGTTCCTATCTGCATGTATTTTTTTTAACCCCCCTTTGGGCACGTTAGCTAAGAACCTACACCCAGGAACAACAAGAAAGAAAAGAGCCGTCAGTGAAATTTTGATTCGGTCAGATACGGACAATATAAAGGAACTAACGGATGAAATAATGGATGGCGAGGAGAAGGACAAAATATAAGATGTACAATAAGGAGCGGGGAGCTTGTGTTTCAACAGACAAGAATATAGAATAAAACGTTCTACAGAAAGGAATGAACATTCAAAAAAGATATGATTGGCGTCGCAAATCGCCGCTTCACTTGGGTGGAGAGGAGACAAGGGAAAAGCGAAAACGAGAGGAAGGAAGAGCAGAATGGCCAAAACGCAAGCGAATCATAGAAATGACAACAGAACGGGGAAGTGAAGGAAACTCAAAGAACACCAGATATTAGAAACGAAGATTAGGTTGTATAGACAGATAAAAGGATTGATCGTTACGAAAGGAGGAAGGGTAAATATCTGATCAAAGTTTGAGATGAAATTTAGTACATAGGGAATTCAAGTTGGAGGATGGAACTTTTTTAAAGAAGGAACGAGAGGAAGCAGCAACTCGAGCCAAAAAATCATTCATTAGATTACCTTTAATGCCCATATGGCTGGGAATCCACAGAAAATCAACACAGATGGAGTAGTGAGAAGAAAGAAGATGGACAAGACAGCGTATGCGAAGAATGATGAAATCGGAGGAGTAATCAGGAAAAGGGGAGCTGATCGCTTTAAGAACACTCATGGAGTCTGAAATAATCAAATAATTAGAAAACTGACGACTGGAGGAAATGAAGATAATGGAGCGTAGGATGGTCATTAATTCGTTTATAAAGCTAGAACAGAAAGAAAGGAGATGAAATGATTCAGAGAAATTGAAATCCGGAAGGATAAAAGAAGCTCCAACACCATGAGGTCCCCTGGAGCCATCCTTGAAGATGGGGTTACATGCGATGGAAAATTATCCGTATTATTTTTCATTATAATTGTTAGGAATTTTTGTGTAAATATATAATATGTTTCATATCCATTTTTTCTGCTTTACCCTATGCTATTATTGCATAGTTTAAGTGAAACAGTGCCGTAAATGATTATTCTTGTTTTATGTGTGAAGTTAAATGCAATATCGTCGGCACTATGGGTGTATATTTCAGTAATAATTAACCGGCATCTTGATAGTAACGGTGATTCGTCGAAACTAGTCAATGTTTCTTTAATATTTTAATATTATTTCTGTGATTTTTATATAATTTTTATGATACTCTTATTATTTATGTTTAGCATAATATTGTGAATTTATTACTATGTAAAAAATATACATTCTTGTTTTGATTAATATATATTTGTTTAGTTTATATAGTGATGAGCTTGTTTTCCTAATTTTTGATATTTAAGACCAAATATATTTCTAGTTACTGATTCAATATTAATGCAAAATTGCTGTTTTTTTTTGCATACAGCTTACTTTATGAAATATTACATTTATATGTTAAGAATTGTAGTGGTTACTTGATTTAATCCATATTACTAATACAGTTTTATTTGAGTTTTTCTTTAACCATTTTTCGTGTAACCAAATGTTTATGTTATTTGGTCTTTCTGGAGCTGCAACTCAGCTTTAGTAACATTTTTGATCACTAATATCGGTACCATGGGCGTCGCCAAGGGGCAGGGGAGGGGCGTTTGACCCAGTTTAGTTTCCTTTAATCCCTTTTTTTTTTTTTTTGTGGGCACGCCAGCGGCATTGACCCAACAACAAGAAAACTAAGCTAAGAAATTAAATAACTAAGCGGTCCGAAATGGACGCAACAAAGGACAGCAGTGCGGACACCACAGAAGATGAAGGAAAGGAGAGGATAAAGGAAGAGTTATAGGGAGTAGGCCTAATGACAGAAGCTGACTGTATAAAACGGAGCGTTCGTTACGAAGAGCAGGACACTCAAAGAAAATGTGATCAGCATCGCATGTACGAGGAAGATCACAATCGTGAAGAGAACAATCAGGAGAAGGCGATAGAGCAAATCGAAAGCGAGAGGAGGGGAGGAGAGAATAATCCCTTTACTTTTAAGTTTCTTTATTAATAAATGATGTCTAACTCAATCAAATACTTTTGCTAAATCAATGAATAAAACTAAACGGTGTTTTTGTGTAGATAAATTGGAATAAATGAAATCTGCAAAGTCATTCAATAGCGTACAGGTATTTCTATGCTTTTGGAAGTCATATTGATGGTATTAACTTGTTTATTATAATGTATTCCTGCAATTATTTAGCTATATATATTTTTTCCATAATTGTTTCTATCGTTAATTACTCAGCTAGAGGTGTCTATATTTCCAATATTCTTTAAAATCACCTTTTTTATTTTCCACACACTTTTAGATTTAACTGGCATGGCTCACATCTGAATGGTGTCACTGATTATTTTAGTATATGTTTTAAAAATTTTATATCTCCCTTACCTTGACCATTTTTTAAATTTATCTGATTAACTAAATTTATTACTTGATCGCCAGTAGTTTTGAGTGGACTAAAGTTTTGCACTAGTTATCTTCCTTCTCGGCATTGTTTTCATATAATTCACTGCTGCATGTTACCATGTTATTTATAAAATTTATAAAGTTATTTGTTAATGATTATATATTATGACTTTTAAAGTGTTTTGAAATCGTTTCATTGATGGACTCGCTTCTATTACTCTTCACTCATTTTTTTCCATCTTTTCTTGGAGTCACCCATGTATATTTTCCATTATTGTCTTATAGTACCTTTATTTATTATAATAATTTTATTAACTTTATTCCTAAATTTTTTATACCGTTTTCTGTGTTCTTCATCGTTTAAGTTAGATTTCCATTGTCTAAAAAGCTTATTTCTGTTATTTATTACTTTTATAATATCTTTTGTTTTCCTTTTTTTTATAGGCGAATTTTTTCGACTGCCCTTTTCCTTCAGCTTTGTTTTTCACTTTTATTATATTTTTTTCTGAAATGAGAAAACTTCCTTTTACATTTATCTCGAAATAAATTTTCATTGCAGGGAACAACATACCTACTGCGTATTATGCAAGTTATTATGTGTCCAGCGTCGCACAGAGAAATGTTCTTGAGCAATATCAGCATAAATCAATATGGTATGCAACAATATATATCGTCGGTCGTAAACGTTCCGAATGACATGAACGTTAAAAAGGTAAAATTAAAAATATATCCATTTTTGGGCGAATACGTGTGTGTGTTGTATGATCACCATAGCCCAAATTTACTTTTTGCGACACTTTTTCTTTGCCAATTTATTTTTTACCATCTCTACATGGAACATTTAAGCTGCTTTCAGCCCACTTCTGCACCCATAAAACTCACTACAAAATTTTCATTACCCAAATATAGAAAAAAACAAACAAAAAAAGCATTGAATATCAGTTCAAAATCTAACCAGTTTATGTAATCAAATGTAACCATATCTAAGTTATAATTCTCAGAAGAGACGGATCTATCTAGAAGAGATTGAAAAGTATACTCATCCATTAACGTAATCAAGAACTTTCATTGACAGAAACTCTTCTAACATTTAAAACAACTTATTTCACTGACCGATTCAGTAAGTATAATCGAATTAATAAAACACGCAAAACATAAATATGTTATTAAAGTAAAAACCAATATGTTTCGCAGTTCCAAACCGTACAATATTCATGTTGACAATAGAAAATCTTGTAACCGACTATCTACAGTTGTATCTAAGGAATATGTTTCCGTTTACATTAATCCAATTAGAACTTTTGAAGAGTGAAAAAATCAAAAATACAAATGTTCAATGGTGCAGCTCCTAAACAAACTCGATTGACGCTGAACTATAGAATAAAGAAAAAACAAAGTAGACTTCATTCAGCATTTGTCTACTAAATACGTAATCTAACACGAAGCCGTTACGCTATCAGACTTGTCCAGACTATCTTTCAAATCTATTACATTATTTTAGCGTGAGATACTGCTTATTATTGTATGAAATACATTTTCGTTTAAAATATACTGTTGGAAACTGGCATTTTTTAACAAAAGATTTATTCGAAGGTATACGGAAGGGAGAAAATAAAAGAATTTAAAAACGTTGGCTTTGTTGAAGGAACTGCCAACTGTTTACTATTCCACTAATACTCCTATGCAATCTAAATTATTAGTTATACAATTGTATTATAGAATGCAGATCTTGGTTCCAAACATATGTATATCACTGGAGCTACAATACTTGCAGATGGCGGACAGGAAAAAACAGTCTTAATTTCGTGCATCCCTTTCAGTTTAAAAGACTACATTGCTACGCTTAAATATGAATAGAAATCTCGGAAGCAATGTTTGAAAATGTTTCTTTTACCACGGCAGTAGTACATGACCTATTCTAAAGTAGGCTCCACCGATATAGATCGACCGTATCCTTCGGTGTGGGAAAAAAAATTAATAATGTAATTTACAAAAAGGTACCAGATTCTTAAAATGCGGTTGGCTGAATAATATAAAGTTTTGATCATCATCGTTGTAAGTTTTTTCTATAATTAAAACAGTTTGCGTTCGAGTGGATAAAAACGTATTTAATTCGATTTTTAGCTAAATCTTGTCTTAATACGTGACTTAATTTAGTCGATATATTTTAGAGCACATGTTTATTCTGTGTCGTTTTTAATTATCGCGCAACTAAAAAGAAACTAATAACGATAAAAAATGTGAAAAATGAAAACTAAAACTTGTACGAAGAGCTTTAAAAAGTTAATGAAACTTCATACAGTAGAACATTAGCTAGAATGGCTAGTGACGGAACATTTTAGTCACATATTTTGAAAATTGATAGTGAAAAAACGAAATTTTACAGACCTCTGTGCTGCCGTCAAATGCGAGCAGCACCTTTTATTTACTACTTATCGGCGCCATATTACAAAGTAAAAATGGCACGTGTTGCGGTGTAAAGATGGTGTAAACAATGCGTTGAAGGTCAATAGTTGACAAGGACAGGACAAAGAGCGCATTGGTTGTCCATTCATCGATATCGCCGGATTAGTCTCGACACACCAATCGAAAAAATTTCGCAGAATTATTGAGTATTAATATTCAGGTCCTGGCTGATGGCAGAAATGTTAACGCCAAGTCATCCGAGAAAAAAACTCGCATCCTGTCCCGAATCCGCAATTGAGGAATCATTCTTTTGACAGGACCACAATCTATGATGTAAGTCATGAATTAACAACGTCAAACGTTAAAACAAAATTTCTTCAAGGAAGAAATTTGTGCAGACTATGTAAAAATATCTACCAGCGTAAGGTGGGAGAAAACCAGCATGCAGAGTATTAAAAAAATGCACGGAAACGCCCTTTGATTATAGTTATAGAAGATTAAATTTCAATTGACTACGTCATTCTTAAAAGTATAAAATTAATTTTCGGTTTGCGCAAGTTCCTATACTTCTATAATGCAAACAAATAACAGAATTTTCTTATTACCCATGGGTTAAGAATGAAAATACTTATGTGGGTATGTGTGTGTTATATATATATATATACCTTATTACTTCGAATTTAAGACACCCATGTTTTAGGAAACGATTTTTGGAAAAAAATAAAAACATCGAATTTAAGACGCACCCAGTATTTTAGTCCTTTAATCGAGTAAAAAATGTGCATCTTAAATTCGAAGGAATACGGTATATATATATATATATATATATATATATTCAGTCGTATTGCTCGATTCTGAGCGTCGTGACTACCTATTTGTACATTCTAACTGTACGGAATAAGTAACGCTCAGGGCAATTGTTATATGCAATGCGAATGTGCATGCAAGACTACACTTCCAAATGACTGTAATCGCTTGTCATCACGCTACAAATGCAATCCCCTGTGTATCTGCTGTATACTAATTAGCACGCACATAATGGTATACGTGGTTGTTTTCCATTAACTTCCACGTGAATTAGCGATTATTTTATTTAATTTTTGTAATAATTTTTGTCGCCATCTGGGATCGAACTTGAGACTTCCGCAACGGAAGCCAAACGCTCTAGCAACTAGGCTATCGCAACGACATATATATGTATATTACACATATGTACAAGGCCATGTCCACGGGGGGTTTGGGGGTTAAACCCCTCGATGAGAACTAAAATAGTTACTATAAATACACATAAATCTGAAAAAAATCACAAATTTAAAATAAATATTGATGATTCTTTAGGGTGTTCTTACCTACTTTTAAAAGAAAAAAGAAAAAATATGCTCCATATTTTTAGGTACTTCATTAATATCTTATGCAAAAATTTTTATTACGAGTATAATTGATAACATGTGTAATTTTTATTAATGTTTATACGGTAATTCATTTATGTGAATTATTAATAGTACAAATATTAGTGAAAAATGTATTTTTATTTATAAAATAAATATGCAGAGAAAATTTTCACCCCCCCCCCCCCCCCAAAAAAAAAAAATTCTGGGCACGGATCTGCATATGTATATAAACTCAACTCTTGTGGCCTTGCCAGAGGACAAGCCTCCTTGATCACCAATCTTTTTTTTTTCTAAACCGAATTTGAAGAATCGTTTCCTGTTGACTATGTCATTCCTAGCCGCCTTGTCCAAAACAAATGTACATTACAAAATTATAAAATTTATTGTATATATAAGAAAATCTAACATAAACTTATTGGTACATTATACTACAAGTTGAATTACATAAAACCATAACTGTACAACCTGAGTAACAATATTTTATATTGTTTGAATGGTTTCTGTGTGAGTTACAAACAATTTAAACATTCTTCATTATTTGCATAATTTCATGACCAGGTTTAAATAAGCCGGAAATTCAGCTAGTCAATTTGACTGAACTATCGTGTATTTCACATACATTGTCACGGGCACTATAATGGGACTTTTGTAGTGTACCCCGGGCTAGGAATGACATAGTCATTAATATATAATATACAGGGTGCGGCAGCATAACTTCCTTTTTTAAAATAGGCCACTTTTTTTCTAATAAATTTTATTAAAGAGAAATAATAAGCAGAAAATCGAAATAAAACTTCAAGGGAAGAAGCATACATATTGCCCCAATGGGGGATCTAGAGTATCCGTTATTTCGAAAAAATGTCCCAGAAAATGTCACAAAAAATGTCACAAAAAATGTCCCAATTTTATATAACGTTTGTAATATTTTAATTTTTACCGACTTCCAAAAAGAAGAAGGTTACTACACGTTCGACTCGTTTTTTTTATTTTTTTACGTCTATTCGTGAATAACTTATATTCATATGAACCGATTTAGAATTACGTGGTAAATTTTGATCGTTTTATTGTAAGCAAGAGGGGTCAGGTTGCACAGCCCGTTGCGAAACCAAAATAGCCGAGTTTATATATATATATATATGTATATTCAAAATAGCCTTTGGAATATCTAGTCGCTGTGCAGAAGACTAGTTAAATTGCTTTCTGAACATTACTCGTATGGCTACGTTTTGATTTCGATTTCTTTGGAATAATGAAGAACAAGTCGTAGCTGTGTAAAAATAAATTAACCAAGAAAGATGTAAAAGACAAAACTTGAAACAGTGATTTTGAAACAAAAAGTTCAATAAAGGCGACACTTTGATTTTGTTATTTTTGAGAACTGATTACTGGTTAATTCAGAAAGGTAGACGGTTCATTAAAAACCGTTATCACTTCTGATCGTTTCGTTAATAATGAAATAAATTTAACATTAGGTTTTAATTTTTCATACATTAATTTTTTTCGATTCATACGTACGTCTTCCGTCTAAGACGTATGCCACTGCGCGTTTAAACAAACGATATCGTGCAGAACGCATCACCGAACAACACTGAAGCAAACTGCATAATTGCTACTTTAAAAAGACAATAAAAAGAACTCACTGAATTTCGAAAGACCGAGCAAACTGCGTAATAACCAAACAGATGACTTTCACTAATAAAACATCTCGAAGCAAGTTCTGTATCAATTTCTGTAGCAAATACGGTGACCAAGCTTTTTGTGCAAAATATGACTTTATTTTGAACTCTTCCGCGATTATTAAAATTACCCAGAGCATTTCCGCTGACGGAATTACCATGATAAACTTGAAAAATATTCATTTTTGATATTTAATTTATATTTTCGAGCAAGTAGTCGGTCGCCATCTTCACGAGTTGTTTTCATATGTTCAAACAGAATCGGATTTTCTTCAACAACAAAAATCATTTTAGAATTTTCTGGAATAATATAGTAAATGATACAAAAACGTTCACTGATAACTTGTGCTCGTTGTACCAAAAGTAAGAAAAACTCCCGAACATTCTTAAAATACTAGAAGAACATTATAGACAATAATTTCTGCGGAATATTCGCTAGTATGGCTGACGGATAGATTTTGCATCATTTTCAAATTAATGTTATTAAAAATGATAAATAGATCAACGGACAAAATGATTCGCTTTCAAAATGAAGAAAATTTCGATTGAGAGCGACTAAAGTTACAAACCGATATGGTACATGATATTATGGGAAATGATGTAGAAAGGAAGTCGAATTCGCGTCATGATATTGCATTATTCCTGAAAAAAAATTTGTATTGTGGTGACCCTACTTTGGCCGACGAGTTAAAATTTTTATATTTATTTAACGAGTTCTGGTTTTACCGCTTCGCGGGAAATTAAAATCACGTAACGTAAACTAGTACCATCGAGATTTTATTTAAAAAATAACGTCGCTCTTCATTATACTTATTATCTGATGTAAAACTGGAGTAGTGAGTAACGTAACGTGTTTTGAACTGAACTGTTTAAGCACGGGTGATTTAGTACAGTAAGACTAATCCTAGAATGTTAGTGTATGAGAGAAGAGATTGCCCCTATGGGAATAAACGTATGTAGTATAACCGACTATATATGTGTAATTCCGGGGACAATATGAGTGCGACTTCTTCGGGTAGTACCCACAGTTAACCACTATTATAAAAGGGGATTTTCCAAACATTCGGTAAGATCGATGTGCGATTTTAATCAAAAAACTCGTCGTAAACTCGATGTTATTAGTTCCTTTTGTCTTGACGCGCTGAGAGCCGAAAAGCGTCCGCATCCCCAAGCATTTTTATAGTCTTAACTAGTGAAAATCGTATTTCAGTTCGGATAATGAAGTTTTTCTTTTCGTAAATAATTACTATTTTCTCAGCTTATTACGAATAATTGGCAGACTCATCATCATTATCATTAAAAAGAACTTGAAATTAGACTAGAAAGCATTTATCGCCGCAATAAAATCCATCGAAAGTTTGTCAATTTAATAATTTTACATTTCCGATCCTATCTTGACCGTAAAGAGCTACCGGTCGGCGGCACTCAGTTCACGGCAATATTTAATACCAAAACTTAACTTCATATGAATCGAATGAACACAATTCCAAAATCAGCATGACGATGCTTTTCCACACTGTTTTGTTCTTCCGTTACATGAATCGTTTAATTGTATAAATATATTCATGAAGGTTACGAATCTGGGATTCCCTATGAGTAGAATTAAAATTAACAACTTACTTTGTTAACATCTGTAATAGAATTTTCTATATTGTTTATACGATTTAACGGCTTTTAATCATTATTTGTTGCGTTCCATTTTGCTATGCTATTTATTAATTGAGTGCGCAGGTCTATAAACTAAAAACGTACTATAAATATTACTTTTCTTTCATTTAAAATTCTCAATTTACGTATTCTTTTAATGCAGTAATAAAATATTTCATCGGCGTCTTTTGTAAGAGCGGCATGAAAAAATGGCAATCTGTTGTTTTCAAAGGAATGAATGTGATTACTTTAAATTTATTTTTAGGATGCGTGTTTTTAGTTAACTCGATTTAATATAATGTTTCTTTTTTGGAAACCAATTTTAAGTAGTTCATATAAATCGGTTAGAAATAAAATTATTTCCTTCACTATCATAACCTAAAGAAAAGTAGACTTCACATTCGTGAAGAAATTTTGAAACGTATCCTTCGCGAATGTTAGAAGTTTACCGTATACATTGTGCGCAGATAAATATCGCGCAATTCACGAAATGTACTAAAATTACATATTTCATAAATACCCTATAAAACACCGTTGCACAATTCGTAAATGCGCAGCATTTTAAACGGTTCGTGAAATGGGTATAATGGTTTTTATTCATTTCGCGTCCTGTACAGATCAGTAACTTTCTCCGAGAATTGTTTAAAATTCTGCACATTTCGCGAATTGTATTATTATTTGCTGCATTGTAACAAATATATGCATTAATCGTTGCCCGTGTTGATCAGCTTTTTCCAAGAACGAGAACGTAATCTTTTCGCAGAATTCAGAATTGAACATACATGACACATGAACAAAGTAATCTTTTCGATTTAAAAGTATCCCCGTTGCTATATATATATATATAAGTATTCTATTTCCTGTAAAACTCAAAATTTATTTTAGAGAATCCTTCTGACAAGAAAAACAACTAATAAAAGATACAGCGACAAAAATGTGTATCTTCTTTCTCTCGGAATTGGATTTCTTTGATCATCGCGAAACATTTTTTCGATCACGATTAAGCGATGAAGTTTTACAGATACAAAGTGATTTTTTTTTTCTTTTTTACATTGCTAAAAAATGCAGATGCACGTGCTCATTGAACGATGTAATTATGACGGATTCGATTGCGAAAATTTTCAAACGTGGAAGCTGAACGACATATGCGTCGTGGCAGCTATGAAAGATCAAATTTGGTCGCCGGTTGTCGATAGTACTACTCCAAAGTTTACCTGCCCCCACGTTCGAAAGGTTAGTTTTAATTTCAGCCTTCTTAAATTATAAAAATTCAATACAAAAACATGCAAGAAACGTACTCTTGAGTAATGGCGTGTTCGGTTTTCGTTTCATTTTTTTTTTTTTTTTTTCGAATATTCGTATTCGTGAATATTTCGTTGCCATATAGTTTCTGTGTCTCTAAAATTATTTCAGTCAGTTGTACTCGTTTCAAATATCGTATTTGATATCTTCGAGTGGAGCGGTAAGAACTACCCCGCGTCCTTCAGAAGTATCTCTAGCCTGACATATCAAAAAGCAACTAGAACATAATCACAATAAGCTAAGCTTTAGCAAATCCAATAGCGATACTATACTTTCCTAGTGAATTACCGGTCTCTTTTAATATTACATTAAATTATCGAACAATATACCAGAATTTTTTTTTACATATCGCGCATTATCTTAGTTATATAAAAAAAATTTATGAATTATATATTCATTCGTGAATTTCGCATATTGCCAATTATATACGATCAGGAAAAATACAGATTTTTGTAATATATATATATAATGTAGCGCCTAGAACTGTTCGATATTATATGAAATGCCTACCCATCGTATAAAATACCTAGATTGCACATAATCCCGCAGTTCTACTAATATATATTCTTCGATAAATAACCATGCTTAAATAAGAAATTTTACATACACTGTATTAATAAAATATCAAATTGAATTTCGGAGATCGTAATTTAAGCCCCTTAGGTTGTAGTATTGTTATTGACAAGCTTACACGTACAGAAAAATTGTACGTATCACGTAAATTTTGCTGTTTGATACTCACCGATTGCGCTTGTAAGATATGCAAACGCAGCAATATTGATTCCCTTAGTGATCAGTAACTTACCAATTATTACTATTATTTTACCCTTTTTTTCTAATTTATTTATTTTTATTAGTCGAAAAATTGAATTAATCTTTTAGTTAGAGAACCGGTTTTCCGCATATTACGGACGAGCATTTGTTTACAAAGATTATCTACAAAACGAATAATTGTAAAGAAAAGTGAATTATAATATTATTAATTCCGCGCATCCTTTAGCTCTAATGTCTCAAGAAATGTAGTAAAAATATTAAAAAGTGTCAAATATAGTCACAGTGAAAAATGTAAAATTAGTTTTCCATAGGCACGCCCGTATCACAAGAACGCGATGCGAGTGGTATATTAATGTTCATATGTTGCTACAAAAATCATTGTCCTACATAAAATTATTATATTATATTTACAAAGAAAAATTAGAACTTCCAGGTTTTTTTGTTTTTGTAAATTTATCAGAAACACCACCTAGTTCTTCGCTTTAATATATCATTAAACATCTAAAAGAGCCTATGGGTCTCAATAAGTGAAACAGAGAACTACACGGAACACATGATGAGAAAGCTTTTTTTTTTGTAGTTGCATTTTTTTGACGGTCTTTTTAGTCGCAATCAATTTACACAAGAGACACCAAAATCAAAAAATATAAATTTCACAAAAATGCCTCTAAATTCAGATTGTTATACATTGGAGAGGTTTTAAAGCGATAAAAAGCAGAAAGAAACAAAATAATGATGAAACATCCCCGGCCAACGATTAAAATTCATACTTCTTCAAACCTTACGATCACCAAATAACGCCAGAAAGTAACCAATTTTTAGCACAATAACTTCAGATAGCGCAACTGTTTGCTGGTTAAAATTAAGATTTTCAATTATCTCCTTAAAGAAAAATATTATTTCGTAAACTTACCGATCCTCGCGAAATTTTCACTGTTATCAAATAATTCTAGAGACTTGTGCATTAATACCACCTAGTAGCTTCGAAAATTATTCTTAATAATGGTACTAAAGAAATTCAATCAGTCCTCTGCGTGTTGGTAAACGGGTATCAGTTTTTGAACAAATTATCCTAAATGTAGTCAAAATCAACCAATGATTAAGGAATTAGCCGTAAAGATAAATTACGAAGAGGCTCACATAGTATTTATACAATGTATATATGAATCATAAGAACTCACTTGTTTACAACTGACATTAATTGTCTGTAATTAAATAAATTATATTGTATATTGGAATTTGATTGCTAAAATATTAAAAATGATATTGCTGATCTTTCAAATGATGTTACCAACATTTTTTAAAAATCATAATGAAGGTTTTACCATAACATTCTCTCGAGTATGACATTAACCGTAGTAATTAATATTTTGTTTTTTAAGATTTTCACTAGCACATTTTAACGAAATTTCTCCACATGTGTATATATACACATAGGCGTCGCCAGGGGCAAGGGACGGCCGTTGCACCTCTCCCCCTCAGGGAGCCTTGAAACGTTTTAATCAACTGGCCATGATGAGTATTCATAGACGCGTAATCATGGACAATTTGGAAGACTTTTATAATAAAGTAGTAGAACAATTTGCAAGAAACCCACGAAAATTATGTTTTAATTAAGATTTTATTCTTGCTTAATGAAATATTAAGCCTTTACAAATTATAAATTTTATTTTTCCGATAACTCATATCCTCTTTCTATCATCGGAACCCCCTTGGCTCGTCGGCTTTAGTATACTCGTATATACAAGTTTCAAATTTGAATTCATTTTTAAACGCTTGTTTTTTTCCGTGAATAACGAAAATGCTTTGTTGCGCCATCTATTGGAAATGTAAATAAATAACACTCCAATTTAAACTAAATTTTTAGCCGCTAGAGTAACAATGAAAAATCCTTCTCGATAGCCTCCAATTTTTGAGTTTAACATTCCCTTCGCTGGTACAATGTTAAGCTTCATAATGCTCTTAACTTCAAAATAAATTAATTTTTTAACGTTATAAACATCAAACTGAACTCAAATTGAAATTATATATTTATTTAAAGGTGGCCGACTTCTAGGTGTCATTTGCATCTACTATACATTACAATTCAGATAGTTACAGATAATTCTATAGTATTTAAATGGAAAGTGTTATCTTCTGCAAATTTACATATATTTAAGAAATCTAAAAACAACAATTACAAATAATTCTACAATAGGTAAACTAAAAATCATATCTTCTGGCGTAATAGGTTTATAGCCTTTAAGAATCTAAAAATACTTTGCACTGCTGCCCCATCATTACCAAGCGCCTCTTCCATAGTAACTCTTCTTGTGTGTGCGGATGAAAAAGCTTCCCCACGCTCCTTATTAAGTTTTTGACATACGGAGATGACATGGTCAATGGACAGACTTTGATTAACACAAAACACGCATGATGGTGGAGGTTTACTTTGCAGTAAAGGTCCGTTTGTTAGTTTTGTGTGGCCGATACGGATTCTGCTTAATACAATCTCTTCTCGCCTGTTTACACGGTGTGATGTTTCCCAATGTTCCAGTTTAACTTTGATTTGCCGTAATTTGTTATTCGATTGATTCTCCCATATTTTTTGAACGGCATCCTTGATTGCGATCATTAACTATTTTTTTGCATCTAATAAGTATTTTTCATGTGTTGTTGAGGTCCGTTTAATATCAATCAAAGGGCGGATTTATAGGTTCGGATGGAGTGGCAGTAAGTCGATTTATATGTAAGTAACTGAAGTAGTCAATACATTTAACTCCGAATGGTTTGTTTCTGTCGCGATAGATCGTGTGTAGATTAGAATGGAATGTTTTGTAGTAATTAATATGACACCTGTTGCCGCTAAGTTTCACATAATATTTCCAAGTTGAACTCGTCCGGAAACAGAGAGCACTTTTTGAAGCGGACGAATTTTAATGCTTAGTCGCTCATTCAAGAGATTCGAAAATTTACATTTAGGTTTGACAAATTTCCTCCTCTTTTTATTTCTTTTTAGAATTTATTAACCTGAGATCTTTACCAAGAAACGATTAAAGGGTAAAGAGTTAGGTTCGACAAATATGCTTTCAATCAAAACACCGCGGTCTCGTTTGTATTCAGATTTGTCGAATGCACTCATTTTTAACGTCTAGCATAGCAGTTCTTAACCTTTTTTTGCGACATGGACTCCTTCATTATTTTATACGGTGGCCTAAGTATTAAGTTATATAAAATTAAGTTTCCTTTGAAAATAAATTATAAAAAGTATACATTGAAAACCATCACTTAGGCTATTAATCAGATATCGATCAAATTTGGAGAGTAGGAAAAATAAGTAAATGTATACACACTTTTATAATATATTTATTAGTATAATTTCGTATAAATTTTAAATTTTTTACGGTATTTCTTCTAATTTTTTCGGACCCCCTGAAAAGACATCACATAAGGACCACGGGTCAAGAACCGCTAGTCTAAGCACAATGTAAGATCTATTTTAATACGGTTATATTTTAATCACAGGGCGTGTATAACATGATAAATGCAACGATCAATGTAAATAAGGCATTACAACTTTACCCGGAAGCGTCGAAATACGCTTGGCGAGGAAATGCCAGCATCATCAATGCAAAAGGTAATGTCATCAGTTGTACGCACGCTGTAGGAAAAGTTTTGGCTTACCGAGAAAGAAAAAGAAAAACATAGGAAAGTTTTAAAACTAAATACGAAAATGTGTAATAATTTTTTGTTTAAACTGGATAGAAAATCAAATTAAGACGAATAAGAAAAGTCCGATGTAATATTTATTCTGTTTAAAAATTCCAGCAACGTGGGAACAAACCATAAAACGTAAGAAATTTTACACGTTTATAGGTGCACGCCTCAAAGAATTATTTTCCACTAATGTACTTTATTTTTAAGGCTATTTTTAAAACCCATTTAATTTTTTGGGGCTTTGTTTTTTTTTTTTCGTGTAAAAACGTATATGTTACTTATTTAAAGGTTTTTTGTAAAATTAACATAAAAATCGAAAACTTTTGTAACGTAAAATTACAGTAAAATACTAAAATCAATAATACGTACAGCTGTACTCTAAAATAAACCCTTATTTTATAGTTATTTCTGTTTCTTAATTTAATTTTTTTAATAAATATTTTAGTATAAAGAACCTAAAATTCGAAATACTCGAGATATTTAAAACGGGTACAGATATAACGACCAACGGTTGGTTTGTGTAAGCCCAAAGAAAAAGGGAAAAAAAGTGTCTGCGCAAAGGAAGTGCTGCAGTTTACCTAGCGAAATTATACTATCCTAAATTTTGTGACATATATTTCTCTGTTTAACATCCTTTATCATTTAATGCGAAATTAAGTGAATTTTTCACTTTTACATTAATAAAATAATATTAATTAGTTTTGCTGCTAACAAAATGCTAAAAATAGTAATACAGTTTAAACCTTAAAATAAATTTCAAAACTATATTTTACTGAATCCGTGATAGTAATAAAACTGTATACTCTGTGTCGGTGTCATTTGAAAATACTTATTTGCAATATAATTAACTACGTATCAGAAAGAGGAACTATTTACCACTTTCGGATGTTTGTTTAGCTTCTGCTTTAACTGAAAACCCACCACATCAGTGCCGAAGAAACTGCTCGTGCTTTTAGGATTAAAATTTTCGGAAATTAAACCGATACACAAAAAAGGAAGCTTAAAAGACATATGTAATTATAGACCGATATCGAAACCAAACGTAATCACAAAAATTAGGGAGAAGTATATTATAAATCACTTAGCCAAATACTTAGCGGATAATAATTTAATTAGACCATATCAATATCGATTTCAAAAGAATAAATCTCCTTCAAAATTATTGGGAGACTTCGCGGAATATATACTCAGTCAAATAACAATACATAAACACTGTTTAATAATTTTTATAGACTTTGTAAAAGCCTTTGACACAATTAGGCATGATACATTGTTAAAAGAATTAAAAGAAATAGGAATCTCTGGAAGAGATTTAAATTGGTTTAGAAATTACTTAACAGGTAGAAACATTGCTGTACGAATAAATGAAACGGTTAGTGAAAAAATTAAAATAATATATGGAGTACCACAAGGATCTATATTAGCTCCAATACCATTTATAACTACAGGTATTAGGAATATTAATAAAACAATAAAGTCTGCAAAAATATTCGCATATGCTGATTATGTAGCAATTATAATGTCCCATGAAAATTATAAAATAGCAGAGAACTCACTGCAAAAGAAGACTTGGATGAGCTAACAAAATGGACGCATAATAGAAGATTACATACTAACCCAGACAAATCAAAAGTAATGTGGATAAAACCAAGTAGTAAATATAATACAGATGAGATCAAAATAAAACATCACAGTTCAGAATATCAGCATTTACATACACAAAATATATGTAGTTGTAGATCTAGTCAGAATAGCAAAAGATCGAAATCAATTCCAGCAGATAATCCAATCCATACATGATGATTAAGCAATACCCGAATCGGGTGGCACCAGAAGAAGAAGAAGAATTTAGAAGAATTTAGAAGAAGTATATAAATATAAATATTTGGGTGTCACTGCTGAAAACATGTTTAGATGGAATGAACGTACAGATAGTGTTGCAAATAAATTGAGGAAAATGCTACCCAGTCTCTATCAAATGAAGAACTTTGTTATAAATACGTTCATGGACGTCGCTAGCGGGGGGCAGGGGCAGCTGCCCCCTGGAGCTTTGAAGCTTTTTAATCAACTGGTCATGATGAATATTCATAGGCGCGCGTAATCATGGACAGTTTGGAAGACTTTTATAATTGAAGTAGAAGAACAATTTGCCAGAAACCCACGAAAATTATGTTTTAATTAAGATTTTATTCTTGTTTAATAAAATATTAATTCATTACAACTTATAAATTTTATTTTTCCTATAACTCATATCCTCTTTCTATGATCTTGCCCCCCCCCTCCCATCACCATTATGACATTACCACACGTGAATAATACGAAACTAAAGCAATTATATTATTTACAGGATAAATGTTTGAAAATCTGTGTGGGAAAAAAATATGAAACTCTCTTAAATATAAATTCCTCTAATATTAGGAAAAGACGTTTAATACTTACCCCGAAAATGATACTTAAATACAATTTACTAATTAAATACCTAGAAAAAGAAATCAGTGTAACACTAAGAAGTAAATGTAATTACAGTTTGCGTAACGTTAAACAATATGAATTACACACGCTAATAAACATAAAGACGAACTACACGAAATGGTTTTAATAAAGTTGCTTAATAATATACCGATAAATAATACATTACAGCAAAACAATAATAAAAGAAGTAAAACTAAAATAAATGAAATGTTGCTAAAATTTAGTTAACAACAAATATAAGCATTATATAAAATTGTATATTATATGTGGGTGTGTGTATATATATATATATATATATATATATATAAAAGTTAGTCTGTAAATGTTTATATGCGTACATCACTACTTAAGGCTTAATTTGTTTTTGATGATATGTGAGAGATAGAATTTAAATAATTTATACTTAAATAGTTATAGATGAATAATGATAAGTTATAGAAACTAAGTATGTAATATTTATTTATTAAATAAATATACTCATGTGTATTTATTTTGGGAGCCCGCCAACAAGTCAACTGACTTGTTTAATAGGAAAAAAAAAAAAAAATTTAATTTCGCAGATAGTAAAGGTCGTATTTTTTTTCGATCCAAAACAGTTGAGGTTAGTATTTGTAAAAGAAATCAACGCACGCTTGATAATAAATAATGTAAAGTAAACAAAAATGAGAAATTACGACACGACATCTATTATTTGCGAATCTAAACTTCCCGCAACATAGGAAATAGAAGGATTATGGAAATTCTTGAATTTCCCCCCAGCTGTTGAAAAATCCTGTAAGCGCCCGTAATAATAATCTGCATATTTCAATTTCCAAATTGGTACCTTCATTAACAGTAATAACAAAATCACTCTGTCATATGCACACTCGATACTTTTAATTAAATATAATTATTATTTATTTATAATTTTTATAACATTCATCAGGACGAACGATAGCCTTTAAGCCTTTCTCAGTCTGATTAAGTTGGCTTCTAGATTAAACGTTTTACACGTACAGCGTATCATTCCTTTTGCATTCCATTTGCAGTTTTTTGTTTTTTCTTATTTTCAAGCGCTATTAGGAGGACACTCTTGCTGGAATTACGTAAGAGTAATTTAGCGCGTAAAATCCTTTTATTTGGAACTTTTTACAAACGATACTTGACGCTATTCCAACTCCGCCAGTTAAACACTGTCTTACATAATGGTAAAAAACACTGATCCCTTCGAGTTATCTTCACTGCAATAAAAATTATTTCCCCGGATGCATCAAAAAATAACCTTCCCACCTCCTTTAACGCTCTCATTGCACTATATGCGAAATAAAAATAAATTTAAATATGTTCAGCGCAATATTATTCAATCTTTACGTGCCGCTAGTAATATATCATGAAGTAACAATGACAAGTGGTAGAACGCGACCGAAGTAGAACGAAGAACTGATTAGTTATCCTTCTTTTATTACCACAAAATTAGTTTATGCGCCGATCAAAAAAATTCAACGGAAAATGAATAACCCGAATTTAGAATAAATGATTTGTTGTTTTTTTTTTAATTTATTTTATTGCACTAATAAAATTTAAAGGATATATGTAATCGAAAAATTTCTCTTAAATTTAATCGATAAGCACGGACATACTTTAAGATAAACAAAATCCGGTATTACAACAATCGACCGTGCTTTTTTTTTTTTTTTTTTTTTTTTTTTTAACTATGGGTTCGTCAGCGAGGACATTAGCCCAAGAAATGGGAATAGAGAAAAAATCAGATTTTTATGAGGCGTGAAACATTCAACAAGAATGTATCAAGCGCCTGGATGACAGAAGGAGAAGGAAGGGAAAGAATAAATGCAGCACAATAGGGAGTAGGAACATTGTTTGATAAGAGAGAGGAGTAAAAGGAAGATTGTTCAGATGAAAGTGATGAACATTCGAACATTATGTGATCAGGATCACATACATGTTGACTGTTAAGAGGATGTAATGGACAATACGGAGATGCCGCGAGAGAGAATCGGAAAAGCGACGAGGGAAGCCAGCTGTGCCCAAAGCGGAGGCGGCATATTGCCGAGATGCTGGAGCGACGCATAAAAGGGAAGTCAAGAAACCAGGAACAGAAAGGAAGAGAAGGCTGGATGGACAAGTAAAAGGAATCCGGGTTTGAGAATGAGGAGTAGTAGGAGTTAAACCATAATTGGTTGTGCGCTGCAGAGGACAGAAGATTAATATTGACGGATGGAAAAGTAGTAAGGAACCTGCCGGAAGAAGAAGCTCGCCGAGCTAATAAGTCAACTGACTCATTTCCTTCTATTCCAGAATGGCTAGGATCCAAAGGAAATTAACCTCGATTGCACAAAAAAGAAAGAGGTCATGGATCAAGGAACGTATAAAAAGGATTACATAATCAGTAGAGTGGGGAGGCAGAGGAGATGCAACAGCCTGTAGCACGCTTTGAGAGTCTGATAGAATAAGGAAATTACGAGAGACCTTCGAAGATCTGATGAAGAAAAGTGCATGGAGGATAGCAATAGACTCGGCACAGAAAGTCGAACAGAAGGAAGGAAGTTTAAAGGACTCAGAGTGATTTAATGAAGGACAAAGAAAGGCTGCACCAACTCCACTTGGGCTCTTGGAACCGTCCGTGTAGATTGTAACGTGGTTAGAATAGTGGGAGTTTAAGGTATGTAAAAATTCCGATCTAACGGCGTGATGCAGAACGGTTGTAGGGGGAGCAGAAGAGTAAAAGCAATTAATTGGATGAAGAAAGGAGGAAAAGTTAAAAGAAAAATATGGGAGCTTATCGCAAGTGTGAATGTATGGTAAAAATTGAAGGAGTCGAGTAGAAATAAGAGACAGAATTGGTGTTTTATTGGCACTAAATCGCCAATCCTGTAGAATGAGGGAATAAGAAGGAATAAGTGAGGAAGAGGAGATAGGAAGACGTTTAATAAGGAAGCGGTAGCCCAAATAGGAACGCCGAATAAAGAGTGGAGGAATGTGGGTTTCCGCTTGAATAGCAGGGATAGGAGAAGATTTCTGAGCTCCAAGACAGAGGCGGAGGCAAGTATTTTGGACGCGATCGAGCTTGGAGAGCAAAGACCTGGAAGAGTTACCATAAATAAAACAGCAATAATCTAGAATAGAACGGATACAGGATTTGTAGAACATGAGCAAAATGCACGGATCACCTCCCCAGTTCGTATGTGAAAGGGACTTAATAAGGTTGAGCCTTTTTAGTGATGACACGTATATATAGTTAATATGCTTGTGGAACGAAAGACGGCTATCCAAAAATACTCCTAAGTAACGGAAATGGTTAGCCAGGGGGATCGGATTACTATTTAAGGAAAGACTAACTAAGTAGGGGTCAAAAGGACGAAGAGTAAAGACAACAGCAGAGGATTTCGTTGGAGAGATAGACAGATGAATATTAGATAAAGCGCTTTCCAAAATCGTTAAGTAATGTTGCAGCTGGGAATTAGCGGTGGAGATACTACGATGGGTGGAGTAAATGAGGATGTCGTCAGCAAAAAAAAGGGAAGAGGAGATTGTTGACAGAGAAGCAGTTTTTATAAGGTAAATGTTAAAAAGGGTTGGACTTAGACAAGAGCCCTGCGGTAGTCCACGAAAGACCAGTCTAGAAATAGGTTCGAGCGGAGAAGAGAGAAAGATAGTCCTAGATTGGAAAAGGCTAATGACAAGAGCAGAGAAGAAGGGTGGAATATTCAAGGAGAGCATGGAATCGAATAGGGTGGGAAGGTGGACATTATCGAAGGCAGCAGAGACATCGACGAAGGAAGCAATGAGGAATTTTTTGTTGATAAAAGATAAATACACATCTGACAAGAAAGTACTGATACAATCGGGAGGGCCGCGTCCAGGGCGAAATCCAAACATATTATTTGGCAATACTTTATTGTGCTCAAGCCACCAAATTAGCCGTCTATTAATTATACTTTCAAACAGCTTTCTGGCACAGGGAGCAAGTGAGATTGGTCGAAGAGAGGAGGAGTTAGGTTTTGGGATCGGGACAACAATGAAAATATTCCAAACAGATGGAGTAGAACCAGACGAGAGAAATGAATTGAATAAATTTAAGAGGAAACGAAGAGCGGAATCAGAGAGACTTTTTAGTACGAGAAAGGGAATTCCGTCTTTACCAGGAGAAGAATTAGAAGAATTACGTAAGGCAGCTTCCAATTCAGTGTAGGTAAAAGGAGTGAGTAGGAAATGAGAGGAGGTGAGGGGAACCGGGATGCGACAGGATTCTTGGAAGCTAGGAACGTAACAAGGAGCTAAGGAATTCATAAATGGAATTAATTTGTCCGGAGACAGGATATGATTTGAAAGATGTTGAGCTGAAGAAGATTTGAAAGTCTTCGCCATTTTCCAAATGTGAGTGAGAGGAGTGGAACGGGAGAAAGCGGAGCAGAAATTTCTCCACGAGTTCTTTTTTGCCGTTTTAAGAGTATACCTAGCTTTGGCATTGGCACTTTTGTGAGCGAGAAAATTGGAGAGATTAGGACAGGAACGGAATGTTCTAAAGGTGGATAAACTTCGATCAAAGGCAACTTTGCACTCTTGGTTCCACCACACAGAGGAAACAAATTTGGACCTTTTATGTGTAGGAAGCTGAGCAGGAGGAGAAGAAAGAGTTAAGGCGTTGGAAATAGATTCCATAAAAAGGTCGTATTGAGAAGATGGATTTAAATGCGAAGGAATTAGAGACAGTGAAGAGTCAACGTAGGAACGAAAGATGGGCCAGTCTATCTTAGAGAGAACCCATCTATGAGATTGAGTAGGATTATTCAGAGTAGAATGAGAAAACTGATTTAAGGAAATGATGATGGGAACATGGTCGCTTCCAAAAGTTCCATCCAGAGTGTTCCATGAGCAGCTAAAACCAAGATTGGGAGATGTAAAAGATAGATCAATGGAACTAGGAGCTAGAGGGTTGCTGACACAGGTGGATGTACCGTCATTAAGGAGAAATAGATCATTTTGAAGAATGACATTTTCTAGGATTGCACCATTATTATTATAGTTAGTGCAACCCCAGAAAGGTGAGTGAGCATTCCAGTCTCCGCCTATAATAAAGGGAGTCGAAAGAGAGTTAATGAAAGTAGGAAACGGAAAATCGCGTAAATCAAAATTAGGAGGGAAATAAGCGGAGATGATGTTAAGTGGGTTACCAGAATCATTAGGAATTGAAACGTGAACCAGATTGGGGAAAGGAGGGTTGGGAGGAAAGGACGGTTGGAAGTTGTTATAAGTAAGAAATACGATGTCATTTCTAATTAGGATAGCTGCGCCTCCATAACCGTCCACGCGGTTAGAACTAATAAGGGAGAATCCCTTGAAATGAAGGTCAGATGAGCTTTTTAGCCATGTTTCAGAAAGCAAAGCAATATTAATATTATGTTGATCTAACAGCCTCTCAAGAGAGGGTTTGTTAGCCCTAAGGCTTCGGCAGTTCCACTGAAGGATTTTAAGTTTCGGAAACATTGTAGGGAACCAAGTTATTGGCCATCAACTTAGGGAATAAAATGGAAGATTGAAGAGAGGAGAGTAAGAAGAGAAGAAAAAACTTAGAAGGCTGAAGCAGTAGTAGAGGAAGATTGGGACAATAGGAAATGAGAAAAGGGAGAAGGTGTTCGCCACAGAATAACGCAACTGGGGAAAGATTTATGGGAAGTGTAGGCAAAGGTGAAAAGATCCACCGCTCGAGTAAATTATAATGAGGCCGGTGTCGCAGAAGAATATTACAATAGACATGCCAGTAGGCATAATATAACAGCACCCATCGCTCAAAGCAATCATTGCATCTGGGACCTTGTATGCTATCAACCAACTTAATTAAAAGAGACAAGCAACACCAAAACGCTGTGTAAAATTTTAGAAAAGGAACAAGAAGCTTCCATCGCTCAAATAAATCCTTGCGAATGGGTCCTGGTATGCTATCAACCAACCTAGTTAAAGGAGGCAAGCAACACCCAAGGAACGCTAAAAGAAAATTATAAAAGGAAATAAAAATAGAAAGCTCCCATCGCTCAAATAAATCCTTGCAAATGGGTCCTGGTATGCTATCAACCAACCTAGTTAAAGGAGGCAAGCAACACCCAAGGAACGCTAAGAGAAAATTACAAAAGGAAATAAAAATAGAAAGCTCCCATCGCTCAAATAAATCCTTGCAAATGGGTCCTGGTATGCTATCAACCAACCTAGTTAAAGGAGGCAAGCAACACCGAAGGAACGCTAGAAAAAAGTTGACAAGAAAGACGTAGGGTAAAAAATATAACTTATTATGTGTGAACAGCCGAGAAAGCGGCAAGCGATGAGGCGCACTATGAAAAATTGCGTTGAGACTGAGGTGAATGAAGAAATCAATAGCATCATTTAAGAGGATAAAAATAGAAACAGAAAGACAAAAGGAGGAGCAAACCGTATAATGGACTGGAAGAAGTGGAAGTACTTCTGCTTCAATATCTATGATTGTAAAATCTGACATAAAGCCTCTAATTTATCTTCTAAATTGGGAATGTCCAGTCTGCCAAGGGCGGTTCGTAGTGTAGCAGCTATAGGGTTGAAAGGAGGAGGAGGGGCGGAGTCACTGAAGGAAACATTATTGGCTGCTGGAGCCTTTACATTGTTGACGAGAACAGAGGGAGATACTGTAGGGGGATTGGAGACCTTCGGAGCACTATAACGATAACCTTTAGTGCCAGCATTGAGCGTTAAACTTGAATAATATTTGTTCAAGGGATTAGGAGACGCAGAGTTGGAAAAGTGCCTTTGCGTAGGAAGCCTGATATAGGAGGAAGACGAACTGCTGGAGCCTTTCTGACGTTTCCTCTTAGGGATGGCAGGAGAGGAATTCGCCAAAGCGGGGAAGTTTGAAGAATTTGAAATTTCGGCAAAAGAAAAGGCTGGAGACACTAACTTGGCTTGGCAGATATTTTTTGCCTCGGAATATGAGACATTTTGCAAGCTAATTATTTTTTGAATTTTGACTTGTTCTTTAAAGACTTGACAGTTGGGGTCCAAAGCGGAATGATTCTCTCCACAGTGGACGCAAAGATAGGAAGAAGGCCCACTTTGTTGCGTAACGGTGCATTCCGAAGATGAATGACCACCCGCACACAAAGAACAAATGGTTTTGCTACGACAAGAAGCGCTGAAGTGCCCAAAGCGAAGGCAATTGCGGCACAATTTGGGTCTACGGATCAAAGGCTCAACCTTAACACGATAAGAATCATAGAAGCAGATGTGGGAAGGAAGGAAGGAGCCCTGAAACTTAACTTCTATTACGGGAATAGGAGTAAAGGAATTATCTTTATCGAGGGACCTTTTCTGCAACCTACGAATACTAGAGATGGGTACCTCCGATGAACAATTGGACAATAGTTCGTCAACAGAAATATTGGACGGAACGTCACGGACTACACCAAGTCGAAATAGCAGAGATTGCGGGATGAATGATCGAATTTTTAATTCTTTGTGTAATTCTTCCGAAAGGATGAAATTGTTGGCTTCGATAACAGACGTGAAAATTAATTTTACCAAGTTTTTTCCTGACCTAGAAATGGAGGAGAGACCATTAATTTTTCTACAAAACATTCTGGCCAAAGACATGGGGTGGAGATAGGCAATATTCTTGTCTTCCAGGCTCTCAACAAGAACAACGATCTGGCCTTCGTAGTTGTTTGGAAATACGTTTAAAGAGGAGGTAGCCTTCATTTGATTATCGGTATTAGTAGGGTTAGACGGAATGTTATGTACAGATGAAGTGTCCATGACTGTTTGTTCAACAGTCGGGGACACTGTCTGCGAGTTATTATTAAGAGAAGCAGTGGAAACAGATTTAGAAGAAGACGGTGAAGAATGATTAACAGATGATTTAATTTTATTCGATGATTTTGTTACATCGGAAGCAGTTTTGGTAGTAGAGCGGGAATTAGTCGGGGGAGGCTTACCTCCCCCGTCGGACGCGTCTGGCATTGAATTCAACAACTGAGAGGAAAGTTAACGATTAGCGATATCAGCGATGAAGCTAATACTACTAATAATAATAAAAGTAAAAACTGATAAGAATAATAATACGAATCCGCTTTATCGATAAAATAAAATAGACGAAATTATATACAATAGAGGTAAAATGAACGATCTCACCGATAAAATCAGCAAATATACGAACGCAGCACAGATAAACCACTTTCAATAAATCACAATAAATAAAAAAAAATAAATAAAAAAAAAAAAAAAAAAAAAAAAAAATAAAAAAAAAAAGTGCTTTTATCGACTTAAAAATGTGCTGACAGACTGACCAACTTTTTTCTATCTTCACCTTATAAAGCTGGGGCTTCCCACTCCTTACTGTGCGTCTTACATCTTGTCCCTTCCTTCCCAGTCTGTTGTTCTTGTCCTTGGTTCCTTTATTTCAGCTGTCTCCAACCGAATTAGGTTCTAGTTAGTTGTCTCTTCTTCCCATTGTGTCTGGGCAATGGTCCATAGTTGATGCGCCCAAAAAAAAAAAAAAAAAAAAAAAACTTTTATCATCACATTTTCTCTTGGCAGATTCTGTGTCTGACGTACTTATGCTCAAACACTAGTTCCCATGCCTATTTACTCCATCTGCGCGAGGTAACAGGACCACTACTACAGACACACACATTGCCATTAGCAAATTACTGCGTCTTTACAACTGCATCAGTGCTGCATAACTTCTCGGTGCACAAAATCAACTTTAATTCTTGTTAAAACTGTTATCCAATTTTTAATAATTTTCACAGTTATCGTGATCATTACCGAATATTCGAATTTTTAGCGCGCAGTTACTTATAAGGGGCGCTTTAAAAATATTTTGTAGCGAAGTAAAAGTAATTTTTAAGTATTTAAATTTTTTACTAATTCAACGATGTTTAGCTGGCAAATTCGATAAACACCGCGCAACAGTGCAGTCAATAAGACAGATGTTGAATAACTCATCCAAAGGCTGACTTTCAAAATCCCTCCATCAGTTACAATTCCGAAGATATTATACTAATCATACTAAAACGTGATAGAATAACAAAATTTCTATATCAATTTTAATGACGGATTAATAATTCTGCGACGAATATTACACCTAAATATATTGATAATAAAATTTATAAAATAAACGAAGCGCGTTATACCAAAAATAGTTTCTTGAAACATCTTCTAATCGCATGATTGTGCAGATGATTTACAAAAGGTTCTAAATAATAATCTTTTATCGCTGAATTAAGATTAACTCGCCTTTAGAGAATATCTTTTTAATTACAAAGGATACATGAGAACAATATAACTAATATAGAAAGCCGAATCAGAACGCTAATAAGAAAATTAGAAAGGAAACATGAAACGGCCATCTTTAAGTGGGCTCCTCTGCAAGGGAATAATAAACTAGCCGACCGGTTAAATAGATCAGGAACTTATGGAGCAATAAAATGACTAAGGTAAGTTGGAGAGAAACTAACGAAAAGAGAAATTTTTCACTACTGCACAAAAGGGAATACCAAAAAATTCTTCAATCCTATAAAAAAAAACTTAACATCACCTAGAGATTACATAATGAAAATATTTTATCTAAGAAGTGGATACCATTATTTTCCAGTTCACAAAAAAAGTTAAAAATTATCCTTCGCGTAATGTTTGTGAAATACTAAACTTTTTAGAATATTAATTGGTGTGCAACGCCTAAGATTTCATGCACGGAAGAAGTACTGCGTTTCCAGATGCATGTAAACCATTATTTTAACGATTTTTAGGACTCATATCTGTTTGTGACACATCAAGAAACTGTCTAGTATCCATAAAAATACTCTTCTTTTAAAACATGATGTTTTCATCACATACAGTTCTTCTGTTTTGTTATTCCTGTCATCGAATTATTTTTGTTCTTTAACACAATTTTTTTTTCTCTTTCATTTTAATTATTATGCTAATCTTCTTTGAACCCATATTGATCTAAAAATAACTGACATGGCATCACCAATATTATTGATTGCATATATTTATAATAGGCGTGTGTAATTTGAAAATTTGGAACATAATCAAACGTGTTTCTTCTAAATTTTGTTTTATTTTTTTTCTTTGTTTTCGGATCTATTCATACACGAAACAATATTTATCTATATTTTAAGTTTGAAACTGAGTTCACACGATGGATTAACTCTGATCTGCAGCCTACGTGACCACTTTCCTTAAATTTATGCCTGACATTAAAACTAAAAGAAAAAAAAATTAAAAAATTCTTCAGGAATTTCGCTAAACACATTTCATTATGAAAAAGTGAATAAACAAATAAAAATGGTTTGAATATTTTAAGCTAGATTTTAATTCTCTAAAACCATAATTTTTCTAGTTTTCTAAATGAGAGACAACTTCGGTAGTCGTAAAAAATCGACTCTCGCTAGTATTTATCGCAAGCCAAAATCAGAGTAAATCTTATTACGGTTTATATTACCTCGTTTATTTCATGTTAGAAATGTTTGGCATTGTGTTTCAGCTTCATCTTGAACACAACAGAATAACTGGATGCAAAAATAGTAAACACAACCAGCTAATTTGATTATGCGTGATTTTGATAAGTTATTCAAATTTTAGTTCTTCGCACTTTCACTTTTCTCTTTACTAAAGAGTTCTATTAACTATTTTTTTTTTCCCCTATAGTTTGTTTCTTATTACTCTATTCCTGCTACAGTTTTATTATTCTTATCAGCATTAATTATTTGCGGATTCTTAAGGTTTACGTTTTCTGTGAAAGTTAAATGTAAATAATTTTTTTCCGAATCTTCTATTTTAATGTATTGCTTTTTAAAGAGCGTGTTGCCTTCGCCTTTTGAATCTTCTTCATAATTTTCTGTAATTTTCTGTATTTTCCTACTATTTTGACAGTTTTTATATTTTCTTCTTTCCAACATTAAATCCGGAATTTCTTCCGTCGTCCAATCATTCTTCTATTCCCTTTTGAATAATATTAAACATTCTTTCGAGAGGTATTGGTTATAATTTCCTTAATTCTATTCTACGCTTTCTACATTTACATTTCGGTGATTAATATCCTTTCCGTTGTTTCTTCTCTTTTCTGATCGTTACCTAATTTTTTTAAAACATATCATTTTTTAACATATACATGCCTGTTTGTTATAAACTGTATAATAAAAACCAACTTTAATAACAAACAAATATAAACGTAAAAAATAATTTATAACAATAAATTAAATAAATACCTTATTTAAGAACCTTTTTTGGGGTATAACCCATCATCAGCTAAAACGAACTTAATCAAAACTCAAAACACACTGGAAAGAATATAAGTAATACATGTGTATATATAGTAAATGCAAAGGAGACCTTCTATGTTTGTTCCTCCTATGCATTTACCATATATACACATGTATTACTTATATTCTTTCCAGTGTGTTTTGAGTTTTGATTAAGTTCGTTTTAGCTGATGATGGGTTATACCCCAAAAAAGGTTCTTAAATAAGGTATTTATTTAATTGTTATAAATTATTTTTTAGGTTTATTTTTGTTTGTTATTGAAGTTGGTTTTTATTATACACATAGAATCATTCTCAACTGATAATTTAAATTTAAATGTTACTTCCGTTAAATTATAGTCAAATAACACATATTGTTTCTGAGTTGCGTTGCCGCTTCCCCTATCTATCTTTTAAATGTACGATTCATTAAAATATAGTCTATTTGACATTTAACAAAATGATCCCAATGGTTTTGCGGAAATAGCTGTTTCTATGTCAGAAGTTGAAAAATAGTATTCGCTGTTACATACTCTGCGTGTATGATATTTATAATCCATCTTTAATTTATTTGTGTTCCGATAAATGTCTCATTCCCATAGTCAATGTTTTCTACTAGCTCAGAATTTATCTAAAATGTCGCCTGTTTTTTATAGAACATATCAGTTTCCCATTATTCTTCTACCCTTAAACGTATAAACGTTTTGAAAATTTTGTCCGCAGCTAATTAGAAAAGTGAACCATCGACTCTTATTATTCTTTTTAAATCTATTATCCAGTCTAAATTGAATAATTGCTGTTTTCTACATAGTAATGCGTCCAGTAATCAACTTGCCAAACTTGACCGAATCCAACACCCCTGTTTTCGCTTGTAGCTTCAATGTCTTAAAATCTCCTCTCATCCCGGCGCTTCTCGCCGAGTCTAACGTGCCTCCTCTTTCTGTACGCAAATTTTATCTCGGATATCGCTTATTCATCAAACGTCTTTCTACTTCTCTAATTCTATCACTCAAAAATATTCCTCTTTACTTCAATTTTGTTTTTTTTTCTTCCTAAAAAAGTCTTTTCATTCTCTCGTATAGCTTCATAAAAGATTATAGCAAATTTCTCATCATTTCTGATTTTAAAAGCATCCGCGAATCCATCTCATCAAATTCTATTCATCCTAACTGCAATCGTATCATTCTCGAAATCGATTCCAAGATTTCCATCCTCTCTTTTTCTGATTCTTTTCAAACAGATTTCTCATGGATTTCCGCTCAAGTAGGAATCGAAAGAAATGCATGTGCAGATTTTCTAGTCCGCTCTGCGGCTCTTACAGAAAATATTTTTAATCAGATTTCCGCCAAACAAATTAATAAGTATAGCTAAATCAGGCTAGCCATTTCTGTTCTTTCTTTTCTAACCCCCTTATTCGTTTCATCAACCCATACAATCTTGTCATCTTACTCGTTCTTGGTTTTCTGATTTCCTGCTCCTCCATCGTTCTATTATTTCCTCGGTAGTCGTCTTTGCCTTAATCACAGTTTGCCTCCAGATTTATTTCTTCCTTTCTCTGCTGTTCCTTCTATATTATCTTCTTTATTCCTCATCATCTATCGAGTACACAGTTCCAATTATATTTTCTTCTTTTTTCCTTTTCTTTCAGCGCACCAAATTTTACTCAGAACTGTTAGTCCTCGGGTTTTCTTCTCTTCCTTATAATGCTTATTCTCTCAATACAGTCGCTTTCAGTTATCAACATTATATCTAATCTGCTATTATTAGTTATACCTCACATTAGGACTTAAGCTCTTTCTTTCTCATCTTTACAACCGCTGATAATAAACTGTACTTTATCATAAGTATTTTCTCTATTCTTTAATAACATGCCGCATAACAATAATAGAATTCATGGCCTCTACTCGTTAGTATTATAGAGCCATACTGTCCTAACATCTTGCAATTTCTTGCTCTTTATCTTTCATATTTCCTTTTTTTTTTTACTAACGTTTGCACATAACGTTTTAACTTGGAAATACGCACAGCTTATTATTTAATCATTTAGTTGCTATTACATTGTGGGGGGCAATATAAACCATACCTTGACTGTATCGGCGTGGTCATACTGCTTTATGGTAGTCTACTGTCTAGTCTCTTTTGTGACATGTTGCATCCTGAGATAATATGGCTTCACTTGATTGTGATTGTGGCCGTATTGTTTCAGTATAATTATTAGTACATAAGTACTGAATATAGTCGGGACAATGTGAGATCTTTTTGACTGTAGTGTGGCCATGTTGCTATAGTTCATATGATTTGTAATTTATTAATAAAATCCGAGGTGACGTAACAAGCGCTCCTTGATTGTAGATGTGACTGTACTGTTATGGTACTAATTTAATAGCTTCTTTAGCTTTCCTTTCGAATTAACGTCCTTAATATCGTTAGTCATTATGGATTTTAGATCTTGGGGATAGACTCTACCTAATAGTAGTTGTGTAACCATACTACTCTCTTATGTTTTTTAATCTCATCCTTTTTCTTGAAGCATTACGAACTCTGGGATATAGCATTCTAAATTTCCTATTCTACTCGATTTTTCTCCGCTCTTGACATTTCTGTTGCTGGTGTCACCAATAACAGTATTTATTCTTTCTTCAACCTTCCCTTTCAATGATGATTTCAATATCAATAACTGCTTCTTTAATATAATAGTTTATTTTCTGCTACTTCCACTCATTATAAGAACTGTTTATATTATAGTACAATAACTACGATTTCCTTCCTCACCTACCTGTTATTTATAAATCATCCTTAGTTGCGCCTCCTCCCAAAAAAAACAACAAAAAAACCATACTGAAGCGAAACTGTACCAGCCTGCATTTTCTTTGCGTTATTATAGTCCGAATTTGCTTGTAACATTTTATACTTTCATCTCTGCCCACTGTCATACTGAAGTCCCCGAGTGCTATATTTTTTTCGTGACCTTTGGTGAGTGTCAAAGCTATTTGAAGCTCGTTCTAGAGAATATCAATTTCTTTTTACTTTTTTGTGCTACTAGCGCATAAACCTATAGTGTAATAATTTTCACCAGTCTCACACTATTACTATTATTATTATTATTATTAAACATTTGACACAGTAAAATACGAACTTTTTATTCTCTAAAGGCAATGCCTTGTCGCTGCATTTATTGTATTCTGTTGATAGCCATTTTCCGAAATTCTTGATATTTACTTATATTCAAGCGGTCATATACGCTTTTCATTATATAGATGTTCTTGGTCTTCCTCTTGGTCTTTTGTCTGTAACTTTGCCCTCTACTACAGTTTTTATAAAGTTATTAATCCTTATCACATGGCTCAACAGTATTATTTTCCGGCTTTCGATAAAGCTTCTTCTTTCTTTTATTCCTCCTAGGATTTCATTGTTTGTTCTCATTTCTGTTCAAGACGTTTTCGTCATTCTGCGCCAGTTCCATATTTCTATTGAATTCAGTTCATTTATTTCTTGCGCTGTTAGGCACCAATTTTCACAACCATAACTGAGCACACTCCAAACGTACGTTTTTGCAAATTTTTTTCGAACGTCTCTATATTAATGTTCTTATTTGTTAATATTGACTTTTTGTTATTAAATGCGAATTTGACCTGTCCTATTCGTCTTTTCTTTATAGTGCCATACTTAATTCCTGAGCGTCGGCGACTACCTATTCGTACATCTCAGCTGTACAGATATCGGTAGTGTACTAGGCAATTATTATATGCAACGCAGGTGGTGTACACGCGCAAGACTACATTCAGAACTGATTAGTAATCGTTTGATTTATCGATATACAAGTGCAGTCCTATTTATGTCTGCTGTGTACTGACCTAGCGTGCATATGATGTTGTACGTGGTGGTTTGCCATTGCCTTCCACGTGATTATTAACGAATATTTAATTTAATTTTAATTCTCTGTAATAAGTTATGTCGTCGGGATAGCCTAATGCTTGAGCGCTTGACTTCCGTTACGGAGGTCACGGGTTCGATCCCAGGCAACGACAGAACTTATTACAAGAATTAAATTAAAAAATACTCTATTAATAATCACGTGGAAGGCAATGGCAAACCGCCACGTACAACATGATATGCTCGCTAGTTTAGTAGACACAGCAGACACACGAGGGATTGCACTTGTAGCGTGATAACAAGCGACTGCAATCAGTTCCGAGTGTAGTCTTGCACGTGTATACTCGCGTTGCGTATAGCAATTTGCCATGAGCGCTGCCTATTCTTTACAACTAGAATGTACAAATAGGTAGTCACGACGCTCGGAAGCTAACGATATAACTGGAAAGAGATTCGTCTTTTAACATCCGTTAGGCTTCTATTATCCTCTGTTATTACGCTTCCTTATCGGAGAATACAGGTTTTCGAAGGTTTATATTGAAATTGAACAAAACCTTAACTAACGTAAAATACGTCACAAAAATTAGTAATGCATATAATAACAAAGTTGTCCAAGATTTTGGAATACCTACTGTAGGGAACTCCATTTTAGGTAATTTTCTACTTTTGATTTATGTTAATGAATTTTGTTCTAGGCAAATTATTAGTAAATGCCGATAACACAATATTACTAGTTAATTATTTAATAATTGACTGGTTAAATTGTAATAGACAAATTTTAAATTTATTAAAGACTAAGTAATATAGCTTTTATAATATTATAAATCTCAAATTTGTTAATAATCACGAAATTGACAGAGTTTCTGAAATTAAATATTTAGGTATAAAGTTCGTTAATAAATTAAGTCGGAATTTGTACTTCTGATAAACTAAATTTCTTATTTTATTACTCCATTTTTCGCCTTACTCCCTTACTTAACCTTTACTTGACTTCATAGTAGCCAGTTGTTTCGTACAGAATTATTTTTTGGGGGGCTGCTGCCAAATGCCATTTAAACCCTTTAAAAATTTTAGATGCATTACTGAAAATTATCAATAAAATGCTCCACTTGCTCCGTTCATGAAATTAAATGATACATATTATTCACGATTACTCATGTGTATCGGTATTTATACCTATAGCGAAAAATTTAATACTACTTTTAAGGATTGATCAACGAAAACTTTTGCAAGTTATTACGCTAATGTTCCTAGATATTACAAATTCCATACAGGAATACAAATACAAGTACTCCGAAGCTGTGTAGTTCTCGTCATTGAGCATGAAATATTTATTAAATTATTCCAAATAAGCGTGTAAAATATTATCCCCTCATACTTGACGACCAATTACATTAAAAATAACAAAATTAATTGCTCAACTGGCTTATATATGTTTAAAAATATATGTAAGCGTATGCGTATTTCTGTAGTGTTCACGTGCTTTTTTGTTGTACATGTATATGGATTGTGCGTAGGTGATTACATCTCTTATATGTAAAATTCTGGTTCGTATCTATGTGTTTTGCATATGTGATCGCGTATACCGTCGAGATTATTAGACGTTATAATTTAAAACTAAGAAATTTATCCAAAAAATGTTGTTTCCTTTAAGTTGCATTGTACCGCTCAAGCTAATTTTGCGCAAATGTAAAATTTTACGTAAATATATTGATTTCATTTCATTTACTTGGACTACTGTTTTATCATTAAATGATATATAGTTTACTGAATTTTTTTTTTTTTTTTTTTTTTTTTTGATTTAGGCCATTTAGTCAGTTTTTTCTTTTACTTAACCCTTTATAGGGTATTTTATAAAACTAGCTTATTTATTATTTCTGTATTTCTATCTTGTGGTACTTTATAAATTTATACACTAATGCAGCTAAATTCGACATTGGATCACTACCTGTGTTACTGAAACTGGAAAGGTATGCAGCTCTGATAGGATTTCTGTTCTAAGTCCTTACCCTGTTCGTAAACTTTACATTGCTAAATAAAATGATCTATTGTAGCCTCTGTTCTACAACTACTGCATGCACTTTCACTGACAATGTTAATTTCCGCCAAATGGACCGAGGTTTTGTTGTGTTCTGTTCTCAATCTCGTTATCGTTACTATAAACCAAACTTATTCGCTCCTTTAATCCAAGGGACCCTATTTCTTAACTCTTTTGGTTACAACAATTCCGACTCCATCGTTATGCTTCTGGCTACTACTTAATAAATACTAGGGTGGTTCAAATATAAACCGGAATTTCGTCATAAAAATTTTTATTTTATACTTACAGTGCTCATATTTTTTACAATTTTTCGAGGTAACCCCCCTCGCACGCTACGCACTTTTTCCACCTCTCCGGCAATTTTTTTATTCCTTTTTCGTAAAAATCTCGCGGCTTGTCACATAGCCATTTGCGCACGAACGATTCCAATTCAATGTAACCATACATATGTTATATTTCTATTTACACAATCCTAAACTCACGTTCCTAGCTTTTACTATTCAGTCGCGTTGCAGTGTGCCTATTACACTTCGGTCACCACGTAATCAGTTTTTTGATTCATTCTTTTTCAGCACTTACGTCTTTGCTTGTTCGAAATATGTCGTAAGCAAGTATAAACTTGATGGCCAAATGGTTTCACGCCGGGCCAGAAAAACAAAAAAAAAATGTATAAAATTGTTGCATTTTCAGCAAGCCTTCACTGATTGAATGGTTCGATATAATCTTTGGTTTTCATTGTAATCCAGTTCACCTATTTTTTTTTACAAGAATTTGATAGTGTCCAGATGGTTGCTGCTAAGCCAAAAAAAAATAATTTTTCGGGTCTACATAAAACAGATTAACAGAGAGAAAATCAGAATTTTTTTTCCGGCCTCGTATAAAATCTTAAATGAAAAATCATTTTTTTACAAAGTCATCGGAAATCAAAAAGGATCAACATTTAAAGCCCTACTAACCCTGGGACGGGTCGGTGAGAACAAAAACATAAGCGCCGAAGTTTGCGCAATATTAATTTCGATTTTTTTCATTTTGTTTTATTTCTTTTAACAGAATTATTTTTCTACGGCAAAATTTTCACCACTAATAGAGAAATAAAAAACCAACCTCTCCTCGTTGCTATCAAATAAAATATGTGTTGCACTTTTGCATAACGCGCGTAAAATGGAGACTTCGCTAAAACACACTGTGATGTTAACAAATTACCTTATCGGAAGAAACGAGATTGTGCTCATCGATAAATTGGGAGAGAGGGGAGCGAGAGGGAGAAAGAAATAATTAAAATTTCGAATTTATTTCGAAAATTTGTTTACCGCGGAACAGAACAGGAATATAATTACACTCTGTAATAATACATTCACCGCGTGATAGATTGTCGCGATAGCCGCGATACTTATTTCTGCTACAAATTATCGTCTACCTTTTCGTTATAGAAAGCGCTAATTAGTCGTAACTGCGAAATGTATTACGTGTACGTATGCGTATTATCACGATGTCCGAACGTGCGAAATATTCCGCTCATTAGCTTCGTGCTTACTGTCTCGTCCGGTTCCAATCCAAATTTAATATCAAACGCTTTTACCTTCTGATCCGTCTACCGCCACTAATAGGTCATTCTTTCGATAGGCGTACCCAATTTTAAAACACCGGAAAAAAACAAGAAATCAGACATACCGTGTAAACAACAAAGAGTTTTAATTTATTTTTAGGTCCAGAATACAAATAAATAATACAAGAAAAAAGGAATAACCAACAAAACAACGCACTATTACAACTGCTAATTGTAACACGTTTTATAATGATATTAGCAATTAAAATACGAACGAACAATACGTCACAGTTTCTATTGCCTGTTGCTTTAATCGGAAAAAGTTCACCATCGATCCATCCCTTTTTTTTTTTATTTTTAACCCCCCTTTGGGCATGTCAACAAAGGATCTTCGCCCAGAAACGACACAAGGGAGAAGGATCAGTTAGATGTATAGTCGGTGTCAAATATTGATAAAATAAAAGAGCTGAGGATGGGAACAACAGAGATCGACGGAAACGATAAGATATATGAAGCGCAATAAAGATTAGGAAGTTTAATAACAGATCGGAGTACAAAGAAGTAGATTACATTAACGAAGGATGGACATTCAAAGAAGATATGGTCGGGATCACAAACAGCTTCGTCGTTAGGATGGAGAGGATAATTAAGGGGATAAAGCGAGATGATAACGTGAAGAAGAAAGAAGAGTATGATTCACACGCAAACAGATACGATCCATCTATTGTAAGTATGGTTTACACGCAAATAACTTGAAATTTATATTTTGGTCTCTCTAGAAGCTTCTACGGTAGTACGATAGATTGTAAATATATCGCTCGGACGAGCAACTCTAGCATTCCGCATATGTGTAACGTTAGTGATGCTCTCGGGCCATCGGTTCACGTTGTTCGGACTAAACACTTGCAAATTTGGAAAAGAGGTGTAACATTAATGTGAATACAAAAATGCGACCAATCAATGTCCCGCGATGTTTCCGATCTTGTATTCATCTGAGTTCTGGACAGTGAAACAAAGTAATATGAAAAGTATCACCACCCACCGGTGACCAAAACCGATGGTCGACGGCAACCGTAGAGTTATCTTTCCTGATAGAAAGTTTCGACAAAGTAGCTGAGAGCTGTCACAGGTGACACTGCAACACTGGTCTATGGCCCTGTTTGTTGTGGCTGAACTAGTGCAATTGACTAAAACTTTTTAATTCGCTTTTCACAATTTACGCTTAAAATTTTTAGCACCTATAGAAAAACTCCCTAAACTTCTCCTAAACGTGCAGTCTCGCAAGGACCTTCACAGGATCTTCATTAAGTCCCGTATCGTTCAATATACTTGTGCTTTCATTTCCGTCGTCCCATTAAACTGCAAAAGCTGTTTATTATCGAAGAGAAATGCCTATAAACAGTGTTCATATACTGACCATATAATTCAGCTTAAATTCAAATTAGACCACTTAAACGAACTCTTTGCGCTGTTATTAGTAGTATTCCTATCAAGGCCGTGTCCACGGAGGCGGGATGGGGTTAAACCCCTCTCATTAGAACTGAAATAGTTCGAAAATCTGAAAAAAATCAAAAATTTAAAATAAATATTGATGATTTTTTAGGGTGTTCTTACCTTTTAAAAAAACAAAAAGAAAAAATGTGCTCCATATTTTTAGGTACTTCATTAATATTTTATGCAAAAAATGTTTTATTACGAGTATAATTAATAACATAAAATATATAATTTTCATTAATGTTTATACGGTAATTCATTTATGTAAATTATTAATATATATATATATCAAAATGATGAAAATTATTAATAGTACGAATATTAGTGAAAAATGTATTGTTATTTATAAAATAAATATGTAAAGAAAATTTTTAAAACGACCCCTTTCCAAAATTCTGGGCACGGGCCTGATTCCTATCTCGGTCTCTACTTTGATATTCCAGGCATGCTCACATAAAATACAACTGTATATCTACAATTACCGTTTTAAACACTTTAAAAATTTTTGATTGTTTTGTTTTATAAACTCCTTATCCTTTATGAAACGGAGCACTATTCCATATTTTATGGAATGCATCCAGATCAGCTTTACAACAACTTTATAAACTGCACAGTTCCGTTAACGTCCATTAATTGCGTGAGCTGTTTTTCTTTTAATTTAGACCCCCCCCCCCACCCCTGTTAGTGAGATTTAGATTTTGTGGAATCCCCTCACCCTCGTGTGATTTTTACGCTATAGTTATTAAAAGACTAAATTTATTTTAATAAAGGAGAAAAATAATACATATAACGTTTAGGTGTACTATAACGAATTTATTTAAATTTAGCAAAATTAAAAGTGAAAACAGATGACATCAGCTTTTGTAACTTTTCACTCACTCCATGAACATTCACATACTATACCAGTTTTTTTTTTCTTTTAAAAACTCCGAACGTTTTCTTTTTTTTACTTTTCTTTATTCCCGAAAAGCCAACATTCATCCTTTACACATTCGCAGATCCTTTCTTGGGGATCGTTTCCTTTAAGTCTTCTAAATTAGTTTCTGCTTATTCCTACATCCTGGCCAATTGGCGGTTTTTTCCCCTGAAGATTCCTATTCTTTCTCGTGTCTCTCGACGCCTTGCTTCTTATTCTTCATTTATATCTACACATATCATAAACTCCCGTTCTTTACATTCAGCTTTATAGATTTTTTATATCCTCCTAATTTGTTTTTCCTTCCTTCTCATACTAAATACTCACCTTCTATCGCTTTAAGCGAGTATAACGGAGCTTTGAGGTCTCTGTTTCCTTCTTCGTCTGTCCTCTTTACGGATGGTTCCAAAACCGATGAGCGGGTCGGAGCTTCCTTTCTTATTTCTTCTCTTCCACACTACGAACTTTATAAACTTCCTTCCTTCTGTTCCATTTTCACTGCAGAATCGTATGCAATACTCCGTGCAGTTCTGTTCATTGCACTTTCCTCCTATAATAATAAATACCTTATTTGTTCTAACTCCATGAGCGTCTTGCAGGCTATATCCTCTCCTTTTTCATCCTCTTCATGCGACTACATTATCCTTTCCATTCGTTCCTTAATTGCAAATCTCTTCTTCAAATCGATCTTCTTTGGATTCGCAGTCGTAGCGGCATCGCAGGCAACAACCTAGTTGACTCGTTTGCTCGCTCTGCTTCCTATAGCGGCAAATTTGTCAATAAATTTCCTGCCAATAATATCCTCTTTCCATCCAAACAAGCACACCTCAAATCATGGTCGGATATATCTACGTTACCTCCTTTTCTAATCCTCATTCCTTTTACAAACTTTTGTAACCTCTTCCTTCATCACGTTCCTGGTTTGCTGATTTCCCTGGTTTCAGTCGTTCCGTTATTTCCTCCATAACACGTCTTCGTCTCAACCATAATTGTCTTCCTTCGTCTCTCTTTCGTTTTTCTATTGTTTCTTCCCCATACTGTAATTTTTATCCCTCGGATCATGACTGTGTTTGTGATGCAAATCATATCCTTTTTGAATGCTCTCTTCTTGTACAGCAGCGTTCCCTCCTCTACACTAAGCTTCTCCACCTAAAACTACCTACTCCTTTTTGTGCTTCCTACATACTTTCCTTTCCTTCACCAGATGTTGTTCCAATCTTAGCGGAGTTCATTTCCTCTATTTCTTTATATATCAAAATTTAATCCTGTTTTCGTAATTTTTTGATAATGGGTCATTGCCCTTGGTTGGCGTCCCCCCCCCCCCCCAAAAAAAAGTTTAAAAAAAAGTAAAAGAAAAATTTAGTAATTTTTTTTTATTATCTGTATAACAATGTGTATTGTTTAAAAGTTGACGTGACATTTTAAATTTCCAAAAATTATCATTAAAAAAGCATACCAATGATCTGACAAATGAATATTCCATTCTCCTTGCGTATAAATATTTAATTTAAATGACTTTCAATCTTATTCTTTTACATCAAGACATATCATAATCACCGATTTTCACCGATAATGGCTTGAAAGATTTCTAAAGTTCCTATTAATAATTAGCGATACATTTATATCTCAAAACGGTCGGTGTGCTGCTTTTTATTCTTCAGTCCATGAGTCTCATTTCTTTCCCTTGCCTTCGCAAATTTTTAGATTTCACGGCTCAGTGTTTTACAACAGTCCAGACGTGAAAATGTTTTCCATAATTACTGCGATACTCCTCCTTCTATTCTTATAATTTTAAAAGTTGCCTTAATTCCCTAATTTTTTTTTTTATACTCCCCTTCGCAACGCTAAGAATCCTTTATATGTCTTCGAGACCGAAATTTTAATATTTCATTCTTGTAAGTTCGCGGCCATTTTGCTACATCTCTGGTAGCTAAATTGCGGACCAAAAAGCTAAACACGATCGGATTTCTTAAATTTCAGTCCTGTACTTATTTAAAACGACACATGTTTCCCCTTGATTTAACACCATTATAGAACATATAATCGAAGAGATGAAATTCTATTTCTTTTCACCTCTCTCTTCTATCCTATTCTTGGCTCACTTGTTTTCCTGATTTTCTTCTAATACTATTAATAAATATTCGCGGAACATTACTTTTTTTTTCTATTGATCCGTAAATATTCTCCGTTATTAATGTTTTTGGATTTTCATTTTAGAACAAATTTCTTTATCTACGGTTTTCCACGACATTACTAGCAACATGTTGTTTCGAGACAACAATGAACTCGGAAATAACGTACTTCAAATTGGAAAATAATTGCAGCCAGTAGCAGCAAATAATTATCCAAGTGTCTCGATACTAAAATGCCATAATAAGTAATTAAGAGGATACCTCGAAACATCACGCCACAGATAATTAAGGGACTCCAAAGTCATTTCATTAGTCGCTTCGGGTTAATTATTTCGAAAATAGATTAGCTCTCGCGGCAATAGTCGAATGCTATACAAGTACCCATTCTACTACAAGCTGCGTCATGGGGTATTTACAACAGTTAGTCATTCTACAGAACATTAAAGTTGAAAAACTCGAAATAACCATACACGTTTAAAATAAACCTGGAAAATTGTGAATTCGCGCGTTTTCTAAAGTATTATAAACATAAAAATTAGTACGATAAATCGACGGACAACGGCTACAGAATGAATGAAAACTTAATAACAATACGATGACGGTGTATTGTCTGAACGGAGCGAGTTATATCAGCGAGGTAGGGTAAAGGGACAAAAGCAGACGGAAAACGTAAGAAAGAGAGAGAAACAAGAGTTTAGAAGTCGGCGAGCAAACGTGATGGAAGCAAAAAAATAATAATTGTGCGGCTGGGTACCCGGTGCAGGTCAAGTATCAGAAATAGTATGGCCATTCGTCGTTTCATTTAACATAAGCGCTGTGGAAATAATTACGCTATTATGAATAGCAAATTTCGAGATTAATACTTGAATACATTAAAGAATATTTTATCATCCTGTTTGTTAGTAACTATAGTATAAAAAATAAATGCTAAAATAACAAACTAATACGTAAGTAACAAAATTAATATAAGAATATCAAACTTGTTATCTTAGGAACGTTTTCGGGCATAACCCATCTTCAGCTAAAATATAATCGAACTAAATTAAAAACATAGTGTAACAGTGAACACAATTTAAAACTTCACTTTGAAGCTAAAATAAAATTAAATTAAAAATAAATTAAAATGAAAATAACATGAAATATAGCACACATGTGAATTGAACTACAGTCTAACACATATTGAAACTAAAAATTAAATCACAAGTTTAATAACGGTAATTAATGTGAAATAAAAACAAGAAATAAAATTGAAATAAAAAATTGAAATAAAAAATGAATGATAAACATATTTGGAGATTAGATAAGAAATAAATAATAGAACCTGTCTAAGAAGGGCTAGTTTAAATTTTTTTATTAAAGTATTATATTAAAGAGTGGGTTTTGATTGTGTGGAGTTTGGTCATTTAATATATTGTTTTTGTGTTTATTTATGTAATAGTTTTCAGCTATGTTCATTAGGTTTCCTTTATTGTATGTGGCTAATATTGTAACTGTTTTTTCTAGTGAATCAGGTGTATGTTTATTTTTTATTAAGTGTTCTGCATATGTGGATTTTTCCGTTTCGTTATTTGTAAATGATTTAATGTGTTCTAGGTATCTATATTTTATTTTCCTACCAGTTTGACCGATGTATGCCTTTTCACAATTATTACAGTTTATTTTGTATATACCACTATTTTCAAATATATTATTATTTTCTTTATTCATAGTAATTATTTTGTTTTTTAGGGTATTGTTTGTTTTATAAGCTATTTGTAATCCTAGTTTTTTAAATATATTACTTAATTTGTATATATTTTTTATTTATGAAAGTGAATGTTATAAATTTGTTTTTGTCTTTGTTAATATCGTTATTTTTTGGTTTATATTTTAATTTTAATTTTATTTTTTGTATTAATTTTTCTATTATGTGTTCAGTGTAACCATTATTTATTGCAATTGTTTTTAATATTTTTATTTCATTTTGTTTTTTGTTTTGATTCATGGGGGTGTTTAGTAATCTATTTATGGCGTGTATGAAGTATGCGTGTTTATGTTGATTTGGATGGTTTGATGTTTTGTTTATTATAGTGTCGGTTGTTGTTTGTTTTCTGTGTATATTGTATTGTAATTTATTAGTAGTTTTATTTATTATGATGTCTAAGAAGTTAATTTTATTGTTTATCTCTTTTTCCATAGTGTATTGTATGTTTTTATGTATTTTATTTAAATCATTTAAAATGTTATTTTCAGTGTTATTGTTGTTTTCATCAAAAATAACTAAAGTATCATCTACATATCTGATATATGTTTTTATATTATATTTTTTAATTAAATTTTCAATATATCTTTCTTCGAGATGTTGTAGAAATATTTCACTTAAAATACTTGATAAGGGGGATCCCATACCTAAACCACTATTTTGGGTATATGTAATATTATTGAATTTGAAATAATTTTGTTCAATGAGTATTTTTATTAAATTGATTAATTGGTTATTATATAGTATATTATTATTTGAAACATTTATTGATTTTTTGATTATTTCTATTGTCTCATTAATTGGTATGTTAGTGTATAAATTGGTTATATCGTAAGAGATTATTTTAGTTTTATTGTTTATAGGTATGTTTTGTAATTTATCAAAGACATTTTGTCTATTTCTGATTGTATATTTATCATTTAAAGATATATTTTGTTTTAATATATTGGATATGTATTTGGCTAATTTATATCCAGGGGCAGTTGTGTAATTTACTAAAGGTCTAATTGGTATATTTGGTTTATGTATTTTTAATAGTGGGTTGAGAGTTGGTGCTTTGGGGTTCATATTTATAAAGAATTTGGCGATATTGTTATTTATTAGTAAATTTGATTCTTTTATTATTTTTCTTATTTTAGCCTGATATTTGTTTGTGGGATCGATTTTTGTCGTATTTATGTTATTTTCTTTTATAAAATTATCAGTTTTTTGAATAAGTTCATTTTTATTTATTATAATTATACTATTTCCTTTATCAGCTTTAGCGGTAACAGCATTTTCTTGGTTTAATTTATTATTTATATTTTTGATGGTTTTTTGTATTTTTAAATGGTCTGTGTTTGTTTTGTTTTTCTTTATAATGTTTAAAATTGCGTGTGTTGCTTCGGCTCTTGTAATAGTTTGTTCATTTGTTGGTAATTTTTGTATTGCATTTTCAGTTTCTATTATTAAATTTTCATATTGTTTTTTATGTGATGTGTTTAAATTATATTTATAACCTAAATTTAAAACGTTGACTTCATCATTTGTAAATTTTATGGTAGTTAAGTTTACAGTTCTTGGATAAAAATCAAATTTATTATTAATTGTAGGTTTAGGTATTTGTTGTTTTGCTAAAGTATTTAATTTTTTATTTATTATTTGTTGTTTTTGGTATATAATGGGTTTAATTTTGTCATTAATTTTTTCAAAATATAAATTTAGAATTTCATAGTTTATATTATTAACTAATTGTAAATGTATTTTTAAGAGTTGTATATTGATTTTATTCTTTTTGTTATATAGGTAATTTATTTCATTTTTGATCCAAAATATTTCAGCTTGTTTTTTGGTTTTTATTGCTACCGGAGATTTGTTTTTTATTTTTATTGTTGCATATTTTGGTATTATATTCATTTGTAGGCATTTTTTATTGAAGTAGATGTTATTAATAGTTTTTTTCAATTTTAATGTTAAGTAATAATATTTTTGGATATGTATTGCTATATCAGCAGAATTCATTAAAGAATATTTTATCATCCTGTTTGTTAGTAACTATAGTATAAAAAATAAATGCTAAAATAACAAACTAATACGTAAGTAACAAAATTAATATAAGAATATCAAACTTGTTATCTTAGGAACGTTTTCGGGCATAACCCATCTTCAGCTAAAATATAATCGAACTAAATTAAAAACATAGTGTAACAGTGAACACAATTTAAAACTTCACTTTGAAGCTAAAATAAAATTAAATTAAAAATAAATTAAAATGAAAATAACATGAAATATAGCACACATGTGAATTGAACTACAGTCTAACACATATTGAAACTAAAAATTAAATCACAAGTTTAATAACGGTAATTAATGTGAAATAAAAACAAGAAATAAAATTGAAATAAAAAATTGAAATAAAAAATGAATGATAAACATATTTGGAGATTAGATAAGAAATAAATAATAGAACCTGTCTAAGAAGGGCTAGTTTAAATTTTTTTATTAAAGTATTATATTAAAGAGTGGGTTTTGATTGTGTGGAGTTTGGTCATTTAATATATTGTTTTTGTGTTTATTTATGTAATAGTTTTCAGCTATGTTCATTAGGTTTCCTTTATTGTATGTGGCTAATATTGTAACTGTTTTTTCTAGTGAATCAGGTGTATGTTTATTTTTTATTAAGTGTTCTGCATATGTGGATTTTTCCGTTTCGTTATTTGTAAATGATTTAATGTGTTCTAGGTATCTATATTTTATTTTCCTACCAGTTTGACCGATGTATGCCTTTTCACAATTATTACAGTTTATTTTGTATATACCACTATTTTCAAATATATTATTATTTTCTTTATTCATAGTAATTATTTTGTTTTTTAGGGTATTGTATGTTTTATAAGCTATTTGTAATCCTAGTTTTTTAAATATATTACTTAATTTGTATATATTTTTTATTTATGAAAGTGAATGTTATAAATTTGTTTTTGTCTTTGTTAATATCGTTATTTTTTGGTTTATATTTTAATTTTAATTTTATTTTTTGTATTAATTTTTCTATTATGTGTTCAGTGTAACCATTATTTATTGCAATTGTTTTTAATATTTTTATTTCATTTTGTTTTTTGTTTTGATTCATGGGGGTGTTTAGTAATCTATTTATGGCGTGTATGAAGTATGCGTGTTTATGTTGATTTGGATGGTTTGATGTTTTGTTTATTATAGTGTCGGTTGTTGTTTGTTTTCTGTGTATATTGTATTGTAATTTATTAGTAGTTTTATTTATTATGATGTCTAAGAAGTTAATTTTATTGTTTATCTCTTTTTCCATAGTGTATTGTATGTTTTTATGTATTTTATTTAAATCATTTAAAATGTTATTTTCAGTGTTATTGTTGTTTTCATCAAAAATAACTAAAGTATCATCTACATATCTGATATATGTTTTTATATTATATTTTTTAATTAAATTTTCAATATATCTTTCTTCGAGATGTTGTAGAAATATTTCACTTAAAATACTTGATAAGGGGGATCCCATACCTAAACCACTATTTTGGGTATATGTAATATTATTGAATTTGAAATAATTTTGTTCAATGAGTATTTTTATTAAATTGATTAATTGGTTATTATATATATTATTATTTGAAACATTTATTGATTTTTTGATTATTTCTATTGTCTCATTAATTGGTATGTTAGTGTATAAATTGGTTATATCGTAAGAGATTATTTTAGTTTTATTGTTTATAGGTATGTTTTGTAATTTATCAAAGACATTTTGTCTATTTCTGATTGTATATTTATCATTTAAAGATATATTTTGTTTTAATATATTGGATATGTATTTGGCTAATTTATATCCAGGGGCAGTTGTGTAATTTACTAAAGGTCTAATTGGTATATTTGGTTTATGTATTTTTAATAGTGGGTTGAGAGTTGGTGCTTTGGGGTTCATATTTATAAAGAATTTGGCGATATTGTTATTTATTAGTAAATTTGATTCTTTTATTATTTTTCTTATTTTAGCCTGATATTTGTTTGTGGGATCGATTTTTGTCGTATTTATGTTATTTTCTTTTATAAAATTATCAGTTTTTTGAATAAGTTCATTTTTATTTATTATAATTATACTATTTCCTTTATCAGCTTTAGTGGTAACAGCATTTTCTTGGTTTAATTTATTATTTATATTTTTGATGGTTTTTTGTATTTTTAAATGGTCTGTGTTTGTTTTGTTTTTCTTTATAATGTTTAAAATTGCGTGTGTTGCTTCGGCTCTTGTAATAGTTTGTTCATTTGTTGGTAATTTTTGTATTGCATTTTCAGTTTCTATTATTAAATTTTCATATTGTTTTTTATGTGATGTGTTTAAATTATATTTATAACCTAAATTTAAAACGTTGACTTCATCATTTGTAAATTTTATGGTAGTTAAGTTTACAGTTCTTGGATAAAAATCAAATTTATTATTAATTGTAGGTTTAGGTATTTGTTGTTTTGCTAAAGTATTTAATTTTTTATTTATTATTTGTTGTTTTTGGTATATAATGGGTTTAATTTTGTCATTAATTTTTTCAAAATATAAATTTAGAATTTCATAGTTTATATTATTAACTAATTGTAAATGTATTTTTAAGAGTTGTATATTGATTTTATTCTTTTTGTTATATAGGTAATTTATTTCATTTTTGATCCAAAATATTTCAGCTTGTTTTTTGGTTTTTATTGCTACCGGAGATTTGTTTTTTATTTTTATTGTTGCATATTTTGGTATTATATTCATTTGTAGGCATTTTTTATTGAAGTAGATGTTATTAATAGTTTTTTTCAATTTTAATGTTAAGTAATAATATTTTTGGATATGTATTGCTATATCAGCAGAATTCATTAAAGAATATTTTATCATCCTGTTTGTTAGTAACTATAGTATAAAAAATAAATGCTAAAATAACAAACTAATACGTAAGTAACAAAATTAATATAAGAATATCAAACTTGTTATCTTAGGAACGTTTTCGGGCATAACCCATCTTCAGCTAAAATATAATCGAACTAAATTAAAAACATAGTGTAACAGTGAACACAATTTAAAACTTCACTTTGAAGCTAAAATAAAATTAAATTAAAAATAAATTAAAATGAAAATAACATGAAATATAGCACACATGTGAATTGAACTACAGTCTAACACATATTGAAACTAAAAATTAAATCACAAGTTTAATAACGGTAATTAATGTGAAATAAAAACAAGAAATAAAATTGAAATAAAAAATTGAAATAAAAAATGAATGATAAACATATTTGGAGATTAGATAAGAAATAAATAATAGAACCTGTCTAAGAAGGGCTAGTTTAAATTTTTTTATTAAAGTATTATATTAAAGAGTGGGTTTTGATTGTGTGGAGTTTGGTCATTTAATATATTGTTTTTGTGTTTATTTATGTAATAGTTTTCAGCTATGTTCATTAGGTTTCCTTTATTGTATGTGGCTAATATTGTAACTGTTTTTTCTAGTGAATCAGGTGTATGTTTATTTTTTATTAAGTGTTCTGCATATGTGGATTTTTCCGTTTCGTTATTTGTAAATGATTTAATGTGTTCTAGGTATCTATATTTTATTTTCCTACCAGTTTGACCGATGTATGCCTTTTCACAATTATTACAGTTTATTTTGTATATACCACTATTTTCAAATATATTATTATTTTCTTTATTCATAGTAATTATTTTGTTTTTTAGGGTATTGTTTGTTTTATAAGCTATTTGTAATCCTAGTTTTTTAAATATATTACTTAATTTGTATATATTTTTTATTTATGAAAGTGAATGTTATAAATTTGTTTTTGTCTTTGTTAATATCGTTATTTTTTGGTTTATATTTTAATTTTAATTTTATTTTTTGTATTAATTTTTCTATTATGTGTTCAGTGTAACCATTATTTATTGCAATTGTTTTTAATATTTTTATTTCATTTTGTTTTTTGTTTTGATTCATGGGGGTGTTTAGTAATCTATTTATGGCGTGTATGAAGTATGCGTGTTTATGTTGATTTGGATGGTTTGATGTTTTGTTTATTATAGTGTCGGTTGTTGTTTGTTTTCTGTGTATATTGTATTGTAATTTATTAGTAGTTTTATTTATTATGATGTCTAAGAAGTTAATTTTATTGTTTATCTCTTTTTCCATAGTGTATTGTATGTTTTTATGTATTTTATTTAAATCATTTAAAATGTTATTTTCAGTGTTATTGTTGTTTTCATCAAAAATAACTAAAGTATCATCTACATATCTGATATATGTTTTTATATTATATTTTTTAATTAAATTTTCAATATATCTTTCTTCGAGATGTTGTAGAAATATTTCACTTAAAATACTTGATAAGGGGGATCCCATACCTAAACCACTATTTTGGGTATATGTAATATTATTGAATTTGAAATAATTTTGTTCAATGAGTATTTTTATTAAATTGATTAATTGGTTATTATATAGTATATTATTATTTGAAACATTTATTGATTTTTTGATTATTTCTATTGTCTCATTAATTGGTATGTTAGTGTATAAATTGGTTATATCGTAAGAGATTATTTTAGTTTTATTGTTTATAGGTATGTTTTGTAATTTATCAAAGACATTTTGTCTATTTCTGATTGTATATTTATCATTTAAAGATATATTTTGTTTTAATATATTGGATATGTATTTGGCTAATTTATATCCAGGGGCAGTTGTGTAATTTACTAAAGGTCTAATTGGTATATTTGGTTTATGTATTTTTAATAGTGGGTTGAGAGTTGGTGCTTTGGGGTTCATATTTATAAAGAATTTGGCGATATTGTTATTTATTAGTAAATTTGATTCTTTTATTATTTTTCTTATTTTAGCCTGATATTTGTTTGTGGGATCGATTTTTGTCGTATTTATGTTATTTTCTTTTATAAAATTATCAGTTTTTTGAATAAGTTCATTTTTATTTATTATAATTATACTATTTCCTTTATCAGCTTTAGCGGTAACAGCATTTTCTTGGTTTAATTTATTATTTATATTTTTGATGGTTTTTTGTATTTTTAAATGGTCTGTGTTTGTTTTGTTTTTCTTTATAATGTTTAAAATTGCGTGTGTTGCTTCGGCTCTTGTAATAGTTTGTTCATTTGTTGGTAATTTTTGTATTGCATTTTCAGTTTCTATTATTAAATTTTCATATTGTTTTTTATGTGATGTGTTTAAATTATATTTATAACCTAAATTTAAAACGTTGACTTCATCATTTGTAAATTTTATGGTAGTTAAGTTTACAGTTCTTGGATAAAAATCAAATTTATTATTAATTGTAGGTTTAGGTATTTGTTGTTTTGCTAAAGTATTTAATTTTTTATTTATTATTTGTTGTTTTTGGTATATAATGGGTTTAATTTTGTCATTAATTTTTTCAAAATATAAATTTAGAATTTCATAGTTTATATTATTAACTAATTGTAAATGTATTTTTAAGAGTTGTATATTGATTTTATTCTTTTTGTTATATAGGTAATTTATTTCATTTTTGATCCAAAATATTTCAGCTTGTTTTTTGGTTTTTATTGCTACCGGAGATTTGTTTTTTATTTTTATTGTTGCATATTTTGGTATTATATTCATTTGTAGGCATTTTTTATTGAAGTAGATGTTATTAATAGTTTTTTTCAATTTTAATGTTAAGTAATAATATTTTTGGATATGTATTGCTATATCAGCAGAATTCATTAAAGAATATTTTATCATCCTGTTTGTTAGTAACTATAGTATAAAAAATAAATGCTAAAATAACAAACTAATACGTAAGTAACAAAATTAATATAAGAATATCAAACTTGTTATCTTAGGAACGTTTTCGGGCATAACCCATCTTCAGCTAAAATATAATCGAACTAAATTAAAAACATAGTGTAACAGTGAACACAATTTAAAACTTCACTTTGAAGCTAAAATAAAATTAAATTAAAAATAAATTAAAATGAAAATAACATGAAATATAGCACACATGTGAATTGAACTACAGTCTAACACATATTGAAACTAAAAATTAAATCACAAGTTTAATAACGGTAATTAATGTGAAATAAAAACAAGAAATAAAATTGAAATAAAAAATTGAAATAAAAAATGAATGATAAACATATTTGGAGATTAGATAAGAAATAAATAATAGAACCTGTCTAAGAAGGGCTAGTTTAAATTTTTTTATTAAAGTATTATATTAAAGAGTGGGTTTTGATTGTGTGGAGTTTGGTCATTTAATATATTGTTTTTGTGTTTATTTATGTAATAGTTTTCAGCTATGTTCATTAGGTTTCCTTTATTGTATGTGGCTAATATTGTAACTGTTTTTTCTAGTGAATCAGGTGTATGTTTATTTTTTATTAAGTGTTCTGCATATGTGGATTTTTCCGTTTCGTTATTTGTAAATGATTTAATGTGTTCTAGGTATCTATATTTTATTTTCCTACCAGTTTGACCGATGTATGCCTTTTCACAATTATTACAGTTTATTTTGTATATACCACTATTTTCAAATATATTATTATTTTCTTTATTCATAGTAATTATTTTGTTTTTTAGGGTATTGTTTGTTTTATAAGCTATTTGTAATCCTAGTTTTTTAAATATATTACTTAATTTGTATATATTTTTTATTTATGAAAGTGAATGTTATAAATTTGTTTTTGTCTTTGTTAATATCGTTATTTTTTGGTTTATATTTTAATTTTAATTTTATTTTTTGTATTAATTTTTCTATTATGTGTTCAGTGTAACCATTATTTATTGCAATTGTTTTTAATATTTTTATTTCATTTTGTTTTTTGTTTTGATTCATGGGGGTGTTTAGTAATCTATTTATGGCGTGTATGAAGTATGCGTGTTTATGTTGATTTGGATGGTTTGATGTTTTGTTTATTATAGTGTCGGTTGTTGTTTGTTTTCTGTGTATATTGTATTGTAATTTATTAGTAGTTTTATTTATTATGATGTCTAAGAAGTTAATTTTATTGTTTATCTCTTTTTCCATAGTGTATTGTATGTTTTTATGTATTTTATTTAAATCATTTAAAATGTTATTTTCAGTGTTATTGTTGTTTTCATCAAAAATAACTAAAGTATCATCTACATATCTGATATATGTTTTTATATTATATTTTTTAATTAAATTTTCAATATATCTTTCTTCGAGATGTTGTAGAAATATTTCACTTAAAATACTTGATAAGGGGGATCCCATACCTAAACCACTATTTTGGGTATATGTAATATTATTGAATTTGAAATAATTTTGTTCAATGAGTATTTTTATTAAATTGATTAATTGGTTATTATATAGTATATTATTATTTGAAACATTTATTGATTTTTTGATTATTTCTATTGTCTCATTAATTGGTATGTTAGTGTATAAATTGGTTATATCGTAAGAGATTATTTTAGTTTTATTGTTTATAGGTATGTTTTGTAATTTATCAAAGACATTTTGTCTATTTCTGATTGTATATTTATCATTTAAAGATATATTTTGTTTTAATATATTGGATATGTATTTGGCTAATTTATATCCAGGGGCAGTTGTGTAATTTACTAAAGGTCTAATTGGTATATTTGGTTTATGTATTTTTAATAGTGGGTTGAGAGTTGGTGCTTTGGGGTTCATATTTATAAAGAATTTGGCGATATTGTTATTTATTAGTAAATTTGATTCTTTTATTATTTTTCTTATTTTAGCCTGATATTTGTTTGTGGGATCGATTTTTGTCGTATTTATGTTATTTTCTTTTATAAAATTATCAGTTTTTTGAATAAGTTCATTTTTATTTATTATAATTATACTATTTCCTTTATCAGCTTTAGCGGTAACAGCATTTTCTTGGTTTAATTTATTATTTATATTTTTGATGGTTTTTTGTATTTTTAAATGGTCTGTGTTTGTTTTGTTTTTCTTTATAATGTTTAAAATTGCGTGTGTTGCTTCGGCTCTTGTAATAGTTTGTTCATTTGTTGGTAATTTTTGTATTGCATTTTCAGTTTCTATTATTAAATTTTCATATTGTTTTTTATGTGATGTGTTTAAATTATATTTATAACCTAAATTTAAAACGTTGACTTCATCATTTGTAAATTTTATGGTAGTTAAGTTTACAGTTCTTGGATAAAAATCAAATTTATTATTAATTGTAGGTTTAGGTATTTGTTGTTTTGCTAAAGTATTTAATTTTTTATTTATTATTTGTTGTTTTTGGTATATAATGGGTTTAATTTTGTCATTAATTTTTTCAAAATATAAATTTAGAATTTCATAGTTTATATTATTAACTAATTGTAAATGTATTTTTAAGAGTTGTATATTGATTTTATTCTTTTTGTTATATAGGTAATTTATTTCATTTTTGATCCAAAATATTTCAGCTTGTTTTTTGGTTTTTATTGCTACCGGAGATTTGTTTTTTATTTTTATTGTTGCATATTTTGGTATTATATTCATTTGTAGGCATTTTTTATTGAAGTAGATGTTATTAATAGTTTTTTTCAATTTTAATGTTAAGTAATAATATTTTTGGATATGTATTGCTATATCAGCAGAATTCATTAAAGAATATTTTATCATCCTGTTTGTTAGTAACTATAGTATAAAAAATAAATGCTAAAATAACAAACTAATACGTAAGTAACAAAATTAATATAAGAATATCAAACTTGTTATCTTAGGAACGTTTTCGGGCATAACCCATCTTCAGCTAAAATATAATCGAACTAAATTAAAAACATAGTGTAACAGTGAACACAATTTAAAACTTCACTTTGAAGCTAAAATAAAATTAAATTAAAAATAAATTAAAATGAAAATAACATGAAATATAGCACACATGTGAATTGAACTACAGTCTAACACATATTGAAACTAAAAATTAAATCACAAGTTTAATAACGGTAATTAATGTGAAATAAAAACAAGAAATAAAATTGAAATAAAAAATTGAAATAAAAAATGAATGATAAACATATTTGGAGATTAGATAAGAAATAAATAATAGAACCTGTCTAAGAAGGGCTAGTTTAAATTTTTTTATTAAAGTATTATATTAAAGAGTGGGTTTTGATTGTGTGGAGTTTGGTCATTTAATATATTGTTTTTGTGTTTATTTATGTAATAGTTTTCAGCTATGTTCATTAGGTTTCCTTTATTGTATGTGGCTAATATTGTAACTGTTTTTTCTAGTGAATCAGGTGTATGTTTATTTTTTATTAAGTGTTCTGCATATGTGGATTTTTCCGTTTCGTTATTTGTAAATGATTTAATGTGTTCTAGGTATCTATATTTTATTTTCCTACCAGTTTGACCGATGTATGCCTTTTCACAATTATTACAGTTTATTTTGTATATACCACTATTTTCAAATATATTATTATTTTCTTTATTCATAGTAATTATTTTGTTTTTTAGGGTATTGTTTGTTTTATAAGCTATTTGTAATCCTAGTTTTTTAAATATATTACTTAATTTGTATATATTTTTTATTTATGAAAGTGAATGTTATAAATTTGTTTTTGTCTTTGTTAATATCGTTATTTTTTGGTTTATATTTTAATTTTAATTTTATTTTTTGTATTAATTTTTCTATTATGTGTTCAGTGTAACCATTATTTATTGCAATTGTTTTTAATATTTTTATTTCATTTTGTTTTTTGTTTTGATTCATGGGGGTGTTTAGTAATCTATTTATGGCGTGTATGAAGTATGCGTGTTTATGTTGATTTGGATGGTTTGATGTTTTGTTTATTATAGTGTCGGTTGTTGTTTGTTTTCTGTGTATATTGTATTGTAATTTATTAGTAGTTTTATTTATTATGATGTCTAAGAAGTTAATTTTATTGTTTATCTCTTTTTCCATAGTGTATTGTATGTTTTTATGTATTTTATTTAAATCATTTAAAATGTTATTTTCAGTGTTATTGTTGTTTTCATCAAAAATAACTAAAGTATCATCTACATATCTGATATATGTTTTTATATTATATTTTTTAATTAAATTTTCAATATATCTTTCTTCGAGATGTTGTAGAAATATTTCACTTAAAATACTTGATAAGGGGGATCCCATACCTAAACCACTATTTTGGGTATATGTAATATTATTGAATTTGAAATAATTTTGTTCAATGAGTATTTTTATTAAATTGATTAATTGGTTATTATATATATTATTATTTGAAACATTTATTGATTTTTTGATTATTTCTATTGTCTCATTAATTGGTATGTTAGTGTATAAATTGGTTATATCGTAAGAGATTATTTTAGTTTTATTGTTTATAGGTATGTTTTGTAATTTATCAAAGACATTTTGTCTATTTCTGATTGTATATTTATCATTTAAAGATATATTTTGTTTTAATATATTGGATATGTATTTGGCTAATTTATATCCAGGGGCAGTTGTGTAATTTACTAAAGGTCTAATTGGTATATTTGGTTTATGTATTTTTAATAGTGGGTTGAGAGTTGGTGCTTTGGGGTTCATATTTATAAAGAATTTGGCGATATTGTTATTTATTAGTAAATTTGATTCTTTTATTATTTTTCTTATTTTAGCCTGATATTTGTTTGTGGGATCGATTTTTGTCGTATTTATGTTATTTTCTTTTATAAAATTATCAGTTTTTTGAATAAGTTCATTTTTATTTATTATAATTATACTATTTCCTTTATCAGCTTTAGCGGTAACAGCATTTTCTTGGTTTAATTTATTATTTATATTTTTGATGGTTTTTTGTATTTTTAAATGGTCTGTGTTTGTTTTGTTTTTCTTTATAATGTTTAAAATTGCGTGTGTTGCTTCGGCTCTTGTAATAGTTTGTTCATTTGTTGGTAATTTTTGTATTGCATTTTCAGTTTCTATTATTAAATTTTCATATTGTTTTTTATGTGATGTGTTTAAATTATATTTATAACCTAAATTTAAAACGTTGACTTCATCATTTGTAAATTTTATGGTAGTTAAGTTTACAGTTCTTGGATAAAAATCAAATTTATTATTAATTGTAGGTTTAGGTATTTGTTGTTTTGCTAAAGTATTTAATTTTTTATTTATTATTTGTTGTTTTTGGTATATAATGGGTTTAATTTTGTCATTAATTTTTTCAAAATATAAATTTAGAATTTCATAGTTTATATTATTAACTAATTGTAAATGTATTTTTAAGAGTTGTATATTGATTTTATTCTTTTTGTTATATAGGTAATTTATTTCATTTTTGATCCAAAATATTTCAGCTTGTTTTTTGGTTTTTATTGCTACCGGAGATTTGTTTTTTATTTTTATTGTTGCATATTTTGGTATTATATTCATTTGTAGGCATTTTTTATTGAAGTAGATGTTATTAATAGTTTTTTTCAATTTTAATGTTAAGTAATAATATTTTTGGATATGTATTGCTATATCAGCAGAATTCATTAAAGAATATTTTATCATCCTGTTTGTTAGTAACTATAGTATAAAAAATAAATGCTAAAATAACAAACTAATACGTAAGTAACAAAATTAATATAAGAATATCAAACTTGTTATCTTAGGAACGTTTTCGGGCATAACCCATCTTCAGCTAAAATATAATCGAACTAAATTAAAAACATAGTGTAACAGTGAACACAATTTAAAACTTCACTTTGAAGCTAAAATAAAATTAAATTAAAAATAAATTAAAATGAAAATAACATGAAATATAGCACACATGTGAATTGAACTACAGTCTAACACATATTGAAACTAAAAATTAAATCACAAGTTTAATAACGGTAATTAATGTGAAATAAAAACAAGAAATAAAATTGAAATAAAAAATTGAAATAAAAAATGAATGATAAACATATTTGGAGATTAGATAAGAAATAAATAATAGAACCTGTCTAAGAAGGGCTAGTTTAAATTTTTTTATTAAAGTATTATATTAAAGAGTGGGTTTTGATTGTGTGGAGTTTGGTCATTTAATATATTGTTTTTGTGTTTATTTATGTAATAGTTTTCAGCTATGTTCATTAGGTTTCCTTTATTGTATGTGGCTAATATTGTAACTGTTTTTTCTAGTGAATCAGGTGTATGTTTATTTTTTATTAAGTGTTCTGCATATGTGGATTTTTCCGTTTCGTTATTTGTAAATGATTTAATGTGTTCTAGGTATCTATATTTTATTTTCCTACCAGTTTGACCGATGTATGCCTTTTCACAATTATTACAGTTTATTTTGTATATACCACTATTTTCAAATATATTATTATTTTCTTTATTCATAGTAATTATTTTGTTTTTTAGGGTATTGTTTGTTTTATAAGCTATTTGTAATCCTAGTTTTTTAAATATATTACTTAATTTGTATATATTTTTTATTTATGAAAGTGAATGTTATAAATTTGTTTTTGTCTTTGTTAATATCGTTATTTTTTGGTTTATATTTTAATTTTAATTTTATTTTTTGTATTAATTTTTCTATTATGTGTTCAGTGTAACCATTATTTATTGCAATTGTTTTTAATATTTTTATTTCATTTTGTTTTTTGTTTTGATTCATGGGGGTGTTTAGTAATCTATTTATGGCGTGTATGAAGTATGCGTGTTTATGTTGATTTGGATGGTTTGATGTTTTGTTTATTATAGTGTCGGTTGTTGTTTGTTTTCTGTGTATATTGTATTGTAATTTATTAGTAGTTTTATTTATTATGATGTCTAAGAAGTTAATTTTATTGTTTATCTCTTTTTCCATAGTGTATTGTATGTTTTTATGTATTTTATTTAAATCATTTAAAATGTTATTTTCAGTGTTATTGTTGTTTTCATCAAAAATAACTAAAGTATCATCTACATATCTGATATATGTTTTTATATTATATTTTTTAATTAAATTTTCAATATATCTTTCTTCGAGATGTTGTAGAAATATTTCACTTAAAATACTTGATAAGGGGGATCCCATACCTAAACCACTATTTTGGGTATATGTAATATTATTGAATTTGAAATAATTTTGTTCAATGAGTATTTTTATTAAATTGATTAATTGGTTATTATATAGTATATTATTATTTGAAACATTTATTGATTTTTTGATTATTTCTATTGTCTCATTAATTGGTATGTTAGTGTATAAATTGGTTATATCGTAAGAGATTATTTTAGTTTTATTGTTTATAGGTATGTTTTGTAATTTATCAAAGACATTTTGTCTATTTCTGATTGTATATTTATCATTTAAAGATATATTTTGTTTTAATATATTGGATATGTATTTGGCTAATTTATATCCAGGGGCAGTTGTGTAATTTACTAAAGGTCTAATTGGTATATTTGGTTTATGTATTTTTAATAGTGGGTTGAGAGTTGGTGCTTTGGGGTTCATATTTATAAAGAATTTGGCGATATTGTTATTTATTAGTAAATTTGATTCTTTTATTATTTTTCTTATTTTAGCCTGATATTTGTTTGTGGGATCGATTTTTGTCGTATTTATGTTATTTTCTTTTATAAAATTATCAGTTTTTTGAATAAGTTCATTTTTATTTATTATAATTATACTATTTCCTTTATCAGCTTTAGCGGTAACAGCATTTTCTTGGTTTAATTTATTATTTATATTTTTGATGGTTTTTTGTATTTTTAAATGGTCTGTGTTTGTTTTGTTTTTCTTTATAATGTTTAAAATTGCGTGTGTTGCTTCGGCTCTTGTAATAGTTTGTTCATTTGTTGGTAATTTTTGTATTGCATTTTCAGTTTCTATTATTAAATTTTCATATTGTTTTTTATGTGATGTGTTTAAATTATATTTATAACCTAAATTTAAAACGTTGACTTCATCATTTGTAAATTTTATGGTAGTTAAGTTTACAGTTCTTGGATAAAAATCAAATTTATTATTAATTGTAGGTTTAGGTATTTGTTGTTTTGCTAAAGTATTTAATTTTTTATTTATTATTTGTTGTTTTTGGTATATAATGGGTTTAATTTTGTCATTAATTTTTTCAAAATATAAATTTAGAATTTCATAGTTTATATTATTAACTAATTGTAAATGTATTTTTAAGAGTTGTATATTGATTTTATTCTTTTTGTTATATAGGTAATTTATTTCATTTTTGATCCAAAATATTTCAGCTTGTTTTTTGGTTTTTATTGCTACCGGAGATTTGTTTTTTATTTTTATTGTTGCATATTTTGGTATTATATTCATTTGTAGGCATTTTTTATTGAAGTAGATGTTATTAATAGTTTTTTTCAATTTTAATGTTAAGTAATAATATTTTTGGATATGTATTGCTATATCAGCAGAATTCATTAAAGAATATTTTATCATCCTGTTTGTTAGTAACTATAGTATAAAAAATAAATGCTAAAATAACAAACTAATACGTAAGTAACAAAATTAATATAAGAATATCAAACTTGTTATCTTAGGAACGTTTTCGGGCATAACCCATCTTCAGCTAAAATATAATCGAACTAAATTAAAAACATAGTGTAACAGTGAACACAATTTAAAACTTCACTTTGAAGCTAAAATAAAATTAAATTAAAAATAAATTAAAATGAAAATAACATGAAATATAGCACACATGTGAATTGAACTACAGTCTAACACATATTGAAACTAAAAATTAAATCACAAGTTTAATAACGGTAATTAATGTGAAATAAAAACAAGAAATAAAATTGAAATAAAAAATTGAAATAAAAAATGAATGATAAACATATTTGGAGATTAGATAAGAAATAAATAATAGAACCTGTCTAAGAAGGGCTAGTTTAAATTTTTTTATTAAAGTATTATATTAAAGAGTGGGTTTTGATTGTGTGGAGTTTGGTCATTTAATATATTGTTTTTGTGTTTATTTATGTAATAGTTTTCAGCTATGTTCATTAGGTTTCCTTTATTGTATGTGGCTAATATTGTAACTGTTTTTTCTAGTGAATCAGGTGTATGTTTATTTTTTATTAAGTGTTCTGCATATGTGGATTTTTCCGTTTCGTTATTTGTAAATGATTTAATGTGTTCTAGGTATCTATATTTTATTTTCCTACCAGTTTGACCGATGTATGCCTTTTCACAATTATTACAGTTTATTTTGTATATACCACTATTTTCAAATATATTATTATTTTCTTTATTCATAGTAATTATTTTGTTTTTTAGGGTATTGTTTGTTTTATAAGCTATTTGTAATCCTAGTTTTTTAAATATATTACTTAATTTGTATATATTTTTTATTTATGAAAGTGAATGTTATAAATTTGTTTTTGTCTTTGTTAATATCGTTATTTTTTGGTTTATATTTTAATTTTAATTTTATTTTTTGTATTAATTTTTCTATTATGTGTTCAGTGTAACCATTATTTATTGCAATTGTTTTTAATATTTTTATTTCATTTTGTTTTTTGTTTTGATTCATGGGGGTGTTTAGTAATCTATTTATGGCGTGTATGAAGTATGCGTGTTTATGTTGATTTGGATGGTTTGATGTTTTGTTTATTATAGTGTCGGTTGTTGTTTGTTTTCTGTGTATATTGTATTGTAATTTATTAGTAGTTTTATTTATTATGATGTCTAAGAAGTTAATTTTATTGTTTATCTCTTTTTCCATAGTGTATTGTATGTTTTTATGTATTTTATTTAAATCATTTAAAATGTTATTTTCAGTGTTATTGTTGTTTTCATCAAAAATAACTAAAGTATCATCTACATATCTGATATATGTTTTTATATTATATTTTTTAATTAAATTTTCAATATATCTTTCTTCGAGATGTTGTAGAAATATTTCACTTAAAATACTTGATAAGGGGGATCCCATACCTAAACCACTATTTTGGGTATATGTAATATTATTGAATTTGAAATAATTTTGTTCAATGAGTATTTTTATTAAATTGATTAATTGGTTATTATATAGTATATTATTATTTGAAACATTTATTGATTTTTTGATTATTTCTATTGTCTCATTAATTGGTATGTTAGTGTATAAATTGGTTATATCGTAAGAGATTATTTTAGTTTTATTGTTTATAGGTATGTTTTGTAATTTATCAAAGACATTTTGTCTATTTCTGATTGTATATTTATCATTTAAAGATATATTTTGTTTTAATATATTGGATATGTATTTGGCTAATTTATATCCAGGGGCAGTTGTGTAATTTACTAAAGGTCTAATTGGTATATTTGGTTTATGTATTTTTAATAGTGGGTTGAGAGTTGGTGCTTTGGGGTTCATATTTATAAAGAATTTGGCGATATTGTTATTTATTAGTAAATTTGATTCTTTTATTATTTTTCTTATTTTAGCCTGATATTTGTTTGTGGGATCGATTTTTGTCGTATTTATGTTATTTTCTTTTATAAAATTATCAGTTTTTTGAATAAGTTCATTTTTATTTATTATAATTATACTATTTCCTTTATCAGCTTTAGCGGTAACAGCATTTTCTTGGTTTAATTTATTATTTATATTTTTGATGGTTTTTTGTATTTTTAAATGGTCTGTGTTTGTTTTGTTTTTCTTTATAATGTTTAAAATTGCGTGTGTTGCTTCGGCTCTTGTAATAGTTTGTTCATTTGTTGGTAATTTTTGTATTGCATTTTCAGTTTCTATTATTAAATTTTCATATTGTTTTTTATGTGATGTGTTTAAATTATATTTATAACCTAAATTTAAAACGTTGACTTCATCATTTGTAAATTTTATGGTAGTTAAGTTTACAGTTCTTGGATAAAAATCAAATTTATTATTAATTGTAGGTTTAGGTATTTGTTGTTTTGCTAAAGTATTTAATTTTTTATTTATTATTTGTTGTTTTTGGTATATAATGGGTTTAATTTTGTCATTAATTTTTTCAAAATATAAATTTAGAATTTCATAGTTTATATTATTAACTAATTGTAAATGTATTTTTAAGAGTTGTATATTGATTTTATTCTTTTTGTTATATAGGTAATTTATTTCATTTTTGATCCAAAATATTTCAGCTTGTTTTTTGGTTTTTATTGCTACCGGAGATTTGTTTTTTATTTTTATTGTTGCATATTTTGGTATTATATTCATTTGTAGGCATTTTTTATTGAAGTAGATGTTATTAATAGTTTTTTTCAATTTTAATGTTAAGTAATAATATTTTTGGATATGTATTGCTATATCAGCAGAATTCATTAAAGAATATTTTATCATCCTGTTTGTTAGTAACTATAGTATAAAAAATAAATGCTAAAATAACAAACTAATACGTAAGTAACAAAATTAATATAAGAATATCAAACTTGTTATCTTAGGAACGTTTTCGGGCATAACCCATCTTCAGCTAAAATATAATCGAACTAAATTAAAAACATAGTGTAACAGTGAACACAATTTAAAACTTCACTTTGAAGCTAAAATAAAATTAAATTAAAAATAAATTAAAATGAAAATAACATGAAATATAGCACACATGTGAATTGAACTACAGTCTAACACATATTGAAACTAAAAATTAAATCACAAGTTTAATAACGGTAATTAATGTGAAATAAAAACAAGAAATAAAATTGAAATAAAAAATTGAAATAAAAAATGAATGATAAACATATTTGGAGATTAGATAAGAAATAAATAATAGAACCTGTCTAAGAAGGGCTAGTTTAAATTTTTTTATTAAAGTATTATATTAAAGAGTGGGTTTTGATTGTGTGGAGTTTGGTCATTTAATATATTGTTTTTGTGTTTATTTATGTAATAGTTTTCAGCTATGTTCATTAGGTTTCCTTTATTGTATGTGGCTAATATTGTAACTGTTTTTTCTAGTGAATCAGGTGTATGTTTATTTTTTATTAAGTGTTCTGCATATGTGGATTTTTCCGTTTCGTTATTTGTAAATGATTTAATGTGTTCTAGGTATCTATATTTTATTTTCCTACCAGTTTGACCGATGTATGCCTTTTCACAATTATTACAGTTTATTTTGTATATACCACTATTTTCAAATATATTATTATTTTCTTTATTCATAGTAATTATTTTGTTTTTTAGGGTATTGTTTGTTTTATAAGCTATTTGTAATCCTAGTTTTTTAAATATATTACTTAATTTGTATATATTTTTTATTTATGAAAGTGAATGTTATAAATTTGTTTTTGTCTTTGTTAATATCGTTATTTTTTGGTTTATATTTTAATTTTAATTTTATTTTTTGTATTAATTTTTCTATTATGTGTTCAGTGTAACCATTATTTATTGCAATTGTTTTTAATATTTTTATTTCATTTTGTTTTTTGTTTTGATTCATGGGGGTGTTTAGTAATCTATTTATGGCGTGTATGAAGTATGCGTGTTTATGTTGATTTGGATGGTTTGATGTTTTGTTTATTATAGTGTCGGTTGTTGTTTGTTTTCTGTGTATATTGTATTGTAATTTATTAGTAGTTTTATTTATTATGATGTCTAAGAAGTTAATTTTATTGTTTATCTCTTTTTCCATAGTGTATTGTATGTTTTTATGTATTCTATTTAAATCATTTAAAATGTTATTTTCAGTGTTATTGTTGTTTTCATCAAAAATAACTAAAGTATCATCTACATATCTGATATATGTTTTTATATTATATTTTTTAATTAAATTTTCAATATATCTTTCTTCGAGATGTTGTAGAAATATTTCACTTAAAATACTTGATAAGGGGGATCCCATACCTAAACCACTATTTTGGGTATATGTAATATTATTGAATTTGAAATAATTTTGTTCAATGAGTATTTTTATTAAATTGATTAATTGGTTATTATATATATTATTATTTGAAACATTTATTGATTTTTTGATTATTTCTATTGTCTCATTAATTGGTATGTTAGTGTATAAATTGGTTATATCGTAAGAGATTATTTTAGTTTTATTGTTTATAGGTATGTTTTGTAATTTATCAAAGACATTTTGTCTATTTCTGATTGTATATTTATCATTTAAAGATATATTTTGTTTTAATATATTGGATATGTATTTGGCTAATTTATATCCAGGGGCAGTTGTGTAATTTACTAAAGGTCTAATTGGTATATTTGGTTTATGTATTTTTAATAGTGGGTTGAGAGTTGGTGCTTTGGGGTTCATATTTATAAAGAATTTGGCGATATTGTTATTTATTAGTAAATTTGATTCTTTTATTATTTTTCTTATTTTAGCCTGATATTTGTTTGTGGGATCGATTTTTGTCGTATTTATGTTATTTTCTTTTATAAAATTATCAGTTTTTTGAATAAGTTCATTTTTATTTATTATAATTATACTATTTCCTTTATCAGCTTTAGCGGTAACAGCATTTTCTTGGTTTAATTTATTATTTATATTTTTGATGGTTTTTTGTATTTTTAAATGGTCTGTGTTTGTTTTGTTTTTCTTTATAATGTTTAAAATTGCGTGTGTTGCTTCGGCTCTTGTAATAGTTTGTTCATTTGTTGGTAATTTTTGTATTGCATTTTCAGTTTCTATTATTAAATTTTCATATTGTTTTTTATGTGATGTGTTTAAATTATATTTATAACCTAAATTTAAAACGTTGACTTCATCATTTGTAAATTTTATGGTAGTTAAGTTTACAGTTCTTGGATAAAAATCAAATTTATTATTAATTGTAGGTTTAGGTATTTGTTGTTTTGCTAAAGTATTTAATTTTTTATTTATTATTTGTTGTTTTTGGTATATAATGGGTTTAATTTTGTCATTAATTTTTTCAAAATATAAATTTAGAATTTCATAGTTTATATTATTAACTAATTGTAAATGTATTTTTAAGAGTTGTATATTGATTTTATTCTTTTTGTTATATAGGTAATTTATTTCATTTTTGATCCAAAATATTTCAGCTTGTTTTTTGGTTTTTATTGCTACCGGAGATTTGTTTTTTATTTTTATTGTTGCATATTTTGGTATTATATTCATTTGTAGGCATTTTTTATTGAAGTAGATGTTATTAATAGTTTTTTTCAATTTTAATGTTAAGTAATAATATTTTTGGATATGTATTGCTATATCAGCAGAATTCATTAAAGAATATTTTATCATCCTGTTTGTTAGTAACTATAGTATAAAAAATAAATGCTAAAATAACAAACTAATACGTAAGTAACAAAATTAATATAAGAATATCAAACTTGTTATCTTAGGAACGTTTTCGGGCATAACCCATCTTCAGCTAAAATATAATCGAACTAAATTAAAAACATAGTGTAACAGTGAACACAATTTAAAACTTCACTTTGAAGCTAAAATAAAATTAAATTAAAAATAAATTAAAATGAAAATAACATGAAATATAGCACACATGTGAATTGAACTACAGTCTAACACATATTGAAACTAAAAATTAAATCACAAGTTTAATAACGGTAATTAATGTGAAATAAAAACAAGAAATAAAATTGAAATAAAAAATTGAAATAAAAAATGAATGATAAACATATTTGGAGATTAGATAAGAAATAAATAATAGAACCTGTCTAAGAAGGGCTAGTTTAAAATTTTTTATTAAAGTATTATATTAAAGAGTGGGTTTTGATTGTGTGGAGTTTGGTCATTTAATATATTGTTTTTGTGTTTATTTATGTAATAGTTTTCAGCTATGTTCATTAGGTTTCCTTTATTGTATGTGGCTAATATTGTAACTGTTTTTTCTAGTGAATCAGGTGTATGTTTATTTTTTATTAAGTGTTCTGCATATGTGGATTTTTCCGTTTCGTTATTTGTAAATGATTTAATGTGTTCTAGGTATCTATATTTTATTTTCCTACCAGTTTGACCGATGTATGCCTTTTCACAATTATTACAGTTTATTTTGTATATACCACTATTTTCAAATATATTATTATTTTCTTTATTCATAGTAATTATTTTGTTTTTTAGGGTATTGTTTGTTTTATAAGCTATTTGTAATCCTAGTTTTTTAAATATATTACTTAATTTGTATATATTTTTTATTTATGAAAGTGAATGTTATAAATTTGTTTTTGTCTTTGTTAATATCGTTATTTTTTGGTTTATATTTTAATTTTAATTTTATTTTTTGTATTAATTTTTCTATTATGTGTTCAGTGTAACCATTATTTATTGCAATTGTTTTTAATATTTTTATTTCATTTTGTTTTTTGTTTTGATTCATGGGGGTGTTTAGTAATCTATTTATGGCGTGTATGAAGTATGCGTGTTTATGTTGATTTGGATGGTTTGATGTTTTGTTTATTATAGTGTCGGTTGTTGTTTGTTTTCTGTGTATATTGTATTGTAATTTATTAGTAGTTTTATTTATTATGATGTCTAAGAAGTTAATTTTATTGTTTATCTCTTTTTCCATAGTGTATTGTATGTTTTTATGTATTTTATTTAAATCATTTAAAATGTTATTTTCAGTGTTATTGTTGTTTTCATCAAAAATAACTAAAGTATCATCTACATATCTGATATATGTTTTTATATTATATTTTTTAATTAAATTTTCAATATATCTTTCTTCGAGATGTTGTAGAAATATTTCACTTAAAATACTTGATAAGGGGGATCCCATACCTAAACCACTATTTTGGGTATATGTAATATTATTGAATTTGAAATAATTTTGTTCAATGAGTATTTTTATTAAATTGATTAATTGGTTATTATATATATTATTATTTGAAACATTTATTGATTTTTTGATTATTTCTATTGTCTCATTAATTGGTATGTTAGTGTATAAATTGGTTATATCGTAAGAGATTATTTTAGTTTTATTGTTTATAGGTATGTTTTGTAATTTATCAAAGACATTTTGTCTATTTCTGATTGTATATTTATCATTTAAAGATATATTTTGTTTTAATATATTGGATATGTATTTGGCTAATTTATATCCAGGGGCAGTTGTGTAATTTACTAAAGGTCTAATTGGTATATTTGGTTTATGTATTTTTAATAGTGGGTTGAGAGTTGGTGCTTTGGGGTTCATATTTATAAAGAATTTGGCGATATTGTTATTTATTAGTAAATTTGATTCTTTTATTATTTTTCTTATTTTAGCCTGATATTTGTTTGTGGGATCGATTTTTGTCGTATTTATGTTATTTTCTTTTATAAAATTATCAGTTTTTTGAATAAGTTCATTTTTATTTATTATAATTATACTATTTCCTTTATCAGCTTTAGCGGTAACAGCATTTTCTTGGTTTAATTTATTATTTATATTTTTGATGGTTTTTTGTATTTTTAAATGGTCTGTGTTTGTTTTGTTTTTCTTTATAATGTTTAAAATTGCGTGTGTTGCTTCGGCTCTTGTAATAGTTTGTTCATTTGTTGGTAATTTTTGTATTGCATTTTCAGTTTCTATTATTAAATTTTCATATTGTTTTTTATGTGATGTGTTTAAATTATATTTATAACCTAAATTTAAAACGTTGACTTCATCATTTGTAAATTTTATGGTAGTTAAGTTTACAGTTCTTGGATAAAAATCAAATTTATTATTAATTGTAGGTTTAGGTATTTGTTGTTTTGCTAAAGTATTTAATTTTTTATTTATTATTTGTTGTTTTTGGTATATAATGGGTTTAATTTTGTCATTAATTTTTTCAAAATATAAATTTAGAATTTCATAGTTTATATTATTAACTAATTGTAAATGTATTTTTAAGAGTTGTATATTGATTTTATTCTTTTTGTTATATAGGTAATTTATTTCATTTTTGATCCAAAATATTTCAGCTTGTTTTTTGGTTTTTATTGCTACCGGAGATTTGTTTTTTATTTTTATTGTTGCATATTTTGGTATTATATTCATTTGTAGGCATTTTTTATTGAAGTAGATGTTATTAATAGTTTTTTTCAATTTTAATGTTAAGTAATAATATTTTTGGATATGTATTGCTATATCAGCAGAATTCATTAAAGAATATTTTATCATCCTGTTTGTTAGTAACTATAGTATAAAAAATAAATGCTAAAATAACAAACTAATACGTAAGTAACAAAATTAATATAAGAATATCAAACTTGTTATCTTAGGAACGTTTTCGGGCATAACCCATCTTCAGCTAAAATATAATCGAACTAAATTAAAAACATAGTGTAACAGTGAACACAATTTAAAACTTCACTTTGAAGCTAAAATAAAATTAAATTAAAAATAAATTAAAATGAAAATAACATGAAATATAGCACACATGTGAATTGAACTACAGTCTAACACATATTGAAACTAAAAATTAAATCACAAGTTTAATAACGGTAATTAATGTGAAATAAAAACAAGAAATAAAATTGAAATAAAAAATTGAAATAAAAAATGAATGATAAACATATTTGGAGATTAGATAAGAAATAAATAATAGAACCTGTCTAAGAAGGGCTAGTTTAAATTTTTTTATTAAAGTATTATATTAAAGAGTGGGTTTTGATTGTGTGGAGTTTGGTCATTTAATATATTGTTTTTGTGTTTATTTATGTAATAGTTTTCAGCTATGTTCATTAGGTTTCCTTTATTGTATGTGGCTAATATTGTAACTGTTTTTTCTAGTGAATCAGGTGTATGTTTATTTTTTATTAAGTGTTCTGCATATGTGGATTTTTCCGTTTCGTTATTTGTAAATGATTTAATGTGTTCTAGGTATCTATATTTTATTTTCCTACCAGTTTGACCGATGTATGCCTTTTCACAATTATTACAGTTTATTTTGTATATACCACTATTTTCAAATATATTATTATTTTCTTTATTCATAGTAATTATTTTGTTTTTTAGGGTATTGTTTGTTTTATAAGCTATTTGTAATCCTAGTTTTTTAAATATATTACTTAATTTGTATATATTTTTTATTTATGAAAGTGAATGTTATAAATTTGTTTTTGTCTTTGTTAATATCGTTATTTTTTGGTTTATATTTTAATTTTAATTTTATTTTTTGTATTAATTTTTCTATTATGTGTTCAGTGTAACCATTATTTATTGCAATTGTTTTTAATATTTTTATTTCATTTTGTTTTTTGTTTTGATTCATGGGGGTGTTTAGTAATCTATTTATGGCGTGTATGAAGTATGCGTGTTTATGTTGATTTGGATGGTTTGATGTTTTGTTTATTATAGTGTCGGTTGTTGTTTGTTTTCTGTGTATATTGTATTGTAATTTATTAGTAGTTTTATTTATTATGATGTCTAAGAAGTTAATTTTATTGTTTATCTCTTTTTCCATAGTGTATTGTATGTTTTTATGTATTTTATTTAAATCATTTAAAATGTTATTTTCAGTGTTATTGTTGTTTTCATCAAAAATAACTAAAGTATCATCTACATATCTGATATATGTTTTTATATTATATTTTTTAATTAAATTTTCAATATATCTTTCTTCGAGATGTTGTAGAAATATTTCACTTAAAATACTTGATAAGGGGGATCCCATACCTAAACCACTATTTTGGGTATATGTAATATTATTGAATTTGAAATAATTTTGTTCAATGAGTATTTTTATTAAATTGATTAATTGGTTATTATATATATTATTATTTGAAACATTTATTGATTTTTTGATTATTTCTATTGTCTCATTAATTGGTATGTTAGTGTATAAATTGGTTATATCGTAAGAGATTATTTTAGTTTTATTGTTTATAGGTATGTTTTGTAATTTATCAAAGACATTTTGTCTATTTCTGATTGTATATTTATCATTTAAAGATATATTTTGTTTTAATATATTGGATATGTATTTGGCTAATTTATATCCAGGGGCAGTTGTGTAATTTACTAAAGGTCTAATTGGTATATTTGGTTTATGTATTTTTAATAGTGGGTTGAGAGTTGGTGCTTTGGGGTTCATATTTATAAAGAATTTGGCGATATTGTTATTTATTAGTAAATTTGATTCTTTTATTATTTTTCTTATTTTAGCCTGATATTTGTTTGTGGGATCGATTTTTGTCGTATTTATGTTATTTTCTTTTATAAAATTATCAGTTTTTTGAATAAGTTCATTTTTATTTATTATAATTATACTATTTCCTTTATCAGCTTTAGCGGTAACAGCATTTTCTTGGTTTAATTTATTATTTATATTTTTGATGGTTTTTTGTATTTTTAAATGGTCTGTGTTTGTTTTGTTTTTCTTTATAATGTTTAAAATTGCGTGTGTTGCTTCGGCTCTTGTAATAGTTTGTTCATTTGTTGGTAATTTTTGTATTGCATTTTCAGTTTCTATTATTAAATTTTCATATTGTTTTTTATGTGATGTGTTTAAATTATATTTATAACCTAAATTTAAAACGTTGACTTCATCATTTGTAAATTTTATGGTAGTTAAGTTTACAGTTCTTGGATAAAAATCAAATTTATTATTAATTGTAGGTTTAGGTATTTGTTGTTTTGCTAAAGTATTTAATTTTTTATTTATTATTTGTTGTTTTTGGTATATAATGGGTTTAATTTTGTCATTAATTTTTTCAAAATATAAATTTAGAATTTCATAGTTTATATTATTAACTAATTGTAAATGTATTTTTAAGAGTTGTATATTGATTTTATTCTTTTTGTTATATAGGTAATTTATTTCATTTTTGATCCAAAATATTTCAGCTTGTTTTTTGGTTTTTATTGCTACCGGAGATTTGTTTTTTATTTTTATTGTTGCATATTTTGGTATTATATTCATTTGTAGGCATTTTTTATTGAAGTAGATGTTATTAATAGTTTTTTTCAATTTTAATGTTAAGTAATAATATTTTTGGATATGTATTGCTATATCAGCAGAATTCATTAAAGAATATTTTATCATCCTGTTTGTTAGTAACTATAGTATAAAAAATAAATGCTAAAATAACAAACTAATACGTAAGTAACAAAATTAATATAAGAATATCAAACTTGTTATCTTAGGAACGTTTTCGGGCATAACCCATCTTCAGCTAAAATATAATCGAACTAAATTAAAAACATAGTGTAACAGTGAACACAATTTAAAACTTCACTTTGAAGCTAAAATAAAATTAAATTAAAAATAAATTAAAATGAAAATAACATGAAATATAGCACACATGTGAATTGAACTACAGTCTAACACATATTGAAACTAAAAATTAAATCACAAGTTTAATAACGGTAATTAATGTGAAATAAAAACAAGAAATAAAATTGAAATAAAAAATTGAAATAAAAAATGAATGATAAACATATTTGGAGATTAGATAAGAAATAAATAATAGAACCTGTCTAAGAAGGGCTAGTTTAAAATTTTTTATTAAAGTATTATATTAAAGAGTGGGTTTTGATTGTGTGGAGTTTGGTCATTTAATATATTGTTTTTGTGTTTATTTATGTAATAGTTTTCAGCTATGTTCATTAGGTTTCCTTTATTGTATGTGGCTAATATTGTAACTGTTTTTTCTAGTGAATCAGGTGTATGTTTATTTTTTATTAAGTGTTCTGCATATGTGGATTTTTCCGTTTCGTTATTTGTAAATGATTTAATGTGTTCTAGGTATCTATATTTTATTTTCCTACCAGTTTGACCGATGTATGCCTTTTCACAATTATTACAGTTTATTTTGTATATACCACTATTTTCAAATATATTATTATTTTCTTTATTCATAGTAATTATTTTGTTTTTTAGGGTATTGTTTGTTTTATAAGCTATTTGTAATCCTAGTTTTTTAAATATATTACTTAATTTGTATATATTTTTTATTTATGAAAGTGAATGTTATAAATTTGTTTTTGTCTTTGTTAATATCGTTATTTTTTGGTTTATATTTTAATTTTAATTTTATTTTTTGTATTAATTTTTCTATTATGTGTTCAGTGTAACCATTATTTATTGCAATTGTTTTTAATATTTTTATTTCATTTTGTTTTTTGTTTTGATTCATGGGGGTGTTTAGTAATCTATTTATGGCGTGTATGAAGTATGCGTGTTTATGTTGATTTGGATGGTTTGATGTTTTGTTTATTATAGTGTCGGTTGTTGTTTGTTTTCTGTGTATATTGTATTGTAATTTATTAGTAGTTTTATTTATTATGATGTCTAAGAAGTTAATTTTATTGTTTATCTCTTTTTCCATAGTGTATTGTATGTTTTTATGTATTTTATTTAAATCATTTAAAATGTTATTTTCAGTGTTATTGTTGTTTTCATCAAAAATAACTAAAGTATCATCTACATATCTGATATATGTTTTTATATTATATTTTTTAATTAAATTTTCAATATATCTTTCTTCGAGATGTTGTAGAAATATTTCACTTAAAATACTTGATAAGGGGGATCCCATACCTAAACCACTATTTTGGGTATATGTAATATTATTGAATTTGAAATAATTTTGTTCAATGAGTATTTTTATTAAATTGATTAATTGGTTATTATATAGTATATTATTATTTGAAACATTTATTGATTTTTTGATTATTTCTATTGTCTCATTAATTGGTATGTTAGTGTATAAATTGGTTATATCGTAAGAGATTATTTTAGTTTTATTGTTTATAGGTATGTTTTGTAATTTATCAAAGACATTTTGTCTATTTCTGATTGTATATTTATCATTTAAAGATATATTTTGTTTTAATATATTGGATATGTATTTGGCTAATTTATATCCAGGGGCAGTTGTGTAATTTACTAAAGGTCTAATTGGTATATTTGGTTTATGTATTTTTAATAGTGGGTTGAGAGTTGGTGCTTTGGGGTTCATATTTATAAAGAATTTGGCGATATTGTTATTTATTAGTAAATTTGATTCTTTTATTATTTTTCTTATTTTAGCCTGATATTTGTTTGTGGGATCGATTTTTGTCGTATTTATGTTATTTTCTTTTATAAAATTATCAGTTTTTTGAATAAGTTCATTTTTATTTATTATAATTATACTATTTCCTTTATCAGCTTTAGCGGTAACAGCATTTTCTTGGTTTAATTTATTATTTATATTTTTGATGGTTTTTTGTATTTTTAAATGGTCTGTGTTTGTTTTGTTTTTCTTTATAATGTTTAAAATTGCGTGTGTTGCTTCGGCTCTTGTAATAGTTTGTTCATTTGTTGGTAATTTTTGTATTGCATTTTCAGTTTCTATTATTAAATTTTCATATTGTTTTTTATGTGATGTGTTTAAATTATATTTATAACCTAAATTTAAAACGTTGACTTCATCATTTGTAAATTTTATGGTAGTTAAGTTTACAGTTCTTGGATAAAAATCAAATTTATTATTAATTGTAGGTTTAGGTATTTGTTGTTTTGCTAAAGTATTTAATTTTTTATTTATTATTTGTTGTTTTTGGTATATAATGGGTTTAATTTTGTCATTAATTTTTTCAAAATATAAATTTAGAATTTCATAGTTTATATTATTAACTAATTGTAAATGTATTTTTAAGAGTTGTATATTGATTTTATTCTTTTTGTTATATAGGTAATTTATTTCATTTTTGATCCAAAATATTTCAGCTTGTTTTTTGGTTTTTATTGCTACCGGAGATTTGTTTTTTATTTTTATTGTTGCATATTTTGGTATTATATTCATTTGTAGGCATTTTTTATTGAAGTAGATGTTATTAATAGTTTTTTTCAATTTTAATGTTAAGTAATAATATTTTTGGATATGTATTGCTATATCAGCAGAATTCATTAAAGAATATTTTATCATCCTGTTTGTTAGTAACTATAGTATAAAAAATAAATGCTAAAATAACAAACTAATACGTAAGTAACAAAATTAATATAAGAATATCAAACTTGTTATCTTAGGAACGTTTTCGGGCATAACCCATCTTCAGCTAAAATATAATCGAACTAAATTAAAAACATAGTGTAACAGTGAACACAATTTAAAACTTCACTTTGAAGCTAAAATAAAATTAAATTAAAAATAAATTAAAATGAAAATAACATGAAATATAGCACACATGTGAATTGAACTACAGTCTAACACATATTGAAACTAAAAATTAAATCACAAGTTTAATAACGGTAATTAATGTGAAATAAAAACAAGAAATAAAATTGAAATAAAAAATTGAAATAAAAAATGAATGATAAACATATTTGGAGATTAGATAAGAAATAAATAATAGAACCTGTCTAAGAAGGGCTAGTTTAAATTTTTTTATTAAAGTATTATATTAAAGAGTGGGTTTTGATTGTGTGGAGTTTGGTCATTTAATATATTGTTTTTGTGTTTATTTATGTAATAGTTTTCAGCTATGTTCATTAGGTTTCCTTTATTGTATGTGGCTAATATTGTAACTGTTTTTTCTAGTGAATCAGGTGTATGTTTATTTTTTATTAAGTGTTCTGCATATGTGGATTTTTCCGTTTCGTTATTTGTAAATGATTTAATGTGTTCTAGGTATCTATATTTTATTTTCCTACCAGTTTGACCGATGTATGCCTTTTCACAATTATTACAGTTTATTTTGTATATACCACTATTTTCAAATATATTATTATTTTCTTTATTCATAGTAATTATTTTGTTTTTTAGGGTATTGTATGTTTTATAAGCTATTTGTAATCCTAGTTTTTTAAATATATTACTTAATTTGTATATATTTTTTATTTATGAAAGTGAATGTTATAAATTTGTTTTTGTCTTTGTTAATATCGTTATTTTTTGGTTTATATTTTAATTTTAATTTTATTTTTTGTATTAATTTTTCTATTATGTGTTCAGTGTAACCATTATTTATTGCAATTGTTTTTAATATTTTTATTTCATTTTGTTTTTTGTTTTGATTCATGGGGGTGTTTAGTAATCTATTTATGGCGTGTATGAAGTATGCGTGTTTATGTTGATTTGGATGGTTTGATGTTTTGTTTATTATAGTGTCGGTTGTTGTTTGTTTTCTGTGTATATTGTATTGTAATTTATTAGTAGTTTTATTTATTATGATGTCTAAGAAGTTAATTTTATTGTTTATCTCTTTTTCCATAGTGTATTGTATGTTTTTATGTATTTTATTTAAATCATTTAAAATGTTATTTTCAGTGTTATTGTTGTTTTCATCAAAAATAACTAAAGTATCATCTACATATCTGATATATGTTTTTATATTATATTTTTTAATTAAATTTTCAATATATCTTTCTTCGAGATGTTGTAGAAATATTTCACTTAAAATACTTGATAAGGGGGATCCCATACCTAAACCACTATTTTGGGTATATGTAATATTATTGAATTTGAAATAATTTTGTTCAATGAGTATTTTTATTAAATTGATTAATTGGTTATTATATATATTATTATTTGAAACATTTATTGATTTTTTGATTATTTCTATTGTCTCATTAATTGGTATGTTAGTGTATAAATTGGTTATATCGTAAGAGATTATTTTAGTTTTATTGTTTATAGGTATGTTTTGTAATTTATCAAAGACATTTTGTCTATTTCTGATTGTATATTTATCATTTAAAGATATATTTTGTTTTAATATATTGGATATGTATTTGGCTAATTTATATCCAGGGGCAGTTGTGTAATTTACTAAAGGTCTAATTGGTATATTTGGTTTATGTATTTTTAATAGTGGGTTGAGAGTTGGTGCTTTGGGGTTCATATTTATAAAGAATTTGGCGATATTGTTATTTATTAGTAAATTTGATTCTTTTATTATTTTTCTTATTTTAGCCTGATATTTGTTTGTGGGATCGATTTTTGTCGTATTTATGTTATTTTCTTTTATAAAATTATCAGTTTTTTGAATAAGTTCATTTTTATTTATTATAATTATACTATTTCCTTTATCAGCTTTAGCGGTAACAGCATTTTCTTGGTTTAATTTATTATTTATATTTTTGATGGTTTTTTGTATTTTTAAATGGTCTGTGTTTGTTTTGTTTTTCTTTATAATGTTTAAAATTGCGTGTGTTGCTTCGGCTCTTGTAATAGTTTGTTCATTTGTTGGTAATTTTTGTATTGCATTTTCAGTTTCTATTATTAAATTTTCATATTGTTTTTTATGTGATGTGTTTAAATTATATTTATAACCTAAATTTAAAACGTTGACTTCATCATTTGTAAATTTTATGGTAGTTAAGTTTACAGTTCTTGGATAAAAATCAAATTTATTATTAATTGTAGGTTTAGGTATTTGTTGTTTTGCTAAAGTATTTAATTTTTTATTTATTATTTGTTGTTTTTGGTATATAATGGGTTTAATTTTGTCATTAATTTTTTCAAAATATAAATTTAGAATTTCATAGTTTATATTATTAACTAATTGTAAATGTATTTTTAAGAGTTGTATATTGATTTTATTCTTTTTGTTATATAGGTAATTTATTTCATTTTTGATCCAAAATATTTCAGCTTGTTTTTTGGTTTTTATTGCTACCGGAGATTTGTTTTTTATTTTTATTGTTGCATATTTTGGTATTATATTCATTTGTAGGCATTTTTTATTGAAGTAGATGTTATTAATAGTTTTTTTCAATTTTAATGTTAAGTAATAATATTTTTGGATATGTATTGCTATATCAGCAGAATTCATTAAAGAATATTTTATCATCCTGTTTGTTAGTAACTATAGTATAAAAAATAAATGCTAAAATAACAAACTAATACGTAAGTAACAAAATTAATATAAGAATATCAAACTTGTTATCTTAGGAACGTTTTCGGGCATAACCCATCTTCAGCTAAAATATAATCGAACTAAATTAAAAACATAGTGTAACAGTGAACACAATTTAAAACTTCACTTTGAAGCTAAAATAAAATTAAATTAAAAATAAATTAAAATGAAAATAACATGAAATATAGCACACATGTGAATTGAACTACAGTCTAACACATATTGAAACTAAAAATTAAATCACAAGTTTAATAACGGTAATTAATGTGAAATAAAAACAAGAAATAAAATTGAAATAAAAAATTGAAATAAAAAATGAATGATAAACATATTTGGAGATTAGATAAGAAATAAATAATAGAACCTGTCTAAGAAGGGCTAGTTTAAATTTTTTTATTAAAGTATTATATTAAAGAGTGGGTTTTGATTGTGTGGAGTTTGGTCATTTAATATATTGTTTTTGTGTTTATTTATGTAATAGTTTTCAGCTATGTTCATTAGGTTTCCTTTATTGTATGTGGCTAATATTGTAACTGTTTTTTCTAGTGAATCAGGTGTATGTTTATTTTTTATTAAGTGTTCTGCATATGTGGATTTTTCCGTTTCGTTATTTGTAAATGATTTAATGTGTTCTAGGTATCTATATTTTATTTTCCTACCAGTTTGACCGATGTATGCCTTTTCACAATTATTACAGTTTATTTTGTATATACCACTATTTTCAAATATATTATTATTTTCTTTATTCATAGTAATTATTTTGTTTTTTAGGGTATTGTATGTTTTATAAGCTATTTGTAATCCTAGTTTTTTAAATATATTACTTAATTTGTATATATTTTTTATTTATGAAAGTGAATGTTATAAATTTGTTTTTGTCTTTGTTAATATCGTTATTTTTTGGTTTATATTTTAATTTTAATTTTATTTTTTGTATTAATTTTTCTATTATGTGTTCAGTGTAACCATTATTTATTGCAATTGTTTTTAATATTTTTATTTCATTTTGTTTTTTGTTTTGATTCATGGGGGTGTTTAGTAATCTATTTATGGCGTGTATGAAGTATGCGTGTTTATGTTGATTTGGATGGTTTGATGTTTTGTTTATTATAGTGTCGGTTGTTGTTTGTTTTCTGTGTATATTGTATTGTAATTTATTAGTAGTTTTATTTATTATGATGTCTAAGAAGTTAATTTTATTGTTTATCTCTTTTTCCATAGTGTATTGTATGTTTTTATGTATTTTATTTAAATCATTTAAAATGTTATTTTCAGTGTTATTGTTGTTTTCATCAAAAATAACTAAAGTATCATCTACATATCTGATATATGTTTTTATATTATATTTTTTAATTAAATTTTCAATATATCTTTCTTCGAGATGTTGTAGAAATATTTCACTTAAAATACTTGATAAGGGGGATCCCATACCTAAACCACTATTTTGGGTATATGTAATATTATTGAATTTGAAATAATTTTGTTCAATGAGTATTTTTATTAAATTGATTAATTGGTTATTATATATATTATTATTTGAAACATTTATTGATTTTTTGATTATTTCTATTGTCTCATTAATTGGTATGTTAGTGTATAAATTGGTTATATCGTAAGAGATTATTTTAGTTTTATTGTTTATAGGTATGTTTTGTAATTTATCAAAGACATTTTGTCTATTTCTGATTGTATATTTATCATTTAAAGATATATTTTGTTTTAATATATTGGATATGTATTTGGCTAATTTATATCCAGGGGCAGTTGTGTAATTTACTAAAGGTCTAATTGGTATATTTGGTTTATGTATTTTTAATAGTGGGTTGAGAGTTGGTGCTTTGGGGTTCATATTTATAAAGAATTTGGCGATATTGTTATTTATTAGTAAATTTGATTCTTTTATTATTTTTCTTATTTTAGCCTGATATTTGTTTGTGGGATCGATTTTTGTCGTATTTATGTTATTTTCTTTTATAAAATTATCAGTTTTTTGAATAAGTTCATTTTTATTTATTATAATTATACTATTTCCTTTATCAGCTTTAGAGGTAACAGCATTTTCTTGGTTTAATTTATTATTTATATTTTTGATGGTTTTTTGTATTTTTAAATGGTCTGTGTTTGTTTTGTTTTTCTTTATAATGTTTAAAATTGCGTGTGTTGCTTCGGCTCTTGTAATAGTTTGTTCATTTGTTGGTAATTTTTGTATTGCATTTTCAGTTTCTATTATTAAATTTTCATATTGTTTTTTATGTGATGTGTTTAAATTATATTTATAACCTAAATTTAAAACGTTGACTTCATCATTTGTAAATTTTATGGTAGTTAAGTTTACAGTTCTTGGATAAAAATCAAATTTATTATTAATTGTAGGTTTAGGTATTTGTTGTTTTGCTAAAGTATTTAATTTTTTATTTATTATTTGTTGTTTTTGGTATATAATGGGTTTAATTTTGTCATTAATTTTTTCAAAATATAAATTTAGAATTTCATAGTTTATATTATTAACTAATTGTAAATGTATTTTTAAGAGTTGTATATTGATTTTATTCTTTTTGTTATATAGGTAATTTATTTCATTTTTGATCCAAAATATTTCAGCTTGTTTTTTGGTTTTTATTGCTACCGGAGATTTGTTTTTTATTTTTATTGTTGCATATTTTGGTATTATATTCATTTGTAGGCATTTTTTATTGAAGTAGATGTTATTAATAGTTTTTTTCAATTTTAATGTTAAGTAATAATATTTTTGGATATGTATTGCTATATCAGCAGAATTCATTAAAGAATATTTTATCATCCTGTTTGTTAGTAACTATAGTATAAAAAATAAATGCTAAAATAACAAACTAATACGTAAGTAACAAAATTAATATAAGAATATCAAACTTGTTATCTTAGGAACGTTTTCGGGCATAACCCATCTTCAGCTAAAATATAATCGAACTAAATTAAAAACATAGTGTAACAGTGAACACAATTTAAAACTTCACTTTGAAGCTAAAATAAAATTAAATTAAAAATAAATTAAAATGAAAATAACATGAAATATAGCACACATGTGAATTGAACTACAGTCTAACACATATTGAAACTAAAAATTAAATCACAAGTTTAATAACGGTAATTAATGTGAAATAAAAACAAGAAATAAAATTGAAATAAAAAATTGAAATAAAAAATGAATGATAAACATATTTGGAGATTAGATAAGAAATAAATAATAGAACCTGTCTAAGAAGGGCTAGTTTAAATTTTTTTATTAAAGTATTATATTAAAGAGTGGGTTTTGATTGTGTGGAGTTTGGTCATTTAATATATTGTTTTTGTGTTTATTTATGTAATAGTTTTCAGCTATGTTCATTAGGTTTCCTTTATTGTATGTGGCTAATATTGTAACTGTTTTTTCTAGTGAATCAGGTGTATGTTTATTTTTTATTAAGTGTTCTGCATATGTGGATTTTTCCGTTTCGTTATTTGTAAATGATTTAATGTGTTCTAGGTATCTATATTTTATTTTCCTACCAGTTTGACCGATGTATGCCTTTTCACAATTATTACAGTTTATTTTGTATATACCACTATTTTCAAATATATTATTATTTTCTTTATTCATAGTAATTATTTTGTTTTTTAGGGTATTGTTTGTTTTATAAGCTATTTGTAATCCTAGTTTTTTAAATATATTACTTAATTTGTATATATTTTTTATTTATGAAAGTGAATGTTATAAATTTGTTTTTGTCTTTGTTAATATCGTTATTTTTTGGTTTATATTTTAATTTTAATTTTATTTTTTGTATTAATTTTTCTATTATGTGTTCAGTGTAACCATTATTTATTGCAATTGTTTTTAATATTTTTATTTCATTTTGTTTTTTGTTTTGATTCATGGGGGTGTTTAGTAATCTATTTATGGCGTGTATGAAGTATGCGTGTTTATGTTGATTTGGATGGTTTGATGTTTTGTTTATTATAGTGTCGGTTGTTGTTTGTTTTCTGTGTATATTGTATTGTAATTTATTAGTAGTTTTATTTATTATGATGTCTAAGAAGTTAATTTTATTGTTTATCTCTTTTTCCATAGTGTATTGTATGTTTTTATGTATTTTATTTAAATCATTTAAAATGTTATTTTCAGTGTTATTGTTGTTTTCATCAAAAATAACTAAAGTATCATCTACATATCTGATATATGTTTTTATATTATATTTTTTAATTAAATTTTCAATATATCTTTCTTCGAGATGTTGTAGAAATATTTCACTTAAAATACTTGATAAGGGGGATCCCATACCTAAACCACTATTTTGGGTATATGTAATATTATTGAATTTGAAATAATTTTGTTCAATGAGTATTTTTATTAAATTGATTAATTGGTTATTATATATATTATTATTTGAAACATTTATTGATTTTTTGATTATTTCTATTGTCTCATTAATTGGTATGTTAGTGTATAAATTGGTTATATCGTAAGAGATTATTTTAGTTTTATTGTTTATAGGTATGTTTTGTAATTTATCAAAGACATTTTGTCTATTTCTGATTGTATATTTATCATTTAAAGATATATTTTGTTTTAATATATTGGATATGTATTTGGCTAATTTATATCCAGGGGCAGTTGTGTAATTTACTAAAGGTCTAATTGGTATATTTGGTTTATGTATTTTTAATAGTGGGTTGAGAGTTGGTGCTTTGGGGTTCATATTTATAAAGAATTTGGCGATATTGTTATTTATTAGTAAATTTGATTCTTTTATTATTTTTCTTATTTTAGCCTGATATTTGTTTGTGGGATCGATTTTTGTCGTATTTATGTTATTTTCTTTTATAAAATTATCAGTTTTTTGAATAAGTTCATTTTTATTTATTATAATTATACTATTTCCTTTATCAGCTTTAGCGGTAACAGCATTTTCTTGGTTTAATTTATTATTTATATTTTTGATGGTTTTTTGTATTTTTAAATGGTCTGTGTTTGTTTTGTTTTTCTTTATAATGTTTAAAATTGCGTGTGTTGCTTCGGCTCTTGTAATAGTTTGTTCATTTGTTGGTAATTTTTGTATTGCATTTTCAGTTTCTATTATTAAATTTTCATATTGTTTTTTATGTGATGTGTTTAAATTATATTTATAACCTAAATTTAAAACGTTGACTTCATCATTTGTAAATTTTATGGTAGTTAAGTTTACAGTTCTTGGATAAAAATCAAATTTATTATTAATTGTAGGTTTAGGTATTTGTTGTTTTGCTAAAGTATTTAATTTTTTATTTATTATTTGTTGTTTTTGGTATATAATGGGTTTAATTTTGTCATTAATTTTTTCAAAATATAAATTTAGAATTTCATAGTTTATATTATTAACTAATTGTAAATGTATTTTTAAGAGTTGTATATTGATTTTATTCTTTTTGTTATATAGGTAATTTATTTCATTTTTGATCCAAAATATTTCAGCTTGTTTTTTGGTTTTTATTGCTACCGGAGATTTGTTTTTTATTTTTATTGTTGCATATTTTGGTATTATATTCATTTGTAGGCATTTTTTATTGAAGTAGATGTTATTAATAGTTTTTTTCAATTTTAATGTTAAGTAATAATATTTTTGGATATGTATTGCTATATCAGCAGAATTCATTAAAGAATATTTTATCATCCTGTTTGTTAGTAACTATAGTATAAAAAATAAATGCTAAAATAACAAACTAATACGTAAGTAACAAAATTAATATAAGAATATCAAACTTGTTATCTTAGGAACGTTTTCGGGCATAACCCATCTTCAGCTAAAATATAATCGAACTAAATTAAAAACATAGTGTAACAGTGAACACAATTTAAAACTTCACTTTGAAGCTAAAATAAAATTAAATTAAAAATAAATTAAAATGAAAATAACATGAAATATAGCACACATGTGAATTGAACTACAGTCTAACACATATTGAAACTAAAAATTAAATCACAAGTTTAATAACGGTAATTAATGTGAAATAAAAACAAGAAATAAAATTGAAATAAAAAATTGAAATAAAAAATGAATGATAAACATATTTGGAGATTAGATAAGAAATAAATAATAGAACCTGTCTAAGAAGGGCTAGTTTAAATTTTTTTATTAAAGTATTATATTAAAGAGTGGGTTTTGATTGTGTGGAGTTTGGTCATTTAATATATTGTTTTTGTGTTTATTTATGTAATAGTTTTCAGCTATGTTCATTAGGTTTCCTTTATTGTATGTGGCTAATATTGTAACTGTTTTTTCTAGTGAATCAGGTGTATGTTTATTTTTTATTAAGTGTTCTGCATATGTGGATTTTTCCGTTTCGTTATTTGTAAATGATTTAATGTGTTCTAGGTATCTATATTTTATTTTCCTACCAGTTTGACCGATGTATGCCTTTTCACAATTATTACAGTTTATTTTGTATATACCACTATTTTCAAATATATTATTATTTTCTTTATTCATAGTAATTATTTTGTTTTTTAGGGTATTGTTTGTTTTATAAGCTATTTGTAATCCTAGTTTTTTAAATATATTACTTAATTTGTATATATTTTATTTATGAAAGTGAATGTTATAAATTTGTTTTTGTCTTTGTTAATATCGTTATTTTTTGGTTTATATTTTAATTTTAATTTTATTTTTTGTATTAATTTTTCTATTATGTGTTCAGTGTAACCATTATTTATTGCAATTGTTTTTAATATTTTTATTTCATTTTGTTTTTTGTTTTGATTCATGGGGGTGTTTAGTAATCTATTTATGGCGTGTATGAAGTATGCGTGTTTATGTTGATTTGGATGGTTTGATGTTTTGTTTATTATAGTGTCGGTTGTTGTTTGTTTTCTGTGTATATTGTATTGTAATTTATTAGTAGTTTTATTTATTATGATGTCTAAGAAGTTAATTTTATTGTTTATCTCTTTTTCCATAGTGTATTGTATGTTTTTATGTATTTTATTTAAATCATTTAAAATGTTATTTTCAGTGTTATTGTTGTTTTCATCAAAAATAACTAAAGTATCATCTACATATCTGATATATGTTTTTATATTATATTTTTTAATTAAATTTTCAATATATCTTTCTTCGAGATGTTGTAGAAATATTTCACTTAAAATACTTGATAAGGGGGATCCCATACCTAAACCACTATTTTGGTATATGTAATATTATTGAATTTGAAATAATTTTGTTCAATGAGTATTTTTATTAAATTGATTAATTGGTTATTATATAGTATATTATTATTTGAAACATTTATTGATTTTTTGATTATTTCTATTGTCTCATTAATTGGTATGTTAGTGTATAAATTGGTTATATCGTAAGAGATTATTTTAGTTTTATTGTTTATAGGTATGTTTTGTAATTTATCAAAGACATTTTGTCTATTTCTGATTGTATATTTATCATTTAAAGATATATTTTGTTTTAATATATTGGATATGTATTTGGCTAATTTATATCCAGGGGCAGTTGTGTAATTTACTAAAGGTCTAATTGGTATATTTGGTTTATGTATTTTTAATAGTGGGTTGAGAGTTGGTGCTTTGGGGTTCATATTTATAAAGAATTTGGTGATATTGTTATTTATTAGTAAATTTGATTCTTTTATTATTTTTCTTATTTTAGCCTGATATTTGTTTGTGGGATCGATTTTTGTCGTATTTATGTTATTTTCTTTTATAAAATTATCAGTTTTTTGAATAAGTTCATTTTTATTTATTATAATTATACTATTTCCTTTATCAGCTTTAGCGGTAACAGCATTTTCTTGGTTTAATTTATTATTTATATTTTTGATGGTTTTTTGTATTTTTAAATGGTCTGTGTTTGTTTTGTTTTTCTTTATAATGTTTAAAATTGCGTGTGTTGCTTCGGCTCTTGTAATAGTTTGTTCATTTGTTGGTAATTTTTGTATTGCATTTTCAGTTTCTATTATTAAATTTTCATATTGTTTTTTATGTGATGTGTTTAAATTATATTTATAACCTAAATTTAAAACGTTGACTTCATCATTTGTAAATTTTATGGTAGTTAAGTTTACAGTTCTTGGATAAAAATCAAATTTATTATTAATTGTAGGTTTAGGTATTTGTTGTTTTGCTAAAGTATTTAATTTTTTATTTATTATTTGTTGTTTTTGGTATATAATGGGTTTAATTTTGTCATTAATTTTTTCAAAATATAAATTTAGAATTTCATAGTTTATATTATTAACTAATTGTAAATGTATTTTTAAGAGTTGTATATTGATTTTATTCTTTTTGTTATATAGGTAATTTATTTCATTTTTGATCCAAAATATTTCAGCTTGTTTTTTGGTTTTTATTGCTACCGGAGATTTGTTTTTTATTTTTATTGTTGCATATTTTGGTATTATATTCATTTGTAGGCATTTTTTATTGAAGTAGATGTTATTAATAGTTTTTTTCAATTTTAATGTTAAGTAATAATATTTTTGGATATGTATTGCTATATCAGCAGAATTCATTAAAGAATATTTTATCATCCTGTTTGTTAGTAACTATAGTATAAAAAATAAATGCTAAAATAACAAACTAATACGTAAGTAACAAAATTAATATAAGAATATCAAACTTGTTATCTTAGGAACGTTTTCGGGCATAACCCATCTTCAGCTAAAATATAATCGAACTAAATTAAAAACATAGTGTAACAGTGAACACAATTTAAAACTTCACTTTGAAGCTAAAATAAAATTAAATTAAAAATAAATTAAAATGAAAATAACATGAAATATAGCACACATGTGAATTGAACTACAGTCTAACACATATTGAAACTAAAAATTAAATCACAAGTTTAATAACGGTAATTAATGTGAAATAAAAACAAGAAATAAAATTGAAATAAAAAATTGAAATAAAAAATGAATGATAAACATATTTGGAGATTAGATAAGAAATAAATAATAGAACCTGTCTAAGAAGGGCTAGTTTAAATTTTTTTATTAAAGTATTATATTAAAGAGTGGGTTTTGATTGTGTGGAGTTTGGTCATTTAATATATTGTTTTTGTGTTTATTTATGTAATAGTTTTCAGCTATGTTCATTAGGTTTCCTTTATTGTATGTGGCTAATATTGTAACTGTTTTTTCTAGTGAATCAGGTGTATGTTTATTTTTTATTAAGTGTTCTGCATATGTGGATTTTTCCGTTTCGTTATTTGTAAATGATTTAATGTGTTCTAGGTATCTATATTTTATTTTCCTACCAGTTTGACCGATGTATGCCTTTTCACAATTATTACAGTTTATTTTGTATATACCACTATTTTCAAATATATTATTATTTTCTTTATTCATAGTAATTATTTTGTTTTTTAGGGTATTGTTTGTTTTATAAGCTATTTGTAATCCTAGTTTTTTAAATATATTACTTAATTTGTATATATTTTATTTATGAAAGTGAATGTTATAAATTTGTTTTTGTCTTTGTTAATATCGTTATTTTTTGGTTTATATTTTAATTTTAATTTTATTTTTTGTATTAATTTTTCTATTATGTGTTCAGTGTAACCATTATTTATTGCAATTGTTTTTAATATTTTTATTTCATTTTGTTTTTTGTTTTGATTCATGGGGGTGTTTAGTAATCTATTTATGGCGTGTATGAAGTATGCGTGTTTATGTTGATTTGGATGGTTTGATGTTTTGTTTATTATAGTGTCGGTTGTTGTTTGTTTTCTGTGTATATTGTATTGTAATTTATTAGTAGTTTTATTTATTATGATGTCTAAGAAGTTAATTTTATTGTTTATCTCTTTTTCCATAGTGTATTGTATGTTTTTATGTATTTTATTTAAATCATTTAAAATGTTATTTTCAGTGTTATTGTTGTTTTCATCAAAAATAACTAAAGTATCATCTACATATCTGATATATGTTTTTATATTATATTTTTTAATTAAATTTTCAATATATCTTTCTTCGAGATGTTGTAGAAATATTTCACTTAAAATACTTGATAAGGGGGATCCCATACCTAAACCACTATTTTGGGTATATGTAATATTATTGAATTTGAAATAATTTTGTTCAATGAGTATTTTTATTAAATTGATTAATTGGTTATTATATATATTATTATTTGAAACATTTATTGATTTTTTGATTATTTCTATTGTCTCATTAATTGGTATGTTAGTGTATAAATTGGTTATATCGTAAGAGATTATTTTAGTTTTATTGTTTATAGGTATGTTTTGTAATTTATCAAAGACATTTTGTCTATTTCTGATTGTATATTTATCATTTAAAGATATATTTTGTTTTAATATATTGGATATGTATTTGGCTAATTTATATCCAGGGGCAGTTGTGTAATTTACTAAAGGTCTAATTGGTATATTTGGTTTATGTATTTTTAATAGTGGGTTGAGAGTTGGTGCTTTGGGGTTCATATTTATAAAGAATTTGGTGATATTGTTATTTATTAGTAAATTTGATTCTTTTATTATTTTTCTTATTTTAGCCTGATATTTGTTTGTGGGATCGATTTTTGTCGTATTTATGTTATTTTCTTTTATAAAATTATCAGTTTTTTGAATAAGTTCATTTTTATTTATTATAATTATACTATTTCCTTTATCAGCTTTAGCAGTAACAGCATTTTCTTGGTTTAATTTATTATTTATATTTTTGATGGTTTTTTGTATTTTTAAATGGTCTGTGTTTGTTTTGTTTTTCTTTATAATGTTTAAAATTGCGTGTGTTGCTTCGGCTCTTGTAATAGTTTGTTCATTTGTTGGTAATTTTTGTATTGCATTTTCAGTTTCTATTATTAAATTTTCATATTGTTTTTTATGTGATGTGTTTAAATTATATTTATAACCTAAATTTAAAACGTTGACTTCATCATTTGTAAATTTTATGGTAGTTAAGTTTACAGTTCTTGGATAAAAATCAAATTTATTATTAATTGTAGGTTTAGGTATTTGTTGTTTTGCTAAAGTATTTAATTTTTTATTTATTATTTGTTGTTTTTGGTATATAATGGGTTTAATTTTGTCATTAATTTTTTCAAAATATAAATTTAGAATTTCATAGTTTATATTATTAACTAATTGTAAATGTATTTTTAAGAGTTGTATATTGATTTTATTCTTTTTGTTATATAGGTAATTTATTTCATTTTTGATCCAAAATATTTCAGCTTGTTTTTTGGTTTTTATTGCTACCGGAGATTTGTTTTTTATTTTTATTGTTGCATATTTTGGTATTATATTCATTTGTAGGCATTTTTTATTGAAGTAGATATTATTAATAGTTTTTTTCAATTTTAATGTTAAGTAATAATATTTTTGGATATGTATTGCTATATCAGCAGAATTCATTAAAGAATATTTTATCATCCTGTTTGTTAGTAACTATAGTATAAAAAATAAATGCTAAAATAACAAACTAATACGTAAGTAACAAAATTAATATAAGAATATCAAACTTGTTATCTTAGGAACGTTTTCGGGCATAACCCATCTTCAGCTAAAATATAATCGAACTAAATTAAAAACATAGTGTAACAGTGAACACAATTTAAAACTTCACTTTGAAGCTAAAATAAAATTAAATTAAAAATAAATTAAAATGAAAATAACATGAAATATAGCACACATGTGAATTGAACTACAGTCTAACACATATTGAAACTAAAAATTAAATCACAAGTTTAATAACAGTAATTAATGTGAAATAAAAACAAGAAATAAAATTGAAATAAAAAATTGAAATAAAAAATGAATGATAAACATATTTGGAGATTAGATAAGAAATAAATAATAGAACCTGTCTAAGAAGGGCTAGTTTAAATTTTTTTATTAAAGTATTATATTAAAGAGTGGGTTTTGATTGTGTGGAGTTTGGTCATTTAATATATTGTTTTTGTGTTTATTTATGTAATAGTTTTCAGCTATGTTCATTAGGTTTCCTTTATTGTATGTGGCTAATATTGTAACTGTTTTTTCTAGTGAATCAGGTGTATGTTTATTTTTTATTAAGTGTTCTGCATATGTGGATTTTTCCGTTTCGTTATTTGTAAATGATTTAATGTGTTCTAGGTATCTATATTTTATTTTCCTACCAGTTTGACCGATGTATGCCTTTTCACAATTATTACAGTTTATTTTGTATATACCACTATTTTCAAATATATTATTATTTTCTTTATTCATAGTAATTATTTTGTTTTTTAGGGTATTGTTTGTTTTATAAGCTATTTGTAATCCTAGTTTTTTAAATATATTACTTAATTTGTATATATTTTATTTATGAAAGTGAATGTTATAAATTTGTTTTTGTCTTTGTTAATATCGTTATTTTTTGGTTTATATTTTAATTTTAATTTTATTTTTTGTATTAATTTTTCTATTATGTGTTCAGTGTAACCATTATTTATTGCAATTGTTTTTAATATTTTTATTTCATTTTGTTTTTTGTTTTGATTCATGGGGGTGTTTAGTAATCTATTTATGGCGTGTATGAAGTATGCGTGTTTATGTTGATTTGGATGGTTTGATGTTTTGTTTATTATAGTGTCGGTTGTTGTTTGTTTTCTGTGTATATTGTATTGTAATTTATTAGTAGTTTTATTTATTATGATGTCTAAGAAGTTAATTTTATTGTTTATCTCTTTTTCCATAGTGTATTGTATGTTTTTATGTATTTTATTTAAATCATTTAAAATGTTATTTTCAGTGTTATTGTTGTTTTCATCAAAAATAACTAAAGTATCATCTACATATCTGATATATGTTTTTATATTATATTTTTTAATTAAATTTTCAATATATCTTTCTTCGAGATGTTGTAGAAATATTTCACTTAAAATACTTGATAAGGGGGATCCCATACCTAAACCACTATTTTGGGTATATGTAATATTATTGAATTTGAAATAATTTTGTTCAATGAGTATTTTTATTAAATTGATTAATTGGTTATTATATAGTATATTATTATTTGAAACATTTATTGATTTTTTGATTATTTCTATTGTCTCATTAATTGGTATGTTAGTGTATAAATTGGTTATATCGTAAGAGATTATTTTAGTTTTATTGTTTATAGGTATGTTTTGTAATTTATCAAAGACATTTTGTCTATTTCTGATTGTATATTTATCATTTAAAGATATATTTTGTTTTAATATATTGGATATGTATTTGGCTAATTTATATCCAGGGGCAGTTGTGTAATTTACTAAAGGTCTAATTGGTATATTTGGTTTATGTATTTTTAATAGTGGGTTGAGAGTTGGTGCTTTGGGGTTCATATTTATAAAGAATTTGGTGATATTGTTATTTATTAGTAAATTTGATTCTTTTATTATTTTTCTTATTTTAGCCTGATATTTGTTTGTGGGATCGATTTTTGTCGTATTTATGTTATTTTCTTTTATAAAATTATCAGTTTTTTGAATAAGTTCATTTTTATTTATTATAATTATACTATTTCCTTTATCAGCTTTAGCGGTAACAGCATTTTCTTGGTTTAATTTATTATTTATATTTTTGATGGTTTTTTGTATTTTTAAATGGTCTGTGTTTGTTTTGTTTTTCTTTATAATGTTTAAAATTGCGTGTGTTGCTTCGGCTCTTGTAATAGTTTGTTCATTTGTTGGTAATTTTTGTATTGCATTTTCAGTTTCTATTATTAAATTTTCATATTGTTTTTTATGTGATGTGTTTAAATTATATTTATAACCTAAATTTAAAACGTTGACTTCATCATTTGTAAATTTTATGGTAGTTAAGTTTACAGTTCTTGGATAAAAATCAAATTTATTATTAATTGTAGGTTTAGGTATTTGTTGTTTTGCTAAAGTATTTAATTTTTTATTTATTATTTGTTGTTTTTGGTATATAATGGGTTTAATTTTGTCATTAATTTTTTCAAAATATAAATTTAGAATTTCATAGTTTATATTATTAACTAATTGTAAATGTATTTTTAAGAGTTGTATATTGATTTTATTCTTTTTGTTATATAGGTAATTTATTTCATTTTTGATCCAAAATATTTCAGCTTGTTTTTTGGTTTTTATTGCTACCGGAGATTTGTTTTTTATTTTTATTGTTGCATATTTTGGTATTATATTCATTTGTAGGCATTTTTTATTGAATATTTTATCATCCTGTTTGTTAGTAACTATAGTATAAAAAATAAATGCTAAAATAACAAACTAATACGTAAGTAACAAAATTAATATAAGAATATCAAACTTGTTATCTTAGGAACGTTTTCGGGCATAACCCATCTTCAGCTAAAATATAATCGAACTAAATTAAAAACATAGTGTAACAGTGAACACAATTTAAAACTTCACTTTGAAGCTAAAATAAAATTAAATTAAAAATAAATTAAAATGAAAATAACATGAAATATAGCACACATGTGAATTGAACTACAGTCTAACACATATTGAAACTAAAAATTAAATCACAAGTTTAATAACGGTAATTAATGTGAAATAAAAACAAGAAATAAAATTGAAATAAAAAATTGAAATAAAAAATGAATGATAAACATATTTGGAGATTAGATAAGAAATAAATAATAGAACCTGTCTAAGAAGGGCTAGTTTAAAATTTTTTATTAAAGTATTATATTAAAGAGTGGGTTTTGATTGTGTGGAGTTTGGTCATTTAATATATTGTTTTTGTGTTTATTTATGTAATAGTTTTCAGCTATGTTCATTAGGTTTCCTTTATTGTATGTGGCTAATATTGTAACTGTTTTTTCTAGTGAATCAGGTGTATGTTTATTTTTTATTAAGTGTTCTGCATATGTGGATTTTTCCGTTTCGTTATTTGTAAATGATTTAATGTGTTCTAGGTATCTATATTTTATTTTCCTACCAGTTTGACCGATGTATGCCTTTTCACAATTATTACAGTTTATTTTGTATATACCACTATTTTCAAATATATTATTATTTTCTTTATTCATAGTAATTATTTTGTTTTTTAGGGTATTGTTTGTTTTATAAGCTATTTGTAATCCTAGTTTTTTAAATATATTACTTAATTTGTATATATTTTATTTATGAAAGTGAATGTTATAAATTTGTTTTTGTCTTTGTTAATATCGTTATTTTTTGGTTTATATTTTAATTTTAATTTTATTTTTTGTATTAATTTTTCTATTATGTGTTCAGTGTAACCATTATTTATTGCAATTGTTTTTAATATTTTTATTTCATTTTGTTTTTTGTTTTGATTCATGGGGGTGTTTAGTAATCTATTTATGGCGTGTATGAAGTATGCGTGTTTATGTTGATTTGGATGGTTTGATGTTTTGTTTATTATAGTGTCGGTTGTTGTTTGTTTTCTGTGTATATTGTATTGTAATTTATTAGTAGTTTTATTTATTATGATGTCTAAGAAGTTAATTTTATTGTTTATCTCTTTTTCCATAGTGTATTGTATGTTTTTATGTATTTTATTTAAATCATTTAAAATGTTATTTTCAGTGTTATTGTTGTTTTCATCAAAAATAACTAAAGTATCATCTACATATCTGATATATGTTTTTATATTATATTTTTTAATTAAATTTTCAATATATCTTTCTTCGAGATGTTGTAGAAATATTTCACTTAAAATACTTGATAAGGGGGATCCCATACCTAAACCACTATTTTGGGTATATGTAATATTATTGAATTTGAAATAATTTTGTTCAATGAGTATTTTTATTAAATTGATTAATTGGTTATTATATAGTATATTATTATTTGAAACATTTATTGATTTTTTGATTATTTCTATTGTCTCATTAATTGGTATGTTAGTGTATAAATTGGTTATATCGTAAGAGATTATTTTAGTTTTATTGTTTATAGGTATGTTTTGTAATTTATCAAAGACATTTTGTCTATTTCTGATTGTATATTTATCATTTAAAGATATATTTTGTTTTAATATATTGGATATGTATTTGGCTAATTTATATCCAGGGGCAGTTGTGTAATTTACTAAAGGTCTAATTGGTATATTTGGTTTATGTATTTTTAATAGTGGGTTGAGAGTTGGTGCTTTGGGGTTCATATTTATAAAGAATTTGGCGATATTGTTATTTATTAGTAAATTTGATTCTTTTATTATTTTTCTTATTTTAGCCTGATATTTGTTTGTGGGATCGATTTTTGTCGTATTTATGTTATTTTCTTTTATAAAATTATCAGTTTTTTGAATAAGTTCATTTTTATTTATTATAATTATACTATTTCCTTTATCAGCTTTAGCGGTAACAGCATTTTCTTGGTTTAATTTATTATTTATATTTTTGATGGTTTTTTGTATTTTTAAATGGTCTGTGTTTGTTTTGTTTTTCTTTATAATGTTTAAAATTGCGTGTGTTGCTTCGGCTCTTGTAATAGTTTGTTCATTTGTTGGTAATTTTTGTATTGCATTTTCAGTTTCTATTATTAAATTTTCATATTGTTTTTTATGTGATGTGTTTAAATTATATTTATAACCTAAATTTAAAACGTTGACTTCATCATTTGTAAATTTTATGGTAGTTAAGTTTACAGTTCTTGGATAAAAATCAAATTTATTATTAATTGTAGGTTTAGGTATTTGTTGTTTTGCTAAAGTATTTAATTTTTTATTTATTATTTGTTGTTTTTGGTATATAATGGGTTTAATTTTGTCATTAATTTTTTCAAAATATAAATTTAGAATTTCATAGTTTATATTATTAACTAATTGTAAATGTATTTTTAAGAGTTGTATATTGATTTTATTCTTTTTGTTATATAGGTAATTTATTTCATTTTTGATCCAAAATATTTCAGCTTGTTTTTTGGTTTTTATTGCTACCGGAGATTTGTTTTTTATTTTTATTGTTGCATATTTTGGTATTATATTCATTTGTAGGCATTTTTTATTGAAGTAGATGTTATTAATAGTTTTTTTCAATTTTAATGTTAAGTAATAATATTTTTGGATATGTATTGCTATATCAGCAGAATTCATTAAAGAATATTTTATCATCCTGTTTGTTAGTAACTATAGTATAAAAAATAAATGCTAAAATAACAAACTAATACGTAAGTAACAAAATTAATATAAGAATATCAAACTTGTTATCTTAGGAACGTTTTCGGGCATAACCCATCTTCAGCTAAAATATAATCGAACTAAATTAAAAACATAGTGTAACAGTGAACACAATTTAAAACTTCACTTTGAAGCTAAAATAAAATTAAATTAAAAATAAATTAAAATGAAAATAACATGAAATATAGCACACATGTGAATTGAACTACAGTCTAACACATATTGAAACTAAAAATTAAATCACAAGTTTAATAACGGTAATTAATGTGAAATAAAAACAAGAAATAAAATTGAAATAAAAAATTGAAATAAAAAATGAATGATAAACATATTTGGAGATTAGATAAGAAATAAATAATAGAACCTGTCTAAGAAGGGCTAGTTTAAATTTTTTTATTAAAGTATTATATTAAAGAGTGGGTTTTGATTGTGTGGAGTTTGGTCATTTAATATATTGTTTTTGTGTTTATTTATGTAATAGTTTTCAGCTATGTTCATTAGGTTTCCTTTATTGTATGTGGCTAATATTGTAACTGTTTTTTCTAGTGAATCAGGTGTATGTTTATTTTTTATTAAGTGTTCTGCATATGTGGATTTTTCCGTTTCGTTATTTGTAAATGATTTAATGTGTTCTAGGTATCTATATTTTATTTTCCTACCAGTTTGACCGATGTATGCCTTTTCACAATTATTACAGTTTATTTTGTATATACCACTATTTTCAAATATATTATTATTTTCTTTATTCATAGTAATTATTTTGTTTTTTAGGGTATTGTTTGTTTTATAAGCTATTTGTAATCCTAGTTTTTTAAATATATTACTTAATTTGTATATATTTTATTTATGAAAGTGAATGTTATAAATTTGTTTTTGTCTTTGTTAATATCGTTATTTTTTGGTTTATATTTTAATTTTAATTTTATTTTTTGTATTAATTTTTCTATTATGTGTTCAGTGTAACCATTATTTATTGCAATTGTTTTTAATATTTTTATTTCATTTTGTTTTTTGTTTTGATTCATGGGGGTGTTTAGTAATCTATTTATGGCGTGTATGAAGTATGCGTGTTTATGTTGATTTGGATGGTTTGATGTTTTGTTTATTATAGTGTCGGTTGTTGTTTGTTTTCTGTGTATATTGTATTGTAATTTATTAGTAGTTTTATTTATTATGATGTCTAAGAAGTTAATTTTATTGTTTATCTCTTTTTCCATAGTGTATTGTATGTTTTTATGTATTTTATTTAAATCATTTAAAATGTTATTTTCAGTGTTATTGTTGTTTTCATCAAAAATAACTAAAGTATCATCTACATATCTGATATATGTTTTTATATTATATTTTTTAATTAAATTTTCAATATATCTTTCTTCGAGATGTTGTAGAAATATTTCACTTAAAATACTTGATAAGGGGGATCCCATACCTAAACCACTATTTTGGGTATATGTAATATTATTGAATTTGAAATAATTTTGTTCAATGAGTATTTTTATTAAATTGATTAATTGGTTATTATATAGTATATTATTATTTGAAACATTTATTGATTTTTTGATTATTTCTATTGTCTCATTAATTGGTATGTTAGTGTATAAATTGGTTATATCGTAAGAGATTATTTTAGTTTTATTGTTTATAGGTATGTTTTGTAATTTATCAAAGACATTTTGTCTATTTCTGATTGTATATTTATCATTTAAAGATATATTTTGTTTTAATATATTGGATATGTATTTGGCTAATTTATATCCAGGGGCAGTTGTGTAATTTACTAAAGGTCTAATTGGTATATTTGGTTTATGTATTTTTAATAGTGGGTTGAGAGTTGGTGCTTTGGGGTTCATATTTATAAAGAATTTGGCGATATTGTTATTTATTAGTAAATTTGATTCTTTTATTATTTTTCTTATTTTAGCCTGATATTTGTTTGTGGGATCGATTTTTGTCGTATTTATGTTATTTTCTTTTATAAAATTATCAGTTTTTTGAATAAGTTCATTTTTATTTATTATAATTATACTATTTCCTTTATCAGCTTTAGCGGTAACAGCATTTTCTTGGTTTAATTTATTATTTATATTTTTGATGGTTTTTTGTATTTTTAAATGGTCTGTGTTTGTTTTGTTTTTCTTTATAATGTTTAAAATTGCGTGTGTTGCTTCGGCTCTTGTAATAGTTTGTTCATTTGTTGGTAATTTTTGTATTGCATTTTCAGTTTCTATTATTAAATTTTCATATTGTTTTTTATGTGATGTGTTTAAATTATATTTATAACCTAAATTTAAAACGTTGACTTCATCATTTGTAAATTTTATGGTAGTTAAGTTTACAGTTCTTGGATAAAAATCAAATTTATTATTAATTGTAGGTTTAGGTATTTGTTGTTTTGCTAAAGTATTTAATTTTTTATTTATTATTTGTTGTTTTTGGTATATAATGGGTTTAATTTTGTCATTAATTTTTTCAAAATATAAATTTAGAATTTCATAGTTTATATTATTAACTAATTGTAAATGTATTTTTAAGAGTTGTATATTGATTTTATTCTTTTTGTTATATAGGTAATTTATTTCATTTTTGATCCAAAATATTTCAGCTTGTTTTTTGGTTTTTATTGCTACCGGAGATTTGTTTTTTATTTTTATTGTTGCATATTTTGGTATTATATTCATTTGTAGGCATTTTTTATTGAAGTAGATGTTATTAATAGTTTTTTTCAATTTTAATGTTAAGTAATAATATTTTTGGATATGTATTGCTATATCAGCAGAATTCATTAAAGAATATTTTATCATCCTGTTTGTTAGTAACTATAGTATAAAAAATAAATGCTAAAATAACAAACTAATACGTAAGTAACAAAATTAATATAAGAATATCAAACTTGTTATCTTAGGAACGTTTTCGGGCATAACCCATCTTCAGCTAAAATATAATCGAACTAAATTAAAAACATAGTGTAACAGTGAACACAATTTAAAACTTCACTTTGAAGCTAAAATAAAATTAAATTAAAAATAAATTAAAATGAAAATAACATGAAATATAGCACACATGTGAATTGAACTACAGTCTAACACATATTGAAACTAAAAATTAAATCACAAGTTTAATAACGGTAATTAATGTGAAATAAAAACAAGAAATAAAATTGAAATAAAAAATTGAAATAAAAAATGAATGATAAACATATTTGGAGATTAGATAAGAAATAAATAATAGAACCTGTCTAAGAAGGGCTAGTTTAAATTTTTTTATTAAAGTATTATATTAAAGAGTGGGTTTTGATTGTGTGGAGTTTGGTCATTTAATATATTGTTTTTGTGTTTATTTATGTAATAGTTTTCAGCTATGTTCATTAGGTTTCCTTTATTGTATGTGGCTAATATTGTAACTGTTTTTTCTAGTGAATCAGGTGTATGTTTATTTTTTATTAAGTGTTCTGCATATGTGGATTTTTCCGTTTCGTTATTTGTAAATGATTTAATGTGTTCTAGGTATCTATATTTTATTTTCCTACCAGTTTGACCGATGTATGCCTTTTCACAATTATTACAGTTTATTTTGTATATACCACTATTTTCAAATATATTATTATTTTCTTTATTCATAGTAATTATTTTGTTTTTTAGGGTATTGTTTGTTTTATAAGCTATTTGTAATCCTAGTTTTTTAAATATATTACTTAATTTGTATATATTTTATTTATGAAAGTGAATGTTATAAATTTGTTTTTGTCTTTGTTAATATCGTTATTTTTTGGTTTATATTTTAATTTTAATTTTATTTTTTGTATTAATTTTTCTATTATGTGTTCAGTGTAACCATTATTTATTGCAATTGTTTTTAATATTTTTATTTCATTTTGTTTTTTGTTTTGATTCATGGGGGTGTTTAGTAATCTATTTATGGCGTGTATGAAGTATGCGTGTTTATGTTGATTTGGATGGTTTGATGTTTTGTTTATTATAGTGTCGGTTGTTGTTTGTTTTCTGTGTATATTGTATTGTAATTTATTAGTAGTTTTATTTATTATGATGTCTAAGAAGTTAATTTTATTGTTTATCTCTTTTTCCATAGTGTATTGTATGTTTTTATGTATTTTATTTAAATCATTTAAAATGTTATTTTCAGTGTTATTGTTGTTTTCATCAAAAATAACTAAAGTATCATCTACATATCTGATATATGTTTTTATATTATATTTTTTAATTAAATTTTCAATATATCTTTCTTCGAGATGTTGTAGAAATATTTCACTTAAAATACTTGATAAGGGGGATCCCATACCTAAACCACTATTTTGGGTATATGTAATATTATTGAATTTGAAATAATTTTGTTCAATGAGTATTTTTATTAAATTGATTAATTGGTTATTATATAGTATATTATTATTTGAAACATTTATTGATTTTTTGATTATTTCTATTGTCTCATTAATTGGTATGTTAGTGTATAAATTGGTTATATCGTAAGAGATTATTTTAGTTTTATTGTTTATAGGTATGTTTTGTAATTTATCAAAGACATTTTGTCTATTTCTGATTGTATATTTATCATTTAAAGATATATTTTGTTTTAATATATTGGATATGTATTTGGCTAATTTATATCCAGGGGCAGTTGTGTAATTTACTAAAGGTCTAATTGGTATATTTGGTTTATGTATTTTTAATAGTGGGTTGAGAGTTGGTGCTTTGGGGTTCATATTTATAAAGAATTTGGTGATATTGTTATTTATTAGTAAATTTGATTCTTTTATTATTTTTCTTATTTTAGCCTGATATTTGTTTGTGGGATCGATTTTTGTCGTATTTATGTTATTTTCTTTTATAAAATTATCAGTTTTTTGAATAAGTTCATTTTTATTTATTATAATTATACTATTTCCTTTATCAGCTTTAGCGGTAACAGCATTTTCTTGGTTTAATTTATTATTTATATTTTTGATGGTTTTTTGTATTTTTAAATGGTCTGTGTTTGTTTTGTTTTTCTTTATAATGTTTAAAATTGCGTGTGTTGCTTCGGCTCTTGTAATAGTTTGTTCATTTGTTGGTAATTTTTGTATTGCATTTTCAGTTTCTATTATTAAATTTTCATATTGTTTTTTATGTGATGTGTTTAAATTATATTTATAACCTAAATTTAAAACGTTGACTTCATCATTTGTAAATTTTATGGTAGTTAAGTTTACAGTTCTTGGATAAAAATCAAATTTATTATTAATTGTAGGTTTAGGTATTTGTTGTTTTGCTAAAGTATTTAATTTTTTATTTATTATTTGTTGTTTTTGGTATATAATGGGTTTAATTTTGTCATTAATTTTTTCAAAATATAAATTTAGAATTTCATAGTTTATATTATTAACTAATTGTAAATGTATTTTTAAGAGTTGTATATTGATTTTATTCTTTTTGTTATATAGGTAATTTATTTCATTTTTGATCCAAAATATTTCAGCTTGTTTTTTGGTTTTTATTGCTATCGGAGATTTGTTTTTTATTTTTATTGTTGCATATTTTGGTATTATATTCATTTGTAGGCATTTTTTATTGAAGTAGATGTTATTAATAGTTTTTTTCAATTTTAATGTTAAGTAATAATATTTTTGGATATGTATTGCTATATCAGCAGAATTCATTAAAGAATATTTTATCATCCTGTTTGTTAGTAACTATAGTATAAAAAATAAATGCTAAAATAACAAACTAATACGTAAGTAACAAAATTAATATAAGAATATCAAACTTGTTATCTTAGGAACGTTTTCGGGCATAACCCATCTTCAGCTAAAATATAATCGAACTAAATTAAAAACATAGTGTAACAGTGAACACAATTTAAAACTTCACTTTGAAGCCAGAATAAAATTAAATTAAAAATAAATTAAAATGAAAATAACATGAAATATAGCACACATGTGAATTGAACTACAGTCTAACACATATTGAAACTAAAAATTAAATCACAAGTTTAATAACGGTAATTAATGTGAAATAAAAACAAGAAATAAAATTGAAATAAAAAATTGAAATAAAAAATGAATGATAAACATATTTGGAGATTAGATAAGAAATAAATAATAGAACCTGTCTAAGAAGGGCTAGTTTAAATTTTTTTATTAAAGTATTATATTAAAGAGTGGGTTTTGATTGTGTGGAGTTTGGTCATTTAATATATTGTTTTTGTGTTTATTTATGTAATAGTTTTCAGCTATGTTCATTAGGTTTCCTTTATTGTATGTGGCTAATATTGTAACTGTTTTTTCTAGTGAATCAGGTGTATGTTTATTTTTTATTAAGTGTTCTGCATATGTGGATTTTTCCATTTCGTTATTTGTAAATGATTTAATGTGTTCTAGGTATCTATATTTTATTTTCCTACCAGTTTGACCGATGTATGCCTTTTCACAATTATTACAGTTTATTTTGTATATACCACTATTTTCAAATATATTATTATTTTCTTTATTCATAGTAATTATTTTGTTTTTTAGGGTATTGTTTGTTTTATAAGCTATTTGTAATCCTAGTTTTTTAAATATATTACTTAATTTGTATATATTTTATTTATGAAAGTGAATGTTATAAATTTGTTTTTGTCTTTGTTAATATCGTTATTTTTTGGTTTATATTTTAATTTTAATTTTATTTTTTGTATTAATTTTTCTATTATGTGTTCAGTGTAACCATTATTTATTGCAATTGTTTTTAATATTTTTATTTCATTTTGTTTTTTGTTTTGATTCATGGGGGTGTTTAGTAATCTATTTATGGCGTGTATGAAGTATGCGTGTTTATGTTGATTTGGATGGTTTGATGTTTTGTTTATTATAGTGTCGGTTGTTGTTTGTTTTCTGTGTATATTGTATTGTAATTTATTAGTAGTTTTATTTATTATGATGTCTAAGAAGTTAATTTTATTGTTTATCTCTTTTTCCATAGTGTATTGTATGTTTTTATGTATTTTATTTAAATCATTTAAAATGTTATTTTCAGTGTTATTGTTGTTTTCATCAAAAATAACTAAAGTATCATCTACATATCTGATATATGTTTTTATATTATATTTTTTAATTAAATTTTCAATATATCTTTCTTCGAGATGTTGTAGAAATATTTCACTTAAAATACTTGATAAGGGGGATCCCATACCTAAACCACTATTTTGGGTATATGTAATATTATTGAATTTGAAATAATTTTGTTCAATGAGTATTTTTATTAAATTGATTAATTGGTTATTATATAGTATATTATTATTTGAAACATTTATTGATTTTTTGATTATTTCTATTGTCTCATTAATTGGTATGTTAGTGTATAAATTGGTTATATCGTAAGAGATTATTTTAGTTTTATTGTTTATAGGTATGTTTTGTAATTTATCAAAGACATTTTGTCTATTTCTGATTGTATATTTATCATTTAAAGATATATTTTGTTTTAATATATTGGATATGTATTTGGCTAATTTATATCCAGGGGCAGTTGTGTAATTTACTAAAGGTCTAATTGGTATATTTGGTTTATGTATTTTTAATAGTGGGTTGAGAGTTGGTGCTTTGGGGTTCATATTTATAAAGAATTTGGCGATATTGTTATTTATTAGTAAATTTGATTCTTTTATTATTTTTCTTATTTTAGCCTGATATTTGTTTGTGGGATCGATTTTTGTTGTATTTATGTTATTTTCTTTTATAAAATTATCAGTTTTTTGAATAAGTTCATTTTTATTTATTATAATTATACTATTTCCTTTATCAGCTTTAGCAGTAACAGCATTTTCTTGGTTTAATTTATTATTTATATTTTTGATGGTTTTTTGTATTTTTAAATGGTCTGTGTTTGTTTTGTTTTTCTTTATAATGTTTAAAATTGCGTGTGTTGCTTCGGCTCTTGTAATAGTTTGTTCATTTGTTGGTAATTTTTGTATTGCATTTTCAGTTTCTATTATTAAATTTTCATATTGTTTTTTATGTGATGTGTTTAAATTATATTTATAACCTAAATTTAAAACGTTGACTTCATCATTTGTAAATTTTATGGTAGTTAAGTTTACAGTTCTTGGATAAAAATCAAATTTATTATTAATTGTAGGTTTAGGTATTTGTTGTTTTGCTAAAGTATTTAATTTTTTATTTATTATTTGTTGTTTTTGGTATATAATGGGTTTAATTTTGTCATTAATTTTTTCAAAATATAAATTTAGAATTTCATAGTTTATATTATTAACTAATTGTAAATGTATTTTTAAGAGTTGTATATTGATTTTATTCTTTTTGTTATATAGGTAATTTATTTCATTTTTGATCCAAAATATTTCAGCTTGTTTTTTGGTTTTTATTGCTATCGGAGATTTGTTTTTTATTTTTATTGTTGCATATTTTGGTATTATATTCATTTGTAGGCATTTTTTATTGAAGTAGATGTTATTAATAGTTTTTTTCAATTTTAATGTTAAGTAATAATATTTTTGGATATGTATTGCTATATCAGCAGAATTCATTAAAGAATATTTTATCATCCTGTTTGTTAGTAACTATAGTATAAAAAATAAATGCTAAAATAACAAACTAATACGTAAGTAACAAAATTAATATAAGAATATCAAACTTGTTATCTTAGGAACGTTTTCGGGCATAACCCATCTTCAGCTAAAATATAATCGAACTAAATTAAAAACATAGTGTAACAGTGAACACAATTTAAAACTTCACTTTGAAGCCAGAATAAAATTAAATTAAAAATAAATTAAAATGAAAATAACATGAAATATAGCACACATGTGAATTGAACTACAGTCTAACACATATTGAAACTAAAAATTAAATCACAAGTTTAATAACGGTAATTAATGTGAAATAAAAACAAGAAATAAAATTGAAATAAAAAATTGAAATAAAAAATGAATGATAAACATATTTGGAGATTAGATAAGAAATAAATAATAGAACCTGTCTAAGAAGGGCTAGTTTAAATTTTTTTATTAAAGTATTATATTAAAGAGTGGGTTTTGATTGTGTGGAGTTTGGTCATTTAATATATTGTTTTTGTGTTTATTTATGTAATAGTTTTCAGCTATGTTCATTAGGTTTCCTTTATTGTATGTGGCTAATATTGTAACTGTTTTTTCTAGTGAATCAGGTGTATGTTTATTTTTTATTAAGTGTTCTGCATATGTGGATTTTTCCGTTTCGTTATTTGTAAATGATTTAATGTGTTCTAGGTATCTATATTTTATTTTCCTACCAGTTTGACCGATGTATGCCTTTTCACAATTATTACAGTTTATTTTGTATATACCACTATTTTCAAATATATTATTATTTTCTTTATTCATAGTAATTATTTTGTTTTTTAGGGTATTGTTTGTTTTATAAGCTATTTGTAATCCTAGTTTTTTAAATATATTACTTAATTTGTATATATTTTATTTATGAAAGTGAATGTTATAAATTTGTTTTTGTCTTTGTTAATATCGTTATTTTTTGGTTTATATTTTAATTTTAATTTTATTTTTTGTATTAATTTTTCTATTATGTGTTCAGTGTAACCATTATTTATTGCAATTGTTTTTAATATTTTTATTTCATTTTGTTTTTTGTTTTGATTCATGGGGGTGTTTAGTAATCTATTTATGGCGTGTATGAAGTATGCGTGTTTATGTTGATTTGGATGGTTTGATGTTTTGTTTATTATAGTGTCGGTTGTTGTTTGTTTTCTGTGTATATTGTATTGTAATTTATTAGTAGTTTTATTTATTATGATGTCTAAGAAGTTAATTTTATTGTTTATCTCTTTTTCCATAGTGTATTGTATGTTTTTATGTATTTTATTTAAATCATTTAAAATGTTATTTTCAGTGTTATTGTTGTTTTCATCAAAAATAACTAAAGTATCATCTACATATCTGATATATGTTTTTATATTATATTTTTTAATTAAATTTTCAATATATCTTTCTTCGAGATGTTGTAGAAATATTTCACTTAAAATACTTGATAAGGGGGATCCCATACCTAAACCACTATTTTGGGTATATGTAATATTATTGAATTTGAAATAATTTTGTTCAATGAGTATTTTTATTAAATTGATTAATTGGTTATTATATAGTATATTATTATTTGAAACATTTATTGATTTTTTGATTATTTCTATTGTCTCATTAATTGGTATGTTAGTGTATAAATTGGTTATATCGTAAGAGATTATTTTAGTTTTATTGTTTATAGGTATGTTTTGTAATTTATCAAAGACATTTTGTCTATTTCTGATTGTATATTTATCATTTAAAGATATATTTTGTTTTAATATATTGGATATGTATTTGGCTAATTTATATCCAGGGGCAGTTGTGTAATTTACTAAAGGTCTAATTGGTATATTTGGTTTATGTATTTTTAATAGTGGGTTGAGAGTTGGTGCTTTGGGGTTCATATTTATAAAGAATTTGGCGATATTGTTATTTATTAGTAAATTTGATTCTTTTATTATTTTTCTTATTTTAGCCTGATATTTGTTTGTGGGATCGATTTTTGTCGTATTTATGTTATTTTCTTTTATAAAATTATCAGTTTTTTGAATAAGTTCATTTTTATTTATTATAATTATACTATTTCCTTTATCAGCTTTAGCAGTAACAGCATTTTCTTGGTTTAATTTATTATTTATATTTTTGATGGTTTTTTGTATTTTTAAATGGTCTGTGTTTGTTTTGTTTTTCTTTATAATGTTTAAAATTGCGTGTGTTGCTTCGGCTCTTGTAATAGTTTGTTCATTTGTTGGTAATTTTTGTATTGCATTTTCAGTTTCTATTATTAAATTTTCATATTGTTTTTTATGTGATGTGTTTAAATTATATTTATAACCTAAATTTAAAACGTTGACTTCATCATTTGTAAATTTTATGGTAGTTAAGTTTACAGTTCTTGGATAAAAATCAAATTTATTATTAATTGTAGGTTTAGGTATTTGTTGTTTTGCTAAAGTATTTAATTTTTTATTTATTATTTGTTGTTTTTGGTATATAATGGGTTTAATTTTGTCATTAATTTTTTCAAAATATAAATTTAGAATTTCATAGTTTATATTATTAACTAATTGTAAATGTATTTTTAAGAGTTGTATATTGATTTTATTCTTTTTGTTATATAGGTAATTTATTTCATTTTTGATCCAAAATATTTCAGCTTGTTTTTTGGTTTTTATTGCTACCGGAGATTTGTTTTTTATTTTTATTGTTGCATATTTTGGTATTATATTCATTTGTAGGCATTTTTTATTGAAGTAGATGTTATTAATAGTTTTTTTCAATTTTAATGTTAAGTAATAATATTTTTGGATATGTATTGCTATATCAGCAGAATTCATTAAAGAATATTTTATCATCCTGTTTGTTAGTAACTATAGTATAAAAAATAAATGCTAAAATAACAAACTAATACGTAAGTAACAAAATTAATATAAGAATATCAAACTTGTTATCTTAGGAACGTTTTCGGGCATAACCCATCTTCAGCTAAAATATAATCGAACTAAATTAAAAACATAGTGTAACAGTGAACACAATTTAAAACTTCACTTTGAAGCTAAAATAAAATTAAATTAAAAATAAATTAAAATGAAAATAACATGAAATATAGCACACATGTGAATTGAACTACAGTCTAACACATATTGAAACTAAAAATTTGTGATTTAATTTTTAGTTTCAATATGTGTTAGACTGTAGTTCAATTCACATGTGTGCTATATTTCATGTTATTTTCATTTTAATTTATTTTTAATTTAATTTTATTTTAGCTTCAAAGTGAAGTTTTAAATTGTGTTCACTGTTACACTATGTTTTTAATTTAGTTCGATTATATTTTAGCTGAAGATGGGTTATGCCCGAAAACGTTCCTAAGATAACAAGTTTGATATTCTTATATTAATTTTGTTACTTACGTATTAGTTTGTTATTTTAGCATTTATTTTTTATACTATAATACTTGAATAGTTCCTTCAGTGCACAATGACTTGATGCAACTTTAAGAACTGGTCATTCGGTTGACGTTATCCATCCACCACAACGGAACTTAGTTCAGGTTGCTGCTGAGTCAAGGTACGAACTGAAAAAAATATTCCTACTCGATTTTAAACACCCTGATTAACCTCCACCTCGTACGTTCTTGCTGTACATATTTAATTCGTTCGCAACGATATTCTGCATACAGCGCGCGCAATTCCACCCTTGAAACGGACTGGAATCGTTTGTTTTATCTCTACGAAACGACGGATTAAATTTTTCCATACCTCCGTACATTTATACCCGCGCCTCTACGATGGAGTGTAGATTTTGGCGATTCACAATTCGACACGACTATTGACGATAATTTTACTTGTCGCCATTATAGATCCCAAACGCAAGAACACTGCCTCGCATTCGTATAGCCCGATCGTCGACTCTTCTGCCGTGAAAGAAACGGAATTAATCCGGTTAATTCGAGCGCACAAATTACGAATTGAGAATCATCACAGAATGACGGTGAAATTTGAAAAAAAAGAGATCAGTGATTATAATAACATAACAAATGAGAGGCCGATTACGACTGCGAATGATAAAGAAATGTCCTAAGAAATTAGTTTCAAACACACTAAGAAAGTAGAAAACCCCTTAAGGGAAAACAGCATATTCGTTTTTCATTCTTCTTCCGAAAATTTCCTCAGATCGCTGCTGTTACGTGGAATTGCTGTTGGTATCTTGCCGAAGGGCACCGGACGTCTTGCATAGTACGCAATTTGCAATGATAAACGATTACACCAGTTATTTTTTTGTTTTTTTTTTTATTATTTGTAACTAGCTAACCCGGCGGACTTTGTACCGCCTTAGAAAATAAATGCTGTGATATCTTATTAGCTAAATTAAATGCAGTTTTTTATTAAGATAAATATTCAAAATGAATTAAGTTCAATAAATGTACAAAAATTAAAATGAAAAGTATTTTAATTACATTAAAATGAATGTAATTCACGCGGCAGCAAGGCATTATTTGCCTTAATAACAAAGTTAACCCAATAAGATGGTTCACAAATGACAAAAATATTCAATTATACGATAGCTTGGAAACGGTTTGACATATTAGAATTGGATCATAAATTATTAAAACTTTTATCTATGACAATTTACAACTTTAAGCCGAGCGATTGGACGGCAAGAAGCCATCTACAATATATAATATAGAATTTAGAACGACCTGAAAAATCACCCTTAAAAAATTCATAACTCACCACCAGATAACTCTTTAAAAGCGAAATTCTAAATATAAAACAAAACACAGAAGCCCTTTCATAAAATCCAAAAATCATGGTTAAAAAATTATTTAAAGCCCCACTTTTGAGCCAAAAACAGCAAAAAAAATTAAGTTTCTGTGTACATTTTTTTAAAATTTTGTATCCTGGTATTCGGGGCAGAGGCAAATCCAATAAATAAAAGAAATTGAAAATCGGTCCAGCCGTTCTTGAGCTATAAGTGGTGTAACTAACACGACTTCCTTTTAGATAGATATATAGAGATATCAGTAGTTTAGTGCTTTGATAGCTACCAACTTTTAATATGCCAGTTGTTGCTCAAAATTATTTCCGCGTTTCCTGAAATTACGTTCCCCACAACGATGAATAATGAAAAGTAAGGGAAACTTTAAAGAATAAATAACCAACGTAAAGTAAATATCACTGGGTTCTACTATTTCGATGTAAATTACACCGTATCGCAATAAAATGGCTAACTTCTGAAGGCGCACTCGTAGTATAACAAATTCGACAATATTGGGAAATGAATGAAAAATTAATAATAAAATTAAAATAAATAAAAAATACGATCATCCAGCGTGAAATTAGATGAATTAAATCGATTATCTCTTGACAAGGGGAGCACGGCGGATTGCGAAATTAATCATAATAACATCATATGTGCGCTAGGTCAGTACACAGCAGACACACACGGGACTGCACTTGTAGCGCGATAACAAGCGGCTACTATCAGTTCCGAATGTAGTCTTCTTGCGTGTGTACACCTACGTTGCATATAACAATTGCCTAGAACACTACCTATATCTGTACAGCTGAGATGTACGAATAGGTAGTCGCCGACGCTCAGGAATTAAGTATGGCACTATAAAGAGAGATTAGGATCTAAAGAGAATATTGGCGGCCAGTTCTCCCTCACTCGAATTCGTTTGATATCTATATTATTTCCAGAACAATTACACCTCCCATCTAGAATCTCTTTATTTTACCCCCCCCCCCCTCAAAAAAAAAAAAAAAATCCGCTCTACAACCTATTTTTGCATCTTGTCTCAGAAAATTACTTGCGGCTTTGCTCAACAAGTGCCTCATTGGATGGCTTGAGTACAATAACATATTTCCTCCCAACATGTTTGGGTTCCGTCCAGATTCACGTCTTATTGGTTGTATTAATATATCCTTTTATATCTCATATATTAAAATCTTACGCCTTAGTTATTTTTATAGCTGTTTCCAACGCCTTCGGTAATGTATGGCTCCCAACTCTCCGAGATAGAATGATAGCAATCAGCATTCCAACGCAATTTACTTTAATCATCATTGAAGTTACGCTGAATCGTTCTAATTATTTCTGCTCTCCTACAGTCAATTGTCGGTATTCCTAAAGGTCCCTACCTTAGTCCTATTTTTTTTTCAATATTTATACCATCTCCCTGCTGCTTTCCTTCCTATGAATTTCTATTCTCCGTTTTTTGCCTGTGACATGCCACTTTTTCCCTCGTTCTATGATATTGCAGACACGATTGAAAAAATCAATTTGTCTTTCATCTCATTATATCTTTATATTTCCCCTTTAAAATCTCCTTGTATTATTTTTTTTCCTTTCACCTTGTAATACAGAAGTCGTCTGTGTACTTTTAAGCTCTACACATCAATATTGCTTCTGCTATTTTAGTATATTCCTTAACTGTTTTTGTCTCTCTCAAACATATTAATTTTCTTCCATGTCTGCCCTTAAAAGACCGAATCTTCTAAAATTGTTTTCACCCATAAAGTAGGGAGGCGAACCTCACCTTTTTTATTTCCCTTTAAAAATGCACAATTCGTTCTAAATTTAACCCTTTTATCTGCAATTATATTTCTAAATCACTTTTTCCAAACTGGATATTATCAGCAATCCTTCGTTTCTGCCTTGGTGCTCTTAAATTTTTCTTAGCATCATAAGCCTCCTCGTTTCATACGCAGTCCCATTTGGCCTATTGTTTCTCTTTGTATATTTCTATAGACTTATTCCTTCTAAAACTGGAGCTTTGCTCCTAAGAAAATTTCTGTTCTTTTATTTATTTCTCTATGTTTAAGTTCTTTTTCATCTTATATTATTTCTTATATTCTTCCTCATTTTTCCTTTAGCACTGCCGATCTTTTCCATTCTTCCTACATTTTCTACGTCCCTTCTTTTTCTAAATCTCTTTCCACTATCATGCAAGATTTACACAATACTACTAAGTCCCTATTTTTCTCTCATAGGACCATATTTACAAATAGTTCAAGGAAGCCCTCTAATGAAGATGGAGCCCCTTTCATTCTACTGGACATTAATTTTTCCGAATCTTCCTGTCTTCCTTCTTTCTATACTATCCATAGTACTAAACTAATGGCTATCCTACGATCCATTGTATAAATCTCATTCCTTTTTCAACTATCTGGTTATCTCGGACTACGCGAGAGCTGTCCAAGCTAATTCCTCCCATATTCTCGATCATCCTTCGCACGCGTTCCATGATCTGCACCCACATCGATATACGGGTACAAATGGCAATGAAATAGCAGATTCTTTGGCTCAAATTGATGCATCCTCCCATCTCTGCTTCCTTAAAATTCCCATTTCCAGTACTTTTCTTTGTAAAAAATTTCATACCAGGCTCTAGTCAAATGCCTAAAATTCTTTTTTCAACAAATTCTCCTTTTAATTCATCTAACAGAGTCTCTCCGCTCTTCCCTAATTTAATTTTTTTCCCGACAGTTCTACTGTCGTCTAAATATTCGTTTTTAACCATACTTTGCTACCTTCTTCACGTTTTCGTTTTCATTTTTCACTCCTCTCAAATTACCATCTTCATCCCAAATAGAAAGCTATCTATGATTCTAACCATATTTTCTTTGAGTGGCCTACTGTCTCTGTGACCGAGCGTGCTATATTTTAATTTTTGTGGTCTTCATAGCGTCTCTTATATCTTATTTTCTTCTTTGTCCTTTATTTCAGTTCTTAGTTCCTTCGATCTGTCAGTTTCTGAACTGATTATTTTCTAACTAACTCTTCCCCTTCTAATTACTTCCTGGCGGAGATCCCTTGTCGAAGTGCACGCAAAAAAAAAAAAGTTTTTAAATTTAGTCCATATTCCATGTAACTTATCAATGGTTCATTAATTATTAATTTAATTCTAAAAATTTAACCGTAACAATTGAAAATTAGAAAAGTTTCAATAATATACTTACGAATTTTTATATTTAAAAATGCACAGCGTAACAAACACCAAGTTAAATGAAAATTTTTTTCTAAAGATTAAAAAATGTTTAAAATTATCCCTTTTTTGTAGTTACACAATAAATTCCTGATTTGCATTAAATGTATCCTAAAAAGAAAAATTGTAAATTAATTTTTTTTTTAAATATTTATTTCTTTATTTTTCTTGTATAGAATGATTTTTTAAGAGTTAAATTTTTCAGGTTGGCAGCACATGAAATAAAACTGGTGATACTCTGTGACGTACCTACTAAATATGTTTTGAATGCAAGCCCATATGTTGGGAAATTAATAAATACAGGAGGTTTACCTTTAGCCGATTATTTCGTTACTGAATTAACTGGTCCTTTGTGATGAACCAATAGTAACATAGCAATGGATAACTGGTTCACCAGCATCCCACTTGCAGCGGAATTGCCAGAAGCGCCATACAAAATGATAGTAATAGGCACACTTCGCAAGAATAAAAAGGAAATACCCACTGAATTACTGGAGTCGGGAAAAGCTCGAAAACGTGAATCTTCAATATTTGCATTTTGAGAAAGGATGACTTTAGTTTCTTACAAACCAAAAGATATTAAAATAGTTTTATTGGTTTCTACAATGCATTTTTTAAACTGTGTCAATCCCGAATCTCACAAGCCGGAAATCATACATGCCTACAATGAAACAAAAGGCGCAGTTGACTCATTTGATCAAATGAGCCAAAATATGTGCACTGATCGGAAGACACGAAGCCACTATGTATATTTTACAACATGATAAACATATAGCTTCCGTAAACTCTTATGTAATATATAATCACAATACAACCAAAAAAAAAACAAAACAAAAACCTTTCTCCCGTCTCCAATATATGTTGAAACACCATGAAGAGATTACAAGACCAAGGCAAATGGATAGATATGAAACAACATCTTCTTTGTCTAAAAGCCTAAGGTCAAATATGAAAAAAGCTCTAAATAGTGGAAAACAGCTACCTAAAGGAAAAGACGAAAATATTCAGAAAGTGAAACGATCTTACTGCAAGAAATTGTCCTAGTGCAAAAAAAAGAATGACAACTACTGCATGTTATAATTGTTAAAAAGCAATCTGTGGTGAACATCAAGTCAAAATATGTTTATCTTATAGTCATTTGGATAGTGATAACAATTAAGGTTTTCTTATTTAATGTGTAGCATTCAAATACATTAATAAAGTGTTATATAAAATTTTAATTATTGTTTGTAGCTTCCATAGAGGTAAAAGGTTCGATAACAATGTGCACGTCAAATTTACGTAGCGTTGGTGTTACCGTAAATTTAAATAGCAATACCACTCTAGGGTTAATGAATCCATGTTTTTCTTATATTTTAATTCCAGCTCTGAAGGGACTGGGAAATAAATAAAAAAGAAAAAGAAGAAGCAAAATTAACAAATAAAAGCTTTTTTGACAAAAAAAATTATTGTAAAAGAATTTAACAAAAAAAAAAAAGTACAATTTTACGAAACTACGGCACAAATGGAACTTCTTTGTTATAGCCTAAACGATGTTATACTGAAATTTTAATCATCATTCAATCGACTATCGTTTGAAAAATATTGACATATCACTATTTAAAATTATATTATTATTGCTCAAATGTAAATTCAATTAGATGCTGCGAGTATGGTTCGAAATTAGTCGGTGTAATATTTATATTTGTTAATTATGTAAATTGTAATTTTAGTTTGTACTTTATTAATTAAACTATTGCATAAATTATACATTTATATAAAAATTTGTTTTCCCGTAAAATTTTATGGTGAGGAAATATTATATTTCATCAAAACACAATTTTTTTTTTAGGACAGATTAAAATACTGGATTAGATGCACAGTAAAAAAATGTATTTCTATTATTTCATTTTGACCAGCTTTTAATGTATATTTAGAATAGTATTAATGTTTTTAGATCTACACGTAGTGCATAAAAAACCAGCGAAGAAAATCATCCATATAGACTTTCAGTGAAACGTCCACGCAAGAAGCTGTAATCCTTGTTTTAAAAAAGGATTACAAATTTGGGCAAACTGCAGAGAAAACGAGGCTAAAATACTTTACTCGTTTTAGATGTGTAAATAAACCAAAAGCAAACAGTGATGAAAAAATTCATATGGTCCTAAAGCATAAAAATAAGAAAATTTTTAACTGAGAACAAGAGGAAATTTTGTAGAACTATTTGATGATCTGTTCTAAAACGGCATGTGAACTCGCGTCAAGTAAGTTAAGTCTATGAGTTGACTACAACCAATTCTGTATCTGTACCAAATACATGAATATAAAATAAAATGGCTGCAATAGGCTGACTACAAAATTTTATAAAAAAAAAAAGAAACATGCAATTAAGTTTAAAGTGGTTAGAAGAATGGTAGCCTTTCACAAGCTATACACAGAAAATATAAATATTTTTTTAACAAATTAGAGGAAATATATTACAAAAGAAATCATATTTGTCAGATGGTTCTAAAATTTTCAATTCCAATTAAACTGAAGTAACAATCGTGCAAACAGCAAGACAAGTGAAAGTAGAAAAAAAAATTAACAATTTAATAAGGTAACAAACACTGAAAAAGGAAGTTTATTAACTATAGTTTACGCTATAAATGCAACGGAAAATAAAATTTCTCCTTTAATGGAGTTCCCTAGATTACATTTTAAAGAATACCTATATTCGAAATTGTTTAATTTATTACTCTTTTTAATTATATTTGTGCATTTATTTTACATAATGCTACTCTTAGAAAATGTAATTTTATTATTTTTCTTGATATTTTAAAAAGATCAACGGAAATTACTATTGCACTAAACAAAAAATGAAATATATTAATTGCCATAATAGCAATATTTAAAACATTATACTCGTTTCAACGAGTTCCTTGGGTTGTATGTATTGTATTCTGCACAGGAGTGCAATATATTTTTTTAAATTTTTATTGGTGAGGCACTTTTTCGCGATAATGAGATTCAAAAATATCTATTGAACAGTAGTACGTACTTTCAGGTAAAAATTGATGTATAAATTCATAGCCCATGTTTAATATAAGGTTAATTATAAGTCAAAATAAAATTTTTATTTCACCGTGATCCACTCGTCCCTACGTCAATCAGTTTCCTCATTAATTCTGACTCTTAACTTTGAATAGTATAAGTGAAAACATTAATGATAACACTGAATTGGTAAGTAAGAATTTACATTCTATTTTTTCAATATATATCTTTTAAAAATTGCATCAACTGCTATGCTGTACCTCGTAGTCGATATAGTATTATCGCTCGGATAAGACCACAAACAGGGATGTAACAACCTAACATTGTGAGTGGGTGCTATCAGGGGCTTGCCAGCCGGTAAGCGAGGGGCGGAAGACAGAATGAGTTCTTACCGTTTTATATAAAAATAAATCCTTTATTTAAATAAAATGTAAATTGAAGATAAATTATAAGTGAAATAAATACAACTTTTAAAAGTTTATTTTAATTTTAGAAATAATTTTAAAAATTCGAAATCTTAATCAAAACATCCCCCCCCCCCCATGAGAACTGAAATAGTTATTATAAATACACAAAAATCTGAAAAAAATCAATAATTTAAAATAAAAATTGATGATTTTTTACGGTTTTCTTACCTTTAAAAGAAAAAAGAAAAAATATGCTCCATATTTTTAGGTACTTCATTAATATTTCATGCAAAATTTTTTTTTACAAGTATAATCAATAGCATATGTAATTTTTATAGCCTTTTATTTAACTCGGTTTGTCATTCTGTCTGTCTGGAGGGAACCTTACAAACGATTGTTCACCTACTTTCCGATGAATTAAAAAAGTGTCCTTTTGCAAAAATGCTTGTTAGAGATGACAATACAATATTATGCAACATCTGGATTTTCAGCTTTAAAAGTAGACCCTCGGGGCGCTGAAAGCTCGTAATTTTGGAAAAAAAAAAATGTTTTTTTTTTGGGCATGTGATATATCGTTGGAAAGATCGTTATTTGTCGAGAACAAAACCATATTTTATTTCTTTAATGAAACTTTTGAAATTTACGAAAAGTTCAAAAAAGCACAACATCTAATATGTACCTCTCTCTTTGCGACACGAGTATTATAGCTAAAAATTTTGAACAAGGTTGAAAATATGCACATGAATGTATATTTCTTTGGTTTGGAATATCTAGGTTTCCAACTTTATAATTAGCCCCTCGGGGCTTCGAAAGCTCAAACTTTTAACGAAGAAAAAAAGTTTTTCCGGTCATATGATATACTGTTGGAAAGAGCGCTATTTGTCGAGAGCAAACCCGTATTTCATTTTCTTAACGGAACATTGGAGATTTACTAAAAATTTAAAAAAGCATAAAAATTAATGTGTAGTCCCCGCTGGTGGCTTAGCTTTATAGCTAAAAATTTTGAACAAGGTTAAAAAAATACGCACCCTTGTGTATTTCTTTACTTTAGAACATTTGGGTTTTCAACTTTAAAATCGGACACTTGGAGTGCCGAAAGCTCGAAAGTTTCAAAAAATTGTATTTTTTTTCAGTCATGTGATTAATCAAATTAGTCAAACATTGTGTATCATATGTTGAGGATTTCGCGTGTATTGTATGAAAAACAAAAGACAATATAATTGAAAGAATGCGATCCATTATTTCATAATAAAATGTAACACAAATTTCTGTAAATGTCCTATAATTAAGATATTGGATAAAATAAAGCAAAATAAAATACAATTCTAAATTTATTGTTTTTTATTGAAATATATAGTAAAAAGTCCAGACTAAAAAATAAAAAAAAACTTTTTAAAAATAGCCTTTTATTTTTATGCACTAAAAAGTACAAAATAACTTTATTAGTGTACGACTACCAGATATGCACCTTAACATTAAAATCTGAAACTACAAAATATTCTAAAAAATAAGAGTGGGGCCGCAGATTAATAATTAAATATTAATATTATAAAACATCCTAAACCAAAACTCACCATTATGTTGTTCCATTGTTGTGTATCACAAAACCATACACAACGAATATTTTTGTAACTGCGGCCCCGGCTTTTATTTTTCAGAATATTTTGTAGTTTCAGGTTTTAATGTTAAGATGCGTATCTGGTAGTCGCACACTAATAAAGTTATTTTATACTTTTTAGTACATAAGTAAAAAGCTATTTTTAAAAAAAATTTCAAATTTTTTTTATTATTAATGTTTATAGGGTAATTCATTTATGTAAATTATTAATATATAAATCAAAATGATAGAAATTATTAATAGTATGAATATTAGTGAAAAACGTATTGATATTTATACAATAAATATGTGAAGAAAATTTTCAAAACCCCTCCCTTTTCAAATTTCTGGGCACGGGCCCAGCTGTGCTGCTTTGACAATATCCAATGTATAAATTAGAGAACATTTATTACAGGTTCTATCATAGCCGAATACTTGCTTAGTAATACAGGGACAACATTAAATGAAGCTCTTGAAGCGGCGGCATGAAAATCGAATGATTTCCGAAAAAATGTTATTATTTCGTTGGTTGTTCCTGTTGTATTTCTAACTTCAGGTAAAACATTGCGATCATTTATTACTAAATTCGGTTTATATGAAGAACAATGAAAAAATAGAACTTTGGTATATTTTTTGCGCAAGATTGCTTGTACGCCATCGCTTATTCCGGACATTGTCGGACAGCTGTCGAATCCCAGTCCAACGCATTTATCTGGATTAAGTTCTTCTGCTGACAAAAAATTATCAATGACTTTTGCAATAAAATTGACATCCAAAATTTTCGGCTCAACAAATCTTATAAATACTTCTTGGATTTGACTCTTCCCGCCACCAAAATAACGTATTCCAGTTGATGATCGCTCTTTTCCAGAAATGTCAGCTGTTTCGTCGGCCAATGCACTATATGCCTCTGCTTTTTTTATTTTCGTCGCAATATCTTCCTTAAGCACACCACTACGATTACTGATAATTTCATTTTGTATATCAACAGACCGATAGTTTGAATCTTTTTCCCCACGTTCAAGGTGTTTTCTCAAGACTACATCATCTTGTATACGCTCTTAAGAATTCCTTCGGAAGAGATTTTATCTCGCAGCGCTAAATTATGTGAACCGCAAAATATAATGCAAGATATAAACAACTTAAAAACCTTTCTATTTTCCTCATTAACGCTCTGCGAGTGTTTATTGAGTTATACATCCATTGGCAAACTTTCAAGAAATAATCCAGCAACTTCCAGTGCCGCCTTGTGGGATTGTGTTTTCACATGCTTTTTACATTGCTCATGTACATCTTGAAATCAGCAAAACGGATTCTTTACGAATGATCCTAATACCCCTCTAACTGAACTTGGATTTAACGGGAATAAGGTACCATATTTGCCTTTTCGAAGTCTGGAGTATACCAATTACGGTGAATATTTCTCCAACTATGAGTAATTAAATTTCCTCTTCAGATACTTTGCGTTATAGGTAGAGTCATGCGTTTTGGGATGTGTTCAACATTTTAAAGTAATTCTTTCTTCTTTTCGGTTGATAACATCGACACTCTGGATTAATGAAGTGACCAATGTCATTTCGGTTGCAGTCATCCATTGCTGAATCATGATACTCGTTAAAACATTTGGGCGACGTCCGTCTCACTACATTACCCGCATAATCATTTTAATTCTACGTTTCAGAAACAAAGTTCGTAGCCTTGATTCATTACCATTCTTTCTCTCTGAGTTCACTAAAAATCAAATGTACACATGTCAATAAATAATATTTATAAGCGAAAGAGAGATTTGAGAAAATTGAGAGAATAGAGAGGAATCTAATGTTGAAATTGAACTAAGAATTATTATAAATTAGTTAGATCGCAAAATAAGGATAAAAATAGTCTAAACCTGGGCGTTTTTTTAAAAATATTTTTGGATAGAAATTTCATCCATGCTTAGGGCAGTTTGACCTCTAAACGCACCTCCACTCAAAAAATTCTCAATAATTGAGATTACTCGTTAATCCTGTAGCAACAAATCCGATAGTGTTGAGATTATCACGTGTTGGAGCCCAGAAACGATAGTTTTGTTTGCTCACTGCACCAGTTAAATGGAAATGTGTCTCGTCACTCATCAGAATTATATCAAGATCAATTTCGTTATTCTCGATTTTATCGAGCATCTCTTCGGTGAATATTCTTCTTTTGGAATAATTTTCAGGGTCTAACTTTTGTGTCACAGATAATTTGTAAGGATGATAATTCAGATCATACCGTAATATGCGACGAGTGGAGTAGTTGAAATTTTCAGCGCTTGGACACGTTTTCTTAACAAACGACGAGGACTTATCTGCAAACTGTTATACACACGTTCGATGTTCGCCTCGGTTCATACGGTCCTTGAGGCGCCGGTTGACCTTCCATTTGTTGCAATAGCAGTTTCACAGAAGTTTTTTACCCAATTCAATATTATTCCCCGTGCAGGAATTGCATATCGTGGCTGTACTCGTTGTTAAAATGTTTACAAATTCACATTGCACACGCACAATATGTGAAAATATCACTCGACAGCAAACACACGATGTTGCAACGACCAGTACGCCATGATTTTACTGAGCTATACCGGATAAAAATTAATAAACTGGACTACCAACAGAGAGCGTCATCATCACTGTATTTCATTTTTACCGCATGTTATTCAATTTTGAAATCGTCAGAACATTCTGAAACACTGTGTAAAATTAAATGGTATTAATTGTAATAAAAAATTATACATAAAATATTAACGAATTAAATAAAAATATGGGACCGATTTTAAAATAATACAAATTAAATATTTAAAACAGAATATTGGGGAAAAAAGATTTGTTACAGCGTGGCAATTTAGCGAGACGGTTGCCACAACTGATCTGAAATATACAAGTTTTAATTGCACACATTAGTTGCAAGGTTTCAGTTACTTTCTTTGAATTTCATCTTTGAGAAATTCTATTTAGTGCTTCTAACATACCATTCTGTAGTTCATAGTAAACTTCCGTTTAAGCAATTCATTTATAACAACTACTTTTTATTCAAAAACAAAAACACAAAAGAACTCAAAAATTTCAAAAAATTATTTCTATCATTAAAAAAGTAAAATTAATTTTGACTTCCTAAAAAAAACGCACCTTTAAATGATGCACTTTTATTAGAACTAGAATATTGATAGATAGTAGTTAACAAGGGCGGATCCAGGATTTTTTTCTGGAAGGAGCACAAGCGGCAAACGGGCAAAAAGTGTTTCCATTTTTGCGATTAGCAAACATACAACAATAACTGTAAGAATGCGAAGGTATGTCTTTAATCGGCGTAAGGTGGAGAAAGATCGTTCGACAGTGCTAGTAGTCACAGAAATGTGCACAACAATTGACAGAGAGTTCTAAGAGCTCTAATATTTGGCAGTACCATTGCTCTTTTGTAGGCATCTGCTGGAAACTTTGGAATATTTTCTCTCATCTGTTGCCAAATTTTTAGCTCTTCCTTCAAAGCTAACAAACAAGGAAGGTCCTCTTTGTATATTTCAGCACCCTGCAAAACATCCTCTATATCTTCGACGCTGAAGTTATGGGACAGCAACTTCTGTAACTGTCTGATTCTTTGCATTAGTGCACTAGGGGGAACCTGGATGAGATTTCACTTGACAAATAATTCAGAAAAAGAATATATACTAAATGTCGGTAATACTCTTCAACAGACTGAGTCTGACGATTCGACCGATTTGTTTGAAGGCCGGTGATTCTGTGCAACGTGATTTCTATACCACTTGTTGCCTCTTCAGACTTGCTGTGGTCGTACTGATAAGCTGAACTGCAAAAAGTATATCGATTTCAATGGCTTATAATAATCGAGATAGGGACAGCGTGATTCCTAAAATATCGGTGAGGATTACTAAGCTTACAAGAAATTCTGATGGCATTTTAGCTTAGAGCAGCGGGTCCCAAAGTGGGTTCTGCGAAGGGGTCACTGAAGTTCCGCAAGCAAATCATCAGGGTTGCCTTCCAACTGGAAAAACCTAAAAACAGAGAATAAGCCAAAAAAATTTCGTAAAACGGGAAAGAAATAGAAATAGCCAAAACATATTTTCGATAAGAAAAAAAGCATTTAAATAAAAAAATAAAAATGGCATTATTTTCTGTGTTCTTAAAAATACACATGATTCGTCTCTCTGTTATCTTCTTAACATTTTCAATTCTTTTTCCCTACTCCTAAAAAGGACTCCTCTCTTCGTCCTATCTCTTTAGCTTCGTGTCTCAGGAAACTGTTCGAAATTATGCTTAACAGGCGCTTTTCCTCAAGGGGCCTACTTAAGTCCTACTCTTGTTAATATATATATATATATATATATATATACATATAATTTCTGTTGCATCTCTTTCTATGAACTCCTTTTCTTTATTCTCTGCGAATGATATAATAGTTTTCTCATCTCGCTGTGATATAAAGACCCTGAATGAAAAGGTTAACCGTTCTCTTGTCATGCCAGAACACGTTTTCTCCACACTCCATCTCTCTGTCTCTCCTGTAAAATCCTCCTTATGACTTTTCTCTTCGTCCTTATAGTCCAGCTTCAATACAATCCTTAAGTACTACTCTAATTCTTCATGTAGAATGCTTCTGCTATTTCGATGTGTTCCTTAATAGTCGTCTGTCCGTCTTCAAACAAATTAATTTCTTTTTCTCTTCTACTCTTAAAAACTTGAACCCGTTGAAAGCCTTTTAGCCCATTAGATGAAGACACGATCTATTTATCCTTACTTTCTTTTACAAATCTATAATCCGATTCCGATTTGATTATTGCTCCTTTGCTTATGATTCTGCCTCTAGGTCACTTCTTTCTAAACTAGACAAGATATGAAATTCATGTCTTTGATTTCATCTCGGTGCTCTTAAGTGTTCCCCAATCCCATCAATTCTTTCTAAATCAAACAAACCTCCCTTGGTCATCCGTGGATCATATTTAGATTGTCGTTTTCTATCTAATGGTCTTTTGCTGAGTTTATCATCCACTCTTATCTTGCTCAGCTCCATATTTTTCAAAACCGACGTTTTGCTCTCAGAAAAATTCCTACACTAGCTCATGTTTCTTTCCGTCTTAATTTTTTCTCGGCAACATGATCCTTACTAGCAACCGCTCTTATTTCTCTTTCAATTTTGCCGATTTTTCTCATTACCCTAATGCATTCTAATCGTCTGATTCCCTTCCGCCAATTGGCAACTATACAGGAATTTCTAAATACAATTATTTCCCGATTTCTCGCTCACAAACCAAAGAGAATTTTAATTGTAATTTATGATCCAATTTTGAATTTTATAAGTCAAATCATTCGTGAGTTATTGATTTTTATTTGATACTTTTTTTCTTTCTTGGATAAACTCAAAAATTAAGAATAGAACTTTTCATTCGCACCATAGTAAGTAATGCAAGGAATATGGTAGATAAATACCTAAGAGGAGGGGGGGGTATCAGTTTATTAAAAATACTATTTCTGTTATTTTAAAATTTTTCACGATTAAATAAAAGATGATTTATATCTGCTAAAAAATTAACTGAAATATCGTGATCACATTGTCCCTAGTTATCTACATGTATAAAATTAAGACATACACGAAAGTGGCCCATATACAGCCTACACGCCGATCTAACATATCTACGGAGAAGATGAGAAGTAATTGAAACTGGCCTGCGGTAACACCAGGGGAATGCCAGAATGCATGGCAGAGCAATGTTAAAGTACGTGCCCTTTTTTTGTAAATTTCCACTACTGGAGTCCAGAAAGCATAATGATTATGTTTAATTTCAGTATTTAAATTCAAAGCTGGAATATACGGGGAAATTCAATACCCACCAAGGATTCTTTTCTAGCCGCTTCGTTAAGTTTTAACCCTGCACGATTCAGCAACCAACGAAATCCTAATCAACCATTCTGAAAGATAATTGTCGAGCTTTTATCCGGTATCTTCCACACAGCGGGGTAATAGTTGTACTTAAATGGGCTATTTTGTAGGACCAATAGGGAATTTAGAATTTTTAATATTTATTTTAAAGTGTGTTTTACGTATTTTCCAATTCCTAACCAATTAACAAGAAAGAAACTAAATTAATGAAAAATTAAGCAAATACTTTCGGAGGCAAATTCCATTCTTACCGACAACATAAAAAGACAAATGCACACTGGGGCTATATCCGGTCATTTATGCGGAAATAACTTCTTAAAGAGGCAATTTGTTCATTCTCAAACTTTACAACCGAATATAAATTCCACTCCACCCTGCAGAAGATATTACCACTGTCATTCCTCTTTTAGAAATCAAAGAGGATTATTAGCCGCGCATACGTTTCTGCGTGCCTACCGCTCATACGCGCAAACTATGCAATTAAATGGTATCGAGAAGATGATACAATTCATAGATTTCCATAGAAATAACAATGGGGGCTTTCTATCTATTCTCATAAGTCATTCTTTGATCTGATTGTGGACTGAATCCGCAACATAGATATCGCCTTTACGGTCGCAATTAAAAAGAACACTAAGTGAGCTCGCGGCTGTTTTACATTATACTATCTATTTTCATTTAAAAATCTTAAATGTCCGCCGTGGTACAAAAACATTTCATTGAAAGTTTTCCACATCTGCAAATTCCGATGATAAATTTTAAATCGTAATATAATCATTAGCGGTTACAATCGTTGAACCCTTCTATATTTTCTTCTAAAGTAATTAAATTTTTGGTATCAAAAAGGAAACCAGAACAGAAACCGATTTTGTAATAGTTTTTAATATTGAGAACTTACGAAAAGTGCTTGTAATCATGGATTCCTTCTTTGTAATCACATTAATTCCCGGTTTCAAGTTTCTGTTCATCTTAGCAACCTTAAAAACAAACTGCGAAATATAAATTAATTTTATTACAGGCACTCAGTCGTTCGCGCATACCCGGAAACGAGGAAGTCAACACAGCCATCCAATCCCGATATATCCTCAAGCCCGGAGAAATCTTTAGGACCATAGCTAACATCAGTAATACTTAAAGAAAGAAACAAAAAGCAGCATCTCCTCGATATCTGCCTCAGAACGACTCCCCCATCTGTCAATCATTTATTTCTCAAATGCCCAACGTTAGATTCATTGCGCGGAATATATAGAATATCTCATCTTTAAGAGACTTACTGAGAAAACCTCAGCCCCCAAAGGCATTTTTAATTTCCTAAAGGATACAGATTTAATATATATTCTATAAACGAAGGTTGACCTCCCTTATTCTGTAATAACCTCGTGGTTGCAGATGACGCAAGGGCCGCAACAAAGGTCCGAAGGGGTGAAAAAGCAAAGATAAATTAGAAATATATTATTATCAAACAGAATTATGCCGAAAGGTAACCCATAAAATCAATATTACAAGCTACACTAAAAATCAGTCATCTGATCTAATCATTTTTCTCTCTTGATGATTACTTCCATTGTAAAAATGAGTTACAATATTCTGGATTCTTTAGAAATATTCATTGCACGCCACTCGCACCAATATGATTACTGGTACGATGTGCGACGGGTATAAATGTTGTGAATTAAAATTAGAAGTAGAATAGTAAATTATAGAAGTTAAGTTGAATTAAGTAATTATATATAAGACGAGTATGATGTACTAGATTTAAGATGTGGATGATGAATAAACGATATAATTATGTTGGGAACCCACAGACGGGCAATTGCCTTGTGGGACCCGCAAATTATTTAAAAAAAAAAAAACTTACAAATTCAAGCTCGCTCCTGAGAGTGGAGTGTGTCACTTTATTTCTAACCTTTTCACTGACTACAAAAAAACTTTTAAGAGCATTAATAATTTTTGGCATCGCTTGATACGTCACGCAAAAAACAAAGCGTCTTGGTTAAACTTTGCCAGATACCTAAACATTGTACTTCGTTGGAAATAAGATTGTAGCGGATGTTAACAGGAAAACACGTCTGCAACGTTTTCCCTTCTCGTATAATCTACTGACTTGTTACATAAAAGCAAACGAAATGTAATAACAAACCTAATGTTAACGAATTTTATTAATTTAATATTTTCCGCCGTTAATGATCTTAGAGTATCATAGCATTTCTGCGAACAGAGTCGATTAATGCGAAGATTTCCACTACCAAACTTCGAATTGGACACCAGGGAATCTCCTTAACTTTCTCAAATGACAGCACTCAAAACAGGTAGAATAGTCAAGTTTCTATATATAGCATTCGAAGATGTTATTCTCCCACACAAAGTTCGCGTATAATAGAGTAACGTTTCAAAATAAATTAATAGCCAGCAAACCGGTTTCTCCTTACAACCTACAACACATCTCCTGTACGGTGAGAACACTGTCCTGATGCTATTATTTTTTTCCAAAAAGATATACTAACAAAAATTACCTCTGTAAACGTCGATTAAAGGATTTCGTTTTATCGATGAGAATGATCGAAATAAATTAAAATAATGAAGAAAAAAGGAGAATAATAATATGAACATATAAATTAAAACATTATTGCGCGACACATTATATTATTTCCAATGTAGGGGGAAATACAGCTAACGCCGATTGTTTTTCTTTGTTTTTTCATTAATTATCTTTACCGAATAAAAATGTTTTGAATCTTAATATAGAAGAGAATTATCGTCCGCTATTCCCCTTTTATATTTGTCGATGGAATAGACTTTATAAAACAAAGGGCAAGGTCGCAGGGAACAGCAGAGCGGATAAAATATATATTTGCGATAATTACCAACCGGATTAATTAGTTTAATTAGTTCTTTTCCGCGATACAATTTTTTTACGGATACCGTGCAATTGCGATAATTACTACTGATGTGTTTGCACACTTACAATGTACTAGGGCATTGCAAGCTGGTAATCTGCATTTCAAATTCGACATCGCAGAGGAACTTCTACGACTGAAACGCCAGCCGTATCATATTTCTACGCCAATATCGACACGACGATGAGAGTTACTGCTGTCGTGATACTAATTTTTATTTTCATTTTTCTACTATGCCGCGCGGAGCAACAATTTAGTCTTACTACATCTACCGTAAGTATACAGCAACCATTCATTTATTTTTCAAAAAAAGAAGAAAAAAAAATCGAATATTTAAAGAATGATGGATTATTTTACAGTTAGTATCGAAGACATAGTCTATTGTGCTACAAAGGAAATAGGTGGAACGGTAGAACAACCTCTCAAAATCTCTTCTTGTTCCGAATTAAGTGAAATATTGAAAGAAAATCGTAAACTTTATTCTCTTATAATATTTAAGTTCGATTAAACGAAGTGAGAGGGATTACTTTAAAAAAATTAAATTTTGCGAGGCAGCGTAATTACTGCCATTTAAACATGCAACATTCTGCAAGTGCGACGAATCGCGACGAATCGCGACGAATCTTCGTCTTTAAATACGCCATCGCGGATATCTATTTTTTCTTCTTCTGCAATAATTTATTCAAAAAGCGTATGCTGTGAATATCTTGCTTCATTTTACGTATACAAGGTATTGCCGAATTCTGACTAGTTCAATTTTTTACTTTATTATTTTAAAAACATTTTAAATAGTTGTGGTATTTAACTTTTTCTTATATAAGTACGACACGCGTTTCTATGTAGACGTAAATTTGTCCGGTGGGAATAAATTGGAACACTTTTTTTTTCTTTTTTTTTTAAATAAGTTGTGCGTCTCACAGGGCAAGTATGCCCGTTGTGTGAGTGCCCGACACTCTTATTATCGTTTATTCAGTTTATACACATTGCAAAATTATTCATACTTATTGAAAGAAATCGAAATAAATATGCCTTAATTAATATATGTCTTATAAATATTTATAATAATATACGCTTTCACTCTAGATAGACATACACACCAAACTCGATGGTTGTTTATGTATTCAATACGCATACTTATTCTTCTTTAAGTAATACAGCAGAAAAGTATCGGAAAAGGAAAGACGCAAGAATCACAGAGGAAAATATATATATTCAAATTATTATATAACTGAATTATCTGAATGGAAAGAATTATGACCTAGTTTGGTTTTTTATTCCTTACACCATTCCTTCAGCCATTTCATTACTTCCTTTTTCCATACACCAATACTGTTTTCGTTTAAAATGAGGATATTACTCCTTATTTTAATTATAGCCGAATCATCTATCTTATCCATTCGTAGATTAAACCCTCTAGGTTATATGTAATATATATTATACTTTGTTTTCTTGTTATTCGAGTAGTTTTTTGCCTAGTTGGTAACTTTATATTGTTGCTATTTTAATATTCGAGTAGCCTGTAATAGTAGTAGTAGTAGTACATCTTGGGAGACATTTCATTATTTTCCTTCTATACATAATTGATCTCGAATCGCTTCGCTTCCAGTAGGATACTTAGTATAAGTTTCAGACATCTTTTTCGAATTTTACCTATTTTATTGGTTTCCGTTTTCTTAGCCTCTCTCCATATTTGGATTCCATATAGAATTCTAAGCATAATTATTGATTTGTAGTATATTCGTAGTATTTTGTAAGACAGCACTTTCTTTAATTTATTTAAAACTGGAATTGTCTGTCTTATTTTCGAATTTAAAACTTATATTTGCTTTTTCCAGTTCAGTGATCTATCGATGTATATTAATAAATATTTAAAATCATTTACGCTTTCAAGAGGTAGGCATAAACATGAAGGAGAATTTTTAGTTTCATGAAGTTCGTGTAAGCATTCGTTATTATGAAGTATGATTATCGCGACTCTTATGTTTTGTACTATTTCGGATATGTAACAATTTACGTTTATTTATATTTACACGTAACCTCCTACATATCATATGCCCATTTATTAAAATTATCTATATCCTCGTGCAGTAGTTTTTCTGCCATCTCTAGCTTTTTATATTCAATTAATAGAGCAATATCATCAGCAAATACGTATACATTTGCATTTTTAATATTCCTGTATAATGAGTTCGTGTATATTAGATAGAAGATGGGTGCAAGTATAATTCCCTGACCTAACCCAAATTAAATAATTTGTTCATAACTATTCCTCCCTGCAATTTTTACTATGCTTTTCCTATTCGTTATATAATTCTTAAACCACATTAGTTGATTATTTAATATACCCGGATTTTTTAAGTCATTAATCAGTAGATCATGGTCAACTAAGTCAAAATCTTTGGATAGATCGACAAAGGTATAATTATAAATTGGTTGCCCTTCGATAGTCCCGTATTTATCTTATTTATCATCGTTCTTAATAGCGTTATCGTAGATTTTCTTTTTCTAAAACCGTGTTGATTTTCATAGAGTAGATTGTTTTTTTTTTTCAATATAATTTCTTAAGTGTTTATCAACGTAGCGTTCTAATATTTTTGCTATTACAGGTATTATTGCTGTTGGGCGGTAATTTTCACATTGGATTTGAACCCCTTTTTTGTAGATCGGCCTAATAATAACTTTTTTGAGCGCCTCCGGAATTCTCGCTTCCTTTCTGGAGCAATTGATCATGTTAGTTAGCCTGCGTTACTCATCCACACGAAATCGCACTCGTACAAAAACACACACATACCCTTACTTCGTAAATAAGCTAATGATAACGACATAAATTCGCGTAATTTTATAATCATTGTTGATTTATGTTCTAGCTCAATCTATTTAAATCATCTTCATCCTTTATTATTATTACCCGATCTTGATCATTTCTCCGTACGAATATTTTTCTTCTCTCAGACCATACAAAATTGTAATTCATCGTTCTGGCTTTTTGTTTTGTTTGCCAGAACAGATGTTTATTGTACTTTGTCAAGTTTTCATTGATGTAGACTTTTAACGAACTCCCGGACTGAGTTATTTCGTTGTCCGGAATTGTTGTTTTCCTTCTGTTTTCCAGAATTAGATCAACTAACCGTCTCCCCACTGTAGTGCTGAATAATTCAAAATGATCATCATACTCAGCAACATATCTCCCAACTTAAGCAAACAATTTGGAGGGTAGGGGAAATTTTCGATGTATATAAACTCGGCCCTTCGGTACTCAGAAGGGAGCAAACCCCCTTCACCCCAAAGTCTAGTTCTTATATAATTATTATAGAAGAGTAAACTTTTTCATTGGCTACGCCGTTTTTAACTTTCATTACATCAAATTAAGACATTTTTCCTTACCTTTTTTCGTTACCTTTTTTCGTTACCTTTTTTCCTTACCTTTTTTCGTTACCTTTTTTCGTTACCTTTTTTCGTTACCTTTTTTCGTTACCTTTTTTCGTTACCTTTTATCGTTACATTTTCGTTATATAAAATTGTGACTGGGACAAATTTCGTGACAGGACACTTTTCCTGATAACCCCTGGTGTAAAAATGGCATAGCCATTAATATATATATATATAAATAAATTCAGCCCTTAGGATCTCGTGAAGAGGCCAGCCCTTTTGACCGACAATCTTTTTTTTTCTAAACTGCTTTCAGAAGAATCGTTTTAAATTGACTACGTCATCTTAATCGACTTGTACAATTGACTGAGTTATTGTGTATCCTATTCTTTGATTACGAAAAAAATCGCTAAATCTCCAGAAAAAAGAATATACGTTTTTATATAGTATTTTTTTCTTATTATTTCGCGGATTACATGATCCAAGATTTCACCCGTATTTTTGCTATTATTGTTCCGCGGCGGGTAACCGAATATCTTGTCTGTATGGTACCCCCCGAGAAGAGTACTCTGAGGTGCAAAAAAATTTGATCGCGTGTATTTTTTTGTTATTATTTTCTTCTCGTTCGGGTAGACTTTATTAAATAAGAAAGCCTCTTCTAAAAAAAAAGGAAACCTTTTTTTTTTTTTTTTTTTTTTTTTTTTATTTCATTTATATGCGACTTTAACGCAACTATGAGGTTATTAAGCCACGCCTTTGTTATTAATTATGGAGTGTTATATAAATTACAGTTTTTGAGGAATAGGAAGAGATCATTTATATATGGACTATTATTACGCAGTAATTGGGATAGGTTTGAGGATAGATTAAATTTTTCGCGGGATTCAGATAAACTATTGCAACTTGTTAGGATATGTCGGAGAGTAAGTGAAGAAGCGTTACGGAAGGGACAGGATGGAAGCGGTATGTTATTGAAAAGGTAAACCAGACGAGCCTTAATCTAGTTAAAATTATTTCTTCTTTTCGCGATTTTCGTTCCGATGACTGCCATTCTTCGATCTTTTCTTTCATACCTCTGAGATGGTTTGTGGATGAGGTCGCGCATTCGATAATCTTATAATTTTCTCTTTATACACGGTTTTTAGATAATCTGTGGTTATCATGGTTTCGGTATTAGTATCCAGGAACAGCGAATTCGATCTCTTTGCTAATTTATCTGCGATTTCGTTGCCCTTTATTCTTTTATGACTTTGGATCCATACAAATAGAATATCCAGTCCATTGGAAAATAATTCTGTTATTATTTCTTGGATTCTCTGCACTATAGGGTTTGGTCATCCCAAAACAAAAATCCGGAATTCCAAGTTTTTTCCTCGCTTCGTGTAATTTTTATTTTTAATCATGAGCTCCGCACGAAATAAGGCAAAATGTTGTATCTGTAATAAATTTTAAAGGAAGACAAAAGACTTTCAAGTTTCTATTTTTCAATAAATATTAACGACCAATTAATTAATAATGTATTCTGCCTTGTTGTTTACAACTTCTTTCAACATTCAACAAGATTTTCAATACCTCATTAGTAGAAATCGCCTGGATTCGACTCAAAATGTTCATCCAACCAAGCTCTCATTTCTGCATTAGTATACGAAACTCTGTGTGTAAGCCACGCGTTTGAATAGCTTCCTTGATCACATTGGCGACATGAGGGCGGGCTCTGTCGTCTAGCAAAAGAACTCCTTGCTACCGGTTTGGTGTTTTCTCTTGACTAGCCGTGTTGAGTCATTCCATCTGTTGAACATAGAATTCCGCGTAGACCGTTTGGTTCCGTTCAAGCAATTCGTAATGAATAATCCCTTCCGCCCACGCGCAATATCGTTTTGCGCGGATGAAGATCTTGTTTCACCTTATTTACCGGGGCTAAGCCATTTCTTGCGCTGCTTCATATTAATGTACAGGCACCATTTTCCGTTGCCAGTAACGATTCGGTAAAGAAATCATTACTTGTGTCCCCCCCGAGTTGAGCGGCGACGAGCAAGCAGACCAGCGGAAACTGGGGCTCGTTGATTTTTCTTGTTGTCACTTAAAGCATGAACACTTCCGAACCTTTCCCATCGAGTGAAGATGCTTCTCTTCTGCAGTGTAGGAGCATTCTATTTTCTCTGTCAGTTCCCTTCTAGTTTAATTTTTCGTGCAAAAGTTGGTTTAATTGCTCTATTTTTAAACTTAGCGCACCAATCACGAGCGGTTCTTTTAGCTTTGAATATTGTTCTTTGATAAATATGGTGTTTTTTTTTTCTTTTATGAAATGTGTGTTTACTTTCTGTTCATTCGGTTTTATTTACATATAATTAATTATTAGAAAAATAATTCGATTATAATCTATCATATTATAATCAAATTTTTATAACCTTTTTTTAAAAAAATTATGATAATAACTTTTCCCGTTATTTCTTGAACGCTCAAAGGGTAGTTGACGAAGACTGTTGTTGTCCATCCTGAAAATTTGAAAAAGAAAAAAAAATCGAAGCGGAAAAATAGACAAAACAAGATTGACTTCATTTAGTTAATAAAATCGTCGATTTTCAGTGAAAATAACATTATTCGTTATTAAAAAGTTTTGTGAGAATTATAATTAATGTAATTTTTAATACTGTTTTTCTTTAAAAATTAATCTCAAATTAATTAAAAAATTAATTTCTCGATTTTAATATAGTACTAAAAGCCGAACTATTGCACTTTCTGAGGAAAAATTCTACCGGGGAACTGGTAATTTCTTGATATATTTTCTATTCCGTTTTGACCGAATTGTTTTTTTTTTGTTTTCTTTTTTTCGTACATTCAAAGTGTACGTATTTTACGATGAATTATAAAAATTTTACTTGCTACCTTTTACACCAGTTTTTTTTTCTGTTTTCATTATACAGTGATCAACATTAATATTCGGACACGGGTAAAATTCAATAATAAACGTTAAAAAAAGAGTGGCATTCGAGTAAAATTTTTGAACAAGTAACGACCAAATATGTTTGTAGTAACTATTACCAAGGAGAGAAATACCCAAAAATTTTTAAAAATATCAATTTTAACTTGATAAAACTCAAAAAAATTGAAATCATTGCAATTTAAAAAGGTACGAAACTAGAAAATACTATTCTGAAAAATAAAAGCGGGGGCCGCAGTTACAAAAATATTCCGCGTGTGTGTGGTATTGCGATGCACAACAATGGAACAACATTAAATAGTGATTTCAGTTTTGGCTTAGCATGTATTATAATATTAAAATATTTAATTATTAACCTGCGGCCCCCGATTTTATTTTTCAAAATAGTATTTTCTAGTTTCAGAATGTTAAGATGCGTATCTGGTAGTGTCGCACACTAATAAAGAGTTATTTCGTACTTTTTAGTGCATAAATAAAAGGCTGTTTTTAAAAGTTTTTTTTGATTTTTTTTACTTTTTAGTCTGGAAAATTTAGAATTGTATTTTATTTTGCTTTATTTTATTCGATATCTTGATTATAGGACATTTTTACAGAAATTTGTGTTAAATTTTATTATTAAATAATGGATCATCGCATTCTTTCAATTTTCCATTGTCTTTTGTTTTTCATACAATACATACGGAATAATCCTCAGCACATGAAACACAATGTTTGACTAATAGCGCGATCTTTCCATTGATGTATCACATGACCGGAAAAAGAAAAAAAAATTTGAAACTTCAAGGGTCCGATTTTAAAGTTGGAAAGCCAAACGTTCCAAAGTAAAGAAACACATAAGGATGCGCATTTTTTTAACCTTGTTCAAAATTTTTAGCTATAAAGCTGAGCCACCAGCGGGGGCTACACGTTAATTTTTATGCTTTTTTAAACTTTTGATAAACCTGCAATGTTTCGTTAAGAAAATGAAATACGAGTTTATTTCTGACAAATAGCGCCCTTTCCAACAGTATATCATATGCCCAGAAAAAAAATATAAAATTTCGAGCTTTCGGCGCCCTGAGGGTCTAATTTTAAAGTTTGAACCCGGATGTTGCGTAATATTGTATTGACATCTATAACAAGTATTTTTGCAAAAGGACACTATTTAATTCATCAGGAAGTAGGTGAAAAACCGTTTCCAAAATTCCCCTCGGTTCGGGGCCCCGAGGGTCTAATTTTGAAGTTGGAAACCCAGATGTTGCATAATATTGTATTGCCATCTATAACGAGAATTTCTGCAAAAAAACACTTTTTTAATTCATCGCGAAGTAGGTGAAAAATCGTTCGCAAGATTCCTCCCAAACAGACAGAATGACAAACCGAGTTAAATAAAAGGCTATATTTTTGCATCGATTAGAAATGTAACGCTTGCATTAATGAAATTCGTCCGGAGACTTAATCGTTTTATTTTTATATTGGGAGATCTACGACAGCGTCACCCTTAATTTAAAATATGGGGACGAGCATAGCTCTGGGCTTGAAATATTAAGAGAGCACAGCTTCCTCCAGGGGCACACACTCACATATATGTACATATATATAAAAGTCGGCGATTATATCAAAATTACTGAATTTTAAATCCCAGGCGTTACAGTTTTTTTTTTATTTTTGACGTCTATTCTACTGAAAAATGTAATCAAAACAATTTAATAGCTGACGCAGAAGATTTTTAGAGTTAATCGTCATCGCAAATTTCCCCCCGTTTTCGATCTAATTTCTTTTTTACTTTGATCATCACTCATCACTTTTCTGATGTTTTTTTATTTCCCTCTTAACCTCCGTTTTCTAACCTTTTATCTGTTTTTCATTTACTCCACGATTTCCCCTTTGATACATAATTAAAAAAAAAATAAGCAAAACAGTTTTTCTCTTATTTTTTCTTTTTTTTTCATTTTTAATTACTGCTGGAAAATCGCCGATGCTGCCGGTAAAAAACATAAACAGTTGTAAAATAAAATAATAATACAAAATTTATAACAAACTAGAAATTTCTTAATTTTTCTCCCGCGCTGTGTACAGAAGCTAGGCTAGGAGCGCGGCCTGCAAGTTTATTATATTTTATAAAATAGATTTAGTGATTTGAAAAGATCGAGAAGGGATTCGACGGATGGCGAATCCTGAGGTAGGAGTGACAGAGGAAGATATAGCGGAGGGAAGCTAAAGGCATAGGTTAAGGATCTTTGGACATTCGGTTAGAAGGTGAGGGATGGTGAGAGGAGCTTCACATCTGTCACATATTGGTAGAGCAAGCTTCTGAAATATATATGCATGTGCGAGGATGGAATGGCCGATACGTAGGCGGCACGGCACCACTTGATCCTTTCGACTTTCTGGCTGAAATTTCCAATCGCGAACTGATGATTTGACTGCATGTAGGTGTGATGGATTTTGTTGTTCCGTCAATTTTTTCTGCCATACTTTCCAAAAAAGATTTTTACTCGCTTCCTTGGCATCACCGGGTGGAATCTGAATTCATGGTACCCGAAGCATTTTTGATGCCTCTTTGATGGCATGATCGGCCATGAGGTTTCCTGGTATCTTTGCGTGACCAGGAACCCAGAGGAAGGTTTTCTTTTTTTTTTTTTTAAAATAAGTTGTGATTCTCACAGGACAAGTATGCCCGTTGTGTTATTATCGTTTATTCAGTTTATACACATTACAAAATTATTCATACTTATTGAAAGAAATCGAAATAAATATGCCTTAATTAATATATATTTATAATAATATACGCTTTCACTCTAGATAGACATACACACCAAACTCGATGGTTGTTTATGTATTCAATACGCATACTTATTCTTCTTTAAGTAATACAGCAAAAAAGTATCGGAAAAGGAAAGACGCAAGAATCACAGAGGAAAATATATATATTCAAATTATTATACATATAACTGAATTATCTGAATGGAAAGAATTATGACCTAGTTTGGTTTTTTATTCCTTACACCATTCCTTCAGCCATTTCATTACTTCCTTTTTCCATACATCAATACTGTTTTCGTTTACAATGTGATTACCCTCAGTGGTAAATTATGAAGGATTATATTTATGGAGTCAGCTATCGAATAGTTTGATTTTTGTTGGATGTTCTGTAGGGCTGCCAGTGAGTCCGAGGCTATTGTTATTGTATGTTGGCTTGATTCAACCGCGTGTTCCAAAGCTAGCAGGATGCTATACAATTCTGCGGACAGAGCGGAGAATAGCGGCGGAAGCGAAAATCTAGAATAACGTTTTGACTAACTACGACTGTGCAGCCAGCAAAATTCTACTACCCTTGTACCATCTGAATAATATAATCTATTTCTTTGCGGAGAAAGTAGTTTATGGACTATAAAGAAGTGAGAGTGCTTGTTTGGCAGCAGCGAATATTCAAATGAGGCGAGTTTCGCTGCACACGGTGGGAAGATTTTTGCAGGTTTATTGTCTACGTTGAGGAAGTCTTGAATCGTTGATAATTCGGTGGAAAGAGATTCTGATGCGTAGGGTGGTAAGATTCTTTTTACTCGAGATCCTAACGTGTTTGCTGCTGGAAGAGCCGGGTTTGCAACGGTGCGTAGTAGCAGATTCACTGTGATATAATCGCGTCGAAACGACGGAGGCCACTCTGAAGCTTCGCAATAGAGGCTAGTTATTGGAGATGTTCTGAATGCGCCTGTAACTAAGCGAAGAGAGGCGTTATGGATGGCATCCATAACTAAGCAAAGCCCGTCTTCATTTTAACAGATATTATAAAGCAACAAACTACACACCAAGTGTTTTATATCTGTTAAACTGAAGATGAACTTTATCTGGAAACTTTTTCTTGTTATTTATTGTAAGAAAAATTTTTAGTTAAAATTTTCTATCATTTTATTTTATATTCTTTTCTCAAACAGCATGGATTTTTATACCACAATTAAACAACTGTGATCCTAAAAATGATCCGGAAAGAAGTCTCCCCTCCCCACCTTATGTAATATCATAGAAATGTTACCGATTTTTATTATAAAACAGGAACACATAGTACGAGTGAGAAATCCTATTCCCAATGCTCATCGAGTGTGTTTACGATTATTTTCCACGTGTCCGTACAATTCAATATTTTGCTATACAAAACTTGTCCCCATACGTGACGTTCGCGATTACTTGCAAGTGTACTTTATTGATGATTTATATCATTAATGTATTCAATAAAAAATCGACATGAAACTACAAAATACACGATAAATAATGGATTACTTTTACGTTACTCTAGGTTTAATTATTTTTAAAAAAATACGTAAGAAAGTATTTATAAAATCATATTTTTTAATAAATTATCGGTGTTAGTTCTACATAGTATAGAAGTAAAATTAATACTGCTTACATCTATAAATACGAGTAATATGTTTTTTTTTCCGGTACCTAGCTAGGGGCACTTTATATAAATACTGAATTGATTTTTGCTTTGAATACACGCGCTAGTGAAAAAATATGAAGTTTATGATTTCGTATAATACATAGACGTTATTATATATGACCAGCAAAAAAAAAAAAAAAAAAAAAAAAAACAAAAAGTACTTTTAAGTAATATTTTAAATTGTTGTAGTCGAATGATGTCTTTTAAACAATTTAACGAAACTGTAATTAAAGAACCTGTAGAGAGAATTCTACTCATTTTTATAAGTTCTGCTGGAAAATGATCAACGCTTTCTTAACATTTTTTAAGCGTCATGTAAAATTCATATCGTACTATAATACTATCATCAGGTTTATTTTTATATAAAATAGGAAATTCAACCACATTGTGTAAATTGGAAAAAAGTGTACTAGTGCTTGTATCATCCTTTTAACCGGAGATGTTAATATCCATTTTTTAAAAGAGCAGAACTTTCTTCATTACACGAAACAACGATGTCACAGTAAAAATGAAAAGTTTCTCTCCAGTAATCAATGACAAATTAAAAGTGAAAATTTTACGACAAATTTTTTACAACGTACAATTATGAAACCTCAAATTTTAACACGTTTAAAATAACGTAATTAAATAATTACATCAAGCGTAATAAATACGATAACTCGTAGCATAATATTCCGAATAGATGCATATTAAATTTATCAAAATAAATATTATAACGAATTAGTACGAAATAAATTTCGTATTTTCAATATTTTAACCTAAAAATAGAACACCATAAAGGAAGAATTAGCACTTAGGTTAATAAAAAATGTAAAATCGTAGTATTAATAAAAATGATAGAACGGAGTAAAGAGGAAAACGAAACCTAGTTAGAAGTTTTCCGTTTTAAAAGTAAAAATTAATGATCCCAATCACATTGCAAAGACTGAGGAAAATATAACGTAGATTTCGTAGACGTTATAAGAATAAAAAATTTGACGCTGCAAGTGTAAAGCAGATCACACTTAATCTAGGTAGAAATTGTGATGTTACACTAAATGTGTCTGCAGTGGCCAGTTTTCACCAGTGACCGCAATCAAGATACAAAAACATTTTAAAAACAATGTTAAACCGAGCGCAGTAAAAACAAAAATCGAAAGATTTACATATATATTCCTAGCACCACATTGGGAAATAGTAAGTTAAAAGTGCTATTTATAATGACTTAACTCCTCCGATAAATAAATTAAAGATCAGATATGAGTTTCATGCGAATATATCGCTCACACCGCATCATAAATTTTTATATAATTATGTTCGAATGGTAAACACTATCGTGATACGCAATTTTTAGGGAACGACGTATTTGTTACGTATCATGCAATTCACCATGTGTCCAGCGCAGCAGACAGAAATGTTTATACGAAACGTCAGCATAAATAACCTCGACATGAAGCAGTACATATCGTTAATTACCGATATCCCTAATGATATACACATAAAAAAGGTGAGAAATTATTATACCGATATGCATAGTTATTTTCATACTTTGTATTGATCTCGCGTCAGGCCTCACTCATGGTGAAACCGTATTCAGCAGAAAAATGAATTGGCCGCGTAGGGTCATATTATACGATTTTTTTTTTTTAAATACGGATAAATATATACTAATGTATGGTCACACCGTGCCCCGACCGATTTCGACATATTGATCTGATTTCATCTCATATCGGATGAATTCAAATCAGTTTGTCTTATTTCTTTGTTTTGACAGCCTATTTCTTTATTAGATCGGTGTTACTTACATTATTCCGTAATAATGATACAAAAAAAAAATTATAATTTTTGTCATTTAATTTTTCTGAAACAACTCATATTCTTTTTTGAAGTATTAATGTATACTTCAAAAAAGAATGTGAGTTGTTTCAGAAAAATTAAATGACAAAAGTTACAATTTTTTTTTTATATCATTATTACAGAATAATGTAAGTAACATCCGAATTCAGTTTTAAAATTATTATTGTTTTTAAATATCATATTTTTAATTCTGTCGCGTTTTTGTTTTTACGGCTTTGGATGGTCAGTATGATGTCGTAAATTACTTTAATACACAGCTTAGATTTAATACAAATGAACCCTTTCATGCAGATACATTGTGTACTGAATGTACTGAATGTACACAATGTATTTGCAGGAAAGGGTTCATTCGTATTAAATCTAAGCTGTGTATTTATTTCCGTATAAAACATCTTAGACTCATCTCTGAACTACTTGCAATCATAGGCGAAAATAGATTTCGGAAGTATTTTGTGATCACATTCATTCACCAATTGTTTTGGTCCGCATTCGAGTTCGAATGCGGTTTTGCGATAATTAATCGTATTCGATTATATTTTTCATTAGGTCAAATCAGATTATTGCTATGTCACAAAAATTCAATACAGAGAAGGAAAAAAAAAAAGAGAATACTAATCAATTTGACAAAAATTGCCATTTAACTTCTCTGTAACGTTAAATAATAAAATTGAATAAACTCTGCTTGCAACTAGATTGTACAACGGTTGGTCTAACAATTTTAGCCACAACCTTTGCATCGCATGGAAAAAAAAGTCAGCGAAAACTAAATTACATACGCATGTATAGAGTGAAATGTTTTACATTAGTTCTGAAAATTTCAGCTTGACAGCTTCAAATGGGGATACTCGTATACGGATCATCGGTGTAAAATCGTATCGAAATCCACCAACGGATTCAGAGCGGAGTGAGAAATTCGCGGTGACTCACACGGTAACACTGTTGCGGATAAAAGAAAAACGCGGTTGAAAAGTGGAAACTCTCAGCTGATAGAGAGAAAAAAAACTGTACCGTTTAAACGTTTTTTTCGGATGCATATCTGCTGTGTTAACAAACCTGGGTTGAATTTTCGACGCCGAAAAAAAAAAAAAAAAAAAAAAGAAAAAACAAAACAAACCGGCGTCAAAAATTTCACACGAAAATCACATTGTTAACACAGCCCCTGTGGCTGACTTATTTTTCCGCGCGATGTAAAAGTTGTAGCCAAAATTTTTAGACTAACCGTTGCACAAAACAAAGGGATGTCTAGTTTAAGTAAGCGAGTTTTTTCCTTGAAAAAGTTAGGCATATTTCAGGTTTTATTAACCGGTGATTTAAAAAATAAACAGATTTATCACATAAAATTTAGATATATATTCATACATATATATATATATATATTTTTTTTTTTTTTTTGTTTAATTTATCCAGTCTAAGACCACGTTTAGAAAATTTCAGCCCTTTCTAGCACTACACGCGGAAGGAAAACCGCCTTTATTACATGGAAAGTATTTTAATTTTTACGATACCCAAACAGTGAAGTACCGAACTCGAAAATATTTCGAATAATAAAAAATTGAAATAATCGTGTTGGCCACAGCAACCCGCAATTTCACCTATAAGAGTTTTTTTTTTTTTTTTTTAACAATAAGTTGTGGGTCTTACAGGGCAAATATGCCCATTGTGTTTGTAGCCAACACTCTTATCAACGTTTATTATAATAGATATATAGTACACAAAATTACAACTACTTAACTTATTTTATAAACCGAACAAAAGCCTCAGTTAATAACAAAGCGTAGAAAACAAATTCAGCGACCTCAATTTATGGAAACCTTATTAAAATTGTTCTTTTTTTTTATGTATTCGTATTAACACAACTGCACACTGGCCTTGACTGTGGTCACCAGTTTTGACGGTGAATTTCATTTCTCTTCTACACATACAATCTCCAATTGATTTCTTTGTTAATTTTTGAATTATGCTTTTCCGTATCATCGCAAATATTTAAACGTCATCAATTTTCCGTTCCAGTTGTAGGTATATCTATTTTTTATTTGCTTGTCTTTCGGTAGTATTATTCCTTCTTCATCTCTATTTTGGTTGGTTATAAATTTAAAAAATTATAACTCGCAGATACTTTTTTTTTTTTTTTTTTTTTTTTGAAAATACATAAATATTTATTAATATTTACACATTTCCTCCTCAAGCTAGACGCTCGCCGACGAGTTTCTTACATCTAAATATCTATACACTATACTACTTACATACTATACAATCTTGTCGCCGCGTAAATCATTTTATTGCTAACTTATCCTATTTTTCCTTACTTCTAACTCATCTATAACTAATCTATTTTTTTTTTTTATTTATTTATTTATTTATCTGTTTTATTCCGTCCCTTCTCCTTCCCCTTTTTTTCACTTTTATTTATCACTATCTCCGTACCCTCTTCTCTTATTTCATGCTTATTATTGTTCCTATATTTCCCTCTTTCTGTAACCATTCCATTATTTTCTTTTTTTCACCCCAATTTTTTCCTCTTCTATTATTTCTTTAGGCATTTTATTTAACAATTGCGTTATAACGTCGTGACTGAAGAAAATGTTGTTAAGGGGAGATTCTCATCAAAGTCGACCAAAAAATCGTTTTTTTTTTTTGCATATTTTGGTAGCTAATTATTTGTAGAATATATTATTCCGAAAACGGTTTGTACGAAATTATTTTTTTAAAAAAATTATAGCGAAAAAGTGGAACCATTGCCATTTAATCAAAACGTGTACCGAAACTTAAAACGTGTTTTTCTCGAAACCATGTTTTTGATATCTCAAAAACTACCGAATATATCGCTATTTTTTTTTTTTTAAATTTCGAAATAGATTAAATTTATTGCGGGACAAACCTGAAAAATTATAATGTTTATTATTATTTTATTCTTACATTCCTTTGAAGAGAGGAAAAAAGCGCGAAAATACAAAACTAAAATTTGCATGTCCACCATTTTTCCGATTTTTGACTTTTTCATGTTTTTATAAATACAACCTCCAACCATTTGTTAATATATTTCATAAAAGTTTTGGATATCTGATTTCAAATAATATTTACAAGTGCTACAGTGCCGCCCACTTGGATACATTTTTTTGAGGCGGCCATGTTTCGGCATAAATAAACAATTACTATTGTATTATTTTTTGTACTAAAAAAAATGTTTATACATACTTTAAGACCTATTAAATAAGTGTTAAAAAATTTCGAGTTCTTTATTTACTCCCTTCCATGAAAAAAAAAAATCGAGAAAATCGTGTCATATTTGGGTGGCTAGATGAAAACCTCCCGATAAGAGAATCAAATTTTATCGATAAAATTGAAGGCGATTGGTAAAACTTCTCAATATACATTACATAATTCCAATCTTACATGCCAAATCACAGCACCCACTTGCGCTTTTATTATAAGATTTATATGGACATTTTTAATTTTTTATCTATGTCTGAAATATTTTATGACTTTTCTTACGCATGTAGTTCGGTGTCTTTCTCTCAATCATTTTTATTTTTTACACTTTTACGACATCGAATTCAATTCCAGAGTAAACCCAAAAACCGAAACAACCCGAGTAAAAATGTCTTTGTCAGAAGAATAAAATAACTAAAAAAAAAAAAAAAAAAGGAAGAAAATAAGTTTTGTAAATTAATCCGCTACATTATGAATCATTTCGGGGAATTAATCGGAATACAACTAACTTATTTAAGATTGTGTAATCATTTTCGATAAATTTCCTAACAAAATTAAACGAACGGTTTATTTTTTCATAAAGAGGTTAAATTTAAAAAAAAAAAAAAAAATTAAAACAATTACATTACGCTGCTCTTATAATAATACCGATTATGTAATTTCGGTTACATGTACGTTTAAATCAAATCATAACTTCCGTGAAACTAAGAATTATTTTTAATGCGATAATTAAAAATTGTAACATTTTGGCATTTGGAAACTACAAATTTAATAAAAAAAAAATTGTCCGCCGGAACTAGAAATTCGGTGTACTTTAAATGTAACACTTAGTATTACATTTTGAGAAATTTTAGATTTTTTTTGACTTTGTCGTTTTCCATAATCTCTACAGATAGGTATAACGAAATATTAAAAAACGAGACAAAAATTACAGACTCCTAGGTCTATTTTTTCCCGATTATTGTTATTGCACAATATTCAACATGTATAATTTTCGTGCAAACAAAAAAAACCAAACTTGTTTGATTTTATTTTTACTAATTATTTACAGATGAACGTATTGCTCGAACGTTGCAATTACGAAGGATTTGATTGCGAAAATTTCCAAAACTGGAAACTGGACAACATTTGCGCTGCAGCGTTCATGAAAGATCAAATTTGGACACCCGTTATAAACAGTATTCATCCGAAATTTAGCTGTCCCCATGTTAAAAAGGTTATTACCACCATCTACTAGAAAATATTTATATCTTACGGAGGGGCAGAAAACGTTCCATTAATATTTCATACGGAACATACACGGTGTGTCGTCACATAGGTTTTAAGATTACGGCTATAAAAGACGCAAAAAAATTACAACAATTTTTTCAACAAACTTTTTATTCGAAATAGTCTTCATTAGAAGTAACACGCATGATGGCCCGATCTTTCAACCTTTTCATGTGTCTTTTGAAAACCACTTTTTTGAAATGCTGTTTAACTTCCTTGTTTCGGCTTCTTATATATCTCTTCTATCGACGCAAAATGGTCCCCTTTTAAGTATATCCAGAGAGACTCAAATTAGGCGAGTACGGTAGGTGGCTGAGCACGGAACCATTTTTATGGTCACAAAGTGAGTGTTAATTGTGACGGTATACGCTAATGCGTTACCGTGCAAGGGGGAAAAAAACGATCTCCACAGCTCAGGTTTAGCACGCGTAATTCTTTTGCAAAGACGATCCGGCACTTGTTGGTAGAATGAAACATTCGCAGTAATACCTCGAAGAACAAATTCTTTGTAGACGATGCCTTTTGGGTAAAAAAAAATCACCAACATTGTCTTAATTTTGGATTTTTGAAAGCGCAATTTTTTCGGTCGCAGTGAATTTTTGCCGACCCATATTTAGCGTTTCGTTTCTGGATCGTATGTGAAACTCCAACTTTCATCATCAGTAATAATTAATTCGAAAAAATTCGGCTGTGTTTAAATCAATTCCGCAAGTCATGTGCGTGAGAAACTCGTTGCTGTTGCTGTTCAGCGGTTCACAGCTTCCTCTTCACCAAATCGTTCCTAAGAATGCATTGTACGATGGTTTCTGGTTTTCCAGTTAGTTCTTCGATCAACCTACAGCTCGCATTACGGTGGTCTTTTAACATAGCTGCGACTTTAGCGATGTTTTCGTTACTCTTCGTGACGCATGGCCATCGGCTCCTTTCGTCGTCTTCAATGGATTCTCTCTACCCACCGCAAAACAGTTATGCCATCGAAAAACAGTAGCACGAAACGTAACAAATTCACCATTAGCCAGTTTTAACATTTAGAACGTTTCCGCCACACTTTTACCGACTTTAAAGCAACATGTAATCGCAACACGTTGTTCATTATCTTTATTCATCATGAAATTGTGACTATCATCGCTTTGCTGTATGTGATCTGATAAACTTGAAACTTCGTATGGGGGGAGAAGAAGGTTGCAGTAATTAGTTCCCAAAATTCCATGAAAATTGTGCTAGTAGTACCGATTTTATAGCCGCAGTCTTAAAACGTATGGGACGCACCATAAATACCTTAATAGTATTCATAGCTGTAGTAACATTTATTAAACGAACCGGGTTCTCCATTGATCCGTTCCAAAAGATCACAACAAATTTCGATTCTCTTTTCCTTCTGTTCATCGCACAAAATTCTTCGTACAAGTTTTGCGCACACCTTCACTATGTTCAACTTTTCTGTTAAAATAAATCGGAACACTTTCCTCGTCCACATGCAACACTCCAGCAGCAATACGGACACTCAATCTTTCGTCCTTTCGAGTTGTGTATCAAATTTGTTCTTATCAATTACTGATGCACGTGATTAACCTGGACAGTAGTTATCTTTCACGGTGTACCTGACTTTAAAAATCGCTTATACCGTTCATTAAAATCATTCATCGCCATAACCTTCTGACAACATTTAGTAAGCGTCTGATGCGCATTTCTTAAAGTTCACGAAAAACCTGATGTTAACACACCGCTCACTATTCACATCCGACATATTCCGGTAAAATATAAAAGCACGACTACATTTAACTGCCCTTGACTGAACGATTGTATATTTATCAGAGTATAAAAATCGAACATAGTGCAAAAAAAATTCTTTGGCAAATGTGAACAGTCTCGTAACCTTTCCGTAAGACCGTGTACAATTTACCTCGTGTCTAGAGAAGAGGGATTACAAAAAAAATAAATAAACAAGAAAAACGTTCGTAAATTTAAACAAATTAATTTTAAAAAAAAATAATAATAATAATCATCTCATTATTCGATATTAAGCAACTTCACTTTTATGAAATTGTTTGTTCTATTTTTTCAATCCCTTTATTTGAACGTACATTAAAATCATCTTTATCTTATAATCCTCTTTTGTATTCGAAAATCTTGGCTCTAGGTCTTCCAGTTCCTTACAGAACTTCCTTTATCCTTTCCTCCTCATTTCCAGCAATAAGTCCCTTACTTCAATCATTTATTCTTCACATCTCCTCCTCCGAATCTAAATTTCTAACATAATACATTCAAACCTCAAAAAGAAAAAAAATCTTTTAATCATCTCTTTGCTGATTGTCAGAATTCAACGTGAAATTTTTTTCATCGATTGAAAAGCAATGGCTCACGATACTCGAGTAATTACTGGATTTATTTAGTTATCGGAGGACCAAAAAATTTTACGTTTTTAATTTACCTTGATGCAAAATAAACAGTAACGCAATTTAGAACGGAAAAAAAAAAAAAACGCGAAATAGTGTCGATGTGTTTACGAAAGTAGTTTATTACGAAGAACAATGAATGAAAAAATGCGCATAAATTCGACGATATAAAAGAACTGTTTCAAAGATGCGTTCAGAATAGGAATAAAATGAAAGAGAAACGAAAAAGAAAAGACAACAGAAAAAAGACTTTAAGAGCACGGAAAATGGAAAAGAAGACAAGAAATGGAACAAAAACTCCGCCATATTATATTTACATGCTATGACGGTTAAAACGGCCGTTACGGATAATATAGATAACGGACAGTAAGCTAATTATGTTATCGCTTTACGCTTCATTCTAAACTAATCCCAATAATAACTAAAACGAACTGTTTAATTACAAATTCGCAACAAGTGCGTGTAGCAATACATTTTTACCGCTAAAAATATATAATAATCACGCTATCAACAATCTAAGTGTCTCTCACGAATAGAAATTTACTTCAAGAGATCGTCTAACCAACGAACTGCCGATTGGTTTAAATTTGATAGTCGAGTTATACGACTTTAATATTTTCGGATAATTTTATTCCATTTCCAACTCTTCTTCTTCGGATTGCTTTTCGCCAAAGTGAGTTAACAGCCATTTGATGATACTGCTCCCGATTTTTGGTCAGTTAAGAACTTTTGAAGCATTTTTGATATTAGACCACTCCTGTATGTTTTTATTCCAATACATTCTTCTTCTTCTTCTATTTCATTCCCATTCAATGTTTTCTTGCAAGATGAATCGTAATAATAACTCGTATTTATCATTTCTAATTATGTGACCGAGGTATGCCGATTTTTTTTGCTTTACAGTAGTAATCAATTCCTCCTCTGGTTTTTTCATTCTCCGTAATACTTCTTCATTATAGACTTTATCTACTCACGATATTTTCAATAATATTCTGTAAAAGCCTGCAATTTTCTCATCGATACTGCTTTTACTGTCCGAGTTTCCATTCGTACATCATGAAAACACATAACATTTAATGTATTCGCAGTATTGTAAACATTAGGTGTAAATATCATACGATGATTTCCAAGTCACGTACCGTAACAAAAGCATTTGAACGACATAATTCGAACAGATTCCATTACTGCTGTTAATCAGTTGCCCTTTCCAAATTCACGTTAGCTATAATCAGGGTTTACAAATTTTACGCCAACTAATAAACGCTATAAAACTGTGCGACATCAGGACCTATCTGCGAATCAACTACATCACGTAGCCGATGTGTTTTTACGAGGGCAACAGCGTACTATGAAAATTTTGCACACATTTTACTCGCCTTAAAATTACAAAATTTTAAATAATGAAATTGATAATGATATTTCATTTAAAAATTTTCTTTTATTATCCGTAATAAATACGAGTAAATCAATGTTAGCGTTATTTTACAGGGTACGTATTATGCACAAAATACAACAATTGATTTAAACAAAGTGTTGCAGTTTTATCCACAAGCATCGAAATATTTCTGGAAAGGAAATAGCACTCTTTTCAATACGAAAGGAACTGTAATCAGTTGTCTGCACGGCGAAGGACGAGTGGTACCTTACAGAAAACGGAAGACGTGAAAAAAGTACACAAACGATTTAGAAAATGATAACTAAAGTCAGTAATAAAGAAAATAAATAAAAAATCAATATTCCTCCGTTTCTTCGTCAAATTTTAACTATAAACTGATTTTTCCTTGTCGCTATTTTCTTCTATGTCGTCGCGATAGCCTAGTTGCTAGAGCGCTTGACTTCCATTACGGAGGTCGCAGGTTCGATCCCGGGCGACGACAGAACTTATTACAAAAAATTAAATTTAAATACTCGCTAATAATCAATTACGTGGAAGGCGGGGTGGTAAACATGCATAATACCATCATATGCGCGCTAGTTCAGTACGCACAGCAGACACACGCCGGGACCGCACTTGTAGCACGATAACAAGCGACTGCAATCAGTTCCACGTGTGGTCTCGCGTGTGCATACACTCGCGTTGCGTATAGCACGATTGCCGTGAGCAGGCTGCCTGTTCTGTGCTGCTAGTGTACAAATAGGCAGTCACGATGCTCGAAATCGAGCGGATACGACTCAGATATCTTCTTCTTCCTTAGCATCATTATCGGCGTTTCTGTCATCTTCATCCTCTCCCTCGTCCGAGTCCGAATCACTGATTGTAAACTTTTTGTTAGATTTCTTCGCAGCGCTGCTTTCTACGTCAAAATCATCTTCATCCGACGTGTATTGTTACTACGTCTTCCTCCACCTAAACGATATAAAAACATTGATACACAAATAAATTTCACCATCGCGATCATGAATTAAAGTATTTCGTGTTATTTGTAAAATTTTACAACCTTATATTCAAATGAATGTATAAACTTTTTTTTCTGTTTTTTTTTTTTTTTTTGATTTGTGGCATTATGGTCAAGTTAAACATTGTCGTTGAAATTGTTCTCTAGCATTAAAAATAAGTTCATAATTAACCTTTAAAAATTTCAAAATAAGATGTGCCTCCATTTTTTTTTAGCAGACCTGAGGTACCAATACCCTATTCGCAGCTAATGAAAAACCGGTATATACGCTTTAGCGGCAATTTAAATTGACGACTTATTATTTAAACGTATAATGTTTTTAAAAACAAAAATATATTACGAGTGTTACCTAGTTATAAAAATACTATTTTAGTATTACACTGAATAAAATATTCACAAATGTTCACAAAGATTCAATATTGTGAAACAAATGATGCGAAACAAAAATCAGCACTAAAAAAGAATCTAAAAAGAAAGAGGAAAAAACAGTCTAAAAGTAATAAATCAGTTGAAACCGTGAACAGTCTAAACACGAATTATTGACACAATAACTCTTCGACTCGCTGTTTACACTAATTTATATCTGCATGCCGATCACTAGTTTGTAGTAATCTTACGCATGTCCAAGATAACCAATTTGTAATAACCTTTTACGGCTGCAACAATTTATGACCACCTCATCTCAATTCCTACCATATGACTCATGTTACCTTGTAATAACCTTCAGATGGCGCCTGACGACGAATGTAGACTAAACGAAATAAAGTTTTCGCTGCTCTAAAAACACATTCCAATTGTTTCTAATAAAGCGAAAAAAACCCATAACTAAACAGACGGAAGCAAATTATGGAGACCTAATACTGTCAACAGACGTAACTGGTGCCTAAACTGAACTAGTATACAATTCGTCGCAAAAGCTAGTAGAATACATTTAAACAAGTTCAGTCAAGCATGAGGTTTCATGCGCTGAGGATTCCGTATGAAAGTTAACAATAACTATAATTATTTAGTATGTAAGAAAATTTGTTTGAATAAATTTCTATTTTTAATTTAACTATTTTAATTTAATATCTTGATAAATTTCAAAGATCTTTTCTAATAATAATTTAAAACAGTAAAGCAAAATACTAATTTGAATCGAAGACTTAGACTAATTTGAAGTGAAATGAAACGGTTATGAAGAAAAATTAATTAAATCCTTTTTTTATTTATTTTTTTAAATTATTGGTTTAGATTTAATAATACTAATATTAAGGTTTTATGATTTTTTAAAATGTGTAATTTTGTTAATTCCTACACCTATCTTTCTTGAGTAGCCGACCGTCAAAGATATTTAATAAATATATAAACGAAAACACGCAAAAAATATTAATTAGAAATAATATTGATGCTACGTATCACTCTGCTGCGGCTGCTAGAATGTTGGTGTTCCCTGCTGGCAGATTGGTGTACGTTGGTGATTGCATCCTGGATTCTCGGCGAATGGGAGGGAGAGACACGGTAATCGAAATTATAGTTTACGAATTTTGTAAATGTCACTAATTGGAAAACCGAATTTCGAGGCAATTTGGTTACTTTGTTATTAAACTTCTTTCGGTTGCAAGACGAACTGGTTACTTTACCAAAAAAGGTCGATATAGTTCCGCGATGTGAAAAAGACTGTCGTTCTACTGTGATGATTTTTTAACAATTCGGTATTTTCTTTCGACTCTCTCAGTACGTTAGACCATTATTAAATATTTTTTCTTTATTTATTTACTAGCATAGGTCGTTAAATTGTTTAACAAATCGAAATACTATTCGCATCTGTTTTTCATCAGGCGGACGTACCACCTAAACAATGATGCGGTGAGTCCGTTCCTTTCATTACAGTTCATAACAACACTAACACAAGCCGTAATGAAAATAACCAAACCAAAACCTGCGATCCTGTTCCGTTTCTTAGCCCTCGTACTAACACTACTAACGCAAATTATAACAATCCGAACCAAATTCTAAAAACCGCTGCAATCTCGTATTCCGATAAAGCCAAAAGAAAAATAACACCGATTAACAAACCTGTTTATTTCGTGCATTCAAGAAACCCACTTAAAACAAAACCAACATTTAAAACTAAAAAACTATAAAGTTCTCGAATCAAATCCGGTGCTTGCTAGTTGTGCGCGTGGGGGAATAATATTATCCGTTCGTGCGGATATTAACTTTCAACAGATAATGTTACCATCCGACATTCAACCAGTAACAGTCGAAATTCGTACGCCAGTTCCACGGGAGTCTCTAAACATAATTCCGAACCGTATTTAGAAACTTTTAAAGTTGCCAAAAAATTCAAACAGTTCCTCCCCTCTAGCGCCGCGAGTATTACAGCTAAAAATTTTGAACAGGGTTAAACATATGCGCTTCGACATATATTTCTCAAGTTTGGAACATCAAGGTTTGAAAGTTTCGTTAAGGAAATAACTTATGGTTTCGTTCTCGACAAATAACGATCTTTCCATCGATCATGACCGGAAAAAAATTATTATTTTTGAAACTTTCGAGCTTTCGGCGCTTAAGGTTCTGAATTTTAAGATGGAAACCTAGATGTTCCAAACTAGAGAAATATACGTGGAAGCGCATATTTTTAACCGTGTTCAAAATTTTTATTGGTAATATTCGCGGCGCTAAGGGGGGGGGACACGTCATTTTTCGCGCTTTTTTGAACTTTACGGCAACTTTGAAAGTTTCGTTAAGGAAATGAAATTCGGTTTCGTTCCCGACAAATAGAGATCTTTCTAATGATATATCACAAGCCTGAAAGAAAAAATATTTTTTCCAAAATCTCGAGCTTTCGGTGCCCCGAGGGTCCAATTTTAAAGCTGGAAACTCGGATGTTCCAAACTAGAGAAATATACGTGGAAGCGCATATTTTTAACCGTGTTCAAAATTTTTATCGGTAATATTCGCGGCGCTAGGGGGGGGGGACACGTCATTTTTCGCGCTTTTTTGAACTTTACGGCAACTTTGAAAGTTTCGTTAAGGAAATGAAATTCGGTTTCGTTCCCGACAAATAGAGATCTTTCTAATGATATATCACAAGCCTGAAAGAAAAAATATTTTTTCCAAAATCTCGAGCTTTCGGTGCCCCGAGGGTCCAATTTTAAAGCTGGAAACTCGGATGTTCCAAACTAGAGAAATATACGTGGAAGCGCATATTTTTAACCGTGTTCAAAATTTTTATCGGTAATATTCGCGGCGCTAGGGGGGGGGGGGACACGTCATTTTTCGCGCTTTTTTGAACTTTACGGCAACTTTGAATTTTTTGGTAAAGAAAATGATAGAAGGTTTTGTTCCTGATAAATAGCGATCTTTCAAACGATATATTACATTACCGGAAAAAAAAATATTTTTTTACAAAATTTTGAGCTTTCGAAGCCCCTGAGTTTTATTTTTAAAGCTGGAGACCCGGACGTACCAAATTACAGAAATATACGTGGAAGCACATATTTTTAACTATGTTTTAAATTTTTAGCTATAATACACGCAGCGCTAGGGGACGCGCAATTTTTCGAGCTTTTTTTAGCTTTACCGCAACTTTGAAAGTTTGGTTAAGAAAATGAAATTCGGTTTCGTTCCCGACTACTAGAGATCTTTCTAATGACATATCACAAGCCCAAGAAAAAAAATATTTTTTTCCAAAATCTCGAGCTTTCGGTGCCCCGAAGGTCCAATTTTAAAGCTGGAAACTCGGATGTTCCAAACTAGAGAAATATACGTGGAAGCGCATATTTTTAACCGTGTTCAAAATTTTTATCGGTAATATTCGCGGCGCTAAGGGGGGGGGACACGTCATTTTTCGCGCTTTTTTGAACTTTACGGCAACTTTGAATTTTTTGGTAAAGAAAATGATAGAAGGTTTTGTTCCCGACAAATAGCGATCTTTCCATCGATATATCGCATGCCTGTAAAAAAAAATATTTTTTTACAAAATTTCGAGCTTTCGTCGCCCTGAGAGTCCAGTTTTAAAGTTGGAAATCGGGATGTTTAAAACTAGAGAAATATACGGGTATGTGCGTATTTTTAGCCTCATTCAAAATTTTTAACTACAATAATCGCGGCGCTAAGGGGGGGGACACGTCATTTTTTGCGGTTTTTTGAACTTTTGGGCAACTTTACATAACTTTTGTACCGTAATTTTTTGATTTTATGAAAGTACTCCTGCATTGTAGTTTATATGTTGTAAAGAATTCACTCTCTTCACAAGTCCCTGTTCCGGTAGTCATTTGTTACTAATCGCTCTTGTCCCTGTTCATGGGCGACATTTGCAACTAACCAGCTACCGTGATGATAAAATAAAAAAAGCATAAAACAGATAAAAGAAAATAAAGATTTCGGGCGCCAATGACACTTAACCCCGGTGTGTCATTACCGGAAACTCAATTCGTAGAGCTTTAGGCCTTCCTAAGGTTTAACGAGAAAAGGAAGTCTCCGCGGCGGAGATGTCACCGGGACCCACCCCGTGTCCAAATAAGAAAGATTTCGACTTTAAACGCGTATATTTTCGCTAGGATAAAAAAATTATAATAAAATTGTTAGGATGATTTTAGCGTTCACCCGAGAAGTATACTTTGAACAAATTAACATATAAAAAAAAAATTTTCTACAAGAAACGCGTGCGGCAGAGCACGTACGATTTTAAAACCGACAACGCGACGAGTTGCTTGAGGCAAAAGAGCCTCGACGACGTTCAGCCTAAGACTCTTGCGAGCGACTCTTGCGAGAGACTCAAATGTGTCTGGCGAGGATCGCTCGATGTCCTCTTGCCTTTCGCTAAAACGACTAATTTTACACAAAAATATTAACAAAATAAAAAAACCACCGCCAAAAGGATCTTTTTTAGAAAGTTGGTTGTTAATTTCTATTTAGCGGCGATTACCCTGCCGGTATTCCTTTTTTCGGGTTTTTTTGTCAAAAAAACTTCTGCCGGCTCAACATAGCTCGGTACGCATTTCAAACGCCTATACCGCCAGCAAAGGCTCTTTCTCCGCTTTTCGGCCACCCGCATAGAAACCAGTTCGCTATCCCGGCGCAGCGGTCAGAACATCTGTGCCGGGATCCTTCGATTTTTTAGCCGAGAAAGCGTCTTTGACAACCATGCCGCTTTTGCCCGCTGCCGAGACCGCCGAGAAGTTAATGATTATTGCCAAAATATTATTTTCTAGCTCGGACAGCGTTGACAAAGGCCGTAAGAAATGCCGAATCCGTCTCAATGTTGAATTTCAGCGTTATATTATATATTCTTGACGGTTTTTTGGGTTTTTTGCCGCTCAGGGTAATCGGTCATCTTCAAGTTATAGATCGTTTTAAAGAGAATTTTAATTGTAATTTTTGTTCCAAATTTGAAGTTTATAAGTCAAGCCGTTCGTGAATTATTAATTTTTATTTGATATTTTTGTCATTTGTGTACCATCTTATAACGATTCCGTACATTATATGTATACGGAATCCTAAAAACCGTATGAGAACACGCACTTAATCATCTCATCAGATAAACATAGATACACATAAACCATACGGTTACATTATGTATGCGTATTGTTTCACATGTTGTTTTGCGACTTATGAACTTACGTGAAGAATATATCTGCACTGCGTTAATACAGTATTATATTCATTCATTTACAACCTCAAATGCACTAGTACATGTTCCCCTTAACCACTGTTACGTACTTCCTCTACCAATTTATTTTGTACATTTCTGAAATATTAGTTATAGAAAAAAATGCAGGAATTAATTTGTTTTGACAAAAACCCAACATAAATTTCTACGCTCCTCATGCTTAAGAAATTGGAAGGTTAAAACTAATACAACTTATATCGCTCTACGTGATATTTTCCGTAAGAAAAATAAACTAGAAAATCTTCCTATACAAATACCTATCATCTATAGAAAATATTTCTGATGTACACGTTTTAAATATTTTTGTTTCTGTAGCTTTCTGATGAAAATTTAACAAACCGTTCATGCCCTTTTCTTTAGCTCGTTTTTGTTTCACTTCTTTCTTCATAGAGGCGCGCAATTTCTCTTATTCTTTCTGCGTGTGTAAAAATTCGGTTTAAATTAATCCCGTTTTAATGGTAACAACTAATATTATATAGTAAAGGGCGAACGAATTTGAACAATTTTAAAAACAATACACGTGTTCCCATATTATAAATAAGCAATCGCAGAAATGATATAGACATATTCCTTAATGATCGTCAAGTAGGTGTATTAGGTACCTTGTCGTACATATAGATGATTAAGATTGCCCTAGAAGCAGCCAATAAAATGTTTTTATAATCTCACGTTTACCCCAAAAAAGCATTTAAAGATTTATAAATAAATACTACTACACTTTTGAAAGGTCTCTCCATAAAAAACCGAAGGATCAAGATATATATTATAAATTTTCTCTTTAAAAGTACGAAATTATCAGAGGGGAAAAAGCTACTATCAGAAGTATTCCATTGCCATTTGATAAATCATAATTACTGTAAGAAAATACGGAAGAAACTGTCAGCAATTTTTATTTCAAAATAATTGATGAAAAGAACTGCATTTTGAAAAATTTCTGAAAAAAATAAACGAGTTGAGTCTGCCATAGAAAGTATTCTCGAGAATAACGCAGCAGTACAAACTTACCTAAGTATACCTGTAATAAACGAATGAACAAAAATTAAAATAGAAAAGATAGCGGCACGATTTCATACTAACTAGAAGAAAAAACCGGGTTTCTGCTATCAAGAATACGCTCACTTATTTGAAACTACCGATGATGTTTAAAAAATACTTATTTTGAAATTTCCAACGAAGCTGAATGAAGCAAACACAGATAAATGAATGCCCTCCAAGTCCGTAAACACATAAACATAAAAGCGGAATCCTTTCAGTCTTACTTCTACCATGCGCTTATCATCACAGCGAACTGAAATCATTTAACACTGGTGACGACAGGAACAAATTCCGTGTCATTTGCACTAATACCAAAGAGCTCAAAATCCGGAATGAGCGTATATTCGTATAATTGTAAACGAACGCAAAATTCGCTGAACAGTATAAATTCAAATTTCAAAATAATACAGAATTTGTATTATTCTCTTTCTCAAGTTTATTCCGAAATTATGCTGTTTCTTCATACAAATCGTAAGTCATGAATAAAAATGAAAATTAAAAAGAATATCGTCTATAGTGATGTTAACACTCAGTTGATTAAAAAGTTTCAAGGCTCCCGGAGGGCAGCCTCCCCGTGCCGTCCGCAAACGACGTCCATGTCACTTTTAATTACTTTTAATACATTGAATAAAAACTAACAATTTCTTTGGAATATAGTTTTTACAGTTTTGAATGCAGTGTGCAATTGTCACAAATTATGAGGTGTATTAACATAATTTTTAGGATTCTGTACACAAATAATGTACGTAATCCTAATAAGATGGTTCAGAAACGACAAAAACATATCAAATCAAGATCAATAACTCATGAATGTTTTGACTTATAAACTTTAAATTTTGGATCATAAATTACAATTCAAAATTCTCTTTAAAACAATCTACAATTTCCAACTAGCCGATTACCCTGGGCGGCAAACACCCCAAAAATGTATAAACTTTTTACAATTTTTTTTTTTTAACTTACGAAAAATCTAAACGATTAAACAAAAGAAAACAAAACAAATACATATCTTTTTTAACATAGTATCATCCTAAACAAAGAACAACAAAAAAAAAATTATACGTATCTTTTTTAAATATAACAGTTTCATTCATGAAAAATATCGCAATTTGCCATCAATATACAACAGGCCTGAGAATAACATATTTTTCTTCAAAATTTTGAGCTTTTGGCGCCCCAGGGGCCAGAATATAAAGCTATAAGCTCGGCTGTGTTTCTCCTACGAGGCGGTCCTTTATACATATGTTTAAGATACGTTTTGGTTTTCTCTACTTTTTACTCCAGTTATTATTTACAGGAGCATTTTTTGGCTGGTTTTGGACCCAAAAGGGGGGTCGGTCTATATAATTTTTTAGCCAATTTTTTTTACTTTCTTGAAAGAGTTTCTACATTTTGTTGCATATTTTGAATTTCACTTTTAAAGGTTTATCTGGCGATGAGTTATGGACCTTTTAAATGATTTTTGAAGCCATTTTATATTCCATATTATAATAAAAAGATAAAGAATCGAAAAAATTGAATGCTGCTCCGGTCCAAATTGTCTACCTACCACATCTGTTACCATCATCTAACTGTTATTATATCGCACTCATTCACTTTCCAGCTGTGTAGGCCCTAATTTTAAGATTTCATTAAATTTATTGAAAAAATTTTAAGTTTCATGAGAATTAAACGGTGCAGGATAACGAGAAATAACACTTATTTTTTGGATTTTGCTTTGGGCAACAGTAGAAAATTAGAATATCGAAAAAACGTTTTCTCAATCCGCTAATAGCAGACTAGCCGACGATCAGGCAAGACAACGTCTGCTGGGTCCGCTAGTTATAAGTAAAAGTAATGAACAGAAATTCTGAAAAGGACTATTTCTAAGGAATTACAATGGATACAAAAATAAATATAAACAAGTAAATAAACAATTTTATATATATATATATATATATATATATATATATACACATATATACACCTACACACATATGTACAACACAATGTTATATTTTACAAATTAAATCAAATTAACAATAGAATTTTACAAAATTTATAATACTAACCCATTTATATAAAAAATACAGTAAACTAGTGAATAGTTTTAATTCTTTTAAACTGGAATATACTTCCTTTTTTTTTTTAAACATCATTACGTTTTTTAACATAATTATTTAAAAATATGTTTGAAGTTGTTTGTAAGATAACTTTCATCATATTTTGCAAATTACGATGAAGGCAGTTGTATCCTAAAAATAAGCAATCTGTTGGAATATTATGTAGACTTAAAGATATTAATACACCTCTCTGATCACTCTGTTGTAAAAAAATATTTTCAGCTTTTAAAGCTATAATTGCATAGTAATATAAATATACGAGACAAACTGAAGTACACCTTTACTGGGATAACATAACCCCCCTCGATCAGTAGAACTTATTAAACTAATATTTACATCTTGAGAATCAATTAATACATATTTATAATATTCACAATTAAACTTTTTAATTACTGCATATGAGATATATCCACTTATATATGTTGGTAAAAGCGATTCTGAATCCAATATATCATCAATATCATTCTCAGCAACATTACAGTGTTTATATTATAAAATTTGTGGTACAGTAATAGAGGCATCTGTTTGCTGTGTAAAATTTATTAAATTACATGTATTTATATCAATATTTATTTCTTCATAACTTTTGAAATGTAAGGGAGAGCGCCCACTTAAGCGATGCGACAAGCAACTATCGTATCGCTGTCGCTCGAGTGCTACATTACATGTTTTATTTTTGGTTGCTTGAGCAAGCGATTGTTTGTTTACATTGTGAATTTTTATGTGTAATACGAATGATCGGCAAAAATAACAATTTAAAATCGGTGTTTTAAATTTATTTCAGAATATTTTTAAAAACAATTCATATTTATGAAATAAATATTAATATTTACATTTTCTTATTTTGTTATGCAATATAAATTAACAGCAATATATAATATGTAAGTGGTATAGAAAATGTTTCCAAACATTAAGTATACATAATTAACAAATGTATTTCCCGTAATGTGATTAAAATACGTTTCTGCGATGTATAAATTTCTAAAATGGGTGTTCTTTTTTACAATTTTTGGGCCAATTTTCTCTACTAGCCAATTAAACGTTTCCTTATTCATTCCATAAAAACTTTAGAACTTTTCCGGGTACATATTCAGTGCTTTATAAACATTAAAGCGTTTATTCTGTTACTCTTTCGAAAAAATGGATGTACTCAATCAAGGGCGTCGCCAGCCGATGAGCCAGGGAGGGGCAAGATGAGTTGCTAGCCGTCAGGGGGAGGGGGCAAGATGATAGAAAGAGGATATGAGTTATAGGAAAAATAAAATTTATAAGTTGTAAAGGCTTAATATTTTATTAAACAAGAATAAAATCTTAATTAAAACATAAGTTTTCCAAATTGTCCATGATTACGCACCTATAAATACTCATCAATGCCGGTTGATTAAAAAGTTTCAAGGCTCTAGAGGGGGGCAGCTGCCCCTCCCTGCCCCCCGCTGGCGACGCCCATGTACTCAATAACGTTGTTTTCTTTTTTGATTTAAATTATTAAGATTTATTAACGATACATTGCCTCTTCACTAAAAGAAGAACAGGAAAACAAAGAAAAATATGACATTTTTTGCACTATCACACCACATCATAAATTAAGTTGTTTCTCCAGCGGATAAATCATGTTGCTTAAGTAGACGTTACGTCGTATCGGAATCGTGTTGCGATCGCTTTTGATTTAAAATCGCTGTCGTATCGGAATCGTATCGCTTAAGTGGGCGCTCTCCCTAATATGACAGGCACAGCAGTTTGTATGCAAAGTTTATTTTCTGATTACGATATTGTGAACCGGCCAACTGTCGATATTTTCCAAATCTTTCTTCTAAACTATCTGTTTGAATTTTCCCTCATAAAAAGTAAGCTATTTTCTTCTCAAATAAACAATGTCCTGCCATTAAAATTAAAGACAAAGTAGTGTGCTCTGAAGCAAAAAGAGTTTCTTTTATTAACATGCCATTTGAATAAAGCTGCTCCCACATTTCCAGTCATTTTAGAAATTGTTTCAGATATTTGATGTGACATGAATTTGCCTTAATCGGTCCTTTAAAATCATTTCATAACCTTACTCCTTTGTAAGGAATTTTCACATTTACTACGTCCCACCAATTACAAATAATATTTATATAATCTGCAGTCCCCTTCAAGCTAGAAAAACATCTTTTTGGACCTATTTCATTTAATGCTATTGCTATATTCTTGTTAAATATATTTAATGCTAAAGAAACATTTTGTCGTTCTATTGATGATGGGAAAAACGATTTTAAAAATAATGAAACGTCATATTTAAGTAAGCTATGTCTTTCTACTGCATGTATTTCCTTTAATGCATTAAACGAAGCAACTTCTTCAATATCATGACAATTAAAATTTGGATACCTTATTTGTTGATTTGTTTTGTTTAACCAATTATTCCGAATACATTTTATATGTACCGATAGTGGATTGCTGAAAAAGGACATTGCCTTTTTATTAATACTATTGTTATCTGTTACAACCTCAAGTACTTCAAAACCGAGATTTTCTAAATTTATAATAATTTTTTTAATATATAAATACAGCTGACCGCCATCTATTTTAGTTGTAAGTAATATAGCAATTTGACAATTAACCATTTCTTCGATAAAAACTCATCTTTTGGAAAACTAAAAACACTCACTTTTTTATCATTGCTTTTATAATTACCACTACAACCAGGCACACAGCACTTATATGACGTTGCAAAATTAATTATGAACAAAGTAAAATATATATAAAAATAGATTAAAAAAATAAAACTACAAACATAAACAAACAACACAAACTATCAGCAAACTAAAGTCGCAAACTATTTGAACTACTATTTAAAGTCAGTATGTTTTCTTTTTTTAAATATTTTTACTAATTCATTAATTTAATTAATCTATTAACTATCAATAAACTTTTACAGTCGGCCTACTCATGAAGACATATCAGTACGCTAAACTGCTTACTAGCAGGCCTTGTATCTAGGTGGTATTGATTATTACCGTGCCAGTCTGCTGGTCATGAAGTGTGAACTGCCACCGACATGAAACAGAAGAAATTGATAATAAACATTAATATTGGGAATTTGTTTTAATACATTTATTACACAACGTTTCATTTAAAAATATTATTATTTTAAAACAATTTTGTTTTTTACACGTTTAATTAAAAAGCAATCGTTCAAAAATCATATAAGTTTATAATATCCGTATATATCGGTTCAAATCAAATTTTTTTAAAAATTATTAATCAAAACTGGTTACATTAATTTCACATGATATCGTATTATTAAATTATCTAAAATACTATTTATAAATTAAACTATGTTTCGTGAAAAATATATACGACTAATACAACTTACATCACACTGTAAACTCGTGTAATATGAAAGGAGAGCTGGTTAGCACTCCCCTAGACAAGGACGGAATACCAAAAAATGTCGTGGCACCGTTGCTCGTGCGGCAACGTCGGCAGATTTTTTACTTTATTTTTTTGTCGTCTACGAAAAAATTTAATTCAAACTGCGTTTAAAAAATATAGCAAACTAAATGTTAAAAATTTACATTTCATTTACGTGCGTCTGAAAATCATTCATCGCCATAACCTTCTGACAACATTTAGTAAGACTCTGATGCGCATTTCTTAAAGTTCACGAAAAACCTGACGTTAACACACCGCTCACTATTCACATCCGACATATTCCGGTAAAATATAAAAGCACAACTACATTTAACTGCCCTTGACTGAACGATTGTAATTTATCACAGTATAAAAATCGAACATAGTGCAAAAAAAAATTCTTTGGCAAATGTGAACAATCTCGTCACCTTTCCGTAAGACCGTGTACAATTTACCTCATGTCTAGAGGAGAGGGATTACAAAAAAAAAAAACAACAAAAAAACAAACAAGAAAAACGTTCGTAAATTTAAACAAATTTATTTGAAAAAAAAAAAAATAATAATAATGATCTCATTATTCAATATTAAGTAACTTCACTTTTATGAAATTGTTTGTTCTATTTTTTCAATCCCTTTGTTTGAACGTACATTAAAATCATCTTTATCTTATGATCCTCTTTTGTATTTTTCAAATCCACTAAAAGTAATTTTGAACAAATCATTCACGTGAACATGTTATTTCAAAAGCAGAATTGTGTTATAGGTATAATACTGCGCTCATGCAAGGTTTGAGTAATTTGCGGGCAATATAATATTTTTGCGTACCTCGCGAAATATTAAATATATACATATACGATGAGCATTAGTCGAGCAATGTTAGTATTCTCTTTACAAAATAAGCTATACTTCGGATAATTTATAACTTCTCTCCTAAAAAATGTTCTACCTAACTGTTAGACATACATAAATAATTAACACTTAAATGTATCGGTATAACATATTAATATAACATAAAAAAAATTAGCTGGTAACAAAAAATTGAAATGTAAAAAAGGTAGAAAAAAATCCTTTTATCATTATTATTATTATTACATTAGAAGATACAGACGCCGACTGCTCAAACGGGCCATGCGCGCCCGAGGAACGTAAGGAATACTAAATTGAACTTAGGAGATGAAGGGAATAAAGGAATTGGAATAATTTTGCGATACTTTTAAAAAAAATCCTGGTTCGGCATTAAAAAGGAAATTCTGTCAGCGGTATATTTTGTCGATTTAATTTAATTAGTTCATTAAAATATTTTTCATGGATGAGGAAATACAAAATATTTTTTAAAATTTATCATTAAAAATAGCCCAGTTTAAAAAATTACAAAGAGCTGGTCTAAATAAAACGTGACAAGCGAATTGGAAACAATACATCATTTTTTTCACATTGCGCTGATCTGCATCTGGTTATTCTGATTTTACTAAGTGTTTTTCCACTTTTTTTTTTTGACAATATTGAAATAACCTAAATATTGCTATTGTTAATTATTTTTTCTGTTTATTATTTTATTTTCTTTCACTTTTGTCTGCTGCACTTCTCTATTAACTGCGTTGATCCAACTTTCACTTGATATCATTTCATCTTCTCAAAAATGAAACTTTTTTACCATCGTTGAGCAAGTAAATCAGCACATTTCTAACGTTCCTGTCACCGAAGTTGTCTGGTAAAAAATGTATGAAATGTTTTGATCTATCCGTCAAATAGTCAGAAATAATTAATAAATAAAAATTTTAAATTTAAGAACATCAAAAACGAGAAAAAGTTTATTTAATAGAGAAATGGGAAATAATAAAAAATGTTCCTTTTGTCGCACTCGGGACGGGAGTATAAGTCGGTAGACTTCGGAAACATTCGGGGCAGTTCGTAAACGTGATGGATAGTACTTGTCTTAGTCAGTTACTTTTCTTCATTTAGTTGATTTAATCTAATTAATACATATAGTGGACGTGTCTTTTAATTGAAATACCTCAGCCGCAGCTCTTGTTGAAACTGTGGGATCTGTTTCAAATTGCTTTAAAATTTCTTCTTCGTCAGCAGAATCGGAAACCTGAGTTCTGCCGGCGTCACTCTGTCGTCCCTGAACACATCCTGTTTCCCGAATCCATTGATATGTCGTGCGCCAAACACACTCACATCTGGTAAACGGCGGTAAAAGAAATGTTTTCGGTATCCCCTTCGCACTGCACCGGCATCACCATCACAAAACCTATAGCAGAATAAAATATCTCCGTATTATTTATTTTCAGAACTACCATTTCAAAAAAAAAAACAAACATCATTCAGCTGGTTTAATCTAATTACTGCAGAGGAGCCTATGTATCATTTAATTGAAATGTCTCAAAAAAAAAAAAAAAATATTTCTGAGATTACGATAATTGTGGGCATGTACATTTTTCCAATGTAATAAATAGCAATTAGCTTTTAAAAAAATATTAATTGATCGTTACCACAATTTTTTTTTTTATGCAAAGTCGGAAATTTTCTAAAAATTCGTAAAATCGCTATAACTCAGTAACCATTCATTTTTGACCCCTAGTTGATATGACTTAATTTGCTGCAAAAAATGATCTCTAGAATATAACCCCTTTCAAGGAATGCATCGAATTACCAAACACCCTGTATACACATATGTATATCTAAAACAATGAAAATGAGAATTGAAAAGGATCGAATCTGTAAAATTCAATTTATTAAATGATCAAATTCAATTTCATCCAAAAATTTCAATAACGTTATTTTAACTAAGCAGTAAACTTCTAAAATGAGTGTTAAGGTGGTGTAAAATTAAATTCGTACTGCATTAAAATTTTATTTCCTTAAAGCAGTAACTGAATATTGAATGCGATGTAAAATTATTTTTAATTGAAAAGAAAAGTTTCATCAGTAAACCTGGTATGATCACGCTTTCTAAACAAACGATTGTCGGCAATAGTGAGATAAACTGTTTCACTGAATATGAAGATTTTTAAAATTTTCAATGAATAAATATAAAACCGTAATTTTCACGAGCATATTACCATTTTGTCCGTATTCGATTACTGCTCTTAAGAAATAGAAATGTGGAGTTTTATGAAAACCGCATCTTAATTTTTAATTTTATGCAACAGAATATTATCTACTTTGTATCTTAAAAACTCGTGCAAATGCTTTGAAAGTTTTACATTTATAAACGCAAATGATTATTTCTTTCTCCAACATTTTGCCATACATACCATTTTGCTAGTGTTTTTTCCCTTGTTTTACAAGATGAAATGGATCCAACATCATTTATTGATTTTTTTTTTTTTTTTTTTTATGTAGCATAATATTCAGTTAATGAATAGACATATAAACAAAAATCTTCAAATTTATAAAAATATAATAGTGAACTAACTTTTACTATCATTGAAAAAAAAAACAAATAAGATGCTATTTTACCTGTTTGCACTGACATGTTTTAACGTGAAATATTTCATCATTAACTACACAAACATTTATTTTACAATAACTGACTGAATTAAATTACGAGTATAATGTCATAAACGTATGAGAAGAATTACAATGGAATAAACTTGGCGTTAATTTATATATGAAGTTTACATATGTAGTAACTTTGTTATAATTTGAAATATAAATTATAACAAAGTTACTACATATGTAAACCTCAAATATAAATTAACGCCAAGTTTATTCCATCGTAATCTTCACAATCCTTTTATAGTAAAATACTTGCAAAATGGCGCTTCTTGACTTTTGCAACAAAAAGGAAAAAAGTAAGTGGTGATCGATTCTAAAGTCTTCCGACTCATATTCCAACTTATCGACTTTCTCGTAGTGAACACTATGGTAGCTCAGGGGACAAAATCCTGCAGCCCTGCCACGACATAGTCACACCCATTCACGAAGAAGATCATACCAAGCTTAACGGATACCAGCGCGGGCAAACATATTCTTTTTCACATATCATCCAGTGGGTGTGTTTGACGCGGAGGTATTGGCGGGCACTGAGGCTCCCCAACACCGCTTTAGCCCCAAATTGGCGGGTAAAGCTGTCATCATAGTGAGGGGGGACCGACATAAATGCCCACCCCCCACCAAACACCCGCGCCAATGCACACACACCTTTTTATTCAATTACTACTACTATTCCTGGAATGTACTCACATCTGCAATTGAATACCGTGTTACTCTGTTTCAGGAGTAACACATCCCAAAGTGCGTTCGAAACCTGGTCCGCTGAGTGGGTATCGTTAAGTCATCGGTAACCTTAACTGTATGAAGAGAACATATAAACACGACAACAACACTGTTGCCACGCGCACCGCATCAGTGGTGGACATAATTTTTATAGCGGAAACGAACAACCTTACAAGCATCATCACATGATAAACAGGTGATGATGGTATAAAGTTATTCACTACGCGGTTGCGGCAACGCGTGGTTTATAAATTCTCGTCATCGGCAGACTTCAGTATCATCACCGATTCATGATGGTGTTATGACTTGTACTGGTCATATATAGAAATTTTTATTACTAATAAATATAGTTTCATGATAAAATTAATGAACTGGATGATTTAAAGCTTTTTATTTCATAATTGATTTTATTAATAGACATGTACGATAAAATATTGATCTGTGTCAGAAAAGGGAAACAGTAATATATGTATATTCTTATACGGTTTAAGCTTGATACGGTTTATGTCCTTGAAGAATACAGTTTCGGCTTTTGGCTTAAATTTCGAATACGGCTTAGGCTTTAGCTTATAGAAATTTAAATACGGCTTTTGGATTAAGCTTACAAGATTTCAAATTTTATTAGCTTTCTGGACTTGCGACTTGCTAGATGAATTTTAATAAAAGCTGATTAGAAGTATTTTCATTATGCTAGTCCATATCGCAACACCAGCCTTTCGAGAACACACATGTGCAAATACAAAAATACTCAAAAAACATCGAAAAGTTTTTAAAAAGAATCGACATTTTAGCATTCATTTAGTTAGTACTTTACATTTGAAATTTAATGAAAAATTAATAATTATTTAAGTTTTTTTTTAAATAGAAAATACATAATAACTTTGTTTCTTTATTTTTTAATAATAATAAATCTTTTTTTTTTTTGCTGTTTATTTCATTTTTAATGCACTATAATTTTTAGTTTATTTAAAAGCGAAGTGTATGTAATCTATTTCTTCTAGATTTTTAATTTAAGTAAATAAAGGAAGAAGTTTTCAACAATTTTATAATTGACATTTCCCCCCCCCCCCCCCCCTATTAGCATACTATATAGATTTTAGATTTCTCAATAAATTAACTTTCCGTTAAAATGTAGGAAATTTATAAAACTCAACTTTGAAAATATGGTAACGAAACAAATTCATCTGATAACATTGTAAAACATAGTAAATGAAATTTCGTAACTGTATACCGATCTTATTAAAAAAATATGAAATAAAATTCACTTACACAAATTAGATATCTATAAGAAGTCCGTGAACTAAATACAGTTTATTGGTTTAACGGTAATAAAAATGATTGTCCCCTATCACTATCTATAATTATTAATGTAAAAATTATATTTGTGATTTATTAGTTTTTTTTTAAATACACTGAATATATATTCTACTATTAGTTACGAGGTTAGGGGCAGTCAGAATTTTCAAAAAACGATTTTTTTTTTTTTTTTTTTTGCATTTTCTCAAAGTATAATATTTTTAAAATATTCTCTGAAAATTTCAAGAGAATCCGACAAATACTTTTCGAGTTATTCAACAATAAACGGCGGGCTCTTTGACGCTCGAGAACAGGAAGCTGGCGGCAGCTATAGACAACTGATTTTTCGGGTTCTGTTGTCATAGACATTGGCGCACCCAAGGGGGGTGCCACGGGGCCATTGCTCCCCCCAAAAAATCTTCGAAATCTTAATTTTGTTTTGTAATGTTTTGTTTTACTTAAATAAAATTCGTATGCTTATCTAATTTGTGCTTATTACAAACATAATGTTACGTTTCTATTATTATTTTTCTTTTTTAAATAAAATTCGTCAGTTTTGTAACTTTTTTAAAAATAATATTCGTTAATTTTGTATTTTTTTTTATTTTTTTTTTTTATTTTAATTTACAAACCACGGAAATAGATGGGTACTTAGTCGAGGTACCGAGTTACCACCCCCTAACTCATCTTCTAAATTCTAGCCCCGACCAAAAAAAAAAATCCTGCGTGCGCCTTTGGTCATACATTGTTTGTTATTATACACTCATACATACATTTACCAATTTTAGGTTGCAAAAGTGCTGAAAGTGATTTGTTTGTCATCAGTATACCGCCTGTGATAGTTGCAGTGAACAGTTAATAGTTAAGCGTTTAAAAAAAGTTTTTCGAGTAATTTATCATGGGACGTGATTTTGCAAAAGGTTCGAGAGAACTTCGGAGCTCTAAGAATTTTCGTAAATCGCGTCTCGGTAAAAGAAAAAATGTTTTCAATCCGAAAACAGCGGAACGTGATGAAAGTATTAGCAGTACGTCATCTAAAAAATTGAAACGGAGCACACTGAAAAGAAGATGTACCCGAAGATAGTAGTACTGAATTTAGAGTTATTAACTTTATTATGGTATTTAATGCTATTTCGAGTATTGTTAAGTGTAAAAAGTGTAACGGAAATGTTAAATTTCAAACGGCAAGCACACGTGGTCTGGGATTTAAAATTGTAGTTTCATGTGACAATTGTGTAAATGAATACATTCCTTCCTGCTCTTTCGTTGGACATTCGTATGAAATAAATAGGCGTTTTATATTAGCAATGAGAATACTAGGAATAGGATTCGAAGGAATGCGAAAGTTTTGTGGTCTAATGGACATGCCGTCATTTTTAGATAAAAACACTTATATAATATTATTGAAGCAAATATTAGATTGTAGTATAGCTGTCGCAGAATCTTTGTTGAAAAAAGCTGTGAACGAAGAAAAGCAAGCAACGTCAACAAGTGTAAATAAAGATACGAATGAATTGACTGTATCTGGGAATGGAACATGGCACAAGCGTGGATATACATCTTCATTTGGAGTTTCTTCTTTAATTGGTTATTTTACCGGTAAAATTCTTGATTTAAATATTAAAAGTGCATATTGTAAACAATATGAATATTGGAAGAACAAAATAAATACGGCTGAATACGAGGAGTGGCATGATACGCACGAAAATGAGTGTACTGCTAATCATAAGGGGTCATCTGGGAAGGTGTAAGTAGATTCAATGGTCGAAATGTTTCAGCAGTCTGAAACTAAATATGAGGTTAAAAAATCTGCTAATTATATTAGAGATGGGGACTCAAAAACTTATTCAGGGATTGTAAAAGCAGATCCTTACGTTAATACATCCGTAAATAAGAAGGAGTGCGTGGGACGTGTTCAGAAACGAATAGGGACTCGATTACGAACATTGAAAACCAAAAAAATAAAGGTCTTGGCGATAGAGCTAAACTTACAGGAAAAATAATTGACAAATTAACTGTGTACTATGGTTTACCAATACGTCGGCACTGTGATTCTGTCGAAGATATGGAATCTGCAATCATGGCGACATTTTATCGCTACGGCTCAACCGATGACAATCCAAATGACAGTATGTGTCCAAAAGGCGAAGATTACTGGTGCTCTTACCAGCGCTCTGAAGCGCATGGAGAACTTGATACTTACACCCAAGATTTTGCTTCCTTACCTCCTGATGTTTTAAAGGCCATCGAACCAATTTATAACGACCTGCGTAGTGACAACTTACTCTCAAGATGTGTCGGTGGATTTAATCAAAACAATAATGAAAGCTTTAATCAACTAGTGCGGAAAATATGCCCAAAAACTATAAATACTAGTTATACCATCGTACAGATTGCTGCATACATTGCTACTGGTATATTTAATGAAGGTATACATTCATTATTGATAATTATGAATAGACTGGGATTAAATTGTGGGCCCAATTCTCATCGGTATGCCGAAAAAACGGATGCTGCCCGTATGAAGGTGGCAGATAAGCGCGCTAACGATAACACTCGAGAAGGCAGAATGCAACGTAGACAACAGCAAATCGATATTTCGGAAGCTTTTACATCGGCTGAAGAATTATTATATGGCCCAGGAATAGATGACTCGGTGTAATGATTCCTCTTTCTATACATAAATCCAGTGTAAAACTTTAAACGCGTTTTTCTCAAAACTATGTTTTCAAGGTCGGTGACCATTATCATTCAAAAACCGCTCGGTGGATTTGAATGAAATTTATACAACTTTTTTAAAACATATTAAACTAGTGCCTGATCGAAGGATTCCCCCCCCTCCCCCGCCAAAAAAAAATCGATTTTTCATAAACAATTTACTGTTGCTTTTTTCCTGAAAATTCGTGAGTAAATTGTCTGAGTCAGCCATTTTGTTTATTTTCAAAAAAAAAAAAAAAAAAAAAGCTTCGATCAGGCACTAGATTAACTATTAAAATACTATTTTTTTTTTTATTTGAATGATTTTAGGTAAACTGTTGAGAAGTTATGGTGGTCACCGCAAAGGGCTACTTGTGGAACAGGGGTCGATACATATAGCGATAACTTTTTACATAATTAATATTTTTTTTTCAAATTTGGGTGAAATCAAGTTGAAACATGACATAATGATGTAGTATTCTTACTTTTATAAAATAAATAAAATTACTGATAAAAAAAAATTATTAAAAATACTTGTTTTTTCGTGCCTCTGACTGCCCCTAACCCCATAAGTGCTTTATATAATACAAAAATTTTCAACAGTATGCGAAAAAATCAATAGTTTTTCTCCGATTGCATATTACGTTACCTATGCAAACTATTAATTCAATTATTGAACTATAAAATATATTATTTCACAAATTGTCTGATCTCTTTTGAACATTAAAAATAACTTGGCGTTATGCAGAAATTAATTTCTTTAACTGTAGACTTAATTTCAATCATTAAATAAAAGATCAGACCGTTATAGTATATTTCACAATTTACTGTACAGTAACATGCAATCAGCTAAAATAGAATAATTAAATTAAACATTGCATTGAAAAACAATTTTGCCAAAGTTTTTTCTTGTTTTTCGAGTAAATACATTCTCAAAATAAGTACCAATGTTGTAATTATATAATTTAATTAGCTATCATAATAATATATCATTTTATTTTAGTTTAAATGTATCCAAGTTTTGTTACACCAAGCTTTATTTTTTACCTCGTTGAACTTAATTCAAGTTACACTTTAGTTGCCGTAAAAGTACTGCAAGTGTAGTTTGGTTGATACTGTGAATTACTTGTTCTCAGCAATTCAGAATTAAAATGTTTTAAAGCCTCTTTAACAATTTGCATTATACATTCATAATTTTACTATTATTTTCACCAAGCATTAGCCGTCAATATGGTTTTAGTAAATAAAAACAATAAAAAATAATTATTTAAAGCAAAATAAACCGCAGCATTTAGCACCGTTATTTACAATTAATTTAATACATAAAACTTCAGAATTTATGTTTATCTGTTTGTCTGTCGACTGTAAAATAAAAACCACTAAATCAAAAATAATAAAAGGTATATAGCTTATATAAATTAACTTAGATTTCATTCTAATACTACAGGTTATAATCTTTATAATCTAGAAATCGTAAATCATTTCAAATATAGAAACCTTAACATTCGCAAAGAATACCTTCAAAATTAGTTTGAGAACATTCAATTTACTTTTCTATATGTTATATAGTGATAGGGATGGGGCAACAAAAAAATATTTTTTTTAACCAACATTATAAGAACCTACAGTTAGTTTTAAAAAAGAATATTAAACTACTGAGTTTTCTTTCATAATATGGGTGACAAATTGACTAAAAAAATATGCATAAGATTAAATTTTAAATAATTATATTAATCTGATTGAAAAATAATGAGCTGGCGCTTTTTTATGCCGCTGTGCAAAATAATTAAGACACCGATCAAGTATTTTATATCATTAACTGTAAGTAAATTGAGAATTCTAAAGAAATATTTCTTTAGTCTTACTTTTTGTTACAATCTTAAAATAAGAAGCATTGAAATTCAATATATATTTTACTGAATAAAATATGTGTACATATTCAGAATTTATCTTTATAAATATTAACTGTTTTTTTTTTGTTTTTTTTTTTTTTTCATTTACAAATATTAAATGTGATGAAATTAACGACTTATAAAAAACTAATGTAATGGGGAGGAGGAAAAGTAAACCAGCGGCATATTTTTGCATATTTAACAACATAAAAATGTTTAACTAATTTTAATATTTTTACTTTGAAAAAATTATTAGTGTACTTCATACACTAGAAGTGATGCCTTATTTTTGAATATTTGGATTCCATTTTTATGTAGAACGTAATAATACACAAACGATTTGTGCCAAAAATTTTACCTTTTAAAAGGGTAATAAATAATGCAATAAAAGTAATTAAAAAAAGTTACTAAACATATACAAATAAATGATGGTCGAGCATTTACATTTGCAAAATCTCAACTTGCCATTGTACACGAAATAAAATTTTAAAATCAATTACATTGCACCAAACGATAACAGATGATCCATTAGTCAAGTTTAAAACTATATTCATACAATATTAAATGAAATAAGTTTGTTTTTTTTTTGTTTTTTTTACCCCCCTTGGGTTTGCAATCAAAGAGCATTAGCCCAGCAAAAAGGAATATAGAATAGAAATTATATTTTTATTCTGTCGACAATGGAATCAAGGAACACCCCTAGGACAGGAACAACAGAGAGAATAGGTAGAGAAAGAACATAGGCGGTGTTGAAAGGAGCAGGAAGACCAAGCTTTAAAAGATGATAATAAAGTAACTCACGCTCGCGAGATAAACCGGAGCACTCGAAGAGCACGTGATTCGCATCACAAACATACTGGGAACCTTCAGGATCCAATGGACAAAAAGGAGATGCAGCCAAAGAAAAGCGATTTAGTGAAGAAGGAAGGAGGCTATGCGAGAAACGGAGGCGAGATAATTTAGTAATTATGGACCGACGCAAACTGGGAAACTCATAGAACCAAGGACGTGGAGGAGGAACAGGATTAATCAAGAGATAAAAGGAATTAGGATTAGCGAAAAGAGATAAAGAAACCTACAGTAAAACTGCGATTATCCGTGTGTGTTTTGACCGGTTGACGGATTAACCGTGCATCTCTTTAAACTCGCGTGCTTCCTGCAAAAAAAGGTTCCAAATTGTGATGGGAAGGAATTTGAACATGTTGATGATGAAAATATGGAGTGGATAGAAAGCGATGAAATCGATCCTGGTTAGTGTATTTTTACTGATGAAAAAATTTAAAATGAAATCAATGAGGATTCTGAATGGGGAAAATAAATAGCAAGTCGAAATGCTAGTACCAGGACAGCGAGTAAACTGTAAAACGGCGTTGTATTGTATGCAGAGACTGTGATCACGGATTTCGAGCAGCAGACAGATCACAGACATTCTTCCGCAGTTAGAACATTACCAGACGAAGATACGGCAAAGACAGAAGAAACTAACTGACTTTTTTAATGAAAATTAATATGACGTAGTCTAAGTTATTCTATTCCTTTTTATAACATTTTTTCTATACGTTACGTTCATTTCATTTTTGTTTCTACTCTACTTTGTGAACAGCATTTAAAATGATTAAAAATTTTGAATTTTATAAATCTGTATGTACAGTATTTACTTAATTAAATTAGTCTAAATAATCCGGTTTCCTTCTCGCTAAAAAGGGGTTTTATATCACACCTATCATTTCATATATAGTATTATTATACGTATTTATTATAAAGCAAAACAATACAAAGGAAAAATTATGCAATTGCAATCGTAGATGGTCAGCTATCATTTTATAATATGAAATGGAGTGAAGAGCCTCCCGACCCACATATTATGTAGGTCGCAAGGCTCGGGATACATAAAAACTCGCGGAACGGCCGGCGGCGGGTTAACCGTGTTTTCCTGTATCCGTGCATGATGAATCCCTAATTAACACGGATAATTGGGGTTTTACTGTATTTCTTTATAACGCTCATTTTCCACTTGTTTTGGTTCTAAATTTACAAAATACAAATCAATTTTATATCGGTAAAAATCTAAAGCTTTTATTTAATTTTATAATTTGTAATTTTCTGTTTAATCTTTAACTTAAAAGTTAATTTCAAAATTACAAAAACAGTTTACAATTCACTAATTATAAAAAACATTTAGTTTATTATTAGTATTTCTAAACATCCAATGTTCGTTTGTTCAATATTACAATTTTAAATTTACCAGATCTGAAATAAAGCTGCTTTTTTAGTGAAAACGATATGTTTAATTGGGAAAATTTACTTTCAGTCACATTAACGCATAATTTTAAATAGAAAAAATTAAAATATATGATAAAAAAATATATAAGTAAATAACAAACAATAATTATGACATTCTATATTGAAAAAATATAATTATCAAGACTATAAAATCGCTTTATCACAGAAAAATCAATATTAGCTAGCGTATTATTATAAATTGTACAATTATATTATTATATAATTAGGTGCAGAAATGGAATACTTATGGTTACCATTTCTGTAACTGTAAAAACAATAAACATAGTATAAAAATAAATGAAAAACATTTTAATTATGGCAGAAAAAAGTTTAAATACAATCACACAACTTTTAATGTTTCTTAACTGGAGTTAAAATATAAAAGATAACATTATTTATAAAAAATAATAACAGGTAGCTCGGAAAAGAGCTATCTAATAATATACAAAATGAAACAACAATAGGAAAAGTATAATGAAGAAAATAAAGAACTGATAAAGTAAGAAATATAATGACAAACAGATGAAACAAAAAACAAGTATATAAGAAAAAATTATGAACACAAAAGAGACCTAGAAATATAATAAGCAGTAAATGAAAATACAATAAATAAAACAATAAAACAGCAAATTCGCTACAAACGTATCATATTAAAAAAAAAGAATGAAAAGTAAAATTGGAAAACTATATTGAGTAATCTGACAGAATTTACAATAGAACGCAATCATATCGTTACTTATTGTTAAATTGCTCCACTACGCACTGATGCGTTATCAAGATGAAAAAAGAACGATCTCCACAACTCAGTTCTAGCACGCGCAATTCTTTTGCAAAAGACGATCCAGTACTTGTTGGTAGAATGAAGCATTCACAGTAACATCTTAAGGAACAAATTCTTTATGAACGATGTCTTTGGAGTCAAAAAAAAAAACAATTTGTCTTTATTTTTGACTTTTGAAAACGCAATTCTTTTGGTCGCAGTGAATTTTCGCCGACCCATTCGGCACATTGGCGTTTCGTTTCTGGATCGTATGTGAAACACCAACTTTCATCATCAGTAATAATTAATTCGAGAAAATTCGGTCGTTTCAATCATTTCCGCAAGTAGTCGTCGCAGTAGCCTAGTTGCTAGAGTGCTTGACTTCCGATATGGAGGTCACGGGTTCGACCCCGAGCTACGACGAACTTATTACAAGAATTAAATAAAATAAATAATCGCTAATAATCACGTGGAAGGCAATGGCAAACCACCATGTACAACATCATATGCACGCTAGGTCAGTACACAGGAGACATAAATAGGACTGCACTTGTATATCGATAAATCAAACGATTACTAATCAGTTCTGAATGTAGTCTTGCGCGTGTACACCACCTGCGTTGCATATAATAATTGCCTAGTACACTATGCCTATGTCTGTACAGCTGAGATGTACGAGTAGGTAGTCACCGACGATCAGGAATTAAGTATGGCACTATAAAGAAGTCATATGCGCGAGGAAATCGTTGCTGTTGCTGTTTGGCGGTTTACAGCTTCCTCTCCGCCAAATCGTTCCTAAGAATGCATTGTACGACGGTTTCTGATATTCCAGCTAGTTCTTCAATCAACCTATAGCTCGCATTACGGTGGTCTTTTAACATAGCTGCGACTTTAGCGATGTTTTCGTTACTCTTCGTGATGCATGGCCATCGGCTCCTTTCGTCGTCTTCAATGGATTCTCTCTACCCACCGCAAAACAGTTATGCCATCGAAAAACAGTAGCACGAAACGTAACAAATTCACCATTAGCCAGTTTTAACATTTAGAACGTTTCCGCCACACTTTTACCGACTTTAAAGCAACATGTAATCGCAACACGTTGTTCATTATCTTTATTCATCGTGAAATTATGACTATCATCGATTTGATACTACCACGCGAACTGTTACTGAACAGCTGCATGTGATCTGATAGACTTGAAACTTCGTATGGGGACAGAAGAAGTTTGTAGTAATCATTTCACAAAATTTAATGAAAATGGTTCTAGTAGCACAAATTTTATAGACACAATTTTAAAACTTATGGAACACACTATGTATGCCTAAAAGTATTTCAATTTTTTTTTCCTTCTGTTCATCTCACAAAATTCTTTGTACAAGTTTTGAGCAAACCTTCCTTATGTTTAACTTTTCTGTTAAAATTAATCGGAACATTTCCGCGTCCACATGCAACATTCCAGCAACAATACGGACACTCAGTCCTCTGTCTTTTTGTGTTGTGTATCAAATTTGTTCCTATCAATTACTGATGCACGTGGTTAACCTGGACAGTGGTTATCTTTCACGGTGTACCTGTCTTTAAAAATCGCTTATACCGTTCATTTACGCGCGTCTGAAAATCATTCATCGCCATAACTTTCTGACAACATTTTGTAAGCGTCTGATGCGCATTTCTTAAAGTTCACGAAAAACCTGATGTTAACACACCGCTCACTATTCACATCCGACATATTCCGGTAAAATATAAAAGCACGACTACATTTAACTGCCCTTGACTAAACGATTGTATATTTATCAGAGTATAAAAATCGAACATAGTGCAAAAAAAATTCTTTGGCAAATGTGATCAGTCTCGTAACCTTTCCGTAAGACCGTGTACAATTTACCTCGTGTCTAGAGAAGAGGGATTACAAAAAAAATAAATAAACAAGAAAAACGTTCGTAAATTTAAACAAATTAATTTTAAAAAAAATAATAATAATAATCATCTTATTATTCGATATTAAGCAACTTCACTTTTATGAAATTGTTTGTTCTATTTTTTCAATCCCTTTATTTGAACGTACATTAAAATCATCTTTATCTTATAATCCTCTTTTGTATTCGAAAATCTTGGCTCTAGGTCTTCCAGTTCCTTACAGAACTTCTTTTATCCTTTCCTCCTCATTTCCAGCAATAAGTCCCTTACTTCAATCATTTATTCTTCACATCTCCTCCTCCGAATCTAAATTTCTAACATAATACATTCAAACATCAAAAAGGAAAAAAACTTTTAATCATCTCTTTGCTGATTGTCAGAATTCAACGTGAAATTTTTTTCATCGATTGAAAAGCAATGGCTCACGATACTCGAGTAATTACTGGATTTATTTAGTTATCGGAGGACCAAAAAATTTTACGTTTTTAATTTACCTTGATGCAAAATAAACAGTAACGCAATTTAGAACGGAAAAAAAAAAAAAACGCGAAATAGTGTCGATGTGTTTACGAAAGTAGTTTATTACGAAGAACAATGAATGAAAAAATGCGCATAAATTCGACGATATAAAAGAACTGTTTCAAAGATGCGTTCAGAATAGGAATAAAATGAAAGAGAAACGAAAAAGAAAAGACAACAGAAAAAAGACTTTAAGAGCACGGAAAATGGAAAAGAAGACAAAAAATGGAACAAAAACTCCGCCATCTTATATTTACATGCTATGACGGTTAAAACGGCCGTTACGGATAATATAGATAACGGACAGTAAGCTAATTATGTTATCGCTTTACGCTTCATTCTAAACTAATCCCAATAATAATTAAAATGAACTGTTTAATTACAAATTATATCAAATTAAGTAGCATTCTAAATTAATGGCGTTTCACCATACAGTTAAATAAGTAGACGCATCTAGGGCGTGTAACAATACATTTTTACTGCTCACATCGTAAATATATAAAAATCACGCTATCAACAATCTAAGTGTCTCTCACTAGTAGAAACTTACTTCAAGAGATCGTCTAACGAAAATAACGATATATCAACGGACTGTTGATTGGTTTAAATTTGGCAGTCGAGTTATACGACTTTATTTAGAAAATAATAACAAAAGTAATAAAGAAAATAAATGAAAAATCGTTAGTCATCCGCTTCTTCGTCAGATTTTACCGATTCCGCTTCTGTACTATGAACAGATTTTTCCTTATCGCTATCGTCGTCCTTAGCATCATTGTCGGCGTTTCTGTCATCTTCATCCTCTCCCTCGTCCGAGTCCGAATCACTGATCGTAAACTTTTTGTTAGATTTCTGTGCAGCGCTGCTTTCTACGTCAGAATCATCTTCATCCGACGTGTATATGTTACTACGTCTTCCTTCACCTAAACGATATAAAAAGATTGATGCACAAATAAATTTCACGATCATCATCATGAATTAAAATATTTCGTGTTGTTTGTAAAATTTTACAACCTTTTTTTTCCTTTTTTATTTTTATTTTTATTCTTTCATTTGGTTTGTGGGATCATTGGTCAAGTTAAACATTGCCGTTGCAATTGGTCTCTAGCATTAAAAATAAGTTCATAATTAACCTTTAAAAATTTCAAAATAAGATATGTTTCTATTTTTTTTAACGGACCTGAGGTACCAATACCATATTTGTAGCTAATGAAAAGACTGTATATACGCTTCAGCGGCAATTTAAATTGGCCACTTATTATTAAACGTATAATGTTTTCAAAAACAAAAATATATTACGAGTGTTACCTAGTTATAAAAATTACAATTTACGATTACACTGAATAAAATGTTCGCAAATGTCCACAATGATTCAATATTGTGAAACAAATGATGCGAAACGAAAATCAGCACTGAAAAAGAATCTAAAAAGGAAGAGGAAAAAACAATTTAAAAACAATTTAAAAACAATAAAACAGTTGAAACCGTGAACAGTCTAAATACGAATTATTGATACAATAACTCTTCGACTAGTTGTTTACACTAATTGATATCTCTTCATACCGATCACTAGTTTGTAGTAATCTTCCGCATGTTCAAGATAACCAATTCGTAATAACCTTTTACGGCTGCAATAATTTATGACGACCTCATCTCAATTCCTACTATGTAACTCACGTTACCTTTCAGATGTCGCTCGACAACAAATAAAATGACAAAAGCAACTGGATCGTTCAACACAAACTTTTGAATAATAGAATACGGTACATTAATCAGACGATTTTAATGTAAATCACTTGGAAGCTGTGATCCTTTGAAACAAGAAGAAAACGAAAATTTTTGAAAAATTACAAGAATTTTTTTCTAATACACACATATACAGATGGATGTGTTAATCTCTAATGTACGGCAATAATAAAAATGCAAAAGTGGCATACAAGCAGAACCTCGGATTTCATAAAAAAGGAAGAAAATAAAGACCACCAGAAGAAGACCACGAATGCGACACTACGATAATGCACCCTATATATGTTTTATTTTTTAACCTTTATTCAGTGTGTTAAACCATAAGTGAAAAGGTGAAAGTATCATTTTTAATTATACTCTTACAATACTTGATTTTTTAATCAATACACTCATTCGTTAATTTAGAAATCTTTCGACGGCATTTATGCTACTCGTAGAGCATGTCTAAAACAAAAATATTCCAAATAAATATAAAAATAATAAATTAGCAGAAAACAAAAAATATAAAAATAAATCTTTTTCTAAAAGAATTACTTCTACGCCACACTCTGCTGAAGTCTATATACGTAAACTTTATCATTTTACTTCCATTGCTGGTAATTTTACAGATAAATTAAACGAAATAAAGTTTTCGCTGTTCTAAAAACACATTCCAATTGTTTCTAATAAAGCGAAAAAATCCCATAAATAAACAGACGGAAGCAAATTATGGAGATCTAATACTGTCAACAGACGTAACTGGTGCGTAAACTGAACTAGTATACAATTCGTCGCAAAAGCTTGTAGAATACATTTAAAAAACCTTATGAAAACACGCACTTAATCATCTCATCAGATAAACATAAATACACATAAACCATACGGTTACATTATGTATGCGTATTGTTTCACATGTTGTTTTGCGACTTATGAACTTATGTGAAGAATATATCTGCACTGCGTTAATACAGTATTATATTCATTCATTTACAACCTCAAATGCACTAGTACATGTTCCCCTTAACCACTGCAACGTACTTCCTCTACCAATTTATTTTGTATATTTCTTGTTTTGATAAAAATACAACATAAATTTCTACGCTCTTCATGCTTAAGAAATTGGAAGGTTAAAACTAATACAACTTATCCCGCTCTATGTGATATTTTACGTAAGAAAAATAAATTAGAAAACCTTCCTATACAAATACTTATCATCTATAGAAAATATTTCTGATGTTTACGTTTCTGTAGCTTTCTGATAAAAATTTAACAGTTTTCATTAAAACTTGAAAATCCAAACGCTACCAAATTTTAAAAAAAATCTGTATGGGAAATAAAAAAAAAAAAAAAACGAAAAGGAAAGTCTTTCTGATTTTGTAATATTTTGACTGTTTTCTAGAACAAAATATGTTATTTTCTTGATCTTACTCATGATATTTTCCATACAAAGTACAAAATTCTCTATTAAATGTATCGACTCCCTGACCACCAGTCTCTTTTTAATGATTAAAAATCGGAAAAATCTACTTACCGGAGTTCTTTTTGTATCGATTTTTAATAGCCGATAACGATATGGCATTTTCGTCGTCCGACTCTTCGTCATGGCCAGTTTCCAAATAATTTGCGCTAAGAGGACGGTTAATGCCCTTTTCTTTAGCTCGTTTTTGTTTCACTTCTTTCTTCATAGAGGCTCGCAATTTCTCTTCTTCTTTCTGCGTGTGTAAAAATCAAGTTTAAATTAATCCCGTTTTAATGGTAACAACTAATTATTATACAGTAAAGGGCGAACGAATTTGCACAATTTCAAAAACAATACACGTGTTCTCCAAATTATAAATAAACAATCGCAGAAATGATATAGACATATTCCTTAATGATCGTCAAGTCGGTTTATTATGGTATTGTAAATATGGAATTACATTACGATGCTTCTACGATGGTGAATTTACGATTTAATAAATAAAACGTGCTATTCACATAATAACGTTTAATCGGCTTAATTCATTCCACTACGATTACATAAAATTTAGATAATACTCGACTGACTTTTACCTTAATACGTTCTGTTCTGTCATGTTCAGGATTAGCTCCTACTTCAGTTAATACTTTGATTCCGGACGATTTCTGAGATCTATCTGCCAAAGACAAAGTCATCTTTCGATGTGTAAATGACTCGGTCGAATGTGGTCTGAAGGATAGTTTTGACCGGAACACGGCTTGCCCTTGCAACCCGGTACCTTGTCGTACATACAGATGATTATGATCACCCTAGGAACAGATAAAATGTTTTTATAATCTTACGCTTACCCTAAAAAAGCAATTAAAGATTTATAAATAAATACTACCAACTGGCGGTGGAACACTTTTAATAGTATTATTTTCCTTCGGATAAGTTTAATTTCTTAAAGGAAAAGTTTCAAATACGTGTATAGAACTAACTCTTCTGCAAAAAGTATGGAAGAATAGTATCTGAGAGTCTGAAAGGTCTCTCCATAAAAAACCGAAGGATCAAGATATATATTATAAATTTTCTCTTTAAAAGTACGAAATTATCAGAGGGGAAAAAGCTACTATCAGAAGTATTCCATTGCCATTTGATAAATCATAATTACTGTAAGAAAATACGGAAGAAACTGTCAGCAATTTTTATTTCAAAATAATTGATGAAAAGAACTGCATTTTGAAAAATTTCTGAAAAAAATAAACGAGTTGAGTCTGCCATAGAAAGTATTCTCGAGAATAACGCAGCAGTACAAACTTACCTAAGTATACCTGTAATAAACGAATGAACAAAAATTAAAATAGAAAAGATAGCGGCACGATTTCATACTAACTAGAAGAAAAACCGGGTTTCTGCTATCAAGAATACGCTCACTTATTTGAAACTACCGATGATGTTTAAAAAATACTTATTTTGAAATTTCCAACGAAGCTGAATGAAGCAAACACAGATAAATGAATGTCCTCCAAGTCCGTAAACACATAAACATAAAAGCGGAATCCTTTCAGTCTTACTTCTACCATGCGCTTATCATCACGGCGAACTTAAATCATTTAGCACTGGTGACGACAGGAACAAATTCCGTGTCATTTGCACTGATACCAAAGAGCTCAAAACCCGGAATGCGCGTGTATTCGTATAATTGTAAACGAACGCAAAATTCGCTGAACAGTATAAATTCAAATTTCAAAATAATACAGAATTTGTATTATTCTCTTTCTCAAGTTTATTCCGAAATTATGTTGTTTCTTCATACAAATCGTAAGTCATGAATAAAAATGAAAATTAAAAAGAATATCGTCTATAGTGATGTTAACACTTTTCGTTATTTCGTTATTTCCCCGGACCCCTTGTAGTGAAATCATCATACAGAGAATTTTATGTACTACATTATTAATATTAAAAACGATAACGCTTTTGTATCTGCGCAAAAAATAACAAATGGAAAAAATTCTAGGAATTACGTATACTTTCGTAGTTTACTAATCATCGCGAAATTTTCCTTCCAGGGAAGATCAGTTGCAGGTCCGATAAAGCTATCTGCATAAAATGAAAACCGTCGAAATGAAACGCATTGGTAACTGAACAAAAAGTTCATTAGAGAGAGTGTAAAAAGTAAAAACTGACTAAATAACACGAACATATCAATATTTCCAAGGGAGAAAAAAGATATAGGTTGTCGTAAGTTTAATGTTATGGTACAAAAAAAATCAAAAAATCAAATAACAACAGTTTTACCACAAATGGCTGCTTGTAAACGTCAAAAATTTCACTGCCTAAGTGCAACGACAAACTGCCGTCCGACCAGCGAACAAATTTAGCGTTACTTTCACGAATTACGTTGCCATCTTTATCGAAACCATATCGCCACCGAATCGTATTTTCCACTTTCAATTTTATTCTGTAACAGATTCATCGACATTAAAATTTTACCGTCGTAATTGTAGTCAACGTACAAAATATACTATATATAACATGGCGGTTCTGAAGAAGGCTCTATTTCAATAACGAATAGGAAAGTCTGCCTAAAATCTTATTCGCATTCGTACATAATACGCTACTGCAGATGGTAACCGAACACACATTGGATACATTTAAATATAATAAACCGAAAAGAACTCGATTGCAATAGTTTAGCAGATTTCTTACGCTTGGTGCGGTAAAGTAATGAAATGTCATTTAAACATTTTATTGCCATATTTTCGCGTCATATATTTTCATACGATTGTACGCTACAGCAGTTATTCGGATATCCAATTATTCTTAAATTAATTTTTGTCATTTAAAATAATTCTACTAAAGTAATGGTTTTGATGATATCGTTTTAGAGCCTTTCTATCGTCCTTTTTTTTCTTTTAAACTTAAATAATCAGAACCATTTGAGTAAAAGAAAACGTCCAGCGTAGAAGGAACGTAAAATATTATTTACATCAATTCTAAACTTTAAAAATTTAAATACATAACCGAGTACGGTAATTTATTGAAAGCTTGAAAGATTAACGAAAACACCTTGATTACTGATTAAGCAAATAAAATATTTTATGCATCATGGAAAATTCAGAATCTGACCAACTCGTATACACATACAAATATATAGAGTATGTCCCGGACTACTCGACCACTCCTAAAATCTAGAATGTCCAGCAAAATTAAAAATTAAAGCTTTATTACTGCGCCAGATAATTCGGTTACGTTTTCAAAACAGAACGGGGTATTATTTAAGGATTGCATTTCACACTGAAAAGTAAGAAACTTACTAGACGTACTTTTTTTCGAAATTGTTATTTTCAATCAGAGAGAAGAGAACCGATTTAAACGATTCAGGATTAGATAAATCTAAAATTTATTATCAGTTTTACAATTTTTAAATGAATATTTCCGCTTAACATAACTGAAATGAATAACAATGTATCTAAACATTTAAATACATTGATTTAACATAACAAAATATCAATTCGTTACAACAGGGAAACTTAATTTATGCTATAAAAGTTTTACATAAATGTTACCTCTGGATTTAATTATAATATTTAATACTGTTTTCTAGTAAAACTATTAATGTTACGTTTTTACTATGTTTTAAACGCAACTGTCATGAATCTTTTTTTGTCCTTTTTATTTATTTTTAATTTTTATTTTGCAATGTAAATAAAAATAGTTCAATGAGAAAAATATATATTTTTTTTACTTGCTCACGAACAAAGAATTCGAATCAGATTACTAACAAAAATAAAAAAGAAGTAAAGTCCAATAAAAATACTATCATTCTATTCTTTCTAGTAATTTACTATTCAAATTCTAAACCACCATTTTAGCTACAATTTTTTTATTTTTCACCAAAAATTAAAACAAAATTTAAATTAAATTGTAATAATAATGTATTTTTAAAACATTTTTAAATTTCTAAAGAGGACGCTATTTGATTTTCTCTGTGAAACAAGGTATTTCACAAATCTACTGCCTACCGCATAAGATACTACGTAATTATATAGTTTTCCTCACCAAGATGTCTCTTTGGATCCGCCCCTGATATATATATATATATATATATATATATATATATCGTCGGAACTCGTGAGAAAATTTGCTGGACTTCCATTATAGTTCTAGAAGAGTAAATTTCCATTAACCACTTTTCCTTAAACTTTAAATGATAAAAAACAAATCGATAAATTTTAAATAAAAAAAGAAAAGAAGATTCCATTAATTTAAAATTTATAATTTTATTTGCGGAACAATCAAAAACTCATCAAAAACATCAGCGCATGCGCAGTACTACAAAATTGTTCGCGGTAGATTATGTTCAAACCGTTAACTAAAAATTTTCTGTTCGCGAAAACTTTTGAACTATTCCGGGCTGTTCACAAATCGTCAGAATGATCCCCTAATTGTAATATAGTTGTTTTGTGATTTTTAGTTTAAAACTTACACAGCATACGTAGTGGCCACTCAAATATAACTTTTAAATTCCCAGTTTATTCCCGGTTTTCCTGGTCCAAATCCTCCCGATTTCCTAATAACTAGAACCGTACAAAAAAAAAAGAATGGAATTTTTTTGTTACTATTGATAATATTTGTCCGCAGCAGCATATTTTATACGAATAAAACAGAACTTCGTAATTTATTTTTAGGAAATTACAGTAAAAAATGCAATCATTTTTTGCTTCAAATGATATTTTCTTATTAAAAATATAGTTTTTGGCTATTTTTACTCTTTTTCCCGGTTTTAAAATTCCCGGCTTATTTCCCGGTTGAATGGCCACCTTAGCATAGGCAATCGAGTAAAACTTATTGCGCAATAAGTTTTTATATACTTTTTGTAACTTTTATAAATCGGTACTGTAATATTAATAAAAAAATAATAATGAACTTTTATTCATCGTACGTTTTTATAAATCAAAACTTTAGCACTTTTACATATGCATTTATTTGGTAAAAAAAATAATTTGACCGCTTAAACATAAGTGATTTCCCATTATTAAGACTAATCCTAAATTTTTTTATAAATTTATAATCCTTATATAGTGAGCTGTTGTATTTATCGCGTACTTTTGTTTCTACTTCATTTCTTCCATAAAATGCAAAATAAAATTAAATATCTTTATCTGCTAGAATCTCAAGATACTATATAAAATAACGTTTAAACCTTAGAATACTGGTGCACATAAATCACACATGTAAGACATTTTCACTTCACACTATTTCTAACTGAAATTTGTAATAGTGCTTATTTAAGATTAATTTTTTTGCGAGCAAAACTTATTTTAAATTAGGTAATTACCTATATATTAATTTCATTGTATTTTTTTATTTATATTAATTTAATTGTATATTTTTAATTTCGATCTTTTTTCTTAATAATAAAATAATTCTTTAATCGAAATGTTATCAAATAAAAAGATTTATTTCATGTAATTAACTTACAAAGTTAGTCTTCTACGATTAAAGAACAACTTAAATTCAGAATTAATTTTAATTAATTAGATCTTGAAATTTAAATTATCATAAATACTGAATCACTTTGAAAATAAAATTAAAATTATAAAAAATTGGGTTTGCAGAAGAAAAAATCATTGACTAATTTCAAATTATTTATAAAGAGTCACTAATCGGTTGGAAGCTGTTCTCCGCGAACAAAGTTTATAGAACAGAAATTAGTAAAATTCTAATTGTGTACACATCAAAAGGGAGAAAGTGGGTCGTGCGAATTCTAAGTTACAAGATTAACTTATTACTGAAAATGGACACACAAGATCACTTTCTGTTCCGAATTAGTCTTGCTTTTGTAACTATATGTATAATAATTATTTACCCATTACCATATAATAAACATGTGCATTACTTAAATCCCACTCACCTACCTTAATTAAGTCGTCATATACTATACAAAACGATACAGATAGATTTTTATATACGTAATTTCCAGTGATCATTTTAAATTAAAAGTATTTCAATCATCCTTCTTCTAATCGACTCATTACCAGCAATTTTACCCGTCCCAGGGTTATACCTTCAGGCACCAGAACACAAACAGAGCAACCAAACAAAACAAATTGATTTAATCATTAATAACGTGAAGAACTATATCGAACAAATAATTTCTTGCATACGTACAGACTTCCGACAAATAGCATGTAAAATTACCTGGCTCGTCCTTCCTCGTCCAAAGTGTCTTCTTCATCAATTTCATCTTCGTATGTTTTTTCATCGAACGGGTGAGTTTCCACCGATAAAAAATTTGGCATTTTCACAAAATATATTTCTTTTCCGAGATCTAAAGTAATTTTCGGTATTTCAACATCGATTATTCGTTGATCTTCTTCTTCCTCTTCTTCGGCAGCTTGACTTGCCTCTTGTTCTTTATTCACATCATCATCGTTTTCCGCTTCGTCGGCACTTTTCTGAATTCCATCATCCTTAACAACGATCAACAGTAAAGAAAATGTAATGACTTTAAACATATTTACCGGATACGATTCTCCGTTAGTATACTTCCGTATAAAGTCAAAAATAAGTAAATAATTAAAAAGGTTCACGTAATTTTACGACCAAGTTGTAACATTTTTATTTATGTAATTCATTTCAACCAATACTAAAAACTAACTATGATTATTTCTCATTTTTCAGCATTACAAAGTCCGCCGAATAAACCTAAAAAAAAATTTACCAAATAGATTTTGGCTATATTTTATTTGCTAAAGAATAATTTAGATACTTCTAATTTTAATCACTATAGTAAATTTAAAATAATCACAGCTATTTCTCACGTTTGTTTCTGGTTTATGTCGATGAAATAGGGGAAACAGAATGATAAAAAAATAAATAAAAAATGGATAAAAAAATTTACCGTGGTAAATATAAATTAAGCGTAAAAATTGAAGTAAAATAATTTCTGGCACAAGTAAGAGCACATATTCCATTTTTTCTCTTTTTGCGTTACTTAAGGGGGTATTCTAGTCTAGAAATATAAAAAAATCGATTTTTTTTTTGCATATTATGATAGTTTAGACATTTAAGAATATGCCCCTAAAAAGATTTTTCAAAATTAAAATTATTTACGGAGTTATAGCTATTTTCGTGACGCGGCAACTAAATCGGCTCAGTCGGAGTGGATCAAACAATATATGGTAGACATTCTTTGACTACCTAAGGATAATTCAAACTCTTTTATACATTATATATATATTTAAAAATCGATTAACTCAAGGCCATTGTAACGTATTTTGTTGAAATCATTTCTTGTTTAGTGTTCAGTTTAGGTCAGTTTCGTTTCAATCTTCAAGCAACGCAAATATGCGTACTCCGTGTACAGTCCAAAAATATAAAATTTTGAGTAAATATTTTATTTATTAAGTGTAAAAAGGATAAAAAAAGTAACAAAGAAAGTGCTGTGCCTCCAGATAGACAAAGAAAAAGAACATTTGGACCGTCAGGCGGAACGCAATTCAGATTGAACGCTCTGAAATCCGAGCTTCTGATGCTCCAAAGGAAGCTAAGACTGCTCGTCTAGTTTTAGAACTTCAGAAAATGTACAATTTGAAATAGCAGAAGGTCCATTGTGTGAAGCAGGAATCGCCGATTAAGAAAATCTAAGTATAACGTACCGTTCTATGAATTAGACTGCTGCTGAAACTTTACTTGGATCTTTCGAAACTTGAAACGCGTTTTTCTCGAAACTACTTTTTTTGAACACGGTTGACATCTCAAGTTCTAATAAACCGATTTACTTGAAATTGGATATATTGATCTTCTTTATATATGCCTCTATAGCCCCTACGAGAATAAAGTCAAAATTTTGATTTTTACTGTTTTTAAAAAATTTAGAAAAGTCAAAAAACAGGTTAAAAATTAATCTTTTTTTTCAAACAGTCACCATTTTACGAGAACCTTTTTTTTTTTTTCTTCTCTGAGGTAGGGGCTATAACCACATCCTTACTAATTAAGAATAAATCTTTTTTTTTTGTTTCAAATGACTAGAAAGGTTGGAATCGCGTCAACCAGGACAAACCCTTTTTTTTACCCCTCCACTTCATTAGCCTGTAACTTTGTGAATTTTGATAACTTTTTCGTGTATTCTTAAAACATGAATAAATAAATGGTAAAAAGATGGATAGTAATTTTTTTTTTTTTTTTTTTTATATTGAGCTTGAAAAAACCTAAATTTGTGTCTCTAGACTAGAATACCCCTTCCTTAAATCGTTAAACCCCTAGGACAGGATATAAACATGCAAGCCGCGATCCCAGCCTATCTGATGTACACAGCGCAGAAATTCAAAAAGGAAAAGGTTCTTTATTAGTTTTTACAAAAACGCAAAGAATCCTGAACCGAACTTTTAATAGTTGCTACCGGAAATATTATTTATATTCAAATTTTAAATTCTTGCCCAACTATTAAGATTTGTTGTTGTGAAATGTTCTTAAATTTTGTTTTAATTATTTTTTACTTGTATAATATTACAACATCGACAAAAACAAAAAAAATTCTCTAAGCTACATTACCAAACCTTTTCAATATGATATTTATTACTTCCGGATCGTTTAACTGAACAAATATTTAATTTTTTCGACATTATTTCTATAAAGATCTCACCAGAGCCTATTGTAATTTGAAATTTAATCAAATAATTTTTTACATTCTAAAGATAAATTTACGAGAACCATTTTTTGTATTACTCAAAAACGATAGACTTTTAAACGTATATTAAAAGGTCTACATTATTGACTAATCCGAAAAAATATTTCATTAAACAGCGCTTTACAAATGTAATGTTAATATTTTGTGTAACAATTTTTCAGAACCATTACTTACATCTTCGGCGATAACCAATTGCCTCGCACCTTCGTCACTATCTTCGTCATACGAGCTGCTAATAGCTCGGACTTTTTTCGAAGCTGACTTCTTGTTTAGAACACTTTCATTTTCTTCTTCCGAACTAATATCATCAGCATCGCCGAATAAATCATCCGATTTTGCTATTAATCAAAATATTAACAACATGTAACAAAACCCTGCGCACATTTCGTACATTAATTACAATTACCAATTTAGTTTCATATGTGCAGAAAATAGAATTAACTAAAATACAATGTTCGAATAAATCAATTACGCTTTTTTTTTATTTTACGAACAATTAATGCCTATATGGCTAAGTTTCTAATCCGAAAACAAGATATTTTTAAACAGTCGTTTTACCACATAGGTGCTTTAATATTTTCGATCTTTCCGATCTTGGACATTTAATCTATCGGCAATCAATCGATTAATAAGTCGCTTATTCGCCTTCGCACATAAATCTTCGCCGATAATATGAGAGAAACAGTTCGTGACGCGATATGCATTTCAGGAACGATTATTTTCTGTTTGCGAAGTATCACAATAAATTGCAAACGGATAGCTTCTACCGCTTTTTTTGTATCTTAATTATACATGGTCGACTACTTCTCCTTGGCAGCAATAATATTACCAGTCTCTTTACACCGTTTTATTATAGTACGGGAAAAAAAAGTCATTTAAGAAGCAAATAAATATTCTTTGCACTATTTCCCATCTTTAATAGTTTGACACGTTTAACGCGAACATGATAATCAGACTACTCCATCGTTTGATCGGGCACCGCAACGATCAATGAACGTTCGCTATATTTTTATTAAACATTTATATAGTTCTTTCAGCAGTGATCCTATTTTTCATAACGTACTTACGAGGCTAGACAAATTATTTTAATACATGAACATTAAAAACATTTTAGATATTTTATGGTGTGCAATAAATGATTTTTTATAAAAAAGTGTGCAATTAATTGAACATTTAAACGATTACACGTGGGATAACGAATTTTATTTAAGTACTACAATTATCTATTTCACGATTGCACTTGGAACTGACAACTCAAACCGATTTTATTTACTGTATTTTTTCCGATTTTTAGGATTCCGTACACGTGTAATGTACCAAATCCCAATAAGACAGTTCAGAAACGACAAAAATATCAAATTAAAATATGCAATAGCTCATGAACGGTTTGACTTATAAACTTCAAAATTGGATCACAAATTACACTTAAACTTCTCTTTAAGACAATATATATATAACTTTAAGCTAACCGATTACCCTGGGCTGCAAAAAATTGTCAAGAATATATAGTATGGAATTTAAAAAGATCTCATAAGTCAAGATAACTCTTTAAAAATAAAATTCAAAATATAAAACAAAACGCTGAGGTACTTTCACAAAATCAAAAAATTACGGTTAAAAAATTATTTAAACCCCCCTTCTTTTAGGCCAAAAACAACAAAAAAAGAGAATGTTCATGTAAACAATAGGACGAGTAAAAAAGTTTAGAAAACCAAAACGTATCTCAAACACATACATAAAAAACCGTTTTATAGGAACACTATAGCCGACTTTACAACTTTATAGTTAAGACGTTGGGGCACTGTAAGCTCTAAAGTTTTGAAAATAATATTTTTTTCCCCGGTCAAGTAATATATCGATGGAAAGATCGCCATTTGTCAGGAACGAATCCATATTTCATTTCCTTAACGAAACTTTCGAATTTTGCGAAAAGTTCAAAAAAACGCGGAAAATAACACGGATAAAAAAAAAAGCTTCGACTTTGAATTTTTTTCACAAGCAGAGAAGTGGTTTTAGAGCAAAGGTTTAAATCTACCAAAATTTAGCCCATTTTGTCCTCTAGCACCTCCCGTAAAGAAAAAATCAGTGTTACCATTTTTGTAACTCGAATTACATTTAATTTAGTGCAACCCTTTTTTCGACAACAAAAAAAAATTTGAAAAAATTACAAAGGACAGTTAAAAACATTTTAGAACACACCATAACCACATCTGCTTCCTCAAGATACACTTTTAGAAAATTCCTCCACCAAGTTGCTCACAATATCAGAATTTCACTACTCTAAATTAAAAGCCGATGCTAATGAGGAAAGAGGGTCAAAAAAACTTCATATGAAAAAAATTAAAGTATATAAATATTTTTACTAGGAGAAAGCCTCGATACAATAATTAATTTATATTGGTGTTTTTTTTTATGCATTTTAAACGTTCTCTGACGCATTCGTTTAATTTACAGTATGTAAATTTATAGTAAAAACGGGCAGCATCCGGTCAAATCTAGAATTTACAATAAATTCAACTTAAATCCAATAAAACAGCTAACGTTCATTTTCAAAACTCTCTAATGTTACTAAAAAATGCTCTTTCGAATATTCATCTCCAAATCCTTGTCTGTTGTCTTCACTTTTCGTCTTTTTAATCCTTCTTTGATTAGTCTCATCTTAAATGACGGTCCAATCCCTCTTGAAAATTATTTCCGCTATTTGGGATTTTTTCTTAAATACCCGTCTCTCTTTTCACAATCACATTGATCATCTGTATCTATCTTCTCTTAAAATGTTCAACCTGTCAAAAGCTCTTTCTCATACTAATTGGGGAGGCGATCTTTTTATCATACTCATGTTTTATGAACATTGTTGCTTTATTTATGGCAATTCCTTCGGGTCTTTTCTTTCAAAATTAAATCGCAGTCAAAATATCTGTCTTCGTTTCTAGCTCGGTGCGCTGGAATCAACCCCAGTTCCGCTATCCAAGCTGAATCCCATTCTTCTTCTCTCTGCACTTATAGGTATCCTATTTAGGTCATCACTTTCTCATTATGCGCTTGCCTGTTTATTTCCCTTCACTTGTTCCTTCTTAATCTACCTTCATAAATGGCGATTTTCCTCTACTAAAACTCCAATGTTATCCCTTATTCTGATCGTCTTCTTCAATTTTCACCATTTATTTATAGTTACGATAAACTTTCTTATTTCTCTCAGTTTTTCCAGTTTCTTTCATACTATTAAATGTCTTTCTTTTCCGTTCTGTTCTAAATCTGTTCCTCAACATGTCGCCAAAGTTGAATTCTCCAATGCTTTAGGTTCTCTATATCCTGCACAAACCACTATCTATACTGACGGCTCTAAATAGACTAATGGAGAGTTCTGCCTTTTTCCGTCTTGTCTTTAATTCGATTCTGGGCCTTTTAAACTTCCACCTTTTGCTCAATTTTATATACAGAATCTGTTGCTATTCTGCGCGTTGTTCTCTTCGTTTTCTCATTAATTAGTTTCCCGTAAAGTGTTTATAATCTGGGATTTTAAAAGTGCTTTACAGGCTACCACATCTAACCTTCCTGCTCCCTTTTTCGATAATGTAATACTTCTTATACACTCCCGCATGCATGATCTTCTCCTCTTCCACTCGATCAAGATCAATCTCCTGTGGATTTCCGGTCATTTGGGTGTTGACGGCATAGAGATGGAGGATTTCTTAACCCGTTCTTCCATTTCCAGGGGCAGGTTTTTGTGCTTATTTTCAACTCATAATATCGCTCTTCTTTTCTTAAGTAATTCATTCCAGATTATGCATCAACTCTTATTCTTCTTCATTTTCTAATCCTGTCCTCTTTTACCTTTATATTTAACCATCTATTCTGCTTCACCCATGTTTTGCTTCATTCTGGCTATTTCTGACCAAATCAGTATTTAGTTGACCCTCTCTTTTCTTGTCGTTGCTGGTTGAAGTCCTCTGTTGACTTACCCATAAAAAATGAAAAAAAAAAGTCTCTTTCTTGTATCACTTTTTTGGTATTATTTTTATTCTCTGTCCTTAAACACATAAGAATATAAATTTATTTTCTGTTTTTTGTCGTATACGAATTTTTCTAAATAATTTATCGATCTTACGTAACCAGAATATAACACCTCACGCAAATCAGGCAAACAAAGTCCAAATAATTGATCTAATGCTCGCGCACGTCATACTAAACATATAAAAATCTCGACCACAAATGTACATCTCATATTGCAATAAAAATACCACATTTACGCCAATCCTGACGTAATGTGGTATTTAGAGTGCAGATTACAAACACATTCTGTTCAACTATTTTATTTAACATTTAAAATTTAGCTACCATTAGATCTGATTTCAAAACATTTACAAATCGATTCATAAATTCAAGAAAAGCAATCGCAACAACAACAATTACCTGCAGGACCTACACTAAATATTTCTTAAAATCTATAAAAACACTTTCTATTTACATAGTAACTGCTAAATTTATCAAGCACTGATTTAACTACCGAAGAAAATAAAAATACTTTTTGATGATGCGAAAAAAAAATTAATTTTCCACTTTCTTCAAAAATAAATGATAGAATAATTACCAGCTGCGTTCTGTTCATTCCCACTAGAATCATCATCATCATCACCAAATATTTTACGAACTTTTTTCTTCTGCTTCTCTTCTGTCTCCGATTCACTATTATCGCTTATAATGTGTCGTTTTTTGCTGTAAACAATTTTTTTTTTTTTGATTATTTTTTAATAAGTAATTATTGAATAACATTAAATGTCAGACAAGTAAGATTAAAACTACGATACAATGTTTCGGAAAGGCACCATTATAGAACGTCGTTTATATATGCAATCCCATAATGAATGTATTAAGTGTCGTTCACTAGTAGGTATTGGTTTACGTAATGAATGTCCGTGTCGTACATTCGAGGCTTCAGTATTTAAATCATTTACGCGGTTGTTTGTAAAAAAAGAACACGTGTATTTTACAGGAGAGAATTTAAATTAAAATAATTCGGAAATTGTATTCGGCGGTGAAAACAGAAATTTATCAAGGAGAAGTCTAAAAAAGTTTATACCGAATTATTTTTTTAAAATATAAATATAAAAAAAACAAAAACACCTTTACATTAATTTTATATTAGCCGCTTTCTTAACACTATCCTTAATCTATGGATCGCTGCCCGTCATTGGAGCTCCTATCATGAATATATAATGTTACATTAAAAATATATTTTCAATGAGAAGGAGGGGTGCGGAGCAATCCTACTGGACTCCCCGTAGACTCCGCCACTGGTTACATCGTTTGCTTTACCGATAATTATAGGATAATATGTTCTGTTCCGATTTACCTAGAAGCAATAATTTTATATAAAGAGAAAATGAAAAAACGCAACTATTTACCATAGTCCTTCTTCACTTTTCTTACATATGTTCGTGGTTTTTACGTGATTTTTAAAGAATATAACACTTCCGTAACGACTTATATTACTACTAACATATTAACTATTGATATAACCTATTCAAGAAAATCAACATTTTTATACATAAATTCGGAAATATCAAATACAAAAATTTTATTCGTATATAAAGACTTAATTAATAATAATTTTCAATATTATTTTCATACTTTTTCGCTTTTAAGTTCTAGCATGATTTTTATATTAAAAAAAAAAATAAAAAAAGATAATTAAAATAAAACATGATTCATTAAATGGGAAATATTAATTACAGTATACGGAAGTATAAAGATCGGAAACACTATTACGCGCCCCGTTCGCACGAATCAGTTTTACTGGAAAAAATCTAAATCAAAATACAGTTATCCCTGTAATCCCGAAAAATAAAACAAAAAATTAAAGGCATATTTAACGAACAAAATTTACACGAAACATATTTTTCTATAAAATATTTACGCGCCGGAGCATGTTATAATTAAATATTTTATAAAAAAAATGTATTTCGTGTGAATTTTATTTGTTAATCAATAGAAATTTCGACATTAAGGGCATATTTATTTAAAAACTATTATTAAAATCAACACGCTGAAAATTCAAATTACTTTCGCTGAAAAAAAAAAAAAAACAATACGTAATTATCTTACTTTTTCAAACAACCACATTTTTCAATGAACTAATATAAATAAAATGCAATATATAAATCAGTGCAAAAAGAAGTTAGGCGACAAACAATTTTTTTTATAAAAATGTAAATTTATCACTTACATCTTTTGAACATCACGATTGACAACTTGAGTTTCAAGATCACTGATACCTTCCTTTTCATCATCTTCATCTGTATACACAAAATGTACATTAAGATTAATTTCATCGGTAATTTATTTATTTACCTCCATCATTTGTGTACGTGAGTATATGCAAGCGGTTACCAATAATAAAATATTTTTAATTATTTCAAGCATTCTCCGGATATATTTTTTATTATTATTTTTTTAACTTTATTTCTTGGCGCGTCAACTATGGACATTAACCTGGCGCAAGCGAAATTTATGGAAGTGTCAATGTGCGGCAGCGGGATTCCAATCAGGTCCTAATCAAGCGAAACAAACTAATCACGGTAGTTGACTTTGTCCAGATATACCAAACACTGATGTTACGTAGAATAACTCGACCTATCAATGTGTTTATAAGAGATTGAATTAGTGTCTCCAAATAAAAATATATTAACAGCAAACGTAATTTTAGAAAATATTTGTTGTAAATATTGTTTTATTTTTATATATTTAATTGTATAATTATCATTTTACAAATAAGAGAAACTTCGATATTTACCACCGATAATATTCAATTTAATAGAAATATCGATGTAAAAACGTTTAAATAATTAAATATTTTACTACCTATACTCGTGCATATATACACACACACACACACACACACACACACGCACGCGCGCGCGCACGCGTATATATATATACACTCATACCTCGTTTTACAGCCGCTCTTTTTATGGCTTTTCGCTTTAACAGCCTTTTTGAATTGTGGCAACTTTTCGTTTTACGAAAATTCAAAAATCGGCACAATTTACATAACATAAGAATGGAAGGTGAAACAGCTAGTGCCGACGAAGAAGCAGCTAAAGAATATCCCAAGGCTTTGAAAATAGTTATTGAAAGAGGTGGGTACCGACCCGAACAAGTTTTCAATGTAGATGAGACAGGACTATATTGGAAGCGAATGCCTGAAAGAACTTACATTTCAAAAATTGAAAAGTCTTTATCTGGCTACAAGGTATCTAAAGAACGATTAACTTTGCTCCTTGGTGCAAATGCTGCAGGGGACTGTAAACTAAAACCACTTTTAATATATGTATCTTTCTGAAAATCCGGGGGTTTTTAAAAGGGTGAACAAAAAAGAATTACCCGTCATTTGGAGATCTAACAAAAAAGGTTGGATGGCTAAGAAAATCTTTGAAGACTGGTTTAAAAATCATTTTTGTCCAGAAGTAAAAAAATATTTGCAAGAGAATAACTTAAGCAACAAAGCATTATTTATTTTGGATAATGCTCCAGGACACCCAGTTAATTTGTTCGAATTATCTGGAGATGTGGAGGATTGAGTATCTTCCCAAAAATACAAAAGCTTTAATCCAACCAATGGATCAGGGTGCAATAGCCACTCTCAAGGCTTATTATTTGCGTAGAACTTTTCAGAAACTTATAAGTGAAACGAATGATGGACTTTCACTCATACAATTTTGGAAAAACTACAACATGAAGGATGCTGTAGACAACATTGGTGAATCCTGGAAGGATTTGTATTCAACTACCATGAATCATATTTCGAAAAAATATGCCAGAATGCATAAAAACTGATGTCTCTGAAGTTGATTCTTTTTGCAAAGTTCGGCAAACCATTTTGGCTTTGGCGAACATTCTTGGTTTTGAAGATTTAGAAGAAAATGATGTGATTGATTTGCTAGACGCTGACAGAACACCACTTTCATTCGAGGAATTGATTCAACTTGAAACGGAAGGTGCACTTGATGAAAACCAAGAACCAGAGCCTGCCGTATGCCTAGTGCTGAAATTGGAACATTTGACGGAGGCACTTTCTTTTTTCCAACAAGGAGTAAACATTCTACTTCAAAATGATCGTGACACAGAGCGCAGCACTAATATGTCTCGAGAAATTAACAACTCAGTCATTACTTGTTACAACGAGCTGAAAAAAGAAGCCGAAAATAAGACAAGGCAGACAACGTTGGACCAATTCTTTAAACTAAATCATTCTAGAAGAGCGGAAAGTGATAATGACAGCATATTGCAGCTTACCGATTCTTCACGTACATATCTAACATCAGATTAAAAGTTTACATATATCTTTAATTTTCAATTTTAATAATTTTATATGATACGAATTTATTTTAGATAATAAATTTTATATAATTTTTAATTGTTTTGAAGTTCTGATATTTTACGTTATACATCTATGATTGTTATGTAAAACAAAAAAGCCTTTTAGATAAAAAATTGTATCATTTTATAAGAGATTGGAACGGATCCCATTCAGTTTATACGAATTTGTATTAAAACATTTGATTCGATAGATGGTTTTTCGCTTTACGGCCAATTTCCCCGGAACCTATCTAGACCGCAAAGTGAAGTATGAGTGTATATATATACATATATATATATATTTATACCAATCACGTAGAAATTCAAAATTATTATTACTTCATTTAAATGACAAATTCTGATGATTACCCTTCGGCCGATTTAGAGCAGAAACGATATATACGTATATCTCACTCACTTAGCGGTTTGTTATCAGATCGTACATCTGCATATAGAAACACATTTAGATAGTATTTTATCGTTCACCAATTTATCGAACAAGTCGCTTATATGTTTCGTCTCGACGGCCGGTGATCGGTAAATTCCTCCAGCAGGAATCCGCCTCCGATTATGCGCGCGATACGAAAATGTTTTTTTATCATAAAAATCTCGTAAAAGTCAAATGCTTCAATAATTATCGGAAATATAGTCTAGCCATTTCCGTATATTTATTTATTTCATTTTCCTCCGAAAACGGTTTTCGCAGAATTCTGATTTACTGGTTCCCGAATTGTAAAATTATTCCCGGATAATCGTAAATGATTTCAGCGACGTTTATATTTAGTAACGCGAAATAATATATTTACACCTTTCATAAATTTTAAAATATAACAATCAATGTTACGCTAAAAATGTAGCAATGATATGATGTGAGAAGTAAAATGAAAAAGTTTATAAATTTAACGTAAGATTTATTCTTATCGTGATTTTTATTGTTTTGTATATTTTGTGTTTGCTGGATAAAAAATTATGTTAATTAGAAATTTGACACCGTTTTAGTTATATAGAAAATGTTGAAAAAATATTTAACGAAAAGTAATATTAGCTAATCTCGCGGATTGAACACGGAAACGAATTAAATGCTTACAAAATAAACTAAAAATGAGGATGAATAAACAGTAAACTTTTCCCGGCTAAAAAAACTATATTTAGAAGCATGAACTGAATTTTTCTGTTAAAATAGAACTGTGAACTTAGAAAAACTTACTCTAATTAATGAAAATGTTAAACGATTCATGTATACAATTAGATAATTAAAAAAAAAAAAAGTAATTAGAGATTACAATTAAATATGTTAGTTTATATTATTGAATATTTTAAACCCGATTCCAAATTCTTCTTCTTCTTCTTCTTCTTCTTTACGCCATCTCCGTTCGAAGTTTGGCGATTATATTAAGCATATAATTATTCTTTTTCAATAAACGTAGAATACAATGTTTAAGTAGAAATTATACAGAAGGTACAAATGTGTATATTTATTTTACAACAGTGTTAAATCACAATAATATGCCAAACAAAATTTTAAAAAAATATAAAATAAAAAAATGTCAATTAATGTTTTTAAATATATATATATATTGTTTTTTTAAATTTTGTTTGGCATATTATTGCGATTTAACTGTTGTAAAATAAATAAACATAGAATAACTCGATTGTATTGGCCCTACCTTATCCCCGAGTAGGTCTATAGCATTATTAAACATACTTTTACTAAAACTAAAAACAAATTAAGTTCGGATATATGTTTGATCAGTTAAGGGGACCTTGGAATTTTTTTTTCACTTGTTTTTTTTTTTTTATTGGCCTAAATGATGTATTAACTATTTAAGAATGATGCTCAAAAGTTATTTTGTGGAAAAAAATTCAATAAACGACATTTACAGCATATTTTCCAAGTCGTCTTTGAGCGCTCTGAACCTTTTGAAAAAGCCTTAAGTGTACTGCAGCTTTGTCGGTTCCATTCATCTACATAATCACGAGTCATAACGTTATTTGCACCGTATGCTGCACACCGTCAGCGATAAATTTCTGTATCGACAGCTCCTTCAACTGTCAGAAATTTGATGACCATGCCTCGCCAGATTGGAAACGTTTATTGGCATGTTTCATACGTGCGCACCGGAGTTCTACTGATCAGATCAAAACGCGGAAAACAGCATTGTGTTCGTATTTTCCTCTTCTACCACTGTTACTTATTGGACGTCTCTCGTATATACAGATGGAGGTAATAAATCTTCGAGTAGCCATGGTACGCTATAATAACTGTTAAACTGACAATAAATACGTAGCAAAAGTACCTCGTGCAACTCTGAGTTACGCACTTATCTGCTTTATTTTAGTGTTTTTATAGTATTTTTTTTTTACATTAAAATTAATAAAAAAATGTGTATTCAAGATGCCAAGCCATATGGTGAGTTTGCTGTTACAAAAAAAAAGTGTATAGAACACGTACAAAAGAGACTCGGAACAAGATTACGCAATTTAAAGAAGGAAGCTAAAAATCTTGGGGGCCGAAGTAAATTAACTGGAAAACTAATTGACGAGCTGAGTATATATTACGGACTGGCTATACGTCGAAATACTGATTCTGTAAAGAATATGAAAAAAAACAATATATATGCTGCTACCCTGTACCACAAAATTTCAACGAACGAAAAACCTCAGCACGATAGATGTCCCGTCGGAGAGGATTAATGGTGCTCTTGGCAAAATGCGAAAGCCTCGCATACTCTTGACGTATACACCCATAAACCAGTTATGTCTATGCAGGTATTCAATGCCGTTTAAAAAATTTATGAAGATCTAACGAAAGAAGATCTTCTCTCCCGTTGCCTCGGAGGATTTAGTCAGAATTCCAACAAAAATTTGAATCCCGCCCGTCTGGTTAATAACGCCAAGAGCGATAGCAAGCGGCAAAAATGTCGTCGATATTGCAGCTAACATCGCAGTAATATCATACAATGATGGATTCCGAAGATTGTTAGATGTTATGAACACACTTCAGCTCAAAATTAACTCAGAATTATTTAATAATATTATGGAAGTCGATGAACGTCGAGTTACAGTCGCCAATCGCTCAACATTACACTGTCAAAAAAGCGCTCGGAAAAACCTTACGACGACCAGAAAAGAGGCCGAGGAGAAAAATATGTGCTTGGAAGGTCAGTTATATGGTGCTGGGATGGCAGAGTAAAGGTAAAAAAATTGGCACGCCTATATTTTGGATTTGTTATATATTAAACGCTTTTTGAAACTTTAAATGCGTTTTTCTCGAAACTATGTTTTTTAAATTAGTGTACATTGTAGCTTGTTCAATTTTCATCGGATTGAATCCAAATTTTAACTGGAGCTTCTCAGATAGATTATCTGCGGAAGTACCAAGGGTTTTTTAAGATTATTAAACAATTACGCTTACAATAAAAAATTTAAGTTCGATTTTTTCTCAAAAAAAAAAAAAAAAAAAAAGAAAAGAAAAATAAAAATATTCAAACTGCTGTCAATTTACGAATTTTCGAAAAAAATTAAAAACCCTTGGTACTTCCAAAGAAAAACTAATTTAAATTAATGAGAACTTTTTTTGTTCTAAGTAGTATACATAATTCGCTACGGTGTACACCGATTTTTTTCTCGGAAAAAGTATGTTCCAATTACCTAGTGTCACGACGCCATTTTGTATCTTAAAGCCATATAAAAAATATTTTTGTATGCTTAAGGCATATAAAATAAAGCCTGAACATTTTATTTAAATCCATCGAGTAGTTTTCGAGAAAAAAAATTCCCTAAAAAAGGTTCATTTTTCAGGACGTCAAGGTAGTAGAACCCCTTAAACAGTTAAATTATAAATCATTCGACGAACATTTTATATAAGTTAATCTTTATTTATATAACATACATCAACAAGTAATTAAAGAACAGTCTGCGATGAAAATTCTGATTTAAAAACCCATTTGGCGGTAAAACCAGATGATGCTCATAATTACCATCTACTAACATTAAACGAAGTAGCGATTTTTACTCACGAATCAGAGGTTGTTCAAATAGACTTTTTTTACATCATGGAAGTTATCAGATTATAAAAATAATCCAGAGACTTTATAGGCCATTCTAATATCCATTAATGTATCTCTTACATATGTAAAATAATTATTTTACCATCATGACGGACACGTTCACTAACAATTAAATTAACGCACAATTAATTTACCGAATGCGTCATCATAATTGAATACAGTTGTAATTAATCGAAATTTTAACTGACTATATTTCAGTTTATGCTATAAATAAATATCATTAAAAATAGGAAAGAACGAACTGCAATATAAAATATAATAAAAAAGCCGGTAAACATACCTCTCACTTTCGAACTGCTCCTTGAAGAATGCGTCGATCCGGATTTTCCACCGGATGATTTATCAGAATGTACCGAAACAGGACTACCAGAATGAACGGACTTTGATTTACTCCTACTTTTGCGAGCTGATGTTTCAGAATTTAGTGAACTAGCGGAAGAAGAACTTGATGACCTAGACTTAGCCGCTGTTGAACTTCCTGCTATCGAACTAACCGATTTAGAACTTTCCGATTTCTGCGATGCAGAAGAACTAGATCGAGATCGCTGCGACTCATCGGCAGACTTTATAGACGGTGAGCTTTCCTTAGATGCTGAAGAACGTGAAGATATAGTATGTACGGATTTGTTATCATTAACCGGAGAACCGGACTTCACGGAATTTACGGATTTATCAGACTGCGTTGATATAACCGAGTTCGATCTAGAACGATTATTATTAATGTTACTATTATCGTTATTGTTATTAGGAGAATGAGATTTATCAGAAGCTGCTGACGGCGATTTCGAACCGTTACTTTCCGAAGACTGCGACGCGGATCTATTCGATGCAGACGATTTTCTCTCTCTACTTCTCGATCTGTGAACAGCGGGACTACTACGAGATGAGTTGGAATTAGTACTGACGGATTTATTAGAAAGAGAACCCGGTGATTGTGACGGATCATCCTTTGAACTGGTCAATTCTAAACTAGCTTGCTGTACTTGAGTTGGTTCGTAATCGTCATAGTCAGACGGATTTGACTGTTGACTTTGTGTACGTACTCTTTGGGTCGGTTCATAATCTTCATAATCAGATGGATTAGAGTGTTGACTTTGTGAATGGACTCTCTGAGTTGGCTCATAATCTTCATAATCGGATGGATTGGACTGTTGACTTTGCGAGTGAACTAATTGTGTCGGTTCATAATCATCATAATCGGATGGATTTGATCGCTGACCGTGTGAATCTTTTTCTTCCGGCACTGGTGAACTTTGTGATGATCTGCTACTTGAACTTGATCCGCTTTCAGAATCAGATCCGCTCTCTGATATAAACAATTTTATTTAGTACTTACAACCTTATTTTAAAAATGCAATACACTTTAAACCGACATATCATTTAACTCTGTATTTATTCGTCTTTCAAATTAAAACTACGTATACTGAACTAATTTTAGTAGCTTCTTTTTTTTTTGCAATTTTACTTTTATAATTATCTAAAAGTGATCAGTTCGAATAAAAAAATAATTCTAAATCCGAGTAAATGCACAAAAAATACAATTACTTGACAATCTACGTCAAAAACCAATTTAAAAAATAATATTTCAAAATTTTTATAATTAAATTTTCAAATGAATTTATAATTCAGATTCGGCACAGCCTTTGTCAATTACAACGCACTTTATCTATTAAAAGAAAGTGATTATTTACGTCAACTTGTTAGATCTTTAAAAATTCCAATAAATTCATAAAACAGAGGTTTGTTTTCTGAATACAAATATAATTAAAAACTTTACTCTTAAAAAACCTATACATAAGGCAATCGAAAAATATAAAAAATCGCCAGATCTATTTTTCCTTTTTTATTTGTTTTATATTTTTAAACTGAAAAATGGATACTGATAGTTTAAAAACATTTTATTATGTGATTTTTATTTTTAAATGTATTCACCTCGTTTATAGTTGAGTAAAACTATATCACACAAGAAGTGAAAAAAATGTTAAATTCTGCTTAGCAGGAATTGCGGAGAATAGAATGAAGATTTTTTTAAAAAAAGAATTCGGATTTTTAACAAAGAAAAATTCTTTTTTTTATCAACTTCATACAAGTTACGGTAATCCGAAATCGTAATATTTAAGTAATTAATAAATTTTTGTTAAAGGAAATAAATGCCGGAAATCAAAATTCTAAAAGCAACAGATATTTCATATCTTCTGGTAAATTTAAAATTCGCACTATCTAAAACATTAAATTTTACATAGATATATATATATTACAGTTGCACTTAAGGTATCGGAATTTAAACATTATATAAAACATAAAGCTGTATTTCTAAAATGGTTGAAGGAATCGTGCAAAGACTGAAGATTAAGTTACGTCCTTTGCTTCGCTACTCTTTAATGGTTCTTTTTCTTTTTCTCTTCTTTTTCTTTTTACGGTTTGTTGGTTTTGACTCTCATGTGTCCTCCTGGATTTTAAGTTCTTTCAAATCATGTTATTTATTTTTTTTTCTTTTTCGACTTTAAATATTAAGCTGTCTGCATGTACTGGTTAACAGATTCGTATTACGCGGCATGTTATGTAATTGTCACTTTTATATATACCCTTACTTAAATATGATGCTAGGTTTATAAGTATTGTTATTTAGGGAATAAGTTAAGATAGTTGAAATTTTTGTAATTGGTATCTTTTGTAATAAACGCTGGTAAGTGTTGGGCACTCACACAACGGGCATATTTGCCCTGTGAGACCCACAACTTATTTAAAAAAAAAAATCAAACATTTATATTTGAAACAACAACGTATGTGCCTGAATGAAATCCAACTTAATTACCGGGTTGAGTAAACTGTTGGTAAATCATAGATAATTAAGAACTTTGATATTTGGTGCTTTACGTCTAAACCAATATGTTTGTTATAGCTATGTGTAACCACCATTTTACTGTGTCATTAAAATATAAAACAATATTGACATCAAAAACAGCATACTGATTATCTCTCCACATATTCATTACAAAAAAAATATATTTGTTTTAATATTCATTACACTTTGTACAAACCTTGATCATCGCTACTATTGTAATTCACAATTGGATTCATTCTGATTATGAATCAAAAAAATAAATTCATCTGGCTTTAAAAAAATATACACAATATAATATCACTATCTTACTTCGGACACTTAGTACCCGGTAACTAAACGGGACGTTAGATTTTCTAATTGTGCGAAGAGGTTAAGCTTCAGGAGCAAGGAGCAGATATGAGAAAAAAACAGGTAAATAACGTTAACAGTTACTAATTTAACAAGAAATAACAGTCTTTCTTTACTATTATAATTGTTTGAATATAATAATTTTGTAAGCAGGATGCAAATATAAATCCTTGTGTGCATTCAAATTTTATATGCTATTTATATTTCAATTGGTAAAAAGAATTGAATTTCAAAAAATAAAGCTACTTTTCCATTACTTAATTTAGTTAAAGAACGCAATACTGATAATAAAATAGCAAAAACTAAGTTTTATGTTAAAAATCCAGTGAAATTTTTTGATTATGCGGTTATAAAAATTGATTAAAATTCTTTTGTTGGCATTGTTTACTAAAATATAATTTTTCTTAAGAAAAGCCTACGAAAAAAATTATTGAAATAATTAAAAGTAATTATGTACATCAAAATTTAATAGTTATAATTACTTTTTCACCACTTGAAATATTATTATTTTGGAATGTAATTAATGTAAAAATGTCATAAATAGATGAAGTTCTAGGGAATTATTGCATTTATTTGCAAACAAATGATGGACAATTACAAATTTATTTAAAAAATCATATTGTTTTTAGTGGAGAATCTGCAACAATTTCAAACTATATATGTATAATCGAAGTTTGCAATGAACATCTAATACAAATAAATAAAACCAAGTTTGAAAGACGAAATTTGTTGATATTATTGTTGATGAGGATGTTTTTAAAAAATCACAGATTTCTATAACTTTCCGTTATGTTAATAATGTAAAGAATAATCAAACGGCTGATCGAATTTTAAAATGTATTCTTGCCAATTTAGATGAATTTCATTGCAGTAATAAGTTAGTAGCCAAATGCGTCATGATGCATCTGTTAAAGTAGGGCAGAATAGTAGAATTACTGTTTAAGTCCAGAGGTCTACAAGCATTATTTGCAGCATGTTATGCATAATAATTAAATTTGATTTTATAAAACTAGGTAAAAAGTATTATTAAGCAGTGCGAAGCAAGGGCATCACCAGCCGATGGGCCATAGGGGGACAAGATGAGTTGCCAGCCGCCAGGGGGGGGCAAAATGATGAAAAGAGGATATGAGTTATAGGAAAAATAAAATTTATACGTTGTAAAGGCTTAATATTTTATTAAACAAGAATAAAATCTTAATTAAAACATAATTTCCGTGGGTTTCTGGCAAATTGTTCATGATTATGCGCCTATGTATACTCATCGTGGCCAGTTGATTAAAAAGTTTCAAGGCTCCAGAGGGGAGGGGAGGTAGCTGCCTCCCGCTGGCGACGCCCATGGTGTGAAGTATTTTTAATAACGTTGTTCGTTATTTAACTTATTAAAAAAATTGTACATTCCTGATGAAATTATGAAAAATTTCTTCCCGCTGGTAGCACTTGCCAGATGGTTGTACAATAATTATCTTGATAAAATAGTTTATAATCGCAGGAAAAGAATAATAGTTATTTGATTTTATTTTGAAAAAATAATACAGCATTCAGCATTGAAACATTATTTTGCAAAAGGTTTACATAACAACTTTTTTGATTTTAAATTAAATTTTGTTTTAGAACTAATTAATTAATTACGTCCTAGAGAGTTATTTATTTTAAAAATTCATTTATCATTAAAAATATCTGTAGTATGATGAGGAATATACAGCAAAAATGTTACCAAATAGTGTAACAAAAATATGACACGACTGGTGGTTCCATTCATTGGCTACTTTATCTACCTGTAGAGTCTTATACACACAGAACATAGTGTTTAAAGAATTGAATAATACAGATAATAGTATTTTAAAGTAATTATTTAATCGTTTTACTATTTTTGAACGTGAATCATTAGAGGTTAGTGTGTTACATCGTGAACTACAATGGTTTTTTACATAGTTTTATTTCAAATTGAAATATTTGGTTTTTTAAAGCTTCTTATGAATCTTAATTTCATCTGAATGTTCGATATTATAATGCAATGTTTCACACATAAAAAATATCAGGATATAAATTCAACTATGAATGAAGTTTTGTTTTAGAACTATTTAATTTTTTAATTTTAATTGCAGTAAAGGAGACATAAATGAATTGAAAATTTTATTATATTATGGCTAAGATATCCATTATAATCTACAAAATGTGGACAAATGTAAATAAACACTCAAAAAATATATTTCAGATGAAATAAAAAATTATGTTAGTAAAAAGCATTTAATAAAAACACATAAAGAATGGCCAGTACTTTCTGATGTAAAGAAAGATCTATTTCATAAATTCCATGGTTTGTGAATTGTCTTGAAGGTGGTTATCAAAAAAGTGTTACATTACGACCTTTTTTATTATTTTGGTTTATGATGTATATAATAAAAAAAAAATTATAAACATATGTATCTTAATAACACCCAGCTACTTTTCATCTAAGAACCTAAAAATAAAACATAATTTAAATTAAATCGTAATAATTATGTATTTTAAAAATATTTTTAAATTTCTAAAGATATTATTTTATTTTTTTTATGAAAAATGTATTCCTCAAATCTATTGTCTACCACATAAGACATGTAATTGTATTCCCCCACCCCTCCCCACCACCGAATAACTCTGGAACCGCCCATGCGGCACATGATATAATTATACTTTTATAACTTTTACTTATAAATACATTATCATTTTTATTAAGTCCATATTCATTATTTCTATTATGCCTTCTCAGATTCCTCCATTTGCTAGCAACACTTCTATTACATTTAGTACACTATAATAATAAAATATTAACAAAATTTATTAATTTCATGGCAAACTTTTATTTACCTTTTTTTTAACACGCGCCACACATATAATTCTTTATTATTTTTGTTAAAAAAATTAACATTTATAATTCCATTTATACTTACAGAATAATTTGGCTGTTTCAGTTTCTTCTGAACTGAAGCAATAGGTCGATTTAAATTTGTTTTGTTACTAAAATTTTTTGAACACGGATAGTATACCTACATTATTCATAAAATTTATAAAAACATAAACAAAAGGATTTATATATCTACAATTACTAATAAATATTAAATTTAACATACACTCACATTATTACGGTTGTTAGTATTATTCATTTCGAATTTAAATTCATTTACTCTTATCTGGGAACAAAAAATAAAAAATATAAATTCTGTGCAAAATATAAATTCATATACTCTTATCAATATCTATCGGATCCAGCAAAAAAAGTAGTATATCACTCTTGTTATATTAATCACTGTTAATATTATTAATACGTTCTTTTCAGATTTCTGTTCCTTCCTCCTGATTCCTGAAGCTTAACTTCTTCGCACAATTAGGAAATTGGGAATTCGTTTTAATTTATTTATTACCCAACGCTTCATTTAAAGATATTATTGTTTTAAAACAGTTTTGTTTTCTATATATTTAATTAAAAAGCAATCGTTCTAAAATCATATAAGTTCATAATATCCGTATATCAGTTTAAATCAGATTTTTTTTGAAAACTATTAATCAAAACTGGTTACATTAATTTCACATGATATCGTAATGTTTATTAAATTATCTAAAATACTGTTTATAAATTAAACCATGTTTCGTGAAAAATATATACGACTAATACAACTTATATCACACTGTAAGTTCGTGTAATATGAAAGGAGAGCTGGTTAGCACTCCCCTAGACAAGGACGGAATACCAAAAAATGTCGTGGCACCGTTGCTCGTGCGGCAACGTCGGCAGATTTTTTTACTTTATTTTTTTGCCGTCTACGAAAAAATTTAATTCAAACTGCATTTAAAAAATATAGCAAACTAAACGTTAAAAATTTACATAAACATACGAAGATAATTAAAACGATAAAATTTGAATTCATCTATTAATTTTGAAAACCGTTTTTTTCAAATCCAATAAAGGTCTATAAAAATGAATAAAAGTTTAGTAATTTGCAGACGATATAACATTTTTGCGTGTTCCATACGTAGAACAGTAGTTCAGCAGAAATATTTTCTCCTATGAAATAGGCTATGCTTCAGATAGTTTACAACTTTCTCCCATAAAATCGTTTTCGCCTAAGCTACTGCACATATATACATAGGCGTCGCCAAGGAGGGTCAGGGGAGGACCCCCCCCCCCGGAGATTGGAAACTTTTTAATTAACTGGCCATGATGAGTATTCATAGGTGCGTAATCACGGATAATTTGGAAGACTTTTATAAAAAAGTAGTAGAACAATTTGCCAGAAACCCACGAAATTTTAATTAAGATTTTATTCTTGTTTAATAAAATATTAAGCCTTTACGAATTATAAATTTTATTTTTCCTATAACTCATATCCTCTTTTTATCATCTTGCCTCTTCCTCTGGCTCATCGGCTGGCGAGACCCTTGCATATATATTGATAAGAACTCAAATTTACGAAAAACTACTAAAACACGGACGCCAGTGACACACACGGCGTCACAGTCAGAAAAGCTTCGCTCAGAGCATTAGGCTTTAAAAAATTATCATAAAAAAAAATTTCAAAAAAAAACTATTTCGCTGCTACGGAGCTGTCATGGTGGCACCGAACCACGTGTCCGATAACGAGACTTTCTGACCGTAAGAACGCGTATATTTCAAAAAAAAAAAATTACAAAACAAAAAAAAACAAGAAAAACGGCGTAGTGACGTGTAAATTTGACAACAAAGACTAGAAAAACGACTAGAAAAAAAAAAAACACTACCCTATATAAAATTTCAATAACAGGGCTGAAAAAATTACATTATAAACGGCGATCGACTCGATGCTGCTCGGCATAGCTCTTACGTGTGTAGAGTTACCTCTGCTGGCGGCCGCTACCAATGATAGACACGCACACAGTCTCAACCCCGACACAACTGTCCGTTCAACCGCGCACAGGAATCTTGGTTTTAGCCGATAAGCATCTCCGATACCTTCAACCCGCGATAACGCCGAATAAAACGGTATCCGATAGACTGTGAATAAATGATTTTATCAAAGAGAATATTTTTATAATTCGAACACCGCTAAAAGATGGCGATGCAGGTGCCCTATCCGTTACAATATAAATGATAAAAAATTAAATGAACTGTATAAAATATTAGTCAAGTAAGCCCGTCATGACGGAATTTCAAGATAAAATTTAACTAAACAAATTGGACTTGTGCCGTACCAATAACAAGTAATTGTTTCAAAATTATGTTATAACTAGACAAAGGCTCTGCAAAATTTTTCAAAAATCTTCATATCTGAAAATCGCTGCTATTATGTAGAATTGTTCTGTCGATAGCATATGTATGTCTCATTTGTCTATGATTTCCAATTTATCCGAAAATTCTAAATACATTAAAATTTATTTGACAATAAATTTTCAAGAATACTCGTCATAACAGGTAGATTGCGAATAGAAGTCACTTCATCTTAAAATACAAATACGATAACTGAGACTTAGCTGTACTGAATGAATCATGAAACAACACTATATTTCTGGTAATATATATGTTGCTCGTATCTTGTTGATACTATTTTGTGTGATCATGTCTGGATCAAAGTGCACAGTGCAGCGGGTGTACCACACTTATTTATAGGAATTCTTTATTTTCCACCTAACACTCGCAGAACTGAGTATTCAGTTATTTATGATAAGATTTGTAAGTACACTTCACGAATGAAGTGTAATTTGTTGATGTTTGGCGACTTTAATATTCCTGCTTATTCCTTCGATTGCTTTTCAGCTTCAATGGACTTCAGTAGTAATGCTTATGTCAATGATTTAATAGAGATGATGAATACCTATAGTTTAGTGTCATACAATACCGTGCATAATTTTCTCGGTAGGACTCTAGATTTAGTAATAGGTATAAGAGAAAATATTACAGTTGAGAATGAGGGGTCCTTGCTTCACTTAAGTGATCAGTATCATCCTCCCTTACGCATTTATATCAAATTAACATTTCCGAGGCAGACGAAGAACGCGGGCAAATCCTCGGGTCAGAAAATTTCCCTCGTGAGAAATTTTTAAAGAGCTGATTTTTTAACGATGTATCATATTATGTTTTAGAGCTATAGATTAGCATCCGCTGTGTGCATCTGCCGATAGTAATGCGACTGCATCTTACTTTGATATGTGTGTTCAGACTATTTTGGATAAAACTGTGCCCCCGTTGGTTCGATAAAGATAAATTTGATAAAGAAGTTCTCGTTTGAACTTTTCTGGCTCCACCCGCCACACTAATCAAATAACTGCAGAACCTTTTACGGAAGCGTTGAGGAAACTTAAACCTAAACGTACTGTAGGCCCATTATACTCCCATACATATTCAAAGCTGGATTTATTCGTTAAACCTCTTACATACCTCTTTAATTGTGTGATAGGTACTGGAACATTTCCCAAAATTTGGAAGGTGTCCAAAATAACACCCATTCCTAAAAATCATCATGCTTATGATATTACTGATTACAGATCAATATTTCTTCTTCCCCAAGTTGCTAAAATTTTTGAATTACTTCTCTATAAAAGAACCTATGAATCACTAAAGAATTAAATTTCAATTGATCAACATGGCTTTGTCGAAGGTAGATCAGTAACGATTAACCTAATGGTGTTTACTGAGGATGTTTCTGCTGCGCTTGACAAATCCTCCCAGGTGGATGTTATATACACAGCCTTCCAAAAAGCCTTCGATAAAGTTGATCACTCAATTCTATTACGAAAATTGAATAATTTTGGTTTCTCTGACAAATTATTAATACTATGTGAGAGCTACCTGCAGGATCGGAGGCAATATGTTCAAATTAATAACTGCGAATCCCCTTCTTTTCCTTGCTCCTCATGTGTGCCACAGGGTTCCGTTTTAGGGCCTTTTCTTTTTTCATTATATATTAATGATTTACTGACTTCAATACAGTATTCTAAGATATTATTATACACCGATGATGCGAAATTATTTAAAGAAATAAAAAGTATTGAGGATGCTCTCCTATTACAACGAGATGTAGATTACTTTGCAGCTTAGAGAGTGGCTAATAATTTACCACCCGTGAAGATATCTAAATGTAAACTTATTTCATTTATACGAAAATGACTCCCTATTACAGCGTTCTACCACATAGAAGGCGTTCTTCTGTTGATAACGGAGATTTGTGTGAGAGATCTTGGTGTTTTACCAGATACAAAATTTACATTTAAGACTCATGTAATGCATACAATTCGTAAAGCGAACAAAAAGTTAGGTTTCGTTTTGAGGAGTAGTGCAAACTTCAGACAACTTCAAACACATTTAATTTTATTCACCTTATTGGTCCACTCACAGATAGAATTTGGTGCGCTAATTTGGAACCCTGCATCTAGTGACTTGGTAAATAGGGTTGAAAATGTGCAGAAAAAGTTTTTAAAATACTTGCATTATAAAGTTATTGGCTCCGGTGATGTGCGTTTCAAATACATAGAAATACTTCGGCAGTTAAATATTCACAGCTTGGAGAAAGCAATTGGCACTTCGTTTTCTGCACAATTTAATACACGCTATGTCCCACTCTTTTAGAGAAAGTTTGTATTAGAGTTCCGATTCCCGGTGTCCGCTCAACCCGTACACTGGCTGTTCCGTTTCCGAACACTCAGCAGTACACCTGTTCTCCTCTCCGTTCGTTATTCATATTGTGTAATAACTTGGAGAAAGACCATTGCGAGCTAGACATTTTTAATGGCCACGGTGGTGAGTTCTTAAAAGCTGTTCGGAATTTAACGATATGAGGCTGTGTTGTGTTGATGCCCTTAAGTGTTTCTTTGAGTGAGCATGGAGTGTAAGTACGTGTGCATGTTACAGGTGTAAGCTGTGTTGGCGTGGGAGTGTGAATAGGAAAGAACTAAAATAAGTAATGTTAGGTAAAATCGTTGTGTAAATACGGGTATGATTTATACAACTTCGTAAGTTTTCTTTTCTATTGTTTCATTGTACCTGTACTTATATATTGCTACTGAATTGTTTTATTATATTGTGCCGTGCAGTAATTGGCGTAAACGGTTACACTGGCGGATTGTATAAATAAATAAATTTCTGTAATTTCGTACAGTTGTTTTATTTATTTGAAAGATTTTTCGGTGTAAAGAATCTGTTATTGTTTGTATTTCCTTAAATTTTTCCTGGTGTAAATGATTTCAGTGCTCATCAAATAAGCAGAAACCCCTCTGCAAATGTCCAACATGATTATATTGTTTATTTCAAATATACATAATATACTTATGAAACTCTGTGTATTTTAATAACTAATATTGTATAAAACGATATCATTTTAATTTTTTTTGACTTCATCTATTTTAACTATTCTTATTTTATTTATAATAACGTATTCGTCTTTTTTTGTCCGTATATTAAAAAGTAGTCAGTAATAAGAACTAAGAATGATAAAGAGATAAAAGAGAAATGGCAACATAGAGAAAGAAATAAAATTACTTGAAAGGTAATTCTGTTATTTTTTCATTAAAATAATTGGAATCTTCCATACTCTTAATGTTTACCCGTTTCTTTTTTTGTACATCGTGCAATCAACCATTTTTTTATTTTTATTTTTTTCTTGTGCAACTCTAAATATTTACTATGTTAGTTAATACTCAAACTAATCTATTAAACAATCTGCGTTCAATTTGTCATATATATACATTATACGAGTTAGGATTTTTAAAGCCCCATTTTCTTTTCTTTCATATATATATTTATATGTATATATCTGTGTAACCCAATTACGCCCTCATCTGACGGGTCGGAAGCTATTTGCGCAATATTCACCGGTTTAGTAGTATATATCATATACAATTTTCGGTACAATTTACTGCTGTTGTGATTTTGAAGCTTATAGTTCAGATGTGTTTTATAGAATCCAGCTTTCCCCAAATACACAAATCAAATTTCAAAATATTACACCTTTTTAACATTTCTTTTGTTAAACAGTATTTCGTTCTTAATCTGACTAAAACGCGGATGTAATCCATTATCATATTGTTAGTCATGTTATCCACCATTTTTTATTTAATTTTTCTAAATGTTCAAATTTGCTTCGTTTTAGCCTTTCTAGTAATTCTATTACTACTGTTTCTTCTTTGTGTCCATTTTACTACTCGCACTTTTAGGCCACATGAAATTTATTTTGTTTATTGGTAATCTTGCACATTCTCTTTTAAACTGCAAGTTTGTTGTATTAGAATGACCTTTTTAGTGACTTGTCACTATTTTTATTCCATCGCGTATTATTTCCTGTATTACTCGATTCAATCTAGTTTGGTAGTATCGTTTTGAAGATTTTGTAGGAAACTTCTTAATTTTTTTTATTTCGGTTATTTTCGTTCCATCTTTACTTTTAATTTCATGTTTCATCTTAGGTATTGTTAACGTTTTAAAGGGCATGCTTGGACCCGCAGCACATTAATGCAGTCTACACATGACCCACGTCAAAATTTTTTTAATAACAATATAATCCACATAACTAATATTTAATCAGTTTTAAGATGGAACGAGTTCTTTTCAATTTTGAATCAGAGTAAGAGAATGAAGAAAATTGCTTTTATTTTATTCAATAAATAATAATAATAAAAAAAAATGTTTATGTTAAAGAAGTCATAGGAAGTTCATGTTATCTATCGAAACAGCTTTTTAGACCAAGACACGACAGTTTGATGAAGTTCGTGAATTAAAAAAACGAAAAAAAATGTAATTTAAATTGGAAACATTAAGTAAAATTACGAATTTTAGGACGATTAAAACGCCATTAAAAGACTAAAATATGAAATAATTAATAAAAACAATTATTGTATCATTTAACTTTACGCTTTTTTTTTTGATTTTAATAAATCAACTACTAGTCTTCAAAGCAATAACCTTTTGATTACTAGTGAATCGTTTCAACCTATCAATGTCTTTTACAACTATTACAGTAGCACACAATTTTTCTAATGCAAAGGCATATATGTATATCTTTGAATCAGTAACAGTTCTTTTGTTATTCACAGAGCGGTTTCCAGTTACATATCCTTCATATCGTGTGTGTGTCTTTGTCGACACAAATGCTGATATGTCACATTGCTATACAAAAAAAAAAAACAACTAAATCAAATACAATAACATCCGGATGAATTAATAAGCAGTTTTATTTTTAAGCAAATATTTGATTATATGTTAGATTATCAAACATTGCGAGCATAGTATACTATCATAAAACTTTCAAAAGCTGATGATATTCTTTTAAAGCTACAATACATTAGTATGTACTATTTTAAAAATTCAAATTCAAAAAAACTCGTTTCCTCAAGCAGTTTTCCAAGGAACAAATAATTTCTTATTTTTTTCGCTTTTCGTTTTTGCAAATATTTTTATATAGTGTATAATCAGTATTTCGATGACAGTTTTGTGTATTTCTAAACTTTTCTATAGTATACATGATATGGCATGTACTTTATAACATTATTGTTAATAAAAAAATAACCAACTTAGTTTCATTTATACTTTTTTTTTTTTTATTTATTTATTTTTCATTCATTGCTAATTTAAAAAAAAAAAATCAAAAATTTATGAGAAATTAAAAAACTTAACTTACGCGAGTGCGTGAACTTACCATGGATGAGGTTCAGTATATGATATTCCACTGAAATGCATGTTTAACAGAGCGCGCAAGTTATTTTGATTTATACAAAGGGGGTGGGCCAAAACAACTGCAACTACTCTTTGTACGGAATATGGACGTAATCTAGTAGTCAAAAAAAAGAGTGAAATATGAAGTTCACTCTTTTTCCAATAGAACAAGCGCAGAACGAGCGCCATTACAGCAATACGAACCGAGATCTAGATGTATGAACGAAGTGTAGTTAAAACTCGCATACAGATTACAATGTATCTGTATGGCGCGTTCATCAGTCGATAACATGGATATCAAAACTGAACAAAGATGTGCAATTCCTTATTGTGTTTGAAGAAAATTATCGCTGATGGGCAACATTCGAGAAATCTCAACTACATACGATACGACAAGTTTAAACAAGGTCACAATATTGTCATGGCATAAAGCGTTTACCAATGGTCGCAAAACATGTGTATTGATCCCTTTTTCAAAATATGGCTTGAAAGGATGCGTAAGTGTATTGTGAAGAACGACCGACACTTTGAGACGACGATACAGAAGCGAATAAGCAATTTGTGGTAAGAATTTCTTAGTTTGTATGCGAATTTTAATTACACTGGTTCGTGTTAACGCTCGTTCTGCGCATGTTCTGTTGGAAAAAGAATGAACTTCATATTTTATTCGTTTTCTGACCGCTAGATAACGTCCATACTCCGTACGGAGAGTAGTTGCAGTTGTTTTGGCCCACCCTTAGTATATTCCATCAACAACGACATTATCAGTATTACTAAGTAGTAGTAACAGTCTGTCGTCGCGATAGCCTAGTTGCTAGAGCGCTTGACTTCCGTTATGGAGGTCACAGGTTCGATCCCGAGCGACGACGAACTTATTACAAGAATTAAATAAATAAATAAATAATCGCTAATAATCACGTGGAAGGCAGCGCCAACCCACCACGTATACCATCATATGCGCGCGCGGGACTGCACTTGTAGCGCGATAACAAGCGACTGCAATCAGTTCCGGGTGTGGTCTTGCGTGCGTACACTCGCGTTGCGTATAGCAATTGCCATGAACGCTGCCTATTCTGTACAACTAGAATGTACCAATAGGTAGTCACGACGCTCGGAATCGAGCGATACGACTTAGAGACTAGTAAGTCTAAGTATGAAGAAAATCGAAAATTTATTATTTTGAGGGTTAGGAAAAAGGTAAATTTTCAGACTGCTGAAAACGTTCAAATTTTGATATTTAGAGCCCAAATTTTGAAGGAATTTTTCGCTCCGTGCTCCCTTTTTAGACTTTATTTTTAAATAAAATTCTTAAATAATATAATATTACGTTCATATTAAAGAAGAAAGATGCGTATATATGTACCGATGTTGTATGAAGGCGAGTTACAATATCGATAGAATGAGAGAGTATATATATACGTATTAATTTAACCTAGAATAAAGAAAGAAATAGTTATATTTACAATTGCGATGTGAAGATATTTTTACCATAATTCTGCATATATACCAGTATTCATCGCGTACACATTTAGAAACGAGTCTATAACGTGTTGATACATTCCATTACATACACAGATACATCTTTGACAACCTACATTTGATAAACGTAATATTTTTCCATCTCTCTCATTCCTATATACTTTTACAATTACAAATTACCCTTTTATTATTCAAGCGTATGATTGGCCGATATGTTAAATAATTAAACTCGTAATCGGGACAATGTAATAATACGATCGATTATCGAGATTTTTTTTTTCGTTAAACTTAAATAAAACAATTGGTACCCTCTCTTAGTCTAGCAGATAATAATATGGGTACCTTCAATTAATTAGTTACGCATCACTACAACAAGCGCTGGAATAACATCGCTATTTGATAACCTCAGACTAATTACATCGATACGATTGCTATATCCACATCAAGGGAACAGGTGGTACGTAATAATTTTATTCGATTCGCTATATAAATTGTTTTTAAAAAAATATTGTGCAAAAAAAAGAGGGTGGGAGATTATTTTATCGAATTACTTTTACAAAATTACTATGAAAATATTGAATTTGGCATGCAAATGTCAGTTATAAGTTGAAAGGTTAAAAATGTTACACACTTGTGCTAGTCCCCGAAATCTACAATTCTTAAATTCAAATTTTTTTTATTACCATTGTTTTTCCGCATTATAAAAAAAGAAAATGAAAACAAATCAAGCATCGACTTTTTAAACGTTAACAACACTTACAATAGCATTTGATTGAATTTTTACCGTGAATTATTTGACGATGAAGGAATAAACGAATACAGATAGAAAAAGCGATCACAGTGATTTTAACGATGACAATGAAGAAAATAAAGTAGTTGTTTTACCCTTCATCATCATCATCATCATCATCAAGTAGCAGCCCCGATCTGGGGATTGCTCACACCATTTCTATATTTCGCGACTCCTTGCCATCTGAATTAGTTCGCTGCATTTTTTCCCGTCAATTTCTATCATTTCGATTCGTCTCCTTCCTCTTGTTGTTTTGTCTTTTATTTTCCCTTGCATCGCTGTAACAAAAAATCCTCCCTCTCAGATCTTATGCGCGAGGTATTTCCTTTTTCTCTGGATTTTTACACAAAAAGATTTATCGTAAGAAGTTAAATTACCCAATGCCATTGTTTTCAAGAACATATATGTGTAAGCATAAAAATATTTCTGAAGAATCGTAATTGGAATTATATCGAACTATTTTGGAACCAGATTAAAGAAAGATAACAAGTAGTAGCTTCTGTTAAAAACTTTTCTTATATATAATTTAAATACAGTAAATAGAAAGAAATGAGACCGACCCATTAAATTAACTAGTTTAAAATTAAATACAGCGTACCTTGAGTGTAGAAAATCAATATTTTTCAAAATAAAATCATGATACGTATATTCCTTTAATATGTGATCTGCATAAATTAGTTGCCCGTTAATTTTAATAAGCACAATATTAATTATACTCACACAATTTACAAGATTTCTCAATACACATTACATAAAATATTAGATTTAAAAACAAAAACTATTTCTGCTTTTCGCCATTAAGTCAATTTAGATGGGCCTAATTAATTTTCTAATCAATATTTACAATATATTTTATTAGCCCAGTATAGTAGGTTTGAAATGCGGGATGTGTTTAAACGGCATCCTATCGCTTAGCTGAGCGACTGAATAGTTGTAAATGAGACCTTTTTCAATAAGTATCGCAAACGATTAAATATTTCTTCAGAATTGTTTATCCATTAAGGGTCACTATATTTATTTTTATTTATTTTTTGTTTCTTTTACGAATATTTAAAGGCATTCGGAAGATAAGAACACCTGTCCGACTCGTCAAATGTATTTGTTTATTTATTTTGCCCATCTGTCATAAATAAAATTGTTTTCAACGGAAACGGTCACTTTTTTTTCTTTCCATTTACTGAAAAATTATTCGTGGAACATAAAGTTAATAAAAAGCGATGTAGAGGGGGGTTTGAAAATCAGAATGTCTTGTTTACGACAAAGACTTGTAAATAAACCGTAAGCGCGAAAATTCCTGCGATAAACCGAAAGAACTGTTAGAACATATGCGATCTAAAGAGTAGTCTAACCAGTGAAGCCCTTAGATAAATAAAGACTGGCACTTGCAATGTACTTTGTGGTGCTAAATGTTATTAACCCCTACTACTTATTAAAAATATGATCCCCTAACCCAGCTATTTACTTGTTAATGCTCGGACGCATCACAAGGAACGCTGTCCGCCTTGGAAACGTAGAGTAACGAAGCATGTCGTTTATCATGGTCGATAGTCAGTAGGTTTAAACTTATCAACTATAGGATACCACTTACGTTTGCCTTTCGTGTTGCCGAAAAAAGCCACATCGCACTTCTCAACAGATGGAAGTATTGATATTCAGAACGAAAGGTAAAGGTAACTAACAAAGAATTACTGAGAGCAATAATATAACGATCGGAAGTTTTTTATATTTTTGTTCGCAGTCTAATTTGAAACTTAGTACAGCAAGTCTCATACCCTTGTCAGCGTTGAGGATCATGAAGTTAAGGTTCACAATATACTGAGGTCAACGGCACTGACGAGAGTAGAGGGACTAGTTCCTCTCTCTCGGCAGCTTTTACTTTCCCAGATTTCTATGGTATCCAATTATTTCAGGTTGAGTAAACCTGAAAGCGACTTGGGTCCGGAACAAGACAAGTCTCGATAACCTCTGATTTGGTAGTCAAGCACATTAACTACTAGGCTATCCGCGCTACCTTGAACAATTCTAAGATTTTTAAATAATTTACAAAGAGTTAAAATATAATTTGGAAATATTGATATGATTAGATTTAGTGTTGTTTTTAATTTTCTGTTTTACTCATGATTATTTAACTTGTTTTAAACAAGTTACTTCTAATTATTAACGTACTTTATTAAACTGAATTAATACGATTTAATAATTTCTATAGTTCACTTTATTCGGTCTGATCGTACATTTTAACATTTCAACTTAATTCATAAATACACTTGTAAGAAATTACTGAAAATGTAAAACAAAATATTTCTATATAAGAACTACTTTTTAGTGACGGTTTAATTACAATAATGAAAATAGATACAAACAAGTGATCAAAAATAAAAGGAACGTATAAAATTTAAAAAAGAGACCTTCCATTACTATTCTCATAAGATATAATTATTTACAATAAGCAGTGATGCTGATCGATAAACTTATATTATTGAATGTGGCATTGAAAAGTATGCATTAAAAGTTATAACGTTTTCTTGACAAAATAATAATAATAATAATAATACATATATTTACAGGCGTCGCTTAACTAAATATACTAAAACACATCAGAATTAAGTATAAATTATTTACATTCGTTAAATAATAAATAAAAAATGAATTACATTAAAGACTCAATTAATATGTTACTTTCATAATCGCTAATGTTTACACCGACAGACTTCAGATAATTAAAGTAACGCGATGTTCGCCTAGTCATACACGATAGTCTATCTTTCTCTAGTCTACTAATAGCACGTATCGTCGGCAAATAATCAGCAACACCAACGTAATTGGTAGCATGTTTCGGTATGATACTAGATAAGGCGTTTTTACATGAATTGTAAATATCTTCCCGCTGCCTGCAATATAATAAAAGCGCTTAATGAATATTCATCGTTTAAAGATAATTTATTAAAATAACTAAAAAATAAAAGCGGAAATGATAATAATTTACATCTCACAGGGTTAAAAGTGAAGAACTATGGGCTTTGAACAAAGGTTTTAGTGAAATGTTTATAAATGAACTGTTTTTTTTTTTTCTTAAAATTTGCATAAATAAACAATATAAATATGTATAGTAACTATGATTTAGCCGACATACGCGGCATTATCACCTAATGGCAAATTACATCCAAAATAATAACAATTTTTATACCATATAGTTGGATAGTAAATATTTAAGCCACACTGCTAAACCTATAAAAATAATAATAATAATAATAATAATAATAAAAAAACAACAACAACTATTTGCGGCTACAAATAAACTAAACAATTGAAATTAACAATAAATTAATATAAAATTAAACAACTGTTGCAACCTAATTCACTAATTATAAACGATAAAAAGTATTTAATTAAAAAAACAATAAAATCAATAAAGAAATATAAAAAGTAAATAAAACAAAAAATTAGGACAATTAATCGAAACAACTGTAAAGGAACTATACACTATCACGATATCTAAACATTAAATCAATTAACTGCATTATACATGATTCTGAAATGGAAATGTTTTTTGGGTGTTTGCGACTTGACGTCATTGTATGATTAATAATAACGAAAACAATTTGTACAAAACATTATTCTAATAACAATTTAAAAATGTATTAAATGTAACAATTATGTAAAACCAAATTTAATTCGTAATATATTAAGTTTTAAAAAACTATTTCATGTATTTTTTTTTTTTTAGTATTTTCCCTCCTGATTGTGTACAAGAGACGAAAGATAAATAGCAGACGAATTATACTAAAGGTAAATAACATATTGTGCATAGAAATCAATAATCACGGATAAAAACAAATCATTATTGCTACAAATATTCCTATCGCGATCAGGTACAAAAAAAAAAAAAAAAGAAGAAAAAAAAAGCAAGCTAAAATCTTTACATAAAATCAATAGCATATTATTTTCAGTCACCGAGCGAAACAAAATTTTACTCGCCTAAATATGAATTGAAAATTTTTTATTCCATATTATTTTAAAAATATTAAATAAATTTAACGTAGAAAATATGCCATTATTCCATTTAAAAAATTAGTATTAAAATTTCAAATAAATAAATTCCATAATATCACTTTGTTCAGCAACCTTTTTTATAACACACACGCACACACCGATAAGTTGCTATTCATTGTAAGTACGAAATGTAGTTTTAAGTTCTCGTTTAAAATAAGATAAATATTTTATATATATAACTTTTATAAGAAATTTTAATTGTCGAATTTAAGCCGAGGACTCAAAATTCATTCTAAAAAATAATGTCCCACAGTTAACGGTTACACGGAAATAAATAAATGACGACACTTAAAAGTATCATCTATGTAATGGCGGCGAATATATTGAAAATATCTTTCATACACAAATATTATTAGGAAAATGATAGAGGTAATTATTCGAAATTAATTCAGTATTCGATAATTTATAAATTAAAATAAATGTCATACTAACGAGGAGAGGTCACCGATCTTGATAGAATTTTGTAGACTGATAGAAGACCACAAGTATATGAATCGTGTAAAATATTAAAATTTTTAGAAGCCACAGCTTCGAATAGACGTTTACACAAAAATATGCAATAAACTTCAGATTATGATTTACCTTGTGCAAATGATTCGGAAGATCGATTATTCTAAAATGAAGTTTATTAAAGAAAAAAATTACTCAAAACAATAAAGTAATGCATAAAAAATCTATTTTAAGTTCAATACAAATTTAAACGCGTTATTTATATATTTATATAGCATGAAAACACAAATCCCACTGAATATGTTTCGTGGTGTAGTGCCAAAAGTGACAATAATTCGTGCAACAGAAACAAATAATGTGGGTTTAAATTCACCAGGTCTTACATTTTTTATTAATAACCTGTGATATCTAATTACTTTAATTTTTTATATACAACTATATAAATATAATAAAAATTTTTAAACATTTAAATTTAATGACTGATTTTTATTTTTTTCTTAATTACACGAGTTACAACATATTGATAAACTTTAAATTCAGCAGTGCGTTTTAATATCTATAGTGATGATGCCACTGCTATTTTCAAAGATAATAGAAATTTGTTTTTCAAATGAAAAACTAAAAAACTTTTCTCGTTTAATATATTAAATTCCGGAGTAATCGGTCTGTCGAACCATTTGCACAAGGTAAATAAACACAAGCTGAAATTTATTGCATATTTTTTGTCTAAACGGCTATCTATAACATTCGTCATATGCAGCTTCTAAAAATTAAAATTATTCGCGTAAATCAAGAAGTTATATTCTAATACTTTATACGACTCATATACCCATGGTCTTCTATAAATATGCAAGATTTCATCAAAATCGGTGACTCCAACGTTGTAACCTTTCCTTGTAGGAAATAAAAAAAAATAATAAAATTATAACTTGTTAACAAACCTTTTAGTTCGAATTAACTTTTTTAAAGATGACAGTTCTGAATCGTATTTGCTAGAAATATTGTTTCTGCAATAATTGTAAAATTCGTAACGTAGATGATCGACTAGATAGTTTTCCGAATACTGCGGATCCATGCATATATCATTAGCTCTCTTGTGAATATGAAGCTCATCGAACTATTATTATGGAGTAATGTTAAATATGATTTATGCAACGTATATGTAAGTAAATAAAAAAATATCCTTAATCTATTAGTTTTATTAGCACACATTTTACCTCATATTCAAAAACAAAATTAATCCACTTACGGGGGGGGATGGGATAAGCACTTTGAAAAATTCGTTTTTCTGGAAAATTTTCATATAAAAGTACAACTTCTTAGAAATATTTTCCCAAAACCGCAGGTCATTTGGAGTAAAATTCATTAAGATAGTAAGCGTGCGTTCCACCCCTTTTGAACCGGCCGAGAGCGGCAGACAGGTACCGGAGTAGCTGTTTCCTTTTCTTTCAAAGGGCCTAGCCGGGGTGGGTAGTGGTCGAAAGCTAATGTAATGACATGTGCCTGCGGCGTACGCGCAGTTGTGCTGTATGCGGTGCAACCTTGAGTTGAGGGAAGATTGTACAAAATCCTGCTAAAATCAGGCAAGGTAGCTAGTGCGGTGATTTATGCATAGGTGTTCTAAAACATTTTGGGTAGCCTGTTGCATTTTGTTACAGACACACATTGTTCTTGTAAAAAATACAACAGTAGAGACAGAAATAAAAACCGGAAAAAAGGCAGGACAAACTAAAAGAAGCAGAAGTCTCTCTGGAAAAGGAAAACTCACTGGTAAAACAATTGATAAATTAACGGTGTATTATGGATTAGCAATCAGAATAAATTGTGATTCAGTGCAAAAAATGAAAGATACTTTTTCCATTATAAATCAACGAACAAAAATCCACAGCACCATAAGCGCCCGGCCGGCGCTGACTCGTGGTACGCTTATCAAAAAGTTTTGGCCACCACTGCAGTAGAAAATTCCCAGCACGATTATGAACCTTTTCCGGATGATGCAACAAAAGCAATCGAGCCAATTTATGAAGATTTAAGCAAAGACGAGCTTTTAGAGAATTGTGTTGTTGGATTTACCCAAAACAATAACAAAAGCCTAAATGAACTTATTTGGAAGATCATTCCAAAAATTTTATTTAGTAACTCTATTCTAGTAGAAATTGCAGCAAATGTAGCCAGATGCATTTTAAATGAAGGCAATTTTGCATTACTAACCTTCCTACAAGAGATGAAAATGAGCGTTGGCCCAAGTGCTTATCAGTACGTTCAAACAGCCGATGAAACGTGAATTCAAAAAGCCGAACAATAAGCCACGCTTCAGACAAAAGAGGCTAGAATACTGGAAAGAATGGAGCAAAAGGAAGCCTTGGACATCGCGAATGCAGCAAGTACCTTGCCTTATGGTGTTGGCATCGACGATTCAGTGTAAGTGTGAAAAACAAATTTTTTCTTCCAATTTTCATAGTTTAAAACTTTAAACGCGTTTTTCTCGAAACAACTTTTTTGAAGTCGATGGACACAATATATCAAAAACTTCTGTACCCATTCGATTCATGTTGAACATAGTTTTACTAGGTTGCAACGTCTTCCTTTTTTTTTTTTTTTCTCGCTCGAGACCGATTTTACAGCTCCAAATTAGCGCCATTATCGTGGTTCTGACTTCAACCGACCGCCAAAAATTTAAAAAAAAATAAAAAAATAAAAGGATAACGTTGTGACCCAAATTTACTTCTAAATTAATCATTTTTTCAAACTATTTGTGTCTCAGATGATTTTGTAATGAGTTATCGTAGACACCGCAAAACGTATTTTTTTGGAATGACCTCCGTTAATTCGTTCGCACTGGCTTGTTTATGAATATTATTCGACAAAAAAATTACTGAATGTTCTTGAAATGTTACATAATTATGTGCAAAGAACTTTAATAAAGTAACTGTAATAGTCTCTTTAAAAACAATTTTCAAAAGTGTTTTTTTTAGACTTCTTATTTCATACCCCCTTAAGTGCTACGATAACGTTTATTAGTGGTAAACAGACGTGTAAACATTTTTTTCTAAGAATCTCTTTTAACTTTCAATATCCAAATATATCAGTTATATCATTGTTAATGTAGCATTTATTTTTATTTGATTTTAATTTAATGCATTAATATTCTCTTAAGAGAAACAACTGTACGCAGGAATTTCTATTAACATGACCTACCATCTATAATAAAATAGTATTTAACATCATTTCGTTTTCAGTTATTAATGCATTATGTAATCATAAAATTACTCGGCATTTAGACTAAATATTTCACCATAACTGATTAATGTGGGTTTAACTGTTGGTTAATATTTTGAATTATTAAACATTTAAAACTTCCATGATGGATATAATTAGAAAAACAATTATTTGCATGTACCACTTTTTGTTTACGCCATTAGTAGATTACAAAATAAATTTAAAAAATAAAAAAATGTTCTCAAAAAGAGATAAGTTCAGTATAGGTTACTCGACAAATCTCGGCATATCTATAAAGTAAAATATTTAAAAGGTTAACACTATTTATAACAGTATTTCAATTGAACATTATTATCTAAACAACTTATAATATGACGAAATCAGGAAGTTCAGCTAGTCTCATTATGAAAAAAGAATTCTAATAAATAATGTCACCCGTTCAATAGAAAATAGTAGGTATACATACATCCGTTTCAGCTGGTTCAAGTGTATCAATTACTGATATTTGTTGAAGATGGTTAGAATAGTGCTCCATACTTTTTCGTTTGCTTATTTCTGTATTTTTTTCATCCACGGAATTTTCCGTTGAATCTTCGAATTTCATGTCATTTTTAAAAACCGAAGAATTTTGTATAAATCTCGATGCCTGTAAAAAATGATTATGAATAAAACGTATCGCAAATCAACGCATATTGAATGCTACAAATAATATAATAAGATCAAACAAGTCTCAACCATTATTTTAGATTACAATAAAACTCCAATATTTATTCAAGAGTCCAAGTAAAGTACTGTAGTTTTTTTTTGTTTATTAAAAAAATAAAAAAAATAATGATAAAAATATATCAATTAAATTTTAAAATTGCGAAGAAGAACAAATCACAATAACTATTGATATTTAACATAATAAACAGGGCGTATAGTTCGCGTCTAGAAAAAATAATTAACATATTTAAAATAATTACCGAAAATTGAAGTTTCGATAAAATTAACATCTGCATTTGCAACAGATTTTTCCTCACATCAGATCCAGCAGTGCATAATAAAAATTGTAGCACATCATTCGACAATTTTACACCTTCCGTTAATGCAATAATCTGTAGCCATACACCTAACGATGTAAATATTACAATTATGAAATTGCGATAGAATTATCATTAAATTTACATTTCAATATTTTATTTATACTGAAATTTTCCACCAATACTTAAATATTAAATATCTTATTTATTAAGATTTAATTCATGCATCTTTTCTTGTTTCGGATAATCACCTTACTATAATAAAGCAATATCTGTTATAAATAAAATGAAAGCAAGCGGGCTCTTGTGCTACATTTCATTTAAGTTTCACTCTTAGATCTAAATATTCTTTTTTACCTGTAATTCTTCAAAAATTGTCAGTAAAAATTTGTTAATTACTAAAAGCATTTTTATTTCTACACCATATTTCACAAATATGAACATTGTGATTTTATAGTTTTGGTTGTTCACGAAAATTACCAATAACTTAAATGTCATTAAAATATAGACGTAAAATAAGGACATTAAGGATTTTATAACTTTATGAGACACATGCTTAAGAAATGTTGTATAATTCTTACATAATTTTATTTAACCGATTTACAAATAAAACAATTATTCTTAACACTCAACTTTTCCAAAACATCGATAGTTATTTTATTTTTCGTTTCAATATGTTCTGATAAAGAAAAGCGTTTTTCGAATGATTTAAAATAAACCGAAAATCCAACTTCCGTCCGAAAATAATAGTATAAAAATTCTAAATAAAATGTTTTATTGGTTTTCCATAAACTGCAATTTCGCAAAACTTGAATTTTAAAAACATCTAATTTAAATAAATTTTAGGTGTTTCACTACAGTGATCAAATCGAAAGCGTGATTTTAAAAAAGAAAGGGAATTAAAATACCGTACACATAGTGAATTTATTAACTTCAAAAATAAATTTAAAATTGAATCAAAATGCATTTTATGTTTAAAAAAATTTTAAAAATCACTCGAACATAAAGAAATAGTCTACATGAAAAATAATTGAAATACTCGTATATTATTTTTGATACTATACTGTCAGGTTATTGGTCGCGGTCAAAAAATGTAACGATAGTACCGTTTTAGTACTAAATCAGATACGGAATCATTCTAAAGCGTGTTTTCTATGTAGTTACAAATTAAAATATTACAATTTTATAGGACGGATTCTTACAGCTGAAATTTTAATTAAAAAATAAATAAATATAATAACTTACTCAACTGACACCAGGAATGATATTTAAAATGTAGGACAAGATGCTGTGAATTATTGTATTTCGCAATATGAGGACTATGAATATCGCTAGCAATGAATATTATAGGCCTTTTAGATAATTCGATAATCGAATTAATCGCCGACAGATACCCCTCATCATGTTTTTCAAACAAAATATTTGCCTAATGAAACAGGAAAAAACATATAATTAAATGAGAAATAATACACTCATATCCCCTCTTTAGTCTGTACTATTTATTTTTTTAAACAGTTTTGGCTTTTGTTGAATATTAACACCGGTAATTTACAATGCTATTTGTGAATCGCTTTACCAAAATTATCAAATCTATCACTAGTACCACTAATTAATATTTGTTAGTTTTCCTTTTTTTATTTAAATAATCATTCGTGATCTTGAGGTCGATAACAAAAAAATTGTAGAAATAATTTGGTATTTAAGAAAACTAATGATGTACATTAATTTTATCGGACTGAAGTAGAAAGATCATTAAAAATGTTAAGGGAAAATTTGAATTATTTGTGGTAACTAACATTCTAATTATTGCTTTTAAATACAAACTTATCGTGTTTATTTATTTCAACGAAGTTTATTTGTTAAATACACGTTAAAAAGATAAAATTCTTTTTATCTTCCTCAAACATTGAACTTTATCGCTGGAGAGCCATTTTCTAACTTTGACGCTATAGGATATATCCTGTGCTATTTGTATTTATTGAAGGTTAAGTTTTGTCGATTCGTCTTATCATCTTCGTGCTGGTCTGCTACACTCATTATTTCTATTAGTGTCCAGAACGCTACTTTTCCAGTTAAGCAATAAAGCAATACTTTTTCTTGACACGAGAATTCATCACCATTCATTTTTCCTTCTCTCTTTCTCTATATAAAATATATATAACAAAAAAAAACAAAAATATAAATAATTTTCATTTTTTTTTTTAGTATTATTTTTAATACTGTTTTTCGAATTTTTAGTTTGCTCTCTTATTGTAATAATGGGTTTCATATATCAAATACATTAGTTTTAAAAGATTCTGAGAAATATAATCATGGTTGAAAATATACTTCTAAACCAACCAGATTATCAATAACAGCAAGTACACAAAACAATCCAAAAAGATCAACAAAAAATACTTATTTAGATAAGCATTCATTTACTTGCGAATTAAGGAACTTTTGCAGTTATATGATTAGCAATCTAACGATAAAAATTACTGAAAACCTTTACTTTAAACGTATGCAGAATTATACCATACATGAAGTTTACCTCAATAATAAATTACATGATTAATTTTTTACATGCTTTTGGCGAATTTACGACTTCGTAGTTTTGTATACAACTTACAGATATACAGGAATAATGATAAAGTTTTTAGCATTTCATAAGACAGAAAAGTTTTCTAAGATACTTTTTGTATTTACCATAAGCGATAAATTAATTTATACAAGGTGCGGCAAGTCAAGAAACTGTTTTACATAATTAAATCACGTGGTTAGCATTCGTTCATTCGTAACTTAAAAGAAACTGACAAAAGAAGATTTACAATTTATGCTCAAAATTACCATAATTTTCGTCGATACATTTTATGCAGCGTTTCAATATTATATCGAACTACGTTGCCTAACTTTTACAGCACCCTGTATTTCATTGAAATTAACGTAAACGTTTAATAACAATTATCAAATATACCTTTTTGGGAAAACATAAATTATTACGATATTTTTTTATTTCATAATTCTTTTGTAAAATCGAAATATATTATTAAATATAACTAATTTGTGACTAAAATACTTACATCTTCAATAAGGATTAAAGACATAACTCGTTTACTTGTTTCTATATTTTCGCATTTTTTTGATTTATGATCTAAAAAAATTTTTAAATATAATTAAATAAACGAAAAGTTAAAAGCAAAATATTATAAATAACTTTTAAATATACACAATTTAATAAGCGAATTAAGCTAATAAAAAAACACATGTTGAGACATTTACTATAATGATTAGAAGATCTAGCTTTTAAAAAATTATTCGTTGGCTTTACTAATATATATATATATATATATATATATATATATAATAATGTCACTGAATTCGACTCAAATTACTGAGATTGATCAGCTAATTTTACGGTTTAAAATAAAATAATAGAAATTTATGATTGGAAATTAAACGAATTTAAAAATAATTGCGTTTTTTATGAAAACAAATTAAAAATGTCTGATGAGATATTCATTTTACAACTTATTTAAAAAGTTTAAAAGTTGTACTAAATTAAAATTCAATTTAAATTGATACAGCACGCAGTATTTTTGAAAATGATATTAATATTTTAAATATCGTATTTTGTTGGCGTACGCAAAAAATTTATAATCAGTAATTTATTCTAAAATTCTTTATTTAATACTTTTATAATGTATTGATCTATTGCACGACAAAGCGAATATACTCTTAAGTAGGGTTCAGATTTATATGCACTAAATAACGTCAAAATATGCATTAAAAATTTCATTTAACAATATTTTTTTCTAAATTTTCGGTACGAAAATTGTGTCATATTTATTAACGCATAGCTTTCAGTACAGAAAAAGACCTCTCCACATCATACAACGGGTAAATATTTAAATGCGGCCACTCCTTCAGATGAAATATAAAGAAATTCATTTTCGTCTGATACACTATTGAAACTTTTCACCATTACTTGTAGTAGATATAAATATAAAAATCCTAAAAAATCAGAAACCAAATACTTTGTTTCAATTCATTTCGTTGATAAAAAAGACAAAAAAAATGTCACAAAATATATTTTTTTTTTTTTTGCAGGAAGATACCTGTCCAAAAAGAGGTACAACAATGGTGGTTATTCAACTAACAAGAAGGAATGATTTTTTTTTTCTTTTCTTTTTTCATTTAATAAACATATTGCAAAAGATTATCATTAAGTAACAGATTTGCACAAAAAATTAAAAAAAAAAAAAAAAGTAATCTTTCCCAGATGTTTTTTCTTTAGGAAGTTGTAAATTTCATATATTTGCCTCGACCTTTTTAACAGTACCGAATACGTAATTAAGAACGTGTGTGCGTTTTCCTTATATGTAATTATGAAAAGTACGTAAAATTCCTTAAAATATGTAAAATATACACGGAATGTTCAACATATTCTCATTTATATGCATTATTAAATTAGTGTATTTCAAATCTACAGCCATTCAAACGCCTAGATACGAAATACCAAAATCGGCTATAAGCAAAAAAAAACAAACAAAAAAACATGCATTATACGCAAAATTCGTATCCTAATTATAAACGTTTAAATTCCACGATTGCTATGACGAATAAAAAATAAATCGGAAGAAGAAGAAAAAAAGTCTAATTCAAAAGCAGTTTTAATTTTTTGTTATTCCGCAACTGAATGCCATTTATTAATTTACTGATAATACAGTTCGCAGTTTGTCATGATAAATCTAATATATTAATAAAATTACTTGTCCTCAATTAGTTTTATATCTACTTCTAATAAATCTTATACCGATAAATGTTAACTGTTAAAAACAAGTTTATGAAATAAAATTATTTTTAAAGCAACATTCATTAACATTCATCATCATATAGTGCCATACTCAGCTTTTGAGAATCGACTACTACCTATTCGTACATTTCAGCTGTACAGACATAGGCACGGTGTTCATAGCAATTGTTATATGCAGTACGAATGTGTACTCGCGCAAGACTACATTCGGAACAGTAATTATTTGATTTACCGCGCTGCAAGTGCAGTCTCGTGTGTGTCTGCTGTGTATAAACTAGCGCGCAAATGATGGGATATGTGGTGGTTTACCATTGCCCTTACACGTGACTATTAGCGAGTATTTAATTTAATGTTTTCACAATAATTTCTGTCGTTGTTAGAGATCGAATCCAAAACTTCCGAAACGGAAGCCAAGCGCTCTAGCAAAACTAGGCTTTCATTAACACTGGCTGTTATTTACGAGGGACGATTAATAAGTAAGTTACACTTCGCGATAAAAAAAACAACAAAAAATCGTCAAAAACATGGAAATATATTTTTGTAATTTACAATCTCTTTTCTATTTTTCGGCGAATTCACCTAAAATATTCAAGCATTTGTCGTAACGTGGTACCAATTTCTCGATGCCTTGTTTGAAAAACGTCCGTCCAATTTCGGCTAATCAATATAACGAAATTCTTCACTTCTTCTTCGTTCGCGAAACGCTTTCCTCCCAGGGCTGTTTTTAAATGATCGAACACATGGACGATTATCCGAAAGAATAAAAGTTTTGACGCGCTTAACATTTGCATCTGTGTGCGAAGTTGACGGCCGACCGCCGCGCGCTTCATCTTTCACATAATTTTGTCCTTCCTCAAATATACACGGCACCTTTTGGACACCATGGATCTCGGCATTTCTTTATTACCGTACACTTCGCATATTTGTCGATGAATTTCAGCGGGATTATGATTTTTTTCCCACAAAAATCGCACTACACTTTTCCTCTCAATGTTGGACTACCAATTCACACGACGCTCCATTTCAAACAGACACTGTAAACGAACCAAACAATATGCCGGTTTCATTCTTTCATGAGGGGATAGAGAATGAAAACAGAGTTCGTTTAAAGCGGAGTGGAGGGTTTACGATAATTTAGGTAGAAATTGAGCGCGAGTGTAACTTACTTATTGATTTTCCCTCGTATTTCTAAGCACAAAAAATTTTCAAGAACTTTAAAGTCACATATGCTTTTATATTATTTTTCTCATTTACCGGCCATGTCTTCATGACTGATCAGTTAAAATTAACATTTTTACAACCTTTACTAACAGATTATTTCATGCTCGATAGTTCTCGATTAAAACTGGAACTATCAACTACCACCTTAGAATATTTGCAGTTATTTTTTCGTTATTCAACTATAGATTTTAATTCCTCAGTAATGTATATTTATAATCTCCAACTAAACATTTTACAGACTCAGTAAATAATAAATTTTAAAAAATAGTTGAAAATTAAAACAATAAAAATTGTTACATTAATTAATGAGGCAACTACTTCAACTAAAAATTTGGAATAAACAATTTAGATAGTTCAAGGAATTTTGTAAAAATAATATGAACATTCCGAAATAGAGCGATATTAAAAACTTATATACAAACTTTTTCGTTCGGAAAACTGGGAGAAAAAAAGGGCGGAAAAGATATAGTTTTTAAGCAACACTAAAGTAATAAATTTGAATTACACACGGATGATGTATATTGGATTAACTGTCTTATGATATATTTTTAAGATCTTTTTACACTCTAAATTACAGCATCATATATTAAAGGTACGATCATAAAACATCAAACTTTACTTTCAAACGGTATTAATAGACACATACTGAATGAATATCAGAATATATGAAACTATGGGCCAAATGGAAGAGTGAGACATAATTTTTCTCTTTTATCTGCAAATATTAAAATAGTAATAAAAAAAACATTAATACTTTATCCAATTCATAATTGGTTACGACTGTTTCGATAGTTCTTTATAATACACCATGTCAAGAAAGTATCGGGAATTGTTAAATAAAACGAACAATTTTTAATTTTCATCCAAATTTATTTTGTCACCTTCAAAATAACATCCATTCGAAGCGATGCACATATGCCAACGCTTTTTCCACTCGGCAAAGCACTTCTGATAGGCGGTTTCCGGGATGGCCTTTAGCTCTCGCGTCGCATTCGTCTTGATGTCATCAATCGATTCGAAGCGCATTCCCCGTAGCGGAAATTTGAGTTTTGAGAATAGGAAGAAGTCGCAGGGTGCTAAATCTGGTGAATACGGCGGTTGTTCGATGATATTTACCGAGTGTTTGGCCAAAAACTCATTCACAATTATGGCTTTGTGAGACGGCGCATTATCGTGATGGAGAATCCAAGAATTGTCGACCCACAAATCGTTACGTTTACGACGGATAGCCTCTCTCAAACGTCTCAAAACACTTAAGTAAAACTCTTTGGTGACTGTCTGTCCGGCTGGCACATATTCATAGTGTACCACGCCTCGAATATCGAAGAAAACAATCAACATGATCTTCACTTTCGATCGGCTTTGGCGAGGTTTTTTCGGCTTTGGCGCGCCAATTGGCCGCCATTCGGACGATTGCTGGTTCGTAAGCGTGTCGTACTCGTACACCCATGTCTCGTCACCAGTAATTATCTTTTCCAAGAAGGTAGGATCCAAATTGGCTCGATCCAGCATGTCTGCAGCTACCTGTTCTCGGTACTTTTTTTGAAAGAAATTCAGGTCTTTCGGAACAAGCCGAGCCGCAACGCGTTGCATACCCAATTTTTCGTGCACAATCGTACGTACGCTCTCGTGTGACATGCCCAATCCATGAGCCATCTCTCTCAAGCTCACATGACAATTTTCAGCAACGATTTCCTTGATTTTATCGACGTTATCATCGGTCACACTCGTTGAAGGCCGTCCAGAGCGAGGCATGTCTTCGACCGTCTCCCGACCATCCTTGAACGCTCTGTACCACTCGTAAACCCGCGTTTTTGATAAAGCAGATTCACCAAAAGCCTTCTGTAACATTTTCAGTGTATCGGCACAAGAAATTTCGTTCGAAACACAGAATTTAACACAAGTACGTTGTTCAATATTTTCACTCATTGTAAAACTTCGACAAAACCTTCAAGGTCGACTGATTTTAACAGCTGCTGTAAACACACTGGTTGACAGATCGCGCTAAAAATAGGCATCATAATACAAAACAGTTGTACCAACCTGGAAAAAAAAAATTATCTGCCTAGCTATTACCCGGGAGATTTAAATTGACAATTCCCGATACTTTCTTGACAGGGTGTATTTTAGATTTCTGAAACCAATTAGGTCAATGTAGAATGGCTGTGGAAATAATTTTTTATTTCACGATTATGCGCTGTGACATCATTTATCTGAAGAAGTTATTTTTATTGCTCGTAGTAAAAATAAAATTGACAAATTCACTACTTCAACTAAGATTATTATAGTTAAAATATTCACGTGAAATTTTTTTATTAATGAATCATTAATTTACCACTGTTTGTGTTACTGAAAGCTATTCTAATGCGGGCTATTTATATAAATCATTAAAAAAAAAAAAAAAAATTTTACTTTTTTCTTTTGCCTAAATGAGAATAATTCATTCCAATGATTGTAATAAATGTTTTGTAATCCTTTGGGGGCTTTTGTATGTTTAAAGTAATGTAAACTTACGTAAAAAAATAATTATTATTCTGAAGATATTGTAATCAACGGTAAAACGAAACATGATAAATGTATTTTCTTAATAAGAAATTATTTAACTGCGGTGTTAACTTTGGGAATGTAAAGGGAATATTCAGTGCATCAGTAAAAGCGGCTTTAGAATCGGATTTATTTTCCATCATTTGTCCGTTTCTGTTAAAAAAAGAAATTACGATTCATTACGTCAACTTAGTACCATTTTATAATTTGTGTTAGCGAAAAATAATTAGTTATTCTCCAGTTTTTTCAGTTATTTACTACAGAGTTCATAACAGATTTTATCATTGAATTTTACGTTTACAGTTTACTGACACACTCCACTACTCTATTTTTAAGCTTTAAATGTAGTGTATTAATACATCTCGTTTATAAATGAAATAATAAATGCTAAATAAACATAAATTAATATAATAGAAATGTTTTTGAGAATTGTCCATCTTTGGCTAGGAACAGAAAGAATATTAATAAAGATGAATTTAGTATTCAATTTTCAGAATTTCAGGAAACCTATATAATTTAACCCCAGCTGGGAAAGATTTTCAGGTTTACCCTTTTTTACGCTAGTCCAATTTAGTGTTATACCACAAAGCTTACCACCTATAAAATTCAAAAAGTACAAAATCTCGTTTAACGAATTATTTTGAACGTCTCAAACTACACCAGCACATGTTTTATGTATAATATTCTCAAACTCCCATATACTGACGAATACCAAGAACGCACATTTAGATTTTTTTAAATTTACCTATTTTCACCAATTAATTAAAAACTTCGTCGATTACACCAAAACCTTTCTTCCATTCAGGTACAAAAAATACCATAATAAAAGAATTAAATATATTGTATTATAATATTATCTCTTACTTAATACTTCAATTCCTAATTTATTATATGGTACATGAAAGTTTATAACTGATACGATTATTCAATTTGCTTATCGCCTTATTTATATTGATTGTTCTTTCAATTTTCTACTTCCATCAATTTTCCTCTCATTTTTTAATTCAATTGGAGAAATCATTACGGTATTTCTTTTTTCAAACTAAATTCGCTTCTAGATGAACACTATCTGCTCGATACGAGCATTTTCTTTCATTTTATTGTAAAATTACTTAAATCAAACTTTCTTTTATTCATTCGTTGTTATTCCGCTGTAATAAAAGTTTTTCAATTGAGGACAAGAAAAAAATTAATTAAATAATTCAATTGTTTAAATTCGAATCGTTAAAAGTGAACACTGCGAACTGCTACATTAAATCTGTTATAAAATGCTATAGAAATATTGCGATTGCTAGGAGTTAAACTTTACCATTTAAAAACATAATACTTAAATAAATCTTAACATTTGATATAAATGAATAAATTTGTATGTACTTCGTTATGTAATTACAGAAATTTCTGTCTATAATTTATAAATGAAATTGTAATGTGTATTTCTAACGAACTTGTGTTCAGAACGTGATTTACGTAGCAATATGAGTTTTAAATATATTCTTAAAGTAATAAAATTAAAATTAAATAAAATCATCAAATATTTTAAGCAACAATGAAATTTGGAATGCATATTGCAAAAAAAAAAGAGCTGCATATTACGGGTTGAGTTGAACTAAATTTCAATGAACCTTAAATTTCTTACCATTGTTAATAATTATTTATCTTTATTTCAGTACAAATTGGAAATAAAAGTTTGAATGAGTGAACTAAAATTCATAAATAAGAGTTTCACTAAACATACATTCGTGTACTCAATTTATTTACTTCCGGTAAGTCGAAAAATCGAAACAAAGGAAAACACGTAGTAAATTTAAAAATTAAAACGAATAAAACTGAAATAAAAAAATTACTTTTAAATAATGTAACATCATGTTTCACTTGATGGGACTGAGTAGATTCTAACAGTTCGCTTAATATACGTTTTCCATTTCGATTACTTCCAGCATTAATTTCCAGGACCTTATTTAATGCATGAAAAGTAGGTAAAATTAAATCCGAATCACGTTTAAACATGTGTATTTTAGCATAGCTAAATTTTCCACCATTTCATGTTTATTAATTTCATTTTTTTAAACTTAAAATAATAATTTTCATATTTAACATTGAATAGAATTATAATTTACGTATTTACAATAATTACCTCGAACCCAAATTCTTTAGCTATTGTATAAACAGCACAAGTTTTACCACATCCTGGCGGACCAACTAGAACAGCTACATTGTTTTTCGTTTTTATACTATGATTACTATTTTCATCGCAACTTAAAAAATCATTATCGCTGCTATCATCATCTACACATAAATGAATACGGAACTGTATATTAATGAACAAAACTAAAATCAAATTAAATGAACCAATTAAAGTAATAATGAAAGATTAGCTGAATAAGAACTATTATATAGCCAGTTTTTATTAACTGAAACGAAAAGATAAATTCTCAAAAATGATTCGAAATTATAACGATCCAGTTAGTTAAGAATCGTTCAAGGAAAAGTTTTTCTTATAGTTTTTTGACCGATAACTTTATATCAATTCTACAACTTTGACAAATAAAAAGAAAAAAGATAACGGAGGGGGGAGGGGAACTGAATGATGTTTTATACACTTTTTCTTGTACCCAATAAATTGGAATTCACGTTAAAAATATAAAAATACAATTTAAAATTTACAACTATACAAAAAATCTGTTAATTTAAACTGTGTTTATTTGGAATACTGGGCAATCTTCAGTCAATTAAAAACAACTATTTTCAACTACTGTAATAACAAATATAAATTATGTGATTAATCGTAGTTTAAGTTCAACAACTTAAATATTTTTAATTTTGATATGGCAGCGTAAATCTAAGTAGAATTAACAAATTATACTTTTCTTTTTATTCCCTTTTTAACAGAATATAAATTCAATTAATTTAATGAAATGCTCGGCTTAATAATGTATCAATTGACAATTATTGTTTAATTGCGCGTTCTTTTTATTATGAAAATGTGAAAAAAGTAATTGATCTGGATTTTCAATTACTTGGATTTACTGTTGGCATACTAAATTTGCGTGAACTAGTTTTCTGGTGTATTTTAAACCGTATTTATTACAATTTAAAAATTTAACTGTAAAACTATTTTATCAGAAATACCGAATTCTACTTTGAAATTTTACTACTTTTAACCATTTTAACACGTTTGGCATAAGAGAAAATTTATAATATGCAACTAAATTTTCAAATAATTTGAATTGATTAAAATTAAATAAAAACAATCTACAAAAGATAGAAAAAACTACACACTTTCATAATTAATAGATTTTATAAAATTATTTTCGCTCGAAATAAAACGATTAAGTCTAGATTAGAAACTCAATTTTTAAGAAAAACTTTGGAGTTAATAATTGGAAACCAAAAGTTGATTCTTGTATAGCAGTATGAGCAACGAGAATTTTTATAAACTTTGGACATCAATAATTTCTATCCTTGATTTCAATAAATTCAATACAACCAATTAATAATTTTAGATACATAAATTGGAAGATTGAAGTTCTAGAAAAAGAAGAAAAATAAAAAGCTTTCTTTGTTTAGTGAAAAAATACGCATATGGATATACATATAGCAAGAGTTACATTGTTTTGCATTAAAAATTAGGGTGTTTATGACCTTAGTCATTAAAACTTTATGCATAACACACGGTGTAGTTTAAGTATAGAAATGACGTATTAAAAAGGTCAATGGCCATGAGTTTAATTTCTTCATTAATCATTCGATTAATTAATTGGAAGAAAAGATACAACTTTAAGCTAAGGACATAAAATTGTTCAATAATACTAGTAGCTTTCTTTTTTATGAAAAGCATTATAGACAGAATCGACTGATTTGAAAAAAAAAGTGATAAAAGATCAATATCTGGCGCCTTTAAAAAAAAAAAAAAAAAAAACACATTAAATAATGTTAAAAATGTTTACTTAACGTCTGAGGGTTTGGTGTGTCGATGGGTTGAATTTTCGACGCCCCCCCCCAAACAAAAAAAAAACATATTGTGTAGAAATTTCCAGATATCCCAAACTGGTAGCCCTTTTAATACTAGACCGAAAGAATATAAAGCAGAATATTTACTCGTACATGCACAAATAAAAACGGAACTGGCCATACAGTTAATTTTAACGAAATGTCTATAGTTGCTGTTATTTGAGTCAACAGAAATAGGAAAACTTACGATTTGTAATCGGTATTTTGAAGAGACACAACATCAGACCTGAATCACATTATGGAAAAGGAGGTAGTATAATTATTAATATTAATAATATTAATAATAAGAAGAAAAATTATTTATTAAAATCAATACATTTCTATTTCATCTAAGGCGTGTCATCGCTATCCGAAAGATTTTAAATTTAGATGTTCCGTTTCTGTTCAAATTATTCACTCGTGAACATGACCAGTGAAAATATCATCAAATGTCAAAAACTATTTTACCTCACATTAACGTGGTTTGTACTGCAAATCATTAAAAACAACAACAACAACAATAATAATAATAAAAACTACCCTTAAGTACCATAATTAAGAACATAAATAACGTGTTCGTCTAGGACAGCGTGAGTATTTGAAAAGATAGCCATTTATAACTGTACATTACATAAGACTACAGACATGCTTGCAGATTTACAAGATTTTTTTTAGAAAATAAAGAAAACAATCTAAAAATAAGAACTATACAAAAATAAATGTCCCTTGCTTTTTCTTTTACAGTCTAATGATAAGTAGTTTTTTCATTAAAATTCAGTATTACTTCATGTTTTACGATGTATTCAGATTTATTAAAGTCTGCAACTTAAACATCTAATAAGATCAGAATTTATAACAAGCTATTCGAGGAAATTAAACCGCCCAAGTTAATAAGACCAAGCCTCAACCAAAAAAAAAAAAAAAAAGAAATATATATATATTCAAAAATAATAAAGCTTTTCAATTCTACTTTTATATATTTATTAATGACTGAAGTGGTATTTTGTATACTATATTTTATTCTTTTGAAAACTCAGCTTATACTCAAAATGGAATTTGTGAAATTATATCTTCGTTTAATTACGAAATAAATGAATTTAAACAAGAACAATTACTAACATTAGACGTTTATACTGTTCCTAGAGTTCTGTATAAAGCCTCAAATGTACACATACCTAAAAAGTAAAGCGAGAAATGCTATGATTTTCAAAATTTGCAGAATAAATATACAATTCTTTAATTTAAGTCTTTTATTATAGCGCAAAATGTTAACCTTTTAATATAATTCAAAAAAGTTGCAACAATGACAATAAATGTAATTCATATTAGCAATAAAATTAATAAAACAGCAACATATATTAAAATTCTGATGGAAGGTACTATACGGGAACTGTGAAAATAATTTTATCTAAAAAATAGTTAAAAGAAAAGGGAAAATAAAATATTACAAAGCAGAAAAAAAAATTGAATCTATTATATATTTAAATAAGATAATCAAATTAGCCATTAATTGTATTACCAATTATGTTTTTACATTCGCGTTTGTGACTTTCAATCCAACTTCGAAGTTTGATAATGTTCGCTTTATTTCCCAAAATTCCTTCGTACGAAAACGGTTTATATTTTTCAGTCCAATCCATCGATGAAATTTCATTAACACTTTTACTTGGCGATTTTTTCACAGACTTGTGCGCTTTATTTATAAATTCACGAATTTCAGAAACATTACAAGAAGGTTCCTGTCATTAAATAAAATCATTACACTTTAAAACAATATGTACTATATACTTTTCAAATCAGCCAATCTGACGGAAAAGATAAACAATGTGTTAAATAAATTCAGTTAAGCATTCAGAAATTATATTTTGAAGATTCAATACTTTTAAATATGCACTGCAACATATTTCGAAGATTATCATTAATGTGATACTTTCAAACTTTTTACTGTTAATATTTTTAGAATTAAAGAAGAATTCTATTTAAAATTGAGCTCTTAGAAATTGAAACGTTTACGTATCCGTTAAGAGCCCTCAGGGGTGCCATCACGGCCTCTTTATTATCGTGGACAAAATTTTTATTAATTTATTGTTATAAAAGTGAGATTAATTTAAATTTTACGAAGTATATTAATGAAATGTTTTACCTATACCTATCTTTCTTGGTCGGTCGATCGCTAAAAAATACAATTAATAATTATAAACAAATATAGTAATAATATAAATGAACAATTGTACGTATCACTGTTTGTCGGCGGTGACACAGGAACACGGTGATGATGGTTTCCGGATGGGTATCCTGGCGGTGATTCCGTTGGTGATGTTACAAGAAGTACTATTATTATTATTACTGTTATTATTATTTGTATTATTATGAATAGGCTTTTACATCTAGTAAAGGCGAGTATATTTAACATGAAACCGCTGGGTTTAGTCATAAAGCTAGTTTTATTCATAATATTATGAATGTTATATAAGAATTGTAAGCATATATTAACCAGAAAGTATATATAACCACACGGGTAAGTATTTTCTTTTCTTTATAAAAAAAAAAAAAGCAAATATATGCACATATACTGGGTTAATTAATGTAAATAATGAATTGTAAATATATTGAAAATTTTTAAATTAAGTAATTTTTTCTAAGAATACGTCGAGATTTCGTTTTGTAAATTTATAAATTTTGCTTAATATTACTTGGGTCTGCGTTTTTTCACTTTCAATGCTGGATATTATTTTACTTTAAATTTGATGCATTTTATAGTTATATTTGTTATTTAATTTATATCTTTTGTGTATTTCATGTAATGTAAGTTTTATTTTATGTATCGTATATTAGTGTACAAGTTTAATTTTATTTCTTAGTATCCGTTTTGTTTGTATTTACAACCGAGCAATTCGTTTAAATTTAACGTTTTCCACTACTTGTGCTATGCAGCTCATTTGTGAATTTTCTTTTTTCCAATAATAATATTAATAAATAAATTAAATAAATTGAAATTGGAATAAACGTTAAACAAAATTGATTAAACTTTACACAATTTACTTTCGCGAAAGGAATTAATAATATGCTAACCGATCTGACGGGCGATTCGACTATTGCGTGCTGCAGAGGTTAGTCTTTTTTTTCCCTGACGTGATTTATTTTTATACGAGGACCGTCTCTAAAAACGACTGACTTCTTCGCCGATGGTAGCGTTCGACTAATTTCCTTTTTTGCCATATTTTCGCTCATGTCTATAAGAGCCTTTCTTCTTTGGTCTTCGTTTCGACCAATCACCGTTCATTTAATTTACGGATGGGCATTTCTTCAGTGACCGAGTGACGATGCATTCATCTCCCGGCCGACAAACAGGATTTCAATCACGCGCACATTCTCACTCGAACCACGTTTTCGATAATTTGTAATTATTTTTCTTTTATTATTTTATTATTTTACATCAGTAATGGACACATTACAAAATATTAACGATTAGTATCTTAGTCAGAGTAGGAAAATTCTACAACTTACCTCACTTCTGATTTTATTTTATATTTAAAAGTATAGTACAATACATTGAAACAAATACAAAAAATGCAAAACGAATTTAAATGTATAAACGATATATACTACTTAGAAACGTTTTCGGACATAGTCTATCACCAGCTGAAAATTAATAAAACCATACAAAGTATGTGATCAGAACAAACCCTAATACTTTGTGTGGTTTTATGATGGGCTATGCCCAAAAACGATTCTAAGTAGTATATATCGTTTATACTTTTAAATTCGTTTGTTATTTTTGTATTTGTTTCAATTTACTATATTTTTTATATTTAACAGTATGTTAAATGATGCTATATTGTTTTACACACACAAACACATAAATAAATATAATTCGATTTAAATAGTTTTTTATATTTTTTATTTTATTTTTAATATTAAAGTTATTTTCGGGTTATCTGTGGTTAATAAGTTGGTTTTGTTTATATTTACATGTACTGCTTTTTTTATAATCAATCTACAAATTAAAAAGATTCACCGATTTTGTAAATGTTAATCATAGAAAAGCTCTAATAGATCCCAGACAGTACTGAAAGTTGTTCTGAAATAAGCATGCATTTTACTTTATTCGTTAAACATTTACATTCAACTTTAATTAATTAATGTAAAACAAATTATCTAAAAAACGTCACAAATAAATGCGTTGAAATTACCTGTTTTTTTAAATGATCTATTTCACGTTTAACATTCGACAATTTTTTGTTGTATTCCAGCTGCGATCGAGGAATGTAATCTGATGTATTAACGGAAAACGAAAATTTCCTCGAAAATGATTCCATGTAATTTGTTATATCAACTGGTCTAAAATTAATCATTTTATTTGCCTGCGGTGGCGCGGAATTGTGATTTGTTCCCGAAAATTGACGAACATGATTAATGCAGGGGAAACTATATTCGCCGTTGTATTCTTCATTTGTACTATTTAAAAAAAACCATTGAATTATACGAAGAGAATTAAACGTCCCCTTGTAATTAATAAATGCAATAAATTATAAAAATTAACTGAAGTTAATTACCTTTTTAATAATGCTAATCTTTTTTTGACAATGTCAGGAACACCGCTATTAAGAAATTCCTGCTTTTCCGGATTGTCATCGTTCGGTTTATTCTTGGAGCACTTATTTAAAAATATAGATGCTAACTGTTCTGTAATAGTTTCATTTTTATCAATATTTATGCACTTAGTTAATATGTGATTTAAAATGGTACAAATTTATATCTGCAGGTAGATTTATTTACATAATTTTAGTTTACCTTCTTTTCATTCTGTGCTTCGAACAAATTCAATATTTTGCTAAGATGTTAAAAATCATAACATAACATAGTAAAGCAAACCGTGAGGTAAGCACTTCTAGGTTTTAATTCATATTCCGAATTGAAATATTTTAATATACGTATTATTTTATAGCGCAAAATGGAGCAGGACTAGAAGTTCGGTTTGCACAGATATTTCATTTTATCAAAAAATTTATGTTCTTTATTCTATTATAACATAATGATGCAATGCGTACTGTTTCCTTGAGTTTAAAAACATGTAAACCGAAAATATTTACTATTTAACTTCCGTATAACAATATTTCCGCGATCCAAATAATAATAATCTAGAACAGGGTTGCGACTAAATATTCCGGGGTCCTAGTAAAATAGTAAAGAAAACGCCCTCATATAACACTAACAAAATATTTAGTTATTTAAAAAAAAAAAAGTAATAAAACATAGGGGAAAACACTGGTTATTATAATTATTGTTTCATTCGTTTATTTTATACAAAACGCGCACGAACATTCAGCAAGTTAAACGTAACCGTTTAATCCGTATAAGTAAAAGCAAATAGGCAGCATAGTGAATAAGTTCTCCAAAGTAAGTTCTCATCTTCTGATACTTTAAGGTATTTTCAATGTTCATTGCATAATCAATTCTTCTTCTAGCTTTGGTTCAGAATTTATAAAATTAAATCAAATACTGGAATAAAAATTTACTTATGAAAATAAGTTTTCTAATAAAGTTGTGAAATTTAGATCATTTACATCTTCAGAACTTCAACAGAAAGTACTATAAAATATTAAATTCACGGAAGAATAAGAAGAGTCGACTTCGGTATATATATATATACACCCTGTCAAGAAAGTATCGGGAATTGTTAAATAAAACGAACAATTTTTAATTTTCATCCAAATTTATTTTGTCACCTTCAAAATAACATCCATTCGAAGCGATGCACATATGCCAACGCTTTTTCCACTCGGCAAAGCACTTCTGATAGGCGGTTTCCGGGATGGCCTTTAGCTCTCGCGTCGCATTCGTCTTGATGTCATCAATCGATTCGAAGCGCATTCCCCGTAGCGGAAATTTGAGTTTTGAGAATAGGAAGAAGTCGCAGGGTGCTAAATCTGGTGAATACGGCGGTTGTTCGATGATATTTACCGAGTGTTTGGCCAAAAACTCATTCACAATTATGGCTTTGTGAGACGGCGCATTATCGTGATGGAGAATCCAAGAATTGTCGACCCACAAATCGTTACGTTTACGACGGATAGCCTCTCTCAAACGTCTCAAAACACTTAAGTAAAACTCTTTGGTGACTGTCTGTCCGGCTGGCACATATTCATAGTGTACCACGCCTCGAATATCGAAGAAAACAATCAACATGATCTTCACTTTCGATCGGCTTTGGCGAGGTTTTTTCGGCTTTGGCGCGCCAATTGGCCGCCATTCGGACGATTGCTGGTTCGTAAGCGTGTCGTACTCGTACACCCATGTCTCGTCACCAGTAATTATCTTTTCCAAGAAGGTAGGATCCAAATTGGCTCGATCCAGCATGTCTGCAGCTACCTGTTCTCGGTACTTTTTTTGAAAGAAATTCAGGTCTTTCGGAACAAGCCGAGCCGCAACGCGTTGCATACCCAATTTTTCGTGCACAATCGTACGTACGTTCTCGTGTGACATGCCCAATCCATGAGCCATCTCTCTCAAGCTCACATGACAATTTTCAGCAACGATTTCCTTGATTTTATCGACGTTATCATCGGTCACACTCGTTGAAGGCCGTCCAGAGCGAGGCATGTCTTCGACCGTCTCCCGACCATCCTTGAACGCTCTGTACCACTCGTAAACCCGCGTTTTTGATAAAGCAGATTCACCAAAAGCCTTCTGTAACATTTTCAGTGTATCGGCACAAGAAATTTCGTTCGAAACACAGAATTTAACACAAGTACGTTGTTCAATATTTTCACTCATTGTAAAACTTCGACAAAACACTTCAAGGTCGACTGATTTTAACAGCTGCTGTAAACACACTGGTTGACAGATCGCGCTAAAAATAGGCATCATAATACAAAACAGTTGTACCAACCTGGAAAAAAAAAATTTTCTGCCTAGCTATTACCCGGGAGATTTAAATTGACAATTCCCGATACTTTCTTGACAGGGTGTATTTAAATAATTTTTCATTGAACGAAAAAGGAGAACAGCTGCTTTTTGTTTTGCTTTTGTATTAGCCTATAATTATCAACCGTATAAGTTGATATTTACCAAAACTTTTATCAGTAAAACAATACATGTTAACTAAATATAAATTCAAGGAAATATGTATACATTAAAAAAAAAATTATCAGAGATCAAAGTGCCAAACATCATAATTGGAGAATTAAACTCACCGTTTATTAACGGGAATTCAAATCCCCATCAGGCAACTTTTATCATCAGTTAAATTATTTTATTTCTTTAATTGAAAATAATAAACTTACCTTTATTTACAGCCTGTATTAAATCATTTTGTTTGTTGTTTTTTTCGTCAACTTTCAAACTATGTCCTTTAGGCTTAGATTCAGTTTCCGTTTTTAATTTTTTTCTTTTACCGAAAGTTTTATTAATATCTGAATGCTGATTACTATCGATTATCGGAGACGTCTCTTTATTGAAGTATTTTAGTAAATTATTTTCGCATTTCAACGTCATTTTATTCACTTTATTAAGTTCATTATCACATTTACGTAGTTGATCTGTTGTGTCTTCCATCTGATGAATAGAACGGTTCGCAGAAAATTTCTTCTTTTTCCTTTTTAATGGCGTTAAAATTACAGAATCGGATGAAGAATCACTGTTCGAAGTATTTTCATAGTTTTGTGATTGATTAGATTCCTCTTTGGTTCTCTTTTTACCATCAACAATCGATTCGCATGATTTCCTTTTTTTTTTTGATGAATTACATTTCACGCCTGGTTCAGAATTTTTTGATTTATTTTTTGTTACATCCTTAGAAGATCTATTATCTCGAGTAAACTGTGAAACTATATCAGCAGATTTTTTACTTATTTCATTTAAAATACTGCGATTATCCGGGCAATCCAATATTTTTGAATTTGTAATTCCACTGCTAGTGTCTGCTGAAATATAACTACTACTCGTTTTATCATTAAACAGGTTTGTTCTTTTCTTGTTTGTTATATTCGAATTTATACCTTTCTTTTTACAATTTCTTGTTTCATGACTTAAAACATTAATAGTAGTGCCTTGTTCTTGTTTATACATATTCACTTCTACAGTATTTAGATTATGACTAGACTGATTTGTAGAATACGGTTCTAAAGTTGCTTCCTTTACATTACTTTTTTGATGACTTACATTTTTCGTGCGTTTTTTTTTACATTCATGTTGTGCATACTGACTTTGTGATAAATTATTTTCTACGTTGACTGTATTGTCTTTATGATTAACATTACTTACAAATAATTCATTTATACGGCATAAACCGAAAGTATCTTCTGCGGAACAAATACCCGATGCATTATTTTGCTTTAAATGCGAAAAATAATGAGTAATGTTCTTCATAATTTGTATCCTGTAAAATGCTCCATATTCATAATTTAAACTGATTATTGTGAACTAGTTAAAATTTACACCAAAAACATTACAAAACTTTCATTTACACACAACTAATAGAAAAGTTCATTGTTTCAAAACCGGCGCGCGAAAAATTTACACTTGCGTCAACATACACGATAATTCGCTGGGTAAACGATCTGTAATTTAAATTTTGACCATTCACATATGTTTCTTAAATGGACTTATTCACACTAGCGATCATCGCCAATTTTTACTGTATTTTATATCAAAGATAATTTTTAAAATACATCGTATAATTTAACCAAGTTATTGTGTAAATTATTTAAATGATAATGAATAATTTTAATTTTTATATATCTTAAAATTTTTATGAAAGTTAGTATTAAATCCATCATTTTTTGGTTTCAAAAGTAATTCAGCAGTTTTTAAAATGTACTGTTATATATAATTTTTAATTTTTTAAAACATTCTGTATGTTATTATTAGTATGGATAATATAAAAACTTATACAAATCCTAAACAATTACATGCAAGAAATCAATATTTTTTTAAATCAATCTGTAAAATGTTTCTGCAATGTGAGGGAGTATTTCAACCTTTTTTTATTTATTTTTATTAAATATATCAAGAAATAAAATTAATCCAATTTCAAACTTTCATTAATATATCTCTACGGCATTTTAAGCACGCAGTATATTTCACTTTTATTGTAACCAGGGCTTGACAGCCAGCCGAAAGCCAAAAGCTAAAAGCTGAAAGCCAATCATTTTTAGATGTCATAAGCTTAATCCAAAAGCCATATTTAAATTTCCATAAGCTAAAAGCCTAAAGCTTAAGCTATATTCAAAATTTAAACAGTCGAAAGCTGAAAGCTTAAGCTGTATTTCTAGAAAAGCTAAATTAAGCTTTATATTCGGCTTAAGCTTTTTTTTTTAAATTTCTTGATTTTGCATTTTTGACATAATTATTCGCGTAAGAAATTGTTTTTAAAAACTTTTATTATTGTGCGTAAAGAAAAAAGTTGAAGTTTCAATAGTAATGCTAAATAGTTTGATGCATGGTAATTAGTAAATAATTTTAATTATCTTGTATTGAAATTCATTTCGTAAGCCGAAAGCTGAAAGCTTAAGCCGTATTTTAAATTTAAACAGCCAAAAGCCGAAAGCCTAAGCCATATTTCAAATTCAAACAGCCAAAAGCCGAAAGCTTAAGCTGTATTTATCAAGGACATAAGCCGTATTAAGTTTAAGCCGTATTATTATTCAGCTTTCAAGCCCTGGTCATAAGCTTATTCCAAAAGCCACATATAAATTTCCATAAGCTAAAAGCCTAAAGCTTAAGCTGTATTTTTAAATCACTAAATTAAGCTTTATATTTGGCTTAAGCTTTTTTTAAAAATATATGTCTCTTTCAGACAGTCTATTTAGAGTAAATTTGAAATATATGTAAAAATAAAAAATGCACACACAAAAAAATATTGAAAAATTAGTTTAACACTCCCTTTGTGGTACAAACTTGAAAAAAAAGAATGGTTTTGTATTCAGTTAAAAAAACCAAAACGATTAAAACATATTCAAAAAAAACCTCCTTTTTAATAATTTGCTACCGAGAATATTAAAATCCTTACTCAACTACTGCAGTTTGCTGTTGCAGTAATAAAATAATTTTAATAAAAAGTTCAAGACAAAGCGGTTGACATGTATGATTGAAGAAGATGTTCTCTTAAATGTCTAATTATGGGAGGTCATCGTGTGAATAACTCGGCCTCTTCAAAACGATGGCTGTATATGCTATTGAGTTGAGCAAAATTTTTTGTTAGAATATGAGGGGGACAAATTATAGAAAGATCGATAATCTTCAGCTAAACGTGAAACATTACGATTATTTTCTGTTGAACAGTGATAAACATGTTTCCCGAAGAGAGAAAGAATCTTTACATAAATACAATTCCAGATAAAACAAAATTTTTTTTATGAATTTCCAAGTACACATTTAATAGACATTAATACACGACAACATAGACTGCCAAGGGTTGCAGTTCTTGAAAACAGTTCGGCTCTCCTTTTTGGAAAATAACCATGTTCGTTCTTCCGTTGTGACCACTTACCACTTAAATGTTCTACTAATAAATCATATCTTTTCAATGCGTCTAAAATAAGACACAAAAAAACCGTGCTCGCTCTATTTCTGAACTCTAAAAATTGTTATTAACAAATCGTATACACAAGCTTGAGGACTGGACGATTTACGCTTCGCGGAAGCATCAATCCCCATCAGTCTTCAAACCGGATTAGTTTTAGGGGGTCTTCTGTCATTAGAAGAGGCCACCGGGCGGCGGCCCCTTCCAGGTAAGCTTATGCAACCAAAAGAGAATAAGATATGGAATTAATAATAAAAAAAAAAAAAAAAAATATTAAAAGTAAATAAAATAAAATAAAATAAGCAAATAAAAATAGAAACAGCCTCCAAGTTAAAGGGAAATATAAAATCAGAATAATCTCGCCAACAGCGCAAAACAGAAGATTATTACAGAAATTACAATTACCGAAATATTTCTATCGATCGCCATAAATAAAATGTGCAACCTCAGCAAGCGGGAAATTCTTTTTTATTTCCATTACGAATAAAATTTTCATTTAACAAATACGGCCGTGTTAGATTTTTCTTTTTGGATGTAGAAATCGGTTTTGTTAAGGTCCGTTATAACTGAATTTATTTTTCAATATAGTGCAAGTTGTGTTATTCCATAAAATACATGTTTAACGCACCAAAAATATTGTGGAATTTGTAATATCCTATAAATTCTTAAATAAAAATTTCCATAAATAAAAAAGCGATTATGTATTTATAATTATTAGCAAAATATTTAACAACGATAATTTATACTTTGACATAAAGTTTAATTACTTATATAAAAAGTTTGTAAGAATTACAAAATATTTTCAATTAAAGAGAAAACGTGATATATGCAATCGGTACAACGGGGTGCGGTATTAAAAAATAATAAACGTTTTACGTTTTATAATTTTTCTTTTATAAGATTAATTGATTTTTTTACTTTACTAGAATCGTTGCTGTAAGCCCACATTATAAGTTCCGTGTGCTCTTTGGTTGGTAAACCTTTCAATGGTTCTTTTGTTTCGAATAAGCTAATATCTTCGTTAGCCATATTCTGAATTAATGGCTTCAGCGACCTGTTTCTGTGAACGTCCCAGGTAATATCGAGATTCGCAACTTTTTTGTTCCTCAGTTTTTTTAAATCGCCGTCTACTTCCTGATACACGTTTAAAAATTCGTTATCTTCCAATTTATAATACTTCGCTAACTGTTCATATGCTTCGACTATTTCTAAAGGTAGGTAGGTTAAATTTTCTTTGGCTCTACTATGCGATTTATAATCGTCTATCCAAGATTCAAATACTTCTACGGCTTCTGTTAGGTTTTTTATCTTATCTTTATCGGTAGTTCTTTTCAATATTACCTTTGCACGATTGAACATAGAATTAATTATATTAAACTGGTACGTTATGTCCCGGTCCTGCAACAGTCGTAGCGTTTCCAAAGCTTTTTCTTTATCTTTGAAGCCTGCACCTTGAAAAGTGTTTTCGTTAGCTTCAGTTCCGAATAACTGTCCATTGTTCCAACTTGATTCTTTTTTCAAATCTGATAATTCTTTCTTCTTTGCTGACTGTACTTTCGGCATGGTTCGGTTAAATCTATAGAAAAATAATTAAAAATGTCGTTAAAGACAATTCAACTTCACTGTTAATTTTGTTCTACTTAAAAGTAAGTGGAAATAGGAAAAATGCAAGCGAATTTAAAAGTGTCTACAGTTAAAATGCGCAAGAGCCAAAAAAATAGTGAGAGAGGAACAAGGAAGGAAAAATTGAAAATGACAAGAAGGACACTTTCTATATACAAAAAAAAAAAAGAAGTGATACGTAAGCAAATAGTATTTGCCAGAAACGTGTGGATTGTAAAGAAAAGCGGCAGAGTGAAATTTGTTTAGAATACTGCTGTTTTCGAAACTCCGAATAGTTGTTTTGAAAGAAGACAAAAATATTGAATTAAACACGTGCTGGAAATAGCAAAAAGAGAAAAAAATAGAAGAGGGGCGAGAAAAATTAAAATGGCAGTAAATGGAAAAGGAAATTACTGTTAATATGAGGAGGGAGGGAGAAATGAAAATCCTGACGAGATGATTTTTAACGCAGTTTTTAATTATTCTTTTAATATGAATTTGATGCCAACTCCAAAAAGTTAATGTTGTATAAGAATTACGATATCACCTTAAGTTATATCAGTCTGATATATATTTTTTATCGGGAGTAATTATTTTTTACTTTTAGTGCATTTTTAAATCTTTATAATAAACCTTGAAGTCGGTATTTATTTTTTGTAAAAAAACACTTTATTGATCGGCAGTGCAAAATATTATTTTAATTGACAAATTGTCATTAAAAATGTCACTTATTAAACGGGGATTAAAGGTGTTATTAGAACATTCTGGCAGTGTGAAAGGAAACGATATTGTTCATTTTAAAGTAAACTTTTTAGTTTAATAATCATTAGCATTTTGGAAGAGTGAATGTGTTCATGTACTGGCACGCTAAATGGTTAAAGGCAATAATTGTGATGTTGTTCAAAAAAATTACACGGATTGTCAGAAACATAATGTCGATTAATCGAAAATTTAAATAACCGAAATCATCGTTTCCCATTTTTCAATTACTATTACAAACTATATTGTTGATTAATGTTTATTTAGGAGGGAAAAACAGTTCCTCCGCGCACCTTTTGTACAGGAGCATATTGTGACACGGATGTGTCTTTCGGGGCAATTTCTCTCCCTTCAGCTACGAAACTTTTTAATCAACTGGCCATGATGAGTAAAAGTTTATTAACGTAATTTTTAATTTTCAACATGAAGTAGACCAATCGTAGATTAGAATGTTAAATTAATTTGCTGCTATTAGCACTTCTAAGTGTACAGCGTGCGAAAATAAAATATGCGGAGCAATCTTACCCGCTTTTTTCTACTGATAAAAGTTCGCGCCACATTATCAATGCATTATAAATTATATACATATAGCTTTTCTTCACAGCTCGATTGATCGTTTCTCGAGGGGTCAAAAGAAATACGATGAATATCAGAAAACGGTAAATGTGAACATTTTTGCAAATTGTAGTCAGACCCGCCATAAAGGGGGGACAAGTGGGACGAATTGTCCCGGGCTCCAGATGAAAAGGGGGACCCCGAAAACTTGAAAAGTTAAAATCCCCTTATCGCTACGTTTTTAGTCAGAAACCACTTTCTGACGCAGAATCCAAGTGAACTTTTAAATTAGAATCATATTTACTGATATAAATTTCACCGTTGATAAACCACAATTTTCGTGTTCAACAGTACATTTTTCACCTGGAAACGGTAAATTATTCTCAGCTAAGAAAAGTGTAACATCAATTAAGCTACGCAAAATTTTTCGCCATGTTTCTTTTTCCTCGCGATTGATATTTAGTTCGAGAGCTCTTTATACCTGATGCAGTTACAAGATTATTCTTTCGATCTTTCTACAAAAGATAATTATTAATGTGCTGCTGCTGGGAGTTAATTTCTTGGTTTGGAACTTTTTCGCACAATTGTCTCCAACTATCGTTATAACCGCTATCTTCTATAACACATTTAGATGCACTTAATTTTGAATCAAATGAACAAACAGCTAGCTTCCCTGGTGGGTCGATTTCGACTAGTTTCGATAACCATGTATATTTGTAATGTTAGATTTAGTTCAGACCCTAACCGGAGATGCCAAATGTAATACGTTTTACTATTATTATGCACTCAGGGATGCCGCCACGATTTCGAACTTACTGTGGACGTATTATGTTGTTATTATTTTTTTATTTTCTTTTTTATTTGATTTTTTTACGATTGTTATTCTTCTTCTTCTTCTTCTTCTTCTTCTTCTTCTTCTTATTATTATTATTATGTTTGCAATGAAGGTAGTCGATTATGATATTTAAATTTTACATTGATACGTACTTTTTTTTGGTTTGTTGCGATAATAAAACTTATTGTTATTAATATTTTCAATTAAAACTCACTGTGATGCAAGTAGAATGCATAAGCTGTCAGTAGTTTTTTTTCCGATGCATTTCGGTCGATTGTTCATTTTTTAATTGTCCATAAATGATGGCGCAAAAATATTGTAGCTTTATTCCGGGCCGGTAAACTTAATTTCGCAACTAAGCAACAACGAGAGCCGAATGCGTTGGCAACGACAGACAGAATGACGTCACTTTCAGCCTTTTTCTTCCAGTTTTTCTCCGTCATGCGGCTAAATTCTGGTTAGCGCTCTCCTTCATAGACACTTAAACAATGAACAATCGATCAAAATAAATCGGAAAAAAGACTGCTGACAGCTTATGCATTCTGCTGGCATCACAGTGAGTTTCGATTGAAAATATTAATAACAATAGGTTTTATTATCGCAAAAAACCAAAAAAAAGTGCGTATCTCAGCTCTTATTGGAGCTAGAATAACATTTTTTTTTTTAAATTTTTGTTTTTTTAAGCGCATTTAATGCACTTGGTTGCGAATTAGTACATATAAAATTCGCAAAGATACATTCTTTAGCAATGAATTTTTTTTTGTTTTTTTGCAAATAGAAAGTTTACTTGTCAATGAAAAAATATAAATTTTGGTAGACTGTTTAATATTGATGCATGAAACCATTCCCAGTTGGTTTCACGCCGATTCATTTTAGGTTTTTTGTTAAAACAATTTCCAACTTTGGAATTTGGCAATAGATGGCCATATTGGATTTAGAAAATGGAGTTCTCCATATACATTTTAAGCACTGCACGGGGGGCTATTCTTTCTGAAAGTTTCGCGGATATTCGTCAAAAATTCCTTACGCTATTGAAAATTTAAAATTTTTCCTTTTATTAATTTCAGGGCTAATTTTTCAATAGTTGAACAATTTTTTGCAATTTCTTACAATGCTATTCTTGTAGAAAATTTAATAAGGAACAAATTCGATTGGCATACCTCGAAATAATCGGGAAAATACGAAAAAACCACGGTTTCGGTTCCTATTTTATAATAAAAAACCATGTTCCGGAGGTTGAAATTTATAGAAACTCCGGAGTTGTTATTTGGGTATTTTTCACCTAATTTTATACCGGAAATGGGCTCGTTCGAAAGTTTTTCATATTCCGAGTCTAACTCGCCCGGACTATTTAGTGTGCATGGAATCTCCACAGATGCGACGTGTTCGATTGTAAATGTACGACGCCGGTTAATTTTAATTTGATAATTTTTCAATCTAAATTTCAATCTGCGAAATACATGACACGCTGCGATAAAACAGGATAGCCGTATATCGGATGAATTACCACTCTAATTATTACTAAGCCCTTTTCTATTCGAAAATGTGATTTTGGCGCAGTTAGTCAAAGAGGAGAGCTGGAAGAAAAATTGAAGAGCGTAAATAAAGAAGTAGAGAAGAAATATGACTAATAAAGTGTTTTCTCGATATGCTGAATAGTTGAAGAAGTAGGAAGAACTATACGAACACCAAAAGAAAACCCTGGAGAAAACTAAAGAAGATTCAGAACTTAATATTTAGAAAAAGACTGCGTTCCGTCTTCACATAGGAAAAGACTGAAAAAGAGCTTTGGGAAGCTGAATTGTTTTCTTTAAAACGGACGAAATTTTTCGCATGGTATGAATACTATCTTTAGGATTCCGTACACAGATAGTGTACGGAATCCTAATAAGATGGTTCAGAAACGACAAAAACATCAAATTAAAATATGTAATAGCTCATGAACGGTTTCACTTATAAACTTCGAAATTGGATCATAAAATTAAAATTTCGCTTCAGACAATATTTACAACTTCAAGCTAACCGATTACACTGGGTGGTAAAAAACCAAAAAACCGTCAGGAATATATATATAATGTGGAATTTAAAGCGAACTCAAAAGATAACCCTTTAAAAGTGAATAACAAAATATAAAACCAAAAGGCAAAAGATCTTTCACAAAATTAAAAAATTATAGTTGAAAATTTATTGAAACTCCTCCTTTCTTGGGCCAAAAATAGCCAAAAAAAGAAAAAAATTTGATATATCGACGAAAAAATCGCTATTTGTTTGCAGACGAAATCGTATTTCATTTCCTTAACGAAACTTCCAAAGTTGGCAAAAAATTCAAAAAAGCGCAAAAAACAACGTGTCTCTTTCTCTTTGCGGCTCGAAAAATCGGATTTCTTTGTGTTTTGAATTTAGTATAATGTAAATGTAAATTATATTTCATACGGAATTCTTAGTGCATGAAACATCATGCTTGACTGAACTTGTTTCACATCGAAAAGATTACGCTGTTTTTTGTTTTAATGGGATTTTGTCTTTACCGAAGGTAACATCTAGAATGTTTACACTACTTTGTGCATTTAAAAAAAAAAAAAAAAAAAAAAAACAATTTAAATTTTTATAAAATTTCATGTCTTCGTAAAATTCTATACGTTCTTTTCGCCTCCCCCCCCCTGAACGGAACAAGTACAGTTTATCTGACTACACGCCGCAATAAATATCCTAAGTATACAGACAAGTTTATAAAAAATAGAAAAAAGATAAAGAAAAATAAAAATAAATAAAATTAATAAAAGAAGATAAGTTAATAAATTAAGTTAGCAATATTATGGTTTGCTGCAATTGAAAATCATCCTCATCGTTTACTTAACGTATCATTTAATCTTTTAGTTACAGTTTTTTCGCTAATTATTGTCACGTGTCCTTTGTGTTAAATGTTCCGGTAGACATCGAACAAGCTTCTGCATGAAGCTAATTGAAGAATCTGTAAAACGTGCATTGTGCGAGATTAACTCCATTCGGCTAGTTACAGAAGATGCCCTTCTTATTGATATCAGCCGTATTCTTACTGCAGTACAATAATAACTCGATTCAGTCAATTAATAGTGTTACTTCTTCCAAAAAACAGTAATTTTCGCAATTAAAATAAATCAGGCGCAAACTTGCGCGTTAACGTGGTACAACTAAATGTGAACAAATCAATTACTAATAATAATACCTTGATAAATCAAGAACCTGAAATCACTAATTATGATATTTCAAAAACATTAAACTAATTTTTACTCGAATTTAAATCTGTAATAAATGTTCTAATCGCAATACCTACAAAGGACACTAATAGAATTTTCCTTTAAATAGGTCGTTGAAAATGAGTGTAGTCACTTGAATCGTCTTAATGCTGTACTATGCTAACGAAGCTGCGCAAGAGAAAAGAAAAGCGGATTAGATGTATTCCTAAACATCGTGACAATACACACTTAAGATATGATAAAAATTCTGTGAAACTTGTATGTATACAAGGGCGCCGCCAGCCGATGAGCCGGTGGGGGGGGGGGGGGGGAAGATGATAGAAAGGGGATATGAGTTATAGGAAAAATAAAATTTATAATTTGTAAAGGCTTAAACAAGAATAAAATCTTAATTAAAACATAATTTTCTTGTGTTTTCTACTTTTATTATAAAAGTCAGATTGTCCATGATTACGCACCTATGGAATACTCATCATGGCCAGTTGGTTAAAAAATTCCAAAGTTCCAGAGGGGCAACGGCCCTCCCCTGCCCGTTCATTGGCGACGCCCTTGCACGTATACACTACGCACCACCCAGATGTTTTATTTGAAAGAAACGTTTTAAAATTTCAAAGTTAGTTTTTCGGAAACCATTGTGTTTACGTTAAAATAAACGCTCAAAATTAATCAGAAAAAATCCGAAAATAATCAAACGCTATCGCACAAGGAATAACGATTAAGGTTGCAAGAATAAAGGTAAATCGAAAAAAAGATTATCGTAAAGGTAACCCTAAAAAGGACTGTTGCCAAAGGATGATCATTGAAAAAACAGAAAATGGAAAAGAAACTTGTGAAATGAAAATGAATAATTAAAACTGGAAATAAAATTAATAAAAACGGACTGTTATTAAAAACGAACAAATTTCGCTGTAATAGAGATAGCGGACATATTTCATATTGCAACGGTTAAATACCTATCGGCGTAGATTATCGAAATAGGTAATCGGCACTATATAATGGACGAAGATTGTCAACATTTAAAATTAAACTGGCCGAAATAAATAACGGAAAATAAATTACGAAAATAAGTAAATTATATGAAATTTCACTTAAACGGCAATAAAACGAATTTAATCGAATAAAAATAAAGAAATAACTTTCGTTGAATAATGCAGAATACATCGCATTCCGGTAATACCTCTGTAAAAGTTGGCATTTTTTTTTTCTTTTTTGCGGAGGCTCTTTTACCCCAAAAAATTTAGGAGAAGAATAAGTCGATTATGTTTTAATTCGATTAGAAATCTATAATAAAAAGAAAAAAAACGGTAGGAATAATGCACAGGGAAAAGAAGGACAGGAAATAAGTTCGCAGTTCGCATCGTTGCCCTAGTGAAAAATTAGCCCATTCAAAAAAAGGCAGGGAAAAGTTTGTATAGTCACAGAAGAGACAACTAGGAAACTCGCATATCTGAGTGACTGGAATAAAACTTTTCGTATAGTAGTCAAATGTCACGGGCCCTCCATAATATAGAAAATAGCAGCGTGGACTATGTGTGATTTTTTATTATTTTACATACGCACACGTGATTAGTATTAATGCGCGAACAAAATAGGACAAGAGAAGATTAATAGAAAGGGAATGTTTTTGAAGAGCGTAACTGAATCTGCAAGTATGTGAAGGAAAAGGAGAAAACATAACTTGAAACGTCCTTTTGAAGTCAAAAGCGATTGCATTTTTTTTTAACCTCTGTGAAAAGCATTCAGTTGGTCACCAGTAAACTGTATGCGAATATTTACCTTAAGAATATTACATTGCACACAGCAAAAAGGGACAGAGAAACTGTTTCGGGGCCACTTAGTGGAAGGAAGTAGTGTATGTCATATGGTGGACAGAAATCATTAGACATTGATTCTGAATTCTATTAATGTTAAAATTTATACCACGCATTATTTCTGTTAATTATCAAATAAACCACACAAAAAGTGTATATATTTAATTTATTCTGAAGATACTATAAAGTTAGAAGCAGCATGTGAGAGATCCATACGTAATCTATTAATAGTCGTCACATACTTGAGAATATTTAGGAGACCATCGATGAGGTGCGCAGGTGACAGGTGGAGACGGCGCAATTCAGTGGTAATATCTACTAGAATTTTGTAGAGACAATCCTAAAAAAGGTCAAGATATATTTTTTTCTTCTCTTTGTTTTAATTATCTGTTCTTACATCTTCAAACGTACAATGATCAGCAAAGAAGTTAACTTAAGGAGAACAACTTCAGGAATAGAAAAGAAATGTTCAGATGATATAAGGGTCTGTTCGTTTTAGTAACGGTAGTATTCAAGAACGTTCTGAAATTGATGAAAAATAGAGGTGACTGTCGGTAGTAAAAGAGTTGCTTAGGCATTGTTGGACAATTACTGTTTTATATCGCTGAAATCTTTGCTGCAGAAGTGGTTGTCTGAGAAGTATAGAATCTGTGATAGATTGCAGTTGTTTTTGAAGGCGGTATGTAATTTAATCAATAATGGATGAGACTTACATTAAAATTAAAGGCCAGTAGCGATATCTGTATCGCGCCGTTGACTCATCAGGCCACAAACTATCGACTTTCTGGCAAGGCATCGAATTCAAGAAAGAGGCAACTTCAGCATCCAGAGAGGAATGGTTTGTTATACAAAGCGCAATTTTATCTATTAGCTGTCTAAAAAACATCAGCGAGATCCTCTTTTAGAATCTATCAACATTATAATGCAACACCGGGAAGAAGTACAATTTTGTCGCTTGATGGAATTACAATAATTATATATTAAAAAAAATGAGCCCATACGCTTGGTTGAAATGTTGGGAGTTGTGAAGGTTCACAATATACTAAGATTACCGGCGTTGACAAGAGAATGAGACCAGTTCCTTTCTTATTAAATTATACATTTTGTTACGTATCCGTGGGTCTTCGAAATGTAGGTTTTTTTTTTGTTTTTGTTAGTTGTGCTAGTAAAATAAAAGAAAAGATTCATAAACCAAATTGACTTCTAAGTGCGGCTATTTTACTTTTGCCGCTGTAGAAACCGAAGGTTTTTCTACCGATTATTTAGCGGTATACTTTATCGTTTGGTTTAATTATTACAATGATAAATAATTCGTTTAGCTTTCTTCCGGAGCAATATAAAATATGAAAAATAAAATGTATATCATTATATACATATATTAATTACAACGTAATTCTTAGGTTACCCCCCATTCGAAAAAATGTCCCAGAAAAATGTCCCAATTTTATGTAACGTTTGTTATATTTTGTAGGATTTTTGTTATTGTTATTTAAAAAATGTCACAATTTTATGTAATGAAATATGTAACGAAAAATGTAACGAAAAAATGTCTTAATTTTATATAACGGAAGGTAAATGTTAGAATAGGATTTTTGTGGTTATGTTATTTTTTGTGTGTGTTGATGTCAGTAAGAATTACGTTGTAAATTTTGATCATTTTATACAAAGTATAGAAGAGAAAGAGACAGGAATGAAAGCAGGAGGGGTCAAGGGGCACAGCTCCTTGCGAGGCCAAAGTGGCCGAGTTTATATATATATATATATATATATATATATATATATACATATATATATATATACATATATATATATATATATATATATACATATATATATATATACATATATATATATATATATATATATACATATTATATACACACACGCATATATATATATTGTAACGAATCAAAGAGCTAATTTCTTAATTTAGATATTATTTGTATAAAAGTAATATGTAGAAATAATGATAATAGGAATAATAATAATAATTAACGAATGTAATCATGAAGGGAAAATAAAGAATTATGAATAGTTTGCGTGTGCGATGTATGTATGATGAGTTCGGAAATGTGGAATTTTGGTTGCGACGAAATCGGTTTGCGTTAGAGAAAATTCCGAATAGTCTAGTCTAGCGAACTCGCTAATACGTAAGCTGGTGTGTGTGTGTGTTTGCGTTGGTAATAGAAGTGAGTGTGAATGACGTCGCGGCATTTGTCGAAGCTTGCGATCAAGAGTTAAAAATGGGAAATTTCGCATTAGAAGCGATGTCTAGGCAATTGCTCGGCTACGCAAATTATTAATATAAATACACACGGTTTTCGAACCGAAGGGCTTCTTCTGTTTTCTCGCCGTCCGATCAACGTCGTGATCGATCGGTTATCGTTTGTGGCTAGTCATACGAATAGCTAGTCGAGTGTAGTGCAATCGCAATAGAGCAATATATGTATATTTTTCGTTTTATTTAAATTTGTATTTTTTGTTCTGATTTTATTTTTTTGTAGTCCGATCCTCGTGATTGGCGCTCGGGTAATAGAGGATTGAGCAAGGGACACTGTAGACTGCTCTGCGGTGAGTAGGAAGGGCTCTCCTCTCCCCTTTTTTGTTTCCGTGTTTTTTTTTATTTCTATACGTATCTTTTCATTTCGAAGAAGTTTTTCTTCAATGGCGCCCGAACTTAATTGAATTATTAAAAAAGACTGAGGAAACCATAACAATATATTGGAAGAAATATTACAGAAGCTACGGAAAAGTACTAATTTACCAAAATTTTAAATTGGTTGATAGATTTACTTTAAATAATCCGATTAGTGTTTAATTTATTCGTAAAAGTAAAGCAAGTCTCATTCCGTTGATAGGGCGTCAGGATTGTGAAGTTAAGGTTCACAATGTACTTAGCCTAATGGATCTAACGAGAATACTGGGGCCAGTTCCTTTCTACTTTTGGATTATCCGCCTTTACTTTCCCAGATTTCTCTGGTACCCAATTATTGCAGGCTGGGTAAACTTGGGAGCGACTTGGATCCGGGACGAGGCAACTCTCGAAAATCCATGACACCTCTGATTTGGTAGCCAAGCACCTTAACCGCTAGGCTACCACGCTGCCTTAATTTATTCGTACATAGCTTATTTGAGTTACTTTTCAGTCGAGTGTATTCGAAAAAGCTTAGTCTATCTTTTCACGTGTAATAATTTGCCTTCCAGAAGTGTCGTATCTCATAATTTTTTGTAATTTTTTCTTTTCCTTATTTATTTTTTAACGTTGCTAATTATAATCGTTCAACTTTAATTGTTATTTTATATTTTGCTATAATTTACAGATAGCTAAATAGACGAAAATGTGCAAGCCTAAAAAGAAAAAGAAGCTAATAAAAAAAAGCACGAAAAAACAAAGAATCGTGCATGTCACCACCTCGTTTTAAATTTTGTAACCGAATATTTTTAAATTCAAATGTTTTGAAAGCTGTTCTTAAATTAGTAAAGACGCTTTTGTCAATCTTTAATGGATAGGAAAAGCTAAATTAGCATAAGGGACATTTAAATTATTAGTAATTACAAGCATGTTCCGCGAAAGCTAACTCTCATGTGACATTATCGCCAAGTAGAACTATGAGTAGATTATAGCGTAATAGTTTTGCACAAATTTCCTGTTAGTTAATTCACTTAAGGACGTCATTGAGCATAGACGTAAACATGTGTACGATTAACAACTACCACTAACAGCGATCCGCAGTAGCGTAGTTGGTTAGGTAGTGTGGTTTCGTTCAAGTGGAAATCGGTTCAACATTTGCTGACGCACTATGAAAACACACGATATTATTACTCGAGCTGGGTTAATGTCCATAGCAGACGAGTTCTCAGATAAATTAAATAAAAAACAACTGCTGACATCTTAAACACGTTTCACTCTATTAATATGTATATATATAAAATATAATGAATCTAAGGGCAAAAAATATAATTTTTCAACAGAGCCGTTTAAAGTTTAAAGTTAGCTTTTCGATTTGTACTTCCCGCGCTGGTGGCGTCTCAAAAATGACTTTAGAGACCTGGGATCAATTTTATTCGATTCTTCGACGCATCTTGACCCTTACGTTCCTTTCTCCATGCGCCGTCGCACATATATGTAGATATATACTGTAGCGTTTACTTATGTTCAGGGATGCCACCACTATTTCGAATTTATCGTGAACGTGTACATTTTTTATTACATCTTTTTAATTTCTTATTTTTTTTTATTACTGTTCATTAAACAGACAGGAAATTGGGTTTTAAATTTTATATAGCAGAAAATTTTTTTGAAAAGACTCAATTGTTAAATATATAGAAGTATAAAAATCACAGTGATTAATATAATAAAATGAAATTCCACGTATCACATCGGTGGCGAACCAGTGCCCGCTAAGTTGGTGCTTTGCAAGATGTTCGAATTCGGTTATTTCGATCGACGAGGGTTGAAATTATGTAAACTGCAATAAAAGTTGACTTTGGCATGTGAATTTTGGAAACGTTACTTTAACCGGATTTCGTTGTGACATGAAAAATATGGAACAGTTAAATAATTAAAAGAAAAAGATAATCGTTTTCCTCTATAATCGGTGACCTTTTTTTGCAGGTCGAAAAAACTAAGTAATTAACTTGTACAGAGGTAAAAATTTAAGTGATCGTCTTCTAATCAAAAAATCTTTCGGCCGTGTATATTCTTTAATCACTTCTTTCCTTCCCATTTTCAAAAACGCTGGTGCGCGCTTGCATCAGTGCACAATAGCTTGACTGACAACAGGATCTTTTTATATTGACGTACATTTTCTTTCTTACCATGTACGAAATTCTTTGTTTATTATAAAAATCTAACAATCCTTATTTTATTTTTATTTGTTTACTTTTTATTTTAAATTGTTTCAACCCATAATGTAATAAACACATTACAATATATAAATATATCAGTGATGAATTCAGGAATCTGTTTCTGGGGGGCAATTTATGTTCTAGGTGGATGGGGGGGGGGGGGGGGTTAATATTTTTACTGAGAAAATTTTTTCGGGATATTTCTGAATAAAACCAAATATGTAAAACATGATTTATTATGTAATTTAAAATAATGAAAAAGCAAGTGTGAACGATAAATTTCGAAGTAAAATAACCGATTATAAACAACAATGTTTTCTCAATTGGTTTTAAAATGGTTAATTCTAATTGTAGCGTTAAAGAACATATTGTAAAAACATTCTAATGAGTCCATTACCTTTTTATAATAAACGAATCGCCGTGGTGTTTCAGATGTTTTAAATGGACTTTTCTCGGAAATAGAAAACAAGAAAAAAGCAATAGAAACAGAAATGAAGTTGTCTATAGATCATGTCGCTTTAAAAAAAAAAAAGAGACTAAATGAAAACCGAAAAGAAACGTTTAAACACAATTAATTGATATTAATGATAAATGGATCGACGTGAAACGTGTTTGAGTTCCCGTTTACCCTGACAAAAAATACCAATTGCAGCGAATAATTTTTTCAGCTCGCGAGTATTTTACATTTTTCGCGGATTTGCAATGAAAGCACATCGTTTCGAATTATCGAGTAAAAAGCGTTTGGACAAACATTGTCAAGAATACTGGGAGAGTGGAGGTGTGAAACGAAACATGGACAAAGCACTCTAGTTTTCATACATGTATATATATATATATATATATAATATGTGTGTGTGTGTAACTATAAAAATGTAACGTTTCTCTGTTATGTTTTAAAATACTATACGTTAAATTTCTGCGATAATAAATTATCAAAATGAAATTGAAATTGAAAATTGTCGTTATCTTTTTTTGACAAACGCAAAACAAAAAAGGTAAAAATTACACAGTCAATTGAAATATCTCTCCTGCGATAAGTGTTAATAAGAAAAGCTAATGTCTGGAGGGTCGCTCTAGGGAATTTGTCCGTTATTGAGGTGCAAAAAAAAGAGTTTTATATATATGTGTATGTGCATTTAAGAAAATTATAGAGAAAAAATAATTGCAGAAGTAAATTTACAATTTAAAATATCGTGTTCGAAAAAGTTCTCTTAATAGCAAAAAATAATATTTACCGGAATTCAACAGGACGGTACCGCGCTTCTCTTAGAACAGTGTACACAAGTTGCACTTGAATTCCCGATTTAATTTGTGCGTCACCGCGGATGATGTAACAGAATTACGGTGCTGTAAACTTTTTCGCGACTGGCCAGTAATAAACGTTGGAATAAAAGAGAAATTATAAATTACAGCGATTCGCTAGACGAACACTAGCCTAACAACAAGATAAGCAGATGTCCATAGCGACGACATTTGGAATAAAACCGACGAGGATCAGTGTTTGCGCGCATTCAAACGAAAGTCCCGAAACTCCTTCTCGCTGACTGGCCGCAATGCCAGTCGGCTGAATAAAAGTAGGTTATGTCATGATCAAAAATATCGCTCTCCGCCTATTCACGGCCGTTCTACTCGAAGGTTGTTTTTGCCGCCACTTATCTAACCCGCCACCTCTCACCTTCGTCCGTTTAAAATGCGGAATACACGTACACACACATATCTCGTGCATGTAGGAAATTATTATTACCGCTACTGTAATTGCAATTCCGACAGTGTACACACATGTAAACCAACTTTGCCGACTCTGTAGCTCTTATTTTGTGGTTTTACATCGATTAAACGGCTACCCTGAACGGCGAGAACTCTATATATTTTGTCAGTTTAAGGAGTTTTTCGACTAATCTGAAAAATCGAAATAAGGAATTTTACAATGTATCTCGGTGCAAAAAATCCAAAGAGAACACTTTTTCAACGTATATGTGTATGCTCGTTATAATATAGAACTTTGTAATACGTTTTTGATAATACCATTTATTTTGGATTCGGATTATTCGATGCGTATTGATGTGAAATCGTGAGCATCGATTTTGAGAAAATTCGGCTCACGGATTTTATAAAAAATTTTGAGAAAATAGGGAAAAAGTAATTTAGTTTTTAATAATCGTGATTTAGAGCAGACTTGGCCAACCCGCGACTCCTCGCTATGTACCATTTCGCGGTCCCCGAGCTGATTCTTTAATGTTTTTTTTCCCCATATCAAATGTCCGACATAATAACTGATACCGTTGGGTTTCAAGATAAATTTTAGCTAAGTACTAACAATAGCAGAATGAGTTTGTACCATTTTCGGATGTACGTGTTTCTGCAAATTGTTGTTTCCGAAAATGAAGTTTACTAAAAATAAATCACGTACTTTTTTGACAAATAAGGAAAATTATATCAACAAATATTGAGGGTGACATGAACTAAATGAACAGAAAGATAAACGGATCTCGCCACTTAGTGTTCATCGTAATTGATTCTTATCATTTTAAGGTCGTTGTTATTTTGTTAATTTATATATAGTACAATAATAATAATTATAATAATAGTCAAATCAAATCAAATCTTTATTATTACTGTTATTGTAACGAACTCTACGAATGCACTTCAAAGCACGAATAGAGAAAGCAAATTAAAATGAATGAAAATGTATATAATAATAATAATAATAATAATAGTAATTAAATAAATAGTAAATCTGTAAATTTAATATGAAAAAAAATTGTTCTTCATATATATTTAGTTTTTTCTTCGTTTCCGTGACGACCAATTGCAACCATTTCTTCCGACGAAGAGGACCTTTCACTCGGCATGATCGCTGGTAATATATTTCCTGACCGACAACAAAATCTCACACATACTTACATTTTTTTTCTCACGACATTTTTTTTTTTAAGGTTTTATAGTTTTATTTTTTTTTATTTTCATTTCATTTTTTTCTATTTTGTACAATGTAATGTACATATTACAACGCGCACATTATATTTATGAGTTTAAATTTTTAAAAATTATTCGGCTTCATTTAATTTTTCAGTCTCCGAAATATACATATAGTTTGCTTCCCATAGGACTGCAGCACCATTCCATTTTCCAATGCGGCGCGTAACCAAAGAAGAAAATTAAGGTTTCTGATACTGGTACCCATCCATAAATACAGTTCGTAGAAGATCAGTAAAAACTCAAAGTCGAAACGAAAGAAGTGTTTAATATTTTTTTAGTTTGCTGCCCTATAAATGGCATAATAATCTAACACGGAAATAATGATTAAGAACTCTTTTAATAATTTACCCCGGCAATTTCAACGCGTGAATATCTAAATTTAACAGGTATTAGATGATTTATCAAAAATTTATGATGCTAGAACTCTGATATAAACGTTGACGCATGACTTTGAATTCTTAACAGAAATATATAATCCAAAATGTCGGTATAATACCTTTACGCATACACACTTGAATAATTTAATTTTTTTGCCTTGAAAAAGGAACGAAGGTACACCTCTTTACACAATGCAGTGCAGAAGAGCATCGTTCCACATTGCTCATATCGGAACTGTTAATGTGACGCGTAAACAATTTTGCAAATTCCGGTATATTTTAATATAAGTAAATTTTTAGCAAATTTGACACTTCCCTTCTACATTGTTTTTTATTAAAATATCTCTGTGTGAGATTAGGCACTCGCGATCAAAATTGTTTTCATCACTGTAGCATACATTTCATCCAATTCGTCATTTTAAAAAACAAAAACCTCGAACTTTACTCAAAAAAGTGATATAGTTTCTAATTCAAACTTATAAATCTATCGGTGGTTTGTCATTACTCCCAAAAGTTTGTTGTTCTTCTGATGTTTGAAAATCGTAAAGTGATTTCCGAGTTTTCTTTACCTTTAGCGCACTGAACTCGTCAATATCTAATTTTTTTTTTTTTTTTTTTTTAATGATACATTCGTATGTTTAAATTGGTTTGTCGTGTGTTTCGTGTGTTCTTTTATCGCACATAGTGTAATTACGCCGATAAATAAATTAGTTCGTACTCACGGTCGATTTTATCGCAAGTGATTAAATCAGCCGCGATCGGCTTGCTTATCAGCAAGCCGGTTTCTCTCACTTATCTACTAATACTATCAAAATGTCGGTTCTCCGTTCGCCGATACTTCGCCGCAAATCGCAGACCTCAAATTCCACCGTTAACAGCAATTCTTCGACCGAATTAAATCCGCATTCGACGAAATCGGGCAACAGTCAAAATCAGCTAACATCAACCCATATAGACGCTATATCTGACGAGCAGCAACTAACAAGTAGCTACCAAATGGAGGAGACAACAAGTGAGAATATTCCATTATCTACTAACGCTAATTTTAACGATAACGTTATTCGTATTCGTCGAATAGATAATGAAAACAACAACTGGCAGTTGGTACAAAGAAAACGTACAGCACGTTTCTCACCGCCACACGCAAATGTATCCAAACGTCCACAATTCAACAATAAAAATAGATATGCCCCATTCTTATACACAAATTCCGAAGACGAAAACGATGAAAGTATAAATGTGCAAAATGAAAATAACAAGAAAGACACATTTCCCCAAAACAATAACGGAAATAATAATAATAGTAACAAAAATAATAGCAGCAAACAAAAAGTTGCAAACAAACCAGCGTCTATTCCGCCAATCTTAGTTAAGGATATAAAAAACTATTCAAAATTCGTTACGCTTTTAACTCAGGTTAATAACGTTAAATTTACGCTAAAATCGACAAATACCGGTGTAACGGTAAAGCCGAGCTCACCAACTTGTTACCGTACATTAACAAAAATCCTAGCAGAAAACAAATACAAATTTTATACGTTCCAGCTATCGGAAGACAAACCCTTTCGGGTAGTTCTTAAAAATTTACACCACACCACTGACGCCAGCGAAATCTCGCAAGCATTACAGAACTTAGGATTTTCCGTTCGTACAGTAACAAACGTAATAAGTAGAAGGACGAAGTCCCCCTTACCAATGTTTTTTATAGACCTGGAACAGTCTCCTAAAAACTCAGAAATATTTCAACTAAATCATCTCCTCTATACGGCTGTAACGATTGAGGAACCCAGAATAACTAGACAGTTAATCCAGTGTACACGGTGTCAAAATTTTGGTCATACAAAAACTTACTGTAATCTCCCACCTCGTTGTGTTAAATGTGGAGGCAAACACCTAACAGTTAACTGCAATAAAGCACCAGAAGAAAAACCAACTTGTCTATTTTGTCGCGGAGACCATCCGGCGAGCTATAAAGGATGTGAACACTATCAACAAGAATTCAACAAAAAATTCAGGCAAAATGCAAGACCTCAGTCTTTCGATATACACAGCACAAATGATTTTCCAGACACGTTTAAGCAGTCAACATCGCTCTCATACTCGAATGTTGCCAATATTAACTCACCACCTCCTCGGACTCCCCAAACCTCTGAACGACAGAGCAATGTACCACAGATGATTAATCAACAGCAACAAATTAACGACACACTAACATCATTTCTTACTGAGTTCCGCAATTTGTTAACGCCTCTAATATCAATGTTAACCAAGTTAATGGAAAAACTAATATGAATCTGAACAATATAAGCACCAATTCGCTAACAGTAGTGTTATGGAACGCAAACGAAATACAACAAAAGAAACATGAGCTCCTTCATTTTCTACAATCGAAACTTATCGACATCGTCCTACTAACAGAAACTCACATCTTTCATGCGGCGAGTTTCAACCTACCTAATTACAAGTGCTACCACGGAACTCATCCCTCTGGCACAGCAATGGGAGGAGTTGCAGTACTTATTAAGCATAATATAGACCATTATTTACACTTCACCCGTCAAACAGACGCTTATCAAGCTGTGGCTGTTAAAATAAAAACCCTAAACGGCAGATTAGTTACAGTTTCAGCAGTCTATTGTCATCCTGGGCACTGCATACCGAACGAAGAGTTTACACAGCTATTTCTTCATCAAGACAGTAAATTCATATGCGGAGGGGATTTTAACGCGAAGCATCCTCACTGGGGTTCAAGGATAGAAAATAAACGAGGGAAGCAACTGTTTAATCTCAATAGGACACTCCGGCTAGAAGTAGTTACGCCAACAACTCCCACATATTGGCCGAAGCATACTAATCGATTACCTGATTTGTTAGACTTTTATTTTACTAAAGGACTTAGTAATATATACAAAACCTGCTCAACTATTACAGATCTCTCCTCCGACCATATACCAGTTCTACAAGTCCTTGATATATCACCAATTTACACAAATATTAACAATCAAAAACGAAATAAAGTTACCAACTGGAACCAATTTGAAGTTACACTGCAAAATCAAATTAACTTAAACATCAAACTAAAGACAGAACAAGACATCGACACCGCTGTAGATTATCTAACCAATACAATCCACGACTCCTATCAGAAGTCGACGAAACAGTTGAATATCCTGGCTAAAAACAACACTATACTTCCTATTGAGATACGCGAATTAATCAACAAAAGAAGAAAAGCACGCAGAAAATGGCAACGTAATAGATATCCGTCCGATTATCAAACGTATAGGCAATCTTGTAGGCTACTAAAACAGTCAATTAAGCAATATAATAACTCACGCTTCAGTCATTATTTGGCAACCCTAAATAAAACGGACTGCTCTATCTGGAGAGCTACAAAAGTTTTTAAAAAGAAGAGCGTTCTTCCATATCATATTAAAAAACCAGATGCTAGTTGGGCAAAGACTGACAAGGAAAAGGCTGAAACTTTCGCAGATCACCTCGAAACAGTGTTCCAACCCCATCAGCCAGAAGATCCACAACTATCTCAGAAAGTCTCAGAGTACAACAACGGAATAATCCACTATTGTTCTAACCGCAGACATATAACACCGAACAAGCTTTATGTGTGTGTTAAGAACTTGGAAAACAATAAGTCCCCTGGTGAAGATGGTATCACAAATTATATGTTGAAACATTTACCAAAAAAGGGATTACTATTGTTATTGTATATATACAACTCCATGCTTAGATTATCCTACTTTCCAGACAGATGGAAAAAGTCCGTAATTATCCTCATTCACAAAAACGGAAAACCAGTTACAGATGTTTCATCATACAGACCAATAAGTATGTTGGATACGTTTGGTAAAATTTTCGAAAAACTCATCAAGCCAGTCCTCTTCACCATGGCAAAGGAAGCGATTCCAAACCATCAATTTGGTTTTCGGCCGAAACACTCAGCTATTCATCAGTGTCACAGAATAGTGGATGCGATCGAATCGGTCTTCCAGCGTGGACTGTACTGCTCAGCTGTGTTTCTTGATGTTGTTAATGCATTCGACCGTGTATGGCACGATGGATTATTGTATAAAACCCGGAACAACTTTCCTATCGAAATTCATAAGCTATTGAGATCATATTTAACTAATAGGTCGTTTCAAGTAAAAATTAACAACTCTATCTCTAGCAAACGACGGATACGAGCCTCAGTACCCCAGGGTAGTGTCCTTGGGCCGCTTCTTTACAACATATACACCGCTGATATGCCCACCACGTTGTACACATTGCAAGCTACATTTGCGGATGACATAGCGATATTAGCCAGCCACAATGACCCACGCGAAGCCTCGAAGTACATTCAACATCATTTATCGATTCTTCAGCAGTGGACACTCAAATGGAAAATCGGAATCAACGAACGTAAATCCTCCCACATCACATTCACAACCAGACGTGAAGCATGTCCGCCAGTCAGGTTTAATAATAGTATTATACCGCAAGTTGATCACGTGAAATACCTTGGACTATATTTTGATAGACGCCTAACATGGAACCTACACGTAATCAACACAAGGAAAAAGTTAAGGTTAATACTTAAGCAGCTGTATCCTATAATAGGAAGAAAATCCAGTCTCAGTCTGTCAAATAAAATGTTATTATACAAAACTACAATAGCACCAGTATGGAAATACGGTTTAGAAATTTATGGTTCAGCCGCCAAAGCTCATATTGACAAAATCCAGTCGTTTCAATCCAAAATGTTGAGAATAATGACCAACGCACCGTACTATATTCGCAACAGTATTATCTATGACGATCTTAACATTCCTACAATTACGGCAGTATACTTACAACAGTACAATGAATTCCACCGCACATTTAGCCAGCATTCCAATCCGTTAATATCGCGAATGAAAGCAACGGTACTTCCTGACAATCCAGCCAGAAGACTCAAGAAAAAACAATGTCGTGACGCTATCAATTCTAACGTTAACAATTACCTATAGTTAAATTTACAAATAATTTAACAGAACAACGGTGTTTATTGTAACACGTTGTTGCTAAGTTCTGTTTTGTTAGTGTTAGCTATTGCGTTAATGACCTACCGTACAGGTCGGTACGCAAAAAAAAAAAAAAAATTGTTCTTCATCGTTTACTATATTATTCCAGAAAATTCTAAAATGATCACCGTTATTGAGTCATTTCGGAAAAGAATCCAATACTATTTGGAAGTGTGAATGCGATTCTTGGAGATGTATTTTGTGCAATGTTTCACTTAAAATGTTCTACTCGTTTGAAAATGAAATTAAACATGGCGAATAAACTTAAATTTTTTAATGGTAATCCTCACAAAAGTAGCCGTGATGGATGCGTCAAAGTTTGAAGCATCTTGCGGTTTCTTTTATCGAATATCGTTTTCTTTCTTGCCTTCTTTATTTACACTTATGCGCAATGGTTGTAGGCAAATAATTACATACCACTGCAGTCTTATTTTATAATTCACGTTAGTTTCAGGTTTTTCGCACTGAAAAATGAAACTACTTCAAATATAGAGATGAAATAACTTTTTTAAAATTACAATCATGTCAACTTTTTATGAAGTACTTAACAAATTAACAGTTTAATTTTCAAGTTGCTAACAGCAATATGTGTTGTCCCTGTTCAGAATAAATGCAGCATTGTGAAATCCGTTCTGAAACAGAACACACTGTTGAACAACTCAAGAGAAAATAAAATATTCTATTTCGTAATCAAACAAAAATACCGTTCTCTCTTATTGATAATAACAAGTAATCACACCAGAATTTAACACTCTGACAAATACATATAAGTTCTCTTACTCTTTTTGAGATACGATATGAACTGTTTGACAGAGATGTTGTTCTTTCCCTCTATCGCTACTAATTGACTATTTGAACTTTAAACTGTTGCAGTTTTTCAACTACTTCTGCTACCAGTTAGGCATGGGTAACTCCGGACACAGTTACATCCTCGGAAATATATCCACTGTCGAACACAGTTCGAAAGACGTCACACAACGAACAAACGTTGTCATTCCGGACATAGTTGAATTCACCTCTGGCGGAGTGATTTGATATATCTCCACTCCGAAAGGCATCAGCTGCGCGCGCGACTGTTAAAATTTGCCTTATTTCACGTAATTACGTCATGTTCATAGATTGCAGTACAGAGAGGTGAAAGCTACGGTATGATTTAACATTTCCAAAATCTGGATGAGTAATGTGATCCACGAATTTAATGCTAGGTGTTATTTAACGCGGTGCGAACTAGCTATTTTATCAAAAAAAGCGCTGGTAAATCGAAATTACAGGAAGAAAATGTGCATCGTGTTCAAGGATGTTTGTTGCTTTCTGCGTTCGAAGTGCTACGCGAAGTTGGAGTTGAATACGCAGCGAAGAGTGCGAGTATACGCTAGATATGTGATAGATAACTCAATCGGAGTTGGAGTTGAAAAACGGATATTACATATTACATGTATCCAAAACTCCTATAGCGGAGTTGATTTGTGCATCTCTACTACCAATGCAGAAACGAAGCTCAATCTTCGTATAATATGAATCGAAAATACAATATCACCATTTTTATTCGGAAAGAATTGTTCATTTTTTCAATTTCACGTGGTGCACATAGAGCTAGGTTATATGTCGCTTTTAATAAATGACAATTCACCTCACCTTTAAATGGACTCATTATTTCACATAAAATTTAGTAAATGTTATTTACAGTACCTATTATTGCTTTGTTTTTTGTTTTTTTTTTTCTACACGAGAGTATTAATTCGAACAAGAAAACGGGCCTTGGAACTCTGTTTTTTAAATTCAATTAGATCTTCAAGCGATTTAGTCATCTTGTATTTTCTCAAAGCACGTTTTCTTTGCGATATAGCTACATTAATTTCGAGGCATCATCAGGGTACTTGTTGCATACGTTACTGAAGTGTGGATCTTGGTATAATTATTAATGCTATCTCTTGCGCAGCGTTAATAATAGTTGTTAAATTATCATCGATCAATAAAGATGGATGACATTTTTCTTTTATCTCCCTTTTTTGGGCTTCCCAACAGTGGACGATTATCCAATAACAAAAGTAAGATTTATCCGAAAAAGAAGCCTTAGGGCACAGAACTGCAAATGAGAAGAGTACATAGAAACCAATAGAAATATGTTAAGGAATAATATATTGAGAAAAGACGGCGCTTGAAGTGAAAAAAAAAAATGTATTATTTAGTATTACTATTATTACATATATATTACTATATACATATATATATATATATATATATATATATATATATATATTATATTATATTAAAGTATATATTCAAGTGATATATTTTATATAAAACATTGCAGCAAGAGTTTGATAAACAGTATAAGAAGAATGTGTTTTTATTTTTATTTTACATGTTGTACATATTCTTTCATTACAACTGCAACATCAGAGCCCACAAGCTCAATAGCTAGAAAAGAGGGAATCACCTCCAAATATTGTGACTGTGGCTGTAACACCAACACCCACATTGCTGACGGAAAAGGATATGAGGAATTTACCATTCAGCACTACAGCCACAATTGCGGCAGCAGAACCTACAAATCCGAAGGAAAAGAGAAAGAAGAACTCTTCCTATCTAAATCTTAATATGATGGAGTATAGAAGAAATTAATCTGGTTATAATTGGAATAATTACTGGAGGGCGGAGAGATAGAATAGAGAATGCGCATTTAGAGAGGAGCGTTACCGTAGAGGAAAATGCAGTAATCAAATTTAGAGCGGATAATAGGTTTATAGAGAATAAGGAGTATTACAGGATCGCCGCCTACAAAGACTTCCGGATTTTCAAACGTTTAAGAATAGATGAGTGAAGATAATTGATATGTTCTGAGAAAGATAATCGGCTGTTACGGTAGGCCCCTACATACCGGTAGTGAGCGCTGTCAAAGTCACTTGAGACATCAACAAAAGTAGCCAATGTGAGCTTCTTTTGAATGAGTGACTCACGGATGTGATATAGGAAAGAGGCAACACAATCAGGAAGATCACGACCAAGACGAAATTCAATTATTAGGCAATACGTTATTATTCTCTAGCCATTAAACAAGGCTTTTGTTTAATATGGTTTCGAATAATTTTCTAAGACAGCTAGCGAGGGAGATACGGCGGAAAGACGAAGATATTTTATTCTTTCAAATAGGATTAGTTGGGAATTTTAATTTTCAAAAAAAGAATTCGAAGTAATATTATTCTGCTATTTTTGAAATTGTTGGAACGTCTTTTGAAGAGTTTAAAAAGACGTTCTGAAGAATAGGCGTCTATGGGGCTAGTTAATTTAATATAAATCGGGAAATCATCTTTGCTTTCTGTTAGTAGTGTACATAGAATTCGTTTTTTGGTAGGGAGGAGATATTAATATATTATGCTAAACAATTGAATTTTGAACCAAATGTTGGAACGCATATAAAAAATTAAGGTTAGTTTTAAAAAATTAAAATTGATTATACTTAGCAGTATAATAGTATAAATCAATCCATCAATTTATTCGGAACACTGGATATTTTAAAAAATGTAGTAAAATATTAATTAACAAAGAACAAACCAGAAATTCGAACTTAATACATCGCCTTCTTTCATGAATATGAAACACTTGACCATAGGAGGGGTGCTCGTTCCAAGCTCCATTCGAAAATTTATTTAATCCCATATATTACATTATCAAGCAGTTTTAAGTTATGGCAACGAAGCTGCATGTCGTATTCAACATGTCAACAAAATCGATATTAGACATTTCGTAGAGTGACGTTGTAATGGTTGGTCCAACAGTACAACCACAAGGATTCAACTTTCTCGTTCGTTTTCGAAAACAAAACATCTTTTTTTCTAAAACGCATAGACAGATAATTCGTTTGCTGAGAAAATCGCAAAGGAAAAATTGCTTATTTTCATTTAAAGAGTTACATGTGGAACCGCTCCGGCATCAGTTTTTACAGCGCAATGTCTCGACGTGCTGAGCAACGAATTAAAGGATTCAAATGTCTCATGCAATAGCAAATGATTTCTGTATAAATGATTTGCTAACAGATTCATACTCGCAGGAGGAAGCTGTAATGTTACAAATTGAGTATCCGCGAATTTTACGAGATCGATTCTTCTGCGTTATTCTTTTGTAAACTTTTATAGTGGTCAGAGAATCTGTAATAATTAGTATCTTTTTCCGTTGAGACTTGGAATTATAGTACTCCTGGAGACAGAACAGAATGGCAAATTTAATCAGATCCTCACTAATACATCATCAATTTCATAAGCGCACGCAACTGGAGACAATTTACCTATGCATGCCTTAGATCTGTTTGTATACACCTTTATGAAATCTTCATATTTGTTAATCACCTCAATCGCCTTCTGTTTGAGTTCTTCTGTAGGTGTTTTTGAGTTATTGCGCTCTAATAGTGATATATTTGCCTTTACTGGATATTGTTCACATGGTGGGAGCAGTGGTAGCCTATTAACTTTTGCCATGCACGGGAGGGGAATATTATATTTACATAGCATTTTGTTTACTTTTGGAAGTACATCGTTGAGCAGTTCAGGTTTGAAGAGGTAAACATTTTTTTTCCCTACTGATCACATTAATAAACTACGATAACTATGTAACGAGCGACTGTATTTCAGGGTCAGTGTTCCCGTTTATGAACACAAACTGGATGAAGGTGAAGTACGGTGTGCTCCCAGGATAATAAGAAAAGCGAAGTTTTGTATTGGATTAAGTGAGTTAAATACAGAGTTCTTTGTTGACGAGTACACCTGATATGAATAATTTATTTGACTGAGTATTAATGTTTTGTATATATGTAGTAGTAAATTTGGATGGATATTAAAATTGCGATTGGATAAAAATTTCATTATATTTAGGAATTGATAGAATTTTGACTTTAGGTCAGTTACATAGTATCTCCATGTCAACGGGGAATCTAGCGACACATATTCATTTTACTCCATAGTATTTTGCTGAATGTATATTTTAGACCAGTCAAATATCACCGAAGATTGTTCCTATTTTTTAATTTTTTTTTTTTAAATTCCTTTATTATTTCTTTTGTGGCGAACTTCTTCTGATTTTGGAATTGTCAGAAAAATAAGGTATATTTCCTTCAGTTAATATTTATTCACGCTTATTAGCGGAGTAGCTGTTCAATTTTAATATTTTTAAGCAATTATTTTAATTTAGTATTGGCATCGTGGTAGCACAGTAGGTAAGATGTTTAACTACCAAACCGGAAGTATTTCGGGACTTGTCTTGTTCTGGATCCCAGTTCATCCTTCTCCGAACACATCAAATATCTTTCCTCTTCTGCAAACAAAAGGTTAAATTTGCTGAAGGCCCTATCTCCAACCAAATGGGGTGGTGATCTTTATTTCATTATTTCTCTTCATAAATCCATCATACGTTTCAAATTTGATTACTGTTCATTTCTTTATAGTTGTGCCAGAGTGCTGACTTTTTAAATTAATGTAATCCAGAATTCATACCTTCGTCTATGCCTTGGTGCTCTTAAATCCTCTCCTATTCCAGCAGTTCTTGCTGAACTAATACACCGCCCCTATCCATTCGTAGATCCTATTTAGGCTATCGTTTCTTTGTTAAACATCTTCCACTCGCGTTCTCCACTCTTATTCAGTTATTCCTTTCGATTTATATTAGCTAGCGCTTTACTCCTAGCGAAACCCCTGCCAAAGCTTTTATTTCCCATCGTCTTAGTTCATTTTGGCCTGACACTGTCTCCTTTAATAATCTCCTTTATTTTTCCTTCAATTACATTAATCTTTGTCATCCTCCTAAGGTATTTATTCTTCCTTCATTTTCTAAAAACCTCCCCCAAGCCGTAATTAAACAGGTATTCTACAGCGCTATCAATTCCCTATTTCCTTCTTATATTATTATTTACACGGATGGTTCGAGGGGGTCTGGTGGTGTTAGAACTTCCTTCATCCTTCCCAATTTTAACTTATCAGAATCTTTTCGTCTTCCTTATTTCTGTTCCATATTCGTAAACGAATTATTGACTAGTCTATGTTTTATTATTTTCATTTCCTCGAATTACCTTCCTCCAATTTTTTGATTATTTCTGACTCTTGAGCGCTTTTCAGAGGCCATACCTTCTCTCCTTCCTGATCATTTTTGTGATTTTGTTATCCTCCGTATACGTTCACTTGTTCATAGTCTTTCCTCTTTTCACTCGATTAAGAATAATTTACTAAGGGTACCTAGCCACTCGGGCATTTTTTGTAATGGAGCGGCTGATTCCTTAGCTCGGGTTGCTACTTCTTCCCGCCTTTGTTTTAAAAAATTTCCATCCGCTAACCTCCTATCGGTATGTAAAAGCTTCGATATCATCGGATATTTGCGCTCCCTCTTTTTCTAATAATTATTCATTTCATCTGTCTGTTCAGCCTACCCTTTCCCGGCTTTCCTCCTCACATTGTCCTCTCCAGCCTAATAATGCAATTATTTGCAACGTCGATCATGATGTTACACCGTGACGATGTAGTTAGTACTACGAAACATTCAGTGTTATTTTATTTTTATAAATATTAAAATGTAATTTCTGTTGTGTTTATTGCTGTTATTTAATACGAGTATATGTAACATATTGTACAGGAATGGTTAATACATTGATTAATATGTTCAACATTATTTTTTGTTTAACGTTTTTGGTAGAAAAGTGAGGTAGAATTCTTTTGAAAATTTTAGATCTCCCATTTTTGTAATAATTTTTCTCAACTCCACTGCGTATTGAACCTAACCCACGCACAGTACGTGATTTTGTAAAACATGAATTTAAATGGAGTACGGAGAATTGAACCCAGCCTACGCCCATGCGTGGGTTGCCTGTGCGAATAACACAGTTTTCATGGGTGCGTGGGTCGCGTGGGTTGGTTTAAACTTTTTAGTTGTTAATAATTTTGATTTATTCGTCGTTTCACATGCTTTATATATGTGGAACTTTCAAAAAGCGTGGTCGTGGGTTGAACCTGTGCTTTGCGTGGACTGGATTCAATATGCGATGGGCTTTAAAACTGCATCTGGCTTCAGTTTCCCTTATCGTCAAAACGGAAAAAAATATACACATTGTAAAACGTGTTTTTAAATATCTTGTTTTGTTGCCGAAGAGCGTAATCTGAAACTTGCTATTTTTTCTTATTCTTTCGTTTTAAAAGTCACCTCACTTTGCGGCATTTTTTTCGAACTGATTTAACGATTTCAAAAGCATATTATTTGTAACAAAGTTCTTTAAAACATTTTCCGTCAAAAAGTGCTTCTGTTTTTTGCTAGTTAATCCGTTGCAGCCTTAGCTTTTTTTGGGGGCTCGGTAAACAGGGACCTCACCCAGAAACGATAGGAAGAAGAGTCAACTAATTAAAACTTAATTCAATCGGAAACAGCTGAAATAAAGGAACCAATGACAAAGACAACGGAAAGGACGGGATACAGGAAGTACAATAAGGAGCAGGAAGAGTAACTAAAGAGAAGAACATTCTGCCAAAAGAGCAGAACACTCAAAGAAAATGTGATTAACATCACGACAACTGTTTCATTAGAATGAAGAGGACAAAAAAAGGTGAGGAAACTAAAGAGTGACGATAGCGGGAAGAGAGAAATAAAGTGTGATTGAAGCGTAGGCGAATAATAGGGACAATAACAGAACATGGAAAAGAAGGGAATTCTGAGAACCAAGAATTAGTAGGAAGGCTAGATTGAATTGAGGGGTAGAAGGAACAATTATTGGTAAAGGAGGAAGGGTACATATCCGACCAAAATTTAAAGTGAAATTTCTTACTTAAGGATAATAGATTGGTACTTGGGGTTTCTTAAAGTAAAAGTGGGAACGAGCAGCAACTTGATCTAAAGCATTCGCTATTTCATTATTCTTGAAGCCTCTATGACACCAGGATTTACAGAAAATCAACGTGGATAGAGTGATGAAAGGAAAGATTGTGAATGAGAAATTATATACAAAGAATAATGAAGTCGGAAGAGTAAGGGGAAGAGGTAAACTGATAGCCCGAAGGGCACTTATGGAGTCGAAAATTATCAAAAATGGGAGAAGTTACGATTAGAGGAAATATAAATAATTGTACGTAGGATAATCATTAATTAATTTGTGAAAATAGAACAGAAAGGGAGAAGACGAAAGGATTCGGAATATTAAAAATCGCGGATTTTTCGGCTTGCACAGGTTTATTTTTAAAATTCTGTTAACTTTTATCCAACCTTTTTCCTTTTACAATTACTTCAATGTGAAACTAAAAACCCGTTTGAAACTTAACGCGGTAAGTGCTGAAAGTGGACATTCAGTCATTAATGAAATTTATTTTCTGTTTTTCGAAACAGTAATCAGATATTGCATTTGTGTTTTAACATGGACCAAAAATCGATTTGAAATTGACGAACTGTTTGCGGTCGACTTTATTTTTTTTTTTATTCCTACCCTGGGCGCGCCAGCGGCCTTGACCCAACAACATTAAAAATTGAGAGATATGTATAATTAAATAGCCAGGCGGTCAGAAATGGAAAAGACAAAGGACAGCAGCAACGGAATAACTGAAGGCAATGGGAAGGAAAGAATATAGGTAGCGTAGACCCAAAACTAAAAGTTGGGCGTAAAGAAAGGAGCGTTCGTTAGAGAGTGCAGAACATTCGAATACGATATGATTTGAATCACGAATACAAGAAGGCTCAGAAGCGTGAAGAGAGCAGAAAGGAGAAGGAGACAAAGCGAATCGAAAGCGAGAAGAGGGGAGTAGAGAATGATTGATTCTAAGCCTAATTAAGGAAACAACAGTGGCACGACGACAGATAGGAATAGAATGAAACCAAGGCAGGAAACGAGGAACCGGTTGAATAAGACGGTACTGTGAAAAGCGATTTAAGAATAAAGATGGATACATGTCAGACCGAAGTCTAGAATGATTAGAGCGTGATAGAGAAAGAATGTCTGAGGAAGGGAAAGAGTCGAGGAAAGGACCAATGCGGGCGGCTGAGTGAGCTAAAGAGTCAGCTAAAGAGTCAGCTGAGTCATTGCCCTCAATATTAGAATGACTAGGGACCCATAGAAAATCTATGAGAATGGAGCGGAACGAGAACAAAGAGGAGACACGAGATCGAATAGAGAGGATGATACCGTCAGAAGTATGAGAAGGAGGAGAGGAGATGGCTTGAAGAACGCCTTTGGAATCAGAAACAATCCGGAATTTTGCGGTCGACTTGTTAGTCAGGTGTGTGCCGTACTTGGAAATAGCGGAGTTCAAATTTTGTCCATATTTGGCGACAAAAATTTTGTAATGAATATTTTCTATTTTCTGTTTTTTTGTTTTAATTTATATTTGCACTTTTAATCGTTTTTACGTTTTTACGTTTCTACGTTAAAGAATTAATGACTTCGGAATTACTATATCCCGAACTAAAGCCTTGAAAAAAGTAAATTTAAACTGCTCTATTTGCAACGAGATTTAACTGAGAATTATATTTAAGGGTTTTTTTGTTTTTGTTTTACTTTTTTTTTTTCTTTTTCGGTAAAATGACAGTATAATCAGTTGAATTAATTTTTTTATTTTTTCTTTGGCACTTTATAAGTTGGTTTAAGTGAATACGTTAATTTGCTGAATGCTTTACATTATCAGATGTTAACGAAAACTTCAAACGCTGATCGGTTACCAGTGGCGCGATTTTATCGGTATTTTACGTTATGGTTATTCTTCCAATGTACCTTTATTCCCGAATGCTAGCTAAAATTATGTACATCGCGTAACATTCCACATTAAATACGTATATTACGGCGTTGCAAGCAAATTATCGATACTGTTCGATGAGTAGAAATTTTGCAGTCCGTCCATTTTGAATCGAAACGACTGGTCAAATATATCGCAACAATTAGTGCAGTTGCAAGTAGCGGTATACTCGAAGTATCGATTGGTGCAGCTTGCGGATGCCGATATAGTTGTGCTATTATTGACGAGAGCGGATTGTTTGTAGTTCGTTAAATGATCAGAGTAGTTGCTGTCGGACTGAGTACTAAGATATTTCGCGAAGTGAACTCCGTTGCAGAGGGCAATCATTTCGGGAGCATATCGAGAATCAAACGAAGACCAACGAGTATGACTTTCCTGGTCTTGCAATTGTTCCGCGCAATTTTTCGAATATAACACATCTTCGCCAAATCGATTACCAATCAACATACTGGAAATTATTTCAGGTTCGTACATGAAACGATAAACGTAACGTTCACCTGAAAAGCAAACATTGACGGTAAACCGTTATTATGTTTTAATGCGAAATAAATTACACGTAAAAAGGAAATGTACAAAATTTATACCTGCTACTTTTTGTAAAATTCCTTTTTCGTAGTAATATCTTAAAGATCGGCTCAGCTTGTCGTAGTTCATAGCCGGACGGTTTTTTTCTAATCCCCAACGTCTGGCTACCTAAAATTAAGAAATGCTTACCACTTAAGTCGGCTACATAAATACTAGTTAAACTATTTCAACATGTGCAGCGAGCAAGTGTCAATTATCAGTGAAACTACTTTCACTTTATTGAATTTCAACTTGAATTTTGCACCGGTGACCGCTATTTCAGGTTTACACATCGATTTAGTTAGAATTTGAAATAAAAAAAAAGAAAAAAAAGAAATAGTTTTTCAAAATACAAATATTATGTTTGTATCGAAATCTCTCTTTTCACAAAGAAATAGTTTAAAAAATCAAATAATCTGAAATGTGTATATATATATATATATATATATATACACACACACACACACACACACACTCATATATATATATAGTAATAGATCACTCCTGGTTAACTTCTACTGAATTCCTGGTCGCGGCGTCACTTGAGACGATTCTGCTTCATTTCTACACTTCTACTTCGGGCGCCAGAGCTAATAGCTCAATATTGTTCGAATTCGAATAGACATGTCGCAGAAGCGAACACCCGTTTGGCTATTTTCCGTTCCCTCTTCGGGCTTCTAACCCGGAAACCCTGGAGCTCTGAAGTCCTCGGATATTTTTGGACTACCCGGGGAGGGAAAAAAACACCGAACCGATCACCGGCGAGTGTCATATCTTTTGTTAATGCATGGAAGATCTCTTATTGTTCAACACACAGTGGCGCAAGTGATAAAAGGAAAAAAAACTCCTCTACCGGAGTATCACTGCGGACATAGGCCTGAGTGTTCTTATACTTCAAATTATGAAAGAACAACAAATTAAAGCAAGTAAAAACGCAATATTTTTATTACCCTTGCACAAAAAAAAAAAACAAAATAACGAATAAAGAACTCAGTGACTACGTGCGGTGACTAGAGATGTACAAAAAATGATTCCGATCTTTTGCGGCCATAATCGCAAATACAGAGAAATAGATTCTGAATGATTTAAAAACTATGCACATCGGCGCGTTCTTTGAATAATACTCCGATGACGGCGAACGACAAAGCCGAACGACAAGTGGCCACTAATATATCGCTCGCGAGTAGCTTGAGATGAAAACTAAACAATTAACGGTAAAACTTAAAGTTACGATAGGACTATTGGCATTCCGATCACCTGATCACACAAACGCTACAATGTCTAATTATTTTCTCCCGGTTTGCGCTGCCGACTGACGCTACCTTGTCGTCGCCGGGGACATGTACATACCAGGACACTTACACGGGCCCCAACACCAAACGTGCCGAAATTTTAACCGAAAACGGAATTTACATCCTCGGCCGTGTAAGCGTACCGGGCCGTACTCCCTGCTGTAAACAAACAACAGGATGATGTCGAGAAATCGAAAATGAATGATTTTAATTAGAGAATAATTTTCAGCTGGACATCATCGTTAGATAGCGCCGTAACTGTCGAAACCGTATCAATATATATACAGTGAAGTATCGATTATCCGAAAATCGCTTATCCGAAATGGATGTTTTAACGTATTTAAATTATTTTTAATACATATTTAAGATATTTAAGATTTTTAATATGTACGTACGTAATTACATATACGTACCGTAGATCTACATGATACTACATTCGAGTTTTTATTTTTCATTACGACATATTACATTACTGTAGTTTATTAAATTTCGTAATTTTCAATGTTTTTCTTTTATATGTTAAATACGTATAATGTTTCTATAAATACATGTAATGCTTCTATAACGATTATCGATTATCCAAAAAATCGTTTTTCCGAAATTGTCAGTCCCCGATTATTTCGGATAATCGGTACTTCACTGTATACAAATATATTGCATTTTAGTTGATCGCGTATATCTGCTGGTACTCTGGATCAGTCATAACTTTTTATGATTATCACTTGGCTGGGCTCCCTATAAGTAAGCACAGGATATGACAACTTCACGTAATAATTATTTTATTATTGACATTTAGTAGCAATACCGCTTAAACGAACGATAAGTATTAGATATAGCCCGAGATGGCAATATAATTTAGATTTATAGTTGTACGTTTATGATCAAAAATAACTTATGTGTTTCTCATGATCCAACTATTTTTATTGTTAATGGCTTTAATTTTTAAACTATCGGGGGATATAAGTCTTCTGCACATGCAGATCATTCCTATGTCTTAAATACGACAATATCGATTTGCTATTTTGTAAAATATTTTAAAACGTGAGTTAGAATTTAGTGCAAACTACGTAACGCTACGCAATCAGGGCTGAATTATCATGAAAATATCATTCATAAAGAACCACGGTAGACACTTAGTTATTCATTACTACGACAGAACTTACTCGTGATCCACTTTAGTGAATAATGTAAGAAATTATAATAAATTTTTCTTTTTTCTTCACAATAAAATATGGTTTTCAGCAATTTTACGAAGGCTATTAACAAGGTATCTATAGTTTAAAGGTAATTTTTGATCTTTACACTGTTTCAGAAAATAAATTATAATAGACTTCTTCTAAAAATAGAGATAATAGTTCAGTAAAAACGTGGAATTGATACTAATAGTTATCCTTAATTTTAGTTCTAGTTTTGGTAGGTGTTTGATTAAAGTGGTAGAAGTATTATTTGATCCAGAAAAATATTTATTCAATTTTTATGGTCTTCAAAAAGTGGGGATATACGTTCGTCACGTTTTTTTCTTTTTAAAATGTTTATCCGCGCATAACTTTTGATTGTTTAGATTGATTCTCTTTGTTCATTCGAAAGTGTGCTGGCCAGTGGTGATACCATATGAGTACACATCGTTGATTAGCAGTAAACACAAATACTTAGTAGTTATTGAAATAAATGTTAAAAAGGGGGTGTCTTTTTGGAGACGCTTTTAGTAAATGGTAATATAACAAAAGGAAATGTAAGTTCAGGTAAAAACCGACAAAGAATTAAAATATTATCGATGATAATTGACACAGATAAATATAGATTCGAATAAAGACCATTTACAAGCTCATCACTGACAGAATTTCAACCTGAACGAATATTTAAACAGTACCGAAAGTAACATAATTTTAAGATGATCTATTCATATTATTGCTTAAAATGTTTAGGTACACTAAAAATTACGAAATGAAATATTTTTAAAAAAAGCGTCGATTTCGAGATTTACTCTAAAAAAATTTTAAAAAATGCCCTAAAAAAGGAAAAAATCGTTATCTGATAAAAAATTATGTACTTTACAAAACAATATACATATAAGGTTATTACGATAATTCTTAAATAACATTAACTTTTCGAAGCGGCACCGAATTTAAATTGCAACGATAATTAAAAACGGTGTTAAATATTCCTGATGTTTCCAGTATATCTGGACTACAGAACAGTAGTGGTTGTGTTATTATATTCGTTAAATTATTTTATTGAAATTTGAATTTATTGTGAACTCTAATAATTGTTAATGTTGTTCAAGAATAATCATAATAGCCTTATGCTTTACGGTAAAACATATGATATTTTATCGAGTAATTATTTTTTACTTTTTAGAGCATTTTTAATAAATTTTTAGACTAAATTTCGGGGTCAGTTTTTTTTCCCTTTAAACTGCAATATTTTATTGGTACTATTGCTTATTTCTATATGCGAAAATAATTTTATTTTACTTTTACTGTTTTATAATTTGCGAGCAAACTGTACATATTCTTTACAAAAGTAAAAAAATAAAAATCTTTTCTCTATAGAGATGGATTTTTTTTTTTAGATTTTGAACTAAATTTGTGGGTCTCACTGGGCAAGTATGCCCGTTGCGTGAGTGCTCGACACTCTTATTATCGTTTATTTATGTTGAACACGTTACAAATTTTTTAGACAGACTTATTATACACATCGAAATTATATCATCATCATCTTCTCCTCAACCCAACGGTTGGTGGGTAACATGGCCTATAAACCTTAATTAATATATGCCTTAGTAAATATATATAATTTATATATATAGGTGTAAAAAAAAAGAAAAACCCATACACATACCTATATTCACTCTAAAAGTCATATATACATATATATCATGATATCGTAAACAATATCTTCTTTATGAATTTCGAACAGTAAGTTATAAGAGGAGAGACACAAAAACAACAACATAGAATATATGTTATATCCGTAGCTACATGATTGAAAACTATCTAGGAGTGAGAAATTCGGACGCAGTTTGTTTTTTATTCTTTGCACCATTCCTTCAGCCATTTCACCACTTCCTTTTTCCACACACCAATACTGTTTTCGTTTATAATATGATTGGGGATTATTATCATTAATTTAATTAAAACTGAATCATCTATGTTATCAATTTACCAAATTACTTTCTTGTGGGTGCCAAGCCACACCGGACTTAGGGGTAATTGCTTAGCTGACATCGCTGCTAAGTCAACACTGTTGTGCCCCGTGCCCCGTTCCCCTCCTCTGCCCGCCGACATAGTAAAATCCATAAAAATTCTTGTGCAATCCCAATGGAAGCAAGATTGGCTCTCTAGACAATCTTGCTTTCTAAGAGAGATAAAACACGGAATTGACCCTTGGTTCCCTCCTTCTGACCTTCCCAGAACCCACTTTGTGGCTATGGCAAGACTCCGCATTGGACATATTTCGCTGACTCATGATCATTTCTTACTTAATTGCGAGCCCCCTTTCGAATGCCCCTTTTGCTCCCTTCCCCCCGCTCCTACAGTAAAACACCTGCTCCTGGAGTGCCCCTCCTTCGCGCTCCAGCGCGCTAAGCTCCGCATAGTGTCTTTGCAATCGTCTTTGGCCAACTCGCCTTTGAACATTGCAGACACTATTCGGTTTCTTTATACGACTAACTTATTTCGAACCATTTAACTTCCCGATTGCCATAGTGTCGTAATAGCCCCGGCAGCTGTACACGGCACTCAAAAAAAAAAAAAAAATCGTAGATTTGCCCCTCTAGGGTATATGTAATAAATATTATTTCGATTTCTTGTTATTCGAGTTTTTGGCCTAGTTGGTAACATTATATTATTGATATTATATTCGAGTAACTTGTAATAGTAGTAGTACATCTTTGGTGACATTTCATCATTTTCCTTCTATACATAATTGATCTCGAGTCATTTCGCCTCCAGTAGGGTAGTATAATTTTAAGACACCTTCTTTGATTTTTACCTATTTTATTGATTTCCGCTTTCTTAGCCTCTCCCCATATTTGGATTCCATATAGAATTCTAGCCATAATTATTGCATTGTAGTATATACGTAGTGTTTTATATGAAAGTACCTGCTTTAATATCTTGGCAACGTCGTGCGTCCAATCGTTATAAGCAATTCCTTAGAAAAGTTAATATTATGTCAGACGTCGGACTCATAAATTTTTGTTTTATTCCGTATTTACCTCTTCTGGTTCGATTAACTTGAATTCCATTCCTTTTCCGGTCCATACAATACAAGATGCATTATTTGGATCATCCAAAAGCGCAACCAAGAACTGCCACAGCTGAGGACAACCTCGTCGAGTTGAATTGGAAATAGAACCGCTGCTACTACTGGAAATGTTTCGAATTGTTAAATTATGATTTGACATCCACGCCGACTGTTGTTCTCCTAAATGAAGATGTAGACACCAAACAATAAGTGTAAGAATTGTTAATTTTTTAACATTATTGTTGCAACAGCACGATTGATAAATACGTCTTGGCCCACTGCTCGGTTTCGAATGTCACAGTTACCTCTGTTCCTACATTGTCGTCGGATATAGATGTAGAGGTAGTACTGCTCATGGAAATTCTATATGATATGTGATTAAAGGTAAAATTACACTTAAAACTATTTGCAAATATCTAATTTATCGTGATATATTAATATTTGCGAAATTAAGACTTCGGTATTCTGAGGTCTAACTCGTTCATCTCGATATAGGACGAATATTTGTTTTTATTTCCGTTTGTAGAATTTTATTAGTAGTCCGGATTGAAATGTTAAATCTCGATAAAATCTTAATATTTAAAAAAGCATTATTCTTTCCATTTTTTTTTCTTTAGTTTTTAATTCAATAATTAAATTCTGATTGTACATACATATATGGAACGAAAAGCATTCAAGCTGCGAGGTTGTAAAGAAAAATTGTGTGTAGCATTTTAGTTTTAGGTTGTTTGCATAATTTTCCTACGTCTGGAATATTCAGGAAAGTTGCCGATGATTTAACTGGAAGACGGAATTCTCTCGGATAAAGATTCATTTAGTTTTATCTTTGACGCTTCCGGTGGAAATCGATACATATAAATTTTGTCTGGAAAAATTATTTAGTTCTTGTTCTTTGACCGCTTATCTAAATTGTCAATTATTTTGTCTAAGAAGAATCGAACCAAGGAAGAATTTGCAGGATTCTTTAATGATATCTTTGTAAATTTAATTTCTATAATATTTCAATAAAATATATTATTTTATAGACGTTATTAAGCACTGCATAGTTACGAAATTGTGTATATAAATATTTAAAAAAAATTAAAAGATATTATTGAAAAGAATTATTAATCATGCTTTTTTCGTAATTAATACTTGCGATTATGGAATAACTCAATATTACGTTTACTCGTTACAAAGCTGCTTTCCGTGACTTCATCTTCTTTGCTGAAATACTTATTAGAGTCAATTGCGCTTTATTTCTGAAAATAACATTGCTTTCATTACTGTAATCATTTGGTTTTTACGTTTTCTTGACCATTCCATTTTCCTCATATCATCCACTTATGCTATAGACTGTCCTTCTACTTCTTTGGACTTCACATAAAAATGACTTTTCTTTTTTTTTTTTCTGGTTTTAATTAACATACTATTTCTTCTCCGTCTGGGAAAACATCGTCCAACGTAAAACAGTCCACGCGTTCAATTGAAGATTCTCAGTTTCTCGATAATCTATGTCTGCCATGATCTAATAGAAAGTTTCGCTCGCTGAAAGGGCACACACACCTATTATTTTAAAAATATATAAAATTAACACTGACATATAGTTCCTGCCTCTTTACTCTTATGCGCATAGAATATTCCGTTATAAATCGGTTACGTGTTGGTAATGTGATAATCTCCCATAATTACCTATTTAAGTGGAATATCTTCTTCACCAATACCAGTTTTATTCTGGTTTTTCTGAACTCCCCGTCGAGTATTTTATAAAATTAATTTACTACCTGTAGTTATTGAAATAATAATTTAATAAAATTTGTTATCAAACTAATGTAGAACTTTTTTTGTTTTCGTTTATACTTTTTTATTCAAATTTTTGTATTTATATTTACCATAGTAAACGTTTTATTAATTTTTTTTTTTGCTATTTTACTTTTTTCTTTTCTCTACTATATTGATAAAAACCCTCGTAAGCTAATCACACCAGATAAGTCTACTGCTCAAAACCTGAAGAAAAGCGGTTTAGTATTTCGTGAGATTCGCATGCACAGTATAAAGGATAGACATATTTTCCGACTTTCATCTGTTTCTATTATGTATATATTCACACACACACACCCACCCACACCCACGCCCATATATATGTGTGTGTGTGTTCGTGCGTGTAAATATATATACACGTACTTGTATATAGAGAAAATGATAAATAGTTAGGTATGGATATGAACGTAAGTATGTATGTATCTATATCTATCTATCTATATATATATATATATATATATATATATATATATATATATATACATATATGTATATATAATGCCAATCACAATGTAAACCACTGGTTTTTATCAAGATACATTTGCGAAAATTAGAAGCTGTAAACAATTACTTCAGGAGGAGTGTATAGAATGTATTTATTTTTAATAACATGAAATTTACTCGTACGAGTTGCATATTTATGATGACAGATAAAAATTTAACGCTTAGTTATTGTTAATGGACAAAGTGACCGGATGAATATTAAGATTCTTGAAACAAATTTGGAAGAGTATATTTAGCAGATGACGTTTTCAAAAACAAGTTTAATGTGCGGTAATATCGGAATTATTAATATTTCTCATCCTTTGCTAAATAACTGGTTCCATCCTATGTGTGTTATGATCGGCTCGAACAATGCATCGCTGTCATATGTTATTTACAGTACACTCACCGTTGCATTGATTGCCAATTTTTTATATCTAGCTAACCTTCCGACAAAGTTGTACGGAATTTCGAGTGTGTGATTCCGCTTTGATTTCAACCTTGCCTGGGAGAACAAAATTATTAAAAACCGTGATCGATCGAACATAGACTAACGCGGTATTAAACATTATTATAATAGAACAGCTGTTGTGCAAAAAATAAACAAAAAAAAAAAAAAACATAGTTATTTTTATATACATATATACACACATCCTTAATACGAGTATGTATGACCATCGAAATGTAATTTTGCTAAAAAAATCATAGCTTAATAGTGAAAGATAAAATATAAGAATAAAATGTGATACTTCAGTAGTTTAAAATTTTCGAATAATATGGCTTTAATATCAGAAAATAAAATTTAATTAAAGATTATTTCTGATAAATTTTTTTTCGACCAAGTTCTTTTAGACTTTTTTTAATTGTGCATAAAACATGACACTCCATTTACTCCTTTGCATATAAAATGTTAAGTAAAAATGCTTCAAAGTGTAATGCCCTGATAGTTGTGCGGAAAAAAGATCGCTTAAAAAGTAATAAATAATAATTATCACAGACTAAACGGAACTTTGGGAAAAAACGTGTTGTTTTGGGGCGATAATGAAAGGGCAAAGGGGTACGATCCCCGTAAAGATTAAAAAATATTCACGATGACGAACTCTCATTGCAAGAGGTAGCCGAACATAAAACATGTGATATTCGTGCATTCGTAACTGAGAAAAAAGATTAATACATATATATGTTTTTTTTTTTTCGAAAAAAAGGATCTTGTTAAGGATAATGTTGTTGAATAGTGTAATACCAGTTCGAAAAACGGTGAGAAAATTAAAATTGTAGTTATAATTTAAGAGCGGTTGAAAGTAAATTCGATTTTTATGTATATCTTTGAGAAGTTTAGAAAAAGGTTATTAAGAAATTCAGCGGATTCTCTAATAATAATAAAAGTGTTAATTTAAACATTTCGTTTGGAAAAAAATTTACGAAATATTTTATTATAATAATAAATCAAAACTTTCTTATAATTAAAATTTTTAGAAAATCTTCAAATGCAGTTTTTCATTGGTACTTATTAGGCGTAAAATCTTTTTAAAAATTTTTTCCTTAGCTATATTTTAAAACTTTATTCTTAAGATGCTATCTGGATGGTACTAGTAGATCAAATCTTTATATGATATTGAGAACAGTTGAAAAAAAAGTGTTGATTATTTTTAAACCGTTTCTAGTAAAATTAATTCTAACTCATTTAAACGATTTTACATTAATTATACGGTAGCGTGAGCGTATTTTAAAATTTCTCAAAGAGCTAAATGATCTTTTTTAATAGTTCCTGTAAAATAATACTACTGCGGTATTGAGATAATTGTCTTAATTTTTTTTTTTTTATGAATTTAGTGAACCATAGGAAAATACGAAGAATGAGATTAAAGACCAATCAAAGAGCTTAAATTTTAACTCGGGGCAATATCGATACGAGGCAGAAAAGTATGACTGTGATAATTAGTAAAAAAGGAAATGTTTGATTGGACCAAGTTCCAAGTAAGTATAAAGAACATTTCATTTAGAAAGTAGACAAGATCATTAAAGAAAATGTAATCTGGATCATAAATAAAAATTTGATCATCGGGAAATTTAGGAGAAGTTGAGAATAGAATAAGGGCGATAGCTAGATGGGAGAAAAGTATGACTGAAACCAAGAAGACAAATAACAGAAATGAAAAAAAAACCTGAAAGAACACAAAATGAGAATTAGGATTTGAAAATAAGGTGGTTATAAATATTCACCGAAAATCTATAATTATATTTCGGTATTGTGGAAATCTATGTTTTGATATATACTCGTAGTTTCAATTTTCACCGCCAGAAGATGTAGAAGCGCCACACTTTGATATTCCAGCGTTATGGTAGTATAAGGAAGTCCACTGGTACGATGAACCTTTTGAAGCACTAAATTGTGTAGAAGTATTAGTGTAAATGTTGTGGTAGTATAAGGAACTATATTGTTACAATGAAATCCCTGAAGTACTAAAGTGTGTGAGCTATATTCTCAATTTTACAACACTATATTTGAGGAAATAATTGAATTTAAATTGTTTGATACACAAATTCTTCCTAAATATTTTGTATATTGCCTCTGTGTAATGTGTGCATAATTAGTATAAGAAACAAGTTTAGTCAAGCATGATGTTTCATACGCTAAGGATTCCGTATGTTAAGTTAACGATAACTATAATTTACATTTACATAATACTAAATTCCAAAAAAAGAGGAATTTGATTTTTCCCGTTGCAAAAAAGAAAAGGAATATTATTGTTTGTGATCGTTTGAAATTATCGTCATTTAGAAAATTTCGTTAAGAAAATGAAATACGGTTTCGTTCCCGACAAATAGCGATCTTTTAATCGATATATTACATGCCCGAGAAAAAAATTTATTTTCAAAAATTTCGAGTTTTCAGCGCCCCGAGGGTCTAGTTTTAAAACTGGAAACCCGGATGTTTCAAACTAGAGAAATATACGTGGACGGACATTTTTTTAACCATGTTCAAAATTTTTAGCTATAATAGGCGTTATGCTAAGGGGGGCAGGTCATTTTTCGCGTTTACTTTTCGGCAATTTTGAAAGTTTCGTTAATGAAACCTTCAAGTTTCTACGTTACTCGCAGAAGTGTATCAGTGCATATATATGTCTTTGAGATTTAGTATATTCAAAAAGGAAATAGCTCACGTGTAGAATTATTGTTTTTGTAAGTAAAAACGAATAAATCTCAAAACGTACCACCGTTCATTTTTAAATTTTATTTTGTATTATCTATCATCATTTATAACATTCGAATTAACAGAATTTACAAGTTATAGATAATAATGGACGATGGCTGCTCTGTAGTATGCTATATATTCACGTGTTTCGAGATGATCGATCAATATGTACTATCTATATTCCTCAGTACAGAAAAATAGAAGAAAGTACCTACACATCAATAATAAATAATCTCCCAACACCGTTCATATTCACCGGTGACTTCAATTCGCATGATGAGATTCTAGGTAGCAACAAAACTGATAGTAGAGGAAAACTATTAACTCGCATAATAGAGCAATATAACCTTTCCGTCCATAATACAAGCGAACCTACGCATTACAGTACCACGTACAGAACGTGGAGCACAATTGATTTTACGTTAAGTTCTAGTCAGATTGCCGATCTCATCGAGGTTCATCATCATGAAGACATGGGCGGCAGTGATCACTTTCCACAAATCATAAACATGAAAGCGAACATGGCCTCACATATAAGACGGCCAGCCCTGAATTTCAAAAAAGCAAATTGGGAAATGTTCCAGCAGCTATGTCAGACCGAGGTAGACATTGATGACAGTAACACGGATACAATGGTTCGCTCATTTACCAACGGAATTCTAAAATGTTCCGAAATATCAATCCCGAGAAACAGGCCGTTATCCACAAACAAAGTTCTAGTACCGTGGTGGTCAGAAAAGTGCTCGCGAGCAATAAGGGAGAGAAGAAAGAGATTAAAACTGCTGAAAAGATTCCCTACACTGGAAAACTATACAGCTTTTCAACAGGCTCGAACAACAACAAGATGGATACTGAAACAAGAAAAAAGGAGATCTTGGAACGAATACACGTCAACACTAACTTACAAAACACCGATTCATCAGTTATGGAAGAAAATACGAGCGTTATATAAACACGTTGACCTACCAATCCCTACAGCGATATCAAGAAATAATCAGTTATACACAGACCCAGGACAAATTGCAGAAGAATTCGCATCGTTTTTTGCAAATATATCAAGTAATAATCAGTTGACACCCACATCACTAGTAAACAAACAACGTTTAGCAAACGAACAACTTCACCTCAGCTCATCAAATTCAGAAACATATAATGCACCCATAAGTTTACACGAAATCCAAAATGCCATCCAGGGGACGAAAATATCTGCTTGTGGCGCCGACAGATTTCACATTTTGTTCTTGAAACACGCCCCAGAATCAATAATTAACAAACTCATGCTGACATACAACCACGTACGGACTGATCAATCTTTTCCTCGGCAATGGAGAGAAGCTATTATAGTTCCCATACATAAAGAAAATAAAAACCCACTGAAACTAGACAACTATCGACCGATTTCACTGACATCCGTACTATGTAAAGTATTCGAAAAAATAGTAAATCGACGATTACTATGGGAATTAGAAAACAGAAATCTTATATCTACAACACAGTGTGGTTTCCGTCCATCGCGTTCAACCATAGATCAGTTATTCTACCTACAGTCAGAAATTTTAAAAAATTTCAACAAACGAATGCACACATTTGCAGTATTTTTTGATATAACAAAGGCATTCGATAGAATATGGAAAGAGAAATCGCTTACCATGCTATACAAGTGGGGATTCCGAGGAAATATAATGTACTTCATCAAAAACTTCTTATCGTCTCGTGTCTTTCGCGTTCGAATCGGCTCCATGCTTTCATCGGAAAAAACGTTGGACAATGGCGTCCCACAGGGCTCCGTCCTTAGTCCCACATTGTTCATCACCGCGATAAACGATCTAGTATCCATCATCCATCCACTAATATCTTCGGCGCTGTTCGCTGATGATTTCACCATATTCATCGGTTGCAAAAATGTAGAAGCAGGAGCTGCACTACTGCAAAGGTCAGTAAACGAAGCCCAAAGATGGGCTTCACAAAATGGACTAGAGTTTTCAGCCGCGAAAACAACTTGCATCCATTTCTGCAGATTACGGACTTACAAAGCACAAGAATACCAAAATCTCCGACTGTTAAATATCTCGGCTTGTTGTTTGATCAAACCTTATCATGGAAACAACATGTAAATCAATTAAAACAGTCCTGCTTAAAAAAACTTAAACCTGTTGAAGAAACTATCCCACACAACATTCGGTTCAGACAGACACACATTACTCAAAATATATCGTACTATTATTAGACCTCGCCTAGATTACGCAGCACCCATTTACGGCTCAGCTTGCAAATCGACACTGTGCTCGTTGGACTCGATACACCACACCGCCATCAGACTGACGATCGGTGCATTTCGCACTAGTCCAATACATAAGCAGCATATTATGCGAAGCCAACGAATGGCCTTTAAACGTTCGTCGAGATTATCTAGCGGTGAAGTTTTTAATTTACCTAAGAAGTACAAATAATATCCCTGATGTTCTACTGACGCCTGAGGTCTCGTACCGTTCTAGTCATTTAGCAGAACTTCTAAACAATCGCGCATATTTTGCTGCTGACACCAGAAATATTAATGTACCGAACAATATCCTTCATAAAAGAATCTCCGCTCTTCCACCAACACATAATTCGGAAATACGGTGCAACGTAGTGTTGACCAACAGCTCAAAATCTGACATACTCTTGTCATATACGAACGCATTGAAAGAATACAGTGCATATGAAAAGTATTACACAGATGCTGCAAAAAATATCGAAGGTACTGGATGTTCCTTTGTACATCGCCAGCAAATCATCAGCTATGCGCTTCCGATGGAATTGTCGGTAATGTCGGCCGAATTAATTGCGATCAAATTAGCCATCGAATCCGCAATAGATCAGAATTATGATCGTATTACCGTATTCACAGACTCATTACAGGCCGTCAATGCGATTAATGAATAGCATGCTACCCTGAAAAACCCGATTGTTCAACAGATACATTACTTGGGTATTAGCTCGACTATGAACATAGTAATATGTATGTTGGCTACCAGGACATTCAAAGATAAGTGGAAACACCACAGCCGACTTAGCTGCGAAACAAGCAATAGGGAAATCCGCATTATTATCGGTTGGAGTCCCAAGGAAGGATCTTTACAAAGTTACGAAAACCCAGTTTCAGCTACAATGGAGCCGTTCCTGGGAAGAATTGTCGCTTGAAAATAAGCTGAGAAGAGTAAAGCCTACTACTGCGCCTTGGAACATCATCATGGCATCAAGACGTGATGACGTTGTATTAACAAGACTGCGCATCGGCCATACAGCACTAACGCACAAGCACCTTCGTGCCGACGCTCCACTCTGCCAATACTGTGACCAAGGTCCTTTAACAATAGAGCATATCCTTTCCGACTGCACCCAACATTCAATCTATCCCCATACTACTATCCAAACTGCCTTATCCGATGATCCCCATGAAATCAGAAAAACACTATCTTTCCTCAAACAAAATAATATCTATAGCTTAATTTAATCATATCCTTAATATGTGGTGTCTTTGGCCACAGTAGCCAGTACACGGCACCACAAAAAAAAAAAAAAAAAAAATTATTTTTCTGCTTCGTGAAGTAGATATGGCGAGGTCGTTGTTTAGTTGTAATCCTAACTCGGTGTGCATAAATCCAATAAATTCCGGTCCGTGCGGTCCTCTTAAATCCAAATTAAAATCTCCACTAACGAGCATCGGTATATCGTGATAATTATGTTTTTCAGGTACCTTTAATTTAGGACTGTCGCCATAAGATTTAAGACGATGAATTGGTATTCGGTGAGATATAAACTGATGCGAGTATAGTTCTTTTGACCGAGCAAAAGTCGCCAACACCGTCATGACATGTCGCGATTTGATCCACGCTCATATTATTTTGATCAAACTTCCGCAAATCGTTTTTGATATTGTTAGACTGCAATGCGTTGGAAACAGTTATGTTTTCGCAAATGGTGGCACCACCAGAACGAATCGTATTCCTTTTAAACTGAGTGCCAAATCCTAGTATATTTCAATACAACAATCGTTTTCAATCCGCGTTTCAGACAAGGCAAGAAATTTACATCGCGGATTAATCGCTAGTTAAATCGAGCCAGTATGCATTTAGTGATTGAGTGTTGAATGTGCACAACGAGAGCGACGTGGAATCCCGTCTGCATAGAACGATTGAGAAAATTCCGGTATTGATCGCCTACCGTTTGTAAATGATGGCGTTCGAGACGAGTAAACTCGTTCCTTTAAGGATCTCGATTCAGTTCTCCGCCATGGCGATAAAATGTGTGATCACACCATCGTGATTCGATAGGAATAGTCCAGCGAAATGACGCGAGAAAGGGCTACATAAATGGGCTGCTGTTCGTGATGCTGTACTCGTAAATGAACGTGTGTAGCGCCTTATGATTTGTGTGTATAGCAATTGCACAGGCTTCGACAAGGGGGAAATTTACAAGTAACGATTTTACTGTTTGTTTGCGCGATGCAAGTACGTTGAGTTATCGGTGTCCACGAATGATTCACGTTCGGATTTGGAAGTACGTGTGCCTGGGCTTTTGAGCGCAGTAAACGGCCGATTTTTGAATGGTTGAAATACAGCCAGAATCGTTTTATCGCACTTGTTTCGATGTTGCGTTCGATATAGCGTAAAGTGCCGATTGCGCCGTTGACAAGACCATCTAGCACGTCAATATTCGCTCTGATCATATAAGGTTTACCAATTCGAATCGGCCATTGATTTTGGTTCCACATTGCAAACTTTTTGTTTTTTATTCATTTGCCGTTGTCGCCACTCACGGCTTCGTTCGGTACCACTCTTCGAAGCCGGTTTATTCAAATCGATGAATCGAAAGAAACGCTTCAAACTTCTCATTTTCGGTAGTTTTGGAACCGAAAGGTGTTTCGTTTATGAACTGAAAGAATTCATGGCTGTTCTGAAATTCCTCGTCCCTCCTGCGGAATGTGATTCCTGCGTCGAATCGGCCATTGATTTTGATTATCTATTATTATTTTTTATTTTTTACGAGTCACGAAGTTGAATATAATTTACATATAAATTAAATCGAGTGAGCAGGCAGTTACGTATCGAATTGCCTAGCAAAAATTAAATCGCCACGTACCATTCCTAGTGCTGGGTTTTTAATTCTAAATTTCGAGAATTGTCGCGCAAAACCTTCAGAAAGCAAGAAAAAAGTTTTACGAAATTATCTGCGGAATGTTAAAATGTTTTACGAAATTAAAAAGAGAACATTGCGTTTTTCGTTTCGTTGCGTTTTGCGTTTCGTTGCGTTTTACGTTTCGCTGCATTTGCGTTGCGTTGCATTTTGCGTTGCGTTACACGATTTTAGGTTGACCCCCAGCCCAAAGACATATATATGTCAAAATGAAATACGGTTTGGCTCCCGACAAATAGCGATCTTTTCAACAATATATCACATGCTCGGAAAAAAAATATTTTTTTCAAAATTTTTGAGCCTTCGGCGCCCCAAGTGTCTGAATATAAAGTTGTAAGCTTGGCTATATTTATCCTATGAAGCGGTCCTTTATGCACATATTCGAAATACGTTTTGGTTTCCCCAACGTTTTTATTCGGGCTATTACTTATGTGAACTTCCTTTTTTTTTACTGTTTTTGGCTTAAATGGGGGGTTTAAATAATTTTTTAACCGTATTTTTTTGATTTTATGAATGGACTCCTGCATTTTATTTTATGTTTTGAATTTCACTTTTAATGGTTTATCTGGTGATTAGTTATAAATTTTTGAGGTCGTTTTAATTACCATATTACATAATCTTGGCGGTTTTTTGTTTTTTTTTTTGCCGCCTAGAGCTGTGTACGGAATCCTAAAAAAACTGTAACCATCTACCTCACAAACTGTCAAACATCCGCAACATTCAACTACAACAAAGATTAGAGGAAGCATTAACTAACCAATTTTAATCATTTTCTAACCCACACTAAGTTGCTGTGTATGTTTACATTTCCTTTTAAGATGTATTTTTTTACGTAACTAACCGACTTAATCATTTTTTTGTGCCAGCTTATTTTTGCATGTTGCTTTTAGAAGTGTTTTGTTGTTGACTAACCAATTTTGATAATTTTCTAACTCAACCCAAAAATCTTTGTTTATGTGTGTGTGCTTTTTGGATGTATTTTCTTTGTACCTTATAACACATAGAAACAAAATCAAACCTTTCTTTTGGCACATGTAACAAAATAAGTGATCCTAAAAGAACTTTTTACGCTGAATTTTAATATACGTAATTGGTTTTTTTTCCATCACCCACCGTTTTTTTTTTTGTGACACGGAGGTAAAATTTGAAAGAAAAACTACAAATTTAAATGAATGATTGACATTTCAGTTTACCTGAAAAGTGAAAGTTAATGATTTTCTTCTGTATTTGCCATCTGGGACATCCCTCTCTAGCGTCTAACAGTAATCTGCAAGCATACTTGTACTCCACTGTTGCTGGTATCTATTTTCAGTTACTGCTATTTGCTGACTGAAATTTTTCTAATAATATTTTCATATTATTATATGTTTCTTTCATATCTGTTGCATATGCGCTAATGGCACAGAAGGAATTTTGTTACTATTATGCAACAGAACAGCCTTTAAGCTAGTTTTTGACGAATCAATGAACAGTCCCTACTCGGTAGGGTTATGTTCATGATTAAGTGCATCCGTAGCAGCACAAATATTGTTACAGTACATTAAACTATTTTCATCGGAATAAAAATTTTGGAACTCTTCCTGACGATTGCGAAAAAGAAACATATTTTAGTGTCAGTGTGGAGTAGTTTCCAGCCTTCATCCTAGAACCCAAGAGCTCAGCTTGTTTCTTTGGAAGATTAAAATCTCGTATAAGGTCGTTTAGTTCGTCTTGAGTTACCACATGAGGTTCACGGGAAGTGGAATCAGTGCTATAAGTCGGATTATGTTGCTCATGTTGTGCATCAGTAGTTATGCTATATTCCGATTCATCTTCTATCGTCATATGTGCCGGCGGATTCACAATGAGACACTGGACTTACAGCAGACAGTAAATTCGGATAATGCACTGGGTATTTAGATTTAGTACTAATTCCTTTTATCGTAGTTAAATAGAAATAACAGTCCAACAAATGGTTTTGAGGTTTATGCCAGACCATAGTATGACAAAACTCATGTGACGCTTACCTTATCGCAGTCCATTAGACGTTTAATACAGTTTGAACAGCAAATATTCGGAGTCCGGTTCTTATCTTGATCCCCAACTTTACAATCGAAATACAATTTCTAACATTTTCTAACAAGTGGAGTCAAACTTCGTCGTTGCTCTTTAAATATAAAATCACCATACACTCTTAGGCATAATTGTAAATTAATACAGCTCACTTGACAACAGAAAGCACAAAACGGAATGAAATTATCAAACGTGCGCGCATAGAGAATGATTAAGCAGTACTGACGTGTGACTAAATTGTCGCGATTGATCTGTGTGATTGCTCATACAGTAAATGAATTATCACGTATGATGAATCATGTAACAGCTATTTACTTCACATCGATATGCTTATATTATGTCTAATTAAGATAAATATTTCTCCTAGTCAGTTATCTAATTGAAGTGTTAATTTGGGCGTTTATTTATTTATTTGTTTTTATTAAGCCCACAAGGATGCCACCGCGGCCTCTAACTTATCGCGGATGTTTTTAACGATTACTATTATTATTACTATTATTATCAATTGATTGATTAATGAAATTGTTTTATTTTTAAAAAATATATTAAATTTGTTCCACACCGATATTGCTGGAACGGTCGACCGCTGAAGAGACAATTATGTTATAAATAAGACCGAATATAGGTATAAATAGATCATTAAATATGTAAATGAAAAAGTTCTACGTATCGCAAGTTGTCGGATGGGTTGTGTCGATGCTGCGCGACGCTGATCAGCTATTCCATTAACGTTTCGGCTGTTGATTATTGACTGCAGAAGGATTAATTCGAATTTAAAAGTTCCACGATGTCTTTCAGTTTATTTTCCGATCCTTTTTCGTTTTTCTCCTTTCCCATCGGACTTGATCCGAAGGAAGATGTGTGATTCGCATGTGATGGTCATTGCTGGGGTATTCAACTCCATCCGACAACAGAATCTTACACAAGCGCTCACTTTCTTTCTTACCGCGTTTTCCAAAAATTTCACTTTATATTATTTGTATTAATTTCTTGTTTCACATAACATAACGTACCAATTACCAACTGTAATTGACACATTACATAATATAAAAATAATTAATAGTTCTATATGTAGCCTAGGAGTTAAGGTGTTTGGCTACCAAATCAGAGGTATCATGGATTTTCGAGAGTTGCCTCGTCCCGGATCCAAGTCGCTCCCACGTTTACCCAGCCTGAAATAATTGGTTACCAGAGAAATCTGGGTAAAGGCGGCCGAGAGAAAGGAATTGGCCCCAGTATTCTCATCAGATCCATTATAGGCTTAGTACATTGTGAAACTTAACTTCACAATCCCGACGCCCTATTAAGTGTATGGGACTCAGTTTAATTTTTTTACTAGTTCTATATGTAGTATATAGTAGAGTGCTGTCATTTTCTATTTGAATGCCTCTTCACTAAGGAAGAACGTTTGAAATATAATTTAAATGGTTACTGTATCGATAATCGAATTATTATAAATAATGTTAACGGATTAAACGTATCGAACTGTTGTGCATTCGTAAATTATTGTAATCTCGCTTTGAGGAAACGCATTACTATATAAAATATACCTAACGTTAAGTAGTCGATTATATGTTACGAATACCGTGACTAAGCCAATAGGCATCACGGTCGTATATAAAAAAAAAAAAAAAAAAAAAGTAGAGTGCTGCGTTAGTAGTACATGAAAAATGCCATCACACAAAAACTGTAGTTGATAGGAAATTTCTGAATGCATATTTGAATTCAGCGTAATGAATTCCAGTAGGAACACAATAAAATATCCTTGTGCCAAAATTTCTTTTCTATGTGTAATTAAACAAAGAAATAACATCTCTCCTTCTTGTTACGCTGCCATCTCCGGCTGAAGGTCAATGATCATCATAATTATTGATTTCTTATTCCTGGATGCCTCTTGAAGACGCACTAACTCAATATTGCTATGCTTCTTGTCTTTCTTTAAATACAAAAATAACTGATGTGTGCATAATCTAAATTAGATCACATAAAAAATGCTTGTTGTTAATGCTTGTTTAAATATACATGTATTTTGTATATATTTCACCTCTCTTTGAAGAATCTGTTCATGTCTATGTGATTTAAAAGATGCATTAATGTACCTCAAAATCCAATATATTTATAGTACTAACCTTTTTGAGGGAGATATGTTCTGACATATAGATTTTTAAGATATTTAATATACATTTAGCTAAAATAGCCACAGTACTAACTTTAACTGGGTTTTTATTTTTGTTCTCATCTATATATTTCTAGTGACATGTTTGAGTATAAGTAACTAGAGTGAGATGATTTTGCTAATTACTAAGCTGTCTGTTCTAATAATGTATTTCAGTGTTTATATTTGATCTGTATTACTATGCAGTCACTTCAGTTGTTGCAAATATCGTGTTTAATAAACATTTTACCAGAGTTGCTTTCTTGGGCACGTGTTGATTCTGCTTATTCAAGCATGCATGTTTCTAAGAAATTTTTAGAGCATAAGGAACCAAGTGTAATCACACTAACATGTGTAGAATTGATAGATTTTTATGTACGTTTGATGCAATATATGTACATGTGTATAACATAATGACATGCATGTGATATGATATGATGATGATAATGCTGATGCTAATGATAGGGGGTGTGTGTATGTAGGGCCATATTTAAGGGGGGGCAGGGGGCCAGTGGCCCCGGACCCGACACCAAAAGGGGCCCTTTACTGAAAAGGGGTTACCCGCTAATCGTTCAAATATTGAAAATTACAAGTATTAAAAGTACGTGCACTCAGATGGCGAAACGATATATCATTCTGATTTTCATGGTGATGTTGAGTTCCGAATGAGACATACTTTGTGAATTAAATTTTGATGATCTAATTGAAACTTTCGCTATTAAAAAATCTCGACACGTATCTCTCGTTTAGAATTAATTATTAAGGATCCATTTTATTCATTTACTGAATAAATAAAATATAAAATGTGTACTTCAATTATTGGGGGGAAATTAAGGGGGCCTTCAGCAATTATTTGGCCCCGGGATATTTTTTTCCTTAATCCGGCCCTGTGTGTATGTATTTGTATATTTATATGTTAAACAAATATTAATTAAATTTTCGCATGCAGTTATGATATTGAGTGAATATATATGCATTGATACCTGTCTTTACATTTTTGTCATTATTGTATATTAAGTCACAACAGCTTATCTATTAATCTGTATAAACCTGTTATACAACTTTTATGTCTTGAATTTGATACTTGATTATATAATTAAGATACGTGAGTTCGTATTGATAAAAAACATGATTCTTTTAACATTACATTTGATTATCGTTTTGTATAGAAAAAGTAACATAAGTACAAGAGTACATAAGTACATGTGATACATGATAGAATGAATAACAACAATATATATATATATATATATAAATCCTAATCCGATCACAATATATTGATATAATAATAATCGATACTAAATACTATGTTACATAATAAAATGAAAATACATAACAATCTCCCACACATAAAGAAAACATAAAAATTAGGAAGTTACATATTCTTTTAAATATTTTGGTAAGCATCGTTCTCGCTCTGATCTTCTTACTATTGGGTTTGCTGCTGATCCTGTTTTTACCATTGACCTTGAATCGCTTACTCTAGTATTGTTTTGCTCTGTTATGTCTGGACTATTATGTAGCTCTTGTTGACCCTGATCTGGTATTGATGTGCCTGGTGTTGATGCATCTGGTATTGATGTGTCTGGTGTTGATGCATCTGGTATTGACATGTCTGGTATATCAAACATCACTTTTTTCTTAGGTTTTTGAAATTGTATATTTGTTAACCGTAATTGATTAATATGACGTTTTAATGTATGACCACTGTCAAGTTTTATTAGGTAGTGTAGATTACCATAGGTTTCTATGATTTTCCCAAACTGCCATTTTTCTTTTCCCTGGTAATTGCGGCTTAATACACGATCTCCCACACATAATTTCCTTTTTGAAGTGAGTGTTCTTTTTGTTTTTGTTACTATAGGTTTCAGGATATCTAATTTTGAGCGAATTTTCCTTCCAAAATAAAGTTCAGATGCTGATTTATTCTCTTTTTCTTGTAATGGTGTAGTTCGGAGTCGAAATAAGATTTCTCGTAGCTTATCTGCTATTGTTCCTGGTTCATTTTCCATAGCCTTGATTTTCTGTTTTAGTGTTTGTATCATTCGTTCTACAAGTCCATTTGTCATTGGATTATTTGGCGCTGAAAATTTTTGAAAAATCCCATAGGACTTGCAAAAATCTGTGAATTCACTACTTTTAAAAATAGTAGAATTGTCAGAAACTAAATAATTAGGAATTGCATGGACTGAAAAGATTTCTCTTAAGGCTTGTATAGTTGATTTTGATGTTGGAGCAGAACTGAACACTTGTGCCATTGGAAATTTTGAATACGCATCAACCAATACAAAAATATGGTATTGATCACTGATTGGTCCTGCAAAGTCTATATGGACCCTTTCAAAACAGTTTCCTGGTCTTTCCCATACATGATGAACTTCTTTTGCCGGTTCTTTCTGGTGTTTTTGACATTGGACACATCCTTTGACATAATTTTCAATATCCTTATCTATTCCTTTCCAATAGACATATTGTCTTGCCAAGGCTTTCATTTTCACAATTCCACTATGTGTATAACGTAATTCATGTAGAATTTTTTGATGCAAGGTTACTGGTATCCACATGCGCTCATTTCGAAAAATAACATTTTGATATACAGATAGATTTCCTTCAACATTCTCCCCAGTCTGAAGTTGTTTTCTCAGTTTGTTTAATTCTGAATCATTTTCCATTTCAGACCGAATTGTTTTGAAGTCTAGATTTTCTGTTGTAATTGTATTTACAGTATTTGCATAAATCATATTTGTGTTGATTTCTTTAAGGATCTCTTCAGTTGTACTAGGCAGTGGTGATCTTGATAAATAATCTACATGACTGATCTCTTCCGATTTCCGGTGTTGAACAGTATAATTGAATTCAGATCAGAATGAGGCATATCTTAAAAGACGAAATGATGAAATACTTGGAAATTTTCCTTTTGGATTAAAGATATGAAATAATGGTTTATTGTCTGTCACTAATACAAATTTCATTCCATATAGATAATTGAATAAACGTTTTATGACCCAATAGATGGCTAGAGCTATTTGGCTGTAGCCTTGCTCAGTTTTTGTTAAGCTTCTTGATATAAAGACTACTGGTTTTTCTTCATTATTGATTTGGTGTGCTAAAATTCCTGCTATTCCTACTGGTGAAGCATCACATGTAACTATTATTGGTAGATTTGGATCAAATGGTCTAAGTAAATTATCTGAAACTATGCCATTTTTTAATGATACAAATACAGATTCACACTGAGCCGTCCATTTAAATGGGTTTGCTTTTTCAAGTAGTTTTCGTATATGGAATGTTTTTGTTGAAGCATTCGGTATAAATTTTGAATAATATGTCACTAATCCCAAAAATTGTTGCACTTCCTTTTTATCTTTAGGTCTTGGTGCTTCTACAATTGCTCTGATCTTTTCTGGACATTTGGATATCTTATTATGTTCAATTACATATCCCAAATAAGTGATTTTCGTTTGGTAGTATTTACATTTATCAATATTGGCATGTAAATTATTTTCCCTAAATCTTCTTAAACATGCATATAAGTGATTTTTGCATTCTTGGTATGTTGTTCCATAAATAACAATGTCATCAAAATAACTTGTAATTCCATCTAAACCGGTTAAAACTTTATCTAGAATTTTATGGAATATAGCTGGTGCACTTTTGATACCAAAAGCTAATCGATTAAAACGAAAAATCCCTTGTAGTGTTGTCAGTGTTTGAATTGCTGCAGATTCTTCATCCATTTCAATATGATGATATGCCTTATATAGATCAATGATGCAAAAATACTTTGCATTACAAAGATTATTGATTACATCTTCAATTTTGGGTATTGGATAATACACATCTTTTAATCGTTCATTAACACCAACTTTATAATCAATACATAGGCGAATTCCTTCTTGATGTGGTTTTGATACAATAACAGCTGGACTTCCCCAATCAGAGGTATCTACTTGGGTTATTATTCTTTGATTTTTTAGCTTTTGTAGTTCTTCTTCTGTAACTCGCCGATGTAGTCTGTTACTGATTCGTGGCTTTTTTGTAATGCTGATAAAAATTTATGTCGTTGTAGTAATGCATTTTTTAGTGGACATCGCTCTGCAGTATATCGTTTAACAATTTCACTATATGATGTATCCGTCACTTTATCTGGTGCTAGCATATTTACAATTTTAGAATAATGTTCAGGACCTATCGAATTGAGTAATGTTTGCTGTTTATCTATATCAGATGCGATATCAGCTACATTGAAATATATCTCTAATCGTTCTATATATTGTTTGAAATTCTCTCTTGATTCGTCAAATGTTTCAAATTTGTAATCTTTTGTTTCTCGCGTTTTAGATATAGAAGACGAAGGTTTGTTTATTAACTGTTTAACTAAATTCATATATTCCATTTGCATTTTCATTTGTTTCTCTAATATTGATTCTAAATCTTTAACATCGACAACTGCCGTGTTGGTTTCTGGTTTTGAATCTGTCATTTTATATGTTTAATATGAATATATAAACAGGAGCCGTTTACGTGTAATAATAATAATTTATGTACTCACAGATAATAAGTCCGTTTAAAATTATTTGATCGTAAATGGTATTGATAATCGTCTTCCGTGCACAAAAAAAAGTTATCACTGTATACTTAGAAAAAACAGTAAACCAACCATTCTCGTCGCCACTTTTATGTCTTGAATTTGATTATATAATTAAGATACGTGAGTTCATATTGATAAAAAACATGATTCTTTTAACATTACATTTCATTATCGTTTTATATAGAAAAAGTAACATAAGTACAAGAGTACCTAAGTACATGATACATGATAGAATGAATAACAACAATATATATATATATATATATATATATATATCCTAACCCGATCACGATATATTGATATAATAATAATCGATACTAAATACTATGTTACATAATAAAATGAAAATACATAACAACAACCATGTTTTGTCTGATAAGTATGTGTACATGTAAATGCTTGTGAATTTTTTCATTATAATTAAGTAATATCTATACCGACTACTAATTTTTACAGGACTGTTACAGTTCCTGCAATCTATTGTTGTTTAGAGAATCTATGATAACAAATTAAAATTAATTTTCTTTCCTCAAATAAACGTATTGTTTTTTCTTATTTAATTATCCGATTCCAATCTAAAGTTGCATTTATCAATTTTACAAAAGCTCAGTTTATAAATATTTGTACATTTTTTTAAGCTTTTCATAATGCAACTTAAACTAATTAGACTTTTTTTAAAAAAAAGAGGCAAGTTATTTTGTTGATTTTAATTTTTTATTTTGTATTATCATGAATATCCGTAACTCGTCGGTAGGCTAATTATTGCAAGCCTCTTGTACACGCGTATATATATATGTGTATATGTATGTATATAAAAGGAGCGACATATGCAATATAATTGTACAGCTACGTAAAAAAATAAATATATATATTTCCTGCTTAAATTGGTTTATTGATAATTGCAAAATTAACTGTTACGTAAATTACAAAAGCTCATTGCGCTATCGTTCACTTAATTATTTTTTCTCAGGTATTTTAAATGAGTCCATTAGCAATAAAGTCGTTTACTATTAAGCTTGCAGATCATTTACGTCTTGTGTACATATGATAAAAATTCTTGAACAAAGGTAATCCATATACTATTCTAAAAGTAGACCAGTAAGTATGAAGACCCTCATAGATAACTTTTAAGGCTCGTATAATATAAACGTTTGGTAGCAAAAAGGTTTACGGGAGTTTACAATACTGTCGATGAATTAAAAATTATATATATTAAAAATTAACCATGTCAACTTTTTTCAACAAGTATTTTAGGTCTCTAGAGTTTTTAAAATTTATTCGGAAAATTGTTTCCATTTTTACCGAATTTATTTTAGGTTTTATTTTATTGTAATTATCTGGTGTGCTAAACTTTTTGTCAGTATCAGGAAACATTTTTTTAATTTTCCGATCATGAGTAGCGGCATTTTCTCTTTCGTAGATAAATCGCTTATCGTTCGTGAGTATATTACTTCGCGCAAAAGATGATAACAAGAAAACAGCTGCAGGCGCTTACGACGAGAGGCGAATAAAATTTTTGTGAACTCGTTTGATGAGATTGTTTTTGCAAGTCGGAAAAGATGAGATAATCTAATCAGAGATTTATTAAAATTATCATCGAAGTGGTTGCTTCGAAAAAGTGTGCAAATCTATTATTAAAATTTTCTGTTATTATTATTTTAATTTATATGGAAAATAATATTTTGGCGGGTGCGTGCAAGCAACGGCGCGAAGTTAATCCGAATTGGTTTTCGAACAATAATAATTGGAGTAGTCGCAAAACACCGGTGTGCTATTTTTAATAAATACATCTGTTTTTTTTACGTAGTTAAATTATTTATGATAATAATAATGATAATAATGAGATATATATTTTTTTTTTTGGTTATTATGTGCTTTATATAATTGTATATTGAAATTTACAGAGTAGTAGCTGAAAAATAATATCCTTGCCGTTTACAAAAAAAAAAAAAAAAATGAGAACAATATACGATTTTATTTATTTTTTTTTGAATTATCGTTTTGAACTACTAAGGTTATAACGGTGAGAGCTGCTTAGGCTATTTAAAGATCACCCAACAGTTTGTCATCCTGAATGTACTTCTTCAAAGTGTTATATGATTTGTCGTTCAATACTTCTGTTAACGTTGTGAAAGTGCTTGGACGGACTGCATTAAAACTGCGGAATTCAATTATGACGTACTGACGGATATTTTAATTCAGCACAGTATGAACATGTGTTAGCGGGAGGTATCTTTTGCTTTAGCTGTATGCCCTATTCTTAGCCGATTGATCGTTGTGTATTCGACATGCGGACTATTAGTCGGCGGCCATCATGGTTCGATCATCGGCTTTATTTGGCGTAAGAACGTCAAAACTAAAATAGGCGGTTTAAATTTTATCATAAATAGTAGAACATAATGAAGTGATAGCGCGTTTATTTTAATTGTGATATATTTTATCGATTTTGTTTCCGATTTTCAAACCGACATAATGTCGGCTAATAAATCACTGAAACAGCTATTACACCACCAAATATACCAAGCAGTGGCAGTAAAGCCACATAATACCTCGGCTCTTCGTAACAACGGTCGTTGGCATCTTTAACGTTAACAAGAACCAGTTCAAATTTGCAAAAGAGTAAGCCAATAAGTATAGATAGGTCAAACTTGAATACTAATACAACACAACATACACAGCTATCTGTAAAACTTGATCAGAGTAATGCTGTGCACACTACTACCCTGCAATCGATCAAACAATCGAAATAGTTCTCATATAATTATTAATCTAATTCAATATCATTTACTGATGGGTATAACAGGTAGCAGCTCGATAAACAATCATTTATCTTCTTTGTCTAGCATATCTACAGATAATACACATACCGTTAGTAATATTACAATTAATAATATTATAAATCTCAATATGCCTAATTTAACAACTCTTTTTCAGATAAATTAAAGTGGTTTCCTCTCCTTATTGTCCTTTATATCCGAATGAGGAACTTATCTGTGATGCTGATCACATTTTCTTTGAGTGTTCTGCTCTTTCTGCAGAATGTTCTTCCCTTTATTTACTTCTCTTGAAATTAGGGCTTCCTGCTCCCTATTGTGCTTCCTATGTCCTGTCCTTTCTTTCTCGGTCTGTTGTTTCTGCCATTGGTTCCTTTATTTCAGCTATTTCCGATCGAATTAAGTTTTAATTAGTTAACTTTTCTTCCTATTGTTTCTGGGTAAAGTCCCTGGTTGACGAGTCCAAAAAAAATAAATAATAAAAATAAAAAAAATAAATAAAGCAGTACCTAAATCTCTTCCATCAAATAGTAAGAAGACCATTCCAATAACTAAATTTATTTTAGGAGAAACAAGAGCTACTGTTTCTATTAATTGTTCTTTTCTCTATTAGAGACTGTTTTGTAGCTTTAAAAAATCAGACGGCTTAAAAACTATAGAAATCACTAATACAGGGTGCGGCAGAAATATGTATCACATTTTAAAACGTTATAACGTCATCTGTGTTCAACTTAGAGAAATAACCTTGGTTGAGTTTGGAAGAGGAAGAAATAAGGTTTTATTTCATGTATTCATTTATTCTGACAACTTCGTTGTCTTAAAGATAATACCATCCAAGTGATGGCCCTGATTTTCAACACAATTACACATTCATAAAACGAAATTATCCAAAACTTTTTTTAACATAATGGTTGGCTTCGGAATGATGCTTAATTGCCATTTTAAGTTTCTCTAGATCTTTCGGTTTGTTTTCATAAACTTTTGACTGTAGGTAACCGCAAAGAAAAAAGTCACAAACTGAAAGATCCAGGGAACGCAACGGCCACGCAATGGGCAAGTTACGAGAAATTATTCGACTACCAAAAAGTTTCTTTACTCAATCCATTGTTTCGTTTGTTATATGACAAGTCGCGCCGTTTTGTTTGAAACGACGTTCGGGATAATTTTCGTTGTTTCACTAATTCCGACTGTATGAACTTGATGAGCAGCTGACGATAGCGATCACCATTTACCCTACTTTCGAAAAAGCACCTAGCTCCTCTCATCCATGCTGTAGCCTTCGGCGAATGGAGGGGTTCCTCATGAATAATACCGGCATTTATGTCATTCTAGTAGTGAAGATTCTGTTTATTAACGTCGCCGTGGGGATAAAAATGAACCTTACCGGTTATTAACTTCGGAATTAATCTTGAGTAACATCTCTTTGAAAAATCCCATTCTGGCCACATAATCCGTGTGTGTAAAAAATTTTATACGGATGGTAATTCAATTCAAAATGGAGAATTCGGCGGACTGTATGATCGGATAAATTCAGATTTTTCGTGTGCATTCGTGTGGATCGACTGGGACTTGCTTCAATTGCTTCACATACATTAGAAATGTTCAGCGACGTTCTCACTTTTTTCGGGAGACCCGGCGGTTTTTTTTAGCTACTGACCAACATTCACGAAAGTTTTTAATCCACAATCGTATAATAGGTTTTATGGTAAAAACAGAATCTTTCGGCGCTAACTTAAACTGCTTATGGAATTCACATACGGTAGCGGTGTACAAGTCGTTATTGCGAAAAAAGTGTTCAACCGCAAAAAGGCGCTGCTTCACCGTCCAATCACCCATGCTAGCTTATTACTAGCTCAAATAAAACTTTATTTCCTCCTCTTTCAAACTCTACCAGGATTATTTCTCTAGGTTGAACACAGATGGCGCTATAACGTTTTAAAATGTGATACATATACCTCACCCTGTATATACATTTTTCATGAACGGTAAAACAATAAACAAAGGTAATTAATTTATACCGGTGTGCAAGCTTAAAAACCCAGCAAATAAGTTAGGATTATCTAACGTGTTACCCGTAATATCAAACAATAATCTCCAGTTCTATTTATCCTCTATCGTATTCGTTAGCAGTTCTTCGTGTAAACTCCTTGGATTCCGACTTTGATCATTTTCTTAGTTGGAGTAGGCAAAACAGTATACAGATCAAATTAATTGCGTAGATATTACTGACTCTTTTCTAATCAGGGTTACCGAAATAGAACACGGGATACTGTGACACCTAAAAAACCTCAGCTGCAACACATGCAGCAAGAAACAAAATTCATTTAACATGGTCCCTACAGTTGAATTATACATCCGGTCTGAATGCTGTTGCAGAATAGGATAACCCCATTCTGGGCAGCCAAAAAACTTTTCTCAAAGTAACCCATGCAGGACAAGTCAAGACAAATTACTTTCTTCAATCATTGATTAGAATAAGCTCCCTCCCAAAAAACAAAACAAAAATAAAAGACAAAAAGAAAACACATACTACTCCGCTAACCTAGCGTCGTGTATGATGAGAGTAATTGATTAATTCGTAATTACTTTCAACGCCGCTAGATTGCGATACCTACCAGAACTGACAAGAAATTACGAACACCGATCGTGAATTGCTGTTAAAGCGGCATTAAAAAACGAGACTTATAAACCGGCAGTACTCCACAACAACATCTGTTCTACATACTGGACTCTCTGAAATTACTGAAATTTAGAATGGGACCAAGAATAACAGGTAACGAACTCTACAGCACTTTTACGAAGCATAATATGTATTTATTGAGAGGTGCGACAGAGAATTAAACCAGAGCAGAATGCCAAAAACCTTTATCGTTCCACACGTAACATTCGAATAATAATGATAAGTGCTTGATACTTAACTAATTAGTCTACACTACCGTCGAAATTAACAGAAATTCCGGTAACAAGACTAATTGTTTTCTCAACGTCGTACCAATGATGAATCCGTGAATCTGTTTCTTTGGGTGGGCAATTTATGTTCTTGGGGTGGGGGGCAGAGATTTTTTTTATATTTTTACTGAGATAAATATATATTTTTTGGGATATTCCTGAATAAAACCAAATATGTAAAACATGATTTATTACGTAATTTAAAATAATGAAAAAGCAACTGTGAACGATAAATTCTGAAGTAAATTAATCGATTATAAAGAACAATGTTTTCTCAACTGGTTTTAAAATGATTAATTCTGTATGTAGCATTACAGAACATTCCATAAAAATATTCTAATGGGTTCATTATATTTTTATAATAAATGAATAGGCCCTGGTGTTTTTTTATACATTGCCATTGTTTGGATGTTACATAAAAAGTTGTAAATACAGGTAAAATCATCCGGAAATATTACGGTAATTATATCTTTCGTACTGAAGTAAAAACCTACAACTTTTCTTTCCCACTTACGATTCGAAGTAGTTTTGAAAATTGTTCCAAATTTCGAATTTCTGCCAATCTATGTGTTGCAAATTTCATATTTTATTTTGTGCACCCTTTTTTTTTTTTTTTTTTACAGAAGGAGTTTTCTGTATTTGTTTCTAATTTAATCGTAATCAGAGTTCGACAATACTTTAGAAGAACAACCGAAATATTAAATTGACAAAAGTTTGTTGGGAGGAACCTTTCATGTTCAATTCGTTCGTCTTGAGGGTAGTTATTAATCTATGAAGAAGTGATGCGTAATAATTTAAACTACAATGTTCTCTCCGAAATATAAATAATCACAGGGTCAGCAGTGCCGGTGTATTACAAAAAACGATAAAAGATTTATTTATATGTGTATATATATATATATATATATATCAGTGGCGAATCCACGGGGGGGGGAGACATTTCCTCCCCCAAGGAACCAAATCCTCTATGAAAAAATGTGTTATAACAAATAAACTTAATTTATACTTTCCATAGGACTTCGCCTCCCACAACCTGCCCTTTATGTTCCCGAACGTGTTATCCCTCAGTTCATCATATCCTTTCCACGTGTACTAAATTTGCAACATCCCGGTCGCCATTTAACCTAAATTTTTCTTTACAAAATATCCTCGCTAATGCTCCTGCAATGGTCGCCCAAACCTTAGCATACATTAGAACAAATCAGATCGTTCCAGTCATTTAAACTTTGGTAATAGCCGTATGCCGTAATAAACTATGCAGCTATACACGGCTCATGGTAAGAAAAAAAAAAAAAGAAAATACTGTTCTCCAGTAAAACTATTTATGTTACGTTTTTATTTTATTTTAAACCAAACTGTCATCGATCTTTTGCTTTTCTTATTTATTTTGTAATGTAAATGAAAATAGATTAAAGATAAATATATATATATATATATATATATATATATATATTTTGTACCTTCTCACAAATAAAGAATTAGGATCGGATTATTAACAAAAATAAAAAAGAAGTAAAGTCTAATAAAAATACTATCTTTCTTACTATTCAAATTCTAAGCTACATTTTAGCTAGCATTTTATAATTTTTTTATTTTTCACCCCTAAATATAAGACAAAAGTTAAATTAAATTGTAATAATTATGAATTTTTAAAAAATTTTTAAATTTTTAAAGAGGTTGTTATTTGATTTTCTTTATGAAACAACGTATTTATCAAATCGACTGCATATCATAGAAGATATTGTGTAATTATATAATCCCCCCCCCCTCTCCCCAATTTGCTTTGAAAATGTCAAATCATGAGGCTTAAGCTACAAATTAACGTTTCTGAAATCAAATAAACAAAACGATATTCCACTTTTCAAAAAAAATAACGGCGATAAAATCACCAATGTGACAGAGAATTTAAACTACTCCCTATCCTCTCTTTTTCCGGTAGACAGCACTGACAAAGACAGCAACAAACAGAAAATACTAAGAGAAAACTTTAAACTTCCCATACAGGAACACGTTGCTTACTCATAACGGACTTCTCTTGATACTTCCGCACTAAATAGCATTATAAAAAATTTTAAAAACTACAAAGCTGCTGGACCTGACAATATTACTAATAAAACACTAAAATTAATCCAAAAGGTCTATTCTTAAACTATTTCTCTAAATCCTAGCGCGAAGCAAATGTAATCCTACTTCATAAATCAAACAAAGCTCTTATCGCCCAATATGTCTTTTAAATCCTGTAAGCAAAATTTACAAAAAGCTATTAAAAAATAGGATAACTTGCCATCTGAGCTCAACAAACTTTTTAGATAAAAGACAATTTGGATTCAGACAAGGTCTGTCCACAGAACATGCTGTGAATTATGCGATCAGCAAGATTAGCAGCAACCTTAAGAAAAAATCGAACGTTCTCGTCATAGGAGTGAATATCAAAGGAGTCTTTGATAACTGCTGGCACCCTACTTTGTTTGACATTTTAAAATCTATTTTGAACAAAGACATACTATTGCTAAGTACAATATATTGCTAGTTTAAAAGCAGACGTGTAACTCTTTAAATAGGTAATCATAGTGCAAACACTGAAACCAATAAAGGCTGCCCACAGGGTAGCGTTTTAGATCAACTTTTCTGGAATATATTATTCAACCAAGCTCTACCATACGACAAGAACGTTGACCTATGCGCATACGCAGATGACTTACTATTCATAATAACGGACGATACAAAAGTTAATTTCAAAAGAACAGCTAACAAAACGCTTGAGTTACTCGGAACCTGGCTAAATGAAGTGAAGCTTAATCTTTCAGTTGAAAAATGCTTTGTGTTCCTTTTCACAAACTCCCGGAAATAAAAAGGAAAAATATTAAAGTACTTTACAGGGGGATCACTTTAAAAGTATTCGAAAATTTTAAATACCTAGGAGTTTCATTAGACAATAAACTCTCCTAACACATAGACTACACCACATCTAGGTTGGACGTTAAATACTATCAATTACTGAAAGTGTGCAGAAATACATGGGGCTTTAATTATAGATACAGATTTGTAGTGTATAAGTCATTTGTTGAGAACACAGTGTGTTACTGTACCTCTATGTTTTTCCAACACCTAAAAAAGAAAACCTTAAAGCAAAAAATCTACTCTACACAACGTAAAGACTCAATAAACGCCTGCAGAGCTTATAGAATCATTTCTCACAGCGCTACTGTTGCTCTTACAGGAGACCTTTCACTAGACCTAAAAATTAACTGTAGATCAATCATTTTTACCATAAAAAACCATAAAACTTTTGAATATATTAACGATTATGTCTATGAAATAATGAACTTTCTAACTCCAATAAATCCTCTTCAGAACAGTTCCTACATGCTAATCCACCATGACTTACATATAAAACTCAAAAGACACATTAAAAAATATTTCATGTCCATATGGCAAAACTCCTGGGAAATAGATACAGTGGGTCGGCATACCCGCAAGCTAATCCCAAATAGTAGAATAGGCTTACAGTTAACAACTGACTTTTACACTACCCAACTCCTTACTGACCACGGACACTTCAGAGCCTATTTAAAAAAATACAAAACTACTGAAGGCGACAAATGTGACTGTGGGGAAATTAAAAATGCCAATCGTGTAATCTTTCACTGCAGTTAAGTATGACGATATCAGACAATTCAACATAGAAAACTTCAATTTGTGCAATTCTCAACTTTGGTAACTAAATTTCAAAAATTCGCATTCTTAGTTTTAAAACCAAAATTTACTGGCAAAAATAACAACCTACAGTGATTTACATTACTCAATTAAATAAAAAACATTACACTTAAAATCTACCCATTAACACATATGTAATTTTCAATATTAATACCAGGACAAGACAATCGAGCTTAAATGGTAGATCAAACCGAAAACAGCTAAACATATTCCCAATAAATGCACCTTGACAAGATTCTATTACGAAAAAGAAAATAAAAATCACATATGTCGGAGACTTTTATAAACGCGAGACGGTAGCTGAAAATTACTCGTAGAATAATAATGAAATATTTTTAGAATAATTTAATCATTTTCAAAAAAAAAAAAATGCTTGCGTTGAATAGTACAAACTTACCAAATTAAATTACGAAAAATCGCGGTCTTTTAAAATATAATTATTTTTTCCTGAAATTGCATACTTTGCAAAACTATGTAAATTAAGAGTGTGTGTGCCGAAAACCACGGTTTACAAATTAAAACTGTTCAAAATTTCCCTACTTTGAACAATTTATTATTTATTATACACTTCTGGTCTTTGGAAATATTAAAAAAATCTTAATTACCTAATAATTACATCATTTTTTATTAATGTTCGCATTATGGAAATTAAAGTTCGGAGTCTGAGTAAAAACAGCCAAAGAAAAATCTTTTTACATATAATAATTGAAAGTTCTAATGAATATTTATTGGTAAATTGAGGTATATACCTCGACAAATAAAATTTATTCGAAATAGAATTACAATTAATAAAAAAGTACTACTTAATACTACTTTTTTAAATTTTCTAACTACTAATACGCAAATAGTATAACCGATATTTTTAAAAGGAACGTACAAGTAAAGTTTCTTTGAACATAGATTATGGACTGTTTTATAACTATGCATATATATATATATATGTATATATTTTTTTTAAAACAGATGTTCCCTTTATTTGATTAGGAAACAAAGATTACATATTTATTATTCTGGCGTTTTGTAAAACACTTAAATTACTGTTAGCAATAAATGAACAGTCGACCAAAAAAAAAAAAAAGTTCTCTGAAACATATCAAATTATTTATAGATTCATGATCTGTTTTATCGGTTATGATTATATTTATTTTTATGTTCTTCAAAAATTCTTTAATCAAGTTTATAATGACAATTACTTGAATTCGGAGAATAAACTAAATTTCGATTTGTTATATCATTTTCTTTGTCCATCTGTCGTAAATAAAATGTTTGCAGCTAAAGCGTGTAAACCTTTCTCTTTTTATCCCCTCTTTTATTTTTTTTTTTGTTTTAATTATCTGAAATTGTTAGATAAGTCATTTGAAATTATTTTTAGATCGTCGCAAAAAGAAGTCAGATCACTGATCAGTCAATACTAAAAGAAATTAACGGTTTAACAGAGTATTATCTAGAGCTGAGCGATTTTTGACCATATCGTTCGAGCTAATGTCTACACAGTCGTTATTCATCGAGTAGATGGAAAAAAAAGGATGTGGTTGCGTTTCTCTATAATATGATCGGATGGGACAATTCGCTAGAATGACCTTCAGCAAATATATTCGTGAAGCCTAGAACGGGGACAGATGACGTCAACTACCGAGAATATTGGGAGACTTTCGGTTTCATTATATCGCCACTAGGGACGATGCAATTCAGATGACTATGATAAGTAAAGATTGCTTTGTTCTATTCGGCAGACAAAAGGTAACTTTTAATGAATAAGTGAAACATTTCACTTTGCACCGTACCGCTCCCCGGGGTAAGCCAGATATGATGGGTCAGCCCCGATAATTAAAATAAAAATTTAACGAACTCGGCGGATTTCTTAGAACTGCTTAATGGGCAATTTTTGTTACAGTTTAGCGAGAAATGTTGAATTTCGCGGTGATTCATTTTAATCCTTCGTACGCTGCACGCTTGCTTGCTAAGATAATTCACCCTCTTCCTAGGGTCTAAGTTTATCGTAAGGTTCCTGTAAGTCGACCACGAAGAGGTGCTTACATGTTTATTAAATCCGGGCGCCGTCGATTTTCTCGGAGAATCTTCTAGAAAAGTAATTAAGATTACAACCGCCCGTAATCAGTCTTGTTAGCAGTGACGGGCACATATGGCGGCGATGGCTTTCGTATAGTAGGAAAGCAAATTTTATTGAGTCTGCTTCCGACATTAATTTTTAAACACAATAGGACCATTTACCAAATTAATTATTTAAAATCAACGCTATACGTGTTTCGTTAGGAGCTATCATATATTTAAATAGGAACAAACATATTTATTGATTACGAGCAAGATAAAAAAGATCAATTTTTAAGAAATGCCGTATAAAATAGATATTTAATTAAGAATGTGAGCACTTTCGCGATAAATACGTAATACTCTCGTATTTTATTTAAAAGTGTAACAAAACTTGTTCTTCGTTATTATCCCGTGAATGATAGCACGATTAAAAAAGCAACCTGAAAAAAAAAAGAAAGGACTATATCTCGTTCGAAATAAATAATTTCGAAAAAAGAAAATGTGCAGAGAATGTATAGCTATCAAGAGAAAAGGAGAGAAGAGAAATGGGGATTTAAAATATCGTTTAATTGTTAAAACATTAAGATCTGCAAAAACAACAATCGAATTGAAATTAGTGTTTAGTTCTTAAATAAAGCGAAGAAACGTGAAATTAAGAGTGACATGTATTGATCTCATGCCTTTCTGGATTACGGAAGGATAAATTTATTTTTTTATATATTTCGCCTATCATATTTTTTTTTGCATTTTTTCGTATTTTTCCATTTCATATATGTAAAATATATAATTATATGTCACTTTTCGATTTTTGGGGGTAATGTGAAAAGAATACTTATGAAAATTGCATCACCGTACCACGCGCTTTACTAGCTAGTCGTTTAAAAATGTTTTTTCTGTCTACTCCGAAGTGATTTGTTCATTTGTTTATTAATATATTGTGTAAAGAAAAAAAAAAAAATGCTGCTTAAGATATTACAAAATTCACTAATTATTTTTTCAGTGTTTAAATTTGAACTAGATGTTAGCTATGAGTGAAATACTTAATGCGAGTGTTAGAGTTTTTACAAATTAATACCAGGCGCCCGATATTTTACAATGGCTATTTTAAAATGACCCCGCGAGGCACAGGTTGTTGTAACTGTGGCGCCCTTTTCTAGTAAGTAGTCATTCCATGTCTATAGTGCTAGTCCCATTGACATAGATACGAAATAAAAACCACGTGAATTCTGTACGTGCATGTCGTTCGGGGTGGATGCTGTCCGATGAGATTAGCATCGATCAGAAAATTTCAGTAAAACGGAGGGAGGTGTAAATCCTGACAATACACCTGCCATTAAATGCCGTTAAACTTTTACTGCATATACACATCTGGCAGACCATCAGAAACTCGCCCGTGACTATGCGCCTCGGTCGAACTGATGAATATCAATTCAGAGTGAGTAGGCGAGCACCCGAGCCTTATAACCGGGTCCTTTCGCGCTAGGGGAGACAGCTCCTACAGAAAAAACCGACAGAAGGCAAGAGGGAAACCACCGCCGTAATTTTTCCAGGTTATCATATATGACAAAAAAAAAAATCACAAAAAATGGCCCTGAGCCCGGTGCGGCCTTTCAGTGGGCACCGGGTGCAAATAATACTATCGCTTGCTAAGGATAACACGAGGATAACATAACGGCAGTTGCAAATCGCAACGTGGAATATCCGAAGTTAATATCAACTGGACAAATTAGAGAATGTATTACAAGAAATGAGAGAAGAATGGAAATTGCCATATTTGGAATAAGTGAATATCACTGGCCTGGAAATGGTGAAATAAACGCAAGAGGAGGAAAATTATACTATTCCGGAAATGACGATTTGAAGCGCATCAGTGGAGTCGGAGTGATTATCTAAAAACAATATGTCCTTTTCGTAATAGGATTTACACCATTTTCAGAAAGACCGATGCTATGAAGAGATGGATGAGCAATAGAATCATATAGAGAAGCTAAAGACGGTCACAAAACCAAATGTTGATAATAATAGGTGATTTGAATGCGAAAATAGGAGAAAAGGAAGACGGCAAAATTTGGTGGGACCGTTTGGATCGGGACATCCTAATGAAAGGGGGGACTGATTATTTAAGTTTGTAAATAGCATAATTTAGCAGTAACTATTATTACGTGATACAAAATACCCAAAAGGAGATTATATACATTGGAGTCGCCGAGTAGCACCAAAAATACAGTAATGCGGAACCAGACTAATTATATTATAATTAATGAAAGATACAGAAATGTAATTAAAAGAATAACAGCGTATCTAGGTGCAGATATAGGATCAGATCATAATACGGTGATGAAAAAGTTTGAACTACACTGAAAAAAAAAGTAAAGAAAGGCGGAACAGATAACAAACCTAGAATAGATGTAACCAAGCTTCAGGATAAAAAAAACAAAAGAAAAAATGCGTTCGCGGATAAATTAAACATTTACAAAAACATATGAAGAAACAAAAACAGATGGAATAAAAGAAAGAATCGCGAAAATTACAGAACAAATGGTTACAATATATAATCAAAATCTAGTAAGAACTATTGGTAGGAAGAAAAATCCACGAATGACTGATGAAATCTTAAAACTAACGGATGAGCGGCGGAAACAAAAAAAGGAACAAAATAATGTACAGAGATATTCAGAAAATTATAAAAGGAAAAATACGGATAGCGAATAATAAGTGGATGTCGGAGCGCTGCGAGGAAGTGGAAGATTTAAATAAAAAACACGACGCTTTTAATTTGCACAAAAAAATGAAAGAAATTACCGGCACCTACAAAAACAAAGTACCCACAAAATTATTCACAGAAGAAGGCACAGTAATTAGAGATACCGCTGACAAAAATAAAGGTACGAACACAATACATAGGAAAAATGTTTTGCAATATAAGTACTGATCGATCAATATATAGACCAGGAAGAACATTTGAAAATACTAAAATCCGAAGTAAAATATACTATACAAGAGGCAAAATTAAGAAAAGCAGCAAATCCTGATGGTATACCAATAGATATAATAAAATTACTAAATGATGAGAATATTGCAAAGCTAACGGAAATATACAATAAAATGTACACTACTGGTGAGATGCAACAAGTTATGCATGTGTATTTATTTTGGGAAAAACCCGCCGACAAGTCAGTTGACTTGGTGGTGACTAAGGTATCGCACATGGTTTTTATAAAAAAAAAAAAAAAACAAAAAAAAAACAACAAAAAAAACAACCATTTTCGCATTTTCCTCTATTTCGTAAACTAAGGTTTGCGCATCTGAGTTCTCTTCAATCGCTTTATCACTAGTTTTGTCGGAATGATAGGTACCAATTCGTTACAATGTCTGTGTAACAGCGCCACGTGTTCCAAAAAAACATGCTTAATATTAACTTCATCGACGGTACAGATTTTCACGACAGACCAGTTAATCAGTGATGTACCAAGGTACGCGTTATATAATTTAAAGTGTTTCACTGTGCAACCGTTTTGCGAACAGTTTGATTTTTTCGTACATCCCTGTAGCGGCGGACCAATCTTGATTAGCTATCTTTGCACGGATCCCGTCTTATACGAAGGCGCGACGAAATTATAATTCAAGGCGTCAGCTCGGAGATCTTTTAGTTTTAAAATTCCGAAACGATCGTATCAGTCCATCATCGATGCAGATATCGATATAAAAAGTGTGTTTTTAAATTTAAAGTATATTTAAAAATTTTATGTTCTATAGATTATTTGACGAATCTCCCTAACAATCGAAACAAAAAGAAAACAGAAAACGAGAAAAGATCCATTTATAATAATTTACCTTTGTTCAGTTGATGCAATAGGTTGTTGTTAGCAATCGAGTAATTAAATCGTTTTTCCGGAGATAAACGTTCGGGTTTGATTACCACGTTCGATTTACGAAAATCATTGTCGCTGTTCTCACAAACGCTGTATTCTAACAGAGTACACAGTTAATTAAACCTAATCTACATATGAGAAATTTACAAAAAAATTACTTATTAATTAAACGTAAATTATTTCACAAATATGTCGTTACCTTTGAAAAATTTTATTTTAAAGAGATGGGTAATAGGATAAATATTTTCACAAACGTATTGGTACATGTATCATGTATCAATATATATGCACTTTATACAGGCGAATATAAAATTTCAATAGGTCGGCAGTTGTTATATGTTATAGTTTTTTAATTAATCTTTGATTTTTTTCCTATCATTAAAAAGTAAAAAGTTGATTTAAAAAAGGTACCTAATTGTACAATGACTCGGTAGAATAAAAATCGCAAACATGGTATTAATTTTCGAGTTTTAACCAAGTCGGATTTAAATATTTTTCTAGTAATTTTTTAAAGTGGCCAAGTCTGTTTTAGATTTTTCACGCAGATAGGAGGTTACTTTGATTCCGTAGACGCATAACTCTGAACAAAGCAAAACCATTTATAAAAAGGCAACAACTCTAGAATACTTCAGTTATAATAAAAACGGATATTTAAAAAAATGTATTCAATTTCGAACATGCAATTAGCCGGGATTCCAAAAAAAAAAAAAAAAAAAAAGAAAAAAGAATCAAAAATATACAATATCAAATTTAAAACGCTAGTCACAGTTAGTCACCGGTGACAGATGCAATCGCGGTTCACTTCGCTAATGTATTCTCATCTTCATCTTACTCAAAGAATTTTTTAGCTTTAAAAATTAAAACCGAATCTGAGCCTGTATCATTTCCTTTTCATTATTCTCAACCTTTCAATTTCTCATCTACGATCGTCGAATTAAATTATCAGCTTCTCTTTTCTCCAACCCTGACTCCTTTTACAGCTTTCCTCATCCTCTTCTCCTTGATTTAGCAATCCCCAAGAAGAATGGGCCTCCAGTACGTTTAATAAATTCCGAGCGACAATTTTAAGGGGATGTTTTTGGACTATAAAATTTTACATCAAATGACGTCCATGTTGTAAATTCATAGTGAATTTCACCGCAGTCATATTCGTTACTGCATTCGATTATAAACAACTAAATTTAATTAAAAGTTCGATTTAATAACCAACCTTGACAGCCGTCGAATTTGCTTAATTTAGTTAGACTTTTCGGTTCCTGTTCGTCAGAGTGCATTGTAAAAATTCGATCGTAAAGATGACGGCTTCTTTCTCTTCAGTTACCTCTTTTAAAATATTGCACGGCGACACATGTAGTCTAGCGTTCTGTAAGAAATAGATTAAAGTGTAATTTTTGTATTCTTTAGAATACACAGCGGAGCTGCTGATTACATACATCCTAAGAGTCAGATCTTAGAACCGTTATATTTTTCGTAATTTTTTAGACTCCAGTTAAAAAAAAAAACAACTTCTGTTCGCTTACAGTTAATTTCGGATGTTGCTTTAATTATTCAAAATGATGAGAATCACGTTTTTTTTGTTGTTTTTTTTTAAGGGAGGTTACATTGCTCTTTTTGGGCATATTTTTACTCTGATTACATTATATTTATATTTCTGTTGACTTCAAAAAGCTGTATTTACATTTGTAAACGGGTGATCGAATTTTGAAACATAAAAGTATAATCCATGTAATGTTCAGTAATGTAAGTTTAATAAACAACCTCTTCACATATTTATAGCACCGCCACGAGTTCAGCATTATTTCCTGCAGTTGTTACATAATTCACTAAATACCCAAAATCCAATTAACTAGGATGATACGATAAGTTAAACTGGGAGGAATTCGTTCCTTATATAAGAGATGATATAGTTAGAAGATGGAACGCAGAGTATAAAAACAAGAATGAAATAAAAGGGAAAATATATTACGCTATTAAGAGTAAAATAGAGAAGGATCCTTGGTTTAAGGGAAAAGGTTTAGAGCGAGAATACATCTGTGCAATATGTCGTATAAGATTAGGCCATCGTCAAACACCAGTACACATTACAATAATTAGGAATAACAAATAACAACAACTGTAATGAATGCGGATTAGAGGGGTCAATCGAACATATAGTCTGGCAATGTGAGAAATATAAAAAGGAAGTGGAGAAATTGATGAAAGAAATTTTAAATAAATATTACACATTACCGATATCTCTATACGAAATTGTAAAGGAGCCATTGTCCTTAGAATGTAAGGCGTTATATATATTTTTAAAAACTGCTAATGTAAAAATATAACAAGGAAATAGTTAGGTATTTAGATCTGAGTATAGACTGGTCAAAAGGCGAAAGCTGGGCCAAAAAAAAAAAAAATGAAGGTTCATCTATATTCTTCTTTGTCTCTCTATACAATCATCAAAGTACTCAATACGTATCGTTCTTGGCTTTTACAACAGAATACATTTTTAACGACTTCCAAAAAGAAGAAGGCGTTATACGTTTGTTACGTGTTTTTCTTTTTTATACTTGTTCGCCTATAACTTATATTTATATGGACCGATTTTACTGATACTTTTTCCATTAGAAAGACTACTACTCAACTTAGGTACCATGGGAGTATTGATGAAAACTGGTGAGCATAAACTGAATATTCGTTACAAAATGTAAAAAAACGTAAAAAAACATGGTCCCTTCGAATCGTTTTTTTTTTTTCTTTTTATTTTTTATTGGTATAACGGAGGCGATTGATTTAAAATATTATCAATTTGCCAAATTATCATGGAAATATAGCTTCGTTACCGACTTCTAAAATAAAGGAGGTTACACGTTCGTCGCGTTTGTTTTTGTTTTTTTTTGTTTTTTAGTTTGTCTGTGCATAACTTATATTTATATGGACTGTGTTGATGGGTAATCGTCCGCTACTGACAAGCCCAGGGAAAAATCCAAACAAGGAAAAAAAAATATGGACCGATTTTACTGATTCTTTTTCTATTAGAAAGTGTACCACTCAGACCATGTGAGTACTGACGACAACCGGTGAATTTAAACTGAGCATTTGACAAAAAACGTGAAAAAATGTGGCTCCTTTAGATAATTTTTTTTTCTTCATATTTTTTATTAATATAACAGAAGAGGTTGATTTAAAATATTATAAATTTGCCAAATTACCATGAAATGTGGATTTTGACGTTTTTCCGTGAAAAATTAAACTTAAAGAAATTGATTTTTTTTAAGCATAAAATATTTCCAGAATAGCGTGACGAAAGTGTTGATTTTTAAAAAAAAAAATTCAAGTACAATGGGAAAAATTGTAAAATAAAATATTAAAAAAAAAAAAAAATACCGACTTCCAGATTTATTATACAAATTTAATAAAAATGCACTAAAAAGCAAGAAAATAATTATTCTATAAAAAATATATTCCGAAATGATATAACTTAGGATGATGTTACCGTAATTCTTATGGAACGTGAACTTTGTATTCGATAAAAAATATATTTCAGACTGATATACCTTAAGGTGATATTATGGTAATTCTTATTTAACTTTTTGTAATCGGCATCAAATTCATATTACAATATATCGGAACAATTTAATGAATATTTAATGCAGTTTTTAATTATTATTTTAATATGAATTTCATACCAACTCCAAAAAGTTAATGTTGTATAAGAATTACCGTGATATTACCTTAAGGTATATCACTTTGAAATATATTTTTTATCAAATAAAAAGTTAAGGGGCTAGCCTAGTTTCTCACTTTCAAAAAACCGTTTTTTTTTTTGGGGTCTTTTTTGGTATTTTTCGATAATTTACTATTTACGCAATAATATCCTGAAGTATTAAAGTCAGATAGTAAATATTTTTGAAATGGTAGGCTACTAAAGCGAAGCCGCTCGGTAACCATTTACTGTACTCTCATCGCTAGAGAGGAGCGCCTGACAGTTGCGCTGATTCATGAGGTCTGACGTCCCGTTTCTGTAAAATTTTACGTCTCTGATGTAAAATAAAAAGTGGTTTTCGAACGCTTATGGTTTGTCGGTTATTTACAATATGTTCTGATTTGATTGAGCGGGTACATACGTTTACAGTCCTGAGTCGTGTAGAGCACGATGTAGCTAAAATTGACATTAAAATGAGTGGAAATAATGCATACGGAAATTAGAAAGACGCGAAAGAAACTTTAGTTACATGTATTTGGTCACTCGCTTGAAAATTATGGAGTAGACTATACCCGTTACATTAGCGACGGCGATAGTGCTACTTCTAAAGGTATTTTAGATATGAATCCATACGATGTGAAAGTTGAAAAACTAGAATGTTATCTACACATCGAGAAAAGAATGAGAACGCGATGCCGAAGCGAAATGAAGAAAATGCAGGTTTTGGGAGGTAGAAGTAAGGATACAGTAAAATTAACTGATAAAGTCATAATAATTTTTTATAACTGCAGCCGTTTTTTTACTTTTTTTTTAATGGACTTCCAAGGAATGGCTTATGTCTCAGTCGTAATTTCATATTTTAATGTGGAAAAATTTGTACAACTACATTAAATTCTTCATCTTACTCAAAAAATTTTTTAGCTTTAAAAATTAAAACAGAATCTGAGCCTATATCATTTTCCTCCTATTATTCTCAACCTTTCAATTCCTCATTCACGATTGTCGAATTAAATTATCAGCTTAATAACAATTCAAAGAACAGTGCAATAGGTTCCGATTTAATTCATCCGTTCAGGATAAAACATATACCCGCATCTGCTAAAACATGTCTCCTATTTATCTACAATCAGAGATTTGGTCGTATATTTTCATTCCTTTTGAAATCAACCTTAATAGTCAATCCGAGTCCTAAAACCAAAAAAAGACTCTTTCCTACTCTAAAACTATCAGCCAATTTCCTTAATCAGCACACTTTTAAAATGAATGGAGAAAATTGTGAATAGAGAAGGTTTTACTTTTTTCCCGAATCCCAATCAGAATCCTTTCTTCAATTCAGACCGGCGGCCGGAAATCGAAATCCAGCAGTCATCGATCTTTTTGACCTACAACAGGTCTTAAAAGCCCAAAGTACAGCGCGAAATCTCTACTACAATCCATAGATGTGCTTGTAATAGTGTAATGTATTTAAACTTTTATAAATTGAGCCGTCTGTTCTATAATATTGCTAACAGAAATTTTAGTCCTATTGGACCGATTAATTGAGTATGCTAAAATTAAGTATTCCGAGAAAGATTCATAAGAACTAAAATCGACTATGCATAAATCTTTTTTTTTTTTAAGATATTTGAACCAAGATTGACCTGACTTTACGCTCTATTTTTAATTGCATTAGTTAACGTTTTGTAGTAATATGAGAAGAACTGCGACCGGATAAGGACACGCTATGTTGATTTAGACTTAATTTTGGGCCGTATATTTTAAAGTTAAAATATTTATTATAGTCGGTCCTACGTTTAAAAAGACGGTGTTTGCTATGTGCAGATGCCCCCTTTATTTCATTAATTGCCGAATTATTGGAATAAAATGTGGGAAGAAGTTTGATAGCATTGTTTATTTGTAGGCACCTTGACACAACCACAATCCAGTTGCTGCAAGGAAAATTAAAGCGAATTCACCGAATAAGTTTTGTCATTATTTTCTCTTTTAAGCGAAAATATTTATTTCTTATTAAATTTATATTTTCTAATTCTCATTATTATTACTACTACGTTGACAGTTAAGCATAAATACATTAAACGACAGCAGCAGTGATACATTTAAAAAAAGAAAATCGGTTAAAATTAAATTTAAATATGTTTTCATTCTGGTACAGTGCATAATTATTAAAACACAAGCAAAATCTTTAATGTATGTTAAAAATTATATATCGACACACATATAATTGTGTACATTAATAGCACTCCATACGTTGATGGTCGACTATCTGTGTGGTAAAAAACGGTATTAAGAAAGAACAATATTTACATATGTATATGTATATTTGTAATGATGGATTAGAAATTAAAACATACATACGAATTTAGGATAAAATTAAAATAAAAATATTCCGCATAAAGTAATAGAAATGACATGATACTAAGGCACCAATTTTGTGAAAAATGATTACACTTTTATATGCAGCTTCTTTGGTTATTTCGCCGCTGTGTACGACGTACCGTTTTAATTTGATTTACCTAACATCTTAGCATTTGGTTAAAATTTCTTCAAAAATGCAATATGGTTATTATTTTTGTTTTTCCGCTGTTATCTTTAAAATAATTTTACATAGTTTTACGTCACTGTAATCTATCGTCTGTTTTTTTTGTTCATTATTTTGCTTGTCTGTTTGGCTTTTTTTTTTTTTTGGTAATACGGAATGTATTCCGATTGTTGTTATTTTATCATATTTTAATGTAATATTAATTCAGCAAACTCGGCTGAAAATCTGGATATACTTTTTCCTTTTTTAATCGGCGTAACAGATTTAAAAATATCTTCCAGTAGATGATGAAAAGCCTATTCGATAATTTTAACCCTTCGTAGCATTCTTACGTAGGAGAAAAGGAGGGTGAAAAAGATTTCGAATTACAGAAAATTCGAGCATTTCTATAAATGAATCGGTTTGTCTTAGTTCAGCGGTTACCGCAATTAAATTTGAATTCGACTTTCAAAATCGCATCCGGCTTGAAATTGCGTAATTTCCGGTTGATGCGTAGTAGTTCAATCGAAAACTTCATCAGTTCTGACTAAATTTTATATTACCGTCTCATCATTCGTTTTTTTTCCCTTTTATTGTGCTTCTTCTTTTATCTTAGTTTATCAAGTGTACCGGTAAATAGTAGTTACTTAACTATTATATGATATTCTAACCTCACCAGCAGATGGAAAACACCAGAGGAAATTTCTTCTAAATACTTCGTCTTTGTACGGAACCTGCCCTACGTCTGCTGCTAATGTTATATCAAACATTTTTCCACTGGATCTTTTTGTCACGGGTGCCTCCATCATCTCTGAATACAGGGTTGTTGAAGATGTATCCCGTGTTGAGAATATCCAGTTCCTAGATATCGATCTTTCCGGTTTGGGTCTTTTCCCAAGTCTCGAAACTCTTAAAAACCATATTAATGGCACACTCTTTGCAATATGGCAGCGGAGGTGGGTCAGTTGTCGAACTGGAAGGAAGACATACATGTTCTTCCCAAAAGTTTAACTTAGACATTAATTTTTACAATGCGCAAGTGCTCTCGGGTCACGGAAAGTTTGGCTCCTACTTATATAGGTTTCGTCTTTCTGATGGCCCTGGGTGCACCATATGCACCTCTGGTGTTGAAGATAACATTGAAAATCTTTTTCACTGTTCCAGATTTGAGGATTTTAGATCCAAATATAATATTAATAGTTTCCAATCTCTAATCATCACTAGAGAAAATTCTACAAATCTCCTGTTGTATATGGAGTCTGCAATTCACAGGAAGTTCATAAACGGAAACTAATACACTATTAACTCCCTAAACTCAAATTCAATCATGAAACCGCAAATGTAGCATGGTGTTTTTCTATCTTATACACTTCCTGTAAATAGCCAAAAAGCATTAAATCATTACGGATAATATTTTTAAGTTACTTTAAGTTATACTTAGAAAAACTCATCTATCAACACACACGCTTGGTGAGCAGAGGAACTATGTTCTGCATCCTTTTACCACCTTAGTTTAAGTATATTTTGCAGGAAACTACCACAGATATGATTCTATATTTATTAGTGCGTTATTTTAGCTAAACACGCACATGTACTCACTCCTGATTTAAGCACACTAGTTACTTGCACCTTTATACACATATTTTTTTTTTCTCTAAATACACCATTTATATTTAAAAAAAAAAAAAAAAAACCTGGTGACACAACCAAGATCTGTGTGTTACCTTTAATACCGGTAACGGAAGCTAATATGTCATCATTTTTTTCCCCGCTATAGTCAACAAGGCGGACTCTACTCAAACTTAGAGTTATAAGTTAGTTGGCGGTTTTAAATTTTAATTCGATTGAAAACCAACATAAGAAAAGAACAAAAGATAGGCATAACTTAAAATGTAGGGAGCGTTATTATAATGGATTGAAAGCCCAAGTTTCAACTAGCAAGTATAAAAAATATTCTGTTTAGCTAATAAGGAAAAGTATTCAAAGAAAATATGATCAGGATCACCAATAAAGGAAGAATCGAAGCAATACAGTGGGAAGTACGGGGCTGAGAAGATGGAAAGCTGGAAAAAAGTAGCGAAAGAAAGCCGAATATAGCACATCATTGAAATATATTGCCGATGCCAGATACTGTAAAAATATTGTGCGTATTGGGGACAAAACAAACCCATCGACAGCAACAGCAACTGTTCTTCAGTCGATTAAAGCAACTAAGTTAATTAATTATCTTTAAATACTGACCGCACATCTGCGTGCTGTATAATAGCCTTAGCAGTTAAAAGCAGCATTTTAGATGGTATGCTAGATATACATAGGCTGTCCCGGGCTAACTGAGACTGCGCTTCATGTAGGAATACAACGTCACTTATCAATTAACGACCAAAGCAGGGTGAATATGTAACTCATTGACTATTCACAGTAGAATTTGAACATTTTCCGATCACTGAGTGCACCGTTACAGCGCGTTGAATGAAAGTAGTAAAATTTTACCTTACGAGTTTTTTTCGAAGTCGTATATTTACAGAAATTTACAGAAACTTACGATTTTATTCGTCATTCATGTCCATTTCATGACATTCCCTATCTTTTTCAAAATACCGGCCATCAGAATTGATACATCTTTGCGTTCGTTCTTGCCACTTTACACGAATTGTCTTTCGAAATTCATCTGCAGGAATGCGTTTCAGAATATTTTGTACTGCATTGTGGACAGCGGCATCAAATATTCCTCTAAGATGCGATGCAAAGTGGTTCTTGGAATGTGGATCAACTTTTCGAGAGCACGGATTGGGAGATGATGGTTTTCATCACTGCCACCGTGTTTATGTTTTCTTCTGTTGATGTGGTGCATGATGGGCCAGCGTGCGGAAACAATTCTGCAGATTCACGACCCTCCGAGAAGGTTTTATGCCAGCGAAATATTGTTGCTCTTGATAAGCATTCTTCTTTATAAACAGCTGTCATCTCTTTCACTGCGTCACCAGCCGATAAACCGCCGCGAGCACAATAACGAACGACGAAGCGTTGTTCTTTTTTTAGGTCCATATTGCAACGCAAAAAATTCATAAATACTGTATGCTTAATTGCAAAGGAAACCGGTTTGAATTTGTTGCTATAGTTACAAAATGAGCTTCAGAAATAGGAAACGCAGTCTCAGTTACCACGGGACAGCCATTGTATTATATAAGACAAAAAACCTTAAGTTTAGACTTGTCTCGTAGTGAACGGATGGCTCGCAAACGCCTAAAGTTGAAAGTTGCACCACTTAGGCAGAGATTCGGTCTCGTATTGAACTAGTTAAAGAAAAACTTTAACAAAGCTGACGAATCTATTGAATAAAGTTCAGAGCTGCGTTCTGAGATGCTAAACTTTTCTAATTACGTTATATTAAAACTATCGCGTTTGTTAGATTCAACAGTGGAAAAGAGCAACACAGAATGTACGCGAGAATATCGTGACGAAACAAAATAAACAACGGGCAAGTATTGAAAATAAAATAGTAATAAATACGTTTATAGAGGAACTGATGAATCAGACCAAGGAAAGGAATCTACAAAATTTTGTTCACATCATGACAGCTAGTAAATACTCATAGGTAAGCCGGAAAGCAAGCTCACTAGAAGAAGATTGACTGATCCTTTACGGTATTCGTTATATTTGTAGAATGTATAATACATATAAATTCGTTCTTTCAGACCTCTCTATGGGAATATCCCAAGTAATATTATTCTATAATTCTTATAGAAGAGTCGGGGTTTCAATCGTTCGATTGACTTAAATCCTCGTCTGTTATATTTACTCTTAGTCCTTTTGATCCTTCTTTGGTTAGTCTTATCTTAAATGGCAGTCCAATCGTCTTGTAAATTGTTTTCACTATTTAGGAATCTTTCTTGATAGCCGTCTCTCCTTTCACTATCACATTAATTATTTGTATTGATCCTCTCTTAAAAAGCTCGATCTGTTAAAAGCTCTTTCTCATACCACTTGGAGAGGCGATTCCTATCTCATGTTCTGTAAATCCTTTATCCGCTCTGTCCTGGACTATTGTTGCTTTATTTATAGCGATTCTTCCAGGTCTTTTCTTTCAAAATTAGGTCCTATTCAAAATATCTGTTTTTGTTTCTGCCTTGGTGCCCTGAGGTCTAGTTATTCTTGCTGAATCCCATACTCTACTCTCTTCATTCATAGATATCCTGTTTAGATTACTGCTTTTTGATTAGGCGCCTGCCTATTCATCCCTTTTCGCTTTGTTCTTCCTACTCTTCCATCCTTCATAAATGGCGATTTTCCTCTAATAAAACTCCAATGTTATCCCTTATTTCAGTTCGTCTTCGTCAATTTTCGCCTTTTATTTATAGTCACGGTAAACTTCCTTATCTCTCTTTCAGTTTTTCTAATTTCCTTCGTTCTATTAAATATGTCTTTTATTAACCGATCTATTCTAAATCTGTTCCTCAACAAATTATGCTTTAGGCTCTTTTTTCCCTTCACACATCACTATCTCCACAGCCGGTTCTAAATGGCCAAGCGGAGTTGGTTCTGTCTCTTTTTGTCCTGCCTCCCATTAGTTTCTAGGTTTTTTAAACTTCCCTCCTTTTGTTCTATTTTTTATGCGGAATCTATTGCTCTTCCACGCGCTTTGTTTCCTCATCATTAGTTTTCCATAAATTTCTCATTATTATTTCAGATTCTAAAAGTGTTCTGCAATATATCTCATCTTCTCTTCCTGCTTCCTCTTCTGATTACGTAATACTTCTCATACGCTTGCATAAGAATATAAATTTATTGCTCCTCCTTCCCATTTCTCGGGCTAATGTCCTTACTGACACATCCACACTTAAATTAAAATAAAAAAAAAAAATAAAATTGACTATATTATTAGTCGCGAAATAAAATGTTTTTTTCCTTGGCGGTTACAATTGTTAGAGTGACAGAAGACAGAATAAGACAATAAATTATGAGCATAACGCAAAAATGTAACAGGGTTAAAAGTAACGCAAAAAAAGGATAATTATTTCTATTGTGAAAATGACAAAAGTATTAATACATAATATACATATACATATATACATATACATATACATATACATATACATATTGTTATGGTTCCGTTCACTCTTAATATTTAAATTGGTTCGGGCGCCATTGGAGAAAAATTTTTCAAATTAAAAAAAAAAAAAAGGAAGGAAAAAAAAGCACGAAAATCACGCGACGTCAATCACGAAACCCGGAAGAAAAAAACGAAATTAAATTAATTAAAAGAAAAAAAAAACAAAAAAAAAAAAACAATATATTTTAATGTATCTAACAAACTTAATAGGCAATTATTCAACGCGACTAGTTACCGAAATTTTCTGTGTACGGGTACAACTTGCGAGTGAGATCAAAATACGACCAACGATAACCGATCGATCAAGACGTTGATTGGACGTCGAGGAAAACAGAAGTAGCCCGCGGCTTCGAAAGACGCACGTATTTGTGTGCAATAATTTGCGTAGCAGAGCAATTGTCTAAGCATCGCTTCTAATGCGAAATTTTCCATCACTTGCTCCCGAGATGTTCGGTTACCACTACTAATATTTAATTGAGTGCCTCGACACACACCATGATGTCATTCACACTGGATTTTATTACTAACACAGGCATACACACAACGTCTTAAGAATTTTTCTAATGCAACCCGTTTACGCTGCTACAAAAATTCCACATTTTCGATCTCGGTACATACATATCGCTAACCTAACTTATAATATATACTCGCAAACTATTGAAAATTCTTTATTTTACTTCTTTGAATTAATTAGTTAATTAAAAAGCCGATACATTTGGTCCGTTACAATATATATATCATATATATGTATATATACAGGGGTGAGCAAAAGTACACGTGCAGTTTTCGATAGTGCACCCTGACTTTTGCTCACCCCAGTGTATGTATATACATAGTTTCTTAATATTAATCATCTGTATAAAATAAATATATGAAAATGAGCAAGTATACAGATTAATTCCTATTAATGCTTACTTTGTTATTGCTGTTTTTTTAAATGACCCGGCTCTCATCGTTTGGCTAGATTTTTCCATTCTATTTATCCTTTCATTTTTCTGTTTTTTTTTTTATAATTGCTCCTATTTCTTTTTCCTATAAACCATTCTAATGTCTGACGAGAGTATACTAATTGTATATGTGTTATGAATATTGGTAACGTATAGAATTGAGGCGGTAATTTTCTCGCTAAAATTCCTCTCTTTTTTATATTTCTGGCACTGTCAGGTATTTTATTTGTAAGATTTGCTATGATATCCAAATCGTGTCACCCTACTTCTATATAGTCCTATTTTGGTACTAAAAGATATTTAAAAGGAGTCAGTGGTGTCTAAACAGATTTTGGCAAGATGCTATTCCTTTTAGCTCTGTTCTATATATATATATATATATATATATATATATATAATAAAACTGGAAAAGTACTCTCCGCTTTTATAATCCCGCTTTAGTTGGTTTATCTTCTGTTATCTTGATGTTAACCTTAATAGTTGACTAATCTTTTCCGAGAATATTAACCATCTTTCTTGTTCCGTCATTAAAAGACTGAAATTGCTGAAACCCTTATCACGAACCAAATCGGGAGGTGATTGTCATGTTCTCATCTCTTGTATAAGTCCATTATTTGCTCGAAATTTGATTACTGTTCATTTATCTATGGCTGTATTTCCAAATTGGATAGAGCACAGAATTTCAGTCTGCGTCTATGCCCCGATGCTTTTAAATCCTCTCTTGTTTCAGCAATGCTGCTGAATTTAATATACCTCCCATTTCAGTTCGAAGATCTTATTTGGCTTTCGTTTCCCTTCTAAACGTTTACCTTTCATTTCCTCTTAACTTATCCCTTCCTGCATTTCTATCATCAGAATAAAATTCCCATCTAAGCCCTTACTTCTTGTTGCCTTTGTCATTTTTGTCTCATAATAATCTTCCTTAGTTTTCCTTTAATTATTTCGGTTTCTCATACCCTCTCATAGTATATTTTCTTTCTAACTCTTCTAGGTATTTACCCCAGGCTGCTATTAAACAGGAATTTCACAGAACTATCGGTTACCTTTTTGCTTTTCATGTACTTATTTTCACTGATGGCTCTAGAAGGCCTGGTGATGTCGCAGCTTTCTTTGTTCTTCCCGATTTTAACTTTTCCAAATCATTTCACCTTCGCCTTTCTGTTCTACTTTTACAGCCGAATTGATGGCTATCCTATGCGCGATTATTTATATTGCCTCTAATCGTAACTTCTTTGACTATCTGATAATTTCCGACTCCATGAGCGACCTTCCGGCTATCAATTTACCTTTTCTCCCTCTCTCTTTCGACTTCATCATTCTTCGTATGTAATCTCTGATTCGCGATCTTCTTTTTCATCACTCTATTTACGTTGACTTGCTGCGGGTTCTTGGTCATAGAGACATAGAAGGTACAGGTTGCTGCTCGTTCTCACTGTTACTTTAAAAAAAATCCAGGTGCTTATCTATTTACCCTTAAGTAAGAAATTTTACTTTAAATTCTGGTCGGATATGTACCGTGTTTCTCCTTTACCAATAATCGTTCCTTCTACCTCTCAATTTAACCTAGTGTTCCCTCTAATCCTTGGTTCTCAGAGTTTCCTTATCTTCCACGTTTTGTTTTTGTCTCTATTATTTGCCTACGTTTTAATCACATTTTATTGCCCTCTTCGTGTTATCGTCTCTCTTTGGTTTCCTTTCCTTACTGTCCCCTACATACTAATGAAGCAATTGTCTGTGATGATAACCACATTTTCTTTGAGTGTTTTCGCTGAACGTTTTTTTCTTTATTTACTTCTCTTAAAACTAAGGCTTCCTGCACTCCATTGTGCTTCCTTCTATCCGTTCTCCCTCAATCTGTTGTCCCAGCCTTTGATTCCTTTATTTCAGCTATTTACAATCGAACTAAGTTCTGATTAGATGATTTTTCTTTCTATCCTTTCTGGATTGAGGTCCCTGGTTGACGAGTCCCGCCCACCCCCATCCCAACATTACAGGAGAAAAATTCAAATAAAAATTTCACAACTTGCCTTTACACTAATTTTTCCGGAACACCTGCAGCTAGTCTTCTGAATTATGTTAAAACAGCTGTAATCTTTTTGAAATACTTTTTTGTGTAGCAATTGGAATAAGTCCGACTCATGTTACGTAAGCGTTGAGTTTTTCTTTTAAATTCACTTTTGATTAATATTCCTTTTTTTAACCGACTTCAAAAAAGGAGGAGGTATTCAATTCGACTGTATTTTTTTTTTTTTTTTTATTATTTTTTTTTTTTTTTTTTATGTGTGTTACCACAGAACTTTTTTCTAGATGAACCAATTTTGATGATTCTTCTTTTATTTGAAAGGTGGTGTTTGTCATGTGGTCCCATTTAAATTTGATCAAGGTCTGACCGATAGTTTTTGAGTTATCCTTAATAGTAATGCGGGAGATTGAAGCTTTTTGGATGCTTTTCATTCATGATTGTTTTCACCGTCGGATTAGATTTTTGACTTAAAATACTATAAATTTGCCAAATTACCATGGAAATGTAGCTTTTGGTGTTTTTACCGTGGAAATAAATGTTTTAATTTAATTGAATAAAAATGCACTAAAAAGTAAAAAATAAAATGCTTTTTTACAAAAAATAAATACCGATACTTGAAGGTTTATTATACAAATTTAAAAATGCACTAAAAAGTAAAAAATAATTACTCCCGATAAAATATATATATCAGAGTGATATACCCTTAAAGGTGATATCGTAATTCTTATACAACATTAATTTTTTGGAGTTGGCATCAAATTCATATTAAAAGAATAATTCAAAAACTGCATTAAATGTTGATTAAATTGTTCCTAACATGAATTTAATTCCAACTCCAAAAAATTAATGTTGTATAAGAATTACGATATCACCTTTAAGGGTATATCACTCTGATATATATATTTTATCGGGAGTAATTATTTTTTACTTTTTAGTGCATTTTTAAATTTTTATAATAAATCTTCAAGTATCGGTATTTATTTTTTGTAAAAAAGCATTTTTTAATAGGATCATTAAAGTTCCATGAGAAGAAGTAGCCTATTGTTAGTTCTCTTCTTTCTGTATTTTACGTTTGCGGTGGAAAATTTCTTCTTCGTTATAGTCACTTCTATCTCTAAAATTTTCAGAAGACCTATATTTAATTTTTGAAAATGAAAGCTGGCACATTTGAAATATCATTTTCATTATTTATTTCAGGAAATTTAATGTCATAATTTTTGTATATATAAATAAGGGTGACATTTTGAATGTTGTACGTATTTTTGCGTGACGTAAGAACTTTGCGAAACACACCGCCATAATCCATGTCAAAAATTTACTTGTAAATTAGATGAACTCATATATGAAGGTTTTGAAGAATCTAATAAATTTACAGATACAAAAATCTGTATCCAAAAGTTACGAATTTGTATTAAAAGTTTTTGGTACCAGCAAATATTACATAATAAAAACAGAAATGTACGTAAGTTGATGAAATAATGTGATGGTAATTTATATTAAAAGTTGTTCGTACTAATTGTAAGTGAATAAAATTAAATAATGTAAAAAAAATAATGTAAAATGAGATTAATACGACACCGTAAATTTAATTTTGGGAGGGGTTGTATCAACCGAAATATGTTGTAGGAGAAAAAAACAGAGGATACATGTATATGTTACAGTTATAGGAGTAAAAAACGATTTAAACTATATGCCGAAATTCAGGGGCGTAGCTACCGCCGTATCAGCCGTATCGATGATACGGGACCACCGGGGTACAGGGGCTCCGAACGTTTGCGAGTAAAACTTCGTAAAAATGTAGTATGACTTTCAGAATTGAGATATATGACGAAATAAAATCGCACTCATTCGTCTATGTTCCCACAATTCGTTATCAGTTATTGAGAAATAGGGTCATATTCTAGGAGGACAACATGCTCCGGCGCTGCTGCTCTAATTACTGTTCCAGAGCAGCGTCTACGAAATACTGTTGTCTCTTCTGTTCAATGGTCCACTGCCGAGTCACTGCTCATCCAGGCACATTTCACACGTACATACATATACATTAACCGGACGAAATATGTGTCCTGCTGACACCTCATTTTTTTCTGTCACACTATTTTCTTCATAATCATGCCTCATCTTATTTTCCTAGAGTTTAAATGAATGATATACGAGCACAAACATTTGCCCATGCTTTTTCAACTATTTTTACTTGCAAGGGGCTATTGTTTTTTGTTATTTTTTTCATTGCTATCAGAGTCGGATAACACGAAAGTCGGATAATCGGGAGTCTACTGTATCTTGTTTTAAAATTTCTTTTAGTTTGACCAATATAAATTTTATTACAACTGTTGCGTTTTAATAAATACGTACCGGGTTTTTCAAATTTACTTTCATAGTTATTATTCTCTGAGTTTAGTGATTTTGTTAAATAATTTATTGTTTGTTTTGTGTCTAATGTTAGTGCGTAATAAGTTTAATTTGTGAAAAAAATAAGGGAAAGAAAAAGAGATTATCCCAGTGGAGCTATGAAAAGAAAAAGTAAACAGAAAAAGGAGGAAGTCATAAAGAAATTGCCTAAAATTTCTTCAATTTTTCAGCAATCAGATTCTGTGAGTGATTTAGATTGCAATGGTATGTACTAAGTAGCTATCCATCTACACCGAGAAAATAATTTTTATTTAAAATTTCATTTACGATAGGTAGCGGTATTCCATGCTGTAGAACTCATAGGTACACGTCACACGTCGTCGCGGAAATGCATTTACATAATTTTATATGAATACTGATTACAAATGAGGTGCTGGGGAACAGAAGAGAACTTGTCCCATTAATTGAGTTTTACAAAACTGAATTTGCTAGTTATATGTAAGCTGAAATTTGTGCGTTTTAATATAATGTAATCCATTATATAAACAAACCATATTTCACTGATATTTTTAACCATCAAATTTTTAATTATTCCCAAAAAAATCATAATTGTATTCAAGGGTGTCGCCAGCCGATGAGCCAGGGGGGCAAGATGAGTTGCCAGCCGCCAGGGGGAGGGGTAAGCTGATAGAAAGAGGATATGAGTTATAGGAAAAATAAAATTTATAAGTTGTAATGGCTTAATCTTTTATTAAACAAGAATATTATATTTTTAGATTCTTCTGTAGCACATTGTCCATTAGAAATCCATCTAGAAGTAGAAGAAACCCATATCGATGATCCTAAGAAGTCTGAAGAATTTCATAATATACCTTCATCAGATGGAGGAAATTTTGGTGACACCCTTACCGAATGTGAACGACAACTAATTTTTAAATTGGACCGATTTCAACCACAAATGCCGTTTCTAAAAGATCCAGAAACAAAGCGAGGTTTTTCGGCCTATCATTATTCATATTTAAATAAGGCTGGTATAAAAATTTCAAGGCCGTGGCTATGATGATTTTTGCGTGCGACGTCGCTGGCCCTAGAAAGCTGCCGTAGAAACTGAACCATACTCTCGTATGATATGCAATCGTCCGTGCAATTGCTCATATTATGCACACACACAAAAAAAAAAAAAAAAAAAACCAAAAAAAAACCAAAAAAAAAAAACGGAAAAATATACAGTTACCAAAGCGAAAAAATAAATTCAAACTTCAAGAATGCAAAAAAAAAAAAAAAAAATATTAGTCCGAATAAAATAAATAAATTTTGTTTTATGAAGTAAACATTGAAATCGAAATAATTAATATTTTATTACTTAAAACATAACACTGCAGAGTATTAATGATAGATAAACAAGCGAGGAAGTGAATATAATTGAAAGTTTTATATTAAACGATACACATTTCACAAACTGATCTGGAAAATATTTGTATGTTTTAAAAATTTAGCGATTCAAACGTTTTTTTTGGATAACAAATACGAGTGTTTAAGTAATTGGCAAAATAAGCAAAAAATCATTATGCACTTTTATGAACTGTATAAAATCTTGCACATTTTTCTACTTTGTAATAGTATTGGTGACTAGTCATCAGTCTTATTACCTTTGAAGATCTCAATTTTTTTTTAAACGAAATATTGATATTTTCTTTTAACGTTTTCGAAATTAGATAAATAATAGTAATGACAAATAGTCGAGGAGGTTTAATTGCGAATTACTCGGGTTTTTTTATAATGCAATCACGGAAGGCCCGTTATTGCCTATTGTTTTTAAAATATCAATTTAAAAAAATACCGAATTTCGATTTTGCTTTTTTTATCAAATTAGCAAGAAAAACATCTTAAATCACGACTTCATTTTGTTCTTTTAGTAGGAAATCTGCAATTTTTCTTGGGCTAATGAAGGATATTGCAAAATCAATTAAACGATTTTCGCTTAATTTAATTTAATTTTATACGTATATATAAGTACATAAATATATACATATGTAAATTAATTGTACCTACCATGAAAAGCGGGTAATAATTAGCAGTAGTAGCCTTCGATCGAATAATAAAGTTATTGGTTTTCGAAAGTATTTTCTCAGTATGTCACCGCGTCGATTCGTAAAGAACATTAATAAACACTTGTTGGTTACTTGGGAGACTTGTTAGCACAAATCTTATTCGGCACCTCATCCGGCATTAGAGTTTATAAGTCAACAGATGCTACCGCCATCTGGGGTAAAAGTCAACCCTAAGTTGCCGAGAGTTTCCCTTCATCATTTTTTGGTAGATTTATACAGTGTAACAGTGTCCCTTTCATCGAAGATAGCTTACACATAATAATTCTTACCTTGTTTGGGGTGCGTAAATTGAATCATCGTTTTTCTATACGGAAAAAATTTGCGTTATACTATATTCTTAATTTATCAAAATATTATGTTGACCTCCCAACATTTTAAATAATTGGATTAATCTAGCAAAAGAAAAATCGATACCTCGTTCCGTTTGTAAAGAATTCTCAGTCTTTTTAATTGTAGGGCTATTGTAGGCTAAGTTTTATTGTGGACAATTTTATTCTCTTGTAAAAATGTATTAAAATTGAATGTATGTATATAGAAAAAAGGTGGAAATTATATTAATTACGGAGAATATGGTATTTCAATTTTCCTCTATTTCGTATGCACTGATAAATAAGGGCATTTATTAATTGATATATCCCGAGCTTAATTTTATTGATGTTTTAGGTAGCGCCGAAAAATTGCTCGAAATCAAAGTTTGAAATCAGAGTAATAAAAAATTTAATGTTAACTCTTCAAAATGACTAAATTAGTTTTCGAATATGATTTATTATGTGGTTGATATTTCTTAAAATTAGTCTTTGATAAATAATAAATATTACTCTGCGTTCGTCATTTTTCTTATTCCGTTAGCATAAACATTTAAATTTGAAGGTCTCTTATAATCACAATTCATTTTGATCGCGTAAAATGTTTCATTTAAGAACATTTTAAGTTTTCTTTTTTTTTTTAACTTAGTGAAAAACTACGCACTGGTTAATATCAGAACGTTTCGATATCAACCATCCTGTTAAATTGAGACTGAAATATGTTTCCGAAACTGAACTGTTTAGAAAAACTTTTTAAATATGTTCATTCTGATGAAGAAATTTTAACAACAATATCGTAAAGGAATTTCAAGGGGAAAAAAGGTCAGTAAAGCATGATGTTTCTCCATGCGCTAAAGATTTCGCTTACGCTTGGTTAAAGAAAACCCATAATTTACATTTACATCATGTACTAAATTCGAGGAAAAAATTTCTTCTACTTTGATATGTGATTTCCACACAATATTCCCATTAGTGGCCCTATAAAAATACGATAATTATTTGGTCAACTTCAAAAGTTCTATTAAGGAATTGAAGTATGGCTCCCTCCCACGAATAGTAAGGTTTCCACTGATATAAATTTTCCTGAAATTTAGGATTTGCAAGGCCCTCCCGAAAGTCGATAAATTGAAATTTATAATATCGACTATATTGGCATGGATATGTCTTACGGCTGGGAATAGTTTCGCAAAATTGTATACATTATTCAAAAGTGTTACTCTCATGGCAAACTGCCGCTTTGGAAAACATTTTTTTTTGTTGCCTTTTTTCGCTCCAAGTGGAGGAGGAGATTAAATTAATTGTTTACCAATGATATTTTTATTTTTAATGTAGTTTTTGATTTTTGTTGTACGTTTTAAATTTTACGTTCCATGGGTCATTGTCAGGCGATAAATTTTTTAATTATTTTTTAAGTCATTTTATATTTTATACTGGCTCGTAGCCTGAGAGACGGGGCCAATTCACCGCCTTTAGTTCAGTATTTTGCTCCTCCCTACAATTTTAAAAAGTACACTATTGAAAATAGACTTAACATGATTGATAAAATTTTCAATTTAATTAGAATATTGATTCGGATTTTGAAATCATATTAAAATAATTCAAATGAAACAAAATATACGAAAAACAGGTATTTCCTACTTTTTTCTTTATATATATTAAAAAACCTGCTTAAAATTTTCCTTGTCTAAGTTAACAAATTACAGATGAAATATTTGCATCAGATATCACAAACGATTAGCAAAGTCAGATTACTAAATATAGGAAGAATCCAATTATCGATGGAAATGTGGAGATATTGATAACCAAAAAGTCCGTAAAGTTAGAAAAGAAAATAGAGATAAAATGTAATTTAAGAAGGAAACTACTGATGCATTGGTTATCATTGGATAGAAAGAGAAAAGTAACCGGTTTTAAAGATGCCCTACTGAAGAGCGGGGTAGAAAAACCTGAGATATTTAAATCAGAAACTGAGTAATGGTTTTTTTTTTTTTTTTTTTTTTTTTTTTTTCCACTGTACCAGTCGAGGGACCACAAACAGCGCCAGTATTAATTTTAATATATGTATTATGATGATAGAAATGTGACCAATCCAAAGCCCTCCAGTGAGCGGTTTGGCTTATAATAGTTCACTACAACTTATAAAAAGGGATACAAAGTCTAGAGAAGGACGAAAAGCTACATAAGCAGTACAGCACAATTTTGACCATATGGCCCTTAGGATATAAAAAGCGAATGGGATGGATTTTAAGAGAAAACAACATGAGATTAGTACAGCAGCGTGTACAATGTAATATTTAGAGCACAATCGTCATGATAACAGTGCTATTTAGTGTATTTCATAAAAGCTCGGCACGCATTTAGTGTGCAAGAGTGCGAGCACCACCGCAATCGCCTTATGGAACGTTATCCATACGTAGCAAGTCTACTTCTTATGATATCTGACAAAAACTCGAACACCATGGCAATCACTATGTTAAGAGTGACCCATACATGTCAAGTTTATTGTAGAACGTTATCCATACGTAGCAAGTCTACTTCTTATGATATCTGATAAAGATTCGAACACCATGGCAATCACTAAGTTAAGAGTGACCCATACATGTCACGTTTATTTGGGTCAGATGACCTGGATCCCATAGTAACCGTTGCTGTTTGGTCGGACAACAGAGTCTGGTGAAGTAAATACTTGATAAAAGTTTCGAGTCATAATAACTGATGCTAACGTATTTAAAACTAAATGCACTTAAGTTATGGGAAGAGCGTCACGACACCACTTCCTTCTCTTTAACCTTCTTCTCGGATTACCCGGAAGAGTATTTATAAACATGCTACTAACTTTAGGATTGGGATGTAGATTTAGATTTTCAAAAAATTTGCCGTACTGTTGAGTATGAACTGATTTAACAAAAGGAACATGCAGATCTCGATGGAGAGTTAGGTTTGAAACATATTTTGGTGCTGCTGCAATCCCTCGGAGGATAATGGACTGCTGACTCTGAATACGAGCAAGGTTGCTTCTACTTGTATTTCCATATAGTTCTAGGCCATACCTCCACACCGGAGCTATAATCATCAAGTAAATAGATCTTTTTAACCTTATACTTAATTTAGATTTATTGCCTATCAGCGAGGATAGCTTTTTAGTGTGTGCGATTAGCTTTCTCCGTATTTGTGCAACGTGGATGCGCCACGTAAGGCGACGGTCAAGGTACATGCCTAGATACTTGACTGTGTCTACCTGTTTGAGCTCTACATTGTTTATTTGTAATTTAGGGCATGTAACGTATCTGTTCGTGAAGGTTATGTGCTGACATTTTTCCTCACTAAATTTAATTCCCCATTTTTTGGCCCAGATCATTATCCTGTTTAAATGGTCCTGAACTGTATTATTCGCATATGTACAATTAGTATCTGAGGACAGTATTGCTATATCATCAGCAAATGTGGCCAGAATTGTCTGATTTGATACAGGAAGGTCAGCCGTATGGATGCAGTATAGAATCGGGCCAAGGAGGCTACCCTGCGGAACAGAGGCCGATACCATACCTTCTGTAGACATTGAACCATTGACATTTACTATAAATGACCTATTTAATAGATAGGACTGAAAAAATAAGTATAAGTCCGGTGGTAGTATTTGTTTGAGTTTATATAAAAGCCCAGTATGCCAAACCCGGTCAAACGCCTGGGCGACGTCCAGAAAGGCCGCAGAGCATACCTCTCCCTTTTCAAGCACTGATGATATGGCATCCACTAGTCTATGGCATTGTTGTATGGTAGAATGCTGTGTTCGAAAACCAAATTGATGTACTGGTATCAATTTTTTATTTTCAATTACTGGAATTATCCTTTGTAGGATTAATTTCTCGAAAACAACTTTTGAGAGAGTATTTAGCAGACTGATTGGTCTATAGGATGATAGGAGAGACAACGGTTTCAAGGGTTTTGGTATCATAATTATTTTAGATTTTTTCCATGATGTCGGATAGTGACCTATTCGTAGGATGGCATTAAATATAAAACAGAGAAGAGTGGCAGATTTTTTGGGCAGGTGAATTAGAATTTCTCCCGTTACTCCATCGAGTCCAGGAGATTTCCTTAGAGGAGCTTTTTTGAGACATTTGTATACCTCATTTGGAGAGAATGGCCTGGTGGGAAGGCTAAGCTGTAGTGGTTGCTCTAGATAACGTTGTATAACGTTAATATGTTCTGAATCAATGTTTCCATGAGGCATGAACGTAGCCTCTAAATACGAAGCGAATGCGTCTGCTTTCTGTTTATCTGTTCTAGCCCAACTACCGTCTTGCATCCGAATGTTGTGAGTCTCTGAAGATTGCCGCAGTATTCTTTTGGTTGCCTTCCATAAGGATCCATCCTGTGTATCTAGAGTTTCCAAGTAACTACTGTATGTTTTTTCTTTATATCTCTTAATTTCTTCTCTTAGCTTGTAACGGAGATTGTTGTATGTAGCTTTTAATGCCGGATAGCGGTTCTGTTGCCATCTTCTCCTTGCTGCCCGAGTAGCTTTTATTAACTTCCTGATTTCCGCTGGAACATATTTATTTTGGTTACTATGTACTGTTTTATATGTAGTAGAACTTCTACATGTTGTCTGTATTAGGTCCGTTATATCATCTTCCGCTGCTTCGATGTCGTCCTTGGTTTTTAAACTGATCTTCAGGTCAGTGCCATTTTCCATTGCAGTTGCAAAATATTCCCAATCCGTCGAGTAATTATGCAGTTTATGCTGCGTGGGCTTGACTATGGGGTTAATATACAGGATTGAAATAACCGGAACATGGTCAGAAGAGAGATCGACTACTGTCTCGCATTTTTTATGATACCTTTGTAGGCCTCGTATAATAAAGAAATCTAGGATATCAGGTGTTCGATTTGCATGTTCCGGCCAATAAGTGGGGGACGTGGGAGAGAGAACGGACAGCGAATTATTACGCAGTGTTTTATCTAGTATCCGCCCTGCTTTATTTGTGATCCTTGATCCCCAAGTTCGACTTTTAGCGTTATAGTCTCCCCCACAGATAAAACTTTTTCCAAGATTTCTAAATATAGCACTAAATTCACTATCTGGAATATGGAGACCAGGATGACGATAAATGGCAGCTATTGTTATAAAATCTTTGTCAGTTCGAATGTTAACCGCAACTAGCTGATACGCATATGAACCATGAGATAGACGCATATGCTGTATATATGACTTTTTTACCAAGATCATTGAGCCGCCATGCGCGGTTCCATCTGGATGATTTGCCGTATATGTTACATATCCCGGCATTTTAAAGCTGCTTGAATGAATTAAATGAGTTTCGCATATTAGTGCGACATCGATCACATTTTGGTTCAAAAATATTTCAAGTTCGTTTTTTCTTTGTGTAATTCCATTGGCATTCCACAACATTATTACGAATGATCGTTGAGTTATAAAACTGGGATTATTTGCCATTTAAGGGAGAAGTCGATCTATAACTTTGGTTAACAAAGAGATTAACGGATTTAGTAGGGATTTAAATTCGGTTAAGAATGATGTTAATAATTCAGAGATATTATTATTATCCTTACTATCTATGCATTCTTTATTGTTATTATTATTATTATTATTATTATTATTACTATTATTATTATTATTATTATTATTATTATTATTATTATCACTGATATTATACGATTTATCATACGTACTTCTATTATTAGAGTTGTTTATATTATGCGAAAAAGATTTAACTTTGTTAGCATAAGTTTCAGTGTTATTCCGTGTCGATGAAAAATCTGTTCTAGGTTGCGGCGATATATTATAACCAGTTAATTCTGGTTGATATTTTTTACTAGTTTTGTTGTAATATTGTATTTGTTGTTTATAGATCAGGCATCCCCTATAACTCGCGGGGTGATTGCCTTCACACAAAGCACATTTTGCAGGGTCTTCCGAATTTTTAGTGCATTTATTTGTCTCATGCCTACCTGCGCACTTGACACATCGATTCGGTAAGTTACAATAGTTCGCTGTATGGCCGAATAATTGACAGCGCTTACACTGCTTTAAACCAAAGTCTTTTCGTGGTTCTTCAAAGCTAACCACAGTATTTAAGAGTCTGTTTATTTTAAAGATTTCTTCATTCTTATGTGAAGATTTTAGGTCAACGAAGAACATTGGGAGAGGTTGTTTTGTTTTATGTTTTAGTATATTAATGATTCTAATAACATCAAAACTTTTTTCCTCTATAGCGTTTTTTATGTCATTAAGGTCAGTGGTCCAGTGAAGATTCTTTAGCACAACCCTAAAAGGTTTATCTTCCGCTAACGAATAAGTGTAAAAAAAATATTTATTGTTAGTTAATGATTTAATAATATTCCGATAGCTAGATGACTTAGCCGGGTTAACAGTAACACCGGTTAAAGTCGACTTTAAAGAAAAGTCAATGTCGGGTACGCCTAATAAAAACCTCCTAAATGCATTGAAGTTATTTATATTTTTGACCATGATTGGTGGAGGTTTCGTAAACGGTTTATTCGGTTTATCATTATTTAAATGTTTCATATTATTATTTACAGTACCAGAATCATCATTAAAACTAGTATTGTCTAGCTGCATCATGTTCTTATCAACATTACTACAATTATCGGATTCGTCATTATCATCTTCTACTGTGAGAAATTGAAAAATGTTCCGTTTTGTGTTGACAACCGGCGGCGTATCAGAGGAACTAGTCGATTTATTTTGTGGCCGCTTGCGTTTCGAAGGAACAATATTCCATCGTTGGTCGTTTTTATTAAGCGACATATGTATCGGCGAAACACCGTTATCTACATTTTTATATGCAGAGGCTTCAGGCAGGTCTAGAGGAATGACATTAGCAGCGGTAGCCCGATTGTTATCATTAATATTACTAGTGTCTGTATTAGTACCAGGGTTAGCAATAATACTAGCAATAGCAGTACTAGTAGAGTCTGTGGTAGTAGTAGCGGTAATGACTGAGGAGTGAGAAGACGAGCTCGCTAGAGATGAGCTGCTGTTCGAGACATTCGTATTAAGTTTAATAACGGCCGGTTTTAAGACAGAGACAGCAGATTTATTCGAACGGCTCTGTTGAGCCGCCGTCTGGCTCATTTTAGTGATAAGACAATTTTACTGTTATCACGATACGCACGGTACAGTGCGACCGCACGTATTCGAGCTGCACTGTACACGAGGTACCGCTGACAAATCCACTCGCACACTCGTAAACAGAATAACATACGCTACACACACGCACTCTCTCAGAAATACTATGTCAGAATTAAGTAAACGCGTTATCTTTCGCAAATGAATAGATAATATTATAAAATATAGAACGCTCTTACCCAATTGAAACAAGAATAAACGCGAAGAAGCACGACATCGTCTAACTTGTCACAACGAAAGAAACTGTATAAAAAGAATCAACGATAAAATAAAGATAAATAAAAAAATGAGACCGTTGCAACGAAGTTATTGAAAAAGTTATTTATAGATTTAAACTCCTGCGTATAAAAGATGCGAAGTCTATTAAAAACATACAGATTATATTATAGTGGTATGTGTAATTAAGATTTTTTCGCTGATATTATGTGCGATCATCATCACCGCGTCGTATGATACCGAAAACGTAATTTGCTCTGCTTATAGTCCAGTCAAAATAGACATTCATCTTTGCGTAAATTCCTAGAAAGCTGAAAATTGGCATGAATGTTAAGGACACCATTGTAATGAAATTTTGAAAAGTCCTCATCGATTCCATGTATGCAAAAAATTTTATTCAAGGTCAAAGTTAGTAAAAATGGGTTCAGATATTAGTGTCATATTAAAAATTAAACTATTCTACTACTGCGTTGTAACTGTGAAAAAATATAAATCTAAAAACCAACTTATTCAGTGTTTTAAATGCCAGGCATTTGAACATACCTTCATAAACTGTCACTTGTCTCTGAACTGCTTAAAACGTGGAAATATGCCAAAGTCCTAAAATTGTTAAATTTTTAAACTGTTCCAGACAATACCTTGTAAATTCGAAAAATTTCCATATCTATGTAAAACACCTAAACTTGAAAACATTAAAATCTAAATTCCCTGTGCCTATTAAAACAAATTCGCTCCGGAACATGAACAAAAATTTCAGCACAATTAACTAAAGTGTTAGTCAGAAAACTTACGCAAAAATCCTATCAAAATGAACCAATTAACGACTTCAATCTTTCAGATAAGCTGCAATTGTTTAAAGAATTGAACATATCAAAACTCCATATTTGTACAAAACTAAGGAACGCCAAAGACACGTTTTCAAAAGTAGTAATTGGACTATTTCTACTCACGAGTAAGCAAACAGACAATATTAAAATAATTATCTGGAATGCAAATTCCGTTAGAAAGAAAATGCTCGAACTGAGTCAACTATTGGAGTGAAACGAAGATAGACTCAAATTATATTCTGAAACGTCCGGGTTTTAAAATTTATCGGTTTCATCGAAATAATAAAGGCGGAGGAGTAGCTATTTTGATTCACTCTCCAATAAAACACTCATACGCTTTTTTCATTAAAAAAATATTGAAGAGGTAGGAAGTTTAATATCCTTTATTACATTATCAGTTGCCCTATTTTCCGTTTACTACAATCCAAATAAAACTATCACTGTGGACACCTTATTTAAGTGTTATCCTTGCTAGAGATTTAAATGCGAAAAGTAGAAGCTGCAATTGTTACTACAATAACAAGATAGGTATCGAACTAGCTTATATTTTTGAAAAAATCGGTTTTCAAATTCGTGCTCCTGATTTTTCTACGCATTACCCCGCCAACCCTCAACTGCATCCAAGCATCATTGACCGAGTTCTAAGCAAAAATATTAATAGTGTAACCAAACCAACGATTTTAACCTTACTTCTAATCACATTCCAATCTATTTCACAGTTAAATTTACTTGCCGACTGTCAGAAAATCTGGTAATTTATAATTACAAATATGAGAATTGGGCGGAATACCATAACTATATTTTAAACAACACAAACCTCCACACAAGTGTACCTAAGGATAATCTGCTATTACACTACTATGCTCACAAGTTCCTTGAACTTATAATTAAATCTGCGAACCTTTATATACCAAAAATTAAAATTTACTCGGCTAAAGGACACTTACCAGTTAGACTAGTAAACCGTATTAAAATTAAAAACTACCTTAGGATATCAAAAACTTTGTAATCATTCTTCACTGGGCATTTATAAAATGCTCGCTAAACTTGTTACAATTAGGCTACACGAGTATCATGGTACAACTTGGAACAACAAACTACTTAATCTTAATGCCAGAGTCAATTCGTTTTGGAAAATAATCAAAATTAAAAAAAAAGTATGGATACAGCTATTCTACCACCAACACGTGAGAATCAGACGGAATATACAAATAGAAGCCAAACTGAACTACTGGCAAATTTCTTCTTAAATGTACAAACGCAAAATAATAACTCTTTCACTATAACACATGTTAACAAAATTCATAACATTGTACAAAAATTCATGCCCCCATAACTGAATACAAAGTTATTCGCCGTTTGATGTTAATAACGTTATTAAAAAATTAAAGAACAACTATTCCATTGGCCCAGATAACGTCTCCACTGCCATAATCAAAAAAAAAAAGGCGAAAGTTAATCTAACCATCATAATGAACTCTGTTCTCCTATCAGGTCACTTTCTGGCATATTGGAAGGAGTCAGTTATTATTTCTATACCCAAACAGGGCAAGGCTACTATTTTGGCTATAAATTATAGACCGATTTAATTACTAAGTTACTTGAGCAAAGTAGCGGAGAAATTGATTCCATTTAAAACGTTATTATCCCCTACCAGTTCCGGTTCTTATGTAAATTATCTACTGCTAGTAGGCTAACCGAGTTTGTAACAGACAATTTTAATTCGAGCAAACACGCTGGACTGTTTCTGCTTGACATTAAAAAAGCTTTTCATACCACGTGGCACCAGGACTTGACCTGCAAATTAATTCAATATCAATTTCCAAAATTTCTTATCATTATTATAAATAACTATCTGTTAGGAAGGAGCTTCTTCGTAAAAATCGGCGACACTATCTCTTCACCGAAAGTATCGGTTTCCCAAGAGAGCATACTTGGCCCCTTATTATTTATACTTTTCTTAAATGATTCCCTCTTAAACTGCGACAGGCTAAATTAGCAATGTTCGCAGAAGGCGCTGCTATTTACTGCGCTTCTTTCAGGACTGATACACTTAAACGTAGATTAAGAGAAAATTTCATAAGAATAAAGGAAAATCAAATTAAACGATACTAAAACACAAGCTATCTTGTTCACCAAAAAAAGGCCAAAACCTACATACCAGTATTAATGCTGGAAAATCAAGTCTGCCAGATTAAAAATGGATTTAAATATTTAGGTATTGTGCTAGACCAGCGACGAACATTTAATAAGCACACTGATTTTGTTATCAATAAAGCCCTTGCGAGCAGTTTCTTCCTTAGGTACGTTGTCAATTAAAAATGCAAATCAGTAACATCGAATAAATTACTTCTCTACACAAAAATGTAATTCGACCTGTCATTCTGTATGTCTCCAATATGGTCTAATATTTCAACATCCACCATCCAGAAAGTTCAGCAATTCAAAAATAAGTGTTGTAGAATTATTCTAAACGCTTCAATGTACACTAGCGTAAATAATAATGCATGCTGCATTGAAATTTTCATTTATCGACAATGTAATCTACACGCAAGCTAAAAAAATCTTTGGCGACTACAGTGTAAATTATCATATTTTTGTAAATAAAACTGGAGATCTCTCTTCAGTTGAAATACAAACACTAACGCATTAAACACATATTGTTTTAGTCTGATTGTTCCCAGGTTTAACCTCTTTAAGTATATTTTTAACTACAGGGTGCGGCAGCATAACTTCCTTTTTTTTAAAGGGGCCACTTCTTTTCTGCTAAATTTTGTTAAAGAGAAATAATAACAGAAAATCGAAATAACGGATACTCTAGATCCCCCATTGGCTATGCTTCTTCCCTTTTCGCAGTTTTATTTCGATTTTCTGTTATTATTTCTCTTTAACAAAATTTAGCAGAAAAGAAGTGGCCCTTTTAAAAAAAAGGAAGTTATGCTGCCGCACCCTGTATAATATGTTCCATTGCATGGTATATTAGATGTTTTGTTATATTATTATTATTTTCATTATTTTTATTTGCTTTTTCTGAAGCTCTAGGTTTTTTGTTGGTTTTTTTCCTAATATTGTAACTTAGAATAATTTACTGCCTAAGCATAAACCAGACGTAATTACAGACACCGATGCACGTTGAAAAGAGCAAAATTGCTCGATACACGTATATTACGTAATGTTACGCGCTACTGTATGTTTGTTAATTTTTAAATTTATGTAATAAACTTTTTATTCATTCGTTCATTCAAATTACAAATCCTTAACAACGAAACCTGCGGTTTATTATACACACTTTTAGTTATCAATTATGTTAGCAGATGGCGCTAATAATATATTTTAAATGTTCGTTTCGTCACTTTTAGTTGATTTGATTTTGCACAGTCGACCTATATTAGACATTTGTAAGGACTTTTTTTGTAAATTTTTATATTGAAGAATTAATAAAAAAATGAATGTATCTATGTATGATTTTAAATCTCCATTTGAACTACAACGGAAGTACCGAAATGAAGATATGTGTTAGTCCTAAAGCATTCTCCTCGAATTTATCCCTATTTTTCCCGTTCGAATGACCTAAGCAAAATTATTCCCTTTTCTCTTCTGTCCGCATTTATATTTACTGATCATGTAGTAATCTTAGCTGATTCGACTCGATTTTAACGTTGAAAATCATACACTGTTTACAAAAATTGAAACTGTTAGAAATTACAGTAAAATAAGAATATACATACTACATGTATAAACGTGAACTGAGAGAAAATAAGTCTGTATTTGAGAGAAAAAAAAAGAAATATAGAACAGCTGCAACCTATAATTTTTTGCTTTCAAATCTGGATTAAAGTAAAAATTCAGAATTTTGTCACTATAAACTCCTTCTTCGGGTTTTATTAATCGCGAATTCCTTAATAACGTTAATTCTTTATTTCATTTCCATTCTCTTTTTTTTATTGCCGGATCGGAAGATCCTTACGTTGTTGAAGCATCTTTCTTATTCCTTGATCACAGCTACTCTGAAAGTTGTGCACTTCTCTTAGTTTGCTCCATTCTCTTTACGGAGTGTGTTGCGATATTGCGATCCATTCATATTATTAAATGAAACTATTAACTTCCTCGTCTAACTTTCGCAACTTCATTAACGCTATGTTTTCAAAGAAATAACCCGAATTTTTATTTCTACTTCGTGTTAATATTTGACAGACCTGGCACCTATTTTTGCGCTATAAAGACGAAAAAATTATCATGTATGCGACTTCGAAATATGCTTTTTTTTATATACATATGTATTTTGTGAATCATTATATTTCCTGTTAAAGTGTGTTTATACTAATTCATAGTAATACATAGAAAATGAGCAAATATAATTTTAATATTAGTTTAAAAATAATAATAACAATAATAATTAATTATGTACTGCCACACGTAAGTGAAATTACCACCGGCGAAAACGAAGTAATCAACTGCGAAAAATATAGAATAGTAAAACAAGGGCTAAAATAATAGTTGATGAAAAAACTGATCATTATTGTTGGGTCAATAATTGTTCGCGGTTGGCGAAAGGAGAGAGAAAAAATCAGCTGTGAACATTGAAAGGCAAAAGTAAATCCTATTTTAAACATTCAGCGAAGGTAGTCAAGACTTTGAACTAATTTAAACCGTACTATTGTAAAATCCTAGAGATGAAGACTGTTTTGTACTATCCTTTTCTCTTCATTCGTATGGTAGCTCTGAATAGTGTAACACATGTGAACTTTATTACTGAAATGAAACTTCTTTAGACGTGCCTTATACGGGGAGTTAACACGCAAAAGGAGCTAGCGAGCGTACGTTCAGAATAACTAATAGTTCTTCTGAACAGTAAGTATTAATATATCTAAAAATTCGTATAGACACGTAACTAGTAATATATTGAATTAAAATTTATTTGCATGTTATTGCATTTTATACCACTTCGAGATATATATGTATATATATATAACTCGGCCATTTTGGCCTCGCAAGGGGCTGTACCCCTTAACCCGTCTTTGCTTTCATTTCTGTCTCTTTCTCTTCTATACTTTGTATAAAATGATTAAAATTTAAAACGTAATTCTTACTGGCATCAACACAAAAAAAAATAACATAACCATAAAAATCCTATCCTAACATTTAACTTTTATTATATAAAATTAATATATTTTTTTGTTACATTTGTCGTTACATATTTCTTTACATAAAATTGTGACATTTTTAAAATAACAATAACAAAAATCCTATAAAATATAACAAACGTTACATAAAATTGGGACATTTTGCGTTACATAAAATTAGGACATTTTTTCTAATGGGGGTAGTCTAAGAATTACGTTGTAATTAATATATATATATATATATATATATATATATATATATATATATATATATATATATATATATATACATACATATGTATATATTGATACGAATTCGGTATTTACGGCGCTATCTAGCGATGATGTCGAGCTAGAAATTATTCTCCGATTAATATCATTAATTTTCGATCTCTCGACATCATCGTATTGTTCGTTGTCGGCGGAAAATACGGCCGGGATATTTACACGACCGAATTTGTTATTTCCGATTTCTGTTGAATTTCTCGCCTCGGGAAGTGTTAAGGGGTTGTGTAAGTGTCCTGGTATGTGCGGTCTGCGACAACAGGATAGCGTCTGTCGGCCGCGCGAGCCGTGTGAGATGAGTGTTACAACGGCTATGTAATATTAAGTGATAAGGATTTCGGCAATGTACCGTTAGTTTTGTTAAATTATTATCGAACGGATTTAGTGAAATAAATGTACGGTTAGTTACCGTTTGATTGAGCACGAAACGAGTCGTCATAACACTAGTCAAAAAGTTCGTTAACCTAATCGCCGTATAGTAATATTTTGTGTGGGGCAATTTTGGCCGAATTTCTTGTATAAACTCATTTATTTTTCCTGGTACGCGCTACTACAGTCAAATTTCATGTGAATTAATGTTGTTTTTACCGAATATACGTGTTTTTTGAGACAAGCTGTGTTTTTTTACTGAACTCGTGGTGCGGAGAGGCGGATTCGCAATTATTTTTGATAAGTTTCCGGTGTGTCGATCATATATGAAAATCTAGTCCTCTCATAGAAGCAGAATCGTCAACAATAAGAATAAACAACCAAAAGAAAAGATAATAATAATAAGAGAAATTCATTTCAATGGCGCCCAACGTGGGGCCCGATGTCATAGGTTTCATCGGGGAGTAAGATACAGGAACGCGAAGCAAATTTCAGTTCATCGCTACGGAACAGAATAACATAAGGACAGCCAAGCGGACGGCGATTGTCGTCGGCACCGGAAGAGGAAAAGAAAACGGAGTGAGTCGTGAATTGTTTTTATGTATATTTCGAACCATATACGTTTTGTTGTTTAATTATTTTATTGTTACATTTTACGTTTATAATTAGTCTGTATAAATTATAAAAAAAACAAAAAAACAATAGTCATAAACATATAGACTCCTCAGGGTCGGCCATGGCAGACCGCGATCTAGCTAACGTGGTCGTCACTAGGGGTCGTTACCAAGGAAAAAAAATCCCCCGAACGATCCGAGTGAAGAAGGCGATTCGGCATTAGGTGCCGAATCGCAGATAACGAAAGAGACAGGCTCACTTACTCCTGGGCAAAGTAGCGAGTATGAAGGCGGACCCTCGATGATGGATTATTTAAAGAAACAATTCGGGGAGATACATAAAAAATTTTATGAGGCTGATAACAAATCTAATGAGTTAAGTAAAGAGGCGAACGAAAATTTTAAAATTCTTAATAAAAAAATAGAGAATTCGGAGAAAAATATGAACCAAAAATTCGAAAGGGTAGATATCGAGATGAAGAAACTAAAGGAAGACGTAAATCAGATCGTTAAAGAACAGCTAAGATCCTTTGAAAAGGATCTGATCGATAGAACGGATGAGAAAACGAATAACTTAGAAGAGCAAATTTTAGAAATAGGCTCAAAAATGGCTGGTCAGGACGAGAAAGTAAAAAAATTAGATATGACAGTCGGTGAATTAAGCAAACAAATAAAGAAGAGCAGCGAAACAAGTCGCGATATTAAAATACTCCAGGAATCGATTGATCAGTTTGTCGACACGAATAAGCAGTATGAGGCGACGATCAATCAGGGACTGGAGAATTTGCAGACACGTTTAGAGTCTCTTGAGAATCAGAGAGGAACCACTCACGGAACGAGTAATCCTATCCCTACGTTGGCTAGTAATTTTTGGACGATGGAAAGTAACGTAAAGGGGTACGGAGGAAAATACCCGATAGTGAACATCACGGAATTTCTAGAAGATTTAGAAGACAAAATACAGAGATCTAGCCGAATAAGTGTCAAAGACAGATTAAACTTACTGTTGAGTCGGATGGATGGTGCGCCATACGAGTGGGCACGAACCTTTCTACGGGAATGCAGTTCATGGGACGAGATAAAAACTCAGCTGATATCAAATTTCTGGAGTGAAGAGGAGCAGTCTGCGGTGAAGGAGCGTTTATACTCATCGGATGAGCGATGCGAGCATAATGAGGACATGGAATTATACCTCATCCGTTGGATGGATAATATAAAATATCTTGACCCGCCAATCAACGACAAAGAATTCATGAGAGTTGTAACGAAAAAATATCCTAGGGAAGTTCAAAACTTGTTACTCGTAATGAAATGTAGTTCCGTCCGAGAACTGTACGACAGCATTAAGAGTATTAATAGACAAGCCTGTATACAGCCGGACCAGATGAGTGTAAGAAAACAAGATGCGAGATGCTCACGAATTAATAATGTTCGGATCACACACTGGGAAAATCGCAGAGAAACCGGCGGAAAGGGACCCGAATCAGGAATGAGACCGGGTAGGAGGCCCGACCGAGGTGAGTGTACTCCTATGTTACACGGATACCAACTGATAGGCGAAGGGCCACTTTTTCAATTAGCAAAATCAAAGTTAGATCAAGTCGGCGAGTACAATGATTACAGACGTTTTATAGGCCATTGTTATAGAAGTCGGACGATTAAACAAATTGAATCAGGTATAGCGAGAAATCTAGCGAAACTAGGAGATAGAGTGCTTATTACGGTTGGGTATACCGACCTAAATTGGAGAAGGACCGCAGAGCAGATGCACACGGACTTTAAGCGGCTGACAGAGTCACTATGGTCGAAAGGTGTTAAGGAAATCATAGTAGTGACAACCATTCCATCAATATCTCGACAACAATTTCAGTCTCATTGGAAAAATCTGGATGAATTTAATAACAAAATTCAATCGATGGCCAATGATCGTATAAGAATCTTAAATTTGGATAAGGAATTTTCACGTACGATATCCGCGAATGAATCCGATTCGCCAGGCCGGATATGTGTCGAGAGTTTATATAATCACAATTTCCGGGAAGGACCCTGCAGTCTCAGTCGTCAAAGTATAGACTTATTATTTGCACGATTAGGACAGTTTTTTCGGCGAGACTGAGTTCATTGGGCGCTCAAATGGCTCAGTCGGAATCTCGCACAATTGAGAGCGTAGTATTTAATATAAATATGTATAGCTCCAGCTCGTCTCGGAGGAATCGAAATAATTTCACACAAAATATAAATCGTGTATGTGAGGAAAAAGTTTTTGCGAATAAAAACAGGTTTTATAATAATAATAATGTTGTTACACCATATATTAATATTAGCTATTAGCGGTTACGAACTGAAGGCCATTATAGACACGGGGTCAGAGATTACGGCCATTGATGCCGACTTATGGGAGAAGGTCAGATGTTATAGTAATAACAACTCATTCCCGACTTTACCGGCGAGCAACATAAAAATAATGGGGGCATGTGGGAGACCCAGAAAAGTAGTACGGATTCAGTCTCTGGTTCCTGTCAATATCGAAAACTATTTCTATTTATGTCGTCTCGTTGTGGTAAAGGGTCTAAATGTGAGTGTGATTCTTGGTGCTGATTTTTTAGCAAACTATGGCGCTGAACTGAATTTGTTCTCAGTTATCGGAACCTTTAAAACCTGTGTTGATAGAACGATTGAAATAAATAAGCAGCGTATTCTCGGACAGGCTAGGTTTGTGTAATCGATATGTATTCCAGATCAAAGTAAAGGAACACGAAGTTTTCCGCAAGATGAGAAACTATCCGATTCCTGTGTCCAAGCGTGACGAGGTGAGAGGTGAAATAGAGCGGATGGTAAATATGGGGCTGATAAGGGCATCAAAATCGCCATACGTTTCCCCGATTATATCGGTGTTCAAAAAGGACGGAAGTATTAGACTGTGTTTAGATGCGCGAGAGGTGAATAAGATAATAATCACAGAGAATAACACCCCACCTCCTATAGATGAGTTAATATACAAACACTCGAATTTTTGCATGTTATCTGGTATTGATCTGGTAGCGAGTTTCCTTCAAGTTCCATCACATGAGGACTCTAGGAAGTATACGGCTTTCGTATTTGAGGGACGATCTTACGAGTTCAATGTCGTGCCGTTTGGTTTAAAAATCAGTATCAGCGCGTTTGTGAGAGCGCTTGATTTTGTTTTATTTCCAGAATGTGCAGATTTCGTCTTAGCATACGTGGATGACATAGTAATTTTGTCAAAATCAGAATCTGAGCATCTGAGTCACCTTTCCATCGTATTGAAGTCCTTAAAAGAAGCAGGAATGACGGTGAATCTCAAGAAATCTACGTTGGCACGTAAGGAGATAAATTTTGTCGGCTACAGGCTGTCAACTGAGGGTATCTCTATGCAGGATGAAAAAGTCAATAGAGTAAAAAATTTTCCGAAGCCCACTAATAAAGAACAGGTACAATCCTTCTTAGGAATGTGTAATTTTTATAGGAAATTTATTCAATCCTACGCGAACATTATACAGCCGATTTCAGAGTTAGTTAGGGGTACCGTCCCATTTAAATGGTCTCGTGAGCATGAAGAAGCATTTGCAAAATTTAAAGAAGTTTTTTCGGAACAAATCAAGCTTCAAGTTCCTAATTACGACAGACCGTTTATAGTGTGCTCGAATGCTTCCGATCGTGCTATTGGTGGATGCTTATCGCAGAGGGATGACGAGGGCCATCCGAGACCTATCATGTTCGTGAGTAGAATCTTGACCACTTCGGAAAGGAATTATTTTACGACAGAAAAAGAACTGTTAGCGATGGTATATTGTTTAAAAATATTCAGAATTATAATAGAAGGGTTTCAGATCGAGATATTAACTGATCACATGAGCCTAAAATTCCTGAATGAGTCCAGATGGAAGAACGATCGGTTAACTCGATGGATGTTGTTCCTTCAAAACTTTGACTTAAGGATAGAACATCTACCCGGAAAGGAGAATACAGTCGTCGATATGCTCACGAGAAATATAGACGAGACCGGAAATGCTCTAAGGGACTGTGCATTGATATCATTCATGAAGTCGAAATCGACGAACATACTCCGGGAATTGTTCTGTGACCTTTCTATGGAGCAAAAGAATGATCCGGCCTGGGGAGTAGTCATTAGAGAGTTGGATAGTTCAGAAAAATTAAAAAAATTCTATCATGTTCTCGATGGCGTCTTGTTTTTCCGCCAGGACGACTCGGAACGGTGGTAGTTGTGTATACCAGCCAGTCATGTTGAAGAAGTGATATGGAGTTTTCATGTTGAGTATGGACATACCGGTCGTATGCGTACGTACCTTTTAGTGTCTAGATCGTGTTATTTTCCCAGAATGAGACGAGAGATTAACGACATGATTACGAAGTGTCACTTGTGTAAAAAGTTTAAACCGTATACTCCCATCGGTTGGAAGTCTCGTGAGTTACGCGCCTGAATATCCCCTTGAGATAGTCACGGTTGATGTATTTGGTCCGCTGCCGATCACAAAAGGAATGAATCAAATTTTCGTAATGTTTGATACATTCTCGAAATATGTTAGATTATATCCGTTACGGAAGCTTTCCAGCCAGATTGTTTTATCAAAGGTGAATGACTTTATTTGTACCGTAGGCAGTATGAAGGCGATCGTCTCCGATAACGCATCTATCTTTAGAAGCCGATGCTGGGAGGAATATTTCGCCAAGCGGAATATACAGGTGCGTCATATTGCGGCATATTGCGCCAAAAACAATCCGACGGAGCGCATCAATCTTGAACTAGGCAAGATGATTAGGAGTCTGTGTCATCGGCGACATACAGATTGGTTGTCACACGTTAAGGGAATAGGAGGGTGTTTAAATAGCCTGCCGAGTCCCGTCACCGGGCGCGTGCCTGAAGAGGTGTTATTTGGGAGTCCTATCCGAGACATACTTTCAGAGGTGGTGCACTTTCCTTTATCAACTACCTATGAGAGTCACGAACAGATCGTCGCCTCCGTCAGAGATCGTATAAAAATCCTTAACGAAAAACGTCGAGTAAAACATGATAGTGGAAAAAAGTTGAAAGAATACCAGTTAGATGAAAAAGTTTATATTAAGAATCATGTCCTGTCAAACAGATCAAAAAAACGAATGAGAAAACTATAATTACTGTACATAGGACCTTATGAGGTATGCGAGAGAATAAACAAAAATGCATATCGCTTGGTAAATGTAGCTGACATTGGCGATATTGTTACTCGTAATATAATAGATTTAAGACCTATATAAAAAAAAAAAAAAAAAAAGATTATTCTCGTTTTAACATCTTTGTGTCCATATCCGAGCGAGAGTCACTCTCCCATGTGGAGAGCAACTTAAACATAATATTAGGATATTTTGTAAGAAATTGGAGTAATTCTTCTAGTCGATATATATATATATATATACATACATAATTAAAAAATAATGTTGTTACGCTCGTCGCATTACGTCCTGCGATCCTCGGTCTATTTCTGACGGTTTGTTGCCGTCCGGTTTTTCGTTGCCGTGCGATATTGAATAGCCGGCGTGTGTATATTTATGTTTAGTTGTTTTTTGTTAGAGAGGTTTTGTTTTATGTTGGTTTTGTGTTTTGGCGTCAGTTGTTCACGCCGAATATTTTCATGTGTTAACGTTGTTTTTTTCCTTGGCATAGTTTTTTCGGCCCTTTCGACGACGAGTTATTGTCGGGCGAGATTGTTGCGATTTTCATTTGTATCTTGTTTGTTTACGGTAATTTCTGTGTGCTAGTGGGCTTTTATGTTGTTTTGTTCTATTTGTGATTGCGTCATGATTGTGGGTTTTGTTGTCGCACGTGGTGTGCAATTAGTTCGTTTTTAATCTCGCTACGAGTTTATTCAGTCGCGCGATTCTGCTTTAAGCGGTTTTCTGCCGGGCGATTTAGCGCCGTGCGATTTTCAGCCGTACGATTTATATTAATGTTTTTATTCGTTTTAATTAGTGCACAGGTATTTTTTACAACTTTAGGCACCGGAAGAGAAGTTGTTTACTCGGCTTGCTGTACCTAATCCTTAGTCCGTCCTGCAATCCCTTTCGTGATCCGTAGGCGCCGTGGGCGCTGCTCAGGCAGTCGAGGCCATAGTGTTGGGCGGTGGATCCCTACGTTATCCTGTTTTCTGTAGTCCGTCGGTTCCGTAGGCGCTGTTCATTCAGTTGCGGCTATAGGGCTGAACGCGGCCTCCTTAATAGCCTAGTTTCCGTTTTCTTCCTTTATAAGCGGCCGGGTTGGGCGAGTGTCTCATTCATTAAATTTCGTTTAGGTGCCGTCGTACGGATCATATTTTTATTATTTATCTTTCGTGCGCTCGTTATATATTTGTAGTTATTTTAGATTCCGGCAGATAATCGGGGAATTTTGTGTGTGTGGGCGTTACAAGTGTGTGGTCACACCAGGTCTAGATGCATTTTTATTAGTAGTTCTTACGTGTTTTTTTTTGCTTTTGGTCCGGTAGCATGCGCCGTGGGAAGGCATGCAAGGTAGTTTTATCGCCTTCGGAAGGATGAAAGCTGGTTTCTTATGACCAGTTGTTGGTGGTGGTTTTCGTTTGGTGTTTATTTCCTTAAATTTTTCTATTTCGTTTTCCAATTTTATTTTTCTTAGTAATTTTCTTCATTTTCCTCATGAGTGTGCGTGTTCAGCTATACCTTCGTTTTGTTGTGGTGCCCGTTTTGTTGGTTTTGGGTGTCGAGGTCACGCGTGCTAGGGCCCATGTGTTTTATTGCTTTTGGTAATTTAGATTTGTTGTTGAGGGGGCCTAGGCGTGTTGGCGGTCGAATTTTTGTTGTTGTTTGGTGCCTGAGGCACATTTTTGAGGCGGGACCACAATGTAATTTAGTGTGTTGATGTAGGGGGCACGTGCACTTCCTTTCTATTATCCTTCTTTTCACAGTTTTTCCAATTTGCGTCGTCGAAGATTGCTGTCAGCAGGTGTCTGTTGGCTTTTTCGATTGTTAGGTCTCGGACTTCGGTGTCTTCGTGTTTTTCTTTTAGATATTATTCGAATTGTTGGTGGTTTGAGATTGAATCGTTGCAGAGTCCTGGAATTTATTTTGATTATGAATTTTTATTGAAGACTATGTTCGTTTTGTTTTGAAGACCTGGTGTGTGTGTGTTGGTCCGGTTCTAGTGCGATGCACGTGTTTTTGTAGGTGCGTTAACGGCAGAGTTATGTCAAGAGCTCCGTTGTTCGGCAATAGGTGGACCGAATACGTGGTTCCTTTGCACCCAGATTCTCATCCAAAACTTCCGTTTTGGATGAAAATAAGGGTAGGGCACTGATACGAATTCGGTATTTACGGCGCTATCTAGCGATGATGTCGAGCTAGAAATTATTCTCCGATTAATATCATTAATTTTCGATCTCTCGGCATCATCGTATTGTTCGTTGTCGGCGGAAAATACGGCCGGGATATTTACACGACCGAATTTGTTATTTCCGATTTCTGTTGAATTTCTCGCCTCGGGAAGTGTTAAGGGGTTGTGTAAGTGTCCTGGTATGTGCGGTCTGCGACAACAGGATAGCGTCTGTCGGCCGCGCGAGCCGTGTGAGATGAGTGTTACAACGGCTATGTAATATTAAGTGATAAGGATTTCGGCAATGTACCGTTAGTTTTGTTAAATTATTATCGAACGGATTTAGTGAAATAAATGTAAGGTTAGTTACCGTTTGATTGAGCACGAAACGAGTCGTCATAACACTAGTCAAAAAGTTCGTTAACCTAATCGCCGTATAGTAATATTTTGTGTGGGGCAATTTTGGCCGAATTTCTTGTATAAACTCATTTATTTTTCCTGGTACGCGCTACTACAGTCAAATTTCATGTGAATTAATGTTGTTTTTACCGAATATACGTGTTTTTTGAGACAAGCTGTGTTTTTTTACTGAACTCGTGGTGCGGAGAGGCGGATTCGCAATTATTTTTGATAAGTTTCCGGTGTGTCGATCATATATGAAAATCTAGTCCTCTCATAGAAGCAGAATCGTCAACAATAAGAATAAACAACCAAAAGAAAAGATAATAATAATAAGAGAAATTCATTTCAATATATATATACATACATATATATATATATATATATATATATAAAAAAAAGAAAATAAATGTATTAGAACTTAAAATATCAAAAATTAATCAAACATAAAAAATGGATATAATGAATCGAAAAAAGAAAGGCATCGAGCATATAGAGAGAGGATGTCAATGATCTCAAAGGAACTGCAACTGATGCAAGCTGTATTTTAATCTTAATAGAAACGTGGATGAATAATGACGATAATATCGACATATTAAATAGCGATTGCATTGTGAAATTTAAACGCCAGAACGTTCGAGCAGAAGAGGTTGCAATCGTAATAGGAACGATAAGTCAAATATTAGTATCTCTAATATTGAGATATGTTAGTGCACAGTGTTACACAATTAGATTTTTGTCAAACGGACGTTGGGGATATATGTACTGTTCAATGTAAGACGAAAGATGGAAAAGAAATAATTATTAGCAGCATTTATATTTTTCCAAATCAAAGGATCCACGATATAATTAAATTTATACATAGAAGATTACTCCCGTTCACTCCCGATGGTTCAAGGTTATTAAAGGAAAATTTACATACAATTCCAATGGTATTAGCTGGAGACTTCAACGTAAATTTTGCATCAGATGATTCTTTGTCTTTAACAGAATTTCTTCAAACCGAACTTCAATTAAATATTAATAATAATCTAAATGGATCAACGACAAAGTACGGAACTACCATTGATGCAGTATTTTCTTGATATATTGATAAAATTACATCAGAAACTTATATTTCATATTTTAGTTATCATAAGCCTATTGTATCTTTTATAGAATCCAACGATCAATGAAAACATTAATAAAACAAATGTATTAATTTTTTATTTGTTTTTGTTTTTCTTTAAGTGAAACTTTATCGATATGTTTATAAGAATCACACAGATCTCCCCATTTGGTTCTTACGCTTGATAAATTTGATACTAATGCTATAACCTTAAATGGAAGTTGGGGAAAACGATTTTGAAGTTTCACTTCTGCCCGGTGTCCCGCCGAGTCACATTTCCTTTTTTTTTTTTTTTTATTACTCGTAGCGATTTAATATATTGTGTTTTTCTTTATTTTCGCCGAATTTTAAGATGAGTTCCAAACATTTTGGCCGTCTTGGCGATGGATTAGAGGGAACATTATTGACCTTTATAGATTTCGAATGTATTCATCGATAGAAATAAAAAGAAAGGAAAACGGACCTTCATAGTTCTACATGTAAAGCTAAGGTTCGCAATAGCTCATCAGTAAACCTTTGAGACCTGTTTCCAATTTTCACCGTATCTCTATTGTATTATCTGATTCGCTTACGATTGGATAGGGACCAACTGGGAGTGACTTGGAGTTTGAAGGGTTTTGAAACATCTCCAGAAAGCTTGTTCGAAAACGGTTCATTTCACCCGGCGGAAGTGTTGTTGTTAAGGCAACTTTTTTTTTTAAAATTGGCTGGGGATTAGTTTTTAGTGGTAATATAAAAACAAATATACACGATATTTGTTCAGCTAGAAGAAATGGCTGTTCATTAATCTTCGGTGCTTTAAATGGAACAGGGCGCAGGAGCAGTCAATTGTCCGAGAATAGGACACTGACTTCTCCTTTTTGGCAAACACTTGGCCAGGCATCCACTCTGTTAGTTTCGCATATTCTCTAAAGTGCACACGTCTCGATCGTTTTACATTGCGGGCACATTACATCACCGGCCATATCTTCCCAAACACTCCACCTGCTTTGATCGTACTTTCGCCTTTTTTTCTAGGCTAAAGCGTCTTATATAAAAAAAACTGCAGGTCACGTACAGATTATGTAGTTATGGATTGCGCATGGGCTGTAATTTCTTTAAAAATAAAAGAAAACAAAAAAATATCGGGATAGAAAAGGATATTCCCACCGGCGCAGGAATTCTAAATCAATATAACCAATCCTCTTATTATTATTGCGTCACGTTTGAACTTGGATTATTACACACGCACACAGAGAGAAACGAAAAAAAGACCTTTGACGCATATCCTCACAGCAGTTATAGCCGGGTATTTTTACGGTGAACTCTTTGAACTGGTTTCTCGCTAGTCTTAAAGGTGACTGTTTTACGGAGCGGAATGGGTCAATCCGGGTTTTTCTAAAGTCATCAGCGCGTATAAAGAAAAATCGGAGTGAAAACTTCCGAAATTGATTATATCGCGCGACGGTAATTTCGAATGCCTATTTATGTGATAAAGTTGGACTGAAATTGCCAGTTTCATTCGCATAAATCCTTCCACACTGTCCAATGCTGGATTGTTTATAAATCTAAACGCAAGTGCTGTAATAGCGGATACAGCTAAGATAGTTTAAATTGATATCGGCAACGTTACACAGCCGCTCGACGAAATAATCGTTTTGCGGTTAAATCATTTCAGATAGTAACTACTTTGGCAAGTTAATCGAACTATAGTTAACAAATAACGCATCTATTTCACGATAAACCACTTAATCAGCCTACACGGCCATTATTTATTGGTTTCCGTAAACTTCAATGAAAAAAGCGGACGAAACAAAAACATCAGGTTGCTCTATTTCCTTGGGCGGCCTTTTTTTTTTTGTTTTCATTTTCTTTTCGGGTATCATAAGAATAACTCCCGAATGTATCTGCAACGGCGCCCTAGTGGACTAGGTTGCTTTGGTACTGTTCCGTTAGCTACAGCCAGTTTACTCAGTCTTCAGTTCATCACAGTGTTAGTCTTTTTTGTCTGGTAACTAGTTGTTAACGTACATGATATTAATTTGGATTTTGTCTGAATTGCACTGATATGTTTATATACATCGCTGCAATTTCTACTAGATCATCAAAGTAAAATAAGTCCTATATATCCTTGATAAGGTATCATAGATTGTGAAGTTGAGCTTTTTATAATAATAGATCTGAAGTGAATATTGATTCAACTCGTTTCTCACGGGATCCGTCTTTACTTTTCCAGATTAATCCAATTTCAGATTAGGTAAACCTGCGAGCGACTTGCATATCGCACGAGATAAGTACCGAAATCCCGTGATACATTTTGTGTTTTCGTAATTAAACACCTTAATTTTTCGAGGATTTTAACATAGACCTATTACATCACAATGTACAGGCTGAAACTTTTTGAATATATTGTACGGAATAGGAGCAGTACAGTTAATCCAGGGAATAATGAGAGAGGAAGAACGAGTAGATAGATGCACCCAATCGTGTATTGATAACATATTTATGAAATATGCTGCCTATAAAGTCACTTCTGGAATCATTAATGCGAAAATATCCGATCACTATTTAATAGGTGTTGCGTTTAGTACCTTGAAAAGCAAATCGCGGAAAAGTAACATAAATCGCAAACTCGTTTTCGATGAAAAGGAAATACGTAGTGAAATATACAAGTATAACTGGAATCAAATAAAGGGATTTAGCACGGCAGAAAACATATATGATCATATAAACGCTGCATTCAAAATCATTTACAAGAAATGTGAACTGGGTGTGAGTGAAGGTAGGAATGTAAACAAATATCATCTAAAAAAAGAATGGATGAATCAGAAGATACTTAATTTTATGAAAATTAGAGATCAATACTACGCAAACTTAGTAAAGGGACTAGAACCAGTACTTGATATAAGGGACTCTTTAAAAAAAAAACATCGAAATAATGTCAAAACAGAAATAAGGAAGGCAAAACAGGTGTTTTACTTAAGTCAAATTGATAAAGCAAATAAGGCGAGTAAAAACATATAGAGAATAATTAATAATATTGTAAATAAAAGGAATAAAGTATCAATCGATGATTGCATTTGCAGGTATTTTGGAACCGACTCATTATTAGTGGAGAAATTCAGTGAATATTTTGCAAAATCAGTAGAACAATATAAACATAAGTGTGATGTCCAGTTATTGAAGTCAAATGATGAAAACAGGTTGATGTGTTCTTTTTTCATTCCTTCAGCTGATAATATACAAATCGAAGCAATAATAAATAGCCTAAAAAATTACAAAACACCAGGTTGGGATGGCATTAGGACTATGGACATTAAGCGAAATTTAGAGAGATTCGTTCCTATACTAACAAACGTGATTAATTATTCTATAAAGAAAGGTACCATCCCTCAGGGGCTAAAAAAAGGAATTATTAAACCAATTTACAAAAAAGGAGCTCAAAATAAGCTGGAAAATTACCGCGCTATAACAATAATTTCGGTAATAGCGAAAATTTTAGAACATTACGTAAACAGTCATTTAAAGAGTTACATAGAAACAAATAATCTCCTTTACGAAAATCAACACGGATTTAGAGGAAAAAGATCCACCTTAACGCTATTAAGTAAATTGAGAAATGAAATAAATGTGGGACTATCGATAGGGAACCAATTTATAATTACTTTCATTGACCTATCCAAGGCGTTTGACTTAGTAGATCATGATTTATTAATAAAGGATTTAGAAAAGATTGGTATTACTAACAGACAGCTCCAATGGTTTACAAACTATATTAAAAATAGAAAGAATTGTGTAAAAATTGCAAAAAATGAAAGTAGGGATAGGATGTTACAATATGGTGTCGGACAACGATACTGGCTCTCATTCTTTTCTTCATATATACTGACTCGCTTCACAAATATATTAGAAATGCAAAGGTGTTTGTGTTTGCGGATGATATTGCGCTGTTGATAGAACACAATAATATACAAGTGGCGGAGAAGCTACTTCAGGAGGACGTTGATAATCTAAGTAAATGGGCGCATGACAGGAGGTTAGCAGTGAACATAAATAAATCAAAGATATTGCATATTCGAAACATATCCAAACATGCTACTCATGAACCGCGAATTATCATCCACAGTAGCGAATGTGTCCATGATTTATATTTAATGAACAACAGTCCGGTCTGCGCGCATGTAAACCATTAGAAAAGGTGCAGGATTTTAAATATTTAGGGGCTTTTATAGATAGCAATATGAATTGGAAAAAACATATACAAAATTTAAGTGTAAAAATCAGGCAGACCATTCCAGCATTATATAAGATGAAGCAAGTACTTCCCCATATGAAACACTAAAAAGTTTTTTTTTAACGCAATGATAATGTCTAGGATATTATATGGTATTCAAATATGGGGAGAAGCGAAGAAATCACAACTTAACAAGATAGCGAAATTGCAGAAAAGACGTTTAAAATTACTGCTTCCTCATGGGGGGCATAATAATTCAACATCATCATGGTGGAAGGTAAACAATGCGATGTCGTCAAAAATGTATTATTATTATTATTATAGATTATTGGAGCTCAAAACCAATAATATCCGAATACCATCAAGACCCAAAATTAGAGTTACGAGAGATCGAAATACAAAATACTTTATTCAACCAAGGGGGACCAATTTAAGGATTGATAATACACAGCAGACAGTACTAATTAAATTACTACGGGAAATTCCAAGTAATATATTAAAGGAGAAAAGATTAGGTGCGTGGAAGGAAGACGTAAAAAAATGGCTGACAGATTGGTGCGCAGATTAAGAAACTATCGAGGTTTCTTCTATTTGTACTACCATATCGGTGACTCGTCTTTATTTCGTAAATTAGGTTTCTAAATTTCTCCTGGCTCAGCACAGGAACTACAACAGGGGCACATGTAGATGATTTTCAATAATGTAGCGGAAAAGATCTTCTTTCTTTTACATTTGTGGGAATGATTATTTTGAATGTGACTGGAACCGGTGATGTATAGGTGCTAAGTGTGTAGTCATAAGAAGTTACCGTACTAAATTAATTAAATTACTATAGTGATAAGAAATATTGTTTTAGATGTATTAAAATGTTATTAGTAAATTGTAAATTTATGTCAAATAAACGATAATGAGGGTGACGGGAACTCACGAAACGGGCAAAATTGCCTGTGAGACCCACAGCTTTCTTATTTAAAAATAAAAAAAAAAAAAAAATTTATTAGAAAACTTTTTAATGACATTTATTTCTTAAAAATAAAAAACAATTTTTATACGAAATTTCATCTAAAACTTAATCCTACGCGTGCCTGCTGTCCAGTTGCTTCCGCGACTTTTTACGAACAATGCCGATGCAACGTCGAACATTTCAACTGGTTCTGAAGGTTACTGCCATTCGGCGTCAATTTTTCGTCCCGTTTTGAAGGGGTTTGCTCATAGTACACAGCACGACATGGCACACCTACGCGACACGATAAAATTGTTAACGATTTTAGTATGTGTATTAAATGATTTGCTTCGTAAGTTTAACTTCTTTGTCCAATTGCAGATGTAGCCTCGATTTAAATACCCTGGTCCAACTATTGATAGGACATTAATCTGAAGTAAGCGTATCATAAATGTATCTAGGAAAATTAGACGTGTTATACAAATTAACTCAAACAATACCTCAAACTGGTTTAGTACGGTTATGAGAACCATACATTAAGGTGTGGAGAAGCAAAGAGAACAATAATTAAAAGGGCAAGTAACCGGCAGAAACGGAGTTTGAAATAATTCAAAGAAAAAATTAGGTTAGTAATAACAGCAGACCTGGTGGAGCGAGAAAAATGAAATATCTCTAAAGATGCTCTATCGCTACTCGAATATAAGACAATAAAATTTATCTACACCATTGACGTTGAAAGATGGAACTACTAAAAAGATATTAGTAAGATGCGAAGTACCAAAATAAATTTGGAAAAGAAAGAATCTGACGCTACTTTTTTGGCGGCAGGGATCAAACTGGCCAAAGGTTCTTGAACTACTACTAAGGAGGGACAGGCTTGCAAATTTTGCATTCGTAGCAGAGACGAAAGAAGAAAAAAAAAAGGGTAGAGCATACTACGATGATGTATAAGATTGTTATCGGGGGTAGATTATCAATAGCTGTAAGCGAATTAAAAGCGTGATTTTGCTTTTCATATTTCGCATAAGTTTTAAAATCGTCTTAACAGAGGTTGTTAGATTTATCGGCGGAACAGCTGTTGAGTTGTTTATTATGAATCAGCGGCGACTTAGTTTTACGAATTTTACCATCTGACGTCATTACATTCGGGAAGAATATTTAAAAATAAACAGATTAGCGAAAATGCACAATCTGTTAGATCTCTATTTGGGAATAATGCACCGAGAAAGGACCATTCGGAGAGGGTAACATTTTATAGAAAATTCTTTCAAGCCGAAAATGCTAACGCCCCATAATCTCGCGAACAGAGGTGCGGGCGTCGTTGAAATGAATAACAGTTACTAAATTATCGCTGGCCTTTTTTACCTTATTGGGGCTAAATTTCGAGACTATTTCCACCGTTTAAGCACCAGTAAAGAAATCAGTAGACGAACTTATTTAAAAGATTTGACGCGGCATTTGTGTGTGAGAGATAAAATCGAAGCTGTTCTTGTAACCAAACGTGAGCCTGTTCTACAGGAAGTAGTTGGACAATAAGATCGAAAGAGAAAAGTAAAGGCAATACAATATGCATTACACAATGAATCTATTTTCGAAAAGAAAGCTGCTTCTACACATGACGCTGAAGAACAAAAAATCAATAATGAGAACTAAGACGCCGCATTTTTTATTATTTACCAGTTTAATTAAGTAAATTTTTATTACTGTCATTGTATTTTTCCTACGGTTTTAGTTTAATTACAGTTAAATAAAGAGACTGCGCGCGCTATGGGTGTCCTAGAGGAGTAAGGAGAGAAATAAGTACGGCAGGAGAGACCTTGAAGTGTCTACTAACACAGTTCCAAACCACGTTTTCGTAGCTCTATAGTCGTATTTTTTCTATCGAGTGTAGACGAGTAGGTGATTTTTTTGCGCGTCGGGTACAATGTGTGACGAAAAACACGAACATCGCATCAATCTGAAATTTCTCATGAAATTGAAGAAAACTCCAACCCCGAGTGTTATGCATTACTGAAAGAAGCTTTTGGTGAGAATTTTCTGTCACGTGCATGTGTTTTGTTTTTTTTTTTTGGCGCCGACGATTTTCTGGAGGTCGAGAGAGTGCTGAAGATGACCAACGTCCAGGTCGATTTGTCTCGATTTCAATTTCTGCAACCGTTGCTGAAATCAATGAAATTGTGCGCGCAGTTCGTCGTTTGAGTATTCGGATTATTGCGGAGATGGTAAACGCCGATAAAGAAACCGTCAGAAGAATTTTACATTAACAATTGAACATGTCTAAAGTCTGTGCGAAGCTGGTACCGAAAAACTTGAGTGCTGATCAAAAGCTGTGCCGTCAACAGGTTTGTTCTGACGTTCTTGAACGGTTAAACGAAAAACCGGATTTGATGAATAGGATCATTACATGCGACGGAACATGGATTTTTTAGTGCGATGTTGAAACTAAGAGGCAATCGATACACTGGAAACACCCTCGCTTCTTCCAGAATGAAAAAAAAACGAAGATGTTAAAGTCAAAATTCAAAGCAATGTTAATCGTTTTTTTTTTCGACATCAATGGAATTGTGATGATCGAATGGGTTCCAGAGGGTCAAACTGTGAACCAAGATTATTATTTGCAAGTATTGGCAACCCTGCGAGAGCGAGTTTGTAGAAGAAGACCGCAGTTGTAGCGAAACAAGTCGTGGATGATCCTGCAACAAGACAACACACCTGCTCATAACGCGCTGTCTGCGAAGCAGTTTTTAGCTGATAAAAACATTCCAGTGCTTGAGCACGAGCCCTATTCACCAGACACTTGGCTCCGTACGACTTCTTTTTGTTTCCGAAGGTGAAGTCTGTCTTAAAAGGAACTCATTTTGAATCAATGGAAGAGGTAAAACAAAAAAAACGACGCAACTTTTGAACAGCCTTACAGAAAAAGACTTCCAGCCCTGCTTTCAACAATGGAAAACACGAATGTAACGGTGTGTGCAGAGGGGACGTAAGTATATTGAAGGGGAAAGCCCGGTTGTCGAATAATTTTAACAGTAAAGTTGTTTTTGAAAATCAGTCTTATTATTTAATAGCCGCACCTCGTATTCCATTGTCGCGGTATAATAATAAGTAATAAAAATCTTAAATGATAAAAAGCAATAGCACACAAAAAACGCAATTAAAAAAAAAAAATTAACGTAACAAAATAAACGTCCGATTATGATAATTCATTTCGTTCCCGATCAAAATAAAGAAACCGTATGCGACAATGAGAGCTCCGCATAAAATATGTGCGATAGAAAATTAGTTAAATGAGTTCGGCTCAATGTATAAATAGCTGAACTTTTCCTTCTCAATTCTTTTTTATTTTCTTGTACCATGCTTTTTTTTTCGTTTGATGGAAGGGTTATTGCCTCTCTGACAAGAATCTCTTACCGTTTTAATTATGACCTTTTCCTTAATATTTAATATTTCATCCACGATATTAACTTTATCACGTGATGCTTTCAGCTGAATTATTTTTTCATTAATTGCTTTAATTACTTTTTCTGTTTTTCCTTCTTTTGAAGTGTTATTTTTTAATTCCCTTATTTCATCAATTCATTTTTAATCTTGATTCTTAGATAATTATTCTAAATCGTCGCTTATAACGAGCGGAACGTACCAATGATAATAAAATTATATAACTTTAAAAAATACGATATATTCTTATTGGTCATATGGCAACACCGCTGAAATAAAATACGAAGATTTATCTAGCATTTTACATTACGATAGACAAAGTGACAACAATTAATAATTATCGACTTTGTCTGTACGAACTATCAGGAACACACAACACACGTTAAATCCGACCGCGGTTATATGAAAAAACCTCAGACCCTTAGTTTTACATAGGTAGCGATGATATTTCAATTAATCGAGTTTATGAGATTAAATAGTTAGATCTAATCCTCTGCTGTGAACTCTGATGGCAAAAACATATTGCTTATTGTAAAAATAAATAAAGACGGCTGACATATCTTCCATTACTGAAAAGAATTCTATTCCCGCGAGTACTGCGGTAGATTATATTAAGCGCTTTACCAGTCGACTATTGCTTATGGTATCATCCATTCCTATCCTAATAACTCCTGTCAGTTTTTCTCCTCCGTCTGATTCCAAGCACACTGATTCTCCTGGTTGGAATCTTTCCAGAACCAGCTGGCCTCTATTGCGATCCCTGGTTGACTCGTCTCTTCCTCTCATTCATCCGGACTATGATCCGATACCTCTCTATAATTCCTTTTTACATTCCTTAACTTCTGCTCTTTCTTTATCTTCTCCTTCGCGCCATCCATCATCATCTATTCACTGCAGTAAGGCCTCATCACTTTGGTGGAATGAGGGATGTAACACCGCTTTTAATCACAGTCGCGCCACTTTTAGAATTTTCCGCCCTGATCCTACGACTGAAATTTTTCTGGCCCACAAACAGGCTAACGCGTGAGTTAGATTTATACTAAAATTCTCAAAGAAGACCTTTTGGAAAAATTTCTATGCTAAGTTCTCTGAAACTACTCCTCTTGCGCAGATTTGGAAAATGGCCAGCGCCTTCAAATTCCCATCCTTTCCGCGTCCTTCCAACTTCAGTATTCCCGACGATAGCCTTTTTCCTTTTGTTGATTCCGTTGCTCCAGCTTATGTTCCTTCTTTTGATGAACTGTACTCTCCATTTCTGTAAAATTCTCCTCCCCACATCTTAACTTTGGCTTTTAATTTTAATGAATTAAAGTCTGTTCTTTCCAAATCGTCCAACCCCACTTCAGGACTTGACGATATACTCTATCTCGCCCTTAAAAACCTTTCTGAACAATCCCTTAGTTTTCTTCCTAGTCTTTTCAATTCCTTTCTTTCTAAGGGTATAAACTTCTTCCTCCTGGAATTATTTTATAGTCGTTGCCATTCCTAAAAAAAAATTCTTCCCTACGTCCTATTTCCTTGGCATCCTGCATTAGAAAACTATTTGAGGGTATATTTAACAAGCGCTTTGTTGCCATTTATTTTACATAGTCTTAGTTCATTTTGGCCGTACACTATCTCCTTCAATAATCTTCCCTATTTTCCCTTTAACTTCACTGATCTTTGTCGTCCTCTTGAAGTATTTATTCTTCCCTCATTTTCTAAAAACTTCCCTCAAGCGGTAATTAAACAGTTATTCTACAGCGCTCGATTATTTTCATTTCCTCGAATCAGCTTTCCTCCAATGTTTTAATTATCTCTGATTCCTTGAGCGCCCTTCAGGCCATATCCTCCTCCCTTCCTGATCATTCGTGTGACTTTGTTATCCTCCGTATACGTTCACTCATTCATAATATTTCCTCTCTCCATTCAATTAATATTGATTTGCTGTGGGTACCTAATTACTCGGACATATTTGGCAATGCAGATTCCTTGGCTCGGGCTGCTGTTTCTTCAGGCCTTTTTTTTTTTTTTAAATTCCATCTGCTAACCTCCTGTCGATATGTAAAAGTTTTCATATCAGATCATGGTATATCGGACATTTACGCTTCCTCCTTTTCTAATAATTATTCATTTCATCTGTCTGTTCAGCCTACTCTTCCTCCCAATTCATTGTTTCTTTTGCACCCATCTCTTTGACGTTCTGATGTTGTTTCCATTGTTCGTATGCGTTTTGGCCGTTCTTTGCTGCCTTCCTTCAGGTTTTGTTTTTCCCTAATTTCTTCCCCTCACTGTCCCCTCCATCCTGATGATGCAGTTATTTGCGACGCCGATCATGTGTTCTTCCAGTGTTCATCTCTTTCTGTGGAGCATTTTGTATTCCTATTTGTTGAGGCTTAGCCTTCCTACTTCTTATTGTGCTTCTTATATCCTGTCTTTTCTTTCCCAAATTAGTTATTCCTGCTATTTGTTCCTTTTTAGAAAAGATTTCTGATCGGTTTAAAATATAACCAACTTATTTTCTTACTATTTCTTTATGGGTAAAGGTCCTTGGTTGACGAGCCCCCCCCCCCCCCCCAAATTAATATAATATATACATATATATTCTAGCTGTTATTCACAGTTTTGCTCGTAGATTAATACTCGTCTCAATCTATACTACTTAAAAGAAAATTGTTTTATCTAGAATTTGTATATATTGCAGGTAAACATTTTTTTAAATCTTTATTTTATTTTATCTTAGTTTCTTTAAATTTGTACGACCTTTGCCAAAATATTCATTAGAGTCAACTAAGTGGTCCCCCATTTTTATCATATTATTCGTTTAGTTAAAATTTTCCATCTACTTTTCGCTGCTTCATTGGGCTTTAAATGTAAATAATGTTTATTTTTTTATATTCATGTAAAGATCTCTCTTTCTCTCTCTCTAGAACATGTTTCATTGTCCAACAAAAAAAACCGTCTTCACATTCAACTGAAATTTTTTTCTTTTTAGTGGCCTGCGTTTGTCGTGATCTATCGTGATATAACAAAAAGTATCGTTCAATTAAGGGACGCACACAGTCGTTATCTTAAAAATATATAAAATCAGCAAGTCTCCACCTCTTTATGTTACACGCGCAGAATACACAGCTGTAAATCGGTTGTAAGTTAGTTACATGGTAATTTCCTATAATTACATTTTTAAGAGCACATCTCCGTCCAGATAACCGTTTTGTTCTGGGTCTTCTGACCTCTTCATCGAGCATTTTAATAAAATCAACTTATTAACACATCAACAAATAACAGAGGCTGAGCGAGGAAGTAAAATCTGTATGTACATAACATTTATGGTAACAAGGATTAAAAATTCTATTACGGGATTTTTTGTTTCTCTGTAAAAACTAATTCAAAACTTTTTTTTTTTTTTTTTTTTTTTAAATCTCAACGCCCCGTATTTCAGCTAGGCCAGGAACGCAGTTTGTATGTTTAGATCCTGTCATAGTGGTTTAATAATTTCAGCAATCCAAAAAAAGACAAGACAGAAGGCGATGTTCTTACTTGGGCTAGAAATTAACAAAATGTTATCTAGATTTTGTATTTTTATTTACTACAATAATCATTTTATTTAAATGTTTACATTATTCCGACAAATTAGATCAGATTTGTGTTAAATGATTTTTTAAATTCTGGAATAATTTTACTAGCTTGAGATCTTTTTTTATTAATACAATATCTGACAATGACTTCCAAAATTTATACGAAGCTGACTAAAATTTACATACTGCCGTCGCGGCTTATCGCTTGGAATAGCATTATGTCGATCGATCGTTATCGTCCGTGTCTTTCTTTGGCAGTGATAATGCTATTTCGTATCAACGTACCTATGTACGGGCACCAAGCGCAGTTAAACAGCCCCATTTACACGTGGCGGAGCGATTACCACCTGCATACCCCCATAGTGGTTTACGAAAAATGACTTTTCAAGACCCGCTCAGACCAATAACACACTTCGGTATTACCCGCGATAAGCACGTTGCATTAAACTTCGTTGAAACTCGTCAAACGATGATCATTTATAAATTCGTTTGCGTCTATTAATTATCATCATCGCTAAATGTTATTTCGACAATTGCGAGTACCTCTAAAGTAACGAAGTTCATATCAACGTGTATGTATATATGTTTTCGTAAATGTGTAGATGCACGGTGTACACATTTGCGTGTATTTGCAAGCAAGTTAATGTATATGTGTATATGTATGTGAGTATGTATTTATGAATGAATATCAATTATATGTATATACAAAAGTATATGTAATATATAATAAATTGAATAACAAAAAAAAATAATTAGAAAAAAATAGATAAAAATAATAAATAAAAATAATAAAATAATAATAATAAAAAGAAAATAGGAAGAAAAATTAGAAACAACGAAAAAATATAAAAGAATAAAATTATTAAATTAATAAAAATAAGATATAAGTATGCACAACAAGTCAGCGTGCGTAACCAACAGTTTGTAAACATATGGTCCCTGTGTCATATATGCATAAAGAATTAGATCTTACCTGATGTAATATTTTTGTACTTTGTTTTGTTTATTTGTTAGCGCGGTAGTCTAGTGGTTAAGGTGCTTGGCTACCAAATCAGAGGTATCATCGGTTTTCGGGAGTTGTCTCGTTTCGGATCCAAGTCGCTCTCAGGTATATCCCTAGTCTAAAATTGAATTGAGTAACAGAGAAATCTGGGAGAGTAAAGGCGGTCGAGAGAAAAGACTGGCTACCCTACTCTCAGTAGTGCCGTTCGGCTTGGTACATTAGGAAAAGCTTAATTTCACCATCCACGATACTCTACCAAGGATATCCATGGGATTTACTTTATTTCACTTATTTTGTTTATTTATATTTTTATTTTGAATAATTTTTTGTTCGCAGACGGGAGCTTATATCCACATCAGATTTTATTTTCTTTATATTTTCAGTTTCGATTTTTCAGAAGCGGATCCAGAGAGACATTTTGTGGAGAGCAATTATATAATTACGTAAAATCTTATACGGTAGGCAGTAGATTTGAGAAATACCTAGTAACAATTAGGATATCGAAAATAATAGCTAACTCGGCGAATGATTTTATACCACTATCAGATAGAGCGATGATAATAAAAATGAAAACTAATTATCGATCCTTAGACATAGTACAAATATACGCTTCAATAGCGGGTAAAGAAGAAAACCTATTAAAAGAATGGTATAATGAAGTGGATAAACTATTAAAAACGACAAAACGAGGAGAAATTAATATAATTATGATGGGTGATCGGAACGGCAAAATTTAAAACGGTAAGAGTTGATGAGAGATCGAAAATTTTAACTTCGACATCAGGAATGATCATGGCGACAGATTGCTCCAGTGCGGTATTGAATGTAAATGGTTTATTGCAAGCAGCCCATGAGACGATTGTGTATACTTAGCAATTTTTATCGAGCGAAACAAAAAACCAAATAGATTATTATATAAAAACGGTTTAAAACAGATGTGAAGTCAACTCAGACATATCCTGATGTTGATATCTGATGATTATCCGGTTATCAAGACAATGATGATTCGATTCCGTCAGTCATTCAGACCGAAACTAGCGCGATATATTGAGATCCGCAGGGTGCAGCAGATAAAAACGGGTAAAAAAGTGAAACAGGAAATGAAAAAGAGAATTTTCACACTTGAAAGAAGCTGCAGTGCTAAAAGATAACAACAGGACAATATCGTCGAATTTTACGGGTAGATTATAAAAATGGGCAAATTATGTGCAGAAATTATTCCATAATGCCAGATACTTGATTAAACTATCATAAAAATACACAAATATACAACGAAAATAAATGAAATACCGGAATCAGAAATAATTAAAGCAATTAGGAATTTAAAGTAGGAAAGGTAGTAGAATCAAATGTCATATGACACGGAGAAACATTAAAATTATTTAACGTAGATGGTGGTCAATCCATGGCGAAATTTCTATTAAAATTCTTTAACAACATGTAAAATTCGGTAAGCTGGTTAAAGTCTGTGTTTATATCTATACCAAAAAAAAAAAAAACCAAGGCAGCAGACTGCAAAAATTATCGCACAATACGCCCTATGTCCACATACTTTAAAGATATTTCTCAAGATTTTTCATCAGGGGATTTCGGATAAATGCGAGACGAACTCAATCTGGATTCAAAAACGAGTTTCTGCTTATGTTAAATGTTTTACCTTACAGATGCAGAGATCTTAATCCCTAATGGCAAAGTACCTACAATTTTACCTGCATCCAATCTCGGGCAGGTCTTCTCTCGACTACTCGTTCTCCTTTTATCAACTTCTCCTTTAAGTTGGAAGATCGTCTACAATCGATCTCCTCTTATTTATTACATCCTTCCTATTACCTTTGCATTCTTTTCTTTTACTTTAAATCCAGCTCTGCCTCCTCCCATTTCTCTTTTTCATCCTCTTGGTTCCTTTTCTTCTCCCTCTAGCTAGTACCTCGCGGTCTTGCGCCTTGAACATCCTGCAATGGAATTATCGCAGCTTACAAGCTAATAAACTAAGTGTAGAGTGTTTATTAGACTTCTATAATATCCGTGTAGCGCTGTTATCTGAAACTTGGCTTAAATTCTCTTCGGCTCTACATGTCAAAGGTTATTCTCTAGTTCGATCTGATCGTGTGAACGGGTGTGGTGGTGTTGCGATTCTATTTAGGCGCGATTTATCCTATCTGTCTCACAATATCCCGCTTTTTCTTCCGCCTCTTCCTAACCTCCCTAACATGATTTATATTTCACTCGAAAATTTTCTGGCGAATCCTATACATATTGCTTGCGTGTACATCCCCCACAACTCCAGCCTCCCTAGTCTTCCTTTGCCCTCATTTCTTTCATCTTTATCTGATTCGTTCATTATTGGTGAGAACTGGAATGTGCACTCCTCTCTTTGGGGCTGCGCAGGACACAATCCTAATAGTGTGATTCTGGAAAATCTCATTCTGAACCATAATCTTTTTCTCTTCAATTATATCGTTCGCCTACTTTCTTCAAACATCCATCTCGCTCCAGTGCAATCGATCTCTCGTTTTTATCTCTGAATCTTGGTCTTGTAAGCTCCTGGAGAACTCTCGACGGCACTTTTGGTAGTGATCATGTCCCCATTCTTCTAACTCTCAACAACGTTCTTCCTTCTAAACCGTTTAGGCCCGTTCACGTCCCCATTGGCTTCTTTCCAAAACAGATTGGAGTAAATTTCGATCTTTATTGGATTCCTTCCTCCTTCTTATGACTCACCATCCAAATAAAATTTCTTCACTCAATCTCTATATTCTGCTCTTTCTGCTCCTTGCCCTCCTATTTCTTTTACACATAGTCGTTTTTTTTCCTTTTGCCTCCTCTCTTTGCTGGAATGAAGATGTAAAGTTGCTTTTTGGAGAAGCACCGCTACCTTTAAAGCCTTTCGCTCTTGTTCCTCAATGTCTAACTTTTTAGCTTACAAAGAAGTCAACGTAAAAACTCGGTACATCTTAAAATCTGCCAAGAAGAACTCTTGGAAATCATTTTGTTCCTCCTTTTCTAGAGATACGCACTTCCCTCAGATCATGAAAATGTCCAAGGCGTTTAGATCTCCTCTTTCTGAGCGTCCCCACCTTTCCAATCCTCCTTTTTGCCTAAACTCTTTCTTGGACTCCATTGCTCCTCCGTATGTCCTCTCTTTCGAGGAGTCGAACATTCCTTCTCTCCCGAATAGCTCAGAACCTCATTTCCTATCTTCTCTTTTCCGCAATGATGAACTCCTGTCCGTCCTTAATAAATTCTCTCCTTCCTCGCTGCTCTCCCTTCTAAATATTTTCAACTCTTTCCTACTCTCTGGTTTTACTCCTAAATCTTGGAACGACTTTATCGTCATTCCAATTCCTAAAAATAAATCAGTATTCTTTCTGTCCTTTCTCCCTAGTGTCTTATTTGCGTAAATTTTTTGAAGGTTTAATAAACAACCGTCTCGTCTAGTGGCTTGAGCATTATAATCTAGTCCCTTCTAATATGTTCGGTTTTCGCCCCGGGCTTGGCCCGGTTGACTGCAGTCATTTCCTTGCAGATATCTATAAATCTTTCCTATCAAAAAAATTTACTGTCGCCTCCTTTGTCGATGTCAGCTCTGCATTTGACAATGCGCATCTTCCTTCTTTGGGCTTCAAACTCCTTTCTCTTAACTTCCCTCCGGTTTTTGTCATTTTTTTAACCTTTTTCAACACAGAACACTTTATCTATCTTCTCCTTCTCTTTCCACCTTCAAATGCATCTATCGTGGACTTCCTCAGGGTTCCTGCTTTAGCCTCACTCTTTTTAATATTTACTCTTTTGATATTGCTTCTCTTCCTATTTTCTCTTTCGCTCTTCTTTTCGCTGATGACATTCTAGTTTACTCCGTCTCACATGATCTGCCTTCCGCTACGGACGAGTTAAATCATTCGGTGTCCCTTCTTAGCAATTTTCCCTCTTGTCTCCACCTCACTCTCTCCCCTTTCAAGTCTTTCTGCATAATTGTTGCTCTCCGCCAGCCCCTTTAACCGTGCTCTGTATTTGGTATTCCTATTCCCACTGTTAATTCCATATGTTACCTAGGTCTGTTCTTAAATAGTCGCCTTACGTTTCATAAACACATTAATAATATCTATAATTCCTCTGTCAAAAGACTCAATCTCCTCAAATATTTATCTTCTCTCATATGGGATGGTGACCCGTCTATTCTTTTAATTCTTTACAAATCAATTATTCAGTCCAAACTCGACTACTGCTCTTTAATTTATGGCAATGCCTCTCGACCGGTTCCTCGCTCCCTGCCTTGGTTTCATTCTATTCCTGTCTGTCGTCGTTCCGCTGTTGTTTTCTTAATTAGACTCAGGATCAATCATTCTCTCCTCCCTTCTTCTCGCTTTCGATTCGCTTTGTCCTCTTTCCTTTCTGCTCTCTTCATGCTTCTGAGCCTTCTTGTATTTGTGATTCAAATCGTATCCTTTTCGAATATTCTGCACTTCTCAACGAACGCTTCCTTCCATAAGTCCAACTTTTAGCTTTGGGTCTTCCTACTCCCTTTAACGCTACCTATATCCTTTCCTTCCCATTACCTTTAGTTGTTCCGCTGCTGTTGTCTTTTGTGAGTTCCACTTCTGATCGCCTGGCTATTTAGTTCTATCTGTTGAATTGTCATGCTGTTGGGTCAAGGCCGCTACGCGCACCCAGGGTAGGGGGAAAAAAGATCTCAATCGTTCTTTATATCCGTGTTTTATAGATGATAGGAAAACAATCAACTGCGTTCAAGTCTTGAAATATTAATATCTGAAAGATATCGGTTTAAATAAGGCAAGATATAAAAATAATACAAAACCTACAATCAGACAGCTGTTTTCCTAATTTCTGAAAACGATTTTACAGATGTGAAATTAAAATCAAAAGATTAGTAAGGCAAGGCTGCGTATTGTCGCCTACATTATTTAACGTGTTTTTCAAGGAAGCTATAGAATTATGTAATATCGCAATATGCTAATGGCAACCTCTTTGATTTACAAGCGTACGCAGGTTCATAAAGTTAAGTTATGGGCTGGAAATAAATACGGTCAAAACGAAATGGATGGTGGTGGACAAATGCAAGCGAGATATACATCTGTAGGCAATATATATATATATATATATATATATATATATATATATATATATATATTCGTTTAGGAGAAATTGAAAGGGTGAAGAAATTTCAATACTCCTGGGTACTTGGTTCTACGAAAAACCCGATCATAATATTTAGATCTAAACCAGAATAGAAAATGCTAGGGCAATCTGTAGGTGGAAGAAAGCTCAGACTTACAGCGATGGTGGTGACATGAGGACTTAATGTTGCTACTAATAATGTGAAGGTGGCCTTACTGGACGCCAAACTTTGGTCGCAGAAGGCGTAAATTAGAAGAAAAGAATTTACCTAAAATTTGTAATTCGTAATTTCTTATTATTTTAAATATTAATAGGGAGACCGGGAAGTAATGTCGTATTTTCACTCTACATTCAAAGAGACTTAATTTTCCACAAAGTATTTATTTTTATTCAATGATGTAATCGCCATCGTTATCGATCACCTTTTGCCATCTAGTGTGCAAATTTTCAATGCCGGATCGATAGAAATCACTTGGCTTTTCAGCGAGGTAGGTGGAAAGGGCATTTTGGATACCCTCCAAGCTTTCAAATGTTTTGCCACGTAGAAAATGTTGTAGCGATCGGAATAAATGAAAATTTGATGGCGCAATATCGGGTGAGCATGGTGGATGAGGCAATACATCCCACCCCAACTCATTAATTTTTTCCATGGTTTGCCTTGCGCAGTGAGGTCTTGCATTGTCATGTTGCAAAACAACTCCTTTTCTGTTGACAATTTCCGGACACTTTTTAATCAAAGACTGGTTTACTCGATCCAGTTGTTCACAGTAAAGATCCGCATTAACAGTTTGTTAGTAGTGCCGATTTAGCTTCCAAGCAATCTCTCTATTGTCTTTGTTTTAAAGTTTTTATCTTTTCACTTTTATATTATATTTTATCGGTGTTTTTGCATCTTTATAAAAAGTTTTAGTTATTTCTATTGTAAATTTATTTTTCTAATATCGAATATGTGTGATATTTAAGAAATTTCTTTGTGACAACAGTTCTACATGAAGTCTAGAGATTCCGATGGAGATGCAGAATCTCTATGAATTTGCCTCTGATGCGCACACTGATGAAGGAGATACTTGCGAAGTTAACTTTGCGAGAAACGAGTAGAAATGTACTTACCGTTACTGTATTGAGCATTTTTTTTTTTTTTTTTTTTTTTTTTCGATAATTTTCCTAATAATGTTGGAAAATAAAATTTTTTCAAATTTTAATAGCGCGATTTTGTATGACAGGCTATTATTTTGAAGCTCATCAGAAATTTTGGATTTTGTAAATTATTCGCTACAAACGGCTAAACGTTGAAACACTAAGTCTACGCAAATCTTATCATTTCCTTTCAACCGAATTATTGTTATGTAGCCATTAAATTTTTTACTTCTATTCTGGCGGAAGAATTTTCTTACCGACTCCAGCTATCTCTCAATTCGATCAATCCTTAGTTGTGTAAAAATAGGGCATACTACGTTGCCGATGAAATTCGTTTGGAAAATTTGTCCTTGCCGAATTATCCATAACCCTAATCTTCGAATACGCTCCTTTGGCATTATTCGATTTTTTATTCAATATACGTAAAATATACACTTGTTTTCCGTTTTTTTTTTTTATTCTTTTGATACATTATTAAGTATGAAGCTCCCCCCCCCCAGGTGCAATTTACTTAACTAATTTCTTTTAAAAGTTTGTTGTCATTTTTGATCCTTCTTTAAATTTCACTAGAATTAGTACTTTTTTATAACGCCTTCAAAAAACCAAAAAATGGTTCAAATTTAACCCAAAATTAGCTTCTTTTCTTTTTTTTTTTTGACTTCGCTAACCATTAGCTAATCAACTTATATTAAAAGCAATGCATCTATCGATTTTCGTAACATTATCGAAAGCTCTTTTTGACAACATTAGAAGAGTCGCGTATTTAAATAATTATCTATTTAATAGAAAATTGTCCTTTTTTACTTCATTGTTTAGCTTTTGCGTGGTTATGTTTTTTAATCTGCGAATACCAGCACGGCCGTCAACTCTTTTACGGTGCAAATATTAATTTTTTAATTTTTCTTCTACTCGTGTAATTATTTTCACTGATGTGTGTCTATTCATAATGCATGTATTAAAAGAAAACAACAGTCTAAACGAATTAAATTAAATAATTTTAATGAATCTGCTGATTTTATATTTTTTTATATTTCAGTTCTAGTCAGTTATATATTTTTATTACAGAATACGAATATTTTGTGCTTTATTTCAGTTTTGATGGTCAAGTGTCAGTAGCTTTTTTATTCCTTTATTAGAATTTCATCATCCCAATAATTACAATTAATCGAGGCTGTTATAATATCAATTTCGATTTCCGTTTTTTTTTTTTTTAAATTGATTTAACCAGTAGCGCCTACTGGCTTTCGGTACGATTGATCTTGATGTTTTTCGCTTTTAAACACTCTTCCAAGATTCTAAAAGAACCTCGAAATATCTGATAATCAGGAATTTAACAAACAGAATGGAGGAAGCGGCCATTCCGTTCTTGTTTAAAGAAATCATCAATTATTCACCCGGATGCGTTATGCGTGGGTGCCGTCTCCCTCGCACCATCTATTTTGTAGATTGATTTAGTCCGTTTTATTATCCAGTCAGTCATAATTAAACTTTTTTCAGTTATCCCGTTCGTTTATTTCGATCAATTTCTACGGTAAGTTTGTGAAAATTTCTTTAATCTATTCTTAATCTTAAATGGATTTTTCTCTCTGCTCTGCTATGAACACAGTCATGGATTTTAATATTTTCAATGTGCAGGAGCGGGATTCGGGTCGAATTAAATGAAACACCGTTGCCTAACCGAGTTTTGGTTTTTGGATACTATTATAGTGTTAGTATGAGGTTTTTTTCGACGTCTTATGAAGTCCTTTCTTTTGATTAATTTAAGAACGGAAAGATAATTTCGACGTCAACGGGTAATTGTAATTATTGAATCAGAAAGCGACCTCGTTTAGAGTATAGTTACATTTTTTTTTTTTTTCTTTTTTGTTTAATATAGCCTATCCGAAACTAACGGTAACAATATTCTTCTGCCATCTAAGCAAGCACACCTCAAATCATGGTCAGATATCTACATTACCTCCTTTTCTAATCCTCATTCTTTTTGCAAATTAATACAGCCCCTTCCTTCATTATGGCCTTGATTTTCCGATTTTCCTGGTCAAAGTTGCTTCATCATTTCATAACGCGTCTTCGTTTCAACCATAATTATCTTCCTTCGTCTCTTTTTCGTTTTTCTATTGTTTCTTCTCCACTTTGTGTTTTTCATCCCTCGAATCAGGACTGCGTTTGTGATGCGGATCATATTCTTTTTGAATGTTCTCTTCTGGTGCAGGAGCGTTCCCTTCTGTACACTAAGCTCTTACATCTTGAACTGCCTACTCCTTTTTGTGTTTTCTACATACTTTTCTTTCCTTCACCAGATGTTGTTCGAGTTTTAGCAGAGTTTATTTCTTCTATTTCTCTATACATTAAAATCTAATCCTTTTATTCGTAATTCCTGGATAAAATGGGTCAGTGCCCTTGGTTGACGTTCCAAAAAAAAAAAAAAAAAAAAAAACAGTGAAAAGGCGAGAAGAATCATTGAAGGTAGCCTCATTTAAATATCAAAAAAAATAAATCAAAGCGTATACTTGTAATTCTACAACTTAGAGCCTTGCGAAACGAGCGACTGTCTCTAGTATAGTATATTTAAAAACCTTAAAGATTAAAATCAGAATAAGTTAAAACCTGAAAATTAACAATTTAATTAAAAGTTTTTATTTTCGACTGTTCGTATTTCACGGATGATAAATTAAAAATTGACCGATATATTTTATTAGGCTGTTTATCTTCTTTTTTTGTTATTATTTTCTTTTGGTCTTTAATTATCCCTGATTTTTATATTAATACTACACAAGAATATTCTTATCTTCTGAACAAATCGTTTTCCAAAAAGCTTATTTTAGAATAATTCCGTCAGTCACAAGAAAATGATTAATTCTTAACTAGAGTGGCTTTCCCACCTTTGAACTGCAAAAAATCCTTATATTTAAAGTTTTCTTTGTCCGGCAACTGTCGTAGTAGTTAATGAAACTGTCGGAAGTAAAAAAATATACTGCCAGTAACAATTATGGAAAGAAAAACATAAACTATCCTATCGATAAAAAATAAAAATAAAGATTTAAAAGTTTTTTATTTACCCCGAATTTACCTTAAAACAATGAACTCTATGCGAAAATATTGAAAAAAAGTGTAATAGTTTCTTCTGATATTTTTTTTTTTTTTTTCTGATCCTCGATAGTTTTAAAAATTTCTCCGAAAGCTAACATTGAACTATTCTCTCGGATTTTTATCCAATATATTCGAAAAAACCTTAAATCCTTCTCATATTTAGAATCCGAATCATGAAGGTATCTCTCTACGGAGAGGTGTATTTATTTAGAAAATTACGTAACGTTTTATTTTATGTTTTCTTCGCTTTTTTAAGATTTAACTGTAATAATTTTACAGCTCCCAGGGTTCTTCCGAACAATTTTCATTCGAGCGCCGAATATCACGGTTAAATCATTTTTCTGATCGGGTTTTCCTAATTTATATTTGCCGGATTAATTTCGACAAATGTGTGTACGTCCACTTCCAAAATAATCCTTGATCAATCAGAAGCTTCGACATTAGCGGAGGCATTTTATTCCATATTTAAATACGCACATTTGCTTCAGACGGCCAATTACTGCAACGAGCACCATTACCAAATGTAATACTTCAGCGTTCCCACCTTCGTATTGTATTCTCTACACATATTTCAGATGTGGCCTTTAATCCGGGATCGAAAAGTACTTGGTTGTTCGATAATATCCTATAGTTTTGAATAAATTGTGTATAAATGCGCGTATTTTTCCGTCTGAATCTCATTAATTTTTCAATATTTATCCATATATGTATATCATCGTAAACGAGTTTGTTCATACATACGATTAATTATACATTTCCAGCTAACCTTCAGATAAATTTTATTTATATCTATCGCACAAAATTACCATACATTTCAATAGTAAATCTGCTTGAATTTTACTGCTCCGATTGTAAATTTGTTTAATTTTATAACCATATCCTTCCACCTAACATTCACTATTGCGTATGACTGATTCTGATTTTAAAGTTAGCGAGTTGGCACTATAAGAATTCTTACTTCTGTATTTTTTAGGACTTTTTAATTTTTTCTTTTTATTCGTATAATCGACAAACATAAAAATTAGGATAAAATTAAAACAGTTAATCCGGATCCTTTCAGCTTATCTAAAAGGCATCGTTAACTTACATTATGAATATCTTTTGCAGGCAAAATTTGGAAGAAAAGATTGAGCACTCTTCGACGACAAAGGGCTGAATTGTTTAACGAGAATTTCCGTAATTCCTGAACGAATTAAAAAAAAACAAATATGTACGTATATGTATATATGTGTATGAACTGCCAGAAAATCAGAATATATCTTGATACACAACAGGGTTATACAACTGTTTCATTAGAGAACGATGAATTGATATTGGTATCTAATGAAATTTTATTCTGCAACTACTTAGGATAGTTGATTATACAAAGGGGGCAGAATTTCGTTCGATTCCCACTCTTCACATTGTGTTCAGAAAACTTTTTAAAATTATGAAGGACGTAATGAAAGTTTAGAGTCTTATAATAATTAATTAATTTCATTATTTTTTAGAATTTAATTTTACGTTAGATTTATTAATCGAGAGAACTGAGTTGGGTTTCGTTATTTATAGTTTGTATTTAACTGTCGTCGTATTATTATCGAAGATGACGGCTTTTATTTACTCCCTTGTTTGCAGTGCGTTCGTTGAATATATATGTATGTATATACAAGGCCGTCGCCAGCCGATGAGCCAGGGGGGGTAAGATGATAGAAAGAGGATATGAGTTATAGGAAAAATTAAATTTATAAGTTGTAAAGGCTTAATATTTTATTAAACAAGAATAAAATCTTAATTAAAACACATAATTTTCGTGGGTTTCTGGTAAATTGTTCTACTACTTTATTATAAAAGTCTTGCAAATTGTCCATGATTACGCGCCTATGAATATCATCATGGCTACTCGACTAAAAAGTTTCAAGGCTCCTGGGGGGCTGTCCCCCGCCCCTCGCCGGCGACATGCATATATATACATACATATATATATGTATATATCGATAATTTCGCGATAGATCGAATATCTCTTTATTAACTTATTTTACCGTAAATATTACTTCTTGTTTTTTACCCTAATTTCTCTATCGTACACTGTTTTAGTTCTTTTATTTTATATCCTTTCTGTTATTTTTGTTAAATCGAAACTTCAAACAGCCCTTTTTCAGAGCTTCCGTGTAGCCGATTATTAATAAACCAGTTTTAATTAGTATCCGATATTCAATATTAATCTCACGCAACATTTCGGCCCACCGGGCCCGATTCGGATTATTACTGGATTTCTCGTCGAATTTGAAAAATCAATATAAACAGACAGCGTTTTCATAATGACTGTATGCAGTAAAATCGTATGTACTTTCATATTTCTACAAAAGCATTACATATTTTGTACCGGCGTTGATTATGAGCTGATTGTGTAAAAAAAAAAAAGGAAAAAAACGGTCAATGAGGGGTCTACTGAAAAGTGACATTTGAAATTTTCAATAAATGCTTTGCTTTACTGCTAAAAATACCTATAGTAAGTTAACTTCGTTTCTTTTTGTCACTGGTAGTTTTAATTCGTATCATTCAATGCTAATTTCGCGCAATACATTGAAAAGAACAGAAAATGTTCATTGCACCGGTCAATGTACAGCAAACGAGCGCCAATAAGTACAAATGGAGAAATAAATGATTTTAATTACTGTCATTAATAATATACTAATATGCACTAAAGAGTGCAATGATAATTATTAATCGAAAACATAAAGAAAAGTTTATTACATCTCTTAGTGTGATAGCCTAATGATTAGGTGGTTAAAGTGCTCAGCTACTAAACTACGGTTCATTGGTAGACTCAATAATGATACTTTTTTTTTACATGATAGTAAATTATAACAATATTTAAACTCTTTTGCGTTTCGACGTGGGCACCCGCGCACTCGAAGAAGCTAACTTAATTTTAATCTAAACATCTCTCTACCGTATTCTTGTCTGGCTGTCCATTTTCGATTTTTAGTCGAATCGAACTTTAATAATTTTCAATTTTTTTTAAATTCAAGGATTTACATAGTTCTTCTTCGGCTTCCTTTATATTATAACCCGCCAAATACTATATTTCTAATCGAAGTGCCTACTAATTTACCTCAGTGCAATTAAAAAGAATCTTAATTACTTTTAGGTCACCGCGTTCGCATGTAAAATAATTAATTTTGGTGTCAACGATTTGAGTAAAAGAAAAAAGAAAAGATAAAGCAGTCTCTTCTTCATTCGAAAAATATGTGAAAGCCAGCCGTTAAATCTTTGTTCTCTTATTTTAGACTCGAAACAAAAATTTCGGTTGTACAAGCAGCCTTTGATTGCCGCACGACAAAGAAAGGCGATTATGCTTATTATTCTCATTTTATACTTACAAAGCTAACGTTAGTACTCCATCGATGACAATTCTTCATATCTCGTAATACCGGGGGACGGGATTTACGCAGATCCTATAAGCGTACACAATCGGGATGATTCTTTTCCGTCCATTGTGTTCTATTCTTAACACGTGTACATAATAACGTCCGTTGTACACAGATGCACTGGCGCATCGGCCGGCAGTCGCCTGCGATAGTGTGCGTTGTGTCGGCGTAGTGTACTACGAACGTCGTAAGCCAGTCAAAGGAATTCCCGACAATTTCATCCGTACAGGGAGCACATTCTACCATCGCGCGAACGCAAGACGATTTTATTCAGTTTCTCGATTTAAGTTCAGTTGGAATGGTTGTTTTTGTTTCGTTTAATTCCGTCCGAGTATGTAAATAATTCGTTTTTCCGAGCGTATATATTTTCGTATAATTTTTCGAATTCTTTCATTTTTTATTTTCTTTAACGAATTACTTTATCGTCGGTAATTAATTTCGATTTCCCGTGCGTCTAATCATGGCGATTATCGTGTACGATTTCCGATAGTGTGTATCCCAGCAGAGAAGCTGACCATGCTGCATTTATTACTTCCGTTAACTTGCACCGTAATAACAGCGACTGTTATAGGTAAGTTTTTTTCATGTTCTTTTTTTTTTTTTTTGGTAAATTTTCATTATTTTTTTGTAAATTTTCATTATTTTTTAGCGCAATTTAATTTTTTCGACGTGAAATTTGAAAGGACGGCTTTTCCAAATACAATTTGAAAGAAAACTTTTTCATTCAATATTTTTTAACAATAAAAATTCGTCGAAAGAATTCGCAGAATAACCTGTGGAAATTTTGGTAAGAGTATCCGCAGGATTTTTCCGCCGAAGCGGTCAAAACTGAAAAAAATATTTTGGCCGCGGAACAGATTTATTATTACAACTGGGAAATTAGTTTTTAATTTTTAATGACTTTTTAGCGTAATATTTTAATGAAAAATTAAAAACGTTAATAGTATTATAATTCATACGCAATTAGTTGCGAATAATTTTATTACGGTTAAAACTCGGCCGTTGAATTTTTTTTTGATTTTATAAAGAAATTATAAAAAAAAAAAAAAAGAAGGGAAAAAATATGGATTTTCTTCAACTGAAATTCTTAGGGGGGCAACGGCCCTCACAAACGTCGCTCTACAAGCGCCTATGGAATTTAGATTTGCTCGTAATAGTTGTTTGTAAATTATAACGCCACTGGTTCCAATTTTTGTAAACTGGCCTAATTTAAAATCCTCCACATCTGAAATACATATATTTTTTGTTCTATGTATATATATATATATATATATATACATGTAGCAATGACTACATTATTCTTAGCTCGAGGTGCATTACATTTTTTGTCCCATGATTATGTCCTCTTACTTTATATAAAATAACAAAAGGCGAACGATTTATTCGCAAATGAAGAGGAGCAAGATAACAAAGGTTGAAACCTTGTGTTGAACAATTTTTAAGATTTTCTTTTTTAATAAGGAACGAAGAAGAATGACGTAGCCAATTGAAAATAATTTTTCTGAAAGAATTGTAGAAGAAATGAGATTGGTGGTTAAATGCCCAAAGGGCACAGTTAATATACACACATATGCATATACATATACATATATATATATATATATATATATATATATATATATATATATATATATGTGTGTGTATTTACATTTTTTTTTTTTTTAGTTACAACTAAATATCTTGGATATTTATTATGATAAAAAGACCTTATGCAAATTGTTTTTTTTTTTTTTTGTCGTAGTATTTATTTTTATCGTATAATTTATTATAGCAGAAATGGAGTTTTCGTTTTTACGAGTCAAGTCCCTAACGTTAAAATATAAATGATGAAATAGTCATTTAATATTTTAATATAATTCTATTATTTAAAATACCGTTACGCAGAAAGGAACCAAATATAGGCGATCTTTTTAGGATGGTTAGAAAGGAAAAGATCAATTTTTTTCAAAGCTAAAGGGTCGTACTACTGGAAATCGATTAATATATTTATGTGACCGTTTCGCGTATAATTAGAGGCAAAAAAATCACCTCCAATTAAAATGTAAATAAAAATATTAAAAAAATTAATAAAAACTGCATTAATCTCGGCGAGCATAATAAAACTAGAGAAATTAAATGATTATTGCGATTGAATATTAAAAAATTGGAGAAATTATTTTTATTGAAAATTCGCAAAGTTTCAGATCTTAAATAGTTTGAAGTGTCCACGTCCTGTGAATTTCGACAACTGACTAATGTGTCGGGACCACCAAATTTTCTCCCTATACGAGCTTTAAATATTCGCACCGGGTATTTTTATTTATAGGCTTCCAAGTTATAAGAATCTCTTAAAACATTTTCGAATTTTAATATGATTCCTATTAGCAAGATTATAATAACCATATAATTTTGTTTTGCGTATATACGCTTTGTTTTTTTTTTCGTGGGAGTGCCGATATTTTTGTTTTCTATGGTAGTCTTCGCCACTGGTCTCCCCTATAAGTATCGGAATTGATAATGTAACATTTAAAAGGTACTGTTTTTTCTATTTTTTAGTTCGCAATGACCGTATGTATTTGTCAAATTGTTTACAATTTATAATATACTGAATACCTAACAAAATGTTAAGGCATTTTTGAAAATTATTATTTGTGGTTAATTTGTACTCTCGTTGCTAGCGAATATTACAAATTATCTCACATATATTTTAAATATAAGTAACGAATTTCTTTGCGCATTTACGGTACTACTATTTTTTAAAAATGGGGCAATATTCATTCCCGTTTTTATTTTTTATTTAATACTTTTTTTTTTTTTTAAATTTTGGCGTTAAAAGTAAATACGTCAAGTTAGTATAGCAAGATAAAGTATTTAGATATGCCCATTACTTTTTGAACGAACTGAATGAAACGATTAAAAGTAAAACTTAAAAACCGAAATACTACGTTTAAATATAATGGAAAATTTTAAATTTAGGTTCTGCGCATTTCTAGTAGGTTGAAATCGCTTTTATAATCGCGCCTCACCGTTGCAAATATTTCGTTTGCTTTTATTCGATACTGATTCAGATTATCTTCTTTCCCATTAATCTTTTAATGATTTCCTTTTCAATTGTCCTAATTTATTTTATCACCGGTGTTTTATTAATCTCTTTGATTACACGTGATATAACATCATCTTCGCGAACTTTTGTTTGCCCCTTCCTAACTTATAAAATTGTCGTTCAACTCTCATTATAACTATTATGTTTTCTATCATAATATAATTCTCCTCGTCTTTTTCTCATGATTTGATATATGAACTTTCTGAAATTATACCTTTACTATATTCCACTTGCATCCCATATAGCCTAGTTCTGACTTTTCTATGCACATATATTGAAAATGTCATCTTTCCGGCAAGGGTAGGGTAGGGGTGGGGTCACTAAAAGTTTATACCGCTTAAATGTAGCGTTTTTTATATAGTGCATGTTGTTAAGAAAGTTATGTAAAAATGCGTAGTATGGAGAAATTCTGAACCGGGTTTTAAATTTATCAGATAGAACATTTTTATATAAATTTTTTCGTCACGCTCCAAAAATCGTTTTTAAGAAAATCATATATCCGCCAAGGTACCAAAATCATGTATAATGAAAATTAATTTAAAAAAAAAAAAATTCAAGTGTCGCTTGCGACCCTTGAAAGATGTGAAAACATATATATATATATATGTATATATATATATATATATATATATATATATATATATATATATATATATATATATGGGCCTAGCAACATAGATTTATTAAGCAGAATTTTTAACAAATATTCTTAACAAAAACACATGCTTTCATTTGTAGAATCGGCTTTCTCAAAATTTAAAAAAATTATATTTAGCGTTGATACTCAATGTTCGTTAAAATAAACGTTGGAAAATGGAATCTCCTTAGGAGATATACTTTATTTACTTAATACTGCCAGATAAAAATTTGTCGAAAAATTTTCATTAGAATATAGAGGGAAAAAATATGAACACTCGAAATTTTAAAATGAAGGGGACGATAAACTCGAGCGACTTAATTCAATATTATTGTTAAATTCAAAATATTTCTGTTTTATAATAATATCATCACTCATGCGTGTATTAATGCCCGTTTAAATGTGTACTTGGAAATTAATAAAAAAATGTTTGTTCTATCTAGAATTATATTTATGTAAAAATTGTTTCTCTCTTTTAGAAACATGTCTATCACCGTCAAAAAAAAAAAAAAAAAAAAATAGTCTTTACGTTTCATGTACAGCAAACTATGTAGTAGTTGAGTAAGGATTTCAAATTTGAGTATAAATAACATTCCCCCGGTAGCAAATATTAAAAATACGGTTTCCAGTCTGGTCAATCGAATGCCATTTCCGGAGGTCCCAAAGCCTTATCACTGTGTAATTGATTTGTTTCCTATTCCTTATTTACCACTTTTATTATATCATTCATTTATCCTATAAAATCGTTCATTTACCTACCCGCCAGCTTTTCCCGTGACTTCACCCGTGTATTAATATCTGTTTTTTTTTCTATTTTTTCTCTTTTTTCATACAGGTGATTTCTGTACTTTCCCAAAAACTTTAAATTTCCTATATTCCCCACCCTCTTTTTTAGGGAACATTACTAATATAATAATTAAAACAAACTTAAAATACCTTTTACAAAAGGTATAACGCTCAAAAATGTTCATTCCCTAGGCGAAAAACCCCGTATAAGTAACGTTAAGATATGTACTATTTCCATCAGTGATGAGCTTGTAAATGGTACACTATGGTGATTTCGAATTAGTTTTCTTTATTCGAATTTACAATTTCCCACGGTAATTAAAATTGATATTTTAATGTTTTATAAAAAATTAGTTATTTTCCAAATTATGTTTCCCCGTGGGGTAAATTAATAATATTTTAAGTTAATCACGTCTATTATGCTTCTGAACGCTCGAAAAAGGTAACGGTGTAACCCTCGAAAATTTTCACTTGCCAAGTGAAAAACGCCGTATAAGATGTTTTCACATGAAAGAAAATTTTTTTTAAGTACCCCAACTTTAAGATTTACTCTAAAAATTTAATAAAAATCTGCTAATAAAAAAAGGAAAAAAGTGTTATTCGATTAGAAGATTTGTTGTTCAGCTATATTAAATACATAAATAGCAAAGTCGAGTTTTACAATGAATTTTTAAATGCAAAGATTTTTCGCCTTATTCTCTTCGTCATTTACTTCCTTGTAGTCAGAAGACTTCGCGGTTAATTTTTACGAAGAGGTTAGTTCTTTTTTCTTTTATTTTGCTAACGCCATTTTAATCTGATTATAGTTTATGATTTTTCTTTTTCTTCTTCTTTATTTTATTTATTGTTATTTATACTTTGTCTACGAATAGATATACTAATGTGAAGCATTTAACATATTATAACAGTTAGTAACTGCAATTTTTGGACATTCATTTATTTATTTCTTGTTAGGGAAAATTCCGATGGATATTATAAAAATAAAGAATAAAAAAAATTACCTCTTAGAAATTAAAAATTGGCTGTTGAGCAACTACAATGATTGCAACTAAAAGAGGTGGAAGGAGTATGTGATAAGTGATTTTTTCTTTTTTTTTCCCTTTATCTTTTCCCAGTTATTTATATATATATATATATATTTTTTTTATTTTACATTTTTCTTGCATTGGGTTTCTATATGAATTGCTATAATGTTTTGCCTTGTTTTGTTTAGATTTTGAATTATGCGTTATGCTGTTATGTTTAGCGGAAATTTATATTACGTTTGTTTTTACTTTGTTTTGTGACACATTTGTTAGTTAAGCGGTTAATTGTATATGATCGATTGTAACTTTATTGCAAATAAACGTTGTAACTGTGATGAGAACCTACAGACGGGCGGTTGCCTTGTGGGTTCTCTATATATGATTTAATATATAAACAAAAAAAAAAAAAAACTTATTATTATTGGCAGTTTACGGAAGAAAAATACTTATAATTCGTATTTTTTACTTGAATTTATTTACGTATCCGCGGTAACTAACACTGATAATATTTCGAGTTTTTTTTGTTTTTTTTTGACTGTCTGTTTTGAAAATTACTTTTCTTTTCAATCTACGTTTCGTTTCCACGGTAAATAACATTGATTAACAAAATCTCCGTTTTTTTTTTTTAATGTTTATTTTTAATGTTTATTTTTAATGACACTATTGAGTATTTATATTTACCGCGATACTTATCGAGGTACTCATACGTACGGTTTCGAATAGATAAAGAATCTTCAGAATCGGTTCAAATAATAACATTTATGCTTGAACCTTAAGAAATAACTTATAGTACGAACTTATAACCTTCTTTTAATATGTGAATTTTAAGATAGTAGTCGAGAAATGGTGTAGTTACGAGAAGCTTTTTTACGTAGGACACGTCGCGATGTTTAAAAGTTTCGCCATCAATTAAAACACTGATTTTTCTGGGAGATAATTGCAAAAGGCAATCGTTAAAGTAGCCTTGGTAATAATGTTTTTTTCATCGCGAATTGTCAAATTTCTTGACGTCCTTTGATATCTGAAATATTTTTAAGGGGCTCTAATTTGCTGTTCGAAATTTTTTAATGGCTTGCGAAGTTTTTGTTATTGTTGAGAATGTCTTCTTCGATTTTTATGTTAGACTTTTCGAAACTGCTCGCTAATTCTTTTTTTGCGCCGTATTACTCTATTTTCTTTTGTACGACGGCCGACGTGATTTATATTCAAATTTTTCTGCTTTTTAGCGCGTTTGTTTTTTTTTTTTTTTTATTTCAAAATTGTCTATTCACGTAATACTCTATTTTCATAGAAAAAAAAGTAAAACATTATTATAGTCCGGGGCTGATTAGTCACTCAAGATGCTGGTCTAAAATTTTTGATAGTCGTTAGATCGACATGAATATTTTGTTGAAATCGTAATATTTTTTTCGGACCATTTAATGATCAGTAAAAACGACTTCTTCGCAACTGTATAAATGCATGTCGGGGTGGTAATCGAAATTTAAAAAATTTAGCGTATTTTTTTGATAGAAAAAAATTTAATATTCACCATCGAGTGAGATTAAACTCGACGTATCCCCAACCGAATGAACCAGTCCAACAACTTGAAAGGAAATTCATCGAACGCAAATTACGTGTTGACCAACTTACCAAAGGTCGGATGGCCTATTCGCTGCTTCAAAATAAGGAAAAAAAAATAAAAACGTCGACTTCCAAAAGTTTTTAAACCTATATATGTGTATATATATATATAATAGTATATTCGAGAATCGAAAAAGTAAAAAATAATAAATTTTCAACTTTAAAGCTCAGGAAAATCAGTCGAAATTAGTAAGACAAAAAACTAACAGTTTCTCATAAATAAATCACTGAAAAAATATTTTTTTCAGGTAGTAATCAAGCATGAAAAAAACTTTTGAAGGATATTTTGCTTTAATTTTTTTTCACATTTTGTAAATTTACAGTACCGGTGTTATTAAGGTTTCGTAAATTACCGGTAATGTCGGAAAGGGGTCAGTGATTAGGGGAAAAAGCAAAAAAATCGATTAGAAAAAAAAAACAAGTATAAAAGCACACATTTATAATTATTTTCTAAAACAGGGTTACATTAGGAGGAACGTTGAATGCTTTCCTTAATATTTTTCGTTGAAAAAGTTTATTTAAGTTTTTACTGCGTGTAACTTAGTTGTTTGTAATTAACATAAATTATTACATTTATGTTTGTTTTGTTGTTTTTTTTATAATTTTTACTAAATTAGGGGAAGTAAATATGTTGCATTTAATTGCCTGGAATGCTTTGTGGTTATTTTCATGAATTTCTTTTTATTAAGATAAATTATGAGTTTTTTTTTTTACGCTCTAATACACATATTTCTTTAAGTTATACGCGCCTCTCGTCGTTATATTAATACTTTTATTATTCGTTTTAGTTTCACTTTTTTTTTTTTACTGCACTGCATTTTTCGCGATAAACTACTTTGTTTTTTTTTAAAAATAATTGTGATAGTATTTTTAATTTTAGTTTATTTCTTTAACGTATAATAAGTAAAAACACACACTAATATAAAAAACAATTAATTAATATTTATTTACCCGACGCGTTTCGAAGTCAAAGCTTCACAATCGCGGCAGTTATGGAGCTTTGATTTCGAAACGCGTCGGGTAAATAAATATTAATTAATTGTTTTTTATTTATTATATGTTAAAAACAATGCGTGGCAGAAACCCATATAAACAATGAGTTTGTTTAATATTTTCGTGCGGTGTGCGTGTCTAATGGTATTTCTTCATGGTGCCCTGGCGCTATAAGGTCGGTTATGAAATAATTTAACCGGACTGACAATTTTTAAAAAAGTAAGCTCGAAGGTTTTCTAGAAAAAAATCGAAAATTTCAAAATATCTCGGGAACTAACGGCGTTTCGGGATAAGGCATGTAGTGATTTTATTTTTATCGCATTTGTTATGGTTGGCTCCCGTAAACGTATAAAATCATTGTGCACTTTTGTCCCATAAAATTCCATTGCACTATAAAAGTTCAACGCACGTTTTCTCCTTCGAATTAATCGCTCATATCGAACATTAAATAACGAAAACATACTTATAATGTATATATATATATATATTTTTTTTTTTTTTTGTTGATAAACATCTTCCATATTGCAACTAGCTTTTCAGCTGTCCAGTAAGATTATTTATTTAGAGTAAAAAGAATAATATGTTTCAGAACTTTTCATTTGTGTCCAGCTTATTGACTAGAGTACATCATCAAAAGAATTCCAGCTTGTACGAAAATGTTTATTTAGGAGCAAAGTATTTTGGTTAGTTTCAATCTTCATTGTGTAGAGCTTTATTTTGGAATGTTTGAAATACTTTGGAATGTTTGAAGTACTTTGGAATTGCCCTATTTGCATTTTAACTCCAATATTGGCTTTAATAATTATAAAAAAGAATCTCATTTATTATTGTCATTTTGCTTTTTTTTTTTTTCTTTTCTTTTTTCGGTGACACGATATATATTTCCGAGTTAATATTTTGTGCCCAGATGTAATCCGCGAGGTGTTTTGAACATTATCGTTTTGTAGTATTTCATTTCTATTCAAGTATAATTTAGACACCGAATCTAGTTTCTGAACATTCCTCTACTTTCTGATGAAATTTTAGGAGATAGCGTCGGTTGAAATTTTCCTCTTCTGAAAATGCTGTTATCAATCGAAAGTATGCCATGGATGTGGCTTAAATATCCGTCTTTGTTTTTTCTTATTTTGCTTTATTTTAAACATTTATGCTTATCTGTTGACATATCCGTACTTGAACGGTTAAACGATACTCATCGCTAATTTTTAGTTCTTGCTTTATCATCGAGGTAATTAAGATATGTTGGATTGGCTGATACTATTTTTCATTTTTAACTGCCGAATGTTTTAATTTGTCCTCGAACAAGAATATCTTTTATAGATTGATTTGACGTGGTCTTCGCTAGAACTATATCTAAATGAGAGACTGCACGGTTTTTATTGTTACTTATTTAAAGTGCGTAGCTACCGGGGGAATGTTTCAACATTATCACGGCAGGATTGTTAATCGGTGAGAAATGAAACTAGTTACTAAGAAAAAACTGAATAGTGTTTGCGATACTAGTTGCAGTGTTAGTGATGATTGCAGAGAGACGTAATGTGGAAATTAGTGCGTTGGAGAGCGAAAAAAGGGCACTTTAGTAGTCGTTATTGGAGCGTAAGAAAGAGAACAAAAGGGAAAGAGTGTGCGAAGAACTAGAGGTTGAGTAAGGGATGATTGTGCGCTAGGGAAATGTGATTGGACGCGTGATCGCTACGAAATGAGTTCTAGAAATGTTTAAAAAGGAGAATTGAGGGTTGATTGAAAATACTTTATCTGCCTAAGGAGGAAGCAAGCTCGTTGAAAGAGACAATTTTGCTGAAAGTTTTGTTTTATCTGAAGGAGGCAGAGGAGAAGAGCAGCACATTACAAGTAGTCGCATTGATTTAGTGGCAGTGACTACAATAATATTACCAGCTAGACCAGTGTGGCTAGTCACCAAAAGGAAATTAATCTGGTAGGAGGATGATTTCAGCTGGATAATTAAAGACTGAATTAACGTAGTCATGCTATTGATTGGGTGTTTCCATGCCGTACCCTTAGCGTAGCTTTCAAATATAAAGCTACACGAATTGATGAATTTAGTTATTTCTGTGCTGACCGTAGAAATCAGCAAATCATCAGGTAATGTTCAATTTCGTTGACACATAAGAATCTTACCTTGAAAAATCACCGCGAAATTTTCTTTCTTTTACGCAGCCTCAAAACTGGAACCTCTATTTTAGCCTAAGAATCTGCGTTTATATAATGAAAAAGTTTTTTTCTGATAACCAATACGATTTACCATTTATGCTTATCTGTAATTTGTCATCCTCGAGGTAACTTCCTGTTAGGCATCATCTTTGCCTGGTACAACGCTGTTACCGTAGATAAGTATATAACCAGCGCTGTGGTATCGCTTCACGGTATGATGCCACATGATAGGTTATTTAGCTTTTTTCAAAACTAATGAAAAATTTTAGAAATCTAATCGAGTATCAAACGTAATATTTCCAGTCATATAAAAACCTGTAAGTCACTTTATATATATATATATATATAAACTCGGTCATTTTGGCCTCGCAAGGGGCTGATACCCCTTGACCCATCTTGCTTTCATTTCTGTCCATTTTTCTTCTATACTTTGTATAAAATGATCAAAATTTACAATGTAATTCTTACTGGCATTAACACAAAAAAAAATAACATAATCACAAAAATCCTATCCTAACATTTAACTTTCATTATATGAAATTAAGACATTGTTTCGTTACATATTTCGTTACATATTTCATTACATAAAATTGTGACATTTTTAAAATAACAATAACAAAAATCCTACAAAACATAACAAACGTTACATAAAATTGGGACATTTTGCGTTACATAAAATTTTGATATTTTTTCTAATGGGGGTAGCCTAAGAATACGTTGTAATTAATATATATATATACATATACATATATATATATATATATATTATATGTGACGGTCGCTGAGAAAAGGTACATAGTGTGTGTCAAAAATGCGGTTTTGACCTAGCAACGGTTTCGGACACTTTTTAGCATGCTTTTTTGACGTGAAAGAGGTCAAACTGGTGAAAGCAAACCCTTTTACCTGTTGTAAATCGTAATTGTATGTTTAAAATTACCTCTTAGAAGTGTATTATACTGCGAAACTTTAAAGGCGGTTTTCTCGATTAATTGCTTTCTGACATCATTTACCTTTCCTCAGCGACCGTCACATATGTATATATGTTGGCTTTAGTCTATTCTTGATATCGGCTCTGTATATTCATATGTTTTTTATTGCATAATAACGGTTATCTAAAAGAGACACATTACAATAAATTAAAAAATAAAAATCCGTTTAATTTGTTTTTATAACAACCGAACGAAAAAGTCAGAGTTTAACCTGGTTTTAAAACGGCTGTATGATGATGAGTTCTTCAATTTCTCGCAAGCACATTTTAAATTTAGAGTGCATTTTGAAAAATGGAATTTAGATCGTGTATAGTTAACATTTTTATATTTTCATAAAAGAAATCGATCTAAAAAAGTGATACGGAAAGTAAGTGAAAAACTCGGAAAAAATTATGAAAAAAATTAGTATTAAGAGAAAACCTAATAATAATTAATATACATACGTGTGTACCGAATAATGTGGCGTAACTGAATTTATTTTATACGAGAAACATGAAAGAAGTAATTACTCCATTTAGATTACGAAAGGAACTGTGAGATACGAAGAAAGGTTCGCTGAAATAGTTACATTTTATATTTAGCATTTAGAACGTAATCAATTAGGTTTATCTTGGGATTTAATGTGATGCATGCTTCTTCTGATAGATGCTACGAACATAAAGTTGATAATTATTAATATTGTTAATATTATTGCCACTTATTCGATTTCGATATAACATTACAAAACTCGGTATTCTTTTTCAACAGTGTTACATTCAGTAAGAATATGATATGGTACATTTAAAATGATTTTAATAATTTCATGTAATAATCGAGCTAATCGAATAGCACACTGAATATGACGACGTAAACGACTTATCGACTAATCCATAGACAACATTACGAAACAAACAGAAAAATATATGTAGGTGTTTAGTTTATTTATTTGCCGGATGCAAATCAATATTACTCGCAATGATGAACAAATAAAAAAACCAATTGTATTCAAATTAACATTGAAACGACAGAATTTGTTTTTAGTAAATTGCACGAGGTGCACGAATAACGAATAACGAACAACGAATAACAAAAAACGAATAATAAAAACCGATAATAAAAAACGGCCATGTTTTTTAACCGTTGGTCAACGGTCAATTTTAAATGTTGCCACAGATCATATCGATATAAAATGCGACATATCGATAAACGATATTTTCGATCTATATTTAAATAAGAAATATTATTTATAAATAAAAGAATATTATTTATGATTAAACGAATATTTCCAAATAAACAAATATTAGTTACGAATAAATAAATATTTACAAATAAACAAATATTATCCAAACAGTAGGTGTTCAATAATCGATAATGTTTCAACTAACCAGCGGCATAGGGGGTTTTGTAGGGTTTAACCTAATACTACGATTTTTAAAATGTTTGCGATATTATTTAAAAACCGCGGCAATATTGTTCTTCATATCCCGTTTCAAATAAAAATTTATAGCGTATTAAATATAAATCGCGAACACGTTAACATTATTCGTGCACCAGTATGTTCATTCGTATAGCACGGCTAGTATATAAATATTACATAAGCATCTTTTCCAAATTTTATATTTCTAGCTAAATTTTCCGGCGTCTGCTCCCTGGGGTTCGTTACGTCTACAAAAGGAAAAATCATTGAAACTCTTTAACTGTACGAATCGCTTGTTGTTACGAAAAATATCGATGAAATGCGAAACAGAGTAAAACGGTGAAAATTAAAATCGCAAGAGATTCTGATGAACAGTATTAGCCGGGGGGGGGGGGGGAGAGGATCTCCGCAGTAAAGTTAAGTAAAATTAAAAAAAAAAAAAAAAAAATATAAAACGAATCCAGATTTCAAAAAAAAAACAAACAAGTATATTTATTTATTAAGCCGGGAGGCGATGAAGAGCCGAGTTTATTAAATGTTGGGGTAGAGCGCTTGCAAGGAAAAATTACAAAAAAAAAAAACGAATCCATCCGAAAGTGATGTTGCGGAAAAAAGTTAAAAGCGCGAAGATTGACCTGAATGTTCTCACGTTCAACTGAAGTTTAAACAGTTCAAAAAGATTTGTCAAATAAAATAAACTAACTGTGTGCCGCAGATAGTTTTCATTGAGATTTCAGGAGCGCACAGTTCAGGTTATGAACACGCGTCTGTGAAGTATCGGGGTTCGTTAAAAAAAAGTATTCAAACAGTCGAAAAATGCCAAAATAAAAAGATAAATGCGTTTGCTGTCTGTTTCGGAACAAGGAAAGCTTAATGATATGAAATAGCATTAATTGAAACACCGCGAATCGTTCTTTGAATATCTCGTGTTCATGTTTCGAATAGCAAAAACCAGATTCAAAACGCGATCATGTACGACAAAATACAATTTTTAAATGTAAATAACGGTAATCGTTAACGGCTACTTATTTCTGTGAATGTACTTAAGCGATTTCACTGTAATTATAAAACAGAAAATTACACGCTGCGAAATAGGATCGTTTATTAAATTGACAACAACAACGATTAAAAAAAAAACTAATATCCACCAAAATTTTTGGTCACCAAAACGGTATTACGGCAATTTAGTACGCCATAAATATTTTACGATCAGTGCCTACCTGCAAAGGTGTGTGTGCCCCTGAATGTGAAAGAATTTTCGAGTTGGAAAAAATTCCTAGAAAATAATAAGTTTCAACTATATATCGGGGGAATCGTAACGGCAGCCCAGAAATACTAATACATTTGAAGCAAAAAAGTAATAAACGGTTTAATGTATTGAATTTGGTGCCGATTAAAAAAATTTAACGTTATTTAAGAATTGCCATAATATGCGCCTCTATGTATGTATATGTGTATTATTCCGAAAATATAAACTATTTTTTTGTCAAATAATTATTATTCTTCATTATATTTTTACAGTAAATCTTCAAGTTAGTATTTTTTTTTCTTTCCTTTTTTCACTTTTAAACTACTCGTATTTTTATTATAAATACAAGTATTTTATCGAATATTGAAACGACGCTTTTTTCTGTATTCTAGAAGAGCTGCTCTCTCTCTGGGTATTAAAAATACTTTTTGTTCAACGGTGTGAGATACGCTTGCAAATCGCGCGTTGCGTATTTTAAATTCATTATCTTTATTCGAATCTCCTTTAGGAAGCTACCATTATATAATAACGCTTTAAGTTATTCCCGTTAATCGCTCTGGGTTAATTTTAAAATTTTGACTGTCAGCATGTGATTCGATGGAAAATTTTCTCTTTTGTCTAGAGCTACATTAAATAAAAACAGTACTTTTCTAAGGAGACTCCTTTTACGAATGTGACGACTAGGCCCGTGCTCAGAATTTCGAAGGGGGGCTTGAAAATTTTCTTCGCATATTAATTTTATAAATAGCAATACATTTTTCACTAATATCCGCATACTATTAATAATTTCCATAATTTTGATTTATGTGTATTAATAATTCACATAAATGAATTACCCCCCGTATATGAACATTAATAAAAATTACATATATTATTAATTATACTCGTAATAAAAAAATTTGCATAAGATATTAATGAAGTACCTAAAAATATGAAGCATATTTTTTCTTTTTTCTTTGAAAGGTAGGTAAAAACATCCTAAAAAATCATCAATATTTATTTTAAATTAGTGATTTTTCTCAGATTTTTATATATTCATAATAACTATTTCAGTTTTCATGGTGGCGGGGGGGGGGGGGGGGTAACCCCCGTGAGGACACGGCTTTGGTGACGACTATTCGGTACTCCTCGATATTTATCCGAAACACGCTGAATTACTTGTTTCGGACGCTGCGTTACAAACTGGAAATATATATTTTCCAATGAAAGAGCTATTTTTTTATTCGGCGCTTGCTACCGCAAGCAATTATCTTTCCGTTATTATTAGATCAGAAGGAAAAGGTTATTTCATATATCATAAACTCGTTTGTTAAGCACTGTCATCCCTATTGGCGTGCTGATTTATGGTTTGAACACGTTTCCGGTGTGTTATTTCTTTTCGTTACTCGCGCTCAGGTCCTTTTTATCGATTTATTCTATTTACGCGTTACAATCTGATAGTACGATTAAAAATTTAAAAAAGAAGCTGATTAGATATCAGGCGTTCTTGAAATTAACAAGAAACGTCATCTAAGATCGATATAGTTGTATAATGAATGAAATGCAAAATTAAAACATTTTGAGCATATGAGCAAAAAAAAAAAGCTAACTGACATTGCCTTGTGTTCGCGGAAAATGTTAGACATTTTTTTTTTTTAAAAAAAAAATTCCAGTCTATAATGTAGTCGCCGGAAAATTGTTACAAAAAAAAAAATTGAATTGGTTTTGTTTTTTAGGTCAGAAGGAAAGAAAAAACATTATTGCACTTCGAAATACGTAAAAATAATGAAAAAAAGTTTATATTTGTCTGTTGTTTAAAATTTTGTTTCTAAAGTTGTACACGCTACAATTAGACAAATACACCGGTTTTTCATGGTCCTATCGTTGACATTTACATGGTATCGATTGTTAGAAATAACTTATTTATTTTATAGACTGCGGTTTCTCTGGAAACAGAATTATCGAACTCAAATCTATAACAGGGGTTAACAATAATTTCGGGTGAAAACAGACAAATTTTTTATGTTGGTTATAAAAGTTCTCTCAAACAACTACAAAAAAAATTTCGATTCTTTTTTTGCAGAATTTTAAAAAGCAACATGTCTATCTGAGCGATCGCCTTTTTAGAATTTACGTTAATCGAAAATTAACAAAAACAACTCGTAATTCATGGAATAATTCTAAAACAAGCATAATATAAATTAAATATGTAAGCAGATACATGAAAAATATACGTGTGTATCTATATTTAATGTTTGTTAGTTATGTTTATAATTATTCGTTATTTTAATTAATTAACGAATCTGTATACTCTGCGAGAGAGAGAGAGAGAGTGAGAGAGAGCAGTCGTGTACACATTATAGGCTTATAGTGTGTGCTTTTTAAAATTTTCAACCCAAACTGTTTTGTTTTTCTTCGGAAAGGTTTAGTTAAAATCTCCGCTAACTTTACTAGGGGCATCATCGTTATTCATGTTTTCTTTTCTTTTTTTTTTTTTTCTTTCGTTATTATTTTCAATTTAAATGTTAACAATTCTATTCGCTAATTATTATTTTTTTTTATTTCCTTTCGGGTTCGTCTACAAGGAGATTGGCCCAAGAACAAAGGAAAAAAGACGCAAGAAACTCAGATCTTTACACGATCAGAGATAGCCGACAAAAAGGAATCAAGAGCCTGAACATTCGCTAATTATCAACTGCTACCCTTAAACAGAAACTGTCGAATATTAAAACTGTTATTCCAATTGTAATAATTTAATCAATCTTTTCTTCCGAGGCTGTCGTACGACGAAATTCACACCGATAAATACGGTATGAATGTTTTACCTCCGAATCTTCTTCCGTCCTTTTCTTTCTTTCCGCCCTTTAACTAAAATGAAAGTGTGAATTACATTCTTTGGATTTACTTTTCTTTTTTTAAATTTTACCCTAGTATACGCAAAAATGTTTATTAGTTTCAAAAGGATATATTTTAATCGATACCGTATTTTTTATATTATGCAACCTGTTTAACCCGAACGCGCATTTACCGTTGCAGGAATTTTTATTGTCAGCTCGGGGAGGCCGTAAAAAATTTTAAACATATATATATCAAATTTCATTCGCTTAGAAAGTCGAGAAATGGAAAATTTATAAAACGGAAAATTTTATCTGAATTGGTTACTCTTTGTATATATTATGTAAATCTCTTTCCGTCTTTTTTCTTTTTTTCTTTTGGAAGTTATAATCATTTTTCCTTTGTAAGTGTCGGGAACTATATTACAGTGCATGGTCTCTAAGTTGTTTTATAGGAGGTTGAATGCCGTGAATCTGTTAAATGATATGCCCCGGTGGTCAGTGTAGCAATCTAGTCGTGACGCAAACCATTTAAATGTGTACGCAAAAGGGATGCGAGTCACGGATATGCCTGTTAAGGTTTGAAGAGGAAATTGACTTAAAGAAGAAAAACGTATTTATTATTATTTGTTGCGTCCAAGTCCATTCGGGGGGTCATAGAGGGCTCTGTCCCGGGCTTTAGTTCCGAGGAAGAAGGTAACTGCGGAGAGTTAGTCATCTTGTGAAAATCTTGATTTCGATACAATTTTTTTTGTCATTACACATTTCTTCGACGTATTTTTAAACTGTTACAAACAATCTTTCTAATGTGAGACAATACTACTGATGATTACTATAGCGACAATGGTAATGGGAAAGGACTATACCGCCAAGGGGAAAGTTGCAGTTGAAAAATTATTTAAATTTTTATAAATGAAATCGAGTAATAATTGGAATTTTTCCATTGAAGAATTTTAAATTGACCCAAAAAAAAATCTGAAAGAAACAAAAGTGAGACATGGTAACACTGAAATGGAAAAATTCGGCGCAGTCGGTTATTGAAAAGAATGTTAAAATTTCAGAACGAAAAAATTTCAGGTTTCTATTATTAATAAAATTATCGGTGTACACTAAGTTATCATACTCTGTAGAATTGAAATACGTGTATTGTGTTATTAATTTCATTCCATTTTCTATCGCTACAAAATCACTTTTTCCTCGTCGTGATATATTTGTATTTACAATTATTTTCAACGATGTCATTTTTGTTTTAATTTTATTTTCTTATAATTTTAATAGAATTTTTTAAATTTAAACTAGTATCATCATTACTGTCCCGTGTGCGCATTTTTATTACTTGGGAAAAACCGTTGAGCCTCTTTTTCGTACTTTTAGCGTTTGTACGTGGGTGAACTGCAGAATTTCGATTGGTTTGCAAATGCTGCTACCGTACACTGAAAGTTCTAAGATTTATTATCGTCTCCGGGTTAATTTACAAGTTCAAACAAATTATAAAAAAGAAAACAATAAAGTACCGTCTGAACGAACTTATTGATCGAGAAGCACGCATTAGTTCATTTGTTATGCTTTTCCAGTATTTCTCTTCAATCATCGCGTACTCAAACCGTCGCACGGCGTAAATATTTCGTTCGACATGTTTCCGAATAATTCGAATACAAACTTGAGACTTAACGATGATGAGACAAACGGTTCTAATCGGTATCATACGGAATATTGACATTAGCACTAGATAATATATAGGAGCTAGTCATGACACTCAAAATCGAACAGTATGATTAAGGTTGATCGCATTTTTTTGGATCTTAAGCTTTCTGACACGGTATAAGTAAGATATGTTATGTGAGCATTCGATGTTAATTTTTTTTTTGATTTATTAGCACGGGCATTGGACATGAAATCGGGAAATGTATAATGGACAAAAGGAGTAAAAATTGCTACAACAGAATTATCTAAGACAAGCTTTTGTTTCCCTATTCATATCATCATCTTCATTGTTGACTACAGAGATTCAACTAAAGTTGATTATGCTTTTTTCTACCCTATCTCGAATTAAATTCGGAATCGTTTAAACTATTTCCTGATCAGTTTTCTACGCGAAATCCACGGCTATTTTAAGCTCTGTTCCATTTGTTTTCTCCTCTCTTTAATTCTTCACCATATCCAAGTGTATTTCAGATTCCAAAAGTGTGTTCTTCAAGCAACTTCGCTTCCTTCTTCTTCTTCTCCTTATTCTTCCGGGATTATAAATTACTTCTTATTCACCCACGACCCTTTTTTTTTTCCTGTTTCGCTCGATCGAGATCAATTTATTCGGGCACTGAAGGTAATGAATTAGTGGATATTCATTAGTCCGTTTCTAGTGGCAAGTTTTTTGATACATTTTCAAGTCACAATATTGCTCTTTTTTCGTTAAATGCTTCATTCCAGCCCACGATTCAATTCATACTATTCTTCATTTTCCAATTCCGGTTCCTTTTCTCTCTTTATATTCAACCATCTCCTTCTCCATAGTGTTTTCTAGATACTTCTCTTAACACTTCCCATTTATTAGTCTTTTTCCTGTATTACTTTCTCGCTTCCCATCTGCATCTACTACATTCTGTTTACTCCTACACTCTATTTTTTTCCGTTCTACTGATATACACTTTTTTCTCCTTCTTTTCGGTTGGTAGGCCAATGTTCTGCCCCTGATGATCCCCTCCTCCCTCAGCAACAAAAAAAAAGAAAAAGCTGAATAGCATGAAGTAATATTAAACTGTCATCGGCGTCTTTCTTGAAAATAAAACGACAGTTTAAATAAACCTTCCACCAAAAAGAAGAAAGAGACAAGTTGATCTGGAAGCTGAGTTAATCGACTTTTCAATTTTCGTTTTTCAATCAGCTTGTTCGTTTGAGAAAAGCTTTAGACCGTGGCTTTACTGTTTGCTATGGATGCATGTAGTTTACGCATGCCGCAAACTGGCTCTGACGTTTTGTTTTAGCTCATAATGTCGTCCATAATATGTATTTTTTTTTCTTTTTTCTTCTTTTTTTTTTTTTTTTTTTTTTCCGGCGCATCAACTATGAACATTAACGCAGCGCAAGTGGATATGCGGATTTTTTTTTTTTTAGGTGTCAATGTTCTCTACCTGAAGGAAACACCACTGTCTAACCAACTACGCCACAGCAACTACCTCCTTAATATGTATCGGAGACCTTTAATTTTTTTGGGGGGATTAGAAATCGCGCGTTACCCTAACTTATTTTTTTACTGCATTTTTATTTTTTTTTAATTTATTTGTACTCGCCTATCGTGGACACATTAGTCCGGCAAAAGTGTATACTGTTTATTGTTTTTGTGTCTAGTAAGCAAATTTAATGCGGGAAATTAGCATCGTCCTTTGAATGGTGTGCGAGAGAAGTATGACGGAAGGCGATGGCGGCAATATGCACAGGGCGAAACTGCTTTGTGGTGATTTGCTCGGCGTGGCCGTGTTTTCGCTTTTATTATCATTTCTGCTTTGTCCTCCAGTTGCCTATTTCGGCTGATTTCGCGTAGTTTTCTTCACCGGTTGTCGCGTGTTATTTTTACTTTTCCTCTTTGAGTGCCGTTCGCTCGATCTGCCGGCACTCGACATCGGATAAAAAGGGAGCAACTTCTTCTGCCGCTTATGTTTACTGTTCATTCTTTTGTCTATTGATTAAACGTCTTTCTTGTTTTCGTAATGTTTGCCTGCTCCCTATCCTTTGTTCGTGGTCCGTTTCGCTCGTTCGTAATTCCCATTATTCCGACTGATTTTTAATCTTACATTATTGTTCTATTCTCCGTCGTCCTGATCGCGTAAAATCTTTATCTTTCTTCTCGCAAAAAACCAAATAATCCAGAACTGTATTTCCTTTTTTATTTACTGTATCTGTCTCGCTTTTTTTCCTTGCCTTTTTGTTTATTTTATTTCTTTTGTTTCTTGCTCGTCGAATATTTTTACGTATCACGGGGGTAGTAAAGTTTTTCTTCTTAACAGCTTCATTACGTCCTACTAGCCTATACAAAGTGTGCTGCGTAAAGCGCACACTGTAAAAAGGCACTGCTGCTGATGATTCAACGAAAAGGAAACTTGTCCCTTAGAACAATGTGCGACTATCCGGTAACAATATTCTTCATCGTCATCTAAAAATCGTTTCCATCAAATTTTATATCTCCAGGTCAGGTTTTTAACTAATTCGATAATGTTTTTCGATAGATAATCTGGCATTGTCCCCTTTCCAACTTTTCCAGTTCTCCCAATTCGCCCGATTTTTCCAATTCTTCCAGTTCCTCCAATCAACAACCCGGTTCTTCCGATTCCCTCAACTATTCTAATTCTCTCGATACTTCCAATTCCTTTATATTCTTTATCACCTATTTGCAATATGACCTCCTGCACCGAAGTAGTATTAGTAATAAAAAAATCTGAACTGAAGATAGATCAGATTTTTAAATATAAAAATTAGGTTAGGTTTTTTTTTTCCTTTTATTACTTGCGCGCAAGCTGTCCGAAGTAGAAGGTTAAAAAGCTGTGCAATACATAAATTCACGGAACGCTTCCCAATGGTCGTCATTGATATGGATATTTAATTACTTATATTCGACCGTTTTAGTCTTCGGAATCGGATGTTGTTTTCAGTGAGAATTTAAAAGAAAACTATAAAACAACTATAAAACAGAGAATAAAAACGACTTAGAAGCGTTAGAATAAGGCAATTGCGCAATCCCGATAACCGCAAACTAATCTTTATGAGCGTAGAGAGGAAGTTATTAATTAAATTGTCTTTTTTTACCGTTTAATCAATGCGTAAGAAAAAAAAATGTATATATATACACCCTGTCAAGAAAGTATCGGGAATTGTTAAATAAAACGAACAATTTTTAATTTTTATCCAAATTTATTTTGTCACCTTCAAAATAACATCCATTCGAAGCGATGCACATATGCCAACGCTTTTTCCACTCGGCAAAGCACTTCTGATAGGCGGTTTCCGGGATGGCCTTTAGCTCTCGCGTCGCATTCGTCTTGATGTCATCAATCGATTCGAAGCGCATTCCCCGTAGCGGAAATTTGAGTTTTGAGAATAGGAAGAAGTCGCAGGGTGCTAAATCTGGTGAATACGGCGGTTGTTCGATGATATTTACCGAGTGTTTGGCCAAAAACTCATTCACAATTATGGCTTTGTGAGACGGCGCATTATCGTGATGGAGAATCCAAGAATTGTCGACCCACAAATCGTTACGTTTACGACGGATAGCCTCTCTCAAACGTCTCAAAACACTTAAGTAAAACTCTTTGGTGACTGTCTGTCCGGCTGGCACATATTCATAGTGTACCACGCCTCGAATATCGAAGAAAACAATCAACATGATCTTCACTTTCGATCGGCTTTGGCGAGGTTTTTTCGGCTTTGGCGCGCCAATTGGCCGCCATTCGGACGATTGCTGGTTCGTAAGCGTGTCGTACTCGTACACCCATGTCTCGTCACCAGTAATTATCTTTTCCAAGAAGGTAGGATCCAAATTGGCTCGATCCAGCATGTCTGCAGCTACCTGTTCTCGGTACTTTTTTTGAAAGAAATTCAGGTCTTTCAGAACAAGCCGAGCCGCAACGCGTTGCATACCCAATTTTTCGTGCACAATCGTACGTACGCTCTCGTGTGACATGCCCAATCCATGAGCCATCTCTCTCAAGCTCACATGACAATTTTCAGCAACGATTTCCTTGATTTTATCGACGTTATCATCGGTCACACTCGTTGAAGGCCGTCCAGAGCGAGGCATGTCTTCGACCGTCTCCCGACCATCCTTGAACGCTCTGTACCACTCGTAAACCCGCGTTTTTGATAAAGCAGATTCACCAAAAGCCTTCTGTAACATTTTCAGTGTATCGGCACAAGAAATTTCGTTCGAAACACAGAATTTAACACAAGTACGTTGTTCAATATTTTCACTCATTGTAAAACTTCGACAAAACCTTCAAGGTCGACTGATTTTAACAGCTGCTGTAAACACACTGGTTGACAGATCGCGCTAAAAATAGGCATCATAATACAAAACAGTTGTACCAACCTGGAAAAAAAAAATTATCTGCCTAGCTATTACCCGGGAGATTTAAATTGACAATTCCCGATACTTTCTTGACAGGGTGTATATTTCTGAGAAAAAGATAATTTAACAGATTATGATATGCGTATGCGAAGATTTACTGAGTAAAAACGAAAAATTGAATGAACAATTAATCAAATATTGCATTTAGCCGAGAAAAATTCACTCTTTAATCAACCCCGGATCTCCAGTTCACAGTACTACCGGTATTTAATTTATACTTACACTACACGATGCTCACTCGGAACACCAGCATCACAACGATGTGTATTCCACCGAAATTAAAAAACAGAGGCGGTTAATTCTACCGACGAACGCAAATAAATTCGGCATTATCTACGGCAAACGGTTGTCAGGTGTAAAGATGATCGATTTAATGTTATAATGTAAAAATTTAATAAATCTTTCGAATTCGTATTAGCGTGTGTTCACGTGTACGTGCAATAAAAAACAAGGCGATGGTTTAGATGTTTTACGATTATTTTTAATTATTTTGAGCATGGTATTGAAAATTATTCAGCTAATCGCAACGGTGCGATCAAGAGGTGAATAACGTAATATATATAGGACATCATTATATGAAGAGCAAACTACTTAAAGTAAAACCAATGAAAAAACTTATGGATAAATTTTATATAAATAAATTTCAAGAAATATGGAATAATTATAATGGAACAACGTATCAGTTTTTCTCAAGTACAATAGATAGATTTAATAATAATCAATACACGCCAAATTTTTTCAATGTCCAATGGTTTATTTAAGGTATATTTATGTAAATTTAAGATTTCTGGTTCTGAAAACTGTGTAATGTGTAATTTTTAGAGATGATGTTTTTCATATACTGCAAGGATGCAATAATAATAATAATAATAATAATAATAATAATAATAATAATAATAATAATAACAACATTATGTAATTATGATATAAAACAACTAGTACAGAATTATTTTAATGATTTTAACAAATTTGCAATTGAAGAAAGAAAATTCCAAAAAAATAATTTAGCATTAAGTAAACAGTAAAAATATAGTACATATTGTAAAAAACTGTAAAATGGAAATTAATATAATACCCAATACTTAATTGGATGGGTTATATTAATTCCATTATTATAATAAATCAATATTTCTGTAAATAAATGTACCCTACCTGACGTTTCGGGTATATGGATAATAATAAAAAAAAAAAATAAAAAAATATATATATACATATAAAATCGAACAACCCCACCACTGCTGTGACGCGTCGTATGTTAGCGTTTTAGAATAGGTGAACAGTAAATTTTTAGTAAATGTTGTTCGTTTTTTATATCCATGATATAATAAAAATTGTATGTTTATCAAAAACTGTTTTGCTCGATTTTAAATTGTACATAAACATATTTTTTTTATTTTAACAGCGTGCTTATATTTGCATTTCCAAAAAGCCGATTTTGTTAGAAATTTATTTTTGTTTTACTTTCATTACTATTCGGCGGTCGAAGTCTCGAATTCCAATGTCGTACAGTTCATTTTTTGTGATATTTCATTGGTGATTTTCTTTTCTTTCTGCAACATTTGTCTTCTTCGAAATACGTTTCCGACCATTCGCCACTTCTAACCTTCACAATCTGTTACAATACTGTACAGTAATTAATTTTAAATTGGTGTTTAAAATTATTATTATTATTATTATTATTAAATTAAATTTTACGTGCCATGTGCAGCAACAATGGCTAGAGACACGGGAGAAGAAGGAGGATTAGATCAGTGAGTAGAGTCCGGACTTATGAAGGAAAAGGATTAAACTAGATAATGAAGAGGAGTTGTCTTTAAGGATGAGGGGAAGAGAGGAAGGTAGGTTGAAAAATTTCTTTTCAAAGGAATATATGAAGGGCATTCGGTGAGGATATGGTGAATGGTGAGGGAAACACTGCACATGGTACACTGAGGAGCCTCGGATCCATTTAGTAGGTATCCGTGGGTGAGGCGTGTGTGACCCAATCGAAGTCTAGTGATGATTACGTCGTCTCTTCGATTTGGAAGTGATATGTTCCACGGTGATATTGACGGCTTGATTACACGAAGCTTATTCGTTTCTGATGTTTGCTGCCATTTCCTCTGCCATAGGGTTTTTAAACTATGTTTTATATGAATTTTAAGATCGATTGCTGGAACAGGAATGTTTGGCACTGGCAGAGTAACAGCAGCCTCCTTTGCAGTCGAGTCTGCCCATTCGTTCCCTTGAATACCAGCGTGGGCAGGAATCCACATGAACGTTACTGTCCGATCTAGTCTCGACGATACTAACTTGAGTATTTCTTTGGCTACTGGATGTTGATCGTGGCTGAACACGTTGGACAAGGCGTTGAGTGCTGAGAGAGAAACTGAACATACTACGGACGATTGATGTGTCAGAAATGTAGTATGGAATTGTTGTATAACAATAAGTAGTTCTTTTTTGTTTGTACTTCTTTTTATTATTATTATTATTAGTATTAGTATTAGTATTTTGTTTCATTACACACCTTGTGTAATTATGAAAACTAATAGTAATGAAATATTATAACGTATGTAACATATTTGTCGCATAAACGATAATAAGCGTGTTGGGCATCCGCAGGCGGGCAGTAGTATGCCTTGCGAGACCCACAACTTATTTTAAAATTTAAAAAAAAAAAAAAAAAAATTACACTTGCTTAACGCTAATGATGATGAGGCGTGCGTTTTAAATACTTTAATAATTTCAAAAAAACATTTTTAATATACACGCGTACATACACACTTATATCTGTATGTATAATATTAGTTAACCAGTTTTTTACTTTTTTTTTCTTACATCGATTTCGATTTTTGTAAACTAGATTACCGCATTTCTATTACATATTATTTAAGAATTCTACGTTCAAACTTTTTCAAATTGGCTACCGCTCAAATTCAGTAACGTAAATGGGCAACTGTCAGAAAAATTCAGGAAACGTCAAACGGGTACCCATATCCAGAACTGCTATATTTCTCACCGATTTACTTCGATCATTTTGCTCTCGCGTTTTCTCATTTTAATTTCAGACTCTGCTCCTTCCTTAAATCTATCAACCATGTTTAATTAATTTCCTTTGCTCGCTGCTTCGCTTCAGGAAAGAAGGCCCGGTTTGAGACCTCGTCCGCAATGTCATCATCGGTCTTAACGTTAAATCCTGCTTTAAATTAACCTCATTTCATTGTTGCGAATTATCAGACGATGCTCGTTTAAGTAAATTTTTTTTTTTTTACATCTCTCTACCCCTTTTTGTGTCACTGACTAATTTACTAGCAGTAAAACACAGCGCGATAAATAATTTTTTTCTTTGTACGCGTCATCATCCGTAATATTTTAGCTATCTTCATTATACTTATTATTTTGGTTATTAAATTACAAACATTATTATTATTATTATTTTTTTTTTTCTTCCCTATACCACATGTTCGACAGAGGAAAAAAATTTTTGTTGTTATTTGTCACAGAGACGAACGCAAAAAACGAGAGTGATAATAGCGTTTACCATGACCTAGCAAATAGCAACGTAGTTAGTTCGTAATTATTAATTGAACGTAATTGACGCGTCTGTTGGCGTGTTAATTAGTTCAGTTGAATTCGCACGCTTCGAATTAGATGAAATTAACTGGGTCATCAAACAGCACACGAACGAATTCGCTAGTGAAATGTCGCATTTTACTCTAAAATCGACCGAAATTATCGAATTGATTTGTTCGATAATTATTTATCCGACTTGATTTTAGGTTTATATTTGTTTTTTCGTCTAAAATCGATTTCATTGAACTTCTGCAGCTTGCAGCTGTTCTTTCAAAACGAAAAAAGATAAATAAAATAAAATAAAGAATAAAACAAGTGTCATCATTCGCGAAAGGCAATTTCTTATAGCGAACCCGAAGAATTTACTGGCGCCCGAATAGACCTAAATAATATGCTATCACTACGCTGCGACGATTTATTTCTTAGATTACGCGATGTTTAACGCATTAATCAAATATATCATTCGAAACGCAGCCGATGTGTTTGATTTTGCGGTTCATTCAGTGATCATTTCGGCATCTTTTACACTATAAGATTTGAAGCGCCTTCCTCTCTCCTGATCATTAATCAATCGGTACATTCGAAAAAACAACGAAGGGTGAAAGAGTAATATATTTATATATATATATATATATATACGATATTATGTCAAGTATTTCTTACAAAATGTATGCTATCGTCAATTGTGTCCTACTATGCTCCGCGCGTAGATATCAAAAATACGAAAAAGGGAATACAAAAGAGGCCTACTGGGAGAGAAAAAGAGATGTGGTTTTAAATTTTCCAAACAAAATGAGAAATACAAAACCAAAAGAAGGTTTTATTTACGATTTCGCACGCGAATTAATTTAAACTGCGGGTAAAGAAATTCAGAAAATATATTTGTTTACCTATTTCAACAGATATTTCGACCATCCCTGATTACTTACTTATCAGGATGATAAAAGGAAGTACTGTATTCGCGGAGTACTTTGAATCTCACCTTTCAACGAAAATATCCATTTTGACCCTACCACTGGATCGATTTTTAAGTGTAGTTTTTTCGTGACGTGTGGTACGTATGTATCGCGCATAACTAAAGAACGGCTAGTCGCAGAAAGTTGAAATTTTGAATTCAGGACTCTTTTAGCAATCTCTCTTTCTATTTACAATCGATTGGGCCAAAATGCACTTCTCTTGAAGGGTTTTGTGCAGTTTTTCTCATAGCTCAAAAGCGGGTAGCCGTAGAAAGTCGAAATGTTGTACTCGGTATTGTTATAATATTTATTTATACACCCCCGATTTAATTCTAATTATCAAATTACAGAAAAGCAAAGATACAGAAATGTGTGAATTAATACTGCTATTTTATATATTTTTTCTTTCCTTATAAATAAATAATGTTTCAAATGAAATTGCTTATGCTGTTTTCATCATTTTATATATTTCAGCTGTGTTACTCATTCGTTTTAACGTTTAAAAGTTAAGAAAGTCATGTATTGGCCACATCAGATTTTTTCTGTTTTATATTTACTTTTTTGGACGAGTCAATTCAACGCGAGTGAAATTTTCGGAAATTCAGTGTGTGACAACGGAATTCAAACCAGGATATTATTATGCTTCTTCTGCAAAACTTTTTATTTTTTTTCGTTTTTAATCGGCCGTTTTTTGTTGTTTTTTTTGATATTTTTTGGGGGTATTTACACACAGAGAGGGAGCCTCCTCTGGCCGGGTCTACTACATTTCGCTGCAAAATGATTAACTGCCGGTGTTGAAAAGTGTCGCGCCAACATTAAAGAGAAAATTAATCTCGGTGATTGCTGTTTAAATTAACCAAGATGAAACGTAATATAAAACGACAGGAAAATGTGCCGTGACATTTAATAATTCTTGAAAGAAAAATTATAATTAAAAATCTGTTTCACGAATGTGTTAATCTAAGTAATTAAAATATGCATTACGAAAAAAAAAAAAAAGAAATAAAACAAAAAGTGCACTTTTCCTATAGTTGCGGAATTATTTCTGTAATTCAGTTCAACCCTAATCGGCTGATGAGTAAACATTAAAGTGCCTGACGAATAAGTCTGAATCGAATAATTTCCTGTTCGAATTTAAAACAGCTGCTTGCTTACAATGCCAATGGCGAAAAGTAGCTTTCGGTGGAATGTGCCCCACGTCAAAGCATGAGGGCCTCACTCTAGCGTCCACCCCAACTGCGTCGTCGAAATGTTAATGTGAAAAGAATTCTGAGAGTAACTGTAAAATCGAATCTAATAGTCTCCATAAAGCGATACTTTTAGTTATAGTAACGCCGTTAATTGTTCTCCAAATTCGTTTTTTCCGCAATTCGGCTTCAACTAAAGCGTCGAATTTCCGGTCAATAATGTAGATTTTATGGATAAATTCGAAAATTTCGTTTCATTTGTTTTTCGAATCTGGCGACACTCGAATTGCGCACCGGAAGTTTGCCGGTATGAAATATAGAAAAACGAACGAAAACTGCACCGGGACCATGATATTTGTTGGACTCCAAAACTGATGGCCGCTTTATAACATTTGAATATGTTCAATGGCTTTCAACATTTTTACGCATCATCGTATACTTAAAAGATGATATTTAAAATCCGCCAAAGAAAAACAATAACACCGATTTATCTATTACAAAATATCTCCTCTACAACGACGACGGTTGATTAAAAAATATTTCACAATACGCCAGGTTAATTTAAAAAATATATACTAATTGTTTAAACTTTCAGTTTCATTTTTTCGTTTACGAAACAAATATTATATACTACTTTTGATAAATAACTATGATACATATTTACGTTCTCATTTATAATCATTAAAAATTCATTCTGGCTTTTACAATTTGCCAGTTAGATCAACTTTCAGTAATTTAACATACACTTAATTGTCTATTTACATTTATGAGCTTTTATCTTTCTGTTATTATTATAATAATAGATGCCTCTAATTTGTCGAATTCGAAAATTTCATATCGTCATCACATTTGTATTGTATGTAAATTAATCAGCTGATATTAATCTTTTTTTGTATTAATGTTAAAGCTTCATGAAATATAATATGCCGTGCACTGAAAATTATACATATTCAAAAATTATTGTAATTTACACCTTATTTTATATAATATTCGCGCAAAAAATTATTCTATTTTATGCAATATTTCTTAAATGTGTATGTTCGCTAGAGGTTGTTAAAAATATTTAGAAAAATAACTGTACTGCTAACGGGATGATAGCCTATTTATAGCAAACCGTTAAGGAGGTTTTTTCTAAGCAGCCGAAATGTGTTATTCCAAATAGCAAACGTTCTCCATCGAGATATGATAGGACATTTTGAAAGTCACTGAAAGAACGACACACTTTTACTGATTTTATTCCTTCGTCGATTTTATAAAATCCGGAGTTTTTTTTTTTTACGGGCGGTGCGAAATTCGAGTCCGACTTGTCACTATGTGAAGTGTTGGTGCGCAATTCGGGTGTTCCCTCGAATCTACCTCAGAAATTTACGAATTAGTTAAAAATCGTTTTTTTTTTTTTTTCAAAAACGATTAAAGTTGAATTATTTCGTAATCATGCAGTAACAGAGCATTCCTTTGGCTTACAAATTAATTCGATAAGTAACGACGTTAGATAATTAATATGTTTTCACGCTAAGTGGAGTTAATAAACCATTTCGTGGGTTATACGGTAACTACCTATATCGTTAACCTAAAACGCTGCACTGGATTTAATTAAATATTTCGTAAATGCCGGAAAGGGTTTTAATTCAGTTTTTAGTTTTACCCGGAAAAAAGTTAACTAAATAGGATTTTTTTTTATTCGCATGATAGCACTGTAATTCGTTTAAGTTTTTTTTTCTTGTTTTTTTTTTTATGTTTTTTAATAATAAAAAGTAAAAATGAAAGAAGCTCTGTAAGTTTCCTTCTTCATCAGGGATGATGGGCTAAAAAGGGAGCAGTGAAATTAACATAATTGCGGTTAATAACATCCTCGGGGACCCAGTAATTATCAGTTCCCGCTGTCGTTAAGATGCAATGAAAGTGTTTCCCGCCTTTCTCTTGGTCGTAATATCTCATCTTCGTTTCATCCTGTCTCTCTTTCTCTCTTTCCCTTTCTCTCTATATTTATCTATTTATTTATTTATCTATCTATCTATATCTATCTGTATCTATCTATATATACCTATATCTATATAGTAATTTTTCGCGTTCATCTGTTTATTTGAAATGTGCCCACGCTAATCTCACGAACTACCGAACCTATTTTATACTGGTTTTCACCAATGGATAGTTTCCGTGAAAAACTTTAGCGTATAAGTTCTGGTGTGATTTAGCTGGAAGTAGGAAAAGTGGAATGATAAAATACATTCGATAAAATAAAAAGATAAAAAATGTAAGTATAAGTATGTAAACAAAATGATTCCTATGATATATATATATATATATATATATAAATGTTAATTTCTTGGTAGCATTTTATTAATTTCTGGGACAATAAAAATTTTCAGTTGGATAATAAATTTTATGAAATCATTACATTAATAAAAATTTAGATAAAATGCTTAACGGAGGACTAGAAGAATAAACCAACTATTAGTTGAAGGTAATGTTCTTTCAAATATGTAACTAGAGACGATTGTCGGGTGTGAAAACAAAATATTCCATGCGCAAAGTTAAATTTACAAGGGGAAACCATGGGGCCAATTGTAGATTTTATAATTTTCAAAAAAAAAAAAGCCGTGTCTGTCGTTTAGTTGAGCATTGTAGCAGACATAGGTTAGAGAGAGGACAAGAATCTTCAGCTGAACGAGAGGACCGTTTCCACTGGATCGTGAAAGACATGTTTCCCACAGAGAGCAAGACTGTTCCCTTAAATTTGTCGATTAAAAAACAAAAAGAAATAAAAATTATTAATCTTTTTCTTTCTTTCTTTTTTTTTTTTTTTTTTGTGGGCGCGCCAGCGGTATTGACCCAACAACAGGAAAAGCTAAGCAAAATGATTAATCTAATCAAAGAATGGTTTTCATGGTTGTTAAAGTTATCCGCACGTCTATTTTAGGTAGAAACCAAGTGGAATCCATTTATGTTTGACTCTTAACCTTTTTTGAATCGAATTATACTGTTCATCATCGGAGAGATAACTCTTCTCTGATAATGAACAACATAATTTGTTTCGAAACGTTAATGTCAAATATGAATTGTTTCGATTTCTACCGAATAAAAATTATCTACATTTAAAATCCAGAGAAGAGTAAGCTGAATAAATGAACGGTTTATACAATAGGCGAATACGATGAGGAAGTCGGAATGGCGAAGAAAGAATAAAATGCAAATGATTATAGTGATGAAAGTAATCGGATCTCTAGAAATAATACTAAATTGACTCCCTAGTCTGCGGAAAACTGCTTACTATATATATATATGCGTATAAAATATATTTCAACAAAATATATATATATATATATATATGTATATATAATATAAATTTATGTATTAAAATAATTTTTCATGACTTTCATTTTTGAAATATAAAAATTGGTTCTCTTAACCGAACATAACGAAGTAATAAGCTATTAGTATGTAACTTTTAAGCCCATTTGGCATTCTTATTTTATTTTGAATGTTAAAACTTTATAAAAATTAAAATTATCCAATACACCGTTACGGATGTGTGTGTCCTGCACTGTAGACCAGACGTACACGAAGTTTTACAATTTTAGTTTGGAGAAGCAGACTGTTTGATTTTAGAAAAAAAAATAAGGGTGAAGATTTATTTTTTTGCAGACTGTCAGTGAGGATTTTGGATAATACTGAGGGTGTAATATCTGAGGATCTGTGAATTTGATAGAGAGGATAATCTAGAAGAAGTTGTTGACTTGGGAGATTATGGAAAATTGGGAGGGATTGGTTTTTGAGAAAAAATTGGTGTAATATGGATCTAATTTTTAAATAATTGATTATTTAATAAAATGTTTGAAATCTCTTATCAGCAGCAATAATTGTTTACGTTTCGCTTATTCCTCACCGTCGGATGTTACAAATTTTAAGGCATAAATTCAGTGCGAAAACATAATCTGAAAACGACAATTTTGTACTCTTTTTTATATATATTTTCGAGTTTTTTATTGCGACTCACGAAGTTAATTTTTTTTCTGAAATTTAATTTTAAACATTGAGAAAAATATATCTTTTGCTCTGTTATTATTCTACTTTTACTAACTTTATTTTTCTGAATGTACCAATTTCGAATTTGTTCGCATCTCACGGCGTCCTTTATGGTTTCTTTTTGGTCAGATGTGTAAGCATACCGAGAGTTATGAAATGGAAAGCTAATAAGACAAAAAAAAAAAAAAAAACATTTACGAACAGTTAAAATTTGATTCGAAATCCAACGCAAATTTTTTCTTTTTGAATCACTTCGATCGTGTGAGCATTGTCGAAATCGCCGTACACCGAAAGTGCAGGATACTGTAGAGTATTTTTTGAGTTATTGAGAAAAAAAAGTGCAGAAACAAACTTGACCCTTCTGGACTCGAAGATTATGTAAGAGAATAGTACTGTGTTAGAAGTGATTAAAGATGCATGCGGGTGCACTCTGAAGGACTATCAGCCTTGAATGTACCCACCGAAAGCATTCCGCTCGAGACAGAAAACCGCATTTATATTACAGAAAAGCATGACCACCAAAGCTCGCTAAAGTTTAGTTTTTTTTTCCCAATATTTGGAGACCTTTTCAACCACAAACATTAACCCAGCGCAAGAGGAATTTTTATTTATATTCTTAATTTATAGAATCGAGATGCACAATTGGCTAATCCAACACTACCGTAGCTGGCTGTAATTCAAATATAATTCATTTCCCTTTTGTACTCCTAAAAGGGGAAGGGATATCATTGGAAATGAATAGTAGAGTTTAACGCAGATTTAAACGCCAAGTTTGCGCATCCACTTTTATGCAGACACATGTGCCGACATTTGTAAAAACATTACGTGCATTTTGTCTTTCATAAAGTCGTGTGTCGTGATTTTCATTTTTAATTGCGAGCATTCAAAAGACGTTAAGGAGACACCACTAGGAATTAAATATAACTCATTAAAAAGTAAAGCATACGGACAGGGGGATTTTTTAAATTTTAAGTGGGTTTGTCAGCAACGACATTAGCTCAAGTAATGGGAAGGAGGAACAATAAAAATTCATTATTCTTAATACTCAAATGACCATGAATCTACAGCAGATCGATCTCGATCGAGTGGAGGAGGAAAAGATTATGAATGAAAAAGCGTAGGAGAAGTATTACGTAATCAGAAAAGGTAGAAGGAAAGTAAGATATGATAACCTGTGAAGTACTTTTAGAATCTGAGATAATGAGAACTTCATGGAAAGCCAATAATTAGGAACAAAAAGAACAACGCGTAGAGTAGCAACAGATTCCGCAAAGAAAATTGAACAAAAGGAGAGAAGTTTAAAAGACTCAGAAATTAAATGAAGGCAGGACAAAAAATAGAACCAACTCCGCTTGGTCCTTTAGAGCCGTCTGTATAGATAATCATGTGTGAAGGGAAAAAAGAACCTAAAGCATAGGAGAATTCAGCTCTGGCCATTTGTTGAGGAACAGATTTAAAATAGATCGGTTAATAAAAGAATAAATAAAAGGCGAAAATTGACGAAGACGAACTGAAATAAAGGATAAAATTGGAGTTTTATTAGAGGAAAATCGCCATTTATGAAGGATAGAAGAGTAGAAAGAGAAGGCGCTTAATCAAAAAGCAATAATCTAAACAGGATATCTATGAATGAAGAGAGTAGAGTATGGGATTCAGCAAGAATAACTAGACCTTAGGGCACCAAGGCAGAAACGAAAACAGGTATTTTGAATACGATCTGATTTTGAAAGAAAAGACCTTGAAGAATTACTATAAATAAAGCAACAATAGTTCAGGACAAAACGGATAAAGGATTTACAGGACATGAGATAGGGATCGGCTCTTCAAGTAGTATGAGAAAGAGCTTTTAACAGATTGAGCTTTTTAAGAGAGGATAAATATAGATGATTAATGCGATTGTGAACGGAGAGACGCTGACAAGCAAGATTCGTAAATAGCGAAAACAATTTACAGGAGGAATTGGACTGCCATTTAAGGTTATCGAAGATAAACAGATTTGCGATTAACCAAAAGTGATCGCGGGAGGTTTACGAATACGCTTAAAAACGGAGAAACTATCTCGCCAATGCAGCCGCAAAGCAAGCGAGGTCGTCACGCTGCTGGGGCAGTTCGTAAGACGCACAGTATACTGGTAGAGTCGACGGATTCTTTGAAGAGAGAGGATACATTAAAAATTGTTTTACAAAAAACAAATGGCCAATCTGCACATGAATACCAGAGTAATTTAGGCTTATTATTGTACGAGAATTTTAACCGTGCTTGTTGTTGAAATTATATAAAGAGACCTCCACGTGGAGGTCGGAATCAAAAGTTGGACTCAGAAATTGAGCTGAAAAAGAGCGTGAAAGAGGAGAGAGAAAGTGGAAGGTGTCGGAAAAAATATCTCTCGCAGAATTTCGAACTGCCTATTTTAGTGTATCGATAGGAAATGGAAGGCGGTACATCGTTACTTTTAGTCTACGAGTGTAGCCTGTTAATTGTGGATTGGAGAATAATAGCGTCAAGCATTGTAGGTTGGAGCAACTACAGGTTAACCATGAATAACGTATGCATTATTTTTTAAAAGAAGGATTCAACTTAATTATTTTTTTGCTTTAGCGTTGTCCAACAAATTAATTCTGCTTGGCGAAATCCTTTAAAATCCCCGAAAACCCGGTTATTTAATAAAATATTACAATTAGTTACGAAAATAGTATACTCATTTGTAAGAGCTTTTCCGAGTCTAGCTCATCATCAGTTAAAAGTAAAATTTTTTTCGCTATTTTCGTAATTGCATTAATTTTAATACTTTTTAATTGTTCTAGTAAATAGGATAATAGAATGGTGCATAATCTGACTATTACAAAAAGCATTCGTGTGAAACAGACTGTAGTATAATCATTGGAAGGCGACGTTAACTCGTTAACGTAGGAATGTGTACGAGAAAGACTTAAGACTAATTTCCTATGGTGACACTTCAAAAGAATGACCTAATAACGTTATCGCGAGAGGAGTTGATGATGTCTTCTTAAGTTTCGGCGAAGGAAAGCTCACTTCAAGCCTCTGCTTTATTAGGAACTTAGAATGATAAAGGAGAAAGGTTTTTCCTTTTATTTTAATTAAAAATAGTACACGTTAGTTAAGCAGGAATATACTTTTAGTAGAGCAACGATTACAAAATGGGAGTAATGGAAAAATGTTATTGTGTGATTTCTAACCGATCGTTATTTTCCGAAACGTTTCTTCGCTTGATCGAATTCATTCGTAAGTATTTTCATAAATAAATTTCTTTCTTTTGTCGTCGGTACTATTATATCAAAGAGATATATATATATATATATATATATATATATATATAGAGAGAGAGAGAGAGAGAGAGATATATATATATATATATAGAGAGAGAGAGAGAGAGAGAGAGAGAGTTCTTTCAAAAGACAAAAATGTTCAATAACAACATTTTAGTTTTCGTAGAAATTATTTGTTTGAATGCGAAAAGGGAGAATACGAGGCAAACGAAATTCTTCAGTCAGCCTATTTGTGCACCTTTTGACAAGCGCGAATAATAATTGTGTATTTCGAAGTCCGTTACACTAATCGAGAAAAAAGAAACGTACAACGTTTGTGTTCGAGTTGATTTTCGAAAAAGCTACCGAATCGATTTTTCAAAAATTCGATGTTTGACGATATTTCGTAAAAGGCGATGACCGGAAAAGAGCGACTGAAATGAAGAAATTCGATGTAAAATATTTCGAAGTATCGTGAAATCTGTTAATCGTGAAAGTTTAGGTAACTTCGCGCTAAGCGATTAAAGGGGCAAATGCGAGGAGACGTTAAGTACTTTTTCCTTCCCGTGTTTCAATATTAATTACGGAAGACATTATTGTGTCGTAAGATGTGATACATAATTCTTTTGCATTCTTGCGCTATCCACGAACGTGTCACTCATGGGTGCCGCCAGCGGGGGAATTGAAACTTTTTAATCAACTGGCCATGATGAGTATTCATAGGCGCGTAATCATGGACAATTTGGAAGACTTTTATAATAAACTAGTAGAACAGTTTGCCAGAAATTCACGAAAATTATGTTTTAATTAAGATTTTATTCTTGTTTAATAAAATGCTAAGCCTTTACAACTTCTAAATTTTATTTTTCCTATAACTCATATCCTCTTTCTATCATCTTGCCCACCCCTGGCCCATCGGCTGGCGACGCCCTTGGTGTCACTAATAGGCGTCAGTGCGAAAATATAGCGTAAATACGATGAACAATGAGCATCCGATAAGTAGTAAAACGAACAAATGTCATATATTTGAAGTGCGCATGCGCCGAATTATTGCTGTTGATAACGCGCGCGTCACCGGAGTGAAATCGTATAAAGTGGACAAATATGCTAAAAGTTAAACAAAAATCGTCAGTTATTTTACCGTAAGAAATATACCAAAGTTGTTTTTCTGGACAGATTTAGTGAACATTTTTTTAAATTAATTTCATTACTTTAAAGATTGTACGTAATTTGATATTTTAGTAAGTTTTCAAAAAAATACTCCGCCGGTCATTCAGTTGAAATTTTGAATTGCCAAGCTGAATCTTATTTCTTTACTTACTTATTAATAGGCCCGCACTTAAATATCCAAGGTCCCTCTAGTCGCTTAATCGAGTTGGGACCTATCCTAATAATTTAAAGGTAAACCTTATATTTTTTAATTTTTATTATTTTTTCCCATCCTTAAAATTATTATTAAAGAATAATTAAATTGTACTCATCTCAATTTTTATATATTCACGCATTACTCGTAATGTTTTTACTTTTCGTGATCATTTTTCATACTTATTAACTGCAATTATTGCAGCATCATCAGAAAAAGTACGACAATTTTAACGGTTGTCGGTTCGGGTATTATCGATAACAGTCCCGAAATCGACCGGGTGTGACACTTGGTATATTTGACCATTAACTAATTTTCTTTTCCGATTAAAAATTAACGCGATTATTTTTTTTTCCCGCCACTAGGAATCTCGAGTACTGAAGAAGAACTACTTTACGAAGAAAAGGTTTTTTACTTTGAACTTTTCTAATCGGTTAATCCTGTACTTATTCTCGGGGTGATAGACGATATAATTATAAGAATAACCCAAATACATATATGCGGGCAAATTAATCGCGAACATTCTCCGGATAATAATGACGCAGCGGTTCGTTGCATTTAAATATACATGTAAAGTGAGATTATTGCTAATTCGTTTCCGTTTGGATATTACAAACCGCGCGTTAATATTGTATGAAATATTTTTTTTAATTTTTTCCCTTATTCTGAATAAGAAAATCGGAAATTGCCGAGTTTTCTTTGTATGTTATTCTGTTGTCGTCGTCATTTTAACGGGAAAATTAAAATATTTCACGAAGCGACTTTAGGGGTAGAAAAACTTATCCAGCGATTCCCCCCGAGTAAATTGGGCGCCCATGAAAAAAAATTTACGTATATAGATATCGAAGCAGTAAACATTTTTTCGGAGTTTAAAAATATAAAACTACGAGTATTTCGTAATTTCCGTTTGGTGTTTAACATATCTACGAAGCGGGCTGCTAATGACAGAAAACGAACTACATGTTTTTGTTTTTTTTTAGAATATTATACTCGTTGCTCTTATTACGATAATGTCATCTAACAGGCTTTGTTAATTTCACATCAGTGCCCGAGCATAAATAACGGATGTAGAAACGGAATTACAGCGACTTCTTTAAATTTTTAGCATTTCATTTTGGAAAAACCTGAATCCAGAAATAATATTAATTACTTCAAGTTCAAAAAAAACACTAATATTTTCGCAAAAGAAAAAAAGAAAAACCGCGGATCGTGCTAAATCAAACACGGTCTTCTTTTTAAACGGGGAGGAAATTCTTTATTAAATTTTTGTTATTTGTCTGAGAGTTGGACGTGGCAAACGAAAGTTTCATACAAGCTTAATTTTTAATTCGACACGCGCAAGCTGGCGCTTTAATAATCGATCGAATTAAACTTGCTCGAAATTCTGAATTTTGAATATAAGAAATATCAAATTAAACCGATTTACACCTGACTGTATGTTAAAAATTAAAACAACGATTTATTATTACATATTATTATTCTAACGAGTTCATTGAACATTGGTCCGAGAACAAGAGGGCTTAACTCAGGATTTTTATTCGATCAGAGGCAGCCGACAAAAAAGAAGAATCAACAGCGTGTAGATAACATACGAAGGGAGAGAGTGAATGAGGGGCATTCTGTATGGAATGGAAATAATACCGTTTGATAAAAGAAAGGAGTAAAAAGAAGTTTGTTCAGTTGAAATAGACGAACAATCGAACGTTATATGATTGGGGTCGTCACAAATAAAATGATAGTTAGAGGGGTACAATAGACAATAAGGAGAATGAACCGAAGATGTTTAGGTTGCACAGTGTAGAGGTGGTATATATAAAAAAATAAATCGTTTCTTTACATTTTTTTTTTTTTTTGGGTTTTCGTTCTTTTCGCAAATGCTTTTGGTTTTATTTTTCACACTTTTTACTTAATTATAATTAATTTTCCAGAAGAAAATTCGGCGCAACATAAGAATGTCTCTTTGCTCCGTGGAAACGTGTCTAGTGTATATTTTTCGGTAAAAAAAAACCTGTGTCATTAGTTAATTGCCCTAAAGACGTGTTCGCATTTCACGTTAATATTTCTTCTTTTGTGTTTTTTTTTATTTATTTTTTTGCCGACTTTATTAAAATTAAACGAATTTATTTTATTTTTAGATCGGTTTCTTTTAAATATTTTCTTTGTGTCTCTTTTACATAATTGGAATAAGGAGAACGAGAAAAAGTGGAAAACTTGGTTAAAAAATAGACGCAGTATTACATAGCGGAGGATGGAAAACAGAAAGATAAACGTGAGAAAATATTCAGAAACGGAAAATTACAATAAAAATCAAGGAATAATCAGACATAATTAAATGAAGGTGTAACTCCGGCTGGTACGAAGATTTTATTTGTCGGAAATTTCAAATGCTTTTTTGATGCTTGTGTGTCTTTCTTTAAGGGTGGCGCGTCTCGTCTCTCTCTGTATGTGCCTGTGCACGATTAACGCGTGCCCTGCTATGTATGAAAAAATATAGAAAATATTTTGCTCAATTGTCCCGTACCGTACACTATAGTATAATAGGAATCGACTTTTATATGCTCGCTCCGCTCCGATGACCATTTGCTATTTTGATTCCTACCTTGCTCGGCTGTCCCTTCCTCACTTCCTCTGATTAGATTTTCTTGCATGCAAATTGGGCACTGTCGTGGAAATTTCAGAGGCTGCGTTATCGATGAGGACACCCTTCAACCCTACTGTATGCGTCTTTCATCGTTAAAAAGAATATTAAGCGGTATTTTTCAGTTTTCATGACGAAATCAACATATACATGTAATTCGAAGATGTTCGCAACCAACACTTCTACATTCCGGACAAAACTATTATTATTATTATTATTATTATTATTATTATTATTATTATTATTATTATTATTACTTTTTTAATGACCTTTCGCGTTTTGGCCAGCTTCAAAACAAAAACCTATTTATTTTACATTTTCATACATCCCATTTTATTTTTCTTAATTAATGCGTAAAAATACTTATTCTATATTGAACGTTTACATTATGAATACTGACAAAGTATAAAATCTCAGTAATGCTTATAAGAACTGCTATTCTTTTTCATATTTTTCGAACTACTCCACTAGTGTTCCAGTGTGTTTTTCGCGTCGCAATATCTACCGCTGTTAATTATTTTTGCCCCAGCCAAGTGAGCAGGAGCACGCAATTCTTACTCCGGAAATCTTCACTCTATATAGAATCTATTTCTATATTTTTATTAGTATACTACGGATCTTTTATATATTGCTATAAGTTTTTCACATTTTTTGGGGGTATTTCCTATCTCAGTTTTTTTATATTTGTTTCCTGATCAACATGTAACATACTCTTTCCAACTTAACTTTCTATTATATACTTAAAATCTTGTCTTGTTTTTGCTATCCGATCTGCCATTTCGCATTTCCAAAAATTCACATGTACCCCGACATCCACTTAAATACTGATTTCTCAATCTGCTGATTAACTTTCTTTTATTCAACCGCATATTTATTATTATTATTATGTTACAACTTTGTTTTATTTGTAAACGCTACAAATTTTCTTTATATTCTTTCGCAGATTGAGGAAAATACGCATATTTCTGGCACTATTCATTATTTCGGACTTTTGTGTATTATTTATGTGCGACGCTAAATTCAAGTTACAAATTGGTGGTTTTTATTTCCGATTATTTTTATTGTACTTCAACAAACGTTTAAACTACTTTTTTAATTCCTCGTACTTATTTTTCTCTTCTTCTTCTTCTTCTTCTTCTTTGTATAAAATACTCTGTTAATATTGTTGCCATCGGGTATATAGAATTATCTACTAAAACACTCAATTTCTTCTTATCGATTTATTAATGAAATATCCGATCTATTGTATTCAACTGTTTTGTCAGGTAAATAACGGTTTATATTTTGCGTTTTCTAGGATCTATTTAGATGCACATTTATAATACAATTGTTTAGATTCGCTTAATCGATATTTTATACTAATAATTTCTCGGTGAACTATAATTATACTCCATTAACCGCGCTATTAATGATTCTCATTCACCTACAATATGTATTGGCCACATGTTCCGCGTTAATCTAGAATATTTTTTTCTTTTATTTCTTTTTCTTTGCATTATTCAATCTTGGATTTCTAACAAATAATTTCTATTTTCGAAATTAAATCGTACCACCCATTTTGTAAAGTACTTAATATTTCATATTTGTGTAACTGTTGCCAAAATTCACCATATAGTTTTTGTTATTATTGTTATCACTTTTAGGCTTTTTTTGGGAAAAGACTATATTGCAACGGGACAAGAATATTTTTGATTACATTTCGAAGGGAGCAAGAGTATTTTTACAATAAAGATAATGCTGTTTCGATGAGATTGTATACAAAACCGTATCTGTGATATATCACCAATACATAGCTATAATAATTAAAAATTGCTCGTGATACTGGATAATTAATAATTATACTATAATTTTAAATACAAGAGATATTATTTTTAACCTACTTTCTCACACAAACACTCTCATACATAAAGGTCACATGAATATATATGTATATATCGTAAGTTCGACGGTTCAAGGACTGATTTGATTCCATAGTAAGCAATTTCCAGTCCGATCGATTCTGTACAGTTCCTTTCATTTTTCAGTATCGGTTTCTGCTTGTATCCTGCAAGAATGTGGGACGAAAGTGTTTCGCGGTCTACCCCGTCCTCTCTTTCCTTAAATTTGTCCTTCTATTACATCACGTAGCAGACCGCAAGGTCTGGGTGCGTGCCCCATCCAATATTAATCGTCTCTCCTTTATCAGATGTAACAATGTCCATTTTTCATCAGAAATTGTTCGTCTGTAACTTTTTTGGTTCAACGTATTCTTTGCAAAACACCACATTTCAAATGGCTGCAGCAATTTTTGCATATTTCTTTTGTTTAGGATCGACGTTTCAGCTAAGTTTTAACAATATGTTTACGAAGTTTTAGTGATACTGAGTTTTGGCTACGTTTTGTTCTTCCTGTCATGAGGTTGTTTAACAATCATCGTGATTTCTGTTTCATTAATATTTATTTCTAATCCAAACCGTTTTCCTGTATCATTTAAGGTCTGTACCATTCTCTGCAATATTTTCGGAGACTCTGCAATTATGGCCTGATCATCAGCAAATTTTATCGTTTGCAGTCTTTCTCCACCTTTGCAAATTCTTTATGTTGTTTCCCGGTAGAGTTAAGCTCATGTTCCGCGTATATGTTAAAAAAGAGTGGAGACAAGTAAACATCTTTGCCGCCGGCTTAGATATATCCCCGTCCATTTGAATAGCAGCTGTTTGACGTATATATAAACTATATATCAGATTTAACACGCCTATGGGACATTCTATTTGTTCAAGGAGAGCAAAAAACTTATGCTAACCGACCCGATCAAAGCCTTTAGTATAATCGACAAAATAGGATGTACACTTTCCGATTTATATTCATCAGTCGCTTTCCTCCAACGTTCTTTAACGTCCCCAATTGCCTCTCTGCTGGATGAGTTCTTACGAAAGCAAAGTTGTGCTTTATCTAAAACTTGTTCTACACATTTTTCTAGACGCTTTTTTATTATTTTCAGCGATATTTTGGACGCATGGGGGATAAGGCTTATAGTTCTAGAGTCGGTACATCCAACCGTAGTATATCTCCTTCTTTGTGTGCTTTTGTACTATGTGTTAGTGATAATATACTATTTTTGTTTGCAAAAATCAATGAGGTAATTACCGCGATTATTTTTTTTTTCTTTTTTACGGGAGGAGGGCGTCATATAAGAATCTTATCTCTGTCCAAGTGAAATTTGTGAGAAGTTTCAATGTGCGGCAGCGGGATATCGAGTGGTTTTATCCGAGAAAAACACCAAACCGCCTTACCAACTACGCTCTCTGGTAGCTGGCTGTGATATCTGAGTGTTTTATTTCATTTAATAATTTTAATAGCAAGTTGACCTGAAATAAGAGCATAGACAGGGGTAAGCAAAAGTCACGGTGCACTATCGAAAACTGCACATGTGCGTTTGCACCCTGACTTTTGCTTACTCCTGTATTTAATATTTCCTAGCCTTTTTTTGGCTACTAAGAATAATTTCTTCGCATTATTTTGCTGGAAATGTAACGTTTACGTTTCACGGTTGCGATCTTTAGATTTTTACTCACACAGAGTGATTTTATTTTTTAGTCGCATATTGCTAAATATATTGAACAGGATGCAAGGGTACGGCAACGTTTAATATTTTACAAAATAGCTCAATTTCAAGCCTTAGAAACTGGAAATATTTCAGAGTGTCAGTTTCAAGACTGAGTCTTGAGAAACGCCGCAGAATACTTCTTTGACGGATAAATCGAGTTTATTTTTAACTGGCAAATTGGTAGATGTAATATTTATAACAGATTGCAAACAATATAATAAGAAATGAGTAGTAGACTTATAGGCAAGCGGACACACTTCAATCTGGTTGCTGGTTGCTCAAAAGTAACCCACGAAACGTGTGTTGACTCGATCATACATTTAGTACTATTTCTGTCGGATTTCTATCTGTTTCTGCCTTAGGATGATATCCGTATTTTTTTTTTTTTGCTGTAAGAAAATCTTATAAACCGAGGAGACGCGTTCATTTATAATATAAAATATATATCCCGAAAGCAAATATTAATTTGTTTCGCTATTTTTTTTGTGATTGCTCCGTAGCTTTCTCTTTACAAAATGCTATAATTATATTATTTAAAGAGTTAGCCCCTGGTCATTCGAAGGTTGTGAGATGAAATGAAACATTCTTGCAAATCTTCCATAGAAATGAGAGAAAAAAAAAACGATATAAAAAATAATGCATTTCTAGGGTTTCAAATTGTTTTTATTCTTCTAGTGAGATTTTATATGTTTTTTAATTAAGATGGGGCGTGATTCATTTTTTGTAGTTTTAGTGTAATATTTTTAGAATGGCATTGATTTTTACTAGCTCCGATAGGGATTCAATTTGTTTTTAATAAAAATATCAATTGTTTGTTAAGGAGAATTTTTTTCATGTTAACGCTTGTTGTAAATTCATTCCACGATAACATCTACGTCGTATAAAACAACTTTAGCGACGATTCTGCACTTTTGTATACATATATATGTTTTTATAACTAAATTATAAACAGACAAACTAAGAATAGGGCGCAGCTCATTTAGCTACATGTACATCCTCGACAAGGAGCCGGCGCCCATTTGTGAAGTCTGCGCAGAGACTTTCTCGGTAGACCACCTCTTCACATGCAAAAAAGTGGCTATACAGCCAACAGCCGGCGACATGGTAGGAAAACCTATACCAGAACTCGTTTACAACGACAGATCAAATTGTGAAAATGTACTAACATACCTAAAAAATGTAAATATGTATAATAGTATCTAGATAAGTTAACTGTTAAGGTGTAATATATTCGTCGAAAATGGCTCAATTGTCGAGCGACAATAAATAAATATATTTAAAAATTTAAAAAAAAAAAAGACAAAACAATTCAATTTCATCTCCACAATGATCGAGTGCAGGGAATGTAGTAACGTCAAAATCCCTATATCTGCCATTATATGTTTGCTTGATGATAAAAAATATCCTAAAAATTTCAATCGGTGCAATTATTTCTACCCCCCCCAAAAAAAAAAAAAAAATTAAACTGAAGTATTACTTTTTCATTCTGATAACGTTGTTGATTTTTCACAAATTCTAGGGACTTAATAATAATGTTACACAGTATGGAGGAGTTCCATTTTTGAGTTGCCCATATACTTACACTGTTTACTTCTGAAATTTTTCGCAGTGGTAATTTGCTGATCTAATTTTTTTAGCTGGTATTTCTTTTCGTTGAAGTTAACGAAGGAAAAATTCAGCCGATATTTCCGATAGAAACATTTTCTATACGTTGCGTTTTTCAGTTTTACAAAAATGAAAGAAAATTCACATAACGGAAAGGTCGTCATTCCCAGAATCTCTAATTAGTCGCCAGATAAGAAGGCCGTGTCTCCAAGTACTATTCTTCACCGCATTGCGGTATACTGCACTAAACTCTTTTCAATTTTCCTTAAAGTTGTCTTCGTTAAGTACTCAATTAAACAGAAGTATCACTTTTAATTCTACTCATTCAGCGATGATCGATAATTAAGCATTCAAGTTCTTTTTTATTTCTTCGACGAATTACTAGTTGTTGTTTTAAAATACAAATTACCTTCATTAGCAAATTAAAGTTCCGCTGTCCCTTGCTCCTGTGGATAATTCTGAAACAGTAGTTTAACTATTAATAGGCCTTTGTTTTAAACTTCATTATTCTTTTCTCATTTTTATTATTCAAATGGTAATTTCTAATTTGTTTTTACATCTGAGAATTTTTGTCTTTCTTTATCTTTTTTTTTTTTTTTTTTTGTATATATATATATAAGCATATAACTAGGCATTTCGTACTTGCCAAAGGGCAAGTTCCATGAACGCTCTGATATAGGTTTACCTGTAATACTTATGAGATGAGTTGTTTCCATTAACTAAGCGATTCTTACACCCTATTCGCAAAAATCGCTAAACTGACTTTAACATGTCACATAACAAAAAGAACATTATAAAGAACTACTGTGTGGTTTGAAACTGTTCTTTTCACATTACCCTGGCGGAAGACTGACATAATCATTAATAATACGAATGCGTATGGGTATGCATGAGCGAATTTATATGTACCGGCATAATTCATGTGGCGTGGGTTTAGTTCGATTTAAAGCTATTTTAAAACAATTATTATAACCTTATCATATTCTGAAGGTAATAGATATTTTTTATTTTTTCTAATTAAATTTTTTTTTTTAATTTCCGGCTTCCTATTTTTTTTTGAAAAATAAAAAATAGTTAATAAATAAGGCTCTGCCACCCGGGGCCCACAAACGCCAAAACTACCTGCTGTTGAAATATACAGGAAGTTTTTTCTTGGTTCCCCCAATTTGGATGATACCGATGAGACAAATTTTTTATGCTTTACAAAAGGAATTGCAATAAGTTTAAGGTCACCCCTCCAATTAAGTTTATGGCGTCAGATAGGACTTCACTTACGGTGACCGTGTTAGATTTTAGTACCGTTACGTAACTTTAAATATCATTCATTAAATAAATGAAAATTCCTATTTACTGAGGTTACTCAAACTGAAACGACTACTACTACAACCGGTTAAGATGCAATAAACCGTATCTGGAAAATTACACGTAATACAATTCGCCGACTAAGCAATTTAAAATCTATGTAAATAGCGGTGATAGGTAAGTTTATTATTTTTTCGGATACAGATCGGTACACTGAATCGCAGGTTCGGGAACTACATTCTGGGGATACGAGACCCATACGAATTCGATGTTTAAGTGGAAAGTGACGATGAGCGAGATGGATCTTCCAGATAACGACAGCTAGGGAAGAATATAAGAACGATGGAACGATCGGCGCAGAGACGAGAGGAGATCAAATAGAAAATTTAAAATGGACTAACAGGAAGAGGTTTGAAATCGGAAGATATGTGAAAAGGGAAAAAGCAGAGTGAATTCGTCAAAAGAAAGGCTTTTCGTTTTAACAGGGATGTACGGACACTATTTTTTGGCGTAATTTTATTTGCATGACTTGTGTTTGCTTAGAATGTACCCTAAATCGTTATCTATGCTGGCGTTCGTATCGTTGGAAAAATACAAAAATTTAATCCTCTCGTTGGATTAACACCTACACAACTATAACAAGACTTCCTGTACCAAAAGAAAAAAAAATAAATAAAATGTAAACACTAAGTATATATACTATTCTTCGCTTTCTTTTTAAATTGTCAACTTTATTATTTTATAATTTTTTTCGATCACGTACGTGCTAGTATAATTGAGCGTTCACATGTTCATAAAATCTCAATTTCAGTTTCTTGTAAGCCTTTTAACAAATCTTGTCACGAATATTTTTTCGTCCGGATTGTCCACGTCCACGTAATTGAGCATGTCGCTAAAAGCAATCGTTCCACGACAGTGGAAGCGGAGTCGGAAGCGGAATTAATTACAAAAGCGGGAATCGCGATCGTTAAAACCCGTTTTATCGCAAAAGGTAGAGTAGTAGCGGTTCCTTTCAAGCAAATTATTCCTTACCGCATTTTCCGAATGCGGCAGTGGCTGATGTGAAATCGTACTTTTTACTACTCGCAATACAAATTATCGATCAGTAAGAGCTCTTCATTAAAGTCAATCGCTTGCGAAGATTAAATTAGACAAACAAACCTTGCTACACCAGCCATAGTACGTCGACGCTGTATACATGATAAGGTTGCCGCTGTAAAATTTACACTGCTCTATTCCCGTCGGCATTCTAATGCGGTTATTGTAAACAGTTTCGAGTTTATAATTGCACGCACACGCACACACACACACGCGCACACGGAGAACTCTTTAAAACCCATCTAATTCTCGCAGATATTTTGTTTTTCCCGCCTCCGGCTTTGACCGCGAATTTTATTTTTATCATTTCGGCGTATTGCAGGAGAAGTCCTCCCCCCACCCCACTCCTCTCATCTAAAAAAAAAAAAAAAAAAAGTCTAAATCGAATTTTTTTTAGCAAACTACAGTTTTTGCTCCCGTTTATAGAGAAAGTCGTCCAGGGGGATGGCGATAAGGTGGTAAAAAGTGCTTTTTTCTTTTTCTTTTTTTTTTATTTGGATTTGTCATCCAGGGACTTACACATGGAAACTCGACTAATCGGAACTTAATTCGATCGGAAATAGCTGAAATAAAGGAAGCACTGGTGACTGAGAGGAAAATGACAGGATACAGGAAGCGCAATTGGAAACAGGAAGCCGTCACTTAAAGAGGGAGTAAATAAAAAAAAAGAACGTTCAGCAGAAAGAGCAGAACACTCAAAGAAAATGTGATTAGAATCGCAGACACAACTGCTTTATTAGAATTGAAGAAGGCAATAAATAAGGAGAGGAAACCAAAGAGAGGCGATAAGGCAATAAAGTGTGATTAAAGCGCAGGCGAATAATAGAGACGATAAAAGAACGTGGAAGAGACGGGAAACTCTGAGAACTAAGGATTAGAAGGAAGATATTAGGTTGAATTGAGAGATTTTTGGTGAAGGAGAAAGATATTTGAACAAAATTTAGAGTGAAATTCTTGATTATTTAAGGATAATGGATTAGTACGTGGGGTTTTTAAAAGTAAAGATGGGAACGAGCAGCAACCTGAGCCGAATTTCGTTTTCCTCGCAGATGGCAAATCGACGCGTACAGAGTGATGAAAAGAAAGATCGCGAATGAGAGATCGTATACGAAGAATGATGAAGTCGGAAGAGGAAGGAAAAAGAGGTGAACTGATTGAAAGGCACTCGTGGAATCGGAAATTATCAGATACTTGGAGAAGTTACGATTAGAGGAAATATAAATAATCGCACGTAGGATAGCCATCAATTCGGCTGTAAAAATAGAACACAGAAAGGCGGAAGTCGAAAGGATTCGGAAAAATTAAAATCACGAAGAATAGGGGAAGCCCGACATCACCAGGTCCCTAGAACTGTACATGAACATGAGAAGGTAAAAGGCAACTGATGGTACTGTTAAATTCCCCCCTTGAAGAAGTAAGAAAGAAAATGTATTTTGGCACGGTACGAGGGATCAAAATAATTAAGGAAACGTAAGGAAGATTATTACGCGGAAGTATATGGAACGAAAAAACGTCTTTCCTAAAAACACATTAGCGCCCATTATATAACTAAAGATGCTCGACTACTGCGAACCCCGGGATTTTCGGAGGTTGACTCGTACTTCTGGGGCTATATGATTAATGGTGAAATTGAAGTTGTCTGCGGAAGTAGAGAAAGCAGCTAGCTCCCAATATTTTCTTTCGATCCACTCTAAACGCTTAGTAGTAAAAAATTATGAAAAGCTGAAATATCATTCAACATATCCCATCAAGGATTTATTCAATTATACTATGCACGCCCGAGAAAATCTTTACATCGTGATCGAACGTCGTTAAAAATAAATAAATAATAAAACAAGTCAATTTTCTCTCTTAATTTTGTAACATTAAGGCGAGTAATATAAATGCGTCTAGTAAAAAATTTAAACTACAATAAGTGAAAGCCGAAAATTCAGAAAAATAATTCTTTTTTTCTTTTACGTATATATTTTTTTGCATTTCAAAATTAACTTTAAAAAGAGAAGTTATATTCGCAATTTTTCATACAAATGTAAACACAAGAATAAAAAGACATTTGGAAAGAAATTCTTTTTCTCTTATACCGATTACTACAGCAATATAAAAAATAACCAGATAATCGTACACATAATACGTAACCTTCAAAATTATAACTGTGCGGCAAAGTTAAAATAACAGTCATTATTATAGTGATTATAGTGAAAATGCAATGTGATAAATGTGTGTATAAACTCGAAAAAAAAAAAAAAAAAAAAAAGCCATGAAAAATGTGATGAGTGTTCAGAAGACTTTTGCGTGTTTTTAATTTTTTCACTTATTTGCTTTTCTTTTGTTTCAAATTACGCTGTACACGATAATATTTCAATATTTAAAGTGGCAATTCGGTTAAATGCCCAAAACTTGGTTTACACCATTTCACTCTTTTATACATCGATTTCTAAAATTTTAATAATTTTAAAATAAAATCGAATTAATCTCCTTAATGTAAAAGTTTACCTTTTTTTTGACAAACGATAGAACAGCGTCGAAATTTTTTCATACAAGTAGAAAATAAGCGCATGTTACGAAGAAGAGGTAATACATTGCCGGCATGTTAATTTTCTTGCAAGACAAGAAAGTCGTGCCGAAAAATTTATTTAAATCAATATAAAGTGCGATTTACTCTTGAAACAATTACGCTTTTTGAAGTACTTGATACACCTGTCTATCTACATCATTAATATATGTCGCGTGCACTGTCAAAGAATTTTCATGTGCTCCTTGTGATTAGTTCCTGTATTACGGTATCTTAAATTTATCACGAATGTTTTTTGTTTTTTTTTTTTTTATTCGATCGCGGTTTATTTGCAATAATAGTTGTTATTCTTCTTATTTTTTTTTTTTTTTTTTTTTGTTATGTACGTTTCTAAAAGTATACTATTTAAAATAATTTAATTTATAACTCTTTCCGGAATACAGTTGATTTTTTTTTTGTTTTTTTAAATTATAAATTCATCGACATATTTCGGGATCGCATATATTCATGGTTTTAACTCACTTCAACTAATAGACGACGAGGTTGGTACTCTGTAAAATAATTTCGGCAAAATAATTTGTTTATAATTGGTTTTTGCGGCTGATAAATGACACGTTTTCTATTGAAGGTAGTAAATGTTTTGATTTTTTTGCCTCTTGGTTTTTAATGTGCTTGCCACATCGGAAATGCGGGGGGGGGAGTTATATTCGAATTCCCACATTACATTGTTGTGCAGTAGGAATGTAAAGTGGAAATATTAACGATAGCTTTGCAGGCCGAAGTTCTCGTTTTGTGTAGAAATAGGTAGTTTCTTGAAGAATAAGAACTACATGCAATGGCAGAAAAATGCGCGCGGGCAGTTGCCGATAAATATAGGTTTCCAATTGAGTTTTAGACTTTGTGAAAATAAGGGGAAATGAAAAAACGACTGATTGCCCACCGCACTCACATTCGACTTGTTATTATTATCCTTTTGGGCAACTGTCACGTTTACCGGCTAAGTTACTTGCTGCAAAAATGACTGTCAAAGCGACGGTACGCGAAGGAAAAGACGTAATAACCGCTTCGCGGTATTTTCATTTTCTTTACTTTTTTTTTTTATAAGTGCTACCTTAAACGGGTATATATTATCGTTAGCTGGTCGCGGCATTTCAATTAGGAAGTGGTACCGGGGAAGGTATTTATTAGTGACTAGTATGGGATTTCTCCCATTCAAGCGCGGGCAGCGACTGGAAAATCGAGCTCAGTGATTCTCAGTTTCATTCGTATAAAACGGAAACGCAGTTTTGCGACAATTTTCCCATGGTCCGCCTCTCATTCATCCGATCGGAGCGCTTAAAGTGAATTACGAAACGCCATGCATAATATAATAGTGTAGGGCTTTAACGCATATATAATTAGAGATAAGAATGTTGCAGCCATTTTCGCGTGTAATATCTTCTGTTTAAAGGGTGTAATAGCTCCTTCCGATGAGGATTATATCTTAAAGAAGAGGTACATTGGCAGGATTTTGAGTTGTTACATAAACCTCACGCACCTGCGATGCGGCTATGAAGACAGCGCTAAACATTGAATTCCGCCGTGTGTCACACAGGAACGTTTTTCGTCGTGTAATCCCACTTGATTGTTCCGCTGTATTATTATATATGTTGTTGAAGCTACAACATTGTATCACCTTGATATGCCCTTAGTTAAGTGTTGCCATAGTCTTCAGTATACAGCGGACGACAGTGTTCACGATTATTCGGTGAAACACATTACTTCGTGCATTTTTGTTTGATAAAAATTCATGATTATGAAACTGAGAATTATGCGTGTGTACGTTATGTATTATGGACAGGTAGAATTGTACGATTTATAAAATATGTGCATGCGAGAGATAAAATAAAAAATTATAATTAGTGTTTCGTGATAAAGGTAAATATTGGATTACACTAAGGCCCTTACCTCTTTGACTTTGTGATAAACTACGAAATAAAAGATGTAAACGATTTAGAAAATGAAACGAGATGTGTTACCGGTAGAAAATATTGCGTCGTGCAAGATGAAAAAATGGTTGTAAAAACTTGCCACTAAAGTTACATTAAAAAAAAGAAGAAGCATAATCGATATAAATAAAACAGTGTATGAATGTCAGAGAAAAAAGAGAAGAGCCGAAAACTGAGAACGAAATTTTTGAGGATGATGGAAATAAAGAAACAGTGGGACCAGGAAAATATCAGCTGAAAATAGTAAACACCTTGAAGCATTAAAGAACGAATGAACAACTAAAGCTAAAAGTAAAAAAATAGAATGAACACTGAATGGATGAACTGCAGAAAGATGTCAGGATTGTTATGTGTGAAGAGTCAGAAATAAAGAAAAAAAAAAAAAAAAAAAAAATTTATAAGACAGATCAGTAGGTCGCAGAAATATGAGGTTCGTCGAAGGAAACCCAGAGAAGAAAAATTTAGTCGAAATTAAAATGCTGAGACTGATGTATTACAAAGGATCAGTGAAAGTAACACGAATAACAAATATAATTTGAGCTGTGCGCGTTGCAAAAATAAATAAATAAATGGTATCTCCCCGAATGTAAATGTACAAGTGGAACGGAAAAATGGAGGAAGATCTAAAAAAGGAGGTGGATGGAAAACAAGTGAGATATGAATATAAATGTAAGAATTAAATATTAATGGAAAAGATAGCGTGGGCTTAAACTTCGTTCCAAACTTGATTAATATTCTTTCCTGCATGGCAATACCTCAAATTTTCTCCTCTCGAAGCTTGGTAGAATTCAAAATTCTTGCCTTCTAAAATCTCCTATCTCTGCTGTTCTCTCCAAATCCAGTACTGAACCACTTTCTATCAGCAGATGTCTGCTTGGCTACCGTTTTCTTATAAAACGTCTCCCGATCTTCTCATCTAAACTTATTTCCTCCTATTTGTATATTGAAGGACACCGGCATTTTGTTCCTCATAAAATCCCGGTTCTACCTTTCATAGCTGCTCGGGTTTTCAAATTCTCTCCTTAAGTCTTTTCCTTCGGTAAGCTTCCTTACTTTTCTCTTGACTTCAACAGCATATAGAGCAGCCCATCTGTTTCTCCTCTCTTCACCTTCGCGCTAATTCTTCTTCCCGCAACTTAGTAATTAATGAATATCTCCAAATGTTAAATTCTGAACGAATTAAGGATTTATATAGTAAATTCAGAATTATCGGGCAGCCACTCCAAACTGTATTACATATAGATTTGAAGGAATATGTGATTTTAGTACTATACGCGGTTTCAATATATATATATATGTTTAGTCCTAATATTTTAAAACCGTTGTTAAATTGATTTGTCCCAGCCGCCGAAAAAAAATTCGTTAGGGTTGATTGTTTTCAGTTATTTTCCTAATAGTTATTAAAAAAGCGTAACGACGAGCTATGAAATGGCAACGTCAGAAAGATCAACCTGTTCTGGTACAGTTAAAAACTCGTGTTAGCCAGATGGCGTAAGATTTAACTGAAAAAAACATTTTTTTTTTCTTTTTTATATTTAAATTTTTGAATTTTTTTTTTTTTTATTTACGGTATTTTAATTAAATACCATTTACACAAAGCTAGCCACAGTATCTGATCGAATTTCCAATAATTGCGTAATTATTCGGTCACATTCAAGAAAACTCGTAACGCAAGACACGTTGCTATCTTTCAGGCCACACATATTTTCAATTTCAAATATGTTGATTAAATTGCATGCAGCGCCCGTCGTATTTCATATGTTAAATGACTTGGTAGATGTAGTGACATTGTGAGACGAAATTTGCAGCCCCTTGTACGAAGTCGGTCATGTGGAGTGCAAAAAATTACGCATTCGTCTACTCGAAATACGCTACTTTTTTTTTTTCTCTTTTTTTTTCGCTTTTGTGGTTGAATGAAAAAGTGCGTCCTTGTATTTATCTTTTTTCGTTCTTTCCTGTTCTATTTTCAAATTCTATTCGATACATTACGAATTTATTATAGACGCCATTGTAGCCGAATGATATAAGCTGCGTGTAATGGCTACATCTAATTTGGCTGTGTGAATTTTTTTCTTTTTTTTAATAGTATGCGCTGGTCTTGAGAGAGTAAAGCCCAGATGCTAGTTCTCACGTTATTGCGATGTATATTTTTACGTAGGAACAATTACAATCTGCTGATAACACGAACGCATTTAATTATAAACGTCAGTTACAAGCGTGTGCACACAAACATGTAATTGTATATACATTATATATATATATATATATATATATATATAGCTAAGTATAGAAGTGTACAGCTTAAAATAAAATTACCCAAAATATATATGTTAATTTAAAATGAAAGAAAAATATGGATAGATTAATTTTCGTTTAATAGTAAAACGGAATGATCTCGCTTTCTCAGGGTCTACATAACATAGTACTAACCGAAAAACATTTTATTAGAAATGTTTTAGTAAAAATGTTTGTACCAATCGCTTGAAGATAAAATCATTTTTATCTGAAACCTTTGTCTGGTGTGAATATGTACACATGAAATAATGTTCGCCTCTTAGCATATACTGTCTATCTGTACCAGTTGGTTGGTCGGAAAATTATGAAGAAAGAACTCGTGAGTTTCGAAAATTACTAAACCGGTTTTGATGCTTTCTATTTAAGTATAAATAAAGTTTCACTGGAATTTTAGAAAATCGTTATCAAATGACTGAACTATAGGGGGGAGCCCTTAGCCTAGTCGGTTAGGTGGAGCTATTTAATTGAGTAGAATGTTGTTGCGCACTAAAAGATTCTAAAAAATTATCACTACGCTATGGAATGTCCACAGTTGACGAGCCCAAATAAATGTTAAAAAAAGTTTGAAAAAAAAAGTAAAGAACGTTTAATTTTTTCCATTGACAGATTAAACTATAATCTTCTTCTTCTTCTTCTTCTTCTTCTTTGATTAACGTGTCGTGTACTGCCGCCTAGGCCAGAGGCACGGATAAGAAAAGAGTTGGTGCTCTTAAATCTTCTCCTATTTCAGCAATGCTTGCTGAATCTAATAGATCTCCTCTTTTAGTTCGAAGATCTTATTTGGGCTATCGTTTGCTTTCTAAACGTGTACCTTGCATTTCCTCTCAACTAATCCCTTCCTACATTTCCATTGCCAGGAACTGGCGTTTTGTTCCTAATAAAATTCCCATCTTAGCCCTTACATCTCGCCGTCTTAGTTATTTTTCGCCCTATACAATTTCCAGTAATAATCTCCCTTAGTTTTCGTTTAATAATTTTGCTCTCACACACCCTCCCAAGGTACATTTTCTTTCTAATTCTTCCAGGTCTATGCCTCAGGCGATTATTAAACCGGAATTCACAGCATTATCAGTTCCCTCTTTCCTTCTCAGGTACTCATCTTCACTGATGGCTCTAGGGAGCCTAGTGGTGTCGGGACGTTCTTTATTATCCCTGTTTTTAATTTTTCCGAATCCTTTCGTCTTCCGCCTTTCTGTTCTATTTTCACAAATGAATTAATGACTATCCTACGTTCAATTATTTATATTTCATTTAATCGGTAACTTCTCCCACTATCTGATAATATTTTTGACTCCGTGAGTGCTCTTCAGGCTATCAGTTTACCTCTTGTCCCTTCCTCATCAGACTTCATCGTTCTTCGTATAAGATACACAATCTTTTCTTTCACCACCCTATCCGCGTTGATCTGATGTGGGTACCTGGTCATAGAGGCATCGAGGGCAACGAAATGGCGGATGCTTTGGCCTAGGCTGCTGCCCGCTCCCGCTTTTACTTTAAAAAGATCCCTAGTTCTAATCGTTTGTCCTTAAGTAAGAAATTTCACTGTAAATTTTGGTCGGATATGTACCCTTCTTCTTTTATCCCTTCATTTCCACGTTCCATTATTGTCCCTATTATTCGTCTACGCTTCAATCCCACTCTATTGCCCGCTTCCCGTTATCGTCTCTCTTTGTTTTCCTCTACTTATTGTACATCCTAATGAGGAACTTATCTGTGATGCTAATCACATTTTCTTTGAGTGTTCTGCTCTTTCTGCGGAACGCTCTTCCCTTTATTTAAAAGTCAAGGCTTCCTGCTCCATACTGTGCTTCCTATAGAGCCTGTCCATTCCGTCTCAGTCTGTTGTTCCTGCCATTAGTTACTTTATTTTTGCCATTTCCGATCGAATCAAGTTTTAATTAGATAACTCTTCTTCCTATTGTTTCTGGGTGAGGTCCATGGTTGACGAGTCCCCCCCCAAAAAAAATAAATAAAATATGTTAGATGGAGTGGAAAAGGTTAATGATCTAGAGGAAACGTAGGAGTCGGTCAATTTTGTCGTGGCGATCAGACAGAATTTCGGAAAGGTTGGACGACTGGAGAATTTGTGCTCGGTATGAATTATAGGTGGGACAGCTGACGAGTAAATATTAGATTGCGACAGGAGAATTACAGTTGGAACACAGTGAAATAGGTTGTCTGGAAACTATAATTCTTGAAAGGTTTTGTAGGATAAAAAAAAAAAAAAAAAAAAAATCGGCTGAACTTACTGAAATTTCTTTATTAGCATAGCATTTACGACATGCATAATTTATAAAAACATCTGCTAGACATAGTTGTTCCATCCCAACTGTGATTTACTGATATTCCTAATGTATGATATTGCATAATTATAAAGTCTCTAAAAATTCAATAACTAGGACGTAATAATGTGAAAAAAATTACTCGGGTATTTGAAATTTTAAACGGTATTGTACATATTTTTTTTTCTAATACGTTGTTTCAATCGGTTATTGTTTTAAGTCAAGCCTGTCAAACGGATTTAATACTATGCGTATGTGTGTGTGTGTGTGTACCGGTAATGTGTAAAATTTGTGATGTTACATAATAACCGAAATAACAAAAAGAAATTAAGTTTTTTGACATCGTCTAGTAACTTCAGTCGTAAAATATTTTTAATTCATTCATTTGCCTAATACGAAATTTAATACACACGGGATAAAAAGTAAGAATTAAAATTTTTTACTACTTATAAAACTATAGTAAATAAAACGCCATTGCGTAGAGTTTGAAGTATTTCTTTCACAGCTCGATTGATTTTCAGTAGTTCTGTAATTCTAAATGTTTTCACGAACACCGTCACGAAATCTGTGAACTTAGGCATCCAGTATAAAGGTTTTAAAAATTGTCTTCTACCATTCAGTTTTTTTACCTTAAAAAAAAAAAAAAAAAAAAAAAAACGTTTAAAACAAAAAATAAACTTAATGATCGCTGCTCGTTCTTAAAACAGAACATGGATTCTCTCAAGTCGTTAATTTGTGTGGTCGTTCGAATACTAACGTTACGGCTTGAACGCGACGAAAGCACTGCGGAACACAAAAAATTACTTACACGATCGCAGGCGGTATAAAAGAGTTGACTTGGAATTCGAGACCCGTAACAATTGCAATAAGAGACTTTTTATGACTGCAAATGGAGTCAGCATATGGCGGAAAGCCATACTTGTAACATTCGGACGACTGCAATAATGCTTACGTAAATGCGACTCCTAACGAGTTAAAGGTTTTACGCAATAACTCTTGTATTAAGCTGCAGTTTTGCTTGAAAACGTTTCTTCTTAATGTGTACATTTTGAACAGTTTCGGTTGTCGTAGTTTTGAACTTTTACTATTTTAATTTTACCGCTGCTCCTTGGCTGGAACTAGAATTATTTCCAGCATTTCTTCCACAATCGAGCGATACGTATTTTCCGCGCTATACTCGACAGCAATAGCTTGCCTGAAATCCTTTATTCTTCGCCGGGAGAAAAATTCGATTATCCTCGATATTTTACGAGTTACGAACTTTGTTCGCGCGTGCTAACGTATATTCGATGGTTTTTCAGAGGTTTTTGTTTACTACTTCAACTATGATGTACGCCGACGCACGGTTCAAAGCGTAGAATTGAAATTCCATTACCGATTTACGGAAGCTTTGTCATTCTGTACGAGTTCCAGGACGGTAGTAAAGAAAAATTTATACGGAATTTTTGTCAAATCTGTTACTCTTATTATATTAAATCTGCCGATTAATAGTCTAGAAAAGAATGGTCCGAATAAATTTCTAAAAAAAAAAGAAAGAAAAACCAACCGTTAAATTTATGTTTTAGTAAAATGGGAAAAAAGCAGAGGCGGGTTTGCGCGGAAAATCGTATTTTAAAATGCGTAATCGTCTAAAATTAACTGAGATCGCGCTAAGTGTAGTGTAAAGCAAGCCCCATATATCCTTGATAAGGTATCATGGATTGTGAAGTTAAGCTTTCCATAATGGTACTATACCCAATGGATTTGATGAGAATATTGGGGGGGGGGGCAGTTCCTCGCGGTAAAAACACAATAAAAGTTACCACATTGCGCCTACTCCAGATATAGTTGCATCTTTGGAAATTTTATTCATGTTTGAACGCTGTCGGATATATATACATATATATATCTCCGACTCTGCACGACTTAATCTTTACCTTAATAGTCGTTACACAGGGAAGAATTAAATTTCTAGCGGGATGTGATTTAATTTTAACTCTGAAAGACGTTAGTTGTACAACTATCAACATTTGCCTTGTCATTACTGTGTTCTACGGAATGATGCCCGTGTTCACGGATTGTATCATGGACTGTGTACCATAGATTGTGTATCATGGATTGCATCGTGCATTGTATTATGGGTTGTATCATGGAGATTGTATATTAGTAGCGATGGTGTCACTTAGTATTTTCAAATCTGAGCAAGTAACGTGATCCGCCGATTTAATGCTTCTTAGAATATGTGATATTTAACGTGGTACGAATATTTACACGCAAAAATCATCCTATTCATGAGAAAACAATATATATGTGCGAACGAAGTGCATTAATTCATTACAGGCACCTATAATTTCGGAATACAGGAATGCCGTCGCTTGTGAAATAAATTGAAAAATTAATACGCATCCTAAAGTTACACGATTATATACGCTAAGTATGAACTTGATCGGAGTTGCAGAAGAGAAGCGGATATACATCCGCGGTCGGAAAGAACAGACGTTTAACTCTTCTAGCAAAGTTTAATTGCGCGTCCATTAGCAAGTTCCACTCTCTGACGTAATCCGGAGACCAACGTGCGTGCGGTGGTTTATAAGCGTTAAGCGTATTCATGTTCAGCTGGACGCTATGTTTCCGAAATACTCTGCATTAAATTGTACGTAAAAAGTAACTCTCGGAATCGACCAAAATTAAAAGCTTACCGTAAAAATAAGGCCATTCATTTTCGTATTCAAAAAAATTGAGCCGGTTTCGTGAAATATAGTCGTAGGAAGAAATTATTTCGAACGGAAGGCGCGAAATATATCCGGCGCTTTGAATGAACGGTAGTTATATTTTTAATGTAACAAAGGCTGGTAGCCATGGTGCTTTAGCGGTCCGCGATCAACGAAAAAAAAAGGGGTGTGCGATGCTCTAGTACCATGGCCGAGATTGTATACGGTAAAGAACTAAAGCAGTAATTATTATTACGGATAGAAATATGTTAGCGGCTGAATCAAATAGGAAACTCTATTTACGACATAATCGTTAGTGATGGAAACGCCGAAAAACTATACGTTAATAATGCGAACGAAATGAAGACGAGGAAAAAATTTAGATAGAAAAAGCGTGCGAGTTTGATTAAAAATAAGAAAGAAATCCGTCATCATTTTCGTATTGTCAATTTATTTAATGATTTATACCCGTTCCGCAGTCTAAATTCGTTAACGTTACCTGTCGCATAAATTATCTAGAAAATAATCTTTTTTCCTGATGAAATTTAAAAAATTAAAACGTCAAGAAGATTTACGTCATCGAAATTTTTCTTTCTCGTTACGAGCGCGTTCTGGTCGGCGTGTACACTACGCCGACCGACTCTCTCTTAATAAGCTGCAATATGAAAAAAATATGATAATAAACGGGAGTTCTAAAAATAATAAATCACCCCCGCCGCCGTTTACGGTAAATTTTAAAATACATGCTGCGGGGAGAGCTTCTGTTGATATTTTAATTATCGCGAAATTTATTTCATCGATTTGCTAATTTTTGAAAATTTCAGATCGTAAATTCAATTCAGCTATTTATTGATTCTGAGGCGCTACGAAATTCGCCGGGTCAGCTCGTATATATATATATATGTATATATTATATATATGAAATCAGAAACCATCCATTTTATTTTTGGTTGTTTTTTTTATACGGTGGTTATTAATAATATTATTAATATTGTGTAGTTTAATATATTACTTTTGTGCGATATTCTCTTTCTTAACTAAATATATTCAATTTCGATTGTATCAATTCTCTTTAATTTCCATCTACTTATATGTTTAATAAACGTTGTTACATCCGCTGAAATTGCGACCATTGCTCACTGAAACTAATGCAGTTATCTGATTTTGAGATATCAAACCTTTTAAGATTGTAACATTTCCATGTTTAAATTGTACAATATTCGGTGTATAGTATCTCTGTTATTAAATCTCTATTTTTGGTTGTTAAAAAGCCACTTTTAATCATTCTCATTATTGGTTCGACCGAATATTAAATTTTTCTACACATCGTTATGATTTGGAATATTTTGTATCCCTCTTTTTGGGCTGCCAGTGTTAAAATTTTTTCTTCCGCTACGGATTTCTGTTTCGTGGCTTCATCGATTGTTTACTACTTTTTCAGATTCGCCCTTTTGAAAAAGTTGAGCTGCTTGCGGAAACGAAAGACCAAAAAAAATGTACCTTTCGCGTAGACGACGAGATTTCACTTTTCGCGAATGACTATAACTCGCGGGCGCCAGTGACACAGATCGTGCCACACTAATCAACAGCTGCAGCGGCGGAGCTTTAGGCTTTTAATTTAAACTAGAACGTTAGCTCTAAGACGACGGCCAAACCACTGTCCGCGACTATTGGCTACAACAATTAAACGGTAATTAACTGGCCACTTTATCTAACTAAAACGGCTCGATATTATACCATTAACATTACCGGAATCCTTATTAATTACACACATAGCCGCTACCGCGCTGATCTTTTCACACACGACCGACAGACGCTATCCTGTTGTCGCAGACCGCACATACCAGGACACTTACGCAACCCCTTAACACTACAAGTGCCGAGAAATTCGACGACAATCGGAAATTACATATTCGACCGAGTAAATATTATCCTGGCCGTATTTTCTGACGACGATGAATAATAGAATTGATGCCGAGAGATGGAAAGTGCTCATAGCGGGCGGGGTTTAAAAAGCGCAACTAATAATCGATTTTCCAGGGAAACGTCGAGATGATTCATGGTAAAGCTAACAACTACGTCTGCAGGCTTCTTGCTCTGCAACCTCCCCTTAAAACCCGTTTTTTTGCGCCTAAAACTAAACGGATCACCTCGATAACTTCTCGTCTTAACGTCATTTCTAATCCTTCATTTCATAATCAAGGTGTGCTGCAGTAATTTGTCGAACATACTCTTTTTTTGGAGGGGTCTGGAAACCAACAGCAATATAAAAATAATGCGTAGAATGCAATTAACAATCGTTCGAGATTAATGCCGATTTGAATGAAATAAAAAGGAATAAAAGTAGATGAAAAAACGTAAAGAAGGAAATGTAATAATATCGTTAGGAGGAACCAGTTCTAACAAATTTAAAAAGCATTACTTGATCGAAGGAGGAACGTACTTTGGATTTGCAAACGGAGAGTGTGACACAGCTGTCGCGGTGGAGAGGACCAAAGTCTAAAAACATGGAAGATAAATATTAGCTGTAAAAATGACAGAAGAAGAAATGAAGCTGAAAAGAGTGTTCAAATTACGCGGAAGGAAAGCTGTAGGAAAGAAGAGAATGTACTTAGTAAAAACTATAGTTTTGAGGGAATGTAGCCTGGGCAAAAGATTATTTTTAAGTCGGTAGATCGATCGTATCTCCTATCAGTCATTTCACTCGATTCCGAGCGTCGAGACTTCCTATTCATACAATCTAGCTGTACAGAATAGGTAGCGTTCCTGGCAATTGCCATATGTAACGCTAGTGTAGACGCAAGACTACATTTGAAACTGATTGTAAACGTATCATTTATCGCGCTACAAGTGCAGTCCCGTGTCAGTCTAACTAGCGCGCCTGTAATGATGGTATACGTGGCAGTTTTCCATTGCCTTCCACGTGACTATTAACGAGTATTTAATTTAATTTTTCGTAATCATTTCTGTCACCGTCTGAGGTCGAACTTGAGAGACTTTCGTAACAGGAGCCAAGCGTTCTAGCAGCTATCGCGACCTATAGACCGAATAAATTGCCCGTGATGCCGATAGTTGGCTCGATCAGCATGAACATTTATGAATCAGGTGAAGCGTGTGCAGAGAATAAGTGAATAAAACGAAAAATGGGAAGAGTAGGTGACAAAGAATAAACTCGAGTATTTTCCCTATGTCGATAGGTTGTGCCGGTGGAAATGAATGATTATATTTTTGGCACCCTAGATTCAACAGTCGTTAAATAATTAATTTCGCCTTAGGCAATGAACAGGATGAAAAATAGGTTTCACTACTTGTATAGCTTGCGAAGAAAGCACTTTAATATAGAACAGGTGCGAATCGAAGAAAACCTGAAATGGCGATTATTTTCGGAAAATAACAATATTCGACATTTTATTTTAGAAAATTAAAAATTTGGTAATTGTATGTTTCGAACAATGAGCTCGCTCTTTATTAAAATCTGAAAGTCTCGAACATAATTAAAACAAATTCATTTTTAAAAATCCCTCCCCCCGCCAAATCTTAATTAATAATTACCGCAAATACTAATAGGGATACCCTTTTTTCCAACGTACGAAAAATGTTCACATTCAACTACGTATCAGAATGGCTGGCTGCTGATTAATCGTTAAGTTCTTTTTATTTATTACGTTAACTTCAGATTTTTACGGCCGACTCGTTTAGTCACTCGATGATTTTTCTACTACATATCATTGTACTCTTTCACCCTTCGTTATTCGTCTACAATTTTCAGCTTTTTTCGTTTATTCGATTTCTAAATAAAGGCTCCAGTTTTTCGGTGTTAATACATCAAAACAGTTTTTATTGAAGTGAAAACTTCTTGAAGCGCGTTTGGCGATTTTTCGCGTCAGGGACATGCTAATGTTAACAGTATCGACTAGTGCGAGAAATGAAACTGCTAACGCCTCTCCTCTACTCCTCGTTACTCCCGCGGCCGTGTGTAATCATTAATAAACTACAAAAAAGGACATAAAAATTGAATTAATTATATCAGGACTAATAGAGAATAATAAAATAGTTTATGATGCCAGTAAATCAAAGCTCAACTCTTCGCATGGTACCACTGAGAACCAAGATGGAACAACGATCGATCACGTTATGTCCATTCTACAACAATTAAACATCCAAATTCCGGTACTGGTCTGGGACCCGATATCTGCTACGCCATCGTGGTACGACCGAGCCCAGTGCGGCATACAGAGCTTCTTTGAAAATGTGGAAAACTCCATTAAAACGATTAACAAACGTGCGTCAACTTCAAACGTAACGGTACCGTTTACCGACTATAAACACACCAGCTTAAACGCCACTTTAATAACAACATCTGGAACAATGACTGGCAAAATTTACCTACAGAGGTACAGCGGAGTTTAAAAAAAAAAAAAAAAACAGTGCATAATGATCATTATTTGAATTAAATTGTATTTATATTTTATACGGGGCTTGCGCAGCCAATCATATATGTTTCGACTAATTATAAAAATGTATATAATTGTTGCTCGAATGAGATGTGCAAACCAGACTAATGTTAATAATTTTAAATTACAAATTATGAAATTAAAATTTTTGATACTACAATTAATCTCTGGAAATTCAAAAAAAAAAACACAAAAAAACACTGTTATTTCATAGTTTTAAGTTTCCACTTTTGTCGGCAGTCTCCATGACTGCACCGTATTTTTTTATTTATTATTTTGTTATATGTACATATTTTTGTAATTTTTCATAAATGATCATCGTGCATCAAGGTGTAATTTATATTAGTGCGTTAGACTACTTGAACGTCAATACAAGAGACGATATCTGCGCCAGTAAACTATGATTTGAATTTTAACGCGTCATTAAACCTAGTTCTTTTTGCTTCTGCAAAAGCAGGAATAAAAATGTCCGATTATTATAAAAACGGTCGGTAGAAATAACAATCTTGGTAACCTTAAATGTATGCATTCGTTAATGATTCAATCTCGACACAATGACAAAAATGTTTTCTTTTCTTTTTTCAGAACGGTAGGAGAAACAGGTCAATCGAATAATAGTGAGTTTTATGTGGAATTAAGTGCATTTCCGCACTTAATTTGTCGCACATTATTTCTAGAATCGATTCTGCAATTATATATTCTTGCAAAATCGAATATTTTAATCTAATTTACTTTGAAACAGTATATTTCTTTATTATATTTTTGCGTACTTGAGACTATTAGTGAGTATTAAATCTTTACTTCTTACTTACCACCGTTTTTAATTAACTACTTCATATAATATATATGATATCGTGCATCCGGTTTGTGTAATTAGTTTTACCTTTTCACACACCGCAGCATGCACGGTATTCCGTTTAAAATATCATTATTTTACATCGTTGGCAGTATCTGTTAGATATGTCTGCAGTATTTTTCTCTTGGGCGAACTTGTAATGTTGTAAGCGCTTTTCGTGTTTCCACCATGTAAGTAATTGTTCTCGATAAAATATGCGGCAATGAAAAAGGTGGAGTCCCGGAGAACGATGGCTGGATTTTATTAAATTATCGACTAGATTAACTCGGCGAGATATCGTACGAGCAGCGGAAGACATACACGTGGAAAACAACGTTAGAAATGCATTAACGTAATCACCAGCAGAACAACGTCAACGTCACGAATGACGTTCGGAAGGTAAACGACGATAATGCGAAACGGACGTGTTTTATTTTTGTTTTTACTGTATTAGATATGTTCGAAAAGTGGAGCTGCTGTTTCAGCAAGAACTTCCATCGTTATGCATAAATCCGGAATTCGGCTACTTTTTTCGGGGTTTTCTTAGTTATCGTATGATATGCGATCGTCTTAAAAATTTAACCTATCAAAAATTAGGAAGAAAAAGACCTTAAGAATCCTCTAAAAAAGCTTAAAAAAAACCTCTTTCTTTTGAGCGGCCTTTTTTTATACTTCGCTAATTGCCAGTTGCGTATATTAAGTTAAAAGGGAAGGAAATCGGACCATTAGCGTTACCAGTGTGTAACGTTACAGCGCTTAAAATGAGTTGAAACTGAGGTCTGCCGGTGTGCTGATTTTAATTTGTCGACGGGCATGTCACAGGTGAGAATATTGCGCACCATGTTATTTCCGGCATTTACACCTGCTTGCAGACTACTAAGAAAATCAATTTCCTGTACCCTTCGACGGTCTTCAGGTTTTTTTTTTCTTTCTGTTTTTGGGCTTTCAAAATGTATGATCGGATAGAGGTGAGTAATTACTCATGGGGAGAAAATTACATAATTTATTTGTGAGAATGTAATACCGACAGGTCAGCCGTAGGCTTCTGAAGATTTAAAGAACGCGTTGCTTGTTTGTCGGAAAAATTTTTCTCATTTCTTTCTTCCTTTCTTTTTTTTTTTTTTTTTTTTTTTTTTTTTTTTATACGAGCACGTGGAAACCAATCAAAATGACAACATGAATGCGAAGAAATAGCGAAGCCGGTTTTAATGTAAGCAGTAAGAAATGAAAAGAAAACAGCGAAAGAAAACACTACTATGAAACTGGGAACGGAAGAGATGTAATGCGACCAGAATAGGAGGGAAGAAAAACGAAAAATCGCGATGGGGAGGCAAGTGTGATGTAAAGCAAGGGATTAAAAGGAGGCAGGGACGGATGAGACGAAGTCAGGGAACCGACGATTAGACCATATTGATGGGTGGAGAAAGCGACTATTGGAGCGATCTGACGAAAGTGTCCAGAATGAAATTTCTTACGTTGCCGTAAAATATTATTAGGATCTGGAACTTCACGGAAAAGTTATTTGTCTCTTTATTTTACGCTCCGTATCCGAGTGACTGGAAACTCGCAAAAATTAAACAGAATGGAGCGAGAAAAAGTCATAGATAAAAGAAGGTATTCGAAAGGGGTGGTCAATACAATAAGAACGAAGTGGCTTGAAGTGTGTTTTTAAATGTTAAGTAAAATTATTCGGAAGAAATGAAGATAGCAGAGCACGGAAGGAAATTAAATAAAGCAAATAAAAGAAACTTTTTAAAAATAGCCTTTTATTTATGCACTAAAAAGTACAAAATAACTTTATTACTATCAGATACGAATGTTAACATTAAAATCTGAAACTACAAAATATTCTGAAAAATAAAATTGGGGCTGCAGTTACCAAAATATTCGGCAGTGCGTGCGGTATTATGACGCACAACTATGGAACAACATTAAATAGTGATTGTAGTTTTATAATATTAATATTTAATTATTAATCTGCGGCCCCCGCTTTTATTTTTCAGAATATTTTCTAGTTTCAGATTTTAATGTTAAGATACGCGTATCCGGTAGTCGCACAGTAATAAAGTCATTTTGTACTTTTTAGTGCATAAATAAAAGGCTATTTTTAAAAAGTTTTTTTTATTTTTTAATCTGGACTTTTTACTATGTATTTCAATAAAAAACAATAAATTTAGAATTGTATTTTATTTTGCTTTATTTTATTCAACATCTTGATTATCGGACATTTACAGAAATTTGTGTTACATTTTATTATTAAATAATGGATCGCATTCTTTCAATTATATTGTTTTTTGTTTTCCATACAATACATACGGAATAATCCTCAGCACATGAATCACAATGTTTGACTAATAGCGATCTTTCTATTGATATATCACATGACCGGGAAAAAAAAAACAATTTGAAACTTTCAAGCTTTCGACGCCCCAAGGGTCCAATTTAAAAGTTAGAAACCCAAATGTTCAAAAGTAAAAAATACATAAGGATGCGTATTTTTTTAGCCTTGTTCAAAATATTTATCTATAAAGCTGAGCCACGAGCGGAGGCTAAACGTCATTTTTCGTGCTTTTTTAAACTTTTGGTAAACTTCCAGTGTATCGTTAAAAAAATGAAATACGAGTTTGCTTCCGATAAATAGCGCTCTTTCCAACAGTATATCATATGGCCCGAAAAAACAATTTTTTCCCCAAAAGTTCGAGCTATCGAAGTCCCGAGGGGCTAATTTTAAAGTTGGAAACTTAGATGTTCCAAACCAAAAAAATACACGTGCATGTGCATATTTTCTATCTTATTCAAAATTTTTAGCTATAATACTCACGTTCGAAACATGCCGGAAAAAAAAAATGTTCCCAAAATTTCGAGCTTTCGGCGCACCGAGGGTCTAATTTTAAAGCTGAAAACTCAGATGTTGCATAATATTGTATTGCCATCTATAACAAGCATTTCTGCAAAAGGACACTTTTCTAATTCATTAAGAAGTAGGTGAAAAATGGTTTCCACAATTCCCCTTAGTTTGACGCTCCGATGGTCTAAATTTTGAAGTTGAAAACTCGGATATTGCATAATATTGTATTGTCATCTGTAACAAGTATTTCTGTAAAAAGACACTTTTTTAATTCATCGAGAAGTAGGTGAAAAATCGTTCGCAAGATTCTTCCACCCACAGATAGAATGACAGACAGAAGGACAATAAAAGGCTATAAAAATGGAGAAGATAGAAGTGAACTAAACCAATTCAAAGAAATGATTTGTGGAGGGGAAGGTAAGTTTTATTAAAAGATTATCGTTTCGTTTTCGAGATTTTTATTTTAAATACACACTTGATTAGAATTACGTAGTTTCGTTTCCACTACGAACCACGAACCGATTAATTAAGTCTGTTTACGGCTGACTGGGGTCGTCCCAGTTTTTAAAGGTTTACAATTTTAGTTTCACCAAAAACATCAATATGGGGGCATTTCATTCCTTCTGTATAATATCGATTTATCGAAACTGATCGAAATATATGTCGATAATTAAATTCGCAACATTTCTAGAAAAAATTTACGCTCCGTTCACCGTTTCCGATTTACGCTGATTTGTATTATCGGTCGGCGTCTAAAATTAATTTTGTAAATCCGATTTCGAACCGATTATTTTTTAAATGACGTATAAGAGGTTTTAGCTTTTCGTATTTACCTATTCATCTGTTTTCGATAAAATTGTAATTTTTTTATGCAAAGTGGACGAAAATTTTTCCTGTTCAAGTAATCGGTAATAATAATAAAGAAAAGCGCAATATTGCACGATAATAATGATAATGATAATAATAATAATAATAATAATAATAATAATAATAATAATAATAATAATAATAATAATAATAATAATAATAAAATGGCTGCATAAGTCACCCGAGAACCAATTACGATAAAAAGTCAAACATGTTCGAATTTTTAAAATGACTTTTTTAACATTTACATCTAGTCTAATTTCGGTTTAGGTTGTGTTGCTAAGCACCCCCCTTAAATTTTCACAAAAAAAGGATCCTCGATATGAGACGCAACATGTTTTCGCATTTTTTAAGGGCTGTTATTTATTTAATAGCGTTTTGAATTTCTGATTTTTTTTTTTTTAGATATTTGTGGGACCGCCATTAGTTATTCTCATAGTTATACAGATACGGGTCTAAAAATACGCCTATGGCTTACACGGTTGGATATATTTTAAAAACAAAAACAATAAAAAATAATTTTTTATATTGTTAGTAATAATCGCGTATCACCCCCTTACCAGATCTACATACTTTAATAATACTTCCAATATCCCTCCGCTTAAAGGGCAATGCCAGATAGAAAATGACCGATTCCACGTTAGGAATTCGTAAAACTCGCAGATATTCGATGACGCCATTTTGAAAATCATTAGAATACGAAAACCGTCATGAGACCGAATGTTTCGTTAGCGTAAACATTTATATACAATAATTTCTTTAAACTCTTCCGTTGGCACAACAATTTACATGTCAGTCTATATGGTAATTCCATTTATCACGAAAAAAAATTGCTCATTAAATATGTTTTTTAAAAATTTTTAATAGGCGCGAAAAATGTTCATACTGCATCACAATCTAGATCAAAATTTCGGGAGGGGTTAGAAAAACATTTCATAAATAAATATATATATATGTGTGTGTGTGTGTTATCTAAATATATTTATTTATAAATGGTACACTAAAGTCTTGTAGTAAATTATTGTGTATGCAATATTTGAGCACTACAATAAAAACAAATAAAAAATAGTCGTTTCCATAGAATTGATAAAAATTTTAATTTTCTTTTCTTTTGTCGAAAATGGGAAAGAAATAAATTTATTCTGAATTTGGGTCTATTTAATGAAAGCAGTTATTATTTCGCAGACACTTCGAGGGGGGGTTACCTCTGAAAACCCCCCTCAGATACGGCCCTGCTGCATCGCACTTCTTTTTAAATTGTTGCATCATTCCACTACTACGTAATGCTGAACGCATGTTTCGCATTCCGTTACTAAAGCAGCTTGATATACATAACCATCAGAATTCTCGCGGCAACTAAAGATATCAAAAAAATATCGATATAGTCGGCAACAGCTGTATATTACCATAACTTTATTCCCTTTCTTAAAATATTTCTTAAAATACATATATAGATCAGTGGAACAATCGTTAAAAACTGCTCAAACAATATCATTATACGATTCCGTGTTGCTCGCTATATAAATTAGGTTGAATTTTTTAAGAAAAAAATTTAATTAGATCTTTATTTATTACGTAATTTACGTAAAGTTTTCTGAATTTATATTTTTAACGGATCTATTATTACTCCGGTGTAGTTAACTGTTCTTAATAATAAAATAAATAATTTTAAATAGTTTACATATATTGTCCTTTAAGTACCCGGCGTTTTTATTATTATTATTATTATTTCGGTATTGTTTACGGTTAATTTAAAATACTGAAAATTTCGGGTGTAAAAATTATAATATCGAATAAAACTTACTTTTACGAAAATTACGAACGAGCCCTGAAAAGGGATATTTTCAATAAAGTTACTAATAAATTTTGTTACAGAAAAAAACGTTAAATTACCGGGGAAAAAAATTAACGGAAAAAACAAACTATAAACGGTAAACAAACAACAAAGAACGGACTCACTACAGCAGCGGGCTAACAATAACTCAGGTAAAGACTCGATTGCAAACGGTTAACTAGCAGCTATTTTTCTTTTTTTTCTTTTTTTTCTTTTTTTTTTTTGTATTGTGCAGCGGTAAATAAAAATTACTGGCCAGATCTAAAAAAATAAACTTAAAAACGTGTCTTTGCTACTAAATACTATTAAAAGCAAAATCGTTAAGCGAATACGGTTATATAAAAAATATTACAAAGAAATTAAAATAAACAATTTCTAACATATTGCAAAACTACCATTAAATGGTATTTTCAATAGAGAATTTGAGATCGCAATGGCCGAAAAATGTATCTTTAAAAAGTTTTACGCCTTAAAGAAGACACAATCTTTGATAGGAACACGATAAACCACGTGACAGAGTAAAACGTAATTACGATAAGACTCCAAGCGATTTAATTTATTTTGTGCCCGGTAGCAATTCGATTTATTGTACCTCGCTGTTTCACATATAAAACCGGAAATACTTGAAAATTATAAAATCAATTTTCAAAGTTTTTACAATCAAAAATTTACTTAATGGTAATCTGATTATTTTTTTTCCCGTTAATTTCCTTATTGAGAAGAATGCGTAAATGGAACAAACGTCGGCTAAATATTACGAACGATAAAAAATTATGTAAAATTGTTGCCTACGGCGAATTGTCGAATCAAATAGAGACAGAGATTAATTTTTAACGGATTTCAAAAAAAAAGGAGTTTCTCAATTAGACTGTTTTTTTTTTTTTTTATGTGTGTTACCTTAGAACTTTTTTCTAGGTGAACCGACTTTGATGATTCTTTTTTTATTTGAAAGCTTGTGCTTCTCGTGCGGTTCCATTTAAATTTGATCAAGATCTGACCAAATTAACTTCGACTACATCGATGATGTTCTCACTTTTTTTTTCGTTTTGTTATGTTCCCGGGATGGAAATAACTCAATTGAATGTTTTCAGCTGAAAAAAGATCTGGAACATTGCAGAGAAATCTGAAAAAACGCATTCCAGCCTAAATCAAAATAAAATTACATCTGTTTTTACCGACTTCCAAAAAAAAAAAGGAGTTATATGTTTGTCGCGATTATTATTTTTTTTTTATGTTTGTTCGCGCATAATTCATTTACTGATCCCTTGGTTTATTTGAAAGAGTACAATTCATCTTAGGCTCCCCATTTGAATATTGATGAAAATCGGTGAACATTAACTGAGTATTCGTCAAAAAACGTAAAAAAAATGTGGCCTCTTTGGATAATTTTTTTTTTCTTCATATTTTTTATTAGAGTATAACGGAGGCGATTGACTTAAAATACTACCAGTTTGCCAAATTACCATGGAAATGTAGCTTTCGATGTTTTTACCGTGGAAATGCAGTTCAAAATAAAGAAATCGATTTTTTTTTAAGTATAAAGTATGGAGAATAGTGTGAAAAAAAATTGATTTTTAACAAGAAAAAAATTCGAGTATATCGCTAAAAATTCTAAAATAAAATGTCTTTTTACAAAAAATAAATACCGACTTCGAGGTTTGTTATAAAAATTTAATAAAAACGCACTAGAAAGTAAAAAATAATTACTCCCGATAAGGAAAATATATATCAGAGTGATATAACTTAAGATGATATTATCGTAATCCTTATGCAACATTAGTATACTTAATAAGAGTGGGATTCGTATTACATATTAAAATAATCATTAAAAACTGCATTAAACGTTCATTAAATTGTTCCTAGATATTGTAATATGAATTTGATGCTGACTCTGATTAAGGTATTATTAATGTTGTATAAGAATTACGATATTACCACTTAAGGTGTATCACTCTGATATATATTTTATAATCGGGAGTAATTACTTTTTACTTTTTAGTGCATTTTTATTCAATTACTTTTTACTTTCTAGTGCATTTTTATTCAATTACTTTTTACTTTCTAGTGCATTTTTATTCAATTACTTTTTACTTTCTAGTGCATTTTTATTCAATTACTTTTTACTTTCTAGTGCATTTTTATTCAATTACTTTTTACTTTCTAGTGCATTTTTATTCAATTACTTTTTACTTTCTAGTGCATTTTTATTCAATTACTTTTTACTTTCTAGTGCATTTTTATTCAATTACTTTTTACTTTCTAGTGCATTTTTATTCAATTACTTTTTACTTTCTAGTGCATTTTTATTCAATTACTTTTTACTTTCTAGTGCATTTTTATTAAATTTTTATAATAAACCTTGAAGTGGGTATTTATTTTTTATTTTATTAAATTGCTTGTTACGTATCGGAATCGTAGAAGTTATAAGGATCCGAAAGAACGTTAGTGAAATTTGGAAATATTCTGCGATGTAACGTTATCAATTACGGAAAGGGGGTTTCGATCTGCTTATGAATATGTTAATAGGCTATATAGTATTATCGAACTCGCGGAGGTCAATTAATTCGCGCTCAGTAATAACATTTTCAGATTTAATCCTATTAGTTGTTAAATAATCGCCAATTATTTAAATTAAGTCTGGATTGTATTTAGTACTTCGTAACTGACGTAGAATGTTTACAATTGATAAATGGGTGGTGGAGGGTACCTTTCACGTCAAAAGCGATTACACCGGTGTAGGGAGATGGTAGATTTGGAATTTGCATCAGCTGTCTACACTGCAGTTCGGAACGTCGTCATATCGCTGAAAAAAGCCTAACAATTGCGAAATCAACAAACCTGCCCTGATCAGTGTGGTATGCAGCCCCGTCTGCGGTAGGGTAAACTTTCGATTTTGGCCGCTCGGTTAATTTAACAATGCATATCAGAGCTGTCCTGATAATAGCACCGGCCGAAACGTTGGAGATGATTATTACCAAGATGTTCAGCATGGCGCTGCTGCCCGTAAGATGGGGCGAGAACGAATATAAAAATGCTGGCGGTGAGGGTAATAAACTAGAACGGGACAAGTAGTCTTGCCGGAATGTGCTGCGGTAACAGAGACGATTATATATGCGGACAAATTGAGAGTTAGCCTGCTAGTTGTGGCTGAAAAAACCTCGAAAACATCGTTAGTTGTGTAACGGAGCCGGGAACACAAGCGTTATCCGAAATAACCTCGCAGGAGTCGCAGCTACCTTAAAACCTCCGAATCTGTTGTTACGCTAGCTGAATTTTAGACAATGAAAGTTTTCGATTTTTTTTTTCTTTTCTTTTTTTACATTCACCTTTTACAAATTTTTTGATGCGCGCGCTATTGTTAAGGACATATATTGGAGCGAACACGAGAGTAACGTGAGAAAGTTCTTTAATTTACACGGAAAAAATTTAATCTACGTAAGCGGTGATAAAATGGAGCGAATTTTCTTTTACACAAATTAGCCTCCTGCGAGTTCATTTAAAAATAACTTTTCTGCCGCTTCTGCAAAAGTAACTTTGATCGTTACAGCTGTTTTTGTTTAGTTTAGTGTTTCTTGCTTCCAATTTTTGGAGCCTTGATTTTTTGCGGTCATTCTATCGCAACATGCGCATATAGAAAAGGTGGTAAAACTTGCAAGTCTAAACTACGCAGGTACCGTATATACTGATTCAGTTCGAAGAACTTCAGCGAGGAATAACATATATTTAGGGGAACTTCGTATGTCCGTTTTGTTAATAAACTCTTGGCCAATTGTTCAGAATCTCCTGAGAAACGATAATGCAGCACAATAAAAAATTGTAATTTGCGGGTGTACGTAATTTAACGACTTTGCGAGTTACCGAATAATGGAAATTCGTGCTGAAATTAAACCGGTTTATGATTCTTTCTTTGACGCTGATGTTTTTCGATACGTAAATTTTTTCGAAAAATAACATAGGCCTCAATTTTATTCGTAGATAGCATCCGCTTAGACGCATCTGACTGGAGCTGCGCGAGGTTATATAAATAAAAATAATAAATGAATAAAAATGAATAAAAATGAATAAAAATAAATAAAGAAGACAGTCAAAATATATTTACGGTTATCGTAAAAACATTTAAACAGAGTTGCTATCGACAAAGTTGGGTTTATACACGAAACATCGTAAACGATTATATACATAAATCTCGACTGTCCTCCTGTCCCGGGTCGTCATTTTGACACGCGACATTCTTCGATGATATTTTAATAGCTTCCTAAGGGCACAACATCCAGAGAATCAAGTAGGAAAACTCAAAAATTTTTGATTATTCCATCGAAAGTTGAATATTACATCAAAAAAATTGGCAAATGATTTTCTTAACAACGACTCTAATAATTCGAAATGGCGAAAAAAACTGATCTCGTATACTACCAAAAAAGAGATACATCACAGATCTGAATATTCTGACAAAAATTATCATAGCGGACATTATTGTAAGTCTCGAGCGAGCGATTAGTATATATATATATATATATATATATATATATATATATATATATTCATATGTATAACACGCTAAACGTACAAATTGAACTCTACGCATAGCAATGATATTTTTTTAACACAAGTATATACCGTGAACAACCAAATCGCACACCATCATTGCAAAACTGACACGAATTAATTTGAGCAATCGGGTCTTAATAATATCCGAAATGTTGCGTAAATTAAAGTTTTTACTTGCGTTTTATAAATTCTGTTTTACTAAATATTATACATAGATAATTCGGATTATGCGAATATCGGCGTTATTCGTTACATTGATTAATTTTCCTACTTGCGCACGCAGTGATCCTTTGCTTACTTTACTCGCGTTTATGAATTATTAAAAATTAATATTATTAAACGGGTTGAAAATTGTCCGCACACATGTACATATATATATATATATATATAGAACTTCGAAGCTGGGTCTCTCTTCTTCTCTATAATACTTAAACGTAGTAGTAGTTTGTTCTAGAACGTAATTGAAAAAAATGTTCACAACGATTTATTAGTATCCGAAGAACAAGCTTGGCTCGGATTTACTCCGAACTTGCAGCGGATAATTAAAGTGTGTTCACGAGTTCCGCAAACATTTAAAAATAGAACGATAGCACGTAGGAAATAATACGAAAGTTACAATTATAATTTTGAAAGCACATTTTGAGTTTTTGGGTAATACTTTAAATCGTGCGTGAATATCGTGAATTTCACCAATTTTCCACTTCACGCAGAGCGGATTATTATTGTCTGTTTACCTTTTTGTTAATATCAAAATACACGATCGTTAGAGCGAGCAGAATTTTCCGGGACAATCGATTATATCTAGGCCACCTTTAAATTCGCTACTAGTTTTCGTGAATTTCAACGAAATCCTTAGAGCCATTTCTGAGCACCTAGTTACACACACACATATCTATGTATAAGAATTACTCATTTAATAATAATAACATACATATTAACCGAGCTTTCTTCGGATCTGAACTTGCAAATCAATCGACGGATTGACAAGTTTAACCTTTTGGAGTAATGGGTGCATAACAGGAAAGTTACATTTTTGTATACATTGTACGTTACTGGTTTTTATGTTGGAATATTTTCACGATAAAATAAAAACGAATATTATAATATGCCAGAAATATCATTATATCGTTCGTAACGACGTGTCCCCTGTCTATATCTGAACTGACGTAATTTTTTGAATCCGTTATGTAAAGCGTAAATAAATGTACGCCATCACGAACCGAAGATATTATTAAATTAATGTATTATTTTTTACATCGTGATGTAAATATAAGCGTATTGCCTACTTTTTAGTGAACTCTGAAAGTACACAATGCTCATCAAAACGAACATTGGTCGCCTTTCTTTTACAATTGCTCGTTTTGCAGTATTTATTTATTTATTTATTTTTATTTAAGTCTTATTTTGTTTATTTTGATTTGTTTAATGCGCTACGGGTTCAGTAATCTATTTCTTTTGTATGATTCTGAAATATTTATAATTACGCGGTTCACGGCTTTATCTATAACTAATGAAGCCCGGTATCATCAACGGTAAATGCATGATGCCAAATTAATGTTGATATGTTCTCTCATTTCCTTCCGTGTCAGTTGTTCCTATTCTAGCTTCTTTCATTCAATCAATCTCGCACCAGATTAAAATCTAATATGTGTTATTCTCCTTTTGAGCTATTACTTAGATTCCTTGGTTGATTTTGCTCTTCGTTAGCGTACCCAAAAAAAAAAAAAACAAAAAGAGAAAGTATAATAGTGTTGATTTTACGTCGTTCGCTGTTAGCTTCGCTTAAAATGCGGATTTGTTCGGTTATTTAATTTTATTTTCGAGTTTTTTTTCCATTATATTTGGTTATTTCTTGTTCCGTTTTTAATTTCCACCGGTGCATCCTCGTCCTTTCCTTTTTTCCTTGGTTCCTTACATGTTAATTTCGAATTTTAGAAATAGCCGCTTTTCAGGGTTTTCGATTTCGTACGTTCTCGTTTTAATCGACGTTTAATTTCGAACCTTTTTCACGAAGAGATTTTTCTTTTTAATATATGTATCCTCAGGTCCTGCCGAATAATAATCATTTTAGTTCGTCATTGGTTTAATATTTTCCGTAAACACCAACGCTTCTCGAAAAAACGTCGAAATAAGTCGGAAATTTAATGAAACTGCATTTGGTTTTTTCATCATTTGAATGAAAATTTGACGAAAAACCTAGCAAATCGTTCGAATTTTTAAAACCACGTCGTAATTTAAATCTCGGTCATCGTTTCGAATCCTAACCATCGTCCGGAACTAATGAAAAATATAATTAGTTCTGATGACGGATAGAGCAATGCTACTCGAAACGTTAACAAATATAAATTGTAACGCGTGGTTTTATTAACCGGAAATTTTAATGATCTAGTTTTTAAATTATTTGTAAAAAAAACCCAGCAAAAACGACCGTTCGATTATTGTACGTCGCTGCTTGCTTCGTATTCTTCGATTTACGGCGTCAGGTTTTTGTTGCCTCAATCCGTCGGGATTTCCAACAATTATTTTCCAACCACCGACGACTGATATTTTGAACTTTTCGGAAAGATAAACGTCGTTTAGTTCAGATAACAGTTGCGTCCGAATTATTGCAGTCTTTTCTTGCGCGGATCGTTCGTAATAAAAAAATTCTCGTTCTATTTGTTCGTTCTCCTTTTCGAATTTAACGATATCGAACAACTCAATAGTATTCATCATCGAAAATGAATTTTCATAACGATTTTCCTGTAAAGTTCACTATATTATTATCCTTTTTCTACAAGGAGACCCGTTGTCAGGGTTGCAGAAAAATATTCCTCCGATGGTGCCGTATATCTAGGGTTGTGTTTGAAGGCAAACACCGTAGCCGCAATATTCTATTTTCATTCGATCGATCCAGTCAAACGAATCACGGACGTTTTCCAGTGTGTTCCGGAATCACTTCTGAAGATGAGTGCTGCCGGTGATTGGCGGTCAGTCAAGAAATCATCCGACGCGCCAATTATCTATCTTCGACTAATGCGGATATATATCATTTCAAAGTATCATCTTCCGAGCAGAATTCCCTATCGCGTTACAGAAAAACTGCAGTAATGATATCCAGTTCAGAGGGGGGAGTTAATCCTTAGGGCGGTATCTTCTGTTACGCGGAGCTTTTTGTGTCTCGTTTTTTTGTAACGAAGAATCAAAGTTACAGTGTATCTTTCAGTCGGTTTTTGTTGCGCTCAGTAAATGTTGCCGCCCTCTCTTGAAAACACGATCGAAATTACAGTGTACACGTTGTATTTTGCGTGGCTTTTTTTTGACGAACGTTTCGCAAGTCTACAGTCGAACTTATATATATATATATTAGCATTCACGATATCTTTCTTTCTTCGCGCGGTTTTGTAAGGTTTCGCAGGTGTCTCCTCCTTCGTCTGAATCGAAATTTCAGAATAGAATTTTCTGTCACGCCTTGGTCGTGAAACTTTCCGCTAATTAGATTATTTCAAGCGGAGAGGTTTGTTACGGGGTAAATAATTCAAGTGTAGTTTATTGATTCGCTTCTGAAAAGAGGTTTTCAACCATTACCGCGCGGCTCAGATTTATATCTGTTCGGAGCTACATCGCAGTGTTGTTTTCACTTAACAACGACCGAATTTTTCTCTTAAACACTAAATGTCGCATTTCGTCGATAATTCCGTTGCCGGTTAAGTTATTTACGCGTTACAGTCTTTCCTCTAAACTTTTCGAGTGTGTCGATCCTAGGAATGGATTATTGGTCGTATTTGTCAATGGCAAGAGTCATGCAAGATGTAGAACATATTGAACGGTTTTTTTATTTATTTATTTTTTTTTTAAACAAACAACAAACGTATATTTATACACTTCTATATAAATAATATAAAACATTTAAATTTTGTTTTATCCGTACCGAAAACGAGTGTTTCTTACCGGATAGGAGCATGTCTACTATACATTTTCTTATTATTAGTCGTACATAATTAAAGTTTGCGGGAAAAAACAAAAAAACCTGTACACATGCGTAAATCCTTTCAGAAAATAAAGGAAGATCTATACTAATTTATTCGATAACGAATATTTCGTACGCGTCGAGAAGTCGAAATTCGCAACTTGCTTAACATTAATACGAAATACAAATAATTTAGACATTACGCAATCGCCAGGCACACGAGAGTTTCATAGAATTATTCCTTTAAGTTAAATAGTATGTGCTTTATCGTTCTATGTTTATATTTTTTATATCTGAGCTTTAGGGTTTGATAATCATAAGAACCTATATTATTTATTAATATTAAGTCAGATGCACTGCACGTTTCAAAAAATTTCCGCGTGTTCTCTGTAATTACTATTTCCTGAATATACGGGGTATTTTTACATATTCACGCATATAGTGTTGATGTTAGTGTATCGTGGTTTATTTAGTACTATTCGTAGACGATGATTTTGAATTCTTTGGAGTTCTTGAATAATAATTTAACTGCTAGGCGACGAAATTATTACTGCATATAATATTTTGGGAAGAATGATTTGTTTATAGATAATAAGTTTGTTTTCAGGTGTTAAATGGGATTTTCTATTAAAGTATATGGGTATAGACAACAAATCTCTTTCTGAGCTTTTATAACTTTATTTTTGATTAGTTTCGTGTTTATAAAAATCAAAGAAGGCGGCGTATATACGAGTATATATTAACTTTGTCCCGAATCTGGAGTTGAACTTTCAATTTTTAACCACGTCCTCCGTCTTATATACACAAATATCTTACATATTTCCGATGCACTCGATATGTTTTTTAAAAAGTGTCATTTAAAATTTACTCTCTGCGAAAATCTATGAATGATTTATATAAACTATAGTATATACATAAAAATTCCGATCGGAAGTCGACTGGGGTAGGGGGAAAAAGAAAAAAAAAAAAAAAAGAAACGCGAAAGAAAGTAGATGCCAGATCGAACAGTAGAAAAAAGAAGTCAGAACGAACGAATTTATCATAAAAAAATACTAGATTGTATAAAAAGAAGGATACAAAAAGTTCATTTACAGCATTTCGAGGAGGCGAAATGAAAAAATTTTAATTTTACAGCACACCATGAAAAAAAACAACAAAAAACGATGTAAAATTAAATTGGAAAGTAACTCATAAACACGTCTAGATGAAGGGGGTATAAATCTCTGTTTCTTTTTCGAAGTCTTTAACACAAATGGTTCTATAGTAGCTGCGCAAAGGGTATAGAGAAATGCTACTGACCGTGACCGAAGAGTACACGGCGTTTTAATTAAAAAAATCGCCCGTTCAACAAGAAAAAATGTTTCAAAGAAAACAAAAGAAAAAAGAAAAGTAGCAAAAAAAAAAACAAAACAAAAAACTACCCAACTCTAACAATTCTTAGGAAGAATATTAAAATAAAACTCTAGTTTTAAAAACAGCATCAATCGCAAATTGAATTGATCCGGTTAAAGCGTAAAATAACGATATGGTTCAGTTTAGTAGCCTTTTATGATTAAAAAAAAAAAAAAAAAAACAGAAAGAGAGAAAATAAACTTTGTCGTGTCGAAATTATTACAAAGCAGGATCTAAACGGCGCTAATAAATATGGTGTTACGGGATCGTCAGACATGATGTGTCAGTTATTATTAAAAAATAAAAAAAAACAACAGTGAATAGGACTTGTTCGGTTAAGGACGATTATTAGTCGTTATGTCATTAAGTGTTGCGTAACTATACCGTGTTCCATGTGAAAAGTAGTGCAACAGGTTGTGGACGGAAAAAATTTCAAAGTTCATCAAAAAAAAAAAAAAAAAAAAAAAAAAAAAACGCGATGAGAAAAAATCTTTAGGAATTTTATACTGAACGGTAAATTAAACAAAAAAATGAATCGCGATTTTTTTTTTTTTTACATCACAACTGACCAGGTTTAGTTGTCATTTAGCGATTCACTTAATATCATAACGAATTTTTTGCGGAAGGTTAGTACTCAGTAGTACTCCCTCCGAATTACGAATGCGGAAACTTACATTGGAAGGTGTACGAACTATCAAAAGATAATAAAACGCTGGGTGGGTTAAGTTGAATTTTTAAAACTTAAAAATTAATAATGTAAATGTAAATTAATAGAGTTATATAAAAGTTGTAAAAATTAACCCGAAGATTTATTTAAAAAAAAGAAAGAAAGAACAACTAAAGTTACAATTTATAACCGAAATTAGTGGTAATGGTTGAAAATAAATGAATACATAATAGACATAGTTCGCTACTAATGCGTTTCCTAACGAAGAAATAGATGAAAAGATGTCCCCGGTCGTATGTAAATAATTACGCAATCTTTGGCAAATCCTTTAGATGTGAAAAAAAAATATATCAATTAAAATTAAACAAAACGGTTCAACATACCGAAAAGAGTTGACAGTGTCTCGTCCTACAATTTCTAGAATTAAGAAAAATAAATCGTACGATATTAAAACTTTTAAAAATAACAGCAGTAGGATGTAGGGTCAACATTAAAAGTAGAACGACCGTGTTAAAAGTATCAAAATTAAAAATACGGCGCTAGTCTGTAGACTGCTTAATTTTACATCGCAACGTAAGCTTGAAAAAAGATTACAAGCGTTTGAAATGTACATTTACCGGCGTATGTTAAAGATATCATGGACAGAACGGATAACTAACAAAGAAGTACTGAATAGAATGGCCAAGAAAAGAGAATTATGTATTATTAACTGTGCAAAAAAGAAAAATCAAATACTACGGCTACATTAATCGCAATGAAAAGTATAGAAACCTGCAAACTGTGCTTAGAGGAAAAATTGCTGGAAAAAGAAGTAGAGGTAGAAGAAAATTATCGTGGGAGGATGACATGCAGCGATGGTGCAAGTGCACATCATCGGAGTTACTTCAAGCAGCGGCCGATAAAGTAAAGCTAGCCACATTGATCGCCAAACTAAGAAGAAGAGAAGAGCGTAAAGCTTACCGTCGCAATAGTCTAGTTGCTAAAGCACTTGACTTTCGTTAAAGTAGTCTCGATCCCAGGTGACGGCAGAAATTAACAAAATAAATAAATTAACCGCTAATAGAATCATACGGGAGGCAAATATGTACACCACCATGCGCGCGCTAATTGACGACGTGTTGATAAATGGGACTGCATTTGTATATACATATATCGGTAAAAGTTCAAACAATCACAATATCAGTTTCAGGTAAGTTATACTACGAGTAGTATTGTATATAACAATTAGTAAATTATGACTATATCTGTACAGCTGGACTGTATGAATGGAGGTAGTCGCCGACGATCTGTAACTGAGTATGTCACCATGATGATGATGATGATGATGATGAATGCAAAGGTTGTCAACAAACTTAAGCTTAATCGCGTAAATTAATTATACTAAGTATTTGAAGAATAACAACCAAGTAAAACACGGATAAAATTAAAATATAATAAGAACAAAAAAAGAAAGAAGAATTTAAAAAATTTTAAAAAACGTTTTTAACCATCAACTTCCATGCATGCATGCTGCTGAGAAAATCACAGAGAATCATAATGGAAAAGAGCAGTTTCTCCTGGACATTTATTTTTCTAGTATCCAACGGAATTAGCTTCTGATCTACTTCCTTTTATTATCTTCTAAGTATGCTGAACTAATGCCATTTTTCGGCAAATCCAAATTAAAAAAAATTAATTAATTAATTAATAACGGACGAGCAACAACCACCTTACGAATATTCCCCTTACAGAAATAAAAGGCACATTATTGTTTATCAAAATTTGAAAATTTTAACTGGTAAACCGCAAAATGAAAAAGTGTTTCGCAAGCTACACTCCTCTCCCGCTCATCCGATTGTATAATACTTTTCGTTCGTGACTTTTTCCAAACGATTAAAATTGATCAGCTGCGGGGGCCATTCAGTGAGCTCGTAAAATAAATTAACGGATGATTTTCGTTAGCCCGTTTCTAGGTTGTTGTTTTTTTTTTTAGTGCATTTTCAGCTTGTATTCCTTGCGGTAAATTAAAACTACTCATTTTAAATATTATAGTTTGACTTCTGTTAGTTACGGTGCTTGGCTACCAAATCAGAGAGGTATAGTGGGATTTCGGGAGTTGTCTCGTTTTGGATCCAAGACGCGTATACTTAATCTGAAATTGAATTGCGGATAACAGAGAAATCTGGGAAAGTAAAGGCGGCTCTAAGAGAAAGAAATTGGCTCCAATATTCTCTTTAGATCCATTAGGCTTATAGTACATTGTGAAAAGCTTCACAATCCACGATACCTTATCAAGCGTATAGAACCCCTACTCTGCTCATTTAATTCTAATTAATCTCTCCTTTCAACCATTCGCGTTCTATTCGAATGTTCGGGCTTCCCATATGAACAACTGTTGTCCCTTTTACTATGCAATTCTCTCCATTTCCGCTTCTTATATTTTTTCATTTCTTATTCCTGCCCTCGAATTATTTTCATTTTCCATTCTTAAATAGATTTTTTTTTTCTTCGTAAAATAATAATAATAAAAAAAAACAAAAAACAAACCAAAAATAATCTCATTATGAAAACTCGGATTAAGCTGCCGCCTATTTTAGGGGGAGTACACAAGTGCTTTTCGAAAAATAAGAAAAGAAACAAAAAATAATAGTAACAATAAGAAGAAGAACGGAGACACAAGAGGATTATCAGATTCTAGGGTATCTGACGACGGCAGAAGAGAAAAGGGGCGGCTAAGACTGGAACAATTAGAAGAGATTAAATGTGCAACCTAAGAGAAAGAGAACTTAAACGCGCAGCGGTTAAACGTGTTATTACGAGCGATAAACTATTAATAAAAAAAAAGTAAAAATAAATTGATAGCGGCGCGCGCAGTTTAATGAATTATTTTGAAATGATTGGAATTTTTTTACGACACCACTCACCGATTATCCGGAAGTGGAGAAGAAAAAATTGAAGGAGCAAAAAGGTAAAAGAAAAATAACAAACAGCAGAAGACGAATCGGTTACTTCGAATCAGATCGCGCCGATGGTCTTTTAAGAGTGGTAAAGTGGCTGTTCGAAATAAGAAACGGAGACCGCGTACTCTGCGAAGTAAGCGCTATACCGCGTGGCGAGATTGAATTAACACAGACAAGCACTGTTGTGGCGATTACGAGGCGATTTATTAAAAACTTCTAACAAAGCACTGTGACCCTTTACCTATATACAATTATATATATATATATATATATATATATGTATATATAAAAGTACAACTATAACTTTATATATATATATATATGTATTGTTTATGTGGGATGTATGCGGACTCGGCAGCATTTAGTAATTTTTTTAGCAGTATAACCGCGGTGCATGTTTGAAGTGAAAAAAGTCCGTGAATTTCGTTTGTGCTTTCGCAGGCTCCGTTGTTGGAAATAACCAGCAGAAAAACAGTTCTCGGAAACAAAGGATTTCGCGAGTGAAGCAGCTAGCCAAACGGCATGATAAGTATCGTAGGACGGTATAGAAAGTTGCCCAGTCAGCAATTCTTGCGATTTTTCCGCTTCTTCAACTTTTTCCCGGTAGACGGGACGCGAAAAAGGCTTTGGGGCTCTTGTATCTTTCGACAAAATGCAAACTATTTCTCGCCGACTGCTTTATCTTCCGTTTTCCGTCATCCTTTATTGTCGCCCTACGTTTTTCCGCATGACTCGCTTCGTTAATACACAGCGCTCTCTTTACCCAATGTATAGCAGCCTACCTTGCTCTTACAATATCAGTCATCCTCGGCCTTACTAGCCTCTTTTTCTTACATCACAAAGCTCTTGTCCGTCGATAAGATGTTTATGTTGCCGCGTCTGTTCCAGCATTTTGAACTTCGGCAAAAAGAAAACGGGGGAGGGATTTTTATTTTTTCTTTTCCGGTAGTTTTTTTTTTTTTTTTATTAGTAGCAGCTGTCGTAACATCCTTAATTAGGGAGCACGTTTTTTTTCCTGTTTTTTTTAATACCTAGTTGATGATAATTATTTCGAGCAATTCGCTAATCACTGGTGGACACAGTGATGGCCGGAAATGTTCTACTGGGACGAAGAAATGCGAGGGAATCGCTGGAATTTGAAACAACGCGATAAATTGTTATGGAAATGAACTTTTAGCATTAGAGATTTACGTGCGTCTCATAAGTGCTTGTTTTGCCCCTCCATCGACCAATTTTGCTCTTTGACCAACTGATTCTAGACCGTTTACCTAATTTTCATAGAAGTCCGTTTGTTTCAAGCGGTCGTCTCCTGCAATTTCGCTCATACTTATTAGCATTACTTCAACGGTGAATCAGCACTCTTCTTTACGGTAAATTGCCGCATGATCGATAGACCCGTTCTATTTCGGAATTTTGAACGCCTCACGACGCTCTAAATTCAGTCTTTTCGGTCGTGCTAAATAATCTCCGTTGATTTGTCGTTACCGCTAAACTATTCGCAATATTTTTCTTTTTCACACGTGTTCCTTACGATTATTGGCCGGCTCGCAATAAAAGCCAAATCGGGTATTTCTCTCGGTCGCTTGCTCAGATCTCTCTGATAGCCAATTGGCTGCGTAATTTTTCGACTGCTAAACCTCCGGTGACTAAAAACTGCCGGATCGATTAGAGTTATCTTCAACTACGAAATAACCTTTGCAGTTTAAAACCGAATACGTTTGATTCCTAAATTATTAATAGTTAAGAAAACGGAAAAATTCAATCTTGCACAATTGCCGGATGTGTGTAACGCTTATTATCGGTTTATCTTTTTCGAACTCGTTACAAACACCCACATTTTTTTTTTTTTTTAGATTATCGCTGGTAAATTGGTAAGAATTCCGATAGTCTTCGAAGCGACCGCGTATTTTTTATCATGTCTGCACGAGAAGATTACACACGATAATAATTGTAGTGTTTGGTTTAGCTTTCGTAGCCACTTTTTAGTATACATCAAAGATATGTATACCGATCTTTCGTTTTTCATTGTAATACTCATTGAAAGTTTCGCAATATGGTCGTATGTTTTTTTTCTTTTCTTTCATATTCGTTTAAAAAATCATATCGCCAGTGTGTGGGTATTTTTTATCGCCAGCAGGAAGGTAATTTTGTGGCGACCGCATACACGTTGCAAGTTAAAACCGAATTAGTTGATGGGTTTTACGGTTCGTAGGCTGTGGAATTACTCTCCTAATTGAAATTGCTCGCTAATTTATTAGATATAGTTAGGATTTTGTTTGTGTAGCTCGAAATTACCCCGGGAAGCTACGGATGTTTGTAATTCACCGGCGATAAAAAAATATGTCGCCCCTATTCAAAATGAGTAACTCCGGTTTAAATTTCAAAATTTAAAAAAAATTTGTACTCCGCAAAATATTAATTAAAAAAGCACAATGAAAAAAAAAAACAACCCATCCATCGGTATAATAAATTGTTACCTTATTCGTCTCATCGAAGCCACGTTTCTTTGTATACCACCGGCTATTAAAATCATAAAGTTATACGCCTTTCGCTCGAATTTATTTGCATTTGGTAGAAAAAACGCCCTCGAAAAAAAAAATCTGAACAAGGCTTCTTTGCGGATAGTTACAGAGAAACACCGCGAAATTTTGCAGTTTCCTTTTGTCCATCGCCCATGTACATATGATATCATATTTTTATTCGAAAATCCCCGTCATTTTCTTAGTAAATCCGAAAATGATTCGGTTATTCCGCTCTAGACTTTGATGAAAATTCGTTCGGAGTTTCTGTTTTAATTTTTTAAGTACAGTTTCCGCGAATTTTCAATATTTTTCTAGCATCCTCGGTGCCTAAGCTGAGCTACGAGCGGGGCCAGCGTGTCTCAAAAAGAAAAAAACAAATATCGTGTACTTCAATGATATTCGGCTTGCACGACTGAGAACAGCGTCCGGGTTTTCGTACAAAATAAAATACTGTACGTCCGAAATATCGGGCGGGACGACGAGCCTCTCTTGTCGCATTGTGGTTTTCATCTTTTTGTAGTATCTTTAACTCGGAAAAAGATCTTTCCTGAGTTGGTTGTGTATGCGCATTAGAGGTTGCTGAATTTATTTCTCTTTTCATCACGTGCTATTATTTCGTACGATCGTGTGAGATGAATTCGCGAGAGGCAAATTTCGTGAACAATGAAACTGTATGGAATTTCGATTCTGACAACTTATCGATGTCTACTAACAGTTCCGTACATCATCGGGCTTACATCGTAGAATCGAGAAATTTCATCAGAATCCGGTTAATATTTCAGAATGAAAATTTGCCGGCTATTCACATTTCCCTTACGTCGCATCTTCACATCTCCGCACTCATTTAATCGATAAGATGTTGTTCTAAACTGCACTCTTGGATCGTGGTTTATTTCCAGAGTTATTTCACCTTCGATTTTAACAACTTTGTAGTTTGCGTGTCTGGTAGCTTTTCTAAATGTTTAAAGTTCCTCCTAGTTCGTTGAAGTTTGTAAAGATCCGTGCACATGCAACGACGTCTTGTTTTTGCAGTATCTCGCTAACTCTTTGGAAGTTTTGCAAAAGTTCGTACGTAAATATGACTTCTAACATTTAACGAACTCTCTCCCTGCTTCTAATAATCTTCCTTTCGCTGTCATCCATATGTGGGGAGGGGGCATCTGACGCGTCAGTAATTTTAATTAATGTTTCTAAAATAGCTTTAGTTGCTTTGTGAAAACTCGTCTCTGCGGAAGACACTTCTGCGTATTTTCATAGTGATTTTTAAAGTTTATAAAGTGATTGGGCCGATGGAAAAAAAATGTCAGTCAATAACACGGACGATTCGGATAATGAGCTGCGCAAGGAACATTCATCGCAAACCGATTTACTATACCATCTTTTGTTCGTTTAACAATGCTGTTACGGCCAGAACATATCTGCGATATTATCATATGATTGCCGCTTACATTTTATAAAATCCGTCAGCTGCTTTGTGTCAGTTTCTATGCGTCTGTAACAAATGTTCCGTTGATTGTCCATCGGCTTTTATCTTAGTCTTGGTCGATAGACACTATTTTGCACTCCGGTTTAATGTGTATTTTCAATTCCATTATTCTTATAAATACTTAATTTCGCTCCGTGTTTACATACTGCACATGCATGTTTAATCGCGCTTTTCATAAATTGTTTCCGTTCTTGGTTAAGTGTGTTGTATATTGACAAATGAGATGGCTTTTTTTTTTTCTTCTAACAAATGTGTTTATTACACATTTAAGTTTTTCTTTACACACAAAAGAAGAATTATGAAAGAAAAAAAGTTCTTCTTCCACCTTGGCAATATAGCCACTTTCAACAGAGCGGATATCTTAAACTAAACATTCTTATTTTATTCGTTATAAAACAAGCGCACCTCCTATTGGTATCGTTGGATATCGAAAAGGCCTACGAAACAACCTCCATTCCTGAAGTAATCAGTATTATGCGGTCACTGAATTTTACTGGCAACAACATCGCCTTTATGAACAACTTCCTCAATCGCCGATGCATGAGAGTCCGGATCCAGGGAATCCTGTCCAAATTGGTCTTCATCGATGGGCTTCCCCAGGGATCTGTGCTAAGTGTCGTCCTGTTCATCGTGACAATTAATCATGCGCTTAGAATCTTAAGATCTCCGTTGCGGGGACGACTCTTCGTTGACGACCTCACGATATCATGCTGGGGGAAAATATTGAATTCACCTTCCACATCGTTCAAAAAGCTCTTGTAGACCTCCAAACATGGGCCGCCAAATGCGGTCTAAAGTTCTCGGCCACCAAGTCGGAGTACATGATAATAGGCAGCCAGAAACAAGCCGAAGCGAGGAACTGCCAACTGTATCTAAATGACCAAGTCTTAAAAAAAAAGGACTCAATAAAAATCCTGGGCCTCGAGATCGACCGAAAGCTCTCGTGGAAAACTCACATCAAAGCGTTAAAGAAGAATTTCCTTGACCGATTGCGTATACTCAAAATTCTCGCCAACAAACAGTGCGGAAGTAGCACGAAAGCGCTATTAAAAGTCTACCGCAGTCTTATCCGATCCGTGCTCGATTACGGTGCCATTATATAATGATGCAGCCAAGAAATCACTCTTGGACACTCTGCAACCGGTTGTCAATTCCGCATGCCGTATCTGCTTAGGAGCGTTCAGAACGACTCCAGTCAATAGTTTACTCGCAGAAGCCAACGAACTTGGACTGGTTATCAGAAGAAAAGAGCTCTGCTTAAAATATGCGGTGACAATCTCCTCGACACCCGGACAATCCAGCTTATGACAGTATCTTCAAGGTCCCTGTGCACAATATCGACCCCGACTATTCGGCAGCAGAACCACTCAGATCGCGGATAGCCAGATACACAGCAGAACTCGAAATAATACTACCAACGGTTTATGAACGATCGCTAGGGTTCCTACCCCCGTGGTGCCAACCCAATCTGACAATAAATGTTGATCTAAGTGAGCACGAGAAAGTAATCACAAGCTCAGAGACGTTTAGATTACTTTTCCTTGAAATACGCGAAAAATTTCAGCCATGCACGGAATACTATACAGACGGTTCAATTCTCAACGGCAAAACAGGTTACGCTATAGTCTCTGACTCTATCACGTTAGCAGTACAACGAACGCACGACAATAATTCAATCTTCACCTGTGAGGCTAAGGCGATTCTCCATACTCTAGAACTAATCCTACTGCGCCAAGACGCAACAAACTGTACCATATTTACTGACTCGTTGTCCTGCTTAGGAGCCATCCAAAATCAGTTTACCGAAAACCCTATCATACAACGCATCCACCTAAAATTGGACCAGCTCCAATCAAAGCATATACAGGTCAGCCTTGTGTGGACACCGGCGCATACAGGAATCCAAGGAAATGAATTGGCGGACCAAGCTGCAAGAACCGCGACGACACAAGATTGCCCGCCTGAAGTACTTATGACACCTCATGAAGCTAAAATGGCGATAAGCAACACAGTCAAAAACTACTGGAACACCCTTTGGCTCCAAACGCCGAGCAAACTGCACGAGTTTAGAAAAGATACCTACGAAAACATGCCAACTCTCAGTAGACACGAGCAGTGTGTCCTAACTCGTATCCGCATTGGACACACAAACTTGACCCATTCGTTCCTCATATCTAAAAAACCGCCCAACCTGTGTCAACGCTGCAACGTGCCTATATCGGTGGGGCATCTTTTGATCGAGTGTAATCACTACCAGCAGGCCAGACAACAAGCGAGTATTACCAACGGCCTTCCAGAGATGTTTTCGGACGCCGAGAAGTGTAAAAAAATCGTAGCCTTCCTCAAAGACATCTCTGTATTCCAACTGATCTAACTTCCCCAGCCTTCAGCTAATTTTTTGATTTTTTTTTTTTTTTGTTCCGCTCATTTTCAAATATTCAATATAAAACTTTATAATTATCTGTAAAACCGTAGTCGCTAATGACCTTGTAGTCCAAAAGCGACTTGTAAATATAATAAATAATAATAATAAAACAAAACGCAAAAAGAAAATCAAACTCCACTATACTAGAATATTGTAACCGACTATGAGTAACCAAGGCTCGGTCCTTAAAGCAAATATTGTCTATTGTAAGGAGAAAAAACTGACGAGAAAATTAGGCCTTTGAAAAATATTTCTCCGAATCAAATATTTGATGTCCTCCGAATACACAACGTGACTACTGCAAATTTGATGAAACTTTGGAATTTTCGCGAGACTCGCATATGGGGCATGCAAAACGAATTTAAAATATCGGATTTTCTTACAAGCCATTCAGAAATGCTACCATGATTTTGACTGAACTGTAATAGCGTCCCGAGTTTCCAGTTTCGTCAGTATTTAATTTTCGGAAATAAATCAATAGAAGGAATAAAAGGATGTACAAAATTTCAAGTTCGTTCCTTTATTAATTACATTAAGGCACTGATGTTTTTACCGTAGAAATACAGTTTAAAATAAATAAATCGATTTTTTTTTTTCTTTTCTTTAAGCCTAAAATATGGAGAATAATGTGACAAGAAGTTGATTTTTAACAAGAAAAAAGGTTCAAGTATAATGCTAAAAATTGTGAAATAAAATGTTTTTTAACAAAAAGAAAAAAAAAAAAAAATACGACTTCAATATTTATTATAAAAATTTAATAGAAATTCACTAAAAAGTAAAAAATAATAATTCAATAAAAATACACTAAAAGGTAAAAAATATTCGATAAAAAATACATTTTTGAGTGATATAACTTAAGTGGTGATACTATTCTATATAATTTATTTATTTAAAGTCACCCGGCAGCCAAGGCCATTTGCGGCGCCGAGAAGTTACATCTTATAAGTGATAGATTAATACGTGAAAAGTACAAAAAAGAAAATTAAAATAATAGAAAAATAAAAAAGAAAAGAAAGGAGAAGAATGGAAAAGAAAGAAAAAGAAAATAAAAAAAAGGAGAAGAATGGAAAAGAAAATAAAAGAAAGGAAAAGAAAATAAGAGAAAGGAGAAGAATGGAAAAGAAAGGAAAAAAAATAAAAGAAAAGAGGCAAACGCTGCTGAATATTAAAAAAACGGAAAAAGTCGGGTAAGCTTTAAAAATTTGAAAATTTTTGCATAGGCCGTTTCATTGTCCGTCAAAATTTCGGTCAAACCAGCATCCTCTTCGAAACAGGCGGCTCTCCTTTGTTGAAATTTGCGGCACAAGGTAAGAAGATGTTCCATCGTAATCGGAACTCCACGAATTTCACACGTCGGTTTAGGTTGTTTTTGAAACAGGTGGCTATGTGTGTAAAGGCAGTGGCCTATGCGCAGGCGAGCTAGTATTGTTCCCTCATGACGGTCCTGTCTGTATGAAGTGCTCCATCGCGGAAGGTTTCCCTTGACTTTGAACAGTTTGTGAAAGTGACAGTTTTGTTTCCATTCGTATTGCCAGACAGGGAGTATACATGTTTTTTTAGTTGGAACTTCAGATTTTAGCTGTTTTTCCTGTTCTGGCCTCTAAATTTTGTTAATTGCTGTATACTGGCGCTCCATGGAGGGGCTTCAACCGTACGTTGATGGACCGTCGCCGTCCACTGATGACTGCTAACAGTGTTCCGACACTCGATCCCGACAGAGGCGATTTTTTTCATATAGCTGTATGCAATTTGGGGCAAACGACTTTTGATGCGAGTGGTTAGATGGATTTGGATGCCAGATTAAATTGATTTATTTCAGGGACAGAAATATCCTTGTGTGTTTGAGTGGCAGGACAAATGCTCCTGAGATTAGTCTTAATACGGAATTTTGAACAGTGTTTAACCTATTCAGCACATTAGGTTTAGCGGATCTGTATATGATAGAATCGTAATCCATTTTAGACGGCGTAAGAACGAAAGGCATTTCTTATCTCCGCCCCATTTTGTATGAGCCGTCATTTTGAGGACGTTGAGTGATTTTTGTTCATCGATGTGCCTGGACCAAGACTGCTTCCTGTCGAGTATCAATCCAAAGATTTTGACCGTTGGGGCTGATCTAATGGGGCTGTTGTCCAGAGTTATTTTGCAGTCCGAAAGGGGATTTCCGTTTTTTGCTGAAAATAATGCTAGCTGTTTTTTCCGCTGAGAAGGTTAAGCCCTGATTTTTAGATGGTGATATTATTGTCATTTTTATACAACATTAATTTTTTATTCGATAAAAAATATATTTCAGAGCGATATAACTTAAGTGGTGATATTATTGTAATTCTTATACAATATTAATACCTTAATTAGAGTAGGCACCAAATTAAAATTACAATATCTATAAACAATTTAATGATTATTTAATGTAGTTTTTAATTATTATCGTAATACGTAATATGAATCCTATTCTAATTAAGGTATTAATGTTGTATAAGAATTACGATAATATCAACCACTTTGAAATGTATTTTCTAATCGGGAGTAATTATCTTTTACTTTCTAGTGCATTTTTATTAAATTTCGGTATTTTTTTCTAAAAAAAAAAAACATTTTAATTAATTTATTTACACGCGGAAATTTAAAGAGCAAACGAGGTTCGCGAATTACACGAACATTTCCGATATGAAAACGTTACAACTTTACGAGTGTATTTTATTATTAGAAAATTGCGGTGCAAAATGTAACATTTGAGGGCTAGTTAATGCGAGATGCACAAATAATTTTTACTTAAAAATTACAATTTTTCTAAAGCGAAAACGGTTACAAAAATAAATGAAGTTTAGAGAAATGTTACACTAAAACCGAGAACGCTGAATAAAAATGTCACAAAATTGTCCCGCGAAGATATTTAATAAGATGCACGCGACATCATCGGTACAGCTAACAATTACGTTACAGATTTTATAAAATTCAACTAAGAAAGAGGGTCTAGCAGACCCCGTGTGGCGACTGTCGAGCTGAAGGAGCGTCTTCAGAACGAATCTAATTCCGATGAATGTGTTCGTTGCAGATGGCTAGCGGCGTGAAATTGCTGTCAGATTACACCTCATTCCTGTAGCGAGCGGTAAAAACATCATCGTCGGAAGTGTATTACGCGTTTTATTATTTTTTACACTGGCTGTGTTTTAATTTTCCGAAACGGTTTCATGCAATATGTTGCACCGGAAATTCGATATCGAAATTTTCGCTGTTAGAAATTTTATTTCAACTACCAAAACTGAAAACTCTAAGTGACGTACTGTACAATTATTTTCATTTCAAACCGTTTCACGGTGAAAATTCTTTTTCTGTTTCTAGGTTTTTTAGCTTTTCGAATTTCTTCTTCAGCAATATCTGCGCTTTTCCCAAATATTGATCCATAAAGGAAATATTTTTCGTCTATTGCTGTTTAATTTGATCCGAAGTATTTTTCAAAGTGGTATTAGAGTAATGGATTTTTTAATTTCATTTTATCTTATTTTTTGTAGCGTTCGCTCCGTTTTCAACTCTTTTAGAGAGGTGTGGCAGGGAAAAAAACTGACGCAAGAATGTAACCGTAAAATGTCATAAACAGTTTCATTCCATTTAGTAAGGAAACGAACGAAATTTAAATATTTCCGAAAATATGATTAATTTTAATTTTTTTTTTTTCGTTTAATTTAAAATTTTTATCATTGTAACAAAATTAACGTTAAATGTGTTAGAGAATTATAATATTTCAATGCTGTATAATGCTTGTAAAAAAAAAAAAAAAGAGAAAATTTATTTCCTCAGTGAAATTCATTAACTTCTCAACCATGTCAAATTCTTATTTTTTAATTAATATTTTTCGAAATATATATGTACCCTCGAAAACAACGAACAATTGCAGTCTGATTTTTGCTAATCACTAATTGTTGAAATGGATTATTAAATAATGTAATTAACAATATCGGAACATGAAGGTCATCTGGCAACTCCTTAAATACTTTAGTAATTTTTCAAAATTCTTTTATCCGCCTCTGTTTTAGATAAAAAGAAGAGGCACTGCGATATCGGATGTTTACTGTTTTTTTTTTTTTTTTTTTTCATTACGAAGAGGCGACTTTTCTGCTACTTTCGTTCGCCAACCCCCACGCACCGATCGGTTGCTCGCTTAACCGCCTATCACACTTTTGGCTATTGTTTATATAGTAGAAAGAAATGATAATCTGAATAGTGTCATTATTGCCAGGAGTACCTCTTTAAAATGAAATAAAAAAAATTCCCTCCGTATTCACGATATATATGTATGGACTGAAATAAATTAAAACTGAGAATTTTGAGATTATTAACACTATTAGAAAAAATTTGTTAATAAATAATGAAAATAAAATTCAGCCAATTATTTCTGTTTTATTAATAATCACGTTATTTTAAACGAAAATTGTTATGCGAAAAATTTTAAAGCTTTTTTAAAATAATAAAATTTTTTTTTTTTAATTTTCAAAATGTGTATATTTAATTTTCTTAAACTTGTTCATTTATCTATTTACTTATTTTTTTTTTTTTTGAAGTATGTTTTTAATTTAATAATTTTTATTTTATTTCTTATATTTTTAACAGAATCGTGTAAATGTTACATTCACAGACACTTCGAAGATACTACTTTCCGATAGAGTATCCTAATGAAATATCCATTCTTTATTTTGGCAAAAATATATAATACAACATTATACCGATTGGACAGTTCAAAAAAATAAAAATGAAATACAAAACTAAATTTTAAAAAATCGATTATATTTGTACTATTTAGAAGATACAGAAAAAGTAATTAAATAAAAAATAAATAAAAAATTATTATATATAATAATGTAGCAGTTTATCTATAATGCAGACTACCTATAAGGAAAATAAAGGGAATATGTGTGTTTATTTTCCTACAACGGACGAAGTTTTTGGGAGCGTCCAAAGTACTCCGAGAATCATAATGTCCCGTGCTGGATAGTATTTCGAGATTTGAAGATGCGATTTGTTAGCCAAAGAATGCACCTGACGTCAGTGAGTTAATTTACTAATAATTGTCGACTCTAGATTATAAATAGCAATTTAGGATATGTATAATATTTCCGATTTTTCTATGAAAAATGCGATAGGAATGCCGGAACATATCAATTTAGATTCAGATGCAGACATGTGGTACAAGGGAAACAATATGCGCTCCGAACATGTTAGCTCAGCGATGTCGTGATGTCAGGGGCGTCAACTTTACTGTTGTATCATTGATTATCGGAAAGCCTTTGACCGCGTGAAACACAGACAAGCTGATGCAAATACTCAATGGAATTGGCATCAGTTGGGAAATTCGAAGATTTATAGACAATCTATACTGAAACCAGATCGCCTGTGAAAACGGAGAATCAGAAGAAATCTCGATTAAAAAAGGCGTCCGCCAAGGATGTATCTATTCAACTCTGAGTCAATCTTCAGATAAACCTTGAATGCGGAGGATGGTATAACAATAGGGACAGAGAGAGGGTGTCACACATCCGATATGCAGACGATACCGTTCTGATCGCAGACAGAGCTTCGAGAAGTAACGGGACATGTTAAACCGTGTGACGCAGATTAGCGAAATATACGGGCTCGATATAAATATTAGTAAAACCAAATGGCCGGTAGTGCATCGGAAGACAGAGGACAAAGAGAAATCCGGAAGAAAAAATTACTTATTGAAGGTAAAGCGCTTGAACGAGTCTCTCCAAATTTCAGAGTACCTGGGAATACGGTTTCATGAAGAAACTGACCAGTCGGTGGAGATAAGAACACGAATAGAGAAAGCAAGGAGAAGACTTTTTTAATGACTCGGAAGAATTTGAATTTACAATTACGAATGCATCTGGTGCGTTACTACATCTGGTCCATACTCTATATACTGTATGGCATGGAAAGCTGGGTTTTCACGCAAACTTTACAGAAGAAAATTGAAGCCTTCGAAATGTACGTTTATCGGAGGATGCTAAATAATATATCGTGACTGCGTGACCAATAAAGAAGTCTTGAACAGGACGACAAACCAAGCCGAGGTGCTCCGTATAATCCGGACAAGGAAATTTAAATATTATGATCATGTGCAAAGACACCTTGAGAAATATCGTTTCTTCCACCGCGTGCAATATCGAAAAATTACTGAACACAGAAGACCTGATAGACACAAATTTTCTTGGGAGGTAGACATAAGAAGATGGTACGAAATGTCAACATTCGAACAACTTCAAGAGGTATATAAAAATAAGAAATAAACACAGCTATGATGATCATCGATCTTCGACCGGAAATAGCGTAATAAGAAGAAGACGAATATTCCGGATTAGATAAAAGTTTTGATACGGAAAGCGACTTAATTCTTACATTGGATAGGCGTAGAAATTACGACAATTTAGAATCAAAAATCAGACCCAAGAATTTAACGGAAGCACAAAAGGGGTAGTGAATTGTTGGGGAAAGAAAAAATATCAGTTCTATGATGTACATGGCTCTTGTATAATTTAATAGAGGTTGCCAGAGAAAAATTCAAAATGTATGATCTACTTATTGTGGGTGATAGAATCGATAGATGGGAAGTTATAGGAGAGGGGTGTATTACGATCAACTACGGATAACTGGGCTGAAATTATTCATTTGAAAAGAATGAACAGTGTGTTTTACTTAAAATCGATCCTTGGGCTATAACGCAACCGAATAAATCGACGAGCAAGTTTATTTTTCATTTTTTAAACTCAGAATGGAACTAATAGCTTACGCTAATTATTATATTGTACTAAAAGCTCTTTAGTTCTGATATATTTGTTCTTTTTTTTTTTTTTTTCCTGGATATTTTTATGCTGGTCGAATTGACGTTTATTCAGAATAGGCGATTTACTGACGAATACGAAAAAATTGAAAATTAATATTTACAGAGTTGATTTAGCAACGAATACATTTTTTAATTATCGATTAAATAATAAAATTCCTTTGCAGGTTCATATTTATCGCTTCAACCAAGAATGAGATAAAAAGATTTAATTAAATCTTAATAACTGAAGAAATGTTAATGAAAATTAAATTGGATTTTTTTCTTCCGAGTGTCGTATGCGGCTAACAGAGCTATTGCAACATTGCTTCGTATAATGACGCGGAATTAACCAGTTGTACAAAAAAAAAAAAAAAAAAAAAAAAAAAAAATAATGTTTGCAATATTAGGAGGAGAGTTAGATAGAGATGACTGCAAACACGTTGCGAGGAAATTAGATTGTTGAAGAGCAAAAAAAGAACCCATTTTTTATATCGATAAATTACTCGATTGCAAACGCGTCTGACTGGGACAATGTGAGAATTTACGTTGTCGAAATGTACGCTTCCAAACTGTCGCAGTCAATAAAGAGGCTTCACGTGCATGATTAAACGGATTCCAAATCATTTTGCAAAATGAGGATACTGCGCTGGCCTATCGTCGAAGTAATCGCAGATTTTCGTCAGGTCAGCGGCGCAAAAAGTCATGCATCGTTGGTCTATTGCATTTTTTTGCCCTGACATTGCAAGGATTAACTTAAATTAAGTTTAAAAACTGCGCGATAATTACATCGGAAAAGTTGGTTAAAAGTAGCACTGACGTTTTGTTATTTCGGGGTACGAAAAGTTCAAAAGCTGACAGTCTCAGCTCTTTTAGTGGCAACATCATTAGGGCGCCGCGTATAGGCGGGTACCACATATAAAAACAGGCATTCGGGGAATTTGCAGGTGTTTTATTAGGCGCATAATGATAATAATGATAATAATGAAAAGGTTAATGTCACCGCTCAAGATGAAAAAGAGTCTGCTGGAGGGGATATTACGAGATTTTCCCACAAGATAATAGAATGAAATTATAATATATGCAGATGAATAGATAATTAACTGTGAAACTACCGTCTTACGTGTGTGTGTCAGAGAGCTACTCCATGCTTTACCTGAAATTATAAAAATTAGAGAAAGAAAGACGGTGCCGGGCGTGCGAAATTATAATTTCCAGCAATACCGAATGCGATTTTAACGAGGAAGTTAAACCTATTCATTACAACATTACAACTACAACGTTTGTGTACCTGGCGTCCGCGAACCAACTCTACCTGCGCATAATTAGTTTCGCTCTAGCCTCCGTGTCGAACGGTGTCTCTAATTGCAGCTCCACTCAATCTAGCTCTAGCATAGTAATGTCTTAAAAATTGATTTATTTACAACGATCAACCTTCGCATAATACCTCTTTCATGCCCCCCCCCCCCCATAATGCGCTTGAACTTTTTCACTCGCCTTTTTCGTATGTTGTCTAACTAACGAAGTATACGGCGCTTTTCCGAACTTGATCGTTTATTTCTTCGTCACCAGTCGTAAAAATTCGACTTTACCTAATTATGAAATAAATTGTTGCTACTCAAAAATATATTACATTCGAATAGTACGATTTATTTCTTCCGAGAAGGCTGCTTTAGTGTACTATTTTTTAGATTATTCGATAAAATTTTAATTTCAGCGTAAACATTTCATTATACAACGAGAAAATCAATTGCAATTATATTGCGATCATAGAGATAGGGTAGATCGACCGGCAATTTCTGAGGATCTTCGAATGGTATCGGTTATCGCGGGAAATTGGTTATAATTAAGTTTAAAATTTAGATTATACAGCTTATTATGACGAATGCACGGATGACAAAACTGATCCTAATTGAATTTTTTCGAATGAATTCAATAAAAAACCGTTTGTTAGTAATTTTCTAAGCATTAAGTGCACAATTTATAAGAGTATTTCTGCTGTGACTTAGCCGACCACTGATGGTTTTGGTCAATAAAATACGGAACGCATAAAAATAAAATACACTGGAAAAAATTTAAAAAAAAAAAAGTGAATAAAATGTTTATTACGGTAAATATAAATGTAAAAATCTGAATAAAATCATGGTAAATATAAATATAAACTCCGAATAATTACGTTTTATTTGTTTCCGGCGAAATTATATAAAAAAATAAAGATGCGTTCTTTATTAGTTTAATAACGAAATTTTATTAAACTATCATTCCGCTAACGTTACAGCTAACAAATCTACATCTGTATGTGTATATATATATATGTATATGTATTAATTATAACGTAATTCTTAGGCTACCCCCCATTAGAAAAAATGTCCCAATTTTATGTAATGTTTGTTATATTTTATAGGATTTTTGTGATTCTGTTATAATACTCATATGGATCGATTTAGAATTACGTTGTAAATTTTGATCATTTTATATAAAGTATAGAAGAGAAAGAGACAGAAATGTAAGCAAGAGGGGTTAAGGGGCACAGCCCTTTGCGAGGCTAAAATGACCGAGTTTATATATATATATATATATATATATATATATATATATATATATATACATATGTATGTATAATGCTAAACAGTTTTTATTATACTAAGAGTCATAATTTTCGTCAGCTTGTCATGAAGCGGAAAGATTTGCTGGAACAGTTTCTTTTCACTAAAACATATTTAACCGATGATACAAGATACTTTTCTCTGGAAAACGAACGGAATCGGAAAAAAGATGTTTAATGTCAATAAGTAAATTTCATTAAATTTAAATGCACATGTGTACCATTTGTTTCAGACGTAATAGACAATTCTTAAGAAATCTCATTTTCATTTCTTTTTTGCAATTTCCGCGTTCCTGTTCAAAGCGGTTTTTATATCTGTATATTCGTTTCATATCATTTAGGGGAAAATTATTTTGTTTTCGGTAAATGTTCACTGTTTTTTTTTTTTTTTTTTTTTTTTTTTGAAAATATACATATTTATTAATATTTACACATTTCCTCGTCAAGCTATACGCTTGTCGACGAGTTTTCTTACATCTAAATATGCCGACATTATACTACTTATATACTATACAATTTTATCGCCGCGCAAATATTTTATTACAAACTTATCCTATTTTTACTTATTTCTAAGTTAACTATAACTAATATATTATTTATTTTATTTTTATTTTTTATTATTTTATTTATTTATTTTGTTACATCTCTTTCCCTTTCTCTTTTTTCACTTTTGTTTATTACTATTAACGTACCCTCTTCTCTTATTTAATGCTTATTATTGTTCACTGTTTCTATTCGTTTTAAGTCGTATGCTTTGTATAACTGTTGTAAATTTCCTGGCAATATGAAACTGTTGTACATTAATTACAGTTTTGTCCACATACAAATTTTAGTTAAAAACAGAAAAATAATAATCATTTTCCTTTCAAGCTCGCACGAGGAAGTCAATTGGTAAGTAGAAAGAGTTTATCGAAATGCTAAAGAGCAAATTAAAAGATGATAGCAATAGTTAAAGGAAATGTGTTCCAAGAAGGTAATAAATGTATGGGCAATAGCTAAAGTGTAATTTTATTATATGAACAAAAATTATATGTATTTTATTAGTAAGTATCAGTAATCATATAGTACCGCTAATAATGATTATTATTATTTTTTATTCTGTAAATCAACAACACCAGTCGGAGATTATCTTCTTAACGAAAAATCTAAAAGTACTTGAAAATTTAAAAAAAAAAAATTTCTCTTAAATGTGTAATTATGAGAGACTTCCGTGTGAAAACTCGGTTCCTTCCAAACACAACGTGATCAGCATCACAAGAAAAGTCTGTGGAAGAAAATGAAAACGACAAAAGTTGAGTAGATACAGATGAAATCTGAAAAAACGGTGCAGGAAAGAAATTATTAATGTAAAGTCGACAAATAGCAGAGATTGCGGAGTGTGTTTAAGAAAGAAGAAGTATTTAGAAAATCGTGGACCGGTCAGAAGAGATGGCAGAATAGCTCTGTAAAAGAGGGCAGAATTAGAAAATGATGAACAATAAGAGTTGAGCCATAATTTCGAATGATTTACTTAAGGAAAGAAGGGCAATATTATGAGTTAAAAATAAGCCCAAAAACCTGTACACCCACTAATTTATTACGTTCAATGCCCAAATGACCGGGAATACGCAGAAGATCGATCCCGATCTTGCGGAGAAGGAAAAGGTCATGGGAACGTATGCGATGTATTACACAATCCGAACAGGTAGAAGGAAGGTTAGATGTGATAGCCTATAAATCACTTTTAGAATCTGAGGTTATGAGCACTTTCTGGGAAACGAATTAATGAGGAAACAAAGTGAACGACAACAATACATTCCGCATAGATAATTGAGCAAAAGGAGGAAAGTTTAAAAGACTCTAAGAAAAGACAGAACCAACTTCATTCAGTAAAAAGATGGTATTGTGAGTAGAAAATAGAGAACCCAAAGCATCGGGGAATTCAACTCTGGCGGCATGTTAAGGAACAGATTTTTTGAAGAAGCTTATTTAGCATGTTACCTTTTTTTGTTGGCGTATAAAAGAAGTGTAAAAATATCTCAGCAACTGTATTTAAATCGGCGTCATATTTTAGTAAAAGTTACAAGTAATATACTCCTACATGGTGCGCGATATAAGAGATTTTAGTTCATATTCTTTTATAAATAAGTTCTCCTCTTGCAGTAGCAGTAAATGAATGTACGTATTGTTAAAGATTCTTCAATTCTGAATTATTTTTACGGGTTTTCTGGTTAAAACCAAAAGTTTGTTTCCTAATTAATATTCCGAGCAAATTAACGTTTTCTTTAACGCTGTCGTCTTACAACGGTAGAAAAAGTATATCAAGGTATTCTTTTTTTTTACACCGCCTGTATCCTCTTTGCTCAAATTTCATTCTGGTATTCGAAGCTGCCTAGGTGATTTTTAATAGTATCAACCTAACTCATCCGTGGTCGAAATTTTGTTCTTCATCTATTTAGCATCGTTTCCGGTACCTTGTATTTTTATTCAATTTAACCCGCTGCTTGATTTATCTTTTCTTCAAGATGATTGTAATTTATTTTTGTTGTGTTGGGCTCGATTATATTGTTTTCCATATGTTATTCTTATTTGAAACTGGCTTAGCCTTCAGCGGTTAATCCGTGTATTTATGAATTCTTTTTAGCATTTTAGCAGGGGTCAAATATGACACAGGGTGTTTGAAATACTAGAAAAAAAACGTTAACAGATGCAAACTGTAGAAAACTACGGTGCGGCTAGGAAATGACGAATCAGACGATTATATAAAAATCAAGCATGTGGAGTGTGTACGGTCGCCGATATGCTGTTTAACGTGTATTTAGAATAGCTGAATCAACAATGGAAGGAATTGCGTATTGGTGATCGGTATTTAGTTCATGAAGAAGCTTAGATTAATTTAAAATGTGTACATGGGTGTTGAAGTGGGATTTGAAATAAATTTTAAGCAAACCAAATATACGAACATGTACAGATCATAACACGAAGAAAATGAAGAAATCCCGATAGAAGGGAAAAAGATAGAGAAAGTCTCATCCTTTAAACATTTAAGAAGCTAGATCACAGATAAAGGAAAAGTCGAAGTTAAATAAAAGAAGTAGCACATAATGTACTTTTTGAATTTAAACGGTGATTGGATATTAATGCATAGATTTAAAACCCACCGCTGATCATACACTTAGGGACAATGCACAGCCGAAATATACCAAAAGCGGCCGCATCAAAGATGATGAAATTATTCGAATTTCCGGCTGTTTGCGAGTTAATTTCAGAAAATGGCCAATAAATCAAAACGGAAAAATAACCGTTGATCGCGTTTAAGAAGTAGGAAACCGCATTATTAAGCGAATATAGGAAATGAGAAGATTCGACTTGTCGGTATAAATCGCGAACCCGCAATGAGTGTGGCGTCATGATTTACACCATCAATGACAGTCGTTTTAGTTCGGTTAAGTTCGCAACATATCGATCATGTAGGGAAACACACGCGCGTGCTGGTACATCTTGTTGATGGTTTTAATAATTTCCATATTCGTTTTCTTTTATTGTACGATGTGCCGGCCGGGTAATATTAGAGAAGGCTCAGAAATTATATGGATCATATAGAAACTTGGAAACAAATTGTCAAAGCGGTTACAATAAATTACATAACGGAAGTGATATTTCTGAGCAGAACTTTTCGTTCCAGTGTAAATAAATTAACAAACAATAGTGTAGTCAGCCTATCAGTCGATTATTCAAGCCGTTTAGCACTTCGTGCGACACATTAAATATGCACTAATATTCCCCGACGTACACACTTAGCAAATAGCGAAAACATCAATTTACGGCATTACATTTTTTGCTGTTTAAATTTTGCCGGAAAAGTTTCCCGCGTTTTTGGCTACCTTGAAATTATCGAAATGTTTAGTAAAATTGCGAATATTCATTTTATTCGGTTTTTTCCGAAGAATTTTCCCCGGTGTGTATTTATTTGTTTATTTATTGCCGGTACTAATATGGTTAGTGCCATTTGGCTTAGTACACTGTGAACCTTAACTTCACAATGGGACTTACTTTACTTTTATGGTAAATAATAAACTCTAGATAATATTTTATTAACTTCTGACCTGAGTAAATAGCTGGTGTCTTACTTTGCTTTTTGCGAATCATCAAACCTCATCGCTGCTAGTCTAGCTATCGTATTCATTACAGGGAGTTTAAAAAAGTAGTGTTCTCTATTATATTTTACAGAGAATGCAACGGAATTTTTAATATCTGCTACCGCGAGAATGTTATTTATACTCATTCCGATATTAGTACTTCAGTTTCCGTATCATCGGTTAACTTTCATTTATCATTATTTTGTTGTTTTAATGCAAAGTGAATTTAATAATTCTTTATGAAACGCTTGAGCGGCAGTAAAAAATAGATGTCCGGATTCTGCGGTGAGCGGCGCCGCTGTCATAGCCACCGAAAATTCACAGCCATTTAATTACGTAATTTAAAATTTTCTGGCACCGATTTAACACGCGCCGCTCCCCGCTCACCGCTTACTTCGATCGTAGCCACTGAAAAGGCATAGCCATTTAATTTCGTGTAAATATATAAATTACCGGCACCATTTTAACGCGCACCGCTCGCCGCTTGTATCGCAGCCGAAGCCTAACTGTTAATTGTAAAGAAATCGCTATTATTTTACTCGTCTCGAGTTTAGGTACAGCTGCGTAGTTGGTTAGGCATCGGTGTTTCGTTCGGCTAGGATATTCCGCTACCCCGCACATTGAAAATATAGTAAAGTTCTTCGTGCGCCGTGTTAATGTCCATAGCTGAGAAGCACCAAAATACAAAAAAAAAAAAAAAAAAAAAAAAGCTCTCAAGTTTTTTAATTACTTTATTTATTTTTGTAACTTTTTCGGGGCATTTTTCAATCGACTTGGAATATCTTCAATTTTAATGGCCGGATAATGTTAAAAAAAATTTTATTTTTCCGTTGCGTCTTCTTTCCATTTTGAATTCGAATTTCGAGTAATGATTATCATATTTGTTCGTTTAGTACCGGCAATAAATAAACAAATAAATACACACCGGGGAAAATTCTTCGGAAAAAACCGAATAAAATGAATATTCGCAATTTTACTAAACATTTCGATAATTTCAAGGTAGCCAAAAACGCGGGAAACTTTTCCGGCAAAATTTAAACAGCAAAAAATGTAATGCCGTAAATTGATGTTTTCGCTATTTGCTAAGTGTGTACGTCGGGGAATATTAGTGCATATTTAATGTGTCGCACGAAGTGCTAAACGGCTTGAATAATCGACTGATAGGCTGACTACACTATTGTTTGTTAATTTATTTACACTGGAACGAAAAGTTCTGCTCAGAAATATCACTTCCGTTATGTAATTTATTGTAACCGCTTTGACAATTTGTTTCCAAGTTCCTATATGATCCATATAATTTCTGAGCCTTCTCTAATATTACCCGGCCGGCACATCGTACAATAAAAGAAAACGAATATGGAAATTATTAAAACCATCAACAAGATGTACCAGCACGCGCGTGTGTTTCCCTACATGATCGATATGTTGCGAACTTAACCGAACTAAAACGACTGTCATTGATGGTGTAAATCATGACGCCACACTCATTGCGAGTTCGCGATTTATACCGACAAATCGAATCTTCTCATTTCCTATATTCGCTTAATAATGCGGTTTCCTACTTCTTAAACGCGATCAACGGTTATTTTTCCGTTTTGATTTATTGGCCATTTTCTGAAATTAACTCGCAAACAGCCGGAAATTCGAATAATTTCATCATCTTTGATGCGGCCGCTTTTGGTATATTTCGGCTGTGCATTGTCCCTAAGTGTATGATCAGCGGTGGGTTTTAAATCTATGCATTAATATCCAATCACCGTTTAAATTCAAAAAGTACATTATGTGCTACTTCTTTTATTTAACTTCGACTTTTCCTTTATCTGTGATCTAGCTTCTTAAATGTTTAAAGGATGAGACTTTCTCTATCTTTTTCCCTTCTATCGGGATTTCTTCATTTTCTTCGTGTTATGATCTGTACATGTTCGTATATTTGGTTTGCTTAAAATTTATTTCAAATCCCACTTCAACACCCATGTACACATTTTAAATTAATCTAAGCTTCTTCATGAACTAAATACCGATCACCAATACGCAATTCCTTCCATTGTTGATTCAGCTATTCTAAATACACGTTAAACAGTATATCGGTGACCGTACACAGCCCTGCCTTACTCCATGCTTTTTAATTTTTATAAAAAAAAAACGTTTTTCTTATTCGACCCGTATGCATTTCTGTACCGCTGCTGGTCGCATCTCAACTTTCCAACCCCACTGGACTTTCCCAAAATTTTCTTTCACATAAACATTGTCCTGATAATCACGAACACAACAAAAAAACAATCAGCCAAATCGGTCGAGCCGTTCTTAAATGATGATCTTTTATTTTTATGTTTAAAACGATCTGCATTTAATCGAAGTGATGTATTTCCAAAAAGGCAATAATAGTTTTAAAACATCAAAGGACCACGTAATAACAAATGAGCACTAACTATTTTGTTATAAACACTGTCGCTGATCTGTTAATTACGATTCTAGCACTCGTCGTCTGTATCGTAGCCACGGCATTATTGAAATACATTCTTTCATTACGTTACAAAATAATATTTATGTGTGCTCATAACGGCTTCCGTGTGCAACGCGGCTGTTTTACTACTTTTTATAGACTCCGTTTGTAAATATTCATCCCATACAAGCTTAGCCAAAGTGTTTGTACTTCGGAATCCAGGTGACTGTTAATCGTTATTCGCTTTTTAACAATTTTTTCCGTTCGCTACGCTAGATGACGAACGCGATTTCCGCTGGTCAGTATTAGAGCCTATTATCATTTTTTAAACCGGAAACTTTTCTACCTTGGTCTGAACGCTCTACCGTGCGAGCCTTCAGCTGGACAGCAAGAGAAATCGTAGCGTCGTGTTATACATACTTTGGTATCCAGACTGCAGCGCAAACGATTTCTATTCAGCAGTGAACGTGGAGACCTCCACGTGATTTTAATTCCTGGTTTGAATCCGTCCATTTTCGAAAAACCATAACTTCACACCCCCCTCCCAAAAGAAAGATATAATATAATAAGAAAATCAAAGACTCCACCACTTTCATCACTGTCTGCCGAAAAAAAAAATCCCCTCAAACATACTTTTACTATATACTCTTTCTTTTTCCGTGTCTGCGCCGCGTGTCCGCTTCTTAACCCTTTCCACGTACTCCCCGAAGTTTTCATTTGGTTAAGTTTCATTTTCACTAACGATATCTTGTCGAGGGCCAGTTAGAGTTCATGCCGTATGATTTGTCTCGCACCGAATCGATGAAATTTCCCAAATCAGAGAAATAGGATGAAAGGCATTGAATATACAAAATAGCACGTGGCGCTGATCAAAAATAATGGTAAAATCCGACTTGTGTTAGTACAGCTCGAGCACGCTGTACTATGCAAATGAGCAGCGACCATTGTCACTGTTGCCAAGCATAGGCTTAACAGATTGGTCGCTGACAGCGCCTGTCTTGTCTTGCATTATTCGCTCGCCTAATTGTTACGTAGGCAGAGAGATGACAATTTAGCCGGTGTATCCGGTCAACTGGAAGCCAAACCTGTAACTAAAAAAATGAAGGAAAAAGTACCAGTAAAAAACAAAAAAACAAAAAGGCCGCTCCAACACCGCTCATTCATCTGCAACAATGCGGAGGCGTTGTTGTTGTTGCTTAAGAACGGAAGCGAGCCATCTGTTTTACGTATCGTCAGTGGACTTTGAACGAGAGAGAGAGAGAGAGCGAGCGGGAAAGCAAACGGGCAGGGAGAACTGCATTCGTGACCTAGCCGAGGGGCAAGGGAGATGTTGATGAGCAGAACTTTTGTTATAGCTTCTTCTAATTAAATAATTTTACTGTTGAACTGGATTCGAATCGCATGCTGTCTGTTCGAAGTGCCCGAACGACTTGTTGCTCCGTACGAAAACCGATTTCGAGTAAATTCCCTTTGTTTATAGCGAAATTTTACGTTTAACGATGACGCTGGAATGTGGAACGGATCCATATCCCGGTGTAAAATGTGAAATATTTAATTGAAGGAAAATAATTGCATAATACCTAATATCCAGAGGATTATAAGTTTTCTACCTTTTCCTTTTTTTTTTATTATTATTTTTTATTTTTTGAGAAATACACACATACTGATTACAAAAATTATTCTTGTATATACACATTTAATATAAAACTCAATTCTGCGGACTATGGAGCAAGGTGCCTGGATACTAGTTTATCTACAATGCTAATAGATGATATTCCTATCTTCTTTTAAGCCAAGAATAGTCAATAATTATTTGCTAACACCGATAAACGGAAAATTATTTACAAATACATCATTATTACGATGGTTTAATATTTCAGATAAAACGTTACGAAAAAATATTATAAAAAGAGCAAAAATGATTTCATAACATTACCACCTGCAGAACAATGACTAAATGTCATTAATATACAACATGTATGTGTGTTGGTGTATTTATATACGTTCGGTCGTTGGATTTATTTAAAAAGGTATTTTTTTAAGTCATTTATTCAGGCTCGTTGGATAGTAACTTAGTGCGGTGATCGTTTTTTTTTAATTAAGTGTTCTGGCCGCAGGGCTGTGTTTTCAAAGACGAGTACATATGTAATGTCATATTAGACGAATTATTCCTTGTTTTTTTGTTATTCTTATATATATATATATTAATTATAACGTAATTCGTAGGCTACCGCCATTACAAAAAATGTCCTAAAAAAATGTCCCAAAAAAAATGTTCAAATTTTATCTAACGCAAAATGTCTCAATTTTATGTAACGCAAAATGTCCCAATTTTATGTAACGTTTGTTATATTTTATAGGATTTTTGTTATTGTTATTTAAAAAATGTCACAATTTTATGTAATGAAATATGTAATGCAAAATGTAACGAAAAAATGTCTAAATTTTATATAATGAAAGCTAAATGTTAGGATAGGATTTTTGTGATTATGTTATATTTTTTTGTGTTGATGCCAGTAAGAATTACGTTGTAAATTTTGATCATTTTATATAAAGTGTAGAAGAAAAAGAGGCAGAAATGAAAGCAAGAAGGGTCAAGGGGCCAGCTCCTTGCGAGGCCAAAATGACCGAGTTTATATATATATATATGTATATATATATATATATATATATATATATATATATACCTAATTCAATTCAATTTCTAAACAACAGGGCTTTATTGATTAAGGCGCGAGCATTAATGTTCTTCTTCTATAAATGAATTCTTGAGATCACCGTTGTTCACAACTTCCATTATGAAAATTATTTTTGTACATTTGGTCATGTAGGTAATTTATTTTAGTGTATTATTGTTTTGCTATATATATATATATATATATATATATATATATATATATATATATAGTAATATATGTTTATAAATATTTTCAGGTGTGTATATATAAAAAATAGCAAGGCGACCAGTACATTACTTATTATTATAACTGGTTGATCGTTGTATTTATGAGCGCGCGTTTTTTTCGGTGTTAAAAATGGGGGTTATCCGCGGCCGTTTCTAAAAACTCGAGTACATAAAGTAAAACTATTATTTGCTTAGCGGCATTTTACAAAGTTTATAATAAACGCGAGATGCGATAATTATTTCGTTATTTTAATAGCCACTTGGACAGATTGTGAAAAAGTTATAAACTACTAATTCGCTCTTGTGAAATTCATATTTTGTTATCGCCGTCGTTGGAAAATATTCTACATTAATTCCTTAATCATTTTCGCTGATATCCGTTTTTTTTTCTCTTTCAAGCGAGGCAGCTCAATAAATACCGGAAACGAAAATTAACGTATTACTAATGTAATAAGGCGAATAGCAAAAACACTTAAATATAGGTGTTAAAGATCGGAATTTGTTCCGAAATATGTTGTACATTGCGCGTAAAATACTTTTTACAGCATATCAAGTGTTTTTACACCGTTTATGCGTTTTTATAGAAAGGTTATTTGTACTAAGAATAGCGAAAATGAACATGAATAATCTCTACGACAAAAATACAAAAATCCCCATACGCGCGTAGATATCGACCTGTATACATGGACTGCACTTGCATAAATCAAACATTTACGAACAGTCACTAAGGTGTTGTCGGCGCGTACATGTTCGTATTGCGTATAGAACATTGTCGCGATTATACACCTACATCGTGTACAAATAGGTAGTTACCACGCTCGAAATCAGACAAAACGACGAAAGAAAAACGATTAATTGGTTCGAGTAAGATGAGTGGCCACGCGAGGATGTGCGGAAGACGGTTGCCCAGAAAAAGATTAGATACAGATTGTTGACTGCGCAACAATGACGGTAAAGATTAATAAATTCATTTTGCGATGAAACAATTTCAATTTTAAGTTTACGCGAGATACGTTCAGAATAAAGCAACCACAATAGTCAAAAATGTTTTCAATGAGGAGCCATTTGATTTTTCGAAATATTGCCGAAGTTTGTGGGATTCTAGGCTAGTAAAATAAATCAGCACTAATCTGCGAATATGTTAAAAATAATATTGTAAATACGAAAAATAATATTTTTATAAATGTATGAATATATACACCTATATATATATATATATATATATATATATATATATATATATATATATATATATATAGATATAGATATATATAGTTCTAACACGCGCATAGCGACTATAATTAAAGAGCAATATTTTAAGAAAATACCAATATAAAAAAAATTATAATATGTGCATCATAGCGACTATAATTAAAGAGAAATGTTTCAAAAAATTCTTTTTTTGTTAAAATGATATTTTAATAAATATGAATGGAACTAATTTTAGCTTTAAGCGCAATTTCTTTCAGGTGAATTTAAATTAAAAACTGATGACTTCGCTATCGTGAAAGCGAAGAAAATATGATGTTGCCTGACCGTATCATAATGAACTCTGCATAAATTTCTGAAATATTTCGAAACGAAACGGCTCCTCATTGAAAAATTTTTTAGATACTTCTTAAAGCAACCCGTTATAGTTATAATAACACTTTTTATCTGCGCTGTTACGAAAGTTTACAACTGAAAACAAATTTGGATAAAATTGATTCTTTCAATCGTATTACTGGACAACTTCATTCGCTAACAATACAACGGTCTTCAACATGAATGGTGCAGCCATGTTCAATGATTTACAAATTTCCTTTTGCCAGAATTTTTTATGTAACTAGTTAAATTCCTCAGCCTTAAATCCGAGGTTGGACTCGTTAATTAAGATCGATTGGCTAAAAAAAAGCAACTGTAACTTCTTTAAAAATTACATTTTGACATTACATATTTGGTTTCAGTAAAAAACACGAATTCAAACTTTTAGTAAATAAAGTGTTCACACTACAGCGTAAATATAAGGAGAAAATTTGAAAATTTAAATAAAATTTTTCAGTACATCATTATAAAATTTCGTGATATTTCTTCGTGACGGAAACAATTTTCGATCGACCCTAGTCATAAAACATATCCATGTCAAAAAAAAAACCAGAAATATTGCAACATTAACCGTTTTTGTATAATCACCGGTGGCTTAGCCTGCGCATTTATCATTTCTCTAGATAATTTTTTTTTGATCACATCTATCACTCTTTAATTCGACATTTCGTTTACTTCGTTAATTACGCCTATTTACTCGCTCGAAGTGCAAACGATCATTATTATTATTTTTTCGTTTTTAATCAAAATTTGTATATTACAGAATTGTGTTAATACGTGTTAATAACGATTTTTTTATCCCCCAAAAAAAATTTTATTTGTTTTTGTTATTTTTTGGAAATTAAAGTTCTTTTAAATGGCAAAGAATTTACTACAATATACAAAACACAGCAGCAAACATAATAAACAAAACTTATCTAAAAAATAAAATAATTTCCAACTAAATGATTAAAACGAGTATGCAGATTTGAACGTAAAAATTGCAGGAAAGGAATGAAAATGAGATTTTTTAAGAACTGTCCATAAATAAAAGAAAAGAAAAAATTTATAAACACGCGTATTCATTTAATAGCTGATTGATTATATATACTTCTTTCCTCTTGTACCGCCCCGGTTGAATTAATTTCAGCAAAAAAAAAAAAAAACAAAAAAACTGATAATACAAATGTAACAAATTATTACCCTTAGTGTAATAAAAACAGCTTAATTTTTCCGTCGCAGCCAATATAGTGATACAGATTCGGTATTTACAGAACTATCTAACGCTGATGCCGAGCTAGAAATTATTCTCCGATTAAAATTATTAATTTCCCATCTCTCGGCATCATCGTATTATTCGTTGTTGTCGCGGAATATCGCCCGAAATGTTTATGCGGCTCGAAGCGTAAATTTCGGCAACAGGGTAGTGCTCAAGGCCGTACCCACGGGGGGGGGTTCCCTCCCATGAAAACTGAAATAGTTATTATAAATACACAAGAAACTGAAAAAAATCACAAAGTTAAAATAAATATTGATGATTTTTTAGGATGTTCTTACCTACTTTTAAAAGAAAAAAGAAAAAATATCCACCATATTTTTAGGTACTTCGTTAACATGTTATGCAAAATTTTTTATTATGTGTATAATTAATAACGTATGTAATTTTTATTAATAATGGTCATATACGGGGTAATTCATTTATGTGAATTATTAATATATAAATCAAAATGATGGAAATTATTAATAGTACGGACATTAGTAAAAAATGTATTGTTATTTATAAAATAAATATGCAAAGAAAATTTTCAACCCCCTCCCCCCCTCCAAAAAAAAAAAAATTCTGGGCACGGGCCTGGTAGTGCTTATCTGCGGTGTGTTGCTACGACCGGCAGCGAAGTCGTGAAAATTAATACAATGCATTGTAGCGTGCGTGTGTGATCATTTGATCAGGGTATGGCAATAGCCTTTATCTTAATTTAATTTTACCGTATAGTCGCTCTCTCGCCATGCTTACGAGATACAGTAGCCGTTGATGATCGTCTGGTAACCGTTGTTTTATAGTCCACGCCACGCCACGCGTTTTTTCGTAGACGTATAAAATGTATCTAATCTGCATTAGTCGGTACAAGCCCTTTGCTGGATTTTTGTGTATGTGTTTTTTTGTTGTTTTGTTGTCGATTGGATCATGAATAATTTTTTACGACAATTCGTGAATAAAAAAAAAAAAAATAATACACGAGTTTAAAAAAAAGTTACGGGATTACTGTTTTTCCTGTTTGTTTTGTTTCTATTGTGGTAAACACTGAGCTTGAGTCTGGGTGACACTCCTTCGGAAGGAGTCCTGTGTCCGCGTCTCACTTGCGGTTATGTTTTTATAAGAAATCATTATGTAAAAAAACTTAATGCACGAACAATTCGGCTTGTTTTAGGTCATCCAGAAAATCAGCGGCTCCCAATTTAGCGAGTTCCAGATTAGGGATCTAAAACAGACTCGCAAAAAGGGAGAGATTACGAGAGTAAAAAATATACCATTTCGTCCCCTTAAGAGAAAGAATTCTTTTTTTTTCTTATAATCCATTTTATTGGATCAAACAGAGAGACCTAAAAACGGTTCATCCAACTCCGTATTGTGCTCTCTCCTTGCCATCGCCTTCGGTCATTCCGGCACTTGAGTCTTTTTTATCCTCCATACCTGATCGCATAAACATCTAATTTCGCTTCTCATCCTTTTCCCTCTTCTTGGGCCAATGTCTTTTTTGACGAACTCAACATTAAGAACAAAAAGGAGGAGGATATACATATACAAATATATATATATATATATATATACAGTGGCGTAGATTGCCTTAGATGGACCCTGCATCAAAATTTGTTGGGCGGCCCTAATAAAGTGTAAAGATTTTACACAAAAGAAACAAAAACGCTCGCATTAAATTAAAATAATTATTTATCGATTATAAGTTATTACTTACAATAAATGCTCCTGGGAGCTAAGTTACAATTTAATCCAAACAATTCCACTTTAATCAAATATACACTTTTCTCGCCCCTTTTTTTCGGCAAACTTATTTATTAAATCATACATAGATGAAGACCATTTCAGCTTTTCTAGATTTCCTGCCTCTATGGAGTCCACATAAAGACAAGTCTGAAAGTCGTAGTATATTTTTATGAATTTTTGCTCACACACGTTCGGGGCCCCCTATCATTGATACGGCTGATACGGCACTAGCTACGTCCCTGTATATATATATATTCCTCAGTCGTATTACTCGATTCCGATCGTCGTGATTACCTATTTGTACATTCTAGCTGTACAGAATAAGTAGCGTCCGTGGAAATTGTTATACGCAATGTGAGTGTGCACACACAAGACTATATTCGGAACTGATGGCAGCCGCTTAATTTATCGGTATACAAATGCAGTCCCCCGTATGTGTCTGCTGTGCACAAACTAGTGCGCGCATATGATGGTATACGTGGTGCTTTGCCATTGCATTCCACGTGAAATAGCGAGTATTTAATTTAATTTTCGTAATAATTTCTGTTGTCGCCCAGGATCGAAGACGAAACTTCCGTAATGGAAACCAAGCACTCTAGCAACTAGACTATCGCGACTATATATATACTAGCTGTGCCCCACGGCTTCGCCCGTGTATTAATGCCCGTTTAAATCTGTACTTGGAAATTCATTAAAAAATTTTTGTTTTATCTGGAATTGTATTAAGTAAAGATTCTTTCTTTCTTTGGGAAACATGTTTATCACCGTCTAACAAAAAATAGTCTTCATGTTTCACGTTTAGCTGAAGACTGTCGTTTTTTCTATCACCTGTCGGTCGTAATCTAACAAAAAGTTTTGCTCAACTGAACAACACACATAGCCATCGTTTTGAAGAGGCCGAGTTATATTCACACGGTGATCTCCCATAATTACACATTTAAGAGAACATCTTCACTCATATCTTTCAACCACTTTGTCTCGAGCGTTTTATTAAAATTAATTTATTACCACAACAGCAAACTGCAGTAGTTAAGTAAAGATTTTAATATTTCTGGTAGAAAATTACTAAAAAAAAAACTTAAACGGTTAATTTAAAAAATTCATACGGCGGTTTTGGCCTAAAAGTTCGAATATTTGACATATCAGTTAAATACTCTATTTTATTTTTATATGTTCCCCATTAAGTCCAATAGTATATTGCTTAAATCTCTTCCAGTTTTTACAAACATATTGTACGATACATTTTCTTCTACTCCTAATAATTCATTATTATATAATAAATAAGATAGAGACGAAAATAAAGATGCACCATCCCTATCTATGTATTTTATATAATGGGGTACTTCATCAGCACATATTAATTCTACATTCATACATACATATTCCACGAACTTTTTTGTAAACAACAGCGAAAAACGTTTATTTTATCATTCATCGATAATAACGCCATGCGCCAGCGATAAACATGGTTGAATTTCGATTAACATCGCACGATACACAAAAGTCGCCACGAAAAGTAGTTGGTGCTCAAAAAATAATAAAATTGTCAAAATTTGTTTTTTTTAATTGATTGATTAAATTATTTAATATAACAAATATTTATGTAATTAATTAAAGCAAAAAGTAATAGCCAACAATTAAATTTGTTTTTTTTAATTGATTGATTAAATTATTTAATATAACAAATATTTGTGTAAATAATTTTAAAAAAAAGTATCCTATCTGTTAAGTTGGACCAAATTGCATGTACTTTCAAAATTTTATAAAAATCGGTTAAGTAAATTCCGAGTTTATCCTGCACAAACATAAAGACACGGGATTTTTATATATATATATATATATATATATGTATGTATATATATATATATATATATGTATATATGTATGTATGTATGTATGTATATATATGTATATATATATATATATATATATATATATATATATATGTATATATGTATATGTATATGTATATATGTTATCCTATTCAGAGTAAATACAAAATTATCTGAAATCTTGATAAACACCGGACAAACTAAAATACAGAAATCCATTCGAAAACGTATTGTTATATCACGCAGGGATCTACAAGATATTCTTCTATTATCAGTACCTTCTTTGAAGCCCAGGCCTCAAAAAGCGCTGTTGGTAACGGACTTATTGGCTCTTTGGCTATAATCTCAAACCCTTGAACCAGACATTCGGCAGTGATTCAAATCCACTAGACTCTATACAGACTTAGGCACTGCTCAGTTTTCTGTTTAGTCTTGGAGTAGATATATCTGCTCGCTCAGCATTGTTTTCCACTACTCTTGAAAACGACTTTTCACCCTATGTTTATCGGTTTTGTTCATAGCAAATGTTAGTCCTCGTGAAAGAACACTAGTCTTCCTGTCAGACTTTTCAAAAGTGCATAAAATTTGAATCGTAGAGGTTAAAGGAAAACATCATATGAAAAATTTTACACTTTAAATCTACTGTGAATAAAACATATAGCCTTGTTCTGCCATTTTATATACAGTGGAACTTGGCCCCTACAAGTTGTCAATTCTGCCCCCAAAACATTGCCCCTTCCGTTTCCCCGTACTTTGCGAAAATTTGGCCTTTTAAGGTTACTGAGCTTCTTAGAATAACACTGATGCCACCACGAATATCCTTACTAAATCTCGACATCTGTCGTTTAGTTTATTACAGCTACTACATTAATTGAATATCTCTAAATCCTGGTCACAAATCCGCGTCTTGTAGTCTACTATATTAATTACAACGTAATTCTTAGGCTACCCCCATTCGAAACAATGTCCCAATTTTATGTAACGTTTGTTATATTTTATAGGACTTTTGTTATTATTATTTAAAAAATGTCACAATTTTATGTAATGAAATATGTAACGAAAAATGTAACGAAAACATATCTCAATTTTATATAATGAAAGTTAAATGTTAGGATAGGATTTTTGTGATTATGTTATTTTTTTTGTGTTGATGCCCGTAAGAATTACGTTGTAAATTTTGATCATTTTCTATAAAGTATAGAAGAAAAAGAGACAGAAATGAAAGCAAGAGAGGTCAAGGGGCACAGCCCCTTGCGAGGCCAAAATGGCCGAGCTTGTATATATATATATATATATATATATATATAATTAACATTTGTATACAAATAAGTTTTATATCTATTTATAAGATTTTTTTTAAAAATAGTTGTCGTCCATGGTGAGGTATACCAATGATAGCTGTAACAATTTAGAGGAAGTGTATAAATATAAATATTTGGGTGTCACAGTGGACAACATATTTAGATGGAATGAACATATAGATAATGTAGTAAATAAATTGAGGAAAACGCTACCCAGTCTCTTTCAAATGAAGAACTCAGTTATAAACACATCAACAAAAATAATGGTTTTCAACGCACTATGTCAAACACACTTGTATAATTATTTACAGGATAAATGTTTGAAACTCTGTGTAGGAAAAAAATATGAAACTCTTTCAAATACAAGTTCTTCAAATATTAGGAAAAGACATTTAATACTTACCCCAAAAATTATACTTAAATACAATATACTAATTAAATATATAGAAAAAGAAATCAGTATGTAATAGCAAGAAATAAATGTAATTACAGATTGCGTAACGTTAGACAATACGAATATCAATATAGAAGACACGCTAATAAACATGAAGACAAATTACAACAATTGGTTTTAACAAAGTTACTTAATAATATTTAGATAAATAATATTATAAAAGAAAACAAAAATAAAATAAGTAAAACTAAATTAAAGGAAATGCTGCTAGAAAATAGTGAATAATAACAAACACGAGCATAATACCAAACTATATAAAACATTTAGGTGTGTGGATGCACGTGTGTGTGCGTGTATGGGTGTGCATATTTGTAAAGGTAGGTGTACATATGCGTGTATGTTATATATACATTGTTAATTTGTGAGAAATAGATATTTAAATGATTTATAAAGTAGTTATAGATGAATAATGAATAAGTTATAGAAACTAAGCATGTAATCTAAACTTATTAAATAAATTTACTCGTGTGTATTTATTTTGGGAACCCGCCGACAAGTCAACTGACTTGGTGGGGACTATGTATCGTACATGAATTAATAAAAAAAAAGAAGTACTACGTCTCTTAGACGTTGCGGACTGCATTTCCGAAAACGAGAGACCGCTGATCCACTTTCTCATTACCAAATATACCGGGTGTCGAGAATCCACAAAACTGTAATCTAGTAGTTTATTGTGGCGGATTGAGCCTTTATTTCTATTTCTACAACTAATAAATAGTTGATTCGATGCTTGAAAACAAATTCCAGCGATTGAAAAGAATCCTACTCATTGCCATATAATAACAAGGAAGAGTTGTTACCCATATTTTAAACTCAGATTTCTTTTTTCAATTCAAGCAGACGTAAGGAAATTTTATTTTTATTTTTAACAAAAATTTCAATTTTAGTTTATACAATTCATTTATTTATTTCAACTTTACGTAATTTTAAAAAATCTTTCTTTGTGCTAATTATGTAAAACTATGAAGTCTTGAAAGTTATATTTTTTGCATCACGACAACAAATAAATATTCATTCGTTCATTTCTTCAAGAGATAGCCAACGGTATTTTCATTGGAAGGTTCTCATACTTCATTTCAAATAGCTCCGCGTCTAATAAAAAACATACAACGAAATTAAATTCTCGTTTCAGTCTTTTTCATATCGATAAAATCAATCGAATGCGCTATTGATAAAAATTTCATAGTCAATTTTTTTATCGTGTGTGGAAATCTAAACGGTTGCATGTACTTTTCTTTCAAAGGTTTTTATTATACCTCTCCGTTATTAACTGAGAATTCTGTAGTATTTGTTTTGGCTGTTCCGTTTTGTGTTCTACTTCATTATTTCTCTTTTTAATTCTTCGCTGAATAGAACGATTAATTAACCCGTTAATTATTACAGAAGTTTGTGCGGTTTCCCTTATTTTCAGCGCTATCGAATTTTTACATTGTGACAATCTGGCGCCTTGTTTTTGTTTACTTCATTTAAGCTGATGCGACGACACACATTGTCGCATTTTTATGTTCATTTTTTCGTTGTTCAATTTCCTTGTAAAATCCCGCCTGATTAATAGTTCATGTTTTATGGTTTTCTTGCTCATTTTAAAATATATTTTATTGTTACATCGGCTTATTTGCTCTTTTTATTTTTTTTAATACATATACATACATATACATATACATATATATGTATATATATATTTGTGGACTTACACCAGAAAAGAGCTTATCCCGTCGGCATAGAATTAAGACCAGATCCATATCTCTCTTATTATCTACTCAACCATAAAGGTTGGTTGTTGAATACTGCCTATTTGTAGATATTGGCAGCACACTCGTGGCAATTTCATTTGTAACGTAGATATACGTAAGACTTTATCTGAAACTAATCGTAATCGCTGTTTAATTATATGTCTCCGATGTGGCCGTCTGATCGTCCTAGAGACCTATGTATAAAAAAAAAATTCTTTTCAAATGAAGTTGATCCCAGCTATTAACATCGAAAAATGAGCTATAAACTTAATTTTGAAGTTTAACTTTTAGAGAAACTACTTTCGAAGAAACTAACTTTGCAGCGACGATGAAAATGGACGAATTCAAGTGAAAACTAACTTTCTATGCTGTCGACGATTTTTATTACCTTACAATTATGTAATAAGTGATACCGCCGACAATATAGGCCTTTTTGTTACTTCAATAAACCGGTTTAACTTTTCTAAGATGTTCTAAATTTGGTTACAGCCAGATGGGGGGGGGGGAGAAGAAATCACTACAAAATCGATAAAATGGTTCTCTTTCGTAATTATAGTTTCTATTATGAAATTAATCTTGTAACACTTTTTATAATTACTACTTTGGAACTTTTGAGTTGCATTCGTTCATTCAACTACAGGTTTCGTTGAAAATTAGTTTCAGTTTTCTCCTTAGCCATAGTCTTTAGGATAGACTTATTTTAGCGAAATGTACAGCTTTGACATGGCCGACGACTGTGTGATCCCTGTTTTCTTGGAAACGGGCGAATCAGTTGTTTAATTTTTTCCTGCCCACATATTTTCAAGTATTTTTAGATTTTTCGTTAAGAAGATAATCTCCGACTGATGTTAATTTCGAAGACAGCGAAGTAGTTGAATTACAGAATAAAAAATAATAATAATCATTATTAGCGGTACTATATGATTACTGATACTTACTAATAAAATACATATAATTTTTGTTCATATAATAAGTTTACACATTAGCTATTGCCCATACATTTATTACCTTCTTGGAACACATTTCCTTTAATTATTGCTATCATCTTTTGATTTGCTTTTTAGCATTTCGATAAAATCTTTCTACTTACCAATTGACTTCCCCGTGCGAGCTTGAAAGGAAAATGATTATTATTTTTCCGTTTTTAACTAAAATTTGTATGTGGACAAAACTGTAATTAATGTACAACAGTTTCATATTGCCAGGAAATTTACAACAATTATACAAAGCATACGACTTAAAACGAATAGAAACAGCGAACATTTACCGAAAACAAAATAATTTCCCCCTAAATGATATGAAACGAATATATAGATATAAAAACCGCTTTGAACAGGAACGCGGAAATTGCAAAAAAGAAATGAAAATGAGATTTCTTAAGAATTGTCTATTACGTCTGAAACAAATGGTACACATGTGCATTTAAATTTAATGAAATTTACTTATTGACATTAAACATCTTTTTTCCGATTCCGTTCGTTTCCCACAGAAAAGTATCTTGTATCATCGGTTAAATACGTTTCAGTGAAAAGAAACTGTTCCAGCAAATCTTTCCGCTTCATGACAAGCTGACGAAAATTATGACTCTTAGTATAATAAAAACTGTTTAGCATTATACATACATATGTATATACATATATATATATATATATATATATAAACTCGGTCATTTTAGCCTCGCAAGGGGCTGTGCCCCTTAACCCCTCTTGCTTACATTTCTGTCTCTTTCTCTTCTATACTTTATATAAAATGATCAAAATTTACAACGTAATTCTAAATCGATCCATATGAGTATTATAACAGAATCACAAAAATCCTTTAAAATATAACAAACGTTACATAAAATTGGGACATTTTTCGTTACATCTACATATTTTTGCCTTTATGCCACCTCTTTGGTGCGATTTGTAGCAGGTTTGAAAAAAACAAGAGTCGACTAAAATTGGAAATGACGTAAAACGGGCAGTTGTTTTTAGAAAAGATGTTCAAAAGCGACTTCGAAACAGATTTTAAACTAGCAAGTTTCTCTATAATACGAGTATATTACCAGGTCGCTGTTACGAATATTTTGTGAATTTTTAATTAAAATCATTATTACGCGAGGTGTGATGTTTATAATATTAGTAGCAGCCAACCAGTTTGATTAGGCAGATCGTTGTTCTATTCCAGTGCCACTGTTGTCGAAAATTATTTGTTAATGTATCGTATTTGACAAGCTTAAATAATAATAATAATAATAATAATAATAATAATAATAATAATAATAATAACAAAATTAAATCAAATCAAGCTTTATTTGGCAAAAAAAAATAAAACAATTGTACATGAAATATTAAATAACCCACCAATGCGCAAAAAACAAAACTACGCGAAGTTGCGGCTATGCATATACGATTTACATTTTGAAATAAAACAGTAAAAAGAAAATATAATCATTACGCGATAGACCGATTTATATATAAATTAAAGTAGCTACTGGTGTTCACATAGATATCTTCGCATGCCCGTATATTTACTCACATATATTCCTCTGTATATATATATATACGAATATAACTATATAACTATATACATTCATTTTTCTCTCTAATATGATCTTGTTTTTAAAGAGAAAAATGTTTAACTTTTGTTACAGTATTTAAGCAGAAACATGTTTGTTCTATGTACATAATAATAATAATAATAAGTAGTGATAAATAGCAATAATCTGTATATTAATACATGAAGAAAAAACTTTGTGCCCCTTTTTAAGCTCATTTCCCGCACGGAGGAATGTGAAATTTGATATAGTTAAAATTCATATGGAAAAGGATTGCAAAAAGATAAAATTTATGTATTATATGTATTATAAATACATTATATTAAATAAAATAAAAGATTCATTGTTTACCTTCATACGCGTTAAAAAATTAGGGGAGTAAATGTGGAGTGGAAATCCCCCCCCCCTCCCGCCAGGGAAATTTATTCTAAGAGAGAGTTTATTTATAAAAATGTGGCTAAGCACTTCAATTACATACCTATAACGTCCGTTTTAATTGATATATTTACCCAATTTTTTTTTTTATTCTTAGAGGCGAATCTATGTTTAGAAACCCATGTGCATACATTTTCTCAGGTAAAATCGCTTTCATTCACATGTAATTTACACGTATTACAACAAACGAAAAAACCGAAAAACAGTTGCTGTATTTCACGTGATTCAATACTCGCTTCCATATTTAGTGACGCGCTCCAGTACATAGGTACGTCTTTTTCAGCTGTGCACGTTTACAGTTAAACACGTGGGTTTTTAGAAAATTGTATCGAATAATTTTTTCTCAAATTTAGTGTAAAGTTTAATTGTATTGCTTCACCGTTCGAATATATTCTAAGTGAATTATTATTTGTGAATGTGTTCAAAGGGACTTACTTCGAATTTTATTCCGCGTAAATTTTAATATTGCGAAATGTGCGTGAACATTCCGTAATGTGATTGAACGTAGCGCAAATGTAATTTAATCGGGAACACTCGAATTCCGCAACAAACCCAAAATGCAGCGGGAAGTCGCACTCGAATTTCGCACCAGACCCGAAATAGCTCGCCCGCTGAGAACTTGAATTGCGCACCGCCTTTAAAAAAAATATTTTGATTTTATAAAATCGACAAAGGAATAAAATAAATAAAAGTCACTCTTTCAGTGACCTCTAAAATGTGTTGTCATATCTCGATGGGGAACGTTTGCTATTTAGAATAACGGAACTACATTTCGGTTACTTAGAAAAAACCTCCTTAACGGTTTGCGAAAAATAGCCTATCGTCATCCCGTTAGCAGTGCGGTTCTTATTCTAAATATTTTTAACAACCTCTAGGGAACGTGCACACATTTAAGGAACGTTGCATAGAATAGAATAATTTTTTGCATGAATATTGTATAAAATCATGTAAATTGCAAAATAATTTCTAACTGAATATGTAGGATGTTTCAGCGCACGACATATTATGTTTCATGAAGCTTGTGTTTCACATTAATACAAAATACTTTCGTATCAACTGATTCATTTACATAAAATACAAATGTGACACTATATAAAATTTTCCGAGTAGTTCGACCAATTAGAGGCATCTATTATTATAATATAAAGTTATTTAGAGTTTGAAGGAACCAAGTTTTGGGAAAATTTCAATTCTGATTTTATCTTAGCCATCAATCAGTGTTCAGTCTCAGTTATAAATTGTCATTTGAATTAAAAGCAAATCTGTTAAATAATAAAATAACCAACTTCAATAACAACCAAAATACAAGGGTAAAAATAATTTATTGTTATAAATTATTTTTAACCCTATATTTTGTTTGTTATTGAAGTTGGTTATTTTATTATACGGTTTATAAGAAACCGGTGGTATGTATTCACCTACATTTAAATTTGTTAAAAATCGTCATTTTGTTAATTTAGTGTACCATCCGACAATATACAGTATCCTACTTGAATTTTAAATGACATTACACAAACATTTACAATTAGTGCAAACTGACACGTATATTAAAATGAATAGTTTTCGGATAATTCCAACAAAACAAACAAATATACAAACATGAATTTATAACTAAGGTAGGAATTAGTCCAATTTCAAACTGGGGAAATAGGTAGGTTTTGTATTTCGCAAAATGTTGTTCCTATATGGCAATTGTATAGGTTCCCTAAGCCGTGATAGTCTATAGTTTTATTTTAAATTTTATGATAATGTTCGTATTTATTTATAATTCACATTTTTATTTATTCTATATTAATAAAAAATCTGATGGGTTCATTCTATTTTTCAGCTCATTTATCGACATAATGATTGTATATTATTTACACAATTTTACTTTGTCGTTAAAGAAATATATTTTTTTTTGTAAATTTTTTTAAACTCGTTTGCAAATTCTGAAAGTTCTTTCAAGAGACTGAAATTCGGTTCATTACTTCCATGTAGTGTTTTCCATTAATACAAAACACACCCGGGAAAAAAATACTTTTTTTTGTTTGAACCTGTAAGTTTCCAGCACCTTCCGGTAATTTAAATTTGAAGCTAAAATATCGCTCTACTTTTTTTCCAGAGTATCCATATTTATATAGTTACGAAAACTACATTCGTTTGCCGTTTTCAGATTCGAATGGGGTTTAAATTAAATAGTTATCGGAAATGTTTATTGTGATGTAAAGTTTATTGTTTGTTGCATATTTTGAATTTCGGGAATGATAATATCGGTAGGCGAGTTATAAATTTTTGAAGTGATTTTTAGGTAATTTTAAATTCGTCATATCATATATTCTTAAATTATTGGGCGATTTTTAGCGCTCAAGGGTTAGAAGAGCTGTTCGAACGTTATGCATTTTCTGAAAGAGCATTTTAATACTATTTTTGAACGTAATTTCACATTTAGATTTGTAATCGTCATAATTTTTTCTCATAAAAAAACATCAAAAATTATCATCCGGCTTATAATAAGTACATAACAGTCATTCGACACTGTTTAAATTACCGCTCCATTTCTAATCATAGGAAATAAAAAGATGTGTTTGAGAATTGTTATTTTACAGCGACTTTATAGAATTCCAACTGTTCCAGAAATATTCATCCTTTTAATAAAACTGTCAACATTGATAATTGCTTAAAATGGTATATACTATGGAATTAACATTAATAGTATATATGAAAGCGAAATATTTTATTTTATTAAAAATAGTGTAACTTGTAAATAAAGAAAAATGTTACTTGTCACCGTGTCAAGAGGTGAAATACACGTTTGATCACAAATATAATTCTTTTGAAACTAGAAAGATAAAAGAGATCGTAAATGTAAATAGGCAATTAGGAGTATGTTATATTACTGAAAGTTGAGCGAACTGGAAAAATTGTAAAAGCCATAATCAATTTTTAATGATTAAAAAATAAATGAGAACATAAATATACCTCGACTTAACAGGGGTCGGTCACCATGTGAGGGTGAGAGTAGGAGTTAAGCTGCAGAGACTAATGTTTAAAACTTCAGTTGGCCCCTATATGACGCATACGGCCACTTTTGACCTCCGTAGGTAAAGTAAAGAGTAAATAATATTTTTCCTCGATCGTTATTCGTTCGCGGTATTTTACTAGCGGAAAAATTTATTTTCCTACCTTTCTTTCTGGAAACGCGTCCATTTAATAGAAGTAGAATACCGTCCGGAAGTCATTTAGAACGCTGAGATTTTTTTGCGTGAAAATCAGTAGCCGGAGAGGCACATTAACTTTATGCCGAAGCCAAAAGCAAGTCAGACAACCTTCAAAAAAAAGCACACTTTATAACAAAAATATCTCTGTATAGATTGAATCTTTTGCATTCTCTGTAAAAAGAAATGGCGAAAATTAACTGTATTTATTTTTCAAATATAGAGAGATGTCACTTTTTGAATATCGTCTTGTTTTGGCAACAACAGTAATTTCGAATTGTTCAGCTGAAGGGCAGCAGTCTTTTTCGTTTTTAAAAAAGTTTTAAGTCCCGTTTCAAACGTGTCCTTTTTCGTCTCTCTCCTTTTTGTTATTTTTCGTCTAGAAAATACAAAATTAGTCGACAGCATCGATTTCGACAAAATTATAAGCGAATTTTCTCATACAATATAGAGGACAAAGGGATTTTAAACATCTGATGTTATTATATCTCGCTATCATTCTTTCTGGCTCGGAAAATTGATGCCCTTGTACATCGTTAAAAATTTCGTGTTACAGCGGAGGTCTACACAGTTGAGGCACAATTGCTAAATACCATTCAATTTATAATCGCATTTATTTACATTATGAATTATGTTACGTACTATTATTCCGTTCGTTTTCATTATTATTACTGCTAATAATTATTAAGTAATAGTATTCCTTTTTTTTTTTTGCCTTACCGGTTTACGAAACTTTTTTTGGAATTACTTTAGTAACCGAAATTTTCAACTTTTCTTTCACATCGAAAATTCATTTTCCATATTTTTTTCATTCAAAGTTTTTATTCAGTTTTCTGTAAATATTACTTCTGTTATTTTGTTTCTCATCAATTATTACAAATCATTTTAATTGCCCATTCATTTTTTCGACATATATACTTATTAGAATGATAATTCTTTTGCATCTTTCACTTTTCCGTAACTTTTTTATACAAGGAATTCCAGAATTACTTAGTTTTCCACAAATTTCCACATTCAGATGTTATTGTTATTTTAAATTTCGAAATAGTAATTCCGGTATTATTGCGACGGATTTAAATCAAATTACAATTTTTCATTACCTTATAACATATGTAAAAAATTTTATATATATATAAATGTATGTATATGAATTTATGTATATCTACTATTATTATGCGAGCCAGAAATTATATATATCTATATATATATATATATATATATATATATATATATATATATATATTTGTACGTCCCTATTTATATATTTATGAACCGAGCAAGTGCGTCAGGTACTTTGTATTTATATACATAGTTGGGTTCTCAGAAACGTTTGCAACGATTTTGATGTAATTTACGATTTAGGAGTTCACAGGGGTTTAGATAAATCGATTGGTTTCTCAGCCTAGAGAAAATTCTACGAACAATTTTAGGAGAAAGACGACCAATGCTGATCATCGCCTTTTTAGAGTTTATTAAAAAATAAACGAAACGCTTATGGTAACTGAAAATCGACGAAGGAATACTATCTTTGTTTCGTGATGAAATTTTAGTTACCTACGCGTTACGCGATAGATTTAAATGTTACGCTAATTCAGATATACTGAACGTCCTTATAGACTGTAATAATATTTCTGGCCTGTGATAATATTCGTTTTTATTTTATCGTCAGAATACTTCAACATACAATGTATAGGAAAATGTAGCTTTCCTGTTATGCACACATTACTAAATATTTAACCGCTCATGAAACTTATCATGTATGTTATTAAATAAGCAATTCTTTTTTTATTATGTTGTTTTTTTTTATTATTATTTTTGGAGGCATCTACTACGGACATTAACCCAGCGCAAGTGAAATTTTTGAAAGTGTCCGAGTACGTCAGCGAGAATCCAACTAGGTCCTGATCAAGCGAAATGCCGCTGCCTAACCGACTAGGCCGCGGTAGCTGGCTGAGCAATTCTTGTATATAGATATATGTGTAACTGGATTCTCGGAAATCGCTCTAAGGATTGCGTTGAAATTGACGACGATTGTAGGGAATTTCAAGATCAAGGTATAATCGATTGTTCTTGGAAATGCTGCTCGTCTGATGATTATGTATTTTAGGTTTAATAGAAGGTAAATAAAGAATAATTCGCTTCATGCTGAATGGAAAATTGGCAAAATTCAAGATATTCACATATCACGCGATTTAAAATGTTGTCCAAAAATTAAAATGTATATACTTTCAAAATTAGAAAATGGGAGTAAAGCAATATTGTAACTTTCGTATTTTGCGCGTGCTATTGTTCCGTTTTTAAACGTTTGTCGAATATACTTTAATTGATTTGTAAGTTCGGAATAAACCACCAAATACTTATATTTATTATTTCAATATGTTGCGGATTATGCTTGTTTTTCTTCTCTTAATAGTTCTGTATGTATCTAATACAACTGCCTCGCATTTTTCATAAATAAATTTTAATCTTAGTTGTTCTGTTCCTAAGTGAGTTTTTTTTTTTGTCAGGACTAGTCCAGTAGCCGATAAGTTTTTTCTCATCTATTTATTATTTTCGCCTTATTTTCTTTTTAGGATTCGGTACACATATAATGTACCGGGAATCCTAATAAGATGGTTTAGAAGCGACAAAAATATTCAATTAAAATATCCGATAACTCAGGAACGGTTTCACTTATTAATTTCGAAATCTGAAACGTAAATTACAATTAAAATTCTCTTTAAAACGATCTATAACTTCAAGCTAACCGATTACTCTGGGCTCGAGAAAACCTCCCAAAAACCGTCAAGAATATATATAATATGGAATTTAAAACCACCTCAAAAATTACACTTAAAAAATTCATGACTCATCACCAGACAACCCTTTAAAAGTGAAATTCAAAATATAAAATAAAATGCAAAAGTCCTATCGTAAAATCAAATAATTACGGTTAAACAAATTATTTAACCGCCCCTTTTGAGCGAGAAACAGCGAAAAGTTCACGTAAGTGATAGCCCGAATGAAAACGTTGGAAAAACCAAAACGTGTCTCAAACATATGCGTAAAGGACCGCTTCATAAGAAAAATATAACCAGCTTACAACTTTATATTCAGACCCCCGGGGCGCTAAAAGCTCGAAAGTTCTGATTTTTTTTCCCCCGGACATGTGATATATTGTTAGAAAGATCGCTCTATTTGTCGGTAAGGAAATTGTATTTCATTTCCTTAATGAAACTTTCGCAGTTGACGAAAAGCTCAAAAAAGCACAAAAAAATTACGTGTCCTGCCTTAGCGCCGCGAGTATTGTAGCTAAAAATTTTGAACAAGGTTAAAAATATGCGCATCCCCGTATATTTCTCTAGTTTGGAACAGGCGGGTTTCCAACTTTAAAATTTGGCTTTCGGAGCACCAAAAGCTCAACATTTTTGAAAATTTTTTTTTTTTTCCTGACATGTGATATATCGTTGGAAAGATCGCGTTTTGTTGAGAAGGAAACCGTACTTTATTTCCTTAACGAAACTTTCGAAGTTGGCGAAAAATTCCAAAAAGCGCGAAAAAGTAGGTGCTTCTCCCTCTTTGCAACGGAAAAATTGAGATCTCTTTTTTTGCAGTTAATATTATGTAAACATAAATATAGTATGGTTATCGTTAACTTAACATACGGAGTAACTCTGAGCGCATGAAACATCATGCTTGACTGAACACTTGTTTATCAGTTATTATCATATTTTCTTCGTGCGAAAAGAGACTTATGCAAGTTGAATTCAGTAGTTTTTTTTTTTGTTTTTTATTTATTTATTTTTCTGGTGCTGACAACAAAAGAAATCTATATCACATTTTAAACGCATAGTGTCAATCGAAGTCATTCGTTAAGACATAGGCTTACTCGCAATCGATTCTTTTCTATGCAACCCGGAAATGTGAAATTATCAAAATTTTTCTGGCTGCCTAGTCACAGCGGTATTCTTTCTAATGATGAAATGAACGCGCTAGCTAAAATCTCTTATATATCTGAAAACCGTCTTTCCCATATATTCCGTCAACTGATTTATTTAAGAAGATTGAAAGCGATAATAGGGTTGATTGGCTTGCTTCTGTAGTTTTCCATCCAAATTAAGGGAAAACATACAGCGTTATGCAAGCATCGTTGCCTAATTAACCATGATTTAGTTATATTTTGGTCCCGTCTAGAATGATTTGTAGATGTGTTACAGCTATTTGCGGCCACGCTCTGGTCATTGCAGAGGGTCACAAAATTTTTCTATAGCATGTCTTCCAATTATACTGGCATCAATTTTAGAAGGGCCCTAACCATTTGTCTTTCAGTTGTGACTGGTTCGAGTGTAGCGGAATCACTCTTGTTGATGAGCTAATCTTTAATGGGATATGTCCTGGCCATACTGTGCACATATTTGCTACTACGTTATGATTACCGTACCTTAGTTATTTTGTTCAAGTTTGTCAGCCTGTGTATTTATTTAACCTAAATTGTTACATATGAATTGTGGTTGATTTCCTGAGAATAGATTTGATTTTCCATGTGGGTTAGAATAACTGAACTGGAGGGTTGTTTATTTTCTCTAATTTTTTTCCTATTCTCTTTTTTCTGGTCTCGTATCTCCTTATTTTTCTATTTTTCTTTTCTTTTTTTTTCTGGTCTTCCCTTCTTAGTTCACTCAACGAGATTGAACTTTTACATCTTATTTATGTAGATCGGATTAATTTTTTCAAAAATTTTACCGTATAGTCGTGTCTATGTCATATGACATATTCATAGTGGCTAAATGGTGTATAGCCGAGCCATAAAAAAGAAAGAAAAAAAGCAAGCGATAATTTTGTATTTGTCTTTGTTTTATCGGGTTTTTTGTTGCTTTTGATTAAGGGAAATCGTTGTTTCTTCATATGGATATTTACATTTCTTCATTTTCGGCAAGAACGTCGTGGCTCTCTCAACTGGGTGTTGTTAGAATACAGATTTTGTTCGATGTGTGTGTGTGTGTGGGCGCGTGTTATTTTTTTCGTTTTCGTACAAATACGGTGTACATAAATTTTATTTCTTTTTCCAGTGTATTGTATGATGTGCAGTTTGAGTTGGCAGTGAAAATTCGATAGCAGTCGCAATGAAAAAGTGAAACTCTTTCTGTTTACCCGTTTCTGTTGCGGTTGCATCGTTGAACACTTTTGGAAAAACGATTTGGTTCTGCGTTTAAATATGTATATACATATATCGTGAATTATCAATTTCAACCTTTGAAAAAGAATTTCGATTGGTTATGAGTTTCCGGCCCGGAAAATACTGAACGTATTTAGGTAGAGTGTTTATAAGGATAATATGTTTTTCTTTTTTTCGTATAAATTACGTTTCAATATAGGTGTCAGCTTTTATCGTTTTGAAGTTAAAGGCGTTTTGAGCAATTTAAACATAATCGATTTCATTCGAAAATTTTTGTTTTCAGAGAAAAAGACTGAAAGAAATGTTTTTCTTTTAAGACGTTGGAAACTGTTAAAAGAACATATTTGTAAAAATAGTTTTTGGGGAGAAAAATCCAAAATGTCACAACTACTGACCGAAAAAAAAACAAGGACCATGTAAACTGTAGTTGTATTATTTAATATTTTTAACTGCAGCGAACACTCTTTTTGCATTTGAAATGCATAACTGCGAAAGAATTAAGTACCGTTTAATAATTAAACATTGTTTCAGAGTATGGGACAAGCAATGAGGACTTATTTATTACATACTCTCAATTATCGACTACCATCGCCCCTTAGTTCATTAAAACTCATTATTTTCCGGATTTTAAATTGTTTCCTGTTAGGTCAGCTGTAAAATTTTTTTAAATTTACTAATAATTTAACCATGCTATGTATCATATCTACAGTATAAAAAAAATTAAGGTTAAAATGTAGGAAAACTATGAAACCCCCAAAAATGTTAATACCACGGGCTTGAATTTTGGAAAGCTTATATTGGGTGATTTTTTAAGAGTTAAGTTTTTCAGGTTGGTAGCACTGGTTGGTATTGGCGTCCAAACGTCATCTGTCAAAGTGAAAAGTTTTCACTATACTCTCTGCCATTTCATCATCATGGAAAGACTTATAAATAAGCAACGATTGTGATATGGTTGAAATTTATTATCAAAAACCAGTGCTCTGTGAAAAATGTGCATCGTTTGTATCGACCTGGTGAATCAACAATTCGTGCTGTTATCACCAAATTTGGTGCGAAATTTGGTGATAACAGCACGAATTGTTGATTCACCAGGTCGATTATGACGACCATAATATAGTCGTAACAAACGATGCACATTTTTCACAGAGCACTGGTTTTTGATAATAAATTTCAACCATATCACAATCGTTGCTTATTTATAAGTCTTTCCATGATGATGAAATGGCAGAGAGTATAGTGAAAACTTTTCACTTTGACAGATGACGTTTGGACGCCAATACCAACCAGTGCTGCCAACCTGAAAAACTTAACTCTTAAAAAATCACCCTTTATATCAAGAAGCGAGACAAAGAATTTAAAAAATTCTACAGTCCGTTCAACTGTTCGGCAGAAGCTGGATTATATATATATATATATATATATATATATATATATATATATTTTTTTTTTTTTAATTCTTAATCGACGTATTTCCATTACGAGAATACAGGAAAAATTCAAAATTAGCAGAAATTTTTAATTTAAGGCACTGAATTGGAAAACAGGTATGTATTGCCAAACAATACCTTTACTTAAACTAATATGCCTGTCTATAATATTTTTCCTTTTCTTTCAATCCTCAAAGTTGTTTGAATCTACATATTTGTTTTGTCAAACGTGAAATATTTTGTTTTTCGTATATTTTATTTAATATGTTCACAAATTTCGATCGTTTAGAGCCCGTTTTTTTTCGTTTTTTTTTCTTTTTTAATTTAATTTTTTGGGCGCATCAACAGTAGAACTTACAGAACGCAGAGAATTGTACATTATATAAGGAAAAGATTAGAAATTGAGGAGATAAAGGAGGCAACTATATTGAGAGGGGGGATTGCACGAATGACGTGAGCACTATAAGGAGTAGGGAGGCTGAGACGCAGAAGATTAGAATACGGGGTAGCACGTTCCGAGGAAATAAAGAGGCATTCGAACAAGACATTATTCGCATCGCGGGTATCTCTGGGGGGTCATAGGGACACAAAGATGATTGAACAAGAGGAAAACGTAAAAAAGAAGCCGGAAGCAGACTATGATTGAACCGTAGGCGAACTATAGAGGCACGTGGTGCCCTTGGAACGCGCTTTTCAAGAATTGAAGAACTTTCACCAAAAATTTAAGCTAGCGCGTACCAATTTTGCCGAAAGCAAAACTTCGACTTCGTCCGAAAATGTCAAGCGAAAAAGTACACGAACACGAAGAAAGAAAAAAAATAATCGAACGACTAAGGTAGAGGAAAAGATTAAACCAGGGAAGGGAGGAAGGAAAGTGCTGCATAGAAATGTAAAAAGATCTAAGATTGGTAAAGAATGAAGGATAGAATTCGGTCCAAAAATCATGATGGGAGCGATAAGAAAGACAGTAGACAGTTTGAGCAGGAAATCTACTAATGAACAGACCATTGATCGCCGCCGAACGAGCCAACGAGTCAACCAACTCGTTCCCAGGAATAATGACCGGGAATCCATAGTAGACAGATTACGACAGAACAGGATGCAAAAAGATTAGAAATTAAGGAGTGAATTTGGACGAATAATAGGATCAGTAATATAAGTAGCAAAGAGAGAGGAGATAGCCAATAAAACACTTTTCGAGTAGTCCGAGGATAGGAGGAATATAGGAGGAATCTATAGATGTTGTTTGTCGAGGATATGAAAAGGACTGCTTGCAAGATAGCCATGGATTCGGCAATGAAAACAGAGGAAAAGGAGGGCAACCGAAGCTCTCTGTAATTAGTATAACAGTTGTAAATATTTGGTCGCATGAAAATTATTTTCCTTTAATTTTTGCCTTTACTGAATTTTTTTCACTAACTTCTTATTGCCGTAAACATAAAGAATAAACTCGTCTTCGCTTTTATTTTCTGTTCGTTACGTATGAACACGCTTAATGTAGCCGTAAATTTCCATTAAAATTATCCTCCCTGCAGGTCAGTTTAATTCTAAAAGCAAATGCGAATTTGTCGGCCTATTTTTAATTTTTCAAGCGTTTTTCTTTCCGAAAGTTTTTATCCCTTTGTTTTTGATTAAAAGTACTTTTTTTCTTTCTTTCTTTTTCTTTTCTTTTTTTTTTTTTTTTGAACCGCGTCACTCTAAATATACTTAAAGTAATAATAATTGTATCTGTTTACTTTATGGATTACGGAATAAATTGAGGAAGATGAAAAAATCTTCAATTGCCCCAAGAACCAACATACATATCAGTGTACAAATATATGACGCAATGTACGAAATAATTTGAAGAAGATAGTTATGTGAGGCCAATAAAAGCCGAATAAAATAGAACAATTCAGTGAAATTAGATATATAAATATCGTAATTAAAGCGATTTTTAAAAAAACTGTACAACTTTAGGGCAGATGCAATATCGAAACGCAAAAAGAAGGAACAAATAAAACATCAAGAATAACGAGGTGGAGTTTGATAGCGTTGGAAACATGATCCGTAAAAGAAGTATAACTCACCACCAGATAATCGCCAAACGTAACATTTAAAATATGTAAGAAAATTCCAAACTCCTTCATTAGAAGTGAAATTTTAGATAATTAATTGATTTAACCGCCATTCATTGCTAAAAACAACATGAAATTCAAAAAAACTCGAAACCTAAGCATAAAACTCGAGTCCTTCGGTCCTCACGAGGGGGGGGGGGGGGAAGCCCCCTGGCTAATATCTTTTTTCTTCTAAAATGCTTTTAGAAAAATTGTTTCAATGGATTACGTCAGTCTTCCCCGTCTTTTATTCTTAAAAATCTGAGCAATTACATAACACAGAATTCAATTATTTTATATAAAGCGTAACGGTACATAATCATGGGACAAAAATGCAGCGTGCTCGGTGTTAAAAGTGAAGTCATTAATAAAAAAGAATTTTACAGGAAAAATATAACTGATACTATTACAACTTCAAATTTTTAGATCCTCAGAGCGCCACAATTTCTAAGTTCAATAAAAACGGATTATCATTTTCCCTCTAGGCGTATCAGTGGAAAGATTTCCGTTCGGTGATAACGAAACCGCATTTCGATAGCTCATTATAACACTTTAAAAGTTACATAAATTTCGGAAAAGTGTAATAATGAATCGTGCTGCATCAAATTTTTTTACCCATTGTTAAAAATGCAGTTAATATTTCAATTTGGAAATAGTAAGTTTTTTTTTTTTCTCTTTTTTTTTTTTTCGATTTTTTAGCGCACGAAACATTTATATCTGACCGACGCCTTGTTTGTTTTTTTTTTGGGTTCGCCAGCAAAGGGCTTTACATCGATTTTAATATATCAATATATCAGTTTAATCAAATTAATATTTAACATTGTTGGTGTTTCACAAAATTCAAAAGCACGCCAGCTTTGCGTAAAAATATCCAAAAAATTTTTTTCAAAATAGAATTGTTTACAAATATCCTCCCGAATATATATTTATTCCTTAATTTACGCCGCTTAAATTTGTTCTGTTTCTCTCATTTTTATCCGGCTATGTAAATTTTTCCAAAACACATTAACAGAATATCAGTTTTTTCAGACGATACTCCGCCGAATAGTGTGTGGGAAATTTTTTGTTTCTATATATCGGTTAAAAAGAGAAATAAAAAGAGTATATAAATAAATAGCTGGGCGGTTCAAAATTTTTACTAAAATTGTCCCGCCGTTCGGACAAATTAAAATTTTTTCGAACACGCAACACTTCATAGACAGCGTGGTTTTTTGCAATAATCCCAAAATTCGAAGCGGATAGAGAGAGCTTTTTCCGACAAACTTTATCGCATGCTTTTTTTAGAAAAGAAATAGCTGCAATAAACGGCAAAAAAGCAATAAAAAACAAATAAAATACACTCTGTTCGCAGAATTTTAAATAAAATAGAAAAAAAAAGTGAAACACATGAAACGTACAAAAACACCGTCTAGTTCTGGATGAGAAATCCCACGTATAAACCGTGGTACGGTTTACAAACATAAAATAACAGAACGGAAAATAAAAAAAAAAACTAAAAGTCGACTTGGTGTTCATTAAAATGATATCGACACTTTATAAACGTGTAAATTAGAAACCAAATTGTTATTTAAATATTAAATATTCCGGAAATTTATTTAATATTCAACTTATAATTTAATTTTTAGTTTTTCTATTATTTTTTTTTTTTTTTTTTCGACTCGTTAACTACGGATATTAATCTATTGCAAAAGGAATTTTTATTTATATTTTTAACGGGCAGGAGCGAGTGGGGCTCTCCCTGTATTCACACCGCATAACACACTCAGTTGCGGTAGTTGGCTAATTTGTAATTTTTAATAATTTATATAAGTTTTTACTACAAGCTCCTGCAGGTGTCTCGGTCTGGGGTAAGACTGAAAAACAGATAATCCGACTGCAGCAAAACGTTTCATCTTTTAAGATTGGCATGTTATTATTTTTTTTTTTTTTTCTAATTAATTTAAAATTCATTTTTATGGAATTGTTAGTATAAAATTTATAATCAAAACATTAAAAACTGCTCTAATACATAGTGTCGCATAATTCATACAAATTAGTTGCGAATAATTTTCTATTCCGGCCGAAAATCAAACGAAGCTGTGTTTTGTTCTAGAAAAAGAGAAATTTGTTTTAAAAAAGGTTGACTGTCGGTACGTATTTTAATGTTTCTTTAAATGGAATATCAGTCTTATTTTTCACTAATTTTCCGTTTTAATTTTTTTTTGTCCTATTTTAAATTCTGAAGGGGGCAAGAGTCCTCATTAAACTATTCCGCGGGTGATATACTATCTACGGTTACAATAAACTGAGGCGATATTGATTTTATTTATGTTGTTTTTGCGTTTGTAAATTCTAATCCGGAACTAATCGGTATTTTAGCCATTTCATTTATTTGTTTTCCAATTAAAATCCCGCGAAAACTTTCATTCATTTATTTATTTATTATTTAATCGCGGGTTTTTAACTGGCATTCTTATTGATAAAATGACCATAATTTAGTAAGCATTATCGATTTTCATTCCATCTGCGAACATTCGCACGCAGGGCCGGATTATAGTCAAATGCCGCTGTGGGCTCAGTAATTTCTACCGCTCTTAGAATAATTTATAAATTAAGTAATAAAAAATACAATCGAGTAACTAAAGTAAGAAAGGACATAAAAGTTAAAAATTAATTTTCAGTTAAAAGTTGGAAAACTTTTCAATTGAAAAATTTCATACATTTTTAAAATATACCTAAATTTTATTTTAATTCTATACATGCATCATTTTTTTACATGTATCAAGTACAGTTTACACTTTTTTTACGACGCAATTTTAAAGATGCAAATTCATTCACATTATATCACCAAAGTTTAAATTCTTTACTAACTGTTCTTCAATAAATGAAATAGATAAATCATTTAACTCGTTTAGTGAGACATTGTTGATCTAAAAAAAATTTTTCATTCTTTTCATTGCAGGAAAGGAGCGTTCTGTTGAGCAGTTTGTTTAAAATAATGAAAGATAAATTCTAAACTCAGTGTCTAAATTAGGAAATAGATTTTGCAAATGTTTACTTCGTATTAAATTTGCCATTTGAATAATAATATTTTCATCATTATGATTATTTCCAGTTTTAGAGTTATTTAAACATGGACACGATTTATTTTACTATTTTCGTTTAAATTTTTGTTCTTCAAATTAAATTTAACTAAATTAAGTTTATCACGTATATATGTATGTATGAATAAAAATGAATACATTCTGAAGTTGATGAATCGTCGAAATCTGTAGGGTAATTACTTATGAAATTCTTTGCATATTCTATTAGGTTTACTTCGGTTGTCTTTTGATTTAAAATTGTTGAGCTTAAAGTTGAATTCTTATTTAAAAAATACCACACCAAATTTTATGTATCGAATAATAAGTGATAAATTTTATTCAGGGCTGGAAGCCAGTTATTATGTTCCACTCATCAGACAAGCCGTTTGTTAAGCATGCTTTCAAAGAGTATCCTTAGGCAAGAAGCTAAAGAAATGGGCCGAAAGGCAAAGGAATTATTTTTGAGAATAAGGATACAACGAAGGTGTTCCATGAACCGGGAATAGAACCAGATTGTAGGAAGGAATTAAAAATGATTAAATGAATTTTAAGAGATTTTACAGATAGGTTTTTCAGGATGGAGTAAGACATTTTATCGAAGATCCGGACAGGAGTTGGAGGAGTTTTTCAGGGAAGAAAGAGAAGTTCAGAGAAGGAAAAGTTGGAGAAAAGGAAATTTTTTTACAGCGTTGTTAGAATTGGTTTTTTCAGTTATATTTTGAGTTTTTACTTTCTTTTTTTGTTAAATAATTACAAATTAAAACAAATGGACATTTATTCATATTACGAGTATTTTCGCCGTTAGCGTGTTTATTCATCAGATTCAGTATTCAGAATAGTTTCAACAGGTTATGACTCCAGCACACGCTTCTACTGCGCCACTCTGCTTTGAGCACCTTTCATCGGTTGGTACGGCGAGAAATAATACATATAAATAATTCTTCGAAAAATCTTCTTAACTTTTGTGTCGTATCAATGAGATACCGCTACTACTATGTACCTTTGTGAATTTTCAGTTTCTCTTCCAGTCTTGTTTGATCTCTTATCATGCCGACCAGCCATTGTCTCGTGCACACTTCCAGAATTAATTCCCGTTAACTGCTAATATAAAACCGTTTTGCCTAATAATAATGCACGTTCCGGTTTACACTTCGTTAATTTTAAATTCATTTCCCGATTCCCCTGCTTGCATGTTATTTGTCTATAATCATTTGGAAATATTATCTAAATCAATATATTCCCCTTTTTAACTTTTCGGTACATTAATGCGAGTTTAAAAATGATTTTATCACAATTCTCTCCTAACCCTGCTATGACTAAAAACGCCATAATATGTAATCGTATTTTGGAAATTTTAAATGTTTTTCGAAAGAAAAAAGAAATTTCAATCTCATGCAAATTCGCCGTCCTTCGAATTTTGCCGCTGTGGGCTGTAGCCCGTTTAAGTCCGTGATGTAGATCCAAGACTGATCGCACGTGTGTCGTCGCGGTATTTTTAACATGATTGCTTTCTGTGTATTCTCAACTAGGTACTAACTGGAAATCAATTCCATTTTTAATCAGCTGCTCGGCACTATACCCTGGTGTATTTCCCGCTATCAGCGAGACTACTCTTCGTTCTCTCAGTTTGCACATTTGCTTTTTGCTTTAATTCATCGTATCTTTTAATTTTCTCTTCGTATGTGTGTGTTTGTGCTACGTGATATGGTTATATCTATAATTAGGCCTAGTTTGCGTTTCTTATCTATTGACAATATATCTGGCCTATTTTATTTTATCGTCTTACTTGTTAATATTGTTCTATTCCGGTACAACTTATTTGTTCTATTTTTCAAGGTCTTTTTCCGGCTTATTAATACGGTAGTCTCTTTTTCGATCACGCTTAATTATTATTATTTGTAATAGCGGCCCTCGAAGCGTTCTAAGTTACGTTTTTGTTTTTTGTTTTTTTTTTTTTTTTTTTTGAAGGTTGGGAGGGTACAAAATTTACGAATGCCGATTACAAATAATATTTTTTTTTACAGTCCGTTTTCATTACATCATCAACACAAAAAAAGGAAAAAATAAGACGGTCGAAATAAGTTTAAATGATTTAAAGCGTAACAATTTTAACAAGATTATATTTTTTCAAATAAAATTCCTTTATCGTCGTCGAGAGAATATTCTTTTTAGGCTTTTTCAGTCAGAAATATCGTACTGCAGATAATTTTTCAGATTAAAAGGTATTATGCTCGTTAGACCTTTCGCTGACTAAAGGTTCCGAATTTTATGCATCAATGGAGGTTTTAACCGAGCAAATATTCCTTGTTAATTGTGATTTTTTTTTTTTTTTCAAAGAATAAACGTCACGTCTGATAGTTTAGAATGTAATTTTAAAAGTGATGTCATTCGGTGGAAACAGGACGGATCTTTTATTTTTAGGAAATACGGTTGCGAACCGGTTATTTTCAAAATCGGAAAATTCATACGGAAATCGGAGAAGATGGGTATGTGGAGTGCACCGGGAGTTGTTTAACGAGACCGCTTTGAACGGCTTTATTCCTGTTAGTAGTGTTGTCGCTTGACTGTGTTTTAGTATTCGCCTTTTTATTTGTTCCCGCTCGTTACTCATTTATAAAACGGATAGTACTGAAATATTATAACAGTAAGTAAATAAATTTACCGTACCGGAAAATACTCTTCAGCAACAAAGGAGGGCAAAAACGGGGTAGTCCCGTATTCATCCTTTAATATTTTTTTTTTATGTTACAACGTTGTCTTTAAGGAGTGTCACTCCATAGGGATCGATGTTCCCGATACGTAACGAAAGAATAAAAACAAGATCTTTCTCCGTGACACATCCCCGCGCTAAATCGCACAATTCGAAAACCCTTTAAAATAGTTATCAGTAAAATTAAGGTACATCGCGATATTATTTTAGGATCTCTTCGTTTTACCGATTGGTTACAATATCGAGCATAAAAGCATAAAAACTTTAAAGATTTCAGACGTTATTTCCACGCGACTAAAGCGTAAACAAGTAAGTTCTACAGAGCTTTATTCGCAAACGCGAAATAATAATGTTTACCCCTAAAGTCGGTAGCAGCCTTCCCGGTACGAATTCTCCTAGAAAGTAATACTAGACCTTCTACCGAATGAAAATGCTTAATTCGCGCGTACGCCGCCAGATTCAGTTTAATTTACGAATATCAGAATTTCTTGATTCCGTTCGGAGTTTTATTGAGTTCTAGGACAACAGAGTGCGCTGTAACAACTTTGCCAGAATAAAATAAAAAGAGCGAATGGATAAACAAGCGATGATAAGCGGCAGTATGAAGAATTATCATCGATAATTACAGATAATATTAGACTTTTATCACGGCTATAAATTATAATGAGCTGTAATTTCAGCTGGTAAACTATATATAATACATACCGATCTATATACTCTTATTATATATGTAGATCTCGATTTTTCGAATTTCTAGATGATAGCGAGTTTTCTATAATTCTTATATCATTTTTTTGGTATAACGATTTTTAGTTGTCGTCATTTCACTGTCTTTACATAAAAACGTTATATCGAATTCGTACAAAAGTGATATATAATTTATTCCCAGCCGCAAATATGACCTAGTTTATTAATGAATTAATAACCGTGTCATCCCTAAATCCTCCCTTCAGAATTATACGCTCATAAAAATCCTCCAGATAAATGTGTCTATTGTTTTTTCATACGTTGTTTCTCTTGCGTTGGAAGTAATGAGCAAAATTTTAAAGGGGAAAAAAAAACCTCTAAAAGAATTACGCAAAGGGCTAATAAGAAAATGCCCGGTAACATTTTGCGCGAATAAAACATTTCATTTATAGCGAAAAATGACGAGGTTAATCTATAAGAATTGTAGAAGACCACCGTTTGGTAATTCGAGGAGATTCCGTTTCATACATGGTCGTCGTTTTTGCGCACGCTGCTGATTATGCGCCATTCTGACAAGTGACGAAGGGGTTGAAATCCTGTAACCAAAAAAAATCTTGTATGACAAATTGTTTAATAATAGCAACTATATATGTTTTCCGGCGATAATAAAGAAATTCCATCACTAGATCTGCAACGTTTTTGCGTCACCCCCTGCAAAAGATATTCGTTTCCTTTTTTTCGAAAAACGACGTAGCCAGTTGAAGTCGACCGCAGAAAATTATATAGAAAACCGGCATATCCGGAAGTCCAGTCGTCCGTAGCGAGGTATGAAAACGTCTCCATACAGGTACGTGTACACGTCTTTGTGCAGTCCTGAAGGGTGCTCGAACAGCACTAAAACGCGTGTCGTCGTAGAGCAAAATCGGCGCCGATCGTTTTCGTAAAAGCGAAATTAACTTTTCCTAACCAGCCCGATAATCCGAACGGGAGCGAATATCGACGCGAACTAGGCGCTGTTTTTACGTACAAATTGACGGAGCGACAAATTGATCAATGCGGCTGCGGTGAAATTGGATTTTTTCTACGTCGACAGCAAGCAACTTTTTTGACATCTTGTGATGAAGCCGTAACCCGCTCCGCCGCCCCGACAGGCGAAAAAATAAAATAACCGCGACGACACGCGATACCGAAATGAATAGCGAACTGTCAATCCGATAAATATTCCATCCGGAGCTTTTTCGGTAAATAAGCTGTCGAATTTAATGAAGTAAGGAAACAGTTTAAAAGACCCCATGCCCCCCCCCCTGTAGCGCCCACCTCCGCACTAATCTAACTAAATATTATGCCGCTCGTTTGCTTCTCCACCTAAGGCTTCCTTTTTCGACGTTGTCTTCTTTTTTACTGCAGTCCCAGAAAAATATTTCTAACTCCGCAAACTGAAAATATATTTGGCAGAATTTATTATTCGCCGAGATAATTCGAATGGCCGTACTACATTTGCACTCTTGTATTTGCTCACCTCTCGTCATGCTAATGTCGTTACTGTACGCAGTTCAAAGATCGATATTAACTTCCTTCTCCTTCTCGCTGGCTTCGTTTTAGACCGGATTTAAACGAAATGGAAATGTTCCGCTTCTCCGGTGATATATTTTCTTTTGCGAATTTTTTGCGGGAGGGAAAACAGAAGAAGAAGAAAAAGAAAATAACAAATAACTTTGCCAATTAAGGCGCAGGATCGTAAAATCGGAAAGCGGTTATCAATTAGGACGACCGGAATGATAAAGTACGCGGTTCAGGTGCGTTTCCGTTTCAAACTTGCAACTTTGACGTTGCTTCCTCTAACCCTTCCTTCCCTAATTTGCCTCTTTAATTGCGCACCGAAACAAATTCAAATATTTAAACAGCAGTCATGTTCTTTTTCCTTAACAGTCACATACTTTACTACCATCACCATTACTATTATTATTATTATTATTATTATTATTATTATTATTATTATTATTATTATTATTATTATTATTACTACTATTATTATTATTATTATTGTTATTATTATTATTATTATTAGTTTCTTTTTTTCTTCAAACGACCAAAGAAAAAACCAAACTTTAATGATTAATTGGACTTTATTTTTTCCTTTTTTTTCAGCCTCCGAACGCCACATCTATTGGGAGTTTCGGAAAAAGTATTCGAAGGAACACACACATCCGTCCGGATAATTTATAATATTTCCGGGCACCGAAAAAAAGTTTTTTGTGGGTATATAAATTTTAAAACAATCTTTGACATTTTTTATTTTCTCCGGCTACTTTACAAGCGAATGACGGGAAAATATTATAATTTTCAACTCGAAAATTTCGAAGCACCACGTATTAGGCCCGCGAGCACGCTACTTGTTCCTATCGCGAGTGTAAAAATCCATTTATGAAGCGTCGAAGAAACGTAAATGCCGCAGAACAAGTCATTCGTACACGACATAGAGAGTTGTACGTAATTCCGCAAAGCATCATTACAGATGGCGTATGTTGATTGTTTAAAAAAATCATTCTCGGCACAGTGTATTCCGCTTCGTCAGATTACTGCCTAATTTTTTCCACATATATTTTATTACATACTAACAAATATCATCGTGTATTAATGAGAAAAAAAAATGTTACGAAATCGCCGTTATGAAATGTGTAACGTTTCTCTGTTACGGAAGTTGTAACAGCCTAGCTTTGCGAGCCGCAAATATATTTTTCTCTTTCTAAGAATGACGTGATCATTTTTTGAAATTTATTCGTTTGTATAAGTACTATGAAAAAACGATCACTTCGAGGTGCAGGAGTGTCCAAGTTCAAAAAAGCTCTGAGTTTTATATACACATATCAATCAAGAAACGATTTTACAATTTACTAACGCGCTCGAAAAACCAAAGACCTCACAAACACAAATTTTCGCTGTTCACTTTGACGGTGCTTAACAATAATTCATCACAACGACAATAGTTATATATATATATCTATCTATATATATATATATATATATATATATATATATATATATATATATATATATATATAGATATAGATATAGATATATATCTATATATATAGATATAGATATAGATATATATATATATATATAAAAACTCGGCCATTTTGACCTCACTTGTTTTCATTTCTGTCTCTTTCTCTTCTATACTTTGTATAAAATGATCAAAATTTACAACGTAATTCTTACTGGCATCAACACACACAAAAAATAACATAACCACAAAAGTCCTATTCTAACATTTAACTTCCGTTATATGAAATAAGACATTTTTTCGTTACATTTTTCGTTACATATTTCATTACATAAAATTGTGACATTTTTTAAATAACAATAACAAAAATCCTATAAAATATAACAAACGTTACATAAAATTGGGACATTTTTTTGGGACATTTTTTTGAATGGGAGGTAGCTTAAGAATTACGTTGTAATTAATATATATAATATAAATATTGCCTTAAGATAAATTATTGTTAAACATCGTCAAGATGAACTGTAAAAATTTCTCCTCGTATACATTAATAATTTATAAAATAATTTTTTGATTACTATATATATTATTGTTACTTCGAATTAGCCACTGATCTGATGGACTACGTGGTCAACTGGTCCTGCCATTAATGCTTTCCAGTTGAAAAAAGATGTTGTGCTCAGCCATATTCTAGCTGAAACCAAAATACTGCCAAGATTGTTAGTCTTGCAGGGTAAGTAGCTCCACTCACCAGAGCTGTGGAACGCCGCCATTGACCGTTTATTACAATTCTTCTGCCGCCGTCCTAGGGTAATAGACCTGCCTCATCTATACCCAGTCTACGAAGGCCTTTCTACAGTCTCTGTATAATTGCCCTTCATAGGCCCGCTTACAATCTTTTGTTCGCCAATGTTGACTTCCACCAGGGGTGGTTACCTGATCGCCATCCAGCATTGACTTAACAGGGGAATCTCGTGAAGGCGAGTGTGAGGTGGAAGTGGAGAGGCTAAATCAAACCTCTTGTGCGTTTGCATATTTCCACATCACACTTCGTGGAGTTTCCCCCTACTATATATTAATTACAACATAATTCTTATTAGAAAAAGTGTCCCAATATAATGTACGAAAAATGTCCCAAAAAAATGTTCCAAAAACATGTCCCAATGTTATGTAACGTTTGTTATATTTTATAGGATTTTTGTGATCGTTATTTAAAAATTGTCACAATTTTATATGACGAAAAATGTAACGAAAAAATGTCTTAATTTTATATAATGAAAGTTAAATGTTAGGATAGGATTTTTGTGGTTATTTTTTGTGTGTGTTGGTGCCAGTAAGAATTACGTCGTAAATTTTGATAATTTTATACAAAGTATAGAAGAGAAAGAGACAGAAATGAAAGCAAGAGGAGTCAAAGGACACAGCCCCTTGCGAGGTCAAAATGGCCGAGTTATAGATATATATGTATATAGTATATATGATATATATATATATATATATATATATATATATATATATATTTATGTATATAATAACTCGATCATTTAGACTTGGATTCTAGACCCCTAGGTGATAGTTTTTCTATAATACTTATACAAGCGAGTAAATTTGAACGTCTTTCGGATGGTGCGTAAAGTGTGGTAGGTATACATGTTTCGTTCTATTGAGAGCACTAACTGAAACTGTTAATCAGAACTTTAATAAAGTTTTTTCCACGGTAAATATAAATGAAGATAACACTTTTAGGTGACGAAAGAATTTTGTGAAACGAAGCCAAGTCATAAAAGACATCTATATAAGGAATTATTTGTGATTTGAGTAACTACTTCTGTGTATGTATGTATGTATGCACATATGTATACACCCTGTCAAGAAAGTATCGGGAATTGTTAAATAAAACGAACAATTTTTAATTTTCATCCAAATTTATTTTGTCACCTTCAAAATAACATCCATTCGAAGCGATGCACATATGCCAACGCTTTTTCCACTCGGCAAAGCACTTCTGATAGACGGTTTCCGGGATGGCCTTTAGCTCTCGCGTCGCATTCGTCTTGATGTCATCAATCGATTCGAAGCGCATTCCCCGTAGCGGAAATTTGAGTTTTGAGAATAGGAAGAAGTCGCAGGGTGCTAAATCTGGTGAATACGGCGGTTGTTCGATGATATTTACCGAGTGTTTGGCCAAAAACTCATTCACAATTATGGCTTTGTGAGACGGCGCATTATCGTGATGGAGAATCCAAGAATTGTCGACCCACAAATCGTTACGTTTACGACGGATAGCCTCTCTCAAACGTCTCAAAACACTTAAGTAAAACTCTTTGGTGACTGTCTGTCCGGCTGGCACATATTCATAGTGTACCACGCCTCGAATATCGAAGAAAACAATCAACATGATCTTCAGTTTCGATCGGCTTTGGCGAGGTTTTTTCGGCTTTGGCGCGCCAATTGGCCGCCATTCGGACGATTGCTGGTTCGTAAGCGTGTCGTACTCGTACACCCATGTCTCGTCACCAGTAATTATCTTTTCCAAGAAGGTAGGATCCAAATTGGCTCGATCCAGCATGTCTGCAGCTACCTGTTCTCGGTACTTTTTTTGAAAGAAATTCAGGTCTTTCGGAACAAGCCGAGCCGCAACGCGTTGCATACCCAATTTTTCGTGCACAATCGTACGTACGCTCTCGTGTGACATGCCCAATCCATGAGCCATCTCTCTCAAGCTCACATGACAATTTTCAGCAACGATTTCCTTGATTTTATCGACGTTATCATCGGTCACACTCGTTGAAGGCCGTCCAGAGCGAGGCATGTCTTCGACCGTCTCCCGACCATCCTTGAACGCTCTGTACCACTCGTAAACCCGCGTTTTTGATAAAGCAGATTCACCAAAAGCCTTCTGTAACATTTTCAGTGTATCGGCACAAGAAATTTCGTTCGAAACACAGAATTTAACACAAGTACGTTGTTCAATATTTTCACTCATTGTAAAACTTCGACAAAACACTTCAAGGTCGACTGATTTTAACAGCTGCTGTAAACACACTGGTTGACAGATCGCGCTAAAAATAGGCATCATAATACAAAACAGTTGTACCAACCTGGAAAAAAAAAATTATCTGCCTAGCTATTACCCGGGAGATTTAAATTGACAATTCCCGATACTTTCTTGACAGGGTGTATATACGTACGTACAATAATTTCTGTCCGAACCATTATTCGATACCGATTACACATTTAGTAACTATAATCAGTAATAAATTTTGAGGTAGCAAGCAGATATGTCAAAAAGGAATCATGAATTACTCTCCGCATCAAGAAGTATAGACGATTACAAAAATAGAGAGGGTAGTTGTTTAATGTGTCGATATTGGTCTTAATATTTTAACAATAAGTGATTTAAGTGGTATGTTTTTGTTTTTTGGATTTGTTTATTCATTAGCTATTATTTTTAGGCAAACGCAGAGTTTTTATCGTAGTATATTCATTATTTTGCGGACAAACATATTTCTACAAGCTAATATGCGCATACCGTCGAAAGATTAAAATTATTGTCGGCCGGATAATAAAATTATTGTATTTGTTTTTTAACTGTTCATATTAATTAGTTCTGGAATTTTGATGAATTTACGATTCCTTTGGTATATCTGATTACTACTTTGTAATTAGGACTTTGAATTATTATTAATTACGGCTGTTAAGTATAATCTATATTACGCTATAGGTGGTTGTAATTTATTTTACTTATTAATTATCGCTAAACGAATGAGTGATTACAAGTCTAGCTCTTATTAAAAATCCATTACAGGTGTTATCCTGAAATCTTGAATGATTCCAAATGCCCGCGCAATTATAACCACAAAAAACTGAGAATGATTTTTTTTGTTAAATACACACCGGATGGCGCGTGTTACGTTAATTATTGGCCATATCTACTCCATTCGTCGTACGTCTGGGCAGTGTTTGTTGTTTTTCTTTCTTCAGTTTTTAAACTTACCGTATCGAATTCTTCGTGCCTCTGGCTCTGGTATACTACTAATACATCGTTTCAGGTAGTGGAATTTACTTTGCGGCCGCGGAACCCGTTTGATTAATTGGCCCTAAGGCCCACTCTAACCGCTCGTGTTAATTGACCGAGTTCTCTAATGGTCTTTAATTTTGCTAAAGAATTTCTAAGATTTTTCAAACGATCTCGGTGCATTGGGGCGGTAAAATAATGTTTATTTCACCGCAGCCATTGACACTGTCTTTCGAATTATCTCGTTACAATTCGCGCGACACCGAGGCCTGCGCCAGTTTCGTTGTTCGCGCTGTAATCTCGCATTTATTATTTATCATCAGTGGCCCAGAATTTTTAGTACTCAGCCGCGGTTGGAGCTCTGTAAATCGGTATTCTGTGCAGCGGCTTGCATGTTCGAGATAAACGCTAGCAAACTAGTCTCAGATTAAAAGTTACGTTTGGAACGAAGCACCGTCACAGTACTGTAATTGGACCGTTTTATTATATCGCATAGAATAACGTCGCTCTACTGCTCTTCGTTAAATCGACAACGAAAAATTTCACCTTTCGGCTCCCCAATTTATTTTGTGTACAATAACATTAAAAATTATTAACGATGATAAGATAAAGCAAACGCGAACGTTTTCTTCTTTTATTTCTTGTCTTCTCTCTCTATTCCTCTTTATTAGTATTCTCGCCGCAGCGTTAGGTCTTTCTCTTATTCTTACAATTCGGACTGAAAAAAAACCCCTAACGAAATCGGTAAAGTTTCTGAATCCGTTCTTATAAGAAGTCATTTATTTCGTTTCGTGAAGAAATGACAAATGGTCACTTAAAAGCGATTCTTCTACGAAAATTATAGGTGACTAAGCCCCTCGGGCGAGGTCGAAAGACCAAGTTTTCAAGGCTATACTATTTTCACGCCGAGGGAGGTCGACACAAACAATTTGTACGGGTTACATGTAACGCGTTTATGTAACATTCAAACGTAACGGAAATTTGTCGCGTAAATCGTAAACTGAAAAATTACCTATTCAATTAAAACCGACTCTTCTCGGAAGAACTATGAAGGACACATATCGTCTGAAGATTGCCCCCGCGGCAAAGTCCGAAGAATCGTATCATACATATGTAAATACAGATATACATATATTTTAACTTTAAAAAATAAGTAGGTATATTCGAAAGTTTTTGACATGATGCTTTTATCCGTGTAGAAGACCATTTAATAAAGCTTTAAATGCGACTATAGTTGATTTTCAAGAATGCAAAATTATTTTTTTGAAAATTGCAATTTTATCTTTGAAGCTTAAGAACCGTTTTAACAAAGTACATTGCGTTATATAAATTTTTATATGCAGAAGATTTCGATGCACGCACGTTAAAAATGATTACATAAATGTACTTAAATTTTACTTTCATAGCCTATAGGGGGCCCGCGTCGTGGGAAAATAATTTTGACACGAATCTGTCTTAAGACTGGGCTCAATCTAGAATTTTGTCTGTCACGAAGGAGTGTCACGAAATTTTATAATGGTTTTCACTCATAACCAACTAGTAGCTCTACGAAAGTGTCTTATTTACATTCTCAGCGTAGCAAACATTTTATTCAATTTATGATCGACAATTTGAATTCAACACGTAGTACTATCGGAAAAACAAATCCATGTCACAATGTACTATACTACAAAATACAGAAAGTAGTACTGTTTTTTCGAAAATGTAATTATACAGAATCAAGAAAAGAGCTAATTAATACCGAATTACCGTTGACCACAGTGATATAATTCAAGCAATTTAAAATAACGAATTCTAAGTCGACGATATTTGCTATGTAGAAACGATATTTATCCGGAATCGATAATCACCTCTAACGCTGTTAATTATACTGATGGAATCCGCACGTCTAGCGCAGTTAATTATTAACAACTGAATAAATAAATACGTAACTAAACGATTTATTAAATAATTATAAATGTACAAAATGGATATTAGCGAGCCAACTCGTTAAACTCGAAAACATCGTGCAATCAGAAAACGGCGTTCCGTTTTCGCTTATAATACTCCTCCGTCTAGCGCGCTTGTTTATATATTAATCGTATTGCTCGATTTTAAATATTTTCGTACAAGTGCAATTATTCAGGTGTACTCCTGAAAGAAACTGCATGTGAGAGACTAATTGTAATGATTGTGTTTGCGCAAATCAAATGATGATACGCATGCTTACACTGCCTTCTATGATTCTTACCTGTACTTTTCGATAATTTTTCTCTTCGCCGCTAGTTAACTCAGGACTAGCCTGATTATTTAGTAGTACAATCGTTCTAGCAATTTGGTCATCACAGTCTTCCTGATATTCTTTACGTGTATCTATATAGCCTTTAATTTCCAGTAACTTTTTATATAAGATAGTAGTACATTTTGCTGAATTCTCTCTTCGTTTTATTTCGCACACTTTTATCGTCAGTGCTGATTGGAATGTTACTACTATCCGATTGCATTCTGTTCGGTTTGCGATAGAATCTCGAGAAAGTTAAATGGTAACGATTAACATAAAACCATCAATACAAATACACCATTTATACTTTTATCATATCAATTAATATGGCCTTGTATACCGTTTAAAGGTAATTATTAATGTAAGTATAACTATTTCTACGGGTTCATAACATTTTAATAAAAAGTATTAAATCGTTTAAATTTAATTTTTTATAGTATCAATAGCTGTGCATTCAATTGTTTTACCCCTTTGCTATTCCATTTAATAATTTTCCTCCCGCTTTTTCCAACAATTGCGCACAGTTACATGCTCGAAGAGGACTAAAAAAGTCTTTTATTATATAATGACTTCGTAATGGCTAATAAAAAATTCTGTTAAATTTTTTCGTTACGCAAGTTGTAATGTGTCCTCAGCTGGCACTCCGCGATCGTCTCTTTAATCAGACTTCGGTTTAATCACTCTCTTCTCCCTTCTTCACGTTTTCGTTTTTCCCTCTCTTCCCTTCTCCATTGCCCCCATCACAGTTTTATCTCGGTTCCCATATGTGATTCAAACCACATCTTTTTTGAACGTTCCGCCTTTGCTTCCAAACGCTCTGTTCTGTGCTCTAAAATCTTAGCACTGGATCTTCCTGTTTTCCTATTATACTTTTCGTTCCCAGCTATAATCCCTGTATTTTAATCTTTCTTATTCTTCATCTCTAATTGTTTCTCGATTTAACCACTTATTTTAACTTGTCTAATTGTTGGGTCAAAACTACTGGTGCACTCCCCTTCCACAAAAACAAGAAAAAAAAAAAACATACAAATTTATACTCAACCCGTAATTTAAATTTATCGGATTTGAAAATGTTTTAAATTGTAATGAAAAAAAATGTTATGATTTCTCGAAGAATAGTCAACTCAAACCGAGGTTTTCTATAAGAATTATAGAAGGCGGATTTATGAGACATTCCAAGTCCGGGAGAGATTCATATTTATATATATATATATATAACACTATCGCACATAAAAAAACACTGATAAGTGTATTTACAACAAGGAATTTATTCTGTTTCTGTAAACTTCCATTAAAACGTACTGTTTCTTATCAGTTTGGATTATCCCATTAAGGTGTTTATTTGGTAGCTAATCTATTGAAAATATCGGGACTGTATAGAATTTTATGGATGTTGAAAACTTCTTTATAGAGTATATCGAAAACCTCTGGAGCTGAGTTGTAGTCATAATAACAGAAATGTTCGGTCCGTTTGCTAAACGCTATATTATAATAATGGTAATAATAATAAAAAAAAATTAAGTTAATTTTTCCTCTGAGTGCGATTATCTGCGTAGCAGCAATAATGTTCAGTTACTTTTAGAAGAGATAGTACTCATTGAAATCACTATTCATACCCATACCGGAAAAGGAGAAATCAAGAAAATGTAAGAATCAAGTCTCATGAGCCATACGCTGAAACTATTGTTATCAATTGTAAATAAAAGAATCGAGACAACACTGGATACACATCTGAAGGAAGCACAATACACGGATTTGTGAACAACCGCGGAACGAGAAACGCATTTGCGCTTTTTAAAACGATAACCCAAAGAGCGTTAGCCGTTAATCGAGATGTCGATTACGAAAAAAAAAACCTTTGACCGAATAAAACACGAAAAAACGATAGGAATACACTGCGGAAATATCATCTGGATCGAGAAGAAATTCAACTGATATACCAACTATATTGGCAGCAGACAGCCAGCGTAATGATAGACGGAAGTAAGGTTTCAGAGGATGTCACCGATATCAAAAGAGGAGTAAAGTAGCAATGCCCATTGTCGCCTCGATTATTTAATATCTACGTAGAACAGATAATTGAACATCCGGTATTCGTCAAAAATGGATTCAAAGTGAATCGAGAACGAATAAGCAACATAAGATATGCTGACGACATGGTTCTGATCGGGAAACGCTGCAAACAGCTGCACCGAATGGTATTTGCACTGAATAAAGAAAGCTCTGCAAACTTGGAATACAAATTAACATCGAAAAGACCAAAATAATGAAATTTCGTAGAAACCGCTGGAAGTAATCATTAATCGGAAAAAGCTAGAGTTAAGAAGTATTTATATTTGGGAATAAGAATCACAGAAGATAGTTGAGATAATGAAGAAATCAAAATACGTATAGGACAGGCAAGGAGTACGTTTAATAATATAGAACGTACACTCGAGAGCTCAGCGATTAAAAAAATCACAAAAATGAAAATACTGGAAAGTTACGTGTGGTCAAAGATACGCCTTGGGAATGTGGACAATCGCGAAAAATATAAAAAACCGGGTAAACGCGTTCGAAAGGTGGTGTTATCGAAAAATGTAACGGATAATATGGGTGGACAAGATTGCAAATCGGGAAGTGCTGCGTAGATTACATTTAACGGAATTGTCATTGTTTCAGAAAATCATGGCTGGGAAAACCAGATATCTAGACTACAGAAGAACCGGTTATTCATACTAGCTTCCAGCGGGAAAGTACTCGGAAAAGCGGCGAGAGGACGCGGGAGATTTAACATGCTGGGTCGGAGGAACCTCTTTTTATAAGAGAAGCTAATAAAATAATAAATAAATAATAATAAGTACCCATTACTTGGTGGTAGTTGAAAAAAAAAATGAAATGTAAAACATTATTTCGATGGCAGACACCTTAAAAAAATGGTAATAATCGGCTGATTTAAAATATTTAATTACTTTTTGAAAAAGTTGCCGCTTATTGAACGAAAACGAACGAGAATTCTATTAACATCTGTACAACGTGGGTAACAGCCGGCGTAAGCTCTAGATGAGCGGACGGAGGTAAAGTAAAGGAGATGAGAAAAGGCGCACGGTGATAAATCAAGCACTAAAAGAAACGAAGATAAAGGTAAAGAAGTATCCTGATAACGTGACTTTGCGCTCTGTGCTGGCTTTAATTTAATGAAATCCCCATATGTTTTCAAGTTTTACTGTTTTTTCTCTGAAGTTGTCAAAACTAAAAAAAAAAAACAAAAAAAACGGGATAGAAATCGTTTCGGTAAAACGCACATAGTTACCGATTTGTGTGAACCTTGTAGTGAATTTCATTTAAAAGCAGTCTGCGCCTGTAATTCGTCGTCCCATACACTGTGGTCCCCTCAGCAGCGACAAACATTAAATTAATTACTTCATCGTGTTGTAAGTTATAAAAGGCTTTTAGCCTACGATGTGTATTTTTTTTTTTTTTAGTTTGTTTCTTACTTTCTTTCGTAAGCAATGGTGGAAATTAAAAAAAACGCCAAATTATTATTTTTTTCCTATTTTATTTATTATCGGCTCATAACTACTCGAATTATGATGAATTTTATCGGTTCGTGACGGAGTTGTGACAGTTACCCTTTAATAAAAACACACACTGCTTCTTTTTTGTTATTTTTTTCGAATAAGTCAACCGCGGTGCACCAGCCGAAAATAATAAGAAAGCTAAGCTGTCAGTCAAGCTATTCGGAAGATAAAAAATAAGGGACATAGTAAGGAGTAGGAAACAACCGGCATTTTAACGGCAGAAAAGGAAAGATGAAAAAAACAAGACGCCGGCGTGCAGATATCATTTGCGTTATTAAAAAAGTACATGCTAAAAATTAAATACAACTTCGAGGTAGCGGACTATCGTGCTAGAGAATTGAAAACGGTAATGTGTCCGATGGAATCCAAAAAGTAACATCTCTAATTTGCACAGGTGTTACAGTGTCCGAGTAGCGCGAGGAAAAGAAAAACAATATAAAGGCTCAGTACTGTATTTTTATAACGATAGCGAGGACTGTCGTGAACAATTGAAAGGCAAGTCAAGCCGTTGCCTAGAGCATCTATCGAATGTTGGGACTATTATACTAGAGAAATTATTTGAGCGATCGTAAAGGCGGATTTGCCGAAAAGAGAGAATCTCTTCCGATTTCCATTAAAACCCCCTTAAGAGCACATTATGAAAAAAGGTTTAATTCCATAATTCTCGACGTCCGATTTATATTTACTCTACTCGATCGTCTAGTTTACGGATAAAAAATAGAGCCTGCTAACGGGGTCTTGTAAAGAAAATTGAAAAATTATGATACCCAGAGTTTTTATGGATATGTTGCGATCAAAAAGGCTTGTGCTGACATTTACCGGTAGTCGTTAACATTATTCGCTGAACTTTTTGAATTGTACAAAAATTTTAATCATCTGTTTTTGAAATAAATTTCGTTTATTTGAAAAATTCCCGGAACCGTTAGCGTCAGAAATCTGTCGGTATATTTCACAAGTACCAACATATTTTTTTTTTTCACTCTTACGCGTCCGTCAAATATGGCGAGAGTTCCGATATTATCGAATTTTAAATAACGCTCCTCATCTCGTTTTTGAAACTAAATTATAAAATTATTAGATCAATACGCTAAGGGAATAATACAAATTTTGCCATTATCGAATGTAAACAAAAAAAAAAAAAAAAAAAACAAATCGAAAAATAACAAACTCAGTTCTACCGCAAAAAACAAAATTTAATTTAACGTATGAAAATAGCAGAGATGTTTAGTACGAAAAATAACGAAAAACGTGCTGTAATTTCTAATAAAAAAACTGAATTCAAACAAACCTCGCGAAACTGTTTTAACCCATCAATTCGAAATAATGACTACCAAAAAAAAAAAGAAAAGCAGCAAAAAAAAAATAAACAAAACAGGAATAAAACACAGCTTACGCCATTTTGAAAGTTGCACAAGCACATTAATTCAGTTCTAGTCTCGACCGATTTATTAGTCTTCGAGATGCGTAGCTGAATACATAAACTCTGTCTCCTGTTAACGTTAATAATGCGAAGATCAGCACTTGTTAGAGATGACTTCCGCTTGAAGTTCAAAATGTTTTCAGTAAAGTTTTTATGTCTCCAAAGATGCTGTAAATACTTCTCACAGCTTCGAAAGAACAATGCAAGAGAAGTGTAAATCCGAATAATAAATTTTGTAAATATATTTATACGTCTACATATCGGCGCTTACTACTCTGCGCTGTGCTACAACATTTTCGGATTAAAGCGAAAAAGTATGCGACGTTTTGTTATTATTATTCATCGCGGTACTGATCCTTTAGCTGCGATTTCTCCTTTCTTAAATCGAAATCCAGCGTTACGGGCTCTCAAGCGTAGATTATTCACTTACGATCGACGAAGCATGTACTCGTATGTAGAAAAAAATTTGACATTTTTACCGAAAAATGATGTCAAACGAATCAAGCTAAGGATGCAGCAACGTAAATAAACATTTAGAAATTAACGTGTCAAAAAATGTCTACGCTATTATTGAATTTATTGATTATAAGTGTCAGCTTATGGTAGCAGCGTTGATCTAAAAATACTTATGGAAATACTTGTCAAGCTAAAGATTTCTAAAAAGGATCGCCTACTGAGTACATAACTATTTTCGTCGGTTTCATTAAGACGGGTCTGTAAACTCGGGAAGAGGGAATATCTCGAGGCGAACGTTCAATACGTCTCAACACCAGAGAAATCACCATTAACTTCTAAAATTATCTAAACGGTAATTCAACTTAATCAGAAACCATATTTAAATATAAACACCCGACATGTTTCGGGAAAATTGTCCCATATAATCATGAATCTAATTCGTGAAAATATCTAACCATATGCTTCTCGAAAGCCTCGTTTAATCGAACTAAAAAAGGAATAAATTGGGAAAGACATTTTATCTGAATTAATAGAAATTTTAAACTGGATATTAACATGAGAATAGCTCGAAGTGTGCGGGGTAATAGTCGAGAGAAAATTTAAATCTGTAGCATTTAACGGTTTGGTTAAATATTTAGTAATTAAGATAGATACTGAACTATCCTGGGTAGAGATATCGGATTATTGCCTTTTTTAGTATTCGTTAAACACCGATTAAAATGATTATAAAAAGTAATATGTCTATTTTTTGCAGTAAATAACAAATTGAAAAAACCATACGATGCCATCTTTTCTACTTTGCCTAGTTCTAGTTTCGTCGTTCCTTTTGACAAGCCTCGCCTAAAAAAAAATTTTTTTCGCACGGTATGACGAACCAATATTAGAATACAGATATTATATTGAAATTTTAATAATATTTTTGGCTTACGAAAATTTTAGATTTGGTTTTACTTCACGTAATAACAAAATATTCCAGCCCCAAAAAATATATTGTGATCTATGCTCTTTTTTTAATATCATGCGCATTTTACTGCTATGCTTGTTTGTGAACTCATTAAAATTAACTGATTTCACAAAAAATCTCGAAACAAGTTCGGTATATTTTATTAAATAAACAATTCTTGTACATACACATTTACCGGGCGATTTTAAATACTACGACAACTCAAATTCACCGGTCATTAGGTGATAATTTTAATATTTCTAGCTTGTTAATTTCGAATTTGATTTTTTGTAATACGGGAACATTTCAATGTAAACAAATAACGCGCAATGTATAATGTTTATGAAACCGATTGAAGATTTCGATGATTTCGTACATTATTATTCTGCAGCACTGGTGTGTTCGTCACCGACGCATTCACGATTTTATGTTCGCGTTCTATATTTTTTTATTTTATTCGCAACATTTATTTTATTCGGGTTTTCTGTTTATGTTGTAAATTTCTTCTTTCCAGCTGAAGAGACAGGCTTCCCCTTAAAAACGTTTCTGTATACATAGATTATATTTTTAATTTGTTTGTCATATTTTTAATCCAATTTACTGTACTTTGATGGTTTGGTATGTTCAAGATCCGAGCAAAGTTCGATTACCGGCAATATCCTACACTACTAGTAATTCTTGTATATTTACCAATATAGGTATAAATGTATTCAGGCTGCGCGACAAACGACACCATCTCTTCTAAAATCTAGAAAATTTAGTAAAATGAAAAATATTCAAAGCCTCATATTAGTAATAAACTGATTACGCCGTGTCAATTGAAAATATTCAAAGTGTGTGTCCTATTCAGACCGGACAATAGAGTTTATAAATAGAATATTTTTTTACGAATTCCGACTTTACGATGAAAAATAAGAAACTTTGGTTTGAAATAATTTTTTTCCTGAAACGTCCGCTTTCAACAGTTTCCTTTAAAACCTAACCCCACAGCTGCTGAGGGCTGACGTAAAGAATGATGGGAAGTTCCATATCGAAATAAATACGGCAACGTGGTTATGTCCACTGTGAAAATTTACGAGGCTTCCCATTTTATACGGGAGCTACTGGTACAGCTGAACTGGAAGTTAAACGGTCGAATTGTGAATTAATACTTTTGAATACAACGCGGTATTCATTTATGGGGGGGGGGGGGGGAATTGGAAAACAAGGGCGCAGACGACTACTGGATATAAAAGATTAACAAACTGGGAATTACATTGAAGAAGAACATGCGAAATTTATTATCACTTTTACAGTTTGTAAACGAACGGTTTTTTTGTTTAACGTGAAACGTTTTCAAAGTATTTCTCGATGCAACGCGGTAGTTCACTGAAATTTAAGTGTGGCTACGCGTTTCTGTGGATTCTCATTTCCTAACATTACTGGTACTATTTTCACTACTCCATCCTGAAATGATGCCACTTATAAAACATCCTGCTGTTTCATGTCGGCAAATGATAAAGAATGTTCTGTGAAATTTAACGCGTTTAGTTCGCTTCTGTAAGTTTATCCTAATGAAAAAACTAGTTTTGGTTAGTTAATTGCGTTTCGTTCGGGTAGAATACTGCACTATCTGAACTTAGAAAAACTTTATTTTCGCTGGCTTGATGTCTATAGTTAACGCGTCCAGAAAAAAGAATATATGCATGTAATACTACGAGACAGTGTGAAAATGTTTTTTCCATAGCCGAACAATTATGGCGAGAATACTTCCATTAAAAATTTCTTCAAAAAATAAAAAAATCCAATCGATACGGTACAGTCAATTTATTAATATAGGGCTTTGAATTATTTACGTTCCATTATTTTCATTTCCTCTAATCACATTTTCTCCAAATCCTTGATTTTATCGGACTGCATGAACGCCCTTCGGGCCATTTGTGCCTGATTATTCCTGTGATTTTATTATACTTCGCATGCGCTCACTTATCCACGCTCTTTCTTCCCTTCATTCTATTCAAATTGATTTGCTGTGGGTTCCTAGCCATTCGGGCATCTGCGGTAATGAAGCGGCGGACTCATTGGCTCGAGTTGCTGCCTATTCTCACTTCTTCTTTAAATAGGTCCCTTCGTCCAATCGCCTTCCGCTGTGCAAAGGTTTTCATCTTAGACTTTGGTATCAGATGTATACGTTTCTTCTTTCTCTAACAATTGTTCTTTCTATCTGTCTGTCCAACCTAGTCTTCCTGCCAATCCGTGGTTCTCTTTGTTTTCTTCACTTCGTCGTTCTGTTGTTGTCTCGCGTTATTCGTCTGCGTCCTTAAGCCATACTTTATTATCTTTATGCCGTTTTCGTTTTTCGTTGGTTGCCTCTCCATATTGTCCTCTCAAACGAAGAGCATGTTTGCGATGCTGATCATGTGTTTATTACGTGTTCATTTCTTTCTGCTGAGTGCTCTGATTTCTACTCCAGTTTACTGAGATTTGGTCTTCCTACTCTATACTGCGCCTCTTATGTTCTCTCTCTTCCCTCTCCACAGATTGTTCCTATTATTTGTTCCTTTCTCCTAACAATATCTGACCCTATCAAGATATAAGTGATTCCTTCCTATTCTAATTGTTTCTGGGTAAAGGTCCCCGGTTGATAAGCCCCCCAAAAAAGAAAAAAAAAAAAAAGAATTATTTATTTTACTAGTTATTCTAGATTTTAGAAAGGGAGACGGATAGTTTACGTAATTATGAAGATAAAAAAACGTTTTTATAATGCTAATTAATTTAAGTGATTAAACTTTAAAAATAGCTTAATTTTTTTTTCCCTTGGGCATGGCAGCTAAGGACCTACAGAATCAACAAGAAAGAAAAGAGCCGTCAGTTAGATTTTGATACGGTCGGAATCAATGGATGGCGAGGGAAAGGACAAAATATAAGATGCACAATAAGGAGTAGGGAGTTTGAGTTTCAGTAAACAAGAATATAGAATACAACGTTCGACAGAAAGGAAAATAGCTTAATTAAATATTGTAATTATAGTTCTATCGCACGTACGAATATATATATATATATATATAACTAATATTAAATATGTATTATGAATACATTAATGCGTATGAGCATATAGATGTAAATAATAAAACGTATATGTAAGTTCGGTTGTGAGGTGTGTTGAGTGACCAATAAGAAGTAAGGTTAAATGTGTGAGTAGAAACTTTAACATGAACTCCATTTTGTAAATTAATGTACTATATATGTAAAAAGTGATTTACAAGTTACAAATACTGTACAGAAATATGCAGGTTTATACTCGATCAGGATATATGCTGTGTGTTTGTGTTTTTGCGTACATGTTTGATAATGGCTTTTCTAAAAAATATATATAATTATATTTTAATATAATAATGTATTGGTAATTCTAAGTGTATACATTACCGATTCTTTCCTTTTTAAATCTTTATTTTATGTAACAATGTGTTATAAATATACTTGCTTCATCGCGTTAGTTCAAACTGAGGAACCGAAAAAAAATTAATAAATAAACATTATTCTATACATATTACATATATATATATAAAGCACCGTACAACTGACTTGTCAGAAACTACTCTAACGGCTTCAATATTTTCAATTTAGAGATTTTTATCATTTAAAAATTGATCGGTTAAAGTCTTTTAAGAAACCAACAATTCCAACAGGGAGACAGCTAGTGTTCGTAATCGTCAGAATTCATTAAAAGATAATAATATAAATGGCGGACCGAAAACCGGAAAAAGTTTTAAATAATATCCTTATTTCCTGGCGAAATCTGCCTATTTATAATTCGCACGGCACGTGCAGGTTAAAATAAGCCGGTCGTTGTTGTAGAGTGATGTAGATGATATTTCGTAATAATATTCTTGTGTTTCACGAGTTGTGACTTTTTTTCGTTTTACTTTACGTACCGTCAGGAAATAATGCGATGTATACAAAAATGGAATTTAATGTCACGTGCATATTTTTGTGAAACTCGCTACTCTATACTGATTGATTTGTGCAAGAATTTAGAATAAATTCGAGCAAAACTCTGTCTCAGGGGGTTATTGTTAAGTGCTTTAACCGTTGAAAGAAATAGAAAGTCAGAATAAGTCGCCATAAGTCGCATAAAGCCATCGAATATATGTAACTTGGAAACATTATTTGCTCAGATTTTTAATGGAATTATTTATGGAGCTAATCCGGTTTACATGTAATCGGAAAACGGTTAATTGGCACGAGCTTGACGCAAAATTTGAATCCGCGTTGTTTGACGAAGGAAAAATCTTGTTTTTGTACGGATCCTCGTCGGCAGTAAAAAGACCACTCAAATTTCTCTACCCTCTTTCCTTTGCGCCCAGTCGTTCACGTGAAACACAGAGGCTTCACAGATTCCACTGCACTGAAAATTATAGAATAGCGCGTGTTTACCGTCGTTTCGGAACCACTTCAAATGTCAGAATGCGAAACGATTTCACATTGTTGGCAATGGCAAGAAAAATAAACCGAATATTCAGTTTTCGCAAACTGCAATACTTTCTTTCTTTCGGCCGATATTAACGTGTTTATAAAAGCTTGCGAATATCTGATGTTTTCTGAACCGGTTTCTTATATAATGCGAGAAAACAGAAAACCGGAAGTAGTGCGCTTAAATGATTTCACAACTATCGAATAAATTTCTACGACACTCGCGTCAGTCGAACAAAGTTGCGTACGATCATCGATCGGTTTAGTGCCGGTGTTATTTCTTCTTCCGTTGATGTTTTGAAATAATCGATTCCGTCGCATCTGCTTAATGTCAGACCGGTTAATCATCGCACATTGCGTTGATAAAAGTGCCGATAATTTCCGCTTATCGTTGAACTCGAATTCCATTTATCAGCATAGACAACGACACTTTTCTGAAAACCATTCGACAATTATTTTACGCACTATCCTAAAAGTTCAACACCATACATGTATATAGAGGACTCGACCCTTCAGATTTCGCCGTAGGAACACCTAGAAGAGGTAGTCGATTTTAATTGACTGCGCCATTTTTTTAGTTTCTGGATTTCATCGGCAGCCTATAACGTTACATAGTCGCTTCTTTTTTCGTAATTTTTTTTTCCGGTCTCGTCAAACAGGGGACCCCCAACACAAACACACACACACACGCACACACAGAAACAATCGGCCGGGGAGAAGTCGGTTAAATTTTAGCTCGACATCAGACGTCGCGTTAAATACGAATGAAATTTCTTTTCGTTGCGAAGGATTTTGTTTCTTTACGACGAAGATCGTCTTCCGTTGAATTTCAGTACCATTTATCTTTCGGATGAATGTTTTCAGCGCCTTCGGAATAGCATTGCTTACAAAGCGTAGTACTGCCTGATCGAGTACAATCCGTTCAACGTTTTTTTTTTTTTTTTTTTATTTATTTTTTAATCAATACTAGGCGAATACGTCGTCTCAATAATGATGATTCCTTTCGATATCTTTCCTTTAAATCATTATCCGCAGTGAAAAGATGTGGCCGAAAGAGAAAAAAAAGGCAACTTCAGGAGAGCGCAGCGGTCGCCGAGAAAATAGAAAAATCCTACTGGAACATCGAGAAAAGGAAAAAAGCGATTGGCGGGGGAAATAATTGTGAGCGAAATAATCTCTTTAATTTCGAATAAACACGAACGGAGAGTGGTTGTAAGGCAAAAAGCGGTTGCGGACGTGACGCCAATGCGGAAGGAGCAGGAAGAGAAATCCGAAATCCGAACCGAGATCTGTCGGAGGAAAATATCGGTATGCAAAGATGGAGAGAGGAAGAGAGATGGAAACGATGGGAAAATCAGCGCTCCTTGTCATCGGCTCCTAATTTATATGCGTCGTGATGGGTCGCTGCAGAGAAATACGCGCTAGATAGCGTGAGTTCCTGACGAAGAATCGGAAAGCTCTCGCACCGTCGTAAGTCGGGCAATTATTGCCGTCGGCCGAACGTCGAAGACTATTCTTGTTTCTCGCTTTTATGAGAAGGTTCTCATGTGTTTGCTGCGGTTCTGCCGACAAACGGGATGCTGTGGGTTTTTGCGCGTTAGCCGTTCCGAACCGGCAGACCCTTGTTAACAAAGTGGGACTTTCGAAATCGGCTAAAAAAATGGATTTCGAAAGGAACGCGCTATAAACCGACAGAAAAAGTAACGAGAAAAAGAGGTAGACCCCGATGGAGAAGTGGAGCGGTAGAGGGAAGGGAGGGAAGAAAAATTAGCGGCGGCCGATTGTTGAACGGGCAAGAGTCGGTTGATTCGGTCGATTCCCCGGACTAGTCGTTAAATTGAATAGGCCGTTTTGCCGGTTCTGAATGAACGAAGAACACTCAAATCGCGCCGCCCTTCAGCCGATTCTTCGTGACTGAAATTTCTAAATTTCCGCAGCCGCTTAGCAGACACCTGTGTCCGGGTCCTGTCAGTTGTTCACTTTTTACAAACTTTCATTAAAACTGAACGCCAGTCGCCTTTGCCGTTTTACATCCGGCTCTAATTCCGCCTACTATCGGCTTTTATGCCTGGCGCGCGATTAACCATCGCCCCCTTACCGTTTAAGTTCCACACTGTGGCGAATCAATTACCTTCTTAAAAATAATAAATTTTAATTGTTTCACTAATTCCCTTTTATCCTTTAAACCTATCCGCTCCTAATACGCGCCCCTTGTAACATAATTTAACCCCCGTCTAAGAAAGTTCGAGAAAAAAGGGAACCACTCGATTTCGCACTTCAATAGCTGCCGATTCGCATATTATCGAAAGTAAAGACATTACCGAAAGTACAGACATCACAGAAATAAGAACAGACTTTAGAGATCTAGAGCTATAAGGTCGTACTCTAAAAAAACAAAAATCTTGTTACAATCAAAAAACAAAAAGTAATATAAAAAGAAGAAAATGAAACCGATATTAAATTAGGAGTCACTAAAAAAGGACATCTTGCTATAAACGAAAACTTAATAAGACTTTAAAAAAAAGAAAATTTATTAAGCGTAAGAGGGTTGTACTTAAGTATAAAATTCTGGGAACACTTAAAAATAGACAGTAGAGCAAAGATAGAAAAAAGAATAGAGATAACTAGAGAATTAAGAAATAGACCCAGATATAAACTCCCAAGAGTCAGAACAAAATATGGAGAGCAAACGGATAAATACATATGTGTTGGCGCAAATGCTAAATAAAATGCCGGAAGAAATAATAAAGGAAAAAATGGAGAGGAAGCTGAAAGAGGGTGTTAGAAAGTGGTTACAAATAGAAAAAAATATAAACAAAATAATAAAATAAACGAAAGGGAAAATTAAATAAAGAAAACTATGTGGAAATGAAGTGGATGGATGGATAAAAATGCTGGATGATTGAGCGCTTATATACTTTAAAAACCTATAATAAGATAAATTATAAGAACTCCGTCGACAAGTGTAAGCTTGACGGACGTAAATATAAGATTGTTAAATGTTACAATTTGAAATATACGTTTTAAAAAAAAAAAAAAAAAAAAATAAGCATGTTTCCGGCATCAAATAAAATTAAAAAAAAAACAACTTCCAAGCATATAATACTTTTGTCTTTCTGGCTCGGCCTGAAGCTTACCGTCCAATTTATTTATTTCATCCGCATATCTGTCTAACGGTTTTGAGGAAATTCACGAATTCGGAGTTTTCAGAGTCCAGGAATCTCGAGGAAATTCTATGAGACGGGCGGCAGCTGTAAAAGGGGGTCGACCGTCGGTCGGTTTAATGATGGTCGTACTTTTAGGCTTTATTAAGAAGTAAATAATTCGCTTATTCGTACCGTGGCAGCTAAAATTAGATAAAAATATATCTCACATATTTGTTTTGCGATAAAACATACTTATATCTATACTTTGCATGAATTATTTAAATCTAATACGAATTCAAATATACAAATACAGTTATACGGATGATAATTCACTCAAAAATCAAAAACGGCTGGTCATGGAAGGTTGAAATTTTGTAGGTAGGACCATCTTAGTATCTAGTTGTGCACCAATCGGTTAAGTGGAAGAGACACTTCTCCTATAAGGCTGCAGCTGTACCAAGTTATCACGCATATGTTTTATGTATTTTATCATTTACCCTTTAAAATACTTGCTGTTTATTTTTAATGTTTGTGATTCCAGGGTTTGGGGTGGCACCCCCCCCCCCATACATACTCGTACAAGGAAGTATTGTGCTTGGCCACAACAGATATTTAGTTAATAATTCGTTACCATAAAAGTGAAAAATACGGTCTTTTTAAAACGTAACAAAACAAATGCTGGTTTTTTCATATTACACCATTTGGTTTTCATTAATACATGCATACATACACACACACACACACACACACACACACACACACACACACACACACACACACACACACACACACACACAGATATATGTATATATATATGTAAGTTGTCGCGATAACCTAGTTGTAGAACACTTGGCTTCCACGGCAGAAATTGTTGCAAAAATAATTAAATGATCGGTAACAGTCACGATACCACCATGTGTGCGCTGATAAATCAAACATTTACAATCAGTTTCAAGTGCAATCTTAGTGTAGCATATAATAATTAGGCATGAAATACATCTCCCAATTCGCCCGACCAACACGGAAGATTACACCAACTTATCCCATTAGCGAATGCCTACATCCAGCAGAGGATTGAAATAGGTACAACAACGTGATAATGCGATATATATATATATATATATTAATTACAACGTAATTCTTAGGCTACCCCCCATTAGAAAAAATGTCCTAAAAAAATGTCCCAATTTTATGTAACGTTTGTTATATTTTGTAGTACTTTTGTTATTGTTATTTAAAAAATGTTACAATTTTATGTAACGAAATATGTAACCAAAAATGTAACGAAAAAATGTCTTAAGTTTATATAATGAAAGTTAAATGTTAGGATAGGATTTTTGTGATTATGTTATGTTTTTTTTGTGTTGATGCCAGTAAGAATTACGTTGTAAATTTTGGTCGGATATAATATACCCTTCTTTCTTTACCAATGATAGTTCCTCCTACTTCTCAATTCAACCTAACCTTCCTACTAATTTTTGGTTCTCGGAATTCCCTTCTCGTCCACGTTCTGTTATTGTCCCTATTATTCGCCTACGCTTCAATCACACTCTATTGCCCGCTTCCCGTTATCGTCTCTCTTTAGTTTCCTCTACTTATTGTCCTCTACATCCTAATGAGGAACTTATCTGTGATGCTAATCACATTTTCTTTGAATGTTCTGCTCTTTCTGCGGAACGCTCTTCCCTTTATTTACTCTTTTTAAAGTCAAGGCTTCCTGCTCCCTACTGTGCTTCCTATATCCTGTCCATTCCTTCTCAGTCTGTTGTTCCTGCCATTGGTTCATTTATTTCTGCCATTTCCGATCGAATCAAGTTCTAATTATTTAATTCCTATTGATTCTGGGTGAGGTCCCTGGTCGACTAGCCCAAAAAAAAAAAAAAAACAAAAACAATATCTCGCTGTCTAGGTGGTTTTCTCTTGGCGAGATTCGAAAAACTGAATTATATAACAGATTTATTCTTAATTACATTTATGAAAACTACTTTTTCTTCATCATGATCCTCACACTGCTCCGTCATGTTTTGCACCCATTAATCTACCGCGACTAGTCATTTCCATTTTAACCGAATGAGCTGACCTACAAATGATATGTGCCATTCTTAGAAAATTTTACTACATAATCTTTCTCGGTATGTAATTGTTTTGTATGAATTATTCTTAGAATTCTCCGGTATACTGGTCTTTTCTTTCGCTGACTGTAGCTTTTGTAGTAATTTTCCTCTGTTTAACCTACCAATTTCATTTTTTTTTGTCATCTACGACGCAGGGTTCTTAGAAGATCTTCTACATAAAAACTGCTGTAGAATTCCGCGATATGACTTAATCTGTTTACTAGCTTTCTGATATTCTGCGTTATTCATCCTATTTGGACAGCTTTGACTATTTTTTATTTATCGCTACAAATGATTACGATAAAATTGAGACCTTTTTGAACAAGTTTCAAAGTCATATGAATAACGCAGATTTTTAAAGTAAATGCGTCCCAATGTATTGTAGACCGATAGAAATAAGTTACAAAGAATATCGTTTCATTTTTTTTTTTTTTATTCTCTCAGTAGCATCAGCTGGCATAATCTTTTTTCGTTACTATTTACGCTATTCCACTGAACTCTGCGTCGAAAACAATTTGGTTTGAATTTCAATTTATGCGAAATATTTGGAATAAATATGTCAAGTTAAAACCCGATTCGTGATCTGGCATGGTAAAATTTTGTTCGAACTTTACTCGTAATTCAGTTCTGCCTGTTTCCGTTCCTCTACCGGCGGGAATAAATGTAAACTTGCAGCAGGCACGGAAAATGTTTTAGCCAAATTTTTCGGCCGAAAAATCGAACGTATCATCAAAGAGAAGACAGAAATTGTGCAGTACAGAAAAAAAGTGTTGCCAATAATTTATCGCTCTGTCGGAGGTAATTTTTTCAACCTATGCGGTCGACGCGAGCAAAGTATTCGATGAAAATGGTGAAAATGATGAAATATTCCAAAACAATTGCTAATGTTCGCGTTATGCCGCCTTTATCATCGGATTAATTAATTAAAAGCGCCTTCTTTTACGAGCTGCTCAGAATATTTCAACTGTGAACTTTTGAACTATTATACAAAAGCGAATATGGAGCAGAGCGAAATATTACAAAAAAGCTTTACGTTTTATTTAAGTTGTCTTTTTTTAATTCTACTCAGATATGTTTAATATGCAGGTATATTTCGTGTTCAGTGTGCCGGTTTTATTACGAACTAATTATAGTTCCGGCCGAACAACTTTTATTATTCTTCAAAGATTGTTCCCGTTGCCATTAAAAGTTCATATTTTTCAACGCGATAATAACGATATATTTTATAAATAACTATAGTGCAACCGTAAAAACTAATCGTCTCAATCTGCTCAAAATTCTGCTTGACGTCATCAGTTTTATCCCCCCGTTCCTCCTGTTTATTGATTCCATTGTTGTTATTAACCAGTCGGTTAGTCGCGTGAAGATAATTGTGTGATTGTTTTGTTGTTCGGGTAGGATTTAGTTCAAACCTGGTTACCGCAAATTAAAACTTCAAAAAAAAAAAAATCGCTTGCCCTGGACTAATGTCCATAGTTGACGCGTCGACAAAAAAATGCTGATATATATACATATATATATATATACATATTTGAATGTGTACATTACATTATACATGTTGTAAATAAATAAAATAAAATAAAAATTTGACATTTCGGAAAACTCAGTACGAGCGAAAATGTGTGTGTGGGTGAGATTTTGTTGGCGGTCGGGGATGAATTCGACCTTGCCCAGTGAAAGGGTGTCGCGAAAAAAGCGCACACGAGGTAATAATATTCCGAGCATACTTTAGACTTAAAGATTTTAAACCTCAGGATTTTAGACCCGAGGATTTTGTAGGGAAAATTAATTTTTTTAAATTTTCAAACTGGAATATAATATCTGATTCCCATCACACTTAATGTATACTTTCGACTAACTGATTACTAGTAGTCCACCATTTAGGCGTGTTTAAAATCAGCATTATAGCATAGTCAATATGGTATCTTCAGTTTCTTCATATTTCTATATCCATCTATTCGCATGTTTCTTTTTTTTTTTTACAATTTCTAGCTAAATTTTTCTAGATAAGAAACTGTCTTCAGATTAACTGCTGCTAACAGAATTAACTAAACGACTGCGGGAATAGAAATGACATTGAGACTAGGAACTAGGAACTAGGAGAAAGTGGTTGAAATCAGCTTTTGGTGGTAGGAAGTGGTGTAACTCTGTGTAGGTATGCAACCGATTTTCAAACAATTGTGCGTTTATTTCACACATTTCTACACGTGCGCTTGATTCACTGTGCGCTTTTTTTCGCACGAGCGAAAATGATTGTGATCGGTCATCGAGAAAACAAAGAAAGAAATGGTCGAAAAAGTATGGTTTCGAGACCGCGGTCGGAGAGTCAGCCGCTCACCTTTCTTCGGTATGATTGTTTTTTGATCTCTTCCAATCGTAGCGACAATATCGGTAAAAAGATTTCGTTTGAGAAGCGGTTGACGTTAATGCGAAGTCTCGAGTAAGAAAGAAAAATTTCGACACACAAATAAAGGATTCGTCGAAAGACATCGGGGCGTCAATCTAGCAGACTACGAATCACCGCCGACAACAGTGATACACGTTCGAATTTGTATTATATTTAAATCATCCTTTGATTATTGTATATTTGTAGATGAATTTAATTTTCTTTTCAGCGACCAGACGGTTCAGATTAGTGTAATATAAAATTTAGAAAACAACTATGTATTATTTTTATCGAAATAATAATATAATAATGATAGTGGTAATAATAATAATAAATATATAATAATATAGTTTTACGCGCGTGGTAATTAGAAGACGGTGGTAGCATCTCTGAGGACGTAACTGAACGGTAACGTTTCATTTGGCATCCTTAGTAGGTATAAAAATTAACTATACCATTTTACATGTTTGTGTACAGTAACATATTCAAGTTCAGTGCCGCCCCGGGTTGCTTAATGTGACCTTTCCTTGCCAGCATTTCTTCACATGTTTGCCATAAATATTACCTTTGTTTTTAACCATTATTTTTTTCGGATTTCTTACTCGCATTTAATTAAGAACTATGCGAAAGGCTCTAATCCGAAAAATCGATACTCCCGTAAGAATCGTTTTAAAAGAAAAGTTACTTGCACCCCCAAAATTCTGCCACCCTGGACTACAAAGTCCAGTCAACCCATTCGTAAATACGTCCCTCTGTGTACGTTCATTCTCCACTTTTAATTATCATGAAAATTTCTAATTGCGCACTTTTGAATAATACACATTTAAAACCGAGACATTTTTTTTATACTTTACACTATTTTTAAAGTGTTCCAAATTGTAACGAATAGTTTAGAAATATCGTTAATATCCCCCAACGTACTTTTTAGTTGTTCTTTCTGTAACGTAATGATTTCATATTTCTCTATTGCATTAAACGACATTCAGCACAAATTTGTTGACGGACGATTATTATATATAAAATAAAACGTAGTTTAATTCAATTAGTTTTATGTTTTTACAACAATTCCGTAACTACCTTATATAATACGAATTTTAGATTATGTTTCGCTGCATGTAACTGACATATTTCGGATTTGCGAATCGTCCTTTGTGCACCCAATCACACTCTGTTTTATTTAAATTCACATTTTTAAATGTTATTTAAAACACATAGCAAATTTTTAAGCACTATGTAACAAGAACCTTCGCAAATCTTCTATCATAAAACTCTCAAGCATGTTTCTATCTATCGCTCTCTATCGCAGAAAAATTTATAACTATGATAAACTTATTCATTTTTCATTTTTTTTTTTTTTTTTTTTATTTTACTTGGTTTCCAAGTAATTTTAATAAAAAAAGATAAATTAAATAACAAAAAATTTTAGTATCTGTGGGCTGCATGTGCCGTGTTATGTTCCCTTCCTACCAGATCGTACACCTTACAGTGTTAAATTTGGCACGATCAACTTTGTATTCTTCGTGACTTATTTATAACTGAGCACTTATGAGAATATACATTTAAAGCCAGCAATTATTTTTTTTTAAATTCACGTTATTTTTAAGGTGGTCTAAGTGATACGAATACTTTATAAATATCGCTTTCTTTCTAAATGTACTTTTTCACCGTTCTTAGTCGTGGATTAATAGAAAGTTGAATTATCTGCCCGCTGCAAAATAAGTTCTTTTGTTTAAAAGTGCAGTGTGACAGAAACTTAGGGGTGGCAAATGTCGATCGGAACAGAAGAAAATAATTCTTAAACCGAACAAATGCTTTTTATAAAAATATTGCATCAGTTTTTCCCCTCATATATCCATTTATTCTTCGCATATAAACGTCTAATTATTAAGGAAATAGTAATACTAAAAAAAAAAAAAAAATTAATTTTACAGCTTCAACTATTTGATCAGTCAGAAGGCGTTGATGAGAAAAGTGCTCGCATGAATTTTTAATACGCAATCTTTTTGAAGTTTACATATTACAAAGGCGCGAGCTAAGCCTTTTTAATTGTTCATCTTCTTTACTACTGAATAAGACAAATAACGTCTAATTCAAACATAATCGCGAAGCAAAATGTTCGTAGATATCGAGTCGTATTTTGTTCATCGTGCGCCAAACGGTGTATGTGTTTTTTTGTGACTTAATATCATTTTCACGGTGTTAAATCGAGTTGAAATATTTTTATCAACTCTAATCCGTCAAATTTTCCTACCAGTGTTATTAAAAAACCAACAAAATTGTAATAAATAATTTGACTGCGATGATATTTTAAAATTATTTGTTATTTAATTTATCTTTGTTTATTAAAATTAATTGGAAATAAGATGAAATAAAAAAAAAGAAAAAGTTTTTTTTAAATAAATTAAAAATTAACAAGTTATACGTAGTCACAACTTTTTTTGTGATAGAGAGCGATAGATAGAAACATGTGTGGGAGTTTAGTAATAGAAGATTTACAAAGGTCCTCGTTATGTAGAGCTTATAAAATTTGCCATGTGTTTTAAATAACATTTAAAGATGCGAATTTAAATAAAATAAAGTGTGATTAAGGTGTACAAAGGATGATTCGCAAGTCTGAAATATGTTACTGACATTCAGCGAAACATGATCTAAAATTCATAATATATAAGGAGGTTACGGAATTGTAAAAACATAAAATTAATTGAATTAAACTATGTTTTATTTTATATATGTATAATAATCGTTTGTCAACAAATTTGTGCTGGATGTATTCCATGTAATAGGAATATTAAATCCTAACGTTACAGACTAAGGTGATATTTTGTTTCTTAAAATTAACAATCGTAATATGACAGCGAAGCAGGTTCTCTGAATTTCTTCGTGGTTAAAATTTGGACAAAAGTATATTGCATTTGATCGAAATAGCCAGGAATTATACAGACGATTGGGTGAAGTATTTCTAGCAGTCTCAGCGGTGATGGTACTTTCAAACTGAAAATGAGACCTCTTTATAGAAACTTAGAGCGGCCGAATAGTAGTACCATTTCGTGTTGGAATCGATGGATCTGCAAAAGGGCTTATGCATCGACATTCCTGTAATAATCGTACTGGAAACGGCAACAAATTATTCATGGAAAGTTAGAAAGGTGGCGCTAAGGGAGCATGTGTGCTTTTCAGATGCGAATCACATGTTCTTCGAGTGTTCTAGTTTCTCTCACGAGCGTGAGTTACTTTATTATCAACTTTTAAAGCTTGGTCTTCCTGCTCCTTTCAACGCGCCTCCTATGTTCTTTCTCTGCCTATTCTCTCAGTTGTCCGTGTTTTTTTGTTTATTTATTTTTTTTTCTGGGCTCGTCAACCAGAGACCTCACTCAGAATCAATAGGAAGAAGAGTTAACTAATTAAAACTTAATTCGATCGGAAATGGCAGAAATAAAAGAACCAACGGCAGGAACAACAGACTGAGACGGAGAGGACAGGATATAGGAAGCACAATAGGGAGCAGGAATCCTTGACTTTAAAAGGAGTAAATAAAGGGAAGAGCGTTCCGCAGAAAGAGCAGAACATTCAAAGAAAATGTGATTAGCATCACAGATAAGTTCCTTATTAGGATGTAGGGAACAATAAGGAGAGGAAACCAAAGGGAGACGATAACGGGAAGCGGGCAATAGAGTGTGATTGAAGCGTAGGCGAATAATAGGGACAATAACAGAACGTGGACGAGAAGGGAATTCCGAGAACCAAAAATTAGTAGGAAGGTTAGGTTGAATTGAGAAGTAGAAGGAACTATCACATTGGTAAAGAAAGAAGGTTACATATCCGACCAAAATTTAGAGTGAAAAAGGATCCTTTTAAAGTAAACGCGAAAGCGGGCAGCTATCTGAGCCAAAGCATCCGCCATTCCGTTACCCTCGATGCCTGTGACCAAAAACCCACAACAGATCAACGCGGATAGAGTGATGAAAGGAAAGATTGTGTATGAGAGATCGTATACGAAGAATGATGATGTCTGTTGCGGGAGGAGGAGAGGTAAACTGATAGCCTGTTACGATTGGAGGAGATATAAATAATTGCACATAAGATAGTCACCAACTCGGCTGTAAAAATAGAACAGAAAGGCGGAAGACGAAAGGATTCGGAAAAATTAAAAACAGGGATAATAAAGGAAATCCCGACACTACTAGGTTCCCTAGAGTCATCAGTGAAGATGAGTGCATGAGAAGGAAAGAGGGAACTGATAATGCTGTGAAATTCCTGTTTAATAATCGCCTGAGGCATAAACCTGCAAGATTTAGAAAGAAAATATACTTTGGGAGCGTATGTGATAGTAAGGGAGATTATTACTGGAAATTATATGGGACGAAAAATAACTAAGACGGAGAGATTAAGAGCTAACATGGGGATGTTATTAGGAATAAAACGTCAGTTTCTGGTGATGGAAATGTAGGAAGGCATAAGTTGAGAGGAAATGCAAGGTACACGTATAGAAAGAAAACGATAGCCCAAATAAGATCTTCGAACTGATAGAGGAGATGAATTAGATTCAGCAAGCATTGCTGAAATAGGAGAAGATTTGAGAGCACCGAGACATAGACGAAGACAGGAATTCTGTATTCTATCTAATTTGGAAAGAAGAGATTTGGAGGCACAGCCATAGATAAATGAACAGTAATCGAACTTGGAGCGGATAATGGACTTTTATATAAGGGAATGAGTACAAGAGGATCACCACCGCATTTGGTTGGCGATAAGGTTTCAATAAATTCAGTCTTTTAATGGCAGAACGAGAAAGATAACTGATATGATCGCAAAAGGTTAGTCGACTATTTAGGTGAACTCCGAGGTAACAGAAGCAACTAACGCGAAGAAGTGACATCCGATTCAGGGAAATATTAACAGAAGCGGGATTGTACGGACGCAGAGTGAAAACCATGCAAAAAAATTTGGAAGGAGAAAGAGAAAGATGAACAGATGACAGAGAATGTAGCGTAGCCAGAGAAGAATTAAGCGTCTCGTTGGCAGCTGCAATGTCGCAAGACGAAGAAAACAGAACAATATCATCGGCAAAAAATAAGGAAAGGGAGTTTAAAGGAAGAGATGCCATAGCAACAGTGTAAATGTTAAAAAGAGTAAGACTGAGGGGAGAATCTTGGGGAAAACTAAGGAATACACTTCTTGAAGCTAGAGGCTCTGGAGAGGAAAATGGAGAGTGCGATTCAACATGAGATTAATCGTTAAGGAGGTGAATTTGATTGGAAGATAAATTGCTGCCATTGCATCTCTCAGGGTTGGCAAACATCAATAAAAGAAGCAACTGTATACTGTTTGCGAATGAAAGATTTATAAATTTGAGAAACAAAAGAGCCGTTATAAATATGAGAAACAAAAGAGCTGATGCAATCGGCAGGGCCAATGCCTGGCCGAAAACCAAACATATTATAAGGAAGTAAATTATTATGTTCCAGCCATCAAACAAGACGTTTGATCAGCATACCTTCAAAAAGTTTCCTAAAACATAATGCCAAGGAGATAGGGCGAAAAGAGGAATTTTTCTTAGGGATAGGAATGATGATGAAAGAGTTCCAGGAAAAGGGAATGTGATACCTCTGGACAAGAAGAAATCAAAGAGGAAGGAGGAATACAAGGGACTGCTAAGGCAGATTTTTAAGGACAATATATGGAATACCGTCTAGAGCCGGTGTAGGGCTAATAGAGTTTAGAAGAACAGACTTTAATTCATTGATATTGAAAGTGTATGTAAGAAGGTGAGGTGAAGAAATTTGTGTAGAAGGAAAATAATAAAGCTCATCAAAGTTAGGGACGAAATCGGGAGCGATAGATTCGGCAAAGGATAAAAGACTATCAGGGGACAGGTTGAGGTTCAAAGGGCGTTCAGAGAATGAAGATTTGAGGGCTTTAGCCAATTTCCAAATATGGGGGAGAGAGGAGTTGTTCTGGAAAAGGAAGAACAACAATTTTTCCGGGAGGACCTCTTCACGGCCTTGAATATGTACCTGGCTCTCTTGCATTAGCTCATTTATGAGCAAGAAAATTCTCGATAGTAGAACTGGAGCGGAAGTTTCTAAAAAGAGGCTCGGCTGAGACTAAAAGCTGCATTGCAATTTTTAATTCCAGCAGAGTGAAGATAGCACAGCACCACGATTGGAGGGTAGGGAGGAACGAGAAGGAGAGGGCAAAGAAAGAGCAAACGTAATAGAGTGAAGAAAATAATTGCCGGATAATATGGGGTCGAAGGAAGGATGATAATCAGAAAGCAAAGAATTAACAATAGAACGGAATAGAATCCAGTTTATTTTGGAAAGATTCCATCGGGGGGGAATAGAGAGGCCTGTAAGAAGTAGGAGAAGGAAGATTAAGGGTAGTTAATAAAATGGGAACACGATCACTGCCAAAGGTACCCGCAAGAGTGCTCTATAGGTGTTCCTTGATGATTCCATTGACGATAAAATAAAAATATAGTTTCCATTCTGTTTCTTTTTTTTTCTTTTATTTTTTGGGAGCGCCAGCGGCTTTGACCCAACAACTACAGAAATTATGAACAGGGTTAAATGGAGAGACGATTAGAAATAGAGCTTAGATAAAGATTAGAGTGCAGGAATTATATCTGGAGATGGAAAGGAAAGGACAAAGGAAGAATTATACGGACCAGGAAGACCCAGTGCCAAGGTTTTGTAGTACAAAACATAGCGCTCAGAATCAAGGGCAGGGCATTCAAAGAAGATGTGGTTTGCATCACATATGAGAGTAGAGATGAAACTATGAAGGGGACAGTCGGGTTAGAGGAGGACAGGGAAAAACGAAAACGTGAAGAAGGTAGAAGGGAATGATTAAAACGCAGTCTGATTAAGGAAACGATCGCGGAGCGTTGATAAGAATAGGATTGAAACCACGGCTGAGAACGGGGAACCGGCTGAATTTGATGATAATGAAAGGCGGGATTAGAAAATAGAGAAAGATAGATGTCCGACCATAGTCGGGAATGATTAGCTGAGGAAAGAAGGAGGATATCCGAGGTAGGAAAATTACAGAGTAAAGGACCATCGCGGACGGCCGAACGTGCTAAAAAATCCGCTCACTTGTTGCCCTCAATGCCAGAATAGCTAGGAATCCACAAAAGGTCAATAATAATGGAACGGGATGAGAGTAGATTTGATATGAGAAAACGAATTAAGAGAATAATAGAATTGGAGGGATGAGAAGGAGGAGAAGAAATGGCTTGAAGAACACTTTTGGAATCGGAGACAATGAGACATTTACTGATCTCTTTTATGGATGGAATGAACGAGACTGCGGGTAAAATGGAGATAGACTCCGCTGTGAAGATAGAACAGAAGGAAGGGCGCTTGAATAATTCAGAGCCATTCTGTTTTGTTTTTTTTTGGGCACGTCAACAGTGGAACTTACCCAACGCAAGGAAATGTACCTTATATAAGGAAAAGATTAGAAATTGAGGAGATAAACAAGGCCAACAAAGGAACTATATTGAGAGAGGGGAGTGCAAGAATGGAGTGGGCACTATAAGGAGTAGGAAGGCCAAGGCGCAGAAGACTAGAATACAGAGTAGAACGTTCGGAGGAAATAAACAGGGGATCATAAGGACACAAAGGAGATTGAACAATAGAAAAACGGAAAAGAGAAGCCGGAAGCAAACTATGATTGAACCGCAGGCGAACTATAGAGGAAATAATCGAACGGCTAAGGTAGGGGAAAAGATTAAACCAAGGAAGAGAGGAAGGGAAGGATTGAACAGCAAGGTAAAAAGATCGAGGATTGGTAAAGAATAAAGGATAGAATTCGGTCCAGAAATCGTGATGGGAACGATAAGAAAGACCGTAGAGAGTTTGAGCAGGAAATCTACTAATGAATAGACCATCGGTCGCCGCCGAACGTGCCAACGAGTCAAGCAATGACCAGGAATCCATAGTAGATCAATTTCAACAGAGGAGCGGGATGCAAATAAATTAGAAATTAAGAAGCGAATTTGGAGAATAATGGGATCAGTGACATGAGTAGGAAAAGGAGAGGAGATAGCCAATAAAACACTTTTCGAGTCCGAGGAAAGGAGGAATCTAGAGACATGTTATTTGTCGAGGATATGAAAAGGACATGAATGCGCCGTAATCAAATTTGGAACGGATTATTGATCTATATAGCATAAGTGAAATATAAGGATCACCGCCCCATTTACGAGGCGAAAGAGCTTTTAGTATATTGAGCCTTTTGAGAGCGGACGTACACAGATAACTGATATGCTCCCGAAAGGATAAAGTGCTATTAAGTATAATACCGAGATAAGAGAAGGAATTGACTAAAGGGATGGGATGGTGGCGCAAGGAAAGATTGACTAAAGAACGGTTATAAGGACGGAATGTGAAAACCATGAGATTCTGTTTCATGCATCTCTTCCATTTTGCTGGGCTAATGCTCACTGTTATTAAACCCAAGGGGATATAAAAAAAAAAGAAAAGAAATAAAAAAAAAAGAAAAGAAATAAAAAAAAAAGAAAAGAAATAAAAAAAAAAGAAAAGAAATAAAAAAAAAATCTTTTTTTTACGAAACTAGGAGGTTTTATTAACCCTTGCTCGTTCTACTTATCCCTCGAACAATTATCATTGTTTTTTGTAACATTAAAATTTACCTAAACATAAAAACGGAAAATAAAATAAAACAAAACATTTTTACTAATCCTTGCTCGCTTCGCTGCCCAAACCCCCAAATCCAACAACCTGTTCACTTTGATAACATAAACTCATTAACCTGTTAAAAATATATACCGCTCTGAAGTATTCTTATTTTAATTATTTCCGGCTATTGAAACATTTTACTGCGCCCAAAATAGAAAAAAAGAAAAAAAAAATAATGTTTTTATTTACATTTTTGTATTACAAAATAAAAAAAAAACTGAAAAAAAAACACCTCAAATGTGTGCCATTTTTTTTATATATATGGAGAAGGATAATAGTTGTTCTCTCTCCTCTTTTTCAGTAGCACCTTCGGACGCATTAATGTCGATTATCGATATTTTAAATTATTTTTTAATTAACAATGTTCATGAATTACATCGTAATTTATGCTGTTTATTGACATTAAAATCACGCATTTTTACTTTTACATTTATTAAAATTATTCAGCATTCTATTTGGAACTGTTTAATTTAATGTCAGTTCACGTTTAAATACAATAAAGTATACTGAATCACGTCAGCGGAGTTGTGTGTATCGACTTGTTCTAACTAAATACTGTGTTACAAAATGAGCCCCACGGGGGACTGATTGAATTTAGGGTCGAACGGTGCGCAACAACCGTTGTTCATCTCGCTAGAATTTCGCCGTTGTTACGAACGAATTTATCGCGCAGGTTCTTCGTCCGTTTTATTTCACGAGGAGGCAACGGCATAACGCAGCAAGCAGAAATAGACGAAATGCCGCGCAACACCTTTTATTGTTTCGGTGGGTTTTTGTCCAGGACGCGATATTGTTTGCGCGTTTTAATTTCCCCATTTAACGCGGAAGTGAAGTTAAATATTGCGCCAAGTCTATATTTTTCTATTTGGAAATTAATTATTAATTACTTAAAGATGTTTACTTTTCGTTTTTATTTTAATTTGTTCCATCCTGATTAATTAGCTCTTCTAGTTTTACACATTAGTGAATTGCGAGACGTAAAATTTCACTTTTTTCCGTTACTAAATTTAAATTGTGCAGCTTCTTGAAATCGGTTAATTTCGTGAAATGGTAAAAAAGTAAATGACCCGCACGCGTAATTAATGAAAATAATTTGTGCCAACAGTTCTTGTTAAGTCAAATAAGCCTTCTTCTCTTTTCTTTCGCGGATCCCATTTATCGTTTATTTTCTAAACGTTTACCTTTGCGTCCTCTAGATTTTTTTTTTTTCTTTTTTGTCATTTGTAAGCTCGTCAATTAAGAAATACAATTAACCCAGCGCAAGAGAAATTGATCTATATTGTTAATTTATGCAGAATCACCGTATTTGAACCAGGTCCCATCTCTTGTGACTTTCTACTTCTCTATTTTGCAAAATTGTCCTTTTGCCCGTTAAGAAATTCCTTTCCTAGCTCGTAATTCTTGACATTTGATCTTTTTCCGTCTCATAAAATTTCCTCTAATACTCCTTTCTACTTTACTTCAACTTTGCCGATATGTCCCATCTTTCGATAATATGTATTTGACACCTCTCTCTCACTCTCTCTCTCTCTCTCTCTCGTCTCTCGAAATAGTCATACATCACAGCATCATTAAATCCCGCTATTCCTCTCTTATGGAACCACTTTTATAGATAGTTCGAAAGAACCCGGTGAAAATGAAGTTCTCTTTCATCAGCAGTCTCTATGTTTCGCCTTCCTTTTATTCTGCACCATCTTTACCACTGAACTTAATATCTTACATTCCATTAACTACATCTTCTCTCGGCGACTTTTTTTGTTCCAACTATTTTTAATTATCGCCAACACGATTAGTGTCTAGTTCGGCTATTTCTTTACATTTTCCCACTCATTCCTGCAACTTTGTTACTCTTCTCATATTCTACTTCATCTCCTTACGCTCATCCACATCAATTTTCTCTAGAAGCCACATTGACACAGTAATGAAACGGCCGAGACTATTCAGCTCAGATTGCTGCATCACCTCTATATCACTAAAATTCCTATCTCTAATCGGCTTCACTGCGTGGAAAAAATTCCGTACGAAATCCCGGTCAAATATCGCTGTTCCTTTTTTTTCGAACAATTTTCTTTCTCGCCCTCCATTCTACCACATTATGTGCCCTTAATTTTTATATAATTTTCCTTCGCTCCGCTGTTCCACTATTATCTCTATTATTTCCTTTACGCCTTAATCGTGCTACCTTGCTCACGCTTTCAATGCCTTTTCCAAACTGTCATCTTTATCCTAATTACGAAGCTGTCTACGATCCTAGCCAGATCTTCATCCATCTTGACTGAAAGTGCTATAGTAACATTTCAATGCTTTTGGGCTGGCTACAAGATCGTTAAAAGTGCCACAAAAATCTACCGCATAACGTAGAAATTATTAGAAATACGTTATTTTTCTAATTTGTCACCACTTCGACTTTCTGACCTTATTTCTTACTTTGCGCTTGTTACAATCGGATAATGCTGAGCAAGTAAACGATATGCCGCTTTCTAAACAACACACACTTATGTGGAAATAAAAAATCTACCTTGATATAGTACTCGCTATGAGCTTAGAAATCATCGATTTTGAACGAGTAACAATTCCAAGGATTTACTTAGGAGGGGAGAACTATGTGCTTTTAAAATGGAAAACGTCACGCTATTCATGACGGTAAAACCAGTGAGATCTGCTGATGATCTATAGATGCGGTCTAAAACCAGAGCATATTCTATATTGATCATTTCATCCAAAAAGCATACCCATGATTAATGTTTTTCGGTAAAGCGGATAAAACAGAAAAAATTATATTAGGAAGTGTTTTTCCAATAGTTTTTTTTTTTTTTTTTTTTTTTTTTTTTTGGGAGAGGGTGCTCGCTCTTTTCTTTAACTATATAAACTCAGCTGTTAAATCTCGATCTTCCTCTTAGCCTCTTGCATACTTTCATTTCTTCCTGTTTTCGATCGTCACCATCTTACCGGACTTTATTACTCCTGTTTCCTAATACATTACAATCTAGCATTTCTTTTTTTTTTTATCTTTCCCTTCTCTGCTCATTATTATATCTGTAATTTCTGGGCTTTGTACTCTAAGTAGTATGTCGCTCAAAAAAATAATGAAATTAAAAACACTATAGTAAACATCTGGAAGAAGAGCGAAAATAAATTTTCGGTAAAAGAGCATACATTAATAAAAAATAAAATTTATTATTAAATGTTCGGAATCTACAACGGAACTTTTTTTTTTTTTTTATTTCTTTTCTCGCTATTTTACACCTAGTCGATATCAACTATTTGATAATTTATGGAATCCAAGGCAAAATAACACGAATAAGCGGGCCAACTAGTGAAGGATGCTAAAGTTAATTTTTATATGTATATATATAATGCATACACACATACTGTTGTATTCTCACGTATGCATACATAACATACACGCACTCGCAACCGCGCTCGCGCACACACCCTCACACATCACGCGCAGCTAAATAACTCATTTTTCATTTAAAGAGCAAAAAAACTGAAGAATATTATTAAAAATGAATTTAAATATTTGATTTCTTATTTCAAAAAACCTAAAATATAAATAATTAAAACTAAAGAAGTAGCATATAATGGAATTACCCGATTAGGGATGAAATATGTGTTGTCAGATTCTGTTGGGATAAGGTAGTATTCACCCTATTTTCAAGTGAAAATCAAACATTATTGAAGGTAAATGCGGAATGGGCGATCATCAAAAAGCATGGTTCAAGTGAGTGTGATTTAGTTTCACTTCAGATTCTAATCACGCATTCTACATTTACCTCTTTATTGATATTTCAATGATTCCGTTTTCAGCAGGTGCATATTAGTTTTTCTCGAAAGCATCCAACAACGCATATTTCATCTCTAATTAATTCCACCATACGGTCTCGAAGTAGTAATAAATTTTATTCGTATATATTTCTATTTCAATTTTTTCAAATTAAAAATAAAATATTTAGCTTTTAATTTAAAAAATTATAAAATGTTTTTTTTTTAAAAAAAAAGTAGTACCGACTTCAAGATTTATCATAAAAATTTAATAAAAATGCACTAAAAAGTAAAAAATAATTAATTACTCCCGATAAGGAAATATATTTCTTATGCAAATTGCGTTCGCATTTATGTTCGTGTAAAAATAAAAACATAACGTGTGTGACTGAATTTAACAGTTTAAAAATTGTTTAAAATCTTATAATTTAAAAGTGCGGTTAAAAGGAAGAAAAAACAAATATCATATTTCAGAGTGATATAACTTAGAGAGTGATATTATTGTAATTCTTATACAGCATTAATACTTATTATTCGATAAAAAATATATTTCAGAGTAGATACCTTAAGATAATATTATAAGTAATTCTTATATAACATTAGATTTTTTGGAATCGGCATTAAATTCATATTACAATATCTAGGAACAATTTAACGAATGTTTAATGCAATGTTTAATTATTATTTTAATATTAATTTGATGCCATTTGGCAAATTGATAGTATTTTAAGTCAACCGCCTCTCCACTGTTATACTAATAAAAAATAATAAGAAAAAAAAATTATCCAAAGGGACCATATGTTTTCACGTTTTTTAACGAATACTCAATTTATATTCACCGATTTTCATCATTACTCACACATGGGGTACCTAAGTTGAATGGTACTCTTTCTAATGGACAAAGAATCGGTAAAATCGGTCCATATAAATATATGAGTTATGCGCGAAGAAAACATATATAAAAAAAAAAGCGTATAAAACCTCCTTTGTGGAAGTCGATAAAAATAGAAATATTACGTATTAATAATAAATTCTCTAATTTTCTTTTCTAAATGAAAATAGGTTATTCTTTTTCAGATGCTCAAATTATTAAAAAATAACACAAAAACAATTGAACTCAATTAATTATGCTAGCTTTCATTACTGATTTATTTCACGTGTAAAATTGTTTTCAGCTAAAAAATGTATCACCCGTACGTAGAGCGCGACCTTGTCAATAATTTGTGACAATCACTACATTTTGTAATTTACGAGAAAGATAAGAAACACAAGTTGGAAAAAACTGATTTTATCACTAAATTTCCGCAGACATTTTGTCGAAAAAGTCATTCAAAGTTTTCGAACTTAGAAGAGAAATCAGAGAGACGGTACGAGAAGAAGAATATTCCCTGATAAATTTTGATATTTCTTTTTCAAAAAAACGCACGATTTTATAAACAAGCAACCGTATTGGAATTACATCAGTTGTTCACTTCTGACATATACACACACACACACAATTTGCCAAGATACGCCTTTTCATATTTGAGTTAAATTGTTATTTTAGTGCGAACGCAGCTAAATCGTTGTTTTCTTATCACGCTACTAATTAATCTGTTTTTGTTTGTCTTGTAATGTTTACGTAAGAAAGTTCTTTTTCCTTTTTTTTTTTTTTTTTTTCGGTCGTTTAAAAGTTAACTTCATACAACTGGAGAAAACTGCTTCTTCAACCTGTTTAGATATGCTGGTGTAATTTTTGTATTAAAAGTAAAACAAGTCCCATACCCTTGATAAGAAGTTAAGCTTTCCATAATGGTACTAAGCCCAACAGCACAAAATTCAAAAATCGTACCCGATTTATAGACTTGCCCTCACAAAAAACGTCCCACAATCTCGGGATCTGATCATAGTTCCCTTCTTCCTGCATTGTTTTCTCGATACTCTTCTGTATCCACTCCATTCTATCCTCTTCACTGTGCTCTTGCAGCCACTTTCTTTGTGATGCTGAGCTTATTTTAAATATTCAGCCTTTCTCGATGAACAATTATTGTCTATCCCCCAAATGCTATTGAAGTTTTACAGTTTACTGATGATCTTATTTCTTAGACTAATTTTCTCGTCGACAAACCTATTATAAAGAATAAAAAAAGGAAAAGTTGTATCCAGAGATCGATCCGAGTTTCTAATGAAATTATTTGCGAAAGACGTAAAAGATCAACACTACCCGACTAACGCGACCTTTGGAAGTAGTTTACGGGGAGATCCTGCTTTAGAAGATCAAAAAAATCGATTTTATTAAAATTTCCTAAATCGATTTCAATTCGAAGTACTTTTTTTGGAGATACAAAGCTGAACGTAAAGGAGGAGCGTCAAGCAGGTGTAGCGCATTCAGCCAGGCATGGGCGCTCTTTCCAACCTTGCCTCTTCTACTGCGTTAGAACAGTTATTTCTGCACATATTTCTACTTTGAGCTTTTGTCAGCCAGGCTTAGGTGCTCTAGTTCTACTTCGTGATAACAGTTGTCTGTGCACGGTTTTTTTTTCTGATAAGCTCGGTGGTAAGAAGCGGCTAACGGAAGATATCATGAAAAAGTTAACAATTTATTATGGTTTGGAAATTAGAAGAAATATTAATTCTGCCCGAGAAATTAAAAAAGCTGTGATAGCAACGCTGGATCATTCTACAGACAAATCCCCTGGACGCGAAAATTGTCCATCCGGAATCGATACTTGGTGAGAATGGCGCAAAGCTGAATGTACCAATCAATTACAATCTTTTGAGCATGCTGCTCGATTGATTGACGAAAAAATTGAGAAGCTTGTTCGCCCGATTTATGAAAAACTCTCAAATGACAACCTTTCAACGAGATGTTTATCAAACGAGTCGTTCAACTCGATGGTGCAGCGCATCAATCCGAAGCAATTGCATTCCGGCCAAAAAGTCGTTGAAATAGCCGCCTACTTGGCTGCAGGCGTGTTTAATAAAGAATATTCAGCGATTTTGAATACTATGCAGTTGTTGCATTTGAATATTGGCCAGCAATGCAAAATGTTTGATGATACCGCCGACGTGCAATGGATCGAAAGAGAAAATAGGCGTCGGTCACTTAGCATCAATGGGGCTCGTACGGCTTGTAGATTCGAACAAATGCATATCAGAATGAGTTGTTATTCGAGTAAGCAGAAGGACTACTACTATATAGGAATAGAGCTGATTAGCCGATCATTAGCGTAAGAAACGAAGATTTAGACTTTCTCTTATTGAAAACTTTAAAACTCGTTTTGTGTCGACTTTTTATTCTTTCGATTTTTCTGAATTGGCGGCCGCGATAGTAAAAAAAGTAAATAACTAAACAAAAATTTATTCTCTTCAGTATTGAATTATCTTCAATGTGAACCAACAAAATTGTTGAAAAAGTATTTTTAGAGATCTTTTACACAACATGAAATAATTTTTTTTTTCGTTGAAAAAGCATTCTTTTTTTTTCAAACCTGAAAAGGTCATAATTTCTCAATTATTTTAACTTTTTTTTGGTTCACACAGAAAAAAAAATGTGTAATAATTGGAAATTTATTTGGTTTTTCTATGTTTCTGACAAGAATTGCGAGCTGCATCTTTCCCGCCAATTGCGAACTACAGTAAGAAGACGTTCTAGGAAGAGGCTCCAATGAACTCTGCAGATTATTATTATATCTACTTAATAAAAATCATTTACACCTCTAAGAAAATATATCCCAAAGTTCACTGGATTAAGTTGGTTTTTTCTCTTCCAAAAAAAGAATCCTCAAAAAAGAGCTTTTTTAGGTTTTCTAAAGCAGGATCCCCCTTTAATTCAGTTTGACAGTCCTATCAACGAAGAATACATAATACAAAAGTCATCTTTGATCAACCCTTACATGGTTTTTCTTTTTCAGATAAAAATATTTTCATTTTCGATAGATGTTATACAAATTTCCATAAAACACAACCTTTACTGAACCATCAAACTTTTACGTATAGCAGCAATTTCCAATATTCATTATATATTTTTCTCGAAAGTATTTTAAACTGTCTTCTTTGTAATAATGATTTTGAACATCTTAAATTTGCAATTTTAATCATTGCGTGCGTTCCATTTTCAAAATTTTATCACGAAAGACGTGCTAATGCAAAATAGGACGGAAGTTAAAGAAAACCGTAAGTTTTTCATTACAATGTAGTGAAACTTTTATATCTTTCACTATCGAACGTGCACCGTCAGTCACAGTTGATGCCAGTACGGGTAATTTCGTTATCGGATACATATCTGGTTTCAGATTAAAATTGTCAATAAATACTTCACTCTTGAAAAGTCGTTGAATTCTATCTTCACGAAAACAATTATTTCAGCTGAGTTTAGTCCTCCGTTAATTTGTTCAGTTGAGTGCAAAGATTTCCAAGAATTGATATGCCGTTAATTCTGTTTTTCTAATTATACACGCACGACATCTAGATATAAGTAAAGTGAAGTAAGCCCCGTATCCTTGACAAGGCGTTTCGGATTGTGGAATTAAGCTTTTCATAATGTACCAAGCCTAATGGATCTGATGAGAATACTGGGGCCAGTTCCTTTCTACTTGGGATCATCCGCCTTTAGATTCCCAGATTTTTCTGGTATCCAATTATTTCGGGTCGGCTAAACTTGGGAGCGATTCGGATCTGGAAATTAAAGAAGAATACTTTTAATAGCCGATATTAACTCGGCCTTATACGCGCCCTGAGAAATGTTTTTTAAACCGTGTTCCCTTCAACAAATGTTTTTTTTTTTTTTTAAGTGTTATCGGTATTTCAATTAAAAGTGTTCGTCGCAAGCTTAATTAAGCTCTTCCTCGATCAATTAATTAAAGTTAATCAGAGCAAAGTGTGAATGCGGCACTGCAATTTACGGATCAGCGAAGCCCGCCATCCTAAACAATCTGAACGTTATATACCACACTGTGATAAGATTAGCATTAGCAGCTTTCAGAGTTTCGTCAACAGTTAGCATGTTATACGGGTGTCCAGAATAATCCCTAGACAAGGAACTTAACACGGATCAAGACTACAGAATATTTTTCCTTCTACTCATTACACAAATTATACGTTGTTTTCAGTGCCTTTTTGGAATAATTATTAAATTAAAATATTTACGGGAAAAAAAAAACAAAAAAAAACAAAAAAAAAAAACATGAGAACCATAAAATAGAACTCAACGAACAATCAAACTGAAAATATTACTGATGTTGAAATTTGTAAAAAGAGCACACCGATAAAGTGTCATTTTTTGTTTTTCTAATGAACACTGCTAGCAAAAAAATTAAATTTATCCCCAACACAGCTCCTAATAATTTCATGAAATTTACACCGCTGCCCTCATACTGAGTTTTGTGTCTTATTTATCATTAATTTTTTACTATATACATTATGTATATATATATATATATATATATATATATATATATTATATATTTTTTTTTACTATATAAGCAACAACGCTTTTACTTCGAATACCTTTTTTTTTTCTTTTTTTAAGATTCAATTTTCCGTTTAATAGCCATTACGATTATTAAAAAAATTAACAAAAGACCATTTTTATTATTCATTACGTTTCTCTCGTAAGTCGCAGTTTAATTTAAATGCTTTATACATATATTATTTTCAGCCTAGTTATTTCGTATTTTCAGTGTCTTATTTCTCCTAGGTTACGTTGTGCGATAATAGACGATTTGTTGAAATGCTAGTTTGCTAACGTTATGTCATAATTTGCGCAAATATATTCTTTTTTTCTTTCTTTTATTATGCCGAAATTAAAGAACTTTAAAAATACAAAATGTTAAAAATACATATACAGTTAAATCAGTTTTACCCGTATACTGTCGATATTGGAAAAACAAAAATTGTTTTCTTTTTTTTTTTTTTTTTTTTTGTCTTTACAGCAAAAAAATCTAAAGACACGGAACTAACGATAAAATTACAATACGAAGATAAATATAACTTACTTCGTTTGAAAAATTCACAAAGTGATTATAATGGCGGTTGCGTTGGACCGCAACAAATAGATTGTAAACTGGATATGGGTAACTAATAAATGCTTCACAGGTACGAGTATTATTTGACAGCAACCCGATAACAGATACATATAGGCGGTGATTTCTTATCCAATAGAAATACGCGAGTGTTAATCGGATGTACCTATCCGCAGCTGGCATAGCATCGACATCGGCTCTTCTGCTCTGTTAATTCGATGTCATTTTTTGTTATATCGAGCATAACTTGTATTTAATTGATAGGTTTACTGCTGTCGCATCTGTCTTCGAAACGTTGTTGTTTTAGACGCTGTTTAAAGTCGGAATGTAAGAGCATATGTTTAATGATTGGAAGAGAACAATTTCTGTTTTGGCTGACTGATCTGCTTTGTCCGATATAGCGCAATGAGTTGCGGTCCTGTTTTTTCGACTATTCGTACAGCCGTGGTAATCCTGTCTCAGCCATTCAACGTGTAAAGTCACAGATATTGATGACCAAAAACGCAACCGGTTCTTCGTCTGTACAGCGGAAGCGCTAGAATCAAAATGTGATCTGCCAAAGGAGTGGTGATGCTGATAACGTTAGTATATACTGATATTTATCGTGTTGATGTTTGAGATGCTAAAATGAGGGTCTGATTGCAGGGAGCAAGTCCGTGACGGGGAAAAAAGAACGACCTATTGAATTTGGATGGACCGTTCGAGTTTGCGCATAAAGAAATGAAACTTGAATTTAAAGGATATAGAGTCGTTTTTTTTGTCATTTTTAAGTTTGCATTCGTTTATCGAAATATAACGTTAACTCTTTCGCCGACTATGGCACAAAATAAAAAGCGCTTCTGGTGAAGGGAGAAATATAAAATTCGGCCGGGACTGCGGAATTTTAATAGCACTTAAGTCTTATTATTATTATTATTATTATTATTTTTAACGTTTAAAATATCGGGAAAATCTCTAAAAAACGCAAATGAACGTAAAATGAGGAGTAGCCTGAAAAAAAAAATCGATTAGGAAGCGACCGTTTAGAAGTAATTGCGTAGTTGCCTGCATCGTGGACTAGCTATATATCATGGCGCGTCGAGCTTATATATAATAATAATAATAATAATAATAATAATAATAATAGTAGTAGTATAAGGTTTTAATTGAAGCGCTGACTAAAGAAAATATACGTATAGATTAAAAGGCGGTAAAACGGAAATAAATGGCGTATCGCCTTTTGTAGGCGTCGGGGAAACGAGTTTAATTGGGTCTGCAGCCAGGCGAGTGTGTAGAAGATGGTCTTTGCTCAATTTGCGGACAATATTTAAAAAGAGATTAGAGAGCTGGTGCAACGAGGACGGTCCGACAATCGGGATGCGGGTATCGCACAGGTCGTCGTCGTCGTATTCTAGCGCGTCTATATTTCTGCGGCAAATTCGGCTTATAGGTGAATTCGCGCAGCGAGTCTCGCTTCCGAAATTAAGTATCATATGGGGCTCGAACATATGGGCGACACTATTCTATATGAAGGTAAAGTTGGCAAGAGCTGTTCGCTGGCTGGCCCCAGCTTTTATATGCTTTCCCGGGAAATTAGTTTATAATAACTTACCGCGCATGGCGCTGCTTCGGCGACACAAGCGATCCCCGTTTCCATACAATAAATTTCCTTCTTCCATTTTACGTCGTACATCGTCTGCGCCACGCCACCCAACCAGGTGGTGCCCTTCTCAGTCGCCCAGTTTATTTTTATTTTCAACAATGCTATCATTTTCCATTAAACGTAATTAGTTTGCTGAAAACGCTTAATTTGATTAGTTCGATGAAATATATTTTTCATCGTTCGCTTATTTATATGTTTCTTTTTTTCCTTTTGGGGGGGGGGGGTATATTCGAAAATTCTGCGATCGTTTGCTACGACAATAACAGAAATGAGTAAAAATATAAATTCCCTTAATTTCTCTAAAGTTGGTTAGCGAATCATGTTTTATTGAAAGTTGCATTAATGGCGCGCTTTTACACGCATAAACTTTCTTCTACTTCTTTTTTTTCGCTTATTCTTGTCTTATATTTTTTTTTAAGAAAGGTTCGAAGATCATAATCAATTTTAAATGAAAAACGGAGCGAAATTTCTCCTTCGATGGGCAAGAAACGGGGTCACGCTTGTGTCTTGGTACCACGCGTCCAATTAAACTTTTTATCGAAGCAACGAAAACGATCGTTAAAAATGATTAGTCTTTAATGATTTTTTTTTTTTTTTTAATTGATATAGGCGAACAAAAATTGGCCAAAAAATGTTATCCGATATCGTACTGCCTAAAACGTCCATGCCGCACGAAATAGCATTAGCATCGCGGTTTATTATCTAATTTCATTTAATTTATTTTTACAAACTCCGAAAGAAATTATTGGTCTCGAGACAGATTCTTAGGATTCGGAATTGATCGCAAGGATTTATTAAAATTACGAAAAAGAAAAAAAATGTTTAGTTTTCCGAAAGAAAATTTAACGATGTCCTCGGTTTCGGGTTATTAATTACACCTACATCACGAGATAATTATACGCTATTTTTCCACCGTACTTGTAAGTGCGGTGTTACTCTACGCAAATTTATATGAATCTGAGTCATCACCACAGCCATATCAGGATCGCGTTGACGTGGTCACGGCAATTTCATCCGGCCTAATACCGGAAAAACAAAAAAAAAACAACAAATGCGTAAAATTGTCGAAAAATCTTCAAAAACTCCCGTTTACTATTCTCTTTTATTTTTCGGCAACTCTCATCGTCATTACTTCGACAATTTAGAATGCTACTGAACGACAATGTATAGTCAAACACGACTGTTTTCTGCTTTTATATGTAAAATTACAACATTCCGATTTCGCTACTGGAGGAGGTGTCTTTATACAATGGAAAATCCACGGGGTTCATCCTCCCAAAGAACCAAAACATCTATGAAAAAATTTATTATAACAGAGAAACTTAATTTATACCATAAAAGATTTGTATAAATATTACACCTATGGATTTACTTATAACTAAATGCTGTTTTCTAGTAAAACTATTAATGTTACGTTTTTATTTTATTTTAAACTCAACTGTCATCGCGGTATTTTCCCTTCCTTTTTTATTTTTAATTTTTATTTTGCAACTTTAATTAAAAACAGTTCAATGAGAAATATTTATATATATATATATATATATATATATTTTATACTTACGAACAAAGAATTCGAATCAGATTACTAGCAAAAATAGAAAAGAAGTAAAATCCAATAAAAATACTATCTTTCTTACTATTCAAATTCTAAACTACCATTTTAGCTGGAATTTTATAATTTTTTTATTTTTCATCCAAAAATAAAACAAAATTTAAATAAAATTTTAATAATGATGTATTTTTAAAACATTTTTATGAATTTCTAAATAGGACGCTATTTGATTTTCTTTATGAAGCAAGTTATTTCTCAAATGCACTGCCTACCGTAGAAGATATTATGTAATTATATAATTTTCCCCCAAAATGTCTCTCTGGATCCGTCCCTGCTTTATATATATATGTATATATATATATATATATATATATATATATATATATATTAATTACTGCGTAATTCTTAGGCTATCGCCCATTAGGAAAAATGTCCCAATTTTATGTGACGTTTGTTATATTTTATAGGATTTCTGTAATTATGTTATAATCTGTTCCGGGTGTGGTCTTGCGTGAGTACACTCGCGTTGCGTATAGCAGTTGCCATGAGCGCTGCCTATCCTGTACAACTAGAATGTACAAATAGGTCGTCACGACGCTCGGAATCGAACGATACGACTGAAAGAAAGTTATTATGTTCAAATGGACCGATTTTTGATCATTTTATACAAAGTATAGAAGAGAAAGAGATAAAAATGTAAGCAAGAGGGGTCAATAGCCGATTTTATATATATATATGATCACTTAAGCTTCGTCATACATTTTTTTTGGCTGGATACTGTTTTATAACAATCGTCTTTAGAATGCACCCGATGAGTAGCAGTTTAATTCGGAAAGTATTATTAAATTTGTGGGGTTCTTGTAATGAAATAAAGCAGATTGAATTTTTAAAAGTTATAAAAATAGTATTAAAATTAAAAAGGAAACGGTATTCTTCTAAAACTTAGGTTTCTAAGTGTATTTTAAGTGTCGGAGGACATAATGATAGGGGGCCTTTTAAAAGAAAAAGTACAGCTTACGAAGTCGTAGTCGGCTAAAGCGAGCAAGTTAGTGTTTAGTTTCTAACGATTAACCGCCTAAACGCGTTCGAAATGTTGTTAAATAGTTGTGTTAATGTTGACGTGCTGTCCGACAAAAATTGCGATTTTGACGTTAAGATGACCTACGAAAATTCTTTGCGTATTTTTTTGTATTCTTGAAAATAATTATTAGTGCGTAGCAACTATGAATAAAGAGAAAAATTTTTTAAAAGAATTATATTTTTTGTAAACTATTTTAAGAAGTATCTGCGGGGGCCACAATAAAAAATAATCACTTTGTTTCGTTAATATTTAATACGGATGATTTAGAAACGAACAGAATGTGCTGCTGCCTGGTCGCATCTGGTAAAAATCCCACAAATTTAACGACACTTTCCGAATTAAACTGCTCCTGCTCATCGGATACAATTCAGATGCTTCTCCGTTTTATAATTAATCGCAATGTCTGCATCTAATCGCGCATAAATAAATAATAATCACTTGATAATTTTCTCTATTCATCTAATTCGCGAATAAATTGCATCCTCCTTATTATTAATTATGGTATCGACGATGCGCCTTTGTTCAAACCCCAACATTTCCAACGTGACGATGAAATTATTAAAGCGCACCGGAAAACTGCAACAATGAAATTTTTCCGAAGACGGATGTTAAATTCACCGCTTATCTGCCTATTTTACAGATGATCTGTCGATGACAAAGCATTCCGCGAAAAGGTAGACGCTCGATGAGTTTACGAAGTGAGCGTACGACGAAACGGACGAACAATATTTTAAAATTTAACAAATATTTGAATGTACGACTTTTTTAAAAGAAACTTCCGCAATTTCGACAATCAATATTAGAAAACTATATTGAAATGTTTTAGTTTTTTTTTTTTTTAATTTTAAAGGAAAATTGTCAATCGTACGTCCGGAGCAATCTGCAAATTAAACTGTAAAAATACCTGACAAAAATACAAGTATGTCCTCGTGCGCTTCTCGGAACTAGAAAAGCTCCTTACGTAGGTACTGCGAAAATACTCGTCGAAAACAATTTCCAAACTGTAAACGCAACTGATTTTCACAACATTCACACACACACACACACACCTGATGGTGTTGCAATTTTGACAGCGTGAAACAATTTTCATTGACCACGCTGTAACTCCTCCGTCAATATATCGTTTCAAGCTCTCTCAGCTTTTCCATTTTGAAGTTAAAACTGATACCGGAGAGCGTGGTCGCGGAATGCAGTTTGCTTACTAGTCCGACTTCGGTGCGGCGCGTTATTAGTCGGTAAGTCGGACAACGAGACGATTAAACATTAAATCCCGATTACTCGAAGATTGCCTTTTCTAATCTACGCCGGCAGGTTGTCTCGCGGCCTAAGCGCGCTATCGAGCGAACAACAGATTTAGCCGTAAACAAAGCAAACAGAATGGTCAGAAGTTTACCATCTCTCACACCTCTTAAGCTTTACACGCCATTTCCCCTTCCGCACCTGTTCCCCGACCCCGGCCGGGAAACCCTCCTTTTCGCACCTCATCTCGCGCCTAACTAAGAAATAAATTTTCCGGCCTCCGTTTTCGTCTCTACCGCTTATCGCGTTCACTGCGCTTATCGCCTCCGTTTAATTAATAAAGTTTAATGCGATGACGCCGCCACCGAAACTAATAAAATACCGAGCGCCCGAGTTACACGTCTAATCTGCACGCAGACGGCTTTGAAATAGAACGCCTTAAATCAGATTTCGAAGATGATATGCTCCACGAAAGAATCCACGAAACTCGCCCTAATAATAACCGGGCGGTACCGCTGACCGAATTATTCAGCGGCGGGGTCGAATGCGGGCTTTCGAACGATGGCATACAATTCCGTCGAAACGACCGACATTCGATGGAAAACAACGTGTCTCAAAAAAAAAAAACGCTGAAAAATGACGATGTGAGGAAATTATCGATGGCGATCGGAGCACTCGAAATTATCGATGATTTATTTGCCAAAGGCCCCCTCCTCAATGATTAGTTAAAGGCGTAGAACTGCCGAGAACCGCTGAGTCGCTTGTCGAAAGATCGACCGTAGCCGATAGGCAACGACGAAGTTGTATACCAATTCGTTCGATATAGAGTAACGAAAAATAATTTAGATAGACAAATTCGATATGCACGACTCTTCCAGAGGGTCCGCAAACTCAGCTCCTCGATTTATAAAAAGCGAAAATTATTATAGGAAAAAACAAATCACTAAGTTCAGCGTATTAGATAACTGAAAGGAATTCGGGTTTTATTGAAGTTATCGAAATGTAATGGCGAACAAGAAAATATTATCATCACCGAATATAAGATTGACAAGGACGGGAGGGAGGCTAAGAGAAAGTAGTTTGGAACCCAAAGAGGGAAGATGCACATTATCAAAGGCGGATGAGACATCAACAAAGGAGGCAATGGTGAATTTCTGAAGTAGGAAAAACTTATAGACATCCGAAAGTATTATCCATATTTTTGTTCTTATCCAAAATTTTTCCTTCAGATTCGCAATGTGTATATTGCATTCGTCTTTATTATTCTTTTCGTTAATTTTTCATCTCCAGGATGTTCCCGAAAACGTTTCTAGCGTGTATCAATTTATAATTGCTTTACGTTTGTTGTAAAAGATTAGCATACAGAAAAATGTAAAGACGGAGGTCGAACGTGTTTGGTATATCTATACATCTCTCTCTTCTCTCATTTACATATTTATTTTTGTATAAAATGTATTATTTAAAAACACCTTCATATTAATTTTTACCGTCAAAAATTTTGCCGATAACGAATTTGGCCGTTATTAGCAGTGTCCCTTTATTTTCCCTAGAGGCTCCAGCCCCGTAGCCCCCCCCCCGGGGGGGGGGGGTGCCAATGCGGTCACCCATGATTATTTTTTATTTTTTTTATTTAAAAAGTGTCACCTATGTTTATTTTTTTTTTTGAAAACTGTCATCTATGTTTTGTTTTTTTTTATTTTCTTTATATATTTTATAACTCTTTAACGATTATTTTTCTTTTCTATTAAAATTTTCTTTTGGTTAATTCGATTAATGTTATTAAAGAGTGATTGTAATATTTCGCGTTGAAATTATATAAAGTGAACATTGCAATCTGCACCCTAAACTATTAGCATCTAAACGTGGTAGTTGACAGATTTGTGCGCTTTTGTCTTCTTTATTAAACGGTCAAGTCCTTTTACATTTTTATTCTTTTGGAAAAAACCGACTCCAACTAAGAAATAAAAAATAATTATTAGATAAATAATAATATGAGTATATTTCACAGTTAAAACGCTTTAAACAAAAATGTATTAAAAATAATAATAATAATAATAATAATAATAATAATAGAAAGTGAGAAATTGTAATTTCTTCAGTACTTAAAATAGAAAACCTCGTAAAACACTTTAAAGAAAATTTCCCGGGGTGGGGGGGCGTCGAAATTAATATTTAGCCCAAGAACTGGGCAGGAAAGAGCAAGAAAGTAGAATCGGATCTTTACAGACAGAGGTAACAGACAGAGGGATGCAAGGGCTGTTACAACGGAAGAAAAACAAAGGAAGACGCCGGCGCAAAAGATGCGATAAGTATAAATAAACAGTAGAGACAGGAATTTTCGAGAACAACGGATTCGAATAAAACATGATCATTCTATATTAAGTAAATTAAACACACCAACTTAAACAATTATTTAATTTTTATTATATACCCGACGCGTTTCGAAGCTTCATATGATCGCGGGAGTTATTATAATATATAAATTTAATAAAGTCAGCTAGCAAATCTATATTGAAATCTCTTGATCCTATACATCACTCCGCACTGAGAACCATTTTGGGAGTGCATCGAACTTCTCCAGCTGCCAGCATGTGCGTTCTAGCTGGCTGCCCTCCACTTTCCTACTTCCGAAAATACTTCATACTGCAAAATATGTACCATCATTTCAGCCACACACGAAACCTCCCCCTAAAGTTGGAACATTATCTACTTGAACCAAACTTTCCCGGCGACCCACTACCAGAATTACTGGCTGACCTGCGAAGATGTGGTATCACGTCTGTACAGAGGTCAACACCCAGCCTCAATACCCTTATTCCCCCTTGGATCACGTTCCAGATAAATATTGATGTGTCGCTGAAACAGCATCCAACCACAACAAGTTCTCTCCTCACAGTGGAAGCGGCAGTTAAGGCAATTAATAAGTACCCGAACCACCTAATTTACTACACTGATGGAGCCAAGGCAGTTGGCGAGGCAGGTCCACTGCCCGCAGCCTGTGCAGTCGAAGGTCACGACATCTCATACGAAACTCGACTCAATGATGCCTGTTCCGCATTGGATGCAGAATTGTACGCAATTGCACACTGTTTCCACCACATCGTTACAACTCACACCAGAGCCAGCGATTTCCTCCTGGTTACTGATTCCCTACAGTCTTTGAACATGATTAGAAGTCAAAAATTCAACAACCCGCTAATCCTAAAAATATATCACTACTTGAGTGAATTGCAGCTAATGGATAGTCACGTGTTGCTGCTGTGGGTTCCTGGGCACATTGGAGTACCTGGTAATGAGAGTGTCGACAGAGCAGCACGTTCTGCCTTGCTCTCGCCAATGCCACAGGACGCAGAGCTTCCCTCATCAATAACATATATATTCCTAAAGGTGTGCGAAAACCAGTGGAAAACTGAATGGGCAGCTGCAACAACATCCTTAAGAACCATTAAGCCCACAGTTGAATCATGGTGGCCACCGGAGGGAACATCCCGATACGACTTTAAGATCCTCAGCCGGCTGCGAATTGGCCACATCGCTATTTCGCACAAACATATAATTGATAAAATGCCGCCTCCGGCTACACGCCCCTTGTGCAACCAGACAACCGCACCGACAGTTTCCCACATAATACTTACCTGCCAAAAGTTTACTATGTTGCGGAGGCAACTTGGCCTACCCATAGATATGGGGCAGACCCTCTCAAACGAGGTAATCTCCATCAACAGGATTATTGCTTTCATTAAAATGAATGGCTTAACTCACCACATTTAAATTCCCCCCCCCCCCCCCCCCCCTTGTGTGTGCTGTAATGACCATAGTAGTTACACACAGCAAATACAATTTAAGGGAATTTAAAAAAAAATAAATAAATAAAAAAATAAAGACAATGACTGAATATAAAAAATAACAGATAAAAGTCGATTATTGCACAATTAGATATAAATTATAATATGAAAAATGACTAATAAAATAAAATTAAAATATTTTAAAGTTTAAAAAACTTTTAAAAAAGTTTTAAAAAATCTTTTTTAAGCATTTACATACAAATCTAAAAGCTTAAATCAAATATAAATTAAAATCGCAAATGAACAAACTAAATCGCACAATTTTTAAACTTTTAAATATTTTAATTTTATTTTATTAGTCATTTTTCATAATTTATATCTAATTGTGCAATCATTTTCGTCATCGACTTTTATCCGTTAGTTTTTTATATTCAGTCGTTGTCTTTATTAAATTTATATATTATAATAACTCCCGTGATCATATGAAGCTTTGTCTTCGAAACGCATCGGGTATATAATAGAGAAAATATAAGTGAGAAACGAAAAACCGACGAGAGAAGTAGACTGTGTCGGAAACGTAGATGACAGTTGAGAGCTGAATACTGCAAGAAAGGAAAGTGGCGATGAAGATCCGGGTGGTCAAATAGATAAGTAGGAATCAGGATTTGAGAATGGAAAAGGGAATAACTGTTTTACCACGCTTTAGAATGAGCGCCTGCGTAGGGAAATTTAATACCGCGGGGGATTCAAAAATCTGGTAGAAGAAAACAAAACGGTCAGTTAAAATAGATCCGCTAAGACTTTCGATTCCAGAATGTTTCGTTATCCGAAAGGGGTCAGTTTAGATCGAGTGTTTCTTTTATTTGATTTTATTTTATTTTTTAGATCAAATGTTAAACAATAAGGCTTTGGATCAGTATGTATAAATGTATAACAAGATAAATGCAGGGGAATTTTAAACTTACCGGAAGCAACGCGCACTGCCCACCTTCTCACAAACGTACCCAAAAACATAACTCATATGTACGCGTGCTTGCATACGTATAATCATCAAAGTACACATATATACACGCGAACTATATGCATACATGTATGCACATACTGATCATAAATGTGATCTATATCATATAGCAAGAGTTTAGAGAGAATTCACTAACTAGCGTGTTTTTTGTTATCAAATAAATAAATTGTTTAGAAATTATTGTAAAAATTTATTAATTAATTTTAATGCTTTTATAGAAGAGAAGTACATGTATGTTCTAGCGTATAGAATACCATCTATCGGTTCTCGAAAACCAGCCGAAAAAAGAGGAAACGTTAATAACATAAACGACCCCCCGTTTTGGGATACCGTTTATATACACGCTAAGTCGATATAAAAAGAAAAATTAAATTCAAAATCTGAATTAAAATACCGAAAAAACCTAAGAGGGGTAGTTTGTTAAATCGTAAAACTTACATTGGATAAATTCATAAAGTATTATGCTGTTTTAACCGAAATCGCATTTTCCCTTCATTATGCGCTTCAATTTTTCTCCATTGGATCTTTTCCATATCAACTTTCAGAAATCACAAGCCTGCCGAGAACGATTAAAAATAAAACATATAGAACCGAGCGTGTCGCTTTTATTGAAATTACATTTGGGAAACAGCAGATCCGGAAAGTATACACAGCGCAGCGTATGTATATCGGATATTTTCGCAGAATCTCGGCGTGTCCCGCCGTTAACAACGATAAATTCTTCGCATCTACGCGAAATTATACGTAACTTTTCAATGGAAAGTTTATTACCGTGATTTTCTTTCTCTTCCTCAGTATGCTACGAGACGGCGAAATTCGATGTGTTTTTTTCAATTTTTACGCTTCAGCGTACGTACACCGCGTACAGCATATAGTAGGGGCTGAGACTGAGTAGGAGAATACGGCGGGCGTAAGGTAGTTTTAATGTATGGCGCATTTCAGAGCAATTTTTGAACGAAGTAACCCATTAGTATGCATTAATAGCGCATAAATCAAGCCAAAGCAAACGAATGTGATCATAAAGAAGTCAACGAATAACGCATTACAAGAATACAAATTCATTTTTTATAATTTTCCTTCCGAAACCTAGCTAAAAAGGTACGCGTTGAGTAGAGCCCCAGAATGGAACATATCGCCGAACGCGAAAAGTAACAATAAAAGATACAATGTGCAATAGGCGCCGTGAATATTTACATTATATACATACATACGTGTACATGTATGTATATAATATATGTGTGTACGTATTGTTATTATTAATATAGACGGATATGTGCGAACCTCAGCCGGCATATGCCAACAGCTCAGTAAGTTCTTTTTATTTATGCATAATATACGGAATCAGTGAAGGCTGTTCCGGAGTACTCGAGTGAAGAACTTGTGCAAACGTATCGGCCTGGTAGTGAGAACTTAATTTTAACGGCTAAAAAAATATGTATATCACAAGCAGAAAAGGAACCAATGGTCGACCAGAGCGCAGCCTTCGCATTTTTCCGCTGACTCAGCTCTATATGCGAAAAGCTTTTGACAATGGCAAAGTTGAAGCACTCGTTCGCGTAATAAATAATGCACACATCTGGAATGGAAATGGACAGCAGCAAAGGCGTTAGTTTAGATTTTTCGCCTTTTTTCGAGTGAAAAAGGGGAAAAAAAGGAAACAAGAATCGCACTGCTTACATCGCCAACCCTTCAGACAGCGCTAAAATATCTTTAAATTTCTCCAGACCGCTTAAAATATGTGTGTCTGACTAATTTTCATCCTCGAACGCTCACAGATTTATATGAAGCATACTGTAACCGAAAGAATAAGCTCATCTGTAAAGTTCGTATACGTTAAGTTTTAACATAAAACATTTACCGAACATTAAAAAACAACGAAAACGCATAGAATATTAACAATATCCAGAAGAGTTTTCACTATCGGCCGCCACTATGAAAACGATGATGAAACCTTTTTGCCTTTATGAAATAATAATAATGGTGCTTATAATGTTTTGTATAGCGTGAAAGTTTCGCTTCATGTTGCAAAAAGCCAGAGTAAATAACACGTTAAAAGGGAAAAATGATGAACCAGTTCATCGGAACAGTCAAATGTCATCTAACAACAACGTGTTAATTCGATGTGTACAAGTTCTTTCGAAACCGATAAGAAGGGAAGAATTGTGGGAACTCTGAAGCATCCGGAGGGAATTTAGGGACACAGAGATGATTTTCCGATGCCCAGAACCAACTATGAACTAAAAAAAAACGAAAACATTCGATGGCGCGAAGAATAAAAAAATTAGTTTCCTTGCACTGAAAAGAAAATGTGAAATCAGGAAAACAGAAAAAGAAATCTATACGAGTAGTGTATTTAACCATGTTCAAATGGAGACTCGAATATTAATAGTATTCGTGTATTCAGCACCTTTGCAAGAAGGAAACTATTTAGTTTAAGCATAAGTCGAAATATGTTCTTATTACTTCTTATTAATCAGTGCGCTACACCGCATTAATCTGCTCTCAGATGCAGTGGTAACTTTATAATACTTTTACGCCTACAAACCGAATCTGATGATTTCTCGGATATCACATACCGTATGAGTAATTCATTTGGTGACCGAAAATCTTCCTGGTGGAACCCCCCCCCCTTTTTAGTTCATAATAAATTTTCGACAATTCATCAAAGGAGGTTTCTCACTCTAAGAAGACTCTGGACAAACGTAATCAGAGAGAAATATCTTTGTAGCTAATAAATATATTTAAAATGGGTAGTTAGATATACTATTATCTTTTTTTCATCTGTATGCAGGTGTAAGTTAACACTTTCGAGACTGTCAACGTGCATAGTGTCATTACCAATTCCGTTACTTTTTATCAAACATTTTCTATATGTATTACTACAGTCTTTTAAAGTGCGATCGCACAAACACGGATGCATTGCTCAATACATAATATAAATTTCACATTCCGATCAGCTGACATTTTTATACCGAAAAAACAGTAACACATAACAGAAACTGTACATGTTACTGGCAAACTACCCAAGGGGTTTACACATTAATTATCGAGTCAAGAAATCAGTAAAAAAAAAAAAGAACGACATATCTTTTATTATAATCAGCAATTATAAGTTTTATAGAAAAATTAACTTACACAAGCAAACAAATAATAACAGGAAACAATAATAAATTCACATTTTTAGACAAACTACCGATTATAATTTCTGATTTTACGAATAAACATAAATCAAAATAATTTCCCATTAAAAACAACATCGAATTTATAATAGCAAAATGAGAATCCATTTAGTAGAAAGTTTATTCGAAAAAATCATGTATCTACTCGTAAGTGATTAGTTTACAGCATGCGATGACCGAACCTAGTTGATATATTCTGAAAATAATCACCCGGTTGCTATCACTTGAACATTTCCTCTGAACGTACATGTTCATCAACCCCATGCATTCGGAAAAGTTTACTAAAGTCAGGTAACATCAGCAGTCGCTTTCAATGATGGGCTAGAAAATACTTTAAATCTAAGCGAGTGTTCTTTTTAGTTGCACCTTTCTGTAATTTGGTCATATTCGATAATTACGTTATACATGTAAACATCAATGGGAAACAAAAATACTTTTATGCGCACTACGTAAAACTTATTATAACATAGTTGGAAAAAACTTTGCTTATGGCAAGATTAGCACTTACGTATTTGTTTGTTGCAAATTTATCATTGAAACAATTAAGATAATGATTAATTTCAATTTTTTATAAGTTTCGATTAATCGAAAACCGCACACCAACAGAAAATACACTTTCTGTTAATTTAGTTTACCAATCGAAATTATTATTATTTATTTTTGCACAAGTGAAAGTTGAATTTATTTTAGATTTATACAGATTAGCTGTTATTTACAGTTTCACTCGCATAGTTACCTATCGTTTTAGATACATTCTTTTTCATTGCTGGCACCATATTTTAATTTGTTCTTTAACATTTCGTCAATTTTATACTACATATTTAATAAACTCTACCTACTTACCCATTTGCTTCCCCTCTCGTATTGCTTATTTTAATTTAGTATGTATTAAAGTAATATAAACTATTTGTAAAACTTAAACTTCGATTATTATTATTACAATTAATTATACATTAAAATATGGTTGAGAATTTATAATAATACTTACTACTTAAATAAGTCATATTTTTTATAGAGTTACTTTATTATGTAATGTATAATCGTAGTCATTGTAAGCACAACTTAACTTACGTATCTGAAAATCAACCTTTATATATTAATTACAACGTAATTCTTAGGCTACCCCGCATTCGAAAAAATGTCCCAATTTTATGTAACGCAAAATGTCCCAAAAAAATGTCCCAGAAAAATGTCCCAATTTTATGTAACGTTTATTATATTTTATAGGATTTTTGTTATTGTTATTTAAAAAATGTCACAATTTTATGTAATGAAATATGTAACGAAAAATATAACGAAAAAATGTCTTAATTTTATATAATGAAAGTTAAATGTTAGAATAGGACTTTTGTGGTTATGTTATTTTTTTTTTTGTGTTGATGCCAGTAAGAATTACGTTGGAAATTTTGATCATTTTATACAAAGTATAGAAAAGAAAGAGACAGAAATGAAAGCAAGAGGGGTCAAGGGGCACAGCCCCTTGCGAGGCCAAAATGGCCGAGTTTTATATATATATATATATATACAATATATACAATATATACAATATATATATATATATATATATATATATATATAGATATAGATATAGATATACAAATATATATATACATCGACGTATGTAAGGGGAGGAAGGTTTTGGGGGTTTGAATGCCCCCTTTAGCTTACGCAAAAGCCCGAATATTAGCTGAATACACTAACGTAGTGTATAACTACGCCGTTGTCACCTTGAATTGGATTTAAAACGGTTCGAATGTTTTTTATGTCTTTATTTAGGTTATTTTTGTAGGAAAGAATGTCCAAGTTTATTAGTGAAAAGTTCGTATATCGTATATTGAGTATGGTACCATACGTCAGCAGGCCGAAGGTTGAAAAAAATAGCATAAACATTTCTTGGTGAAATGAAGACACGATGTTTCTAAGTGAATATGAGGTATGTGACTGTAAATCTGCAACGCGAGAACCTACCACTGCAAATGGAGCGATAGTTTGTTTTAGCCAATTAGGATTTTAAAAAATATTTCAGACACGATAGAACTTGTAATTTTAATTTTTTTTTTTCTCCCTTTCTTATTGAATTAGAATAATGCCTAATTTTTTCCATGAATTTGAGACTTTTCAGTTATATAATATAAAATAGTTAAAAGCCCTATCGTTTTTCTGTCAGCATATTTTATCTGTCGTTTGTTACTCCAGGTGATGTGCTTTCTTAATTTTTATACCCTTAACCACTTCCGCTATTTCTACTTCTATAAACGTAGGAGGGTTTCTGTTATACATTCTTTTCCCTAATTTTTATTGTTAATAACTGTAATACTTCTGTGTAATGTAAGAAAAATAATCTGTTGCAATATTAATAATATCCACTGTGTTATGTTTCGCATTTTCTTAATGTCTAAAGTAATTTTGCTCTAAACATAAAGTCCGTAGGCATACCAGAGACAATTGTTATACGCAGCGCAATATACACGAAAAATACTACACTTGAAACTGATATTGTGACTGTTTGATTTATCACGGTACACAAATGCAATTCTATTAATGTCTGCCTACTACATATCAATCAGCGCACGTATGGTGGTATGCATGTTTGTCACTGCCCTCCATATGATTCTGTTAGCGGTTAATTTAATTAATTATTTTGTAATTTATGTCGCGAGACTTTGTAAAGTCAAGTGCTCTTTCAACCAGGCTATCGTGAATTCATTGTTACCGATGCTAAATGTTACGGTTACTATTGTATATCCCCTAATTCCATTAGGCTAAACCTACATTCTTTACTTTTTAAATCTTCGTTGTTTCCTTCCCAGCACAGAGATTTTCCTGACTTCAACTCTAAAAATATGCTCTCCCTGTCTTCCAGTCTCCTCAGCTAAACCTGGTACATCTACCCTCTATAATTCTACTAATTTATCGTTACTTCTTAAACTGTGGTCTTACATTTAGGCCGCCTGTAACCGAACTTGACTTTATTTTTATTGAAGTTGTTGTTAAATTTAAAATCCGTACTTAACTTTTCTCTGCTAACCCGATCATCTGTTAGGTCTTAATTTTTCCGAGACCAGATTCTACTGGGCAGCCGGTTTTGCCTTTCATTTGTGTTTATTCGAAAGCATTTTTATCAGCCGGATGATGTTTGTATTTTCGCTCTAGTAAAACTATTCATCGCCGCTTGACTCACCGCTGACTCCGCGGTTCTATATCATCCGTAAAAAATTACACTATAAATCTTATTTTTAAACTTAGAAGAATTACTCACGTATAAATTTTCCGGTCGTTCATTCGTTACTTTCGAAAGACACCTGAGAATTCTTTCCTATTCTCCTTCTTCGTGTTTTAATCGTTCCGAATATATATGTAATTTTTTCCGAAATCTAGACGTTAGCTAGCACACGCTTTGAGCTAGAGAGGGGCAAGATGAGTTGCCAGCCGCCAGGGGGGGGGGGGCAAGATGATAGAAAGAGGATATGAGTTATAGGAAAAATAAAATGTATAAGTTGTAAAGGCTTAATATTTTATTAAACAAGAATAAAATCTTAATTAAAACATAAGTTTTGTGGGTTTCTGGCAAATTGTTTATGATTACGCGCCTATGAATACTCATCAATGCCAGTTGATTAAAAAGTTTCAAGGCTCCGGGGGGTGGGGCAGCTGTCCCTTCCTGCCCCTCGCTGGCGACGGCCATGCACGCTTCCTCTTTGTGTGTAAACATAAATAAATATACATAAATTGCTTATTACAATTAATATTTTTAACGAACAAACAAAATCGTAAAAAGTACGGGAAATCGAATTTATTATTATTATTATTTTGGCACGAGTTAAACCATTTAGCCAGTCTACTTTAATTATCTCGAATTCCTTAACTGATCGTCTGGGCTATATGCAATCGATAAAATCCAGACTTGCCACTTCAGAGTCTTATCTGCTCATTTTGATCTATATTTATATATAGCAACAGCTCCTTCGCCTGCTCTGGGTCAGCGATTATCTGAACGGATAGTGTAGTGTACATTCGACACAGTTTCTTGTATAAAACATACTCCCGTTATCATCGTATAACCCCAGCAGATACATGACTTCAACCGAACTCTTTGCAAGTACATAAAAATCTGATTTCATGATCTTTCGAATCTTTTTAATATTTCCGGTGTCAAACAATATTCCGTTCTCGACCTAATCAAAGCGCGAATATAGTCTCTCATCATTTGTAATCCAACTATTTCCGACAACATTATTCTCAATCTTGTGATAATATTCACTACCGTAGCTATAACCACTACTTTTATCTGAACACTTATTTTCCCATTGTATCATTAATATGCACGTTAGTCATAAATTCCGTCTCCAAGGATACCTAACACTGACAGTCGACGGCGAGGTTGAAACCTTAATGAATTCTCTTTACTCGCTACAATAAATGAATGCGCGTTTAAATTTTAACTGACCAACTCGTTAAACTTGATAAAAGTTCCAAAATGTTCACTTTTCAACGAGCACGAATTCCTTTCGAATTTCCAAAACTACTGTACAACATACGGTTTCGTCAAACTAGCAAGTTTCTTTCGACTCGAAATTATTACTTTTTTTTTGATTTTAAACTTTAAACATAAAAAAAAAAAAAAAAAAAAAAATCACCGAAACTCACACAAATAAGGGGATTAATAAACACGTATTCTGTTAAAGGAAAAATCACTTTCGAAAAAAGGAAAAACAAAAAGGCTGAATTCTCATTGTTTTCATTTAATTAACCGTTGCGAAGCACTTTCATAACCGAAAAGGAACGTATAATTTCTTAAAAAACGATAATTTTAATTCCTGCCCTACTCGCACATATTCGCGCAATATTCGCTTTATTAAATTTCTCATTCTATTCTTTTATTTTCTTCATTCCGATTGAGTAGTAAATCGGCGTGTTTTCACCACCCCGCCTTCAATAATTCATCCACCTCACCTCACCGCATCGGTATAATTTTATCGTCATACTCGTCCAATAAATTTTTGTTCCTTCTTTTTATACTCTCATTCCCATTCATTCCGAACCGCCACTTGTCTCTCTTCCTCTTTGCCCCTCTTCGTCGGCTCTTCATTCTATTTTACAGGCCTCCTTTTACTCTCTGAATTTTACAGCGTGTGTTTAATGGGGGTAATCGTCCGATGCTGACAAGCTCATAAAGTAGGATTCGAAAAAAAAAATCATCCGATCTGTCTGATGTGTCAGTCTTCATCATCGTGGATTTGGCATGTGGCGTAAAAATAGGGAGTTTCGCAGTTATACGGACGATAGCGTAAGCCGCCGAGTTTTATACATCGTATTCTCGGTTGACAATAAATTGACGTCTTTATTTTTTCGTTCATCGACGCGTAAAATTTCCATCCCCGCAAACAACAACAATTTGTTTTAGCGTTTACATTGTGTGTTTGTCTCGCGCACTGTACCGGCTGTGCGCCCCATTTCTTACGGATGAGCTGGGCTCCGCGTTTTTGACGGTCGCCATCGCAATTAAAAACACTCTAAGCGAAAAATAAATAAACAAACCGAAAAAGTCCGACAAAATATCGTGAATAGCGAATGCGCCGTTTTACTGACGAGGCGAATGTTCGGTCGGTGTAAAAATTGAAAATATGAATTGCTGCGATAAAGTGGCACTTATAATAGCTTATTAACTTGCGGGTTGTTTTGGCCGGTAGCGGAGAAAGAGTTGTGTTATCTTAAGCCGTCGTTCAGAAGAAGTTGTAGAAAAGTTTATTTTATGAACTTTCACAGTAGTCGGAAGTGTTGCTGAAAGTTGCAAAGAAAATAATACTGATTTCCTTTACGAAAGAGTAGCACTAGATAGATGAATAGCCAGTTCTCAACCGGGAATAGCCAACGTACAGTGAAATGCAAATTTGCAAAAAAAATCGATACTGATGCGACTTTCGAGATGAAAAAATATTCGAACGCGGTTCGATAGTCGAGAACGGAATAGGGCGAAAATAATAATGCTCTATTCGTATCTGCGAAGAGAATATTCTATGTCGAGGAAAAAATATATTTATATACCGGGAGCGCCAATATTATCATTGTTTCCACTCTTTTTTTTTTTTTTCCTGACACAGTTGCCTAATGTATACCGGACTCGCAGGGTGCAAGGTCGTTTTGAACGGTTAAAGAAATAAATAACTCGATATACAAAAACGAATGAAAAAAAAAAAAAAAAACATCGAAGAAGCGCAAAATTAGAATGTGAAGTGTGGACTAGACTGGAGGCAAAAACGATTTTAGAAAGTTGTTAAATCACAGGTATACACGTACACGTTCTTTTTACTTTAAGAAGTTTTCATTCACGCGCTCGGAAGAAACTGATATGGAATTTTACAGGGAATCTCCCCGTCGTGGTGAGGTGTACTATATAAATTTTAAAAAATGAAAAAAAAAAAAAAAAAAATTGACTGCTACAGAAAATTGTGATTTTCTCGTAGATTATATTTTTTAAAAATTACAATAACTATGTAAATTTCGTTAAAAAAGAAAAAAAAAATAGTTAAAAGACCCCCCCCCCAAAAAAAAACAACAAAATAAATGTACATACGCGAGTAACAGGAAAAAAATGTTTTGTTTTTTTTAAATACCGCGCATTCGGAATCGCTTTAAAAACGAAAGACTCTACAAAATAAAAAATACAATTATAAGATAAAGGATAATTCGGTGAAATATACTTACAAATAGTATGATAATTGCTTAAATAAAAGCAGCTTTTGGAGTCGGCGTTAAATTCAAATCACACGAAAAACGATTGCAGAATAATACAGTCTCTCGCATTTCTACAAGCTAAATATAAAAAATATCAGGCAAATATTTAATGCTTGAACGATTAAAAAAACTCGATGTATCATAATTTAAAAAGTGAAATAAAAGTTAAAAATGTAAAAAATAACCAATGAGAATAACCCCGTTCGTAGTTGGACAAAGAGATTAGCCGAACGATTATTTTTCATTAGCGTACACAGGAAAAGTATAGGAACCGCTAAAATGTTTAAAATTAAACGAACGATAAACGCGAGTAATTTTCCAGTTTGTAAAAATATAATAGATTAGGATAAAGATAATGAATTTGAAATGCTTACATCACGACTTGCACAAGCTTATTACTGACGAAATCTATGCGTTTGAATAAATTACTATTAAAAAATCCGTTTTCAACATTTTTTCTAAAAATCCAAAAAAAAAAAAAAAAAAAAACAACATTAAAAATTAAATGAAATAGCGAGTAAAAATTTAATGTAATTTTGAAAAATTAAATTAAATCTCAAAAGCAACACCGACTAGTTTAGTACATATTTGTTTTCATGATTTTTCAAATTTTAACTTTTATTTCACATCTTCAAATTAGAATGCATATTGAATTTTACTTATATATCAATTTACTGACAGAATGCTCAAGATAGTTATACCTATTAATTGATTTCTTGCTATTTCGTTGCAATTTGAATTTTGCGTCGGCTACAAGAAATTTTACTATTATTTAAGAAAATTATTATTAATAGACATATATTATCCCGACGCGTTTCGAAGACAAAGCTTCATGATTACGGGAGTTCTAAGATATAAATTTAACTGTACGCGTCGGCTTAATAAATATCTATTAATTGTTTATATTAGTGTGTTTGTTCTTATTACAGGTTAAATTAAACTAAACAATGTGTGACAAAAACTTATATAAAAATTCCTTTATTCCAATCTACGTAATCACGATAAACAACACGGAAGGTAATATTTCGAGTCAAAGAAAAGGAAGAAGAGTTAACTAATTATTAGAACAGACATTCTGAATTAAATCAGTATAGAAATTATCTTAATATTACCGATGGAACAAGTAACTACTACATGAATCAAAAAAAATAAATAAATAAATAAAAGCATTTTCGCCAGAAGTTTGGATTTTTTAAAAAAGTAACTTGATTTTTTTTATATAGATTAACAAAAACATTATTTTACTAGATTTTTAAATAGTAAAACATACAATTTAACAAAAGGAAAAACAATCTTTGAGGGAGAACTGCATTCAATTCAATAATAATGATAACACTAATAAAAATAGTAGTAATAATAATAATAATAATAATTTTAAACAATTTATACTTAACATACATAAAGCTGTACTCTTTAAAAGTAAACCAAATCATCGAATAAGATAAATTTTTAAAATAAAACTGAATTCGTGTAAGAAAATTATTCTTTATTAGTGAGAAGTACAGAGTGTAGTAGGTTAAACGTATTTATTATTCATCAGTTAAAATAAGCTGTTTAAATATTTACCATTAACAATTAAATCTAATAGCACCGATAAACCTCACTTGTGTTCTAATGTGATACTTTAATGAAATCGGGAACTGATGTATTAGATGATCTACCGCCTTCTTTAAAAAAAAGGTAATGAACTCTGTTTTATTTTTAAGAACACAATAGCAAGTAAATTTATTTCATATGAACAATCAAGGTTCAATATTCGAATTTACAGCTTCCTCGTGGAATATTTAATTCTACTGCAACAAAGTCAAGAGGTTTAATGAGATGTTCAGCTGCACTGCCATAAAAACCGTCTGATAGAACGAGTTGATATGACGTTAAATATAGATGGCGGAGATGAATATGGGAAAATACTGTTTTAAATAGTGGAATAAATAGTTTAGTTTCCTTGGAATAACAATAATAATAAACGTAGTAATTCGCTGTTAATTGCGGACGAAGCGTACGCGATCTATTTGAAATGTTTAATTTATTCAATTATTATTTTTTTATATAATCCTCTGAAGCTTTTCCCCCGAACAGAAAATTACTTTCAAGCTAATGATTTTTAACATAACTGGAATTTTTCCGGCAACAATTCCACCGAAGAAGATGCGGAACGTGTTTTCTAAAATATACCGCGACAGTTTTCGTCGCTGGTGAAAGATAAAGCAGATTTGTTAAAATGTCGAATTCCGAATGAAGACGAGAAACTTTATTACATGAGCAGGCAAAGCTGGTAAATGGTTAAAAATGATCATTACCGGTGGCGCTATGTACTCATTTTTTACTCCTATCAGCAGTTTATTACAATACTCTCGGAATTTCCTGGAAACGACATTTCAATTAATTCCGCCTCCACTAACACTAACCTAATCCGTCAAGTAAATTCGCCGCTAAATCGTTCTATCCGCGCGGCCACGAAGTGCCGCTACACAATAATCTCCTCTACACAGCCGATACGTCAAAGTTGCAAGTTAAACTACACATGCACACAACAGACGGTTTGCTCACTAATATAATTATTTCCTTTAATTTATCAAATCAAAGCATCGCCACCTGTTTCCAGAAGCGGCTCCAGATTCGCATATCAATCTTCCAGAAAAATCACTTCCAATAGCGGATTATATGGTATCCTTTAATGTGCGCAACTGCTAAATTCCACGCTTTCGTCGACGGCTTCCTAATTCACTTTCACTGCTAACGTATACTGAATATGTCGAAATGTATCGATTACGCTTCGTTCGCTAATTCGCAGAAAGCAATATTTATTAAACGCCGAGTGGCCGATCTAGGTCGGAATACATTTCGACACTCGAAGTAGTCGACTATAATTCGTTTCCGTCAGAATAGCGTGCAACATTTTCTTAATGTAAAGTGAATTTTTTGACTCGAAATAGTCAAAAGCAGTTCGCAAATTCTCCGCGACTACTTCATCGTCTAGTGCGATCATGAAGCTATATTCGAAAGGCGCCAGTGTTTAATTTTAAATATATTATTATTTTATAAAAGCGTTCACGTCTAGTTTCAATAAGTAATTGAAATAATACGTTTTTATCCTCCGTATTCGCTCTCTCATTCACACACTTTTCTCACTTCGTGCTATCCGTATTGATATGCTCTGGGTCCCCCAGTCATGTCGTCTCAGATTGCTGCATCCTCCCGCTTTTATTTCACTAAAATTCGGGCCCATTTTATAAAAAGTTTCATGTTAGATTTTGGTCAGATTTGTACGTTTCTTCCCTTTCTAATCAACCTTCCTTTTTTGGTTTTACGATTTTCCTTCGCTTCGCCGCTCCGTTATTGTCCCTATTATCCCTTTACGTCTCAATCATACTCTTCTTCCTTCCTCGCGTTTTCGTTTTCATCTCGCTTTATCCCCTTAATTATCCTCTTCCTCCTGACGACGAAGACGTCTGTAATCCCGACCATATCTTCTTTGAATGTCCATCCTTCGTTAATGTAATCTACTTCTTTGTACTCCGATCTGTTATTAAACTTCCTAATCTTTATTGCGCTTCATATATCTTATCGTTTCCGTCGATCTCTGTTGTTCCCATCCTCAGTTCTTTTATTTTATCAATATTTGACACCGACTATACATTTAACTGATCCTTTTCCCTTGTATCGTTTCTGGGCGAAGATTCGTTGCTGACATGCCCAAAGGGGGGAAAAATGCGTTCATCAAATTTTAATAGTAAACTAGATAATTGGTCTAAGCAGTACTACTCATGTTCGCAAACGGCTACCACCTCATAAGCCAAAGCGCGAGGAAGACATAAAAAAAGTGTTGAACGAAGTTTAATAAGAAATGCCCAGCTTGAATTAACGCGTGACAGCGTGAAATAGGGTTGAAAACATCGAGAACATTTTTAGATTATACTAAATTTATTCTTATTTTACTATGTACATATAACAACGTTTCTTTTTCATTTACTCGCATTTAACTTTCGCAGTCAATTTCGCATAATTCGGTTATAGTTAATTATTCTGTAAAGTTTTGTTTTTGTGTTTTTCTTTTTGTTTTTTTGTTTGTTTTTTTTTTTTGACTTTTTATTGCTCGGCTTGATAGAATGAGCCAGTGGTAACGATTCAAGATATGTATCCGTGTAAAAGGCAATAGCAGAAGTAGCGGTGGTAAACCGTTTATGATTTTCGTTACTCCCTTTCATATTTTTTCGAATTCAGTTCGCATTAATTTCAGCTGGTTTCTACAATAGTTGTCGAAGAATCATCATTTTTTCAATGATTACTCCCAAATTTTATTTTTTTTTCAATCTTACGCCTATTTCACATCGGAGTGTCGTATGTTTATAGTCGTGGTACTATGTAGTCCATTTGCAGCAATGCTTCTGGTATGAATCCGTTGCTCTTATTTTACATAATTCGCAAGTTCGCGGCTGTTGTCGGCTTGCGGCTAACGCTGTAAATAGAATGTCACTTCCGTACACTTCAAATTCGACCTTTTTCTAGTTTATAATTTCAAACGAAATTTTATTTGGCGCATTTTTTTTTGAAACCCACCCTTTAATGCATTGTCATAGAAATTACGAGGTCGTTACGTACAATAACGTCAAAATCTCTTCCCGAATCTAAAATTTATAATAATTGTATTTAATTTTACAATGTAATATTCGAAAATATTTGTTCTCAATAAGAAAATTTGTTGTCGATCCTCTTTGGTAATTGCTTTACTTCTCCGAAGCTTACATTAATTTCATTTTATAAAAATCGTCGTAAGATAAAGCTTAATCTTTGTACTTGACAAAACTTTCATTACCAACAAAAATTAACCGGTTACCGCCGATGTGAAAACAACAGAAGTTTGTTTTTTGTTAAGATTAATTTCTATACCGATGAATATAAAGGGAACAATGAATTTATTTTGATCGCTTCGAAGTAATCTATACTTACCGTACATTTTCTGCTGATTGTTGAAATCATTTTCAGAGGAATTCAAGCACGTCATCGGCGAACATTTTTATCAAATAAATGCGCAAATTAATTCCGTACATTTCCCACGTACTGTTACATGGCGACATATACATCTATCCGCATAGTCGGGGAAACTGATAATTCAATAAAATTATCATATTCAAAGAAGCCGCTCGATCCTCGTCGACGTATAGTAAAATGATAAACAACATAATAATTGTAAAAGAAAATAAGGAAAGTGAAACTCACAATTACACAGAAAGGTTTTTTTACCCCTAAAGAATATTTGATCAAAAAACATTAAGGATATACCAAATTAAGAATACATATGTATTCGTCTCACCCGAGAAGAAATCGGTTTTAAAGATTTCATTACGAAACGGAAAAAAATGTTCTAACAATCACTACAACTACCGTAGTACATTCGACATCATCCCCGAATTTTTATAAATATATAATTCTCTACATTTTACAAAAATGGTACGCTGAATATCGGTAAAAAGGTATTTATATTTGTATCTTGGGATAAATATGTTTGCTTGCAAAATGATTAGCCAAAGTATTTTTATATGGATCGCGTGACGTCGCTTGTTTTGACGTGTGATATGCCGGTGACAGTGGCGGATCAACTGGGAAAGGGGACATTTTTCCCTCCAAAAAACTAAAGCTTCTATGAAAAAATTTATTATAACAGAGAAACTTAATTTATATTATAAATGTTACACCATAATTAATATTTAATACTGTTTTCTAGAAAAACTATTAATGTTACGTTTTTATTTTATTTTAAACGCAACTGTGGTCGATCTTCCGCCTTTCTTATTTGTTTTTAATTTTTTTTTTGAAATTTTAATTTTAAAAAAGTTCAACGATAAATATATATATATATATATATATATATATATATATATATATATATATATATATATATGTAATTTGGAATGAAGAAAGGAACCTAACGATCAAAAACCTGTTTTCGTGATAAGCGCATTTAAAGTAATCAACTTCCTATCAGCGCGAGATTTTTTGTTATCATTTTTGCGTCACTGAGTTGTAAGAAAAAATAAGAGAATTTCATTGGTTCAAGAAAGGTAATACGTTTCTATTAGTCAAATACTGTTGGCTGGATAAATTAGGATCAGTGTTGTATCATTTCTCACAGGCTCCTTTCCTCATTCCAAGTCACATATATATGTTTAAACTTGCTCACGAACAAATTTTTTTTTTTTTTTTTTTTTTTTTTTTTTAAATGGGCTCGGTGTTAACACTGACCCAACTACATGGACCTAGATCACCTACTCAGATTCTGAGGCGATCGGAGATAGAAAGTATAAAGGAAAGAAGGAGGGGAACAACGGCTGGAGATGGGAAGGAAAGGATAAAGGAAGCATTGAAAGGGGTAAGAAGATCTAACGCCAAAAGTTCGGCGTATAGATGAGAGCACTGAGGAAAAAGAGCAGAGCATTCGAAAAGGATATGGTTGGGGTCACATATAAAGGGAGGATCAGTTGAGTGGAGAGGGCAAAAGGGAGAAGGTGAAAGAGAAAAAGAAAAACGAGAAAAGGGAAGGAGGGAATGGCCAAGTCTCAGTCTGATTAAAGAAACAATAGCCGAGCGCCGAGAAAAAGGAAGAAATTGGTACCAAGGCTGTGAATTGGGAGTAGGCTGTAGGAGGAGGTAGAAAGAGGAGCGATTGGCAAAAAAGGAAGGGTAGATGTCAACCCACAGTCTGCTCACGAACAAAGAGAATTCGCATCGGATTACTGACAAAAATAAAAGGAAGTAGAGTCTAATAAAAACACTATCTTTCTTACTATTTCTAAACTATCATTTTTTAGCTAGAATTTTATAAGTTTTTTTTATTATTCACCCCCAAAAATGAAACAAAATTTAAATTAAAAATTGTAATAATTATGTATTTTTAAAAGATTTCTTAGTTTCTAAAGAGGTGGTCGCTATTTGATTTTCTTTATGAAACAAGGGGTATTTCGCAAATCTACTGCCTATCGTAGAAGATATTACGTATAATTATATACCCCCCCCCCCACCATACACACACACACACACCCCAAATGTCTCACTGGATCCGCTTCCGGCCAGAGTGATATGCCGCTTTCATATTCGCTTTTGTTGCTTATTGGACTGTACAGAGACGATACTGTACGACGATCGCGCCCCTTGTACGTGTTTTTTATAAGGCTGATAGGTAATGCAAAATTTTATAATCCAACATACGATTAAAAGCACTATATATCTGGTTCTTCAGTCCGACGGGGTTACTTGCTTTTCAATGCAGAAAAAGATATACATTTTTAAAATGTGTAAATGTGTATTATACTTCTATTCTGTCGATAAGACTATGTCGCATTTATCGCGAATGAAATATTACGGAAATAAGTCTCTCGTAATGCATCTTAGACACGCGTCTGCCTAATGGGTCTGAACATTAGGAGGCTAGAGCTAGGTCATTTTTTCTTAAAATTTACCTACAGCTTCACCGAGATGATAACTAGTACAACCAATATGTATTCTCAATTGCAGGTATATGAGTTACACAATTCCTGAAATGGCACCTCCAATTATCCGAGAGCACCTTAACTACTTTGCTACCAATAGAACTATTTGGAATATTTAAAAATGAATCATTTAAGAGAAGTACTTTATCTAACAAAAAAAAAAAAAAAAAATATTTTGCAAATTTTGTCGGTTTATTATTTGCACATTTCACTGTATTATTTAAAATTCCCATCTATTAAACCGGTTATTTGGCCAGGGAAAACAACATAGGATTTCCTCCTATATGTAAGACAAAAAATATATATATTCGATGTTTTCGACACTTAATTGTAATTAATGAGCAAAACCAAAGTAACCTAACAATAAAACAAATGTAGTCGACTCTTCTTGCATCGACTGATGTGTAATAGAAGAGATATATTTTGCGTAATATCTCTCGCACTATACTCTATATATCCGAGTTTACACACGTTAACTGAAACGGGAAACGGGAAAACCTACTGAAATGTATTAACGTGCAACGAGATAAATTCGATACTGGAGAATTAGAGGAATTTCCATTTTCCGTGCGGTATATTTCGATATGAAAATTAGAATTTAAATAAAAAATTAAGCAGCAACTTTGAAGAGCGCTGTAAAATAATTCTTAAATTTGTCATTCGGAAACCTGAACGGGGTCGGTCTCTTTCCATTGCGGGCACTATAAAAGTTTTCGAAAAATACTCTTGCCCGAATAGAGTGAGGAATGAGAAGGCGAAATAATAAACTGCTCCGGTTTTGTGCGTAATTTCTTCGAGGAAGTGTATATTCGGAGCGCTTGGTCACGGACTTTCTCCTTCGATTGCTGTGCCAGAGTAAATATTCAAACGCTGAAATCAACTTTTCAAATCTTTTCATGTTCCATCATTTCCACGTTTTATTTATTTTCTCGAATAAAATATTCATCATCCCCCTCTCCTTCCTCGCTCTCGGTTTTTCTTTTCATTTTATATTAACTTCTTCAGTTGAATTCTGTGCACAGCGAAAACCCGAAAACGGTCTGTTTACTAATCAAATTATCTTGCTCGCGCAAGTATACAACATTTTATAATATATATAAATGTAATTTCGAAAATTTTGCCAATGTAGCGTTTTTCATCTCAGCCAATATGCGTACAATGTCGGTCACAATCGTTCGCCAGCGCGTCTTTGTCGTAAACTTCAAGTTTAATTTCTCACTTTCGAGAACCCGCTATTCGGCGTACTGAGTTTTCTCTTCAAGGGTGTAAAAAAAAGTAAATGAAAAAACCTTCTTAATTTTTTTTTTTTAACTACGATAGATGAAGAAGGAAACATTGTAAAAAACGATAGATATTTCGATTGTTTTTTTGTTTTTTAATTTTATTTTTAGCTATAGAATTAAGGGAAAGACATTATTGTAATATGAAGGATTTTTTTTTGTTTGCGTACTGCGATGTCTCAAAAAAAAACAAAAAAGGAAATCTTTAAAAAATCAGAAAAGCGTTTTGGTTTTTAAAAGTATAAATGACCGTGAAAGAAATGTTCAGAATGATTTTAAGGAATTTTTTGTTTTTTTTCTTTCTTTAACAATATACCCTAGCATACCATTTAAAGTGCTGTTTTGAGCTGCTAAGGCTATTATTACAGTTGTGTGCGGTCAGTATTTAAGTTAACTCGGTTGTCCTTTAACAAACTAAAAGACAGTTGCCGTCGTCGATGAGTTAAAGATACTACTGGTGACATTATCGCTGCTATTCCATGAGACTCGGTGATTTGAAAAGGCCGAGCACATGTGCGAGACATTAGAGACACTGCTTTGTAGGCAGAATATAGGGGGCGCGGAGCTCTTCGAAACATACACAATCGTAGGACAGTTTGCAAAGTTCTCATCGCGTCTTCACCTTCTTTTCTTACACGTAAAATGTTTTCCGGTAAACTCGAGGGGACCAATTATTCGGCTCATAATATCGCTCTTCTTTTCCCAATTACTCCTTCCAGACTATGCCGCAATTCCTACTCTTCTCCATTTTCTAATTCTGGCTCCTCCGTTTACCTCTCTCTCTCTCTCTCTGTATCTCTTTCTTCTCATCCACGGTTTTCTAGATACTTGCGCTCTCTTAAATGCTTCACGATTTCGGCTATTTGTCGCCTTCGCTTTAATCACAGTCTCGTATTATTTTCCCTCGGTTTTCATTTGCATCTCCTTCATTTTTAACAGCCTTCCACATACACTTTCCTTATGATCGTGATATCGTGTTTTATCTTTGAATGTATCTTTTTCGCTGAACATTCCTACACTGCTCTACTAAAATTTGGCATACCTAGCGCTTTTAGTGCGTCTTATTATATTCTCGCATTTTTGGTTCTTCTGTTTTTGTTATTTCTGTCTACGACTTTTATCCTCTATCCTTAAACGTTTACGAATGTTAAGCTCTAATGTCTTTATTGACGAAACCATTAAATGAAAAGAACCTCTAATTATAGATCTCATGTTTTATAAATTGAAATGTTGAGTTTAGAGAAGCTCGCTTCTGAATTCGAGAGGACAGACTGCAAATTAAGGGCACGAAGAACTTCTGAAGAAGGTTGCCTTCCGACAAGAATTACGGAACAGCCGCATGTGACCTATCACTCCGGGCAGCGATGTATAGACTTTTTAATCGTTTTCAAACTGGTCGTAATACCCGTCATTATATTATACGGTAACGCTACGACAAATCAGGTAAACTGCGAAAACCGATTTTGATCCTAACCGGTTCCGCATTCAAAATCTCCTTAGACACGCGTATCCGTATAACTTTAGTAGAGAGTTTGAAATTATGATCGGCGACAATGGGCGCAAACAGCGTTTGGGTAAAAATGGGTTCTTCGTCTATTTTTCACCCTTCGAAGTAGCGAAAGAAAAATGAAGGACGTTCATCGCACAGTTCGAAATTACACGTATCGTCACTAGTTTCTGTTAGTTTCCGTTGTTGTTGTTGTTGTGATTGGTCGCTTTGTTTTGCTCATAAACACCGGCAGCAGTATATCGAAACATGGCGATCTTAGACTCTCTAGCTGGTTGTTTACTAAATAGCGCTGGTTGTTACTGAAACAAAATTTTGTTCTCAATCCAGATGTGTTGTTCGCCTGTTCTTTATAGTTTACATTTAGTTCGATAAATCAGTTGGCTTTATTGCAGCAGCTGTAATTAATGAGTAAAAGACCGTACCGCGAATTACTCATTCTTCCAGACCAAACGACTCCTAAACACGGTCCAACGGTAAACTATAAATGAGTTCATTATTCAGAGTGAATGCTTTTTGAAACAATGAACAATTATTCGAACAGAAACTTTCGAGCGCGTCGAATTTTCTTGCCAGTTTCCATCAGCGCAGACTACCCCCCATATCCCCCCCCCTCGTTCAGCTGTTCGCGTTAGAAGTTTTTTCCCATCATAGCGATTTGAAGAAAAAAACAAAAACAGAGTGTGTAATAATGCGAGAACGATTAAATTCACGAACGAATTACAAGATGGAATTTATAAAGCAGCGTCAAGTTAGCCCCCCCATGACGGAATTTTAAAATCAAATTCAACTAAACGAATTGTGCCCGTTTTGTGCCGATTTGTGCCGCTAATAAAAAATTTTGTGCCGCACTCTAACACCCAGTAATAGTAAATAATTGATCCTGAAAGGCTAACTTGACGATAGCCCCCCCAAAATTTGAGAATTTAAAAAAAGTAATTATGCCATTAGATAGCAATAGTTTTGTGCCGATTTATGCCGCTAATAAAAAATTTTGTGCTCCTTTTTTGTGTTGTATATTTTTATAGGAAAACATCAATTTAGGTTACGCTAGCAACTGGAAATAAAATTATTTACCGGTGGAGCTGTTTATATAATCATTTTGCCAGTTTTTTTTTTCTAATTGTTCCTTGGTAGAAGACCTCGCTTGATCTTTCACTTCGCGATTGTTTTTCGACAGGTGTGACCGTGTACCTGAAAAATCCGTAAAAATTAGCCGGCCGCCACTTGCTACTATATCTGTATAATAATATACATCTTAGTTCGCGTGTATAGGCATGAGTATCTCCGGACGCAGTTATATTCTGGGAAATATATCCGTGGTCGCATATACATATATATATGTGGTGACATGATTTAATATATCTCGATTTCGAAAGACGTCACACAATGAACAAACGCTGCCATTCCAGACACAGTATATCTCTGGTCCGAAAGGCGTCAGTTGAGCGCGCAACTGTCAAAATCTGCCTTATCAGTACCGTTTCACAGAATTAGGTCGTGTTCATAGAATGCACTATAGAGAGGCAATAGCGACAGTGTGATTTAACATTTTCAAATCTGGGTGAGTAATGTGATCCAGGAATTTAATGCTAGGTGTTATTTGACGTGATATGAACTAGCTATTTTATCGAACAAGGTGCTGGCAATCTGAATTGCGCGAAAAAAATCCACATCGTGTTCAGGGAGTTTCTGTTGCTTTTTGCGTTCTGAGTACTACACGGATTCAGAGTTGAATACATAGCGAAGAGTGCGATTATTATCGTTGGGCAATTATGAGATATACTAATGGAATCACTCGATTATGAATATATCTCGGGATATTTCGATTACTGTTGTTATTGGTTTGGTCCCATTTTGCCTAATTCCTATTTCGCCTAAAAATGAAACGACACAGAAAAAGAAAAAAAATCGAAAAAATCAACTTGGCAACACGGATACCTTTGGTGGGCAGGAAAAAAGACAAGAAAGTGGCTAGAGAAACAAAAGCGATTGAGAAATAAAATAGTTGAAAAATGTACAGGTGCGATTTTACGACGCGCGCTATTGAATTGCTTTTGCTTGGCGGTATTGCGTGTTGGGACGCGAGTAAAAAGTAAATTAATGTAAATGTTGCATTTATCGCAAAAATAACTCCATTTCTACTTTGCAATCTCATTATTCCTTTTTTAACATGTCGCATATCACCACGTACTAAAGCTTTGCACCATGAAGCCGCAATTTAGTGTGATTCGGGTATTGTGTACATATTACCGTACTGAAGAAAACTAATTTTATCTGGAATATTATTATAACCTGTCACTTGTGTATAAAAAACAGAAATTCTGACTTGGTCTAGTATAATAATGGATGTATCATTTATAAAAATAAATTGAGCAAGTAAATATATCTAATATTTATTAGTTAAAATGTTTATTGCAAATTGTTTTAAATGAAATGGTAGTATTCATCAATTAGAATTCGGCAACAGGAATAAAAAAACTGTTATTCCTATTAAAAAATTATTTTTCTTTTCATTTGCTATAAATTTTTGTTTTTTTATGTCAAAAGTATATTGTAAAATATTTGGTTAATTACATGCAATAGTGTCCTTTTTATACTCTTTTCCCCCCATTTTTTAGCATTAAACTGTGATCTATTGTGACAATTTATTGAATTAAGACATTTTAAATAGTAAAATGAAATGTTTTTTTTCTTTTTTCTTTTTGGATTTACCAAAAAATGACGTCCATCCAGCAGACTTAAGAGATTATAAAAGAAAGAAGAGAAATATTAGAATCTAATTCGATTGGACACTAAGGAAAATAAGGAGTGCAAACGAGAAAAGCAAGAGTAATTGTACGAGGTGGGTATTATTTCAAAAGTAGAAAAAGTAAAAAAAATTACCGTGGAACCTGATTCAGAATGAAGGCTTCAGTTTAAAATTCGACAATGATAACACGTTGTTTACAACACGAAAACATTTGTTGTTAACTACTAATCATTCGGTGTTTACATATGAGAAAATATTAAATATGATAATTATATTTTATTACGTGATTTGATTTTTTTTTTAATTTCATCCAAGGTTAAATTTATTTCAAATTATTGTTTATTTTAATTTTAACGGTAGTTCTTGACAAATATTGATATCATTATGGGCGAAATTAATAGTAACAGCAGATAGAAAAATAATAAAATTTTGGCGACAGTCATTTAATTTCTCGGGTGGTCTCGGCAACGGCCAAATGCGGCATTGTTTGTCAAAGACGCTTTCTCGGTTAAAAAATCGAGGGATACTGGCACAGCTGTTCTGACCGCTACGCCGGGGTAGCGAACTGGTTTCGATGGTTGTAGCCGAGAAGCGGAGATAGGAGCAATTCCTTTGAAATGCGTACCGAGCTATGGAGCAAGGAGAAGTTTTTTTTGATAAAAAACCCGAAAAGGCATACCGGCAGGCTAATCGTCGCTAAATAATATTAACAACGTTCTAAAAAGATCTATTCGGCGGTGTTTTTGATATATATTTTTTTTTTGTAAGATATATTCCTTAACGAAAGGCGAGAAGACATCGTGCGATTTTCGTCACTTTACTCTAAGGCAGCGGTTACATTGGATCAGAATTCGTACAAAAAACTGATCGTACGAAATCATGCAAATTCGTACGAATAAGATGATTATAATACTTGCGGTGTTGTTTGTACGAACAGTGAATTTACAGAGAGCAGGTTTTTTTTCTCCGTGGGATCGTCAGTCAAGAAGTTACATTGCCCGTTCTTTTTTTATGATTTGTTCAACAATTTAGTAAAATGGAACCAATTAATAAGTGTGTAAAATCTGATATTCTCTCTTCAATTCGACTGATTATTTTTTCAGAATAAACAAACACTGAAAACGGACACTGTGACATAAACTTCGAACGAATTCTGATGAAAAAAAATAGACTAGTCGCATGAAGCTGGTCGTACGAACTCGTACGATTTCGTAAGAGTTCGTACAAAAAAAAATGCAAGCAATGTAACCACGTGCGTAACTCTGTACACCTTTGTTCATTCCAGAAATCAAGAAGCCTAATGTTCTGCTAGGCAGAGCTTACCGGTAGCGACACACCGTAGAGCAGTGTCTTTCAAAGTGTGGGTCGCGACCCCCTGGGGGTCGCAAACGAAGCATAAGGGAGTCGCCGATTACAAATAAATTGCAAAAAAAAACACGAATAAAATTGAATGATTTATTAAAAATTAAAAACAACACATAAAATCAAGTATGAAATGTTTTTAGTTACTTATCGTTAATTAATTATTCGTGAGATGGGTGTGCCTGTTTTTCTTTTACTAATTTGTTAAAACGCGGTTGTATTTTTGATATGCAAACGATTAAGTCCTTTTCTAATTCCATTCTGTTTCTACAATTTATTTTTTAAATGTGTCATTGATGAGAACGCTAATTCACACAGGTAGGATGTCGCAAATGGTACTACTATTAACTTCAGAGGTTCCCTAGCAAGTTTTGGGTATTTTTCTTTTCGTCTCATACGGAATTCGTCAATCTTCTGCGAATTAAATTCCATTTTAAGCATCCCGTCAGACGCAAGATCTATGTGTTTTTCTTTCATCGTTGTAGCAAGTTTAGCTAGTTCTAACGGCTTTTCCATAAAAGGATCAAGGATCCCTCTTTGTCCATCATCATCTTCAGATTCGGTTTTTAGAAAGTAATTTAATAGTTGGTCTTTCAAATTTTGCAATCCTACAATCATATTAAAAATTTCAATGTCAATTTTCACTGATTAATCACTTGAGATCTCTTCAATAATTTGCTCAACACAAGGAAATGACTCAAACCGTATTTCTTCATGCAAGTTATCCGTAAACGAATTTTTTAAACGAACACACTGCTTTTATCCTTTGCTGATAGAATTATGTGTGCTATAATCGTGTTTATGAACTCACTAAACACACAGAGACACAAGGGCGGATGTGGCGCGATATTTTTCTCCCTTGTCGTGATGTTATTGACTTTTTTGTTATTGTAAACAACATTTCTGATAATTTCCGAATCTGTTTTTTTGAATTCTTATTAATACTGTCACGTTTTTGAAACTGAAAACTATCTTCTCTAATGCAATTATTTTTGTGTTTGTAAATCTCCGTTGGTTCTCTGATAGGTCATTTGGAGGTCTTACTTTCTGCACTTAGAATATTTGCACTTTCCTAATCGATTAATTTCTCACAATTTTCTACATTTAAGATCCAGTTTGTTGTGGGTATGCTGGTGAAAAGTGATATCACATGAAAACTCACCCATTGTCAGTTGTTCAATTGCAGTGATATGAGTTCTTGACAAAAGATGCAGTACCACCTACAAATGGCGCGAGTTTTTTGGCTAACCATTTGGACGGTTCGTAAATAGGCGAGTCAGTACTGGCAAGGGAGAGAATACCTCCTGTATTTGTTGACAGGCCATAAAAGTTCCGTATTTTTGGATCACTTTGTAGCAATGATTTCTTTGTTAAATCCGTTTTGGTTCATAATAACAAACATAATAACCGGCTAACCGAAAGACAAAATATAATAATTAATAATACAAGGTTCAAAATGAAAAACTTACTCAATTAACAACGTTAAATACATAACATTAATTATTATATTTATCTTTCGGTTACCCGGTTATTATTAACGATTTATTTGTTCGAACATCCGAATCTGTTTTATTTAATAATTCTTTGAGTTTCTTGTACTTTAAAGTTGGCTCAGTTTTTTGTGTTATCGAAAAGACATATAACGGCCATCTATTATTGGGTGGCCAATAAGACACTTGACAAAGGTAAAACATATATACCTCTTACATAAAATAATTATTGTTGTTAAATGTTTGTGATATGGGGGGTCGCAAGATTTATTCCGATCATAAGGGGGTCGTGGCATGAAAAAGTTTGAAAAACACTGCCGTAAAGTGACTCTGGCGCACAAAATTTTCCAAAATTATTTGATATCTTTTTATTTTTTTTATCTTCATTCGAATCCTTTTTATCATCGAAAACGAAAAGGGAAGAAAATGAGTCCCTGTCAACTGGCTCCCCGAACAGGGATACAGAAAAAAATGAGTCTACATATATCAACATAATATATACAAATTGTTTATACGGCAGCTGCAAATAAAACAAATTGTTCCAAACCCATATATTCACCTTACTAACAGACGAACGAATGTGTGAGTTTGATTACACTGCAATAATTTATGTGAACAGATGAACCATACTTAATTAGGCACATCGACCTATAGAGATGGTGTTTAACATTCTAACTAAACACAATTTCTTATTAGAAGGTCATTAAACTGAAAAGAGATTGATGACTGAAAAATATCGTGTGCACTTATGTATGTATTAAATGACAAATAATAATAATTAACTAACTGGTTTTATTATAAGGCAAAATTCCGTACAAAATTATCGCTATCTACGGACATGATCATTTTTTAAAAATTCCCAAATTTCAGGTAGAATATCGCCAATTCAGTTTCCCAGATCAATTAACGGCACAAAACTATTGCTATCTAATGGCATAATTACTTTTTTTAAATTCTCAAATTTTTTTTTTTTGGGGGGGGGGGGGCTATCGTCAAGTTAGCCTTTCAGGATCAATTATTTACTATTGCTGGATGTTAGAGTGCGGCACAAAATTTTTTATTAGCGGCACAAAATTTTTTATTAGCGGCACAAAACTATTGCTATCTAATGGCATAATTACTTTTTTTAAATTCTCAAATTTTGGGGGGGGGCTATCGTCAAGTTAGCCCCCCGGGACAATTTTTACTAATACCACGTGTTAGAGTGCGGCACAAAACTTTTTATTATCAGCACAATTCGGCACAAAACGGGCACAATTCGTTTAGTTGAATTTGATTTTAAAATTCCGTCATGGGGGCGGGGGGCTAACTTGACGCTGCTAATTTATAAGGATAGGTCGAATTTAAAATTAGCACACTACCACCTCTACACTACTCCCCGCCGGAATGACGCAAAAAATAACAAATCTCTCCTCGTAAAAGTTAACAGTCAGAACTAGAACAGCACAGATATAAGACGTCACGTGAAAGGTTTCCAAAAAACCGAATGATCATTTCACGCTTTTAAAGTGAAAAATTCCAAGGGATAAAACAAAAATGTAGAAGCGGTTGACAAATCTGTTTTTTGTTTTTCCTGTTTCCATGTGATTTATCGGTTGTTTTTCTTTTTGTATTTATTCTAAAAATTCGCTAAAAACTGTGTCAATTTTCTATATCTTATAATATGACAAAAGAAATCGTATAAATGTAACATTTGTATATACATATGTATGTGTGCGTAACTCGGTTTTAGGAAACGCGGCCCTCTAACGATTTTAATGGAATTTTCGAATTAACGACTTTTTAGTATTCAAATAAATCGATTGGTTTTCTACGAAGCGAGCAATTTTAAATGGGGCTGCGACCGATGTTCAAGTGATGATTGTATTTTTAAGCTCTATTAAGAACAATATGCTTATGATAATAAATTTATTTCCAACGGTATCTGAACGTAGGTAAAGGCGTAATATCTTTGTGTTCAGTGATGAAATGTACTTTATTTACACTTTACGCAGTGGATATTTAAATATTACGCCAATTCAAATATACGGGACGCCGCTATTGTACAGTTGATCATTTATAATACAATTTTTATTTTTGCCTGATGAATACTTGTAGTTTTGTTTTTATACTTCGACATAAAAACTCTATCCAATAATGTAGCTTTCGTCGCATGCCAGCGCTAAATGTTTGACCGCTTGTGACACTTTTACAAAAGTTCAGAATAGACTCGAGCAAAGTTCGCTTAGTGTGCATATTATGAAACGACCTGTTCTAGCAAATATGTAAGTGAGTCTTGGAAACGGTTTTAACGATTAAAATAAAATTCTCGAATTATCGGGAGGTTTTAAGGTCTCTAGAAATCGTTTGTGCTATAGAATGGAGGCGATGTTTGTGTGTTGTGAACAAAAAAGGAATTTTAGTTTTATTAAAAAAAATTCCCGGTCTTATAGTAAAAAATTAAAATTTTAACGATAAAGTAAATTTGTCACGAAAATCATTTCACAAAATTTTAAGTATTATGCAAACTACGAGTAAAATACACTTTCACGATCGAAAAATATGGCGTAAAGCACATTGTAACTTTCGTTTTACGTTGTGACATTTTTTAATTATCACCCCCCCCCCCCCCCCTTCTCATTCTCTTCCGTGTTGGTTTCGTATCGAAGCATACTCCTATGTATTTATGACATTCGGTAAATTCAACTATTTTGAGTACTATTTTAAGTTTATACCGTTTAGCTTTATGCTTGGTGAATATTATTCCTCTTTTGTTTAGTTTTAAAATATTTCTTACCTTCATCATTTTAATTGAAAGATTTGTAATTGTAGTTGTGCTAACGTATAGAGCATTATATCATTTGCACACAATGTAGAATTATTTTAGATTTCTAAAATTCAATGTTAGCAAAATATGTCGCGTATATTGTGTATACCACATGAAACCTATAGTATTCGACCTTATGGTATTCCTTCAATAAAACTGATTAATATATTTATGTTTCCTTTGCATTTAACAGTATTTTTATTTTTATTTTTTTTTCTTTCTTATGCGCAAGATTAGGAATAAAACGAGTTTTTTTTTTAATTCCTCTTTAGGCATGCCAGTTAAGGATCCACACACAAAAACAGCAAGAAAGAAAAGAGCCGTCAGTTAAGATTCGGTCAGATATGGACAATATAAAGGAACCAATGAATGAAATAATGGATGACGAGGGGAAGGACAAAATATAAGATGCACAATAAAGGAGTAGGTTGAGTTTCCGCAGACAAGAATATAAAATAAAACGTTCGACAGAAATAAATGGACATTCAAAAAAAATGTGATTGGCGTCGCATACCACCACTTCATTGAGGGTGAAGAATTCGGAGAGGAGACAAGGGAATAGTGAAAACGAGAGGAAGGGAGAGCAGAATAGACAAAACGCAAGCAAATCATAGAAATGACAGCAGAACGGGATATATATATATATATATATATATATATATATATATATATATGTATGTGTGTTTGTGTGTTTGTGTGCGTGTGGGTGTAAGTTCCTTTTTGTTTGTGTAGTGCGAAACTTTACCAACTTAAAAGCACAAATTCTTTTTGGTTATGGCTAGCGATTGGTCCTAGCCCAAATTACTTTATCCACTAGTGTAGATGATCGCCCGGGAATAAAAGACTTTCAGCTGATTTCACGATTAAACTTTAACAATATACTAAGTACTTGTCGAATTTCGGCTACAAAACACACGATTTTTATTCCGGGCCCCGGGTACACAACACACACGTACACATTCTTTCGCATACGGGGTAGGCTTCTGAGCAGACACGGCAAATACGAACAATGATAATACAAGAAACAAATAAATGAACAAACGCGAAAAAAACTTCATGATATTTGCTTAAAACTGATTAAGACTGACTTTCGAATCCATGCGGACCGATGTTATTCCGGGAACGGCGTGGGTATGTATTCAATTCCGTTCTCTACTGTTCTTCCTATTTTCCTTCCACACGTTCGGGCAGCTCGCAGTTGCCTTTCCTATATTCACATTTTAGATTACTCGCATTCATTTTTTATATATAAATGTGTGCGCATAATTTTTCATTATAAATAAACGTTTTATTCTTGAGAAAAGAGATGGTGCTAAAGAAAGTCAATGCAGAAAGGGACATTTTTGACATATACAAAAAGGAAATCAAACTATTTCGGATATATTATTAGAGAAAGAAGGGGCACGTAAGAACAATTATTCAAGGAAAATTGATTGAAAAGAGGCAGGGGGGGGTCATGGACGAAAAACATACGTTAATGGGAGACGAGCGATAGCCGAACTCATCGAAGAGAGATCTAGGATGATCGCTTGCTCACAGTAAATGCGTAGAACACTATGGTGATGACTCTCGCCGGTGCAATAATCATATAGGTTTTAAATGGCAACTATCAACACCGGCTCTCTGAGAAAACCTCGTCAGATAAAAACCAGAAAAACCGACCAATAAAGCACCGATTAATTCTGTACTAGCCGAACCGATCAAAACGCGCCATCTTTCACATTGCTGTATTATATATATATATACATAATTTTACCTTTTTACCGTTCATTTGATGGCGTTCTGCCTTATATTCTTATTTGCTTAAGCTTGGTCTTCCTACCCCTTATTGTGCTTCCTATATCCTGTCCTTTCCTTCCCTACTAATTATTCCTGCTATTTGTTCCTTTTTAGATGAAATTTCTGATCGGATCAAAATATAACCGCCTTCTTTCCTTACCTTTTGTTTTTGGATAAAAATTCTTGGTTGACAAGCCCAAAAAAAAAAAAAAAAAAAAAAAAAAAGACTCGATTTCTGCGCAGGATGAGAATCAAATCAAATCAAATCATTTATTTTATTATTATGCAATTTTCATTTACGCGTAAAGTTGTGCGAGTAATGGATTACAAATTAACAATAAAAAAAGCACTGAAAAAATAATAAATAAATGAATATAACAAAAAATAAAACAAGTAAATAAAATAAGTAAACACTTCTTTATATAATTATAAAATTTTATAAGAAAAATAAAAAGCATTACAATACATTCGAAAAGAAAAATTAAATAATGTAATCTGTTGTACAGAGAGTTATTGGATATAACAATTACTATATTTTATAATGAAGATGGGGAAACATAATTAGATTAATAAAGAAGAAGGTGAAGGAAAAAATTGATATACGTAGCAGTATAATGTGCTGGACGAAAGTATGCTAATGGGAAGACGCTAATTTTACTACAGGCTGAACTTCGTATTAAGAACTTGTATTAGTTTGAGCCTATGACGCTTTTTATAATTCCTTAAGAGATTCGTGACCTCTGAGGGAAGATAATTATATATTATCACTACTTCATCTTGTATGAAACTTTTTAAATTTAGAAATAGCGGCCATGAAATTATTTTCTCACCTCATGTTACCTTGCCGGATTTTGATATTAAACTTTATGCTATATTTATTTATGAATGATAATAAATTAATTCTAAATAACTTACCTAATTGTAGAACCATTGATTATTTAGATCATTGGTATTATTAAGACTGAAGGTTTTAAATATAGATTTTTATAGTGACGTTACGTACCTTAAATAATGTTTTGTAGCCCCCCCCCCCCAATATTAATCCATATGCCAACACTGGTTGATATAAGGCTATATATATATATATATATATATATATATATATATATATATATATAATCTATATAAATGATGTGTAGGAAAATATGTATAACAATAACGTTCTTAAAATGTATTCTGGATGCTTGGTCCAATTTAATTTGTGGTCGAACATAATTTCCAAGTATATAATTTTATATGTTCTGTCTATGTAATTGTTATTTAATCGTAACGATTAACGATGATAGCCGTAAATAATGTATTTTGTTTTCTCATAATTTAACACTAATATATTAGAACGTATACAATGAGTAATTGTCGTAACACCTTCTTGCGCTACATTTTGTAACATATATAGGGGGGATCTGGCATCTACCAGAAGACACTAATATTCTACTTATAATGCTGAGATTACACAGGTCATTTATGTAAATTAGAAATATAAAATGGTCCCAGAATACTTCCCTGGGGTACCCTGTAATTTTGAACCTCTTCATTTAATTTTTGTGATACATTTCCTTTCTTGTAAGTACGATTTAAACCAATTTAAGATAAATCCTCGGAAGTCTGCATTTTGCAGTTCTACTAATAATAGAGCATGATCAATCTCGTATTAAAAGCTTTTTTAATATCAAAGTAGACCGCCAAAACTGAACTACTTTCTTTTCTAAATTTTCTGAAATAAACTTAATGTGCTCGAATAAGGCTAGTTCAGTTCCTCTGTCCCGAAGAAACCCAAATTGATTGATTTTTTTTTTGTATAATAATGATAATAATTTGATTTGAACAACCATTACCTTTTTTTTTTTTTTTTTTATATAACTTCTGATAAAGACAGCTGCTTTATTTCTTCAATTTTAGGTTTGATCTAAATAAGCAGTATTCATAATTAGCGTAAGATGTGCAGAGGTATTAGTGGCTAAGCTCGGTTAATTTTATTGCTCGATAACAACCAAGTCTTTTTTTTTTTCTTTCTTTCTTTTTGGACATTTACTCAACACAAACGACTAACAAATGATGACACGTAGGGATTTGAAAGTTATATCAGGAAACGATTAGAAACAGAAGAAATGAAGGTAGCCAATACGGGAACAATAGAAGGAGAAGGAAGAGCAAGAATATAGTGGGAACAGTAAGGAGTCGGGAGGCCAAGGCCAAGCAGATTAGAATAAAGGACTGCGCGTTCCGAGGAAATAAAAAAGACCATTCTAATAGAACGTGATTTGCATGTCAAATTTAAGATAGGAGGATGACACAAGGGAGACTGAACAATATTAAAACGAAAGAGAGAGGCGGGAAACAGACTGTGATTAAAGCGGAAGCGAATTATGGAAGAAATAACAGAACGGCTGATGCAGGGAAAATTATTAAAACAAGAAGAAGAGGGTAGAAGAGAGAGTTGTATAGCAAGGTAAAAGGAGTTAGGATTGGAGAAAAGAGACGGATACAGATCAGTCCAAAAGTCCTGGTGAAAGCGATAAGAGAGAGGACAAAGACATTGGGAAGGAAATCTGTCTATGAAACGGCCATTTACTGCAGCTAGACATGCCAACGAATCAGCAAGATCGTTTCCAACGATGCCGCAGTGGCCCGGATCCAGAACAGGTCAATTAGGATAGAACGGGATGTTGATAAAATATAAATTAAGGAACGAATATAAAGAATAATAGGATCTGACGAGGGTTCAGGGAAGGGAGATGAGCAAGCTAATAATAAAACGCTGTTCGAATCAGAGCATATGACGAATTTCGATAAATTGGATGTTGAGGATATAAAAAGGATAGCACGTAAAATATCCATGGATTCGGCTAAAAAGATAGAAGAAAAGGAAGGAAGTTGAAAAGACTCAGCATAGTTGATATCAAGAAGCAGCTCTGACACCTGAAGCAGATTTTGAGCCATCCGTAAAAACCGTGCTGTGAGCTGGAAAAAGTGAGTGTTAAATTCGTTAAGTATTACAGGAAGCGGAAGAGATTTAATGTAAGAGGGAAGAGAAAATAGCTTAGGGGAAAACGACAGTTCTAAGAAGTTATAAGTGAAGTACGGGGATTTGTTATAGGAGAGGATAAAGTGAGAAAATAGGACAAGTCAGGAGGAGATGTGTAAAAGAATTGGCATTTTTCTCCTGAATATATCGATAGGAATTCACGAGTTTCGAGTGAGGAATATGAAGACATTTAATCATAAATCTTTCACCAAGATGAAGTCTTCCAAGCAAAAAAAAAGGAAAGAACCCAGTTTCGACTATGAGAGCAGAAGTTGGAGAAGAATTCAGAGCCCCAATACAGAGGCGAAGACAAGAGTTTTGGATGCAATCAAGTTTGGTAAGGAGCCTAGTCACGAGGTTTGAAGCATTTAAGCCTTCTTAAGTCCAGATTTGTAGACTAAAGTGAAACCGTTTCTGATGTTGTCGAGCGTAATCATGTTTGACCCATTTGATCTGAAAATCCGCGTGGAGTGCATCGTTTCGTTGAAACCAACGAGCATTAAGAATTAGCCGAAGAAACTTTCTCGGAACCGTTTGAATCATTTTCCGATTCGACACTTTAACACATCCCTTTGATATCTGAATTCCATAAGTGTTCATATTGGACGTATGACGGTGTTTTATATATTAGAAGTTTGTTCTCCAATTTCATACATTTGACACGTGTTTTTTCTCGTATTTGGGCAACTTTGTAATCGATATGAATTCTCCGTGTTAATTTTGAATCCGTATATGTATAGTACTTTGCAGAATTCGCAAACTTTGCTGGTTATTAATATGTACTACACAGCACGGATCCTGATTACATAAAGCGAAAATGACATAAACTAATTGCTGTTCATTTAACTAAATTTTCCATTCCTTCGGACCTCGCCATGAGGACACCTCCCGGACCTACAATTCTTATACGAGAGTCGCTTTCAATTGACACTATAATTTTTTCCGAAGTAATGTTTTTCCCCATGACGATCGAAGGATTCGATAATCTATAAATTTAATTTATAGTTTGCCTATTCATTTCTATTGCAACATCCGTACGCTTCTTCCCCCTGTGCAAAAACATTAAATTATTTCTAAATAACACAAAAACGTTGCAGACTTCCTTATTACGTTGAAGCTTAAGAGTGGCATGGTCATTAGTACGATATATGGGTTTATTTTTTTCCATACTTTTCCTTCATCCACATTCTACATTTCTTATTACCTTCTCTTAATTTCCTATTGATTTAACTAATTTTTCTGCTTTTTTTCTTGTTTTTATTTTCTTCAATTTTTCAATTCTTCTAATTAAATTTTCGACCAGTATTTCCATCCTTCCTATGATCGATTGGTCGGCGTCTGCTACAGTTTCTGCGGCAGGTCCTCATTGCTTGACTCTAATAACTAATGGTTTTGCATCATTTCCATGGAAGCGCGGTATGTGGAATAATCAACACAAAATACTAAATATTACGTATACAAATACAAGCGAGAAAATCACACTGGCAAATAACGAAATATAAATATGACGAGATTGACAAAAAATTATAATTCATCTGGCCCGCCTCTGTCGGTGGATCGGATGTTGTTGCTATCTGTGACGATACTGCGCTTCTCCTATCAATCTGTACCGCTTCCAGGAAAATCGAATTTTCGATGTAGATCCGTCCCTGTTCGGCAACGTCACATTTCATGTTAATTCAGCTGTTCAATATTCATGGTCCATGATATTCGCAGGCGTCACTTGAAATCTTCGGGACCCGGTAAATTCCATAGAACAATTACACTCCCGCATTCTTCGTCAAAAACGAATAAAACTCCGTGCGTCGATCATTAGGCTTTTCACTTTCTTTCTCTCAAACAATACACAGGTGAAAATGAGGGCGTAACACCGAAAGAATTAACAAAAAAAAATTTAAAAAGTTCACGTTCCTTATGGGCGAACGCGAAATTTCCCTTGGGTGAAAGTCACAACGAGTTACTATTCTCCAAGTATTTCTTACTACTCCGACGTATTAATTAAGTAAAAAATTTGGCCACGGCCGAAAAACTCGTAAACCGAAGCACGCATGTAGTTAAAAAAAAAAAAAAAAACACAGAAAAAAACGACGAAAAATGGCCTCTACAGCCGCGCGTACGACAACAACACGTAATGTGTCCCGCTGAGCAGAACAAAAATTATCATCAAGAAATTGCAATTTACACGGGTTTGACGATATCGCCGGTATTACTAAAACGAAGATATTGCGTAACCGATAAACGCGGACCCTACCTGAAAGACATTAACAAATTGGACGAGACGATTAAAATATGCTCTCGCGAGAATTACGCGCACTCATTGTCAGAACCCCCTCCCGATACACTCTCGACAATTACATCGAATATCCTACTGCAATAAAATTACAACAATTTTACGAATTCGGTCTCACTGAACTCTGTTGTATGCGATACTCGCCTCATAAGTACGATCCACTGCAACCGCGACTACTATCAGCCCCGTGAACACTCGCCAAATGCAGATCCCAACAAACTTATCGTGAAAATGCGGACGACGACCGAGTATCGTGGTACGGTTCGGACCAGCAAACGATGTCCGAGTGATCGAAAATTAAATGAAATCGAATAAATAATTTCTACCCGGAAAGTCTCCTAAAAATGATGGCGCCACAAAGAATCCATACCAATAATATGTGCTTGTGGACAGTGCAAATCTATTTTTATACATTCTAGTTGCGATACGGGTAGTGTTCGCAGCAGTTGTATATATAGCACGGCTGTACACGCAAGACTAAAAAAATTTTAAGTTGATTGCAATTACTCGTTATAGCGATACAAGTCTCAAATGGGTAAGTCTATGTATCCGCGTTGATGAAAATTATTTCACGCGGCTATTAGGGATTATTAATTTTTTAATAATTTTTACTCTCATTCGATAAAGTAGACTAATTTTAGTCGTGCAATATGAATAAAGACAAACTGCGTAGAATAATGTGGAGTGATGTAGTGCTGAAGACTGTTGAACTTGACAATAGTTGCTCAGAGTTCCTATTTCTTTTTCGGCCAGTAATTCGCGCAAAATACAATAATCGTATAGCAATGAAAAATCTCACGCTTCAATTCTTAATAACGGAATCAGTAACAGTTTTAGCTCGCTCAACTATCATAATCATCGTCGAACGTTGGCTAACATGCTGGAAATCTCCCCCGTCTATCTAGAACCGTTCGGAACAAATTGATAACTGGCAAATTGAACCAGAGTCCGACAAATTCTGTGACCAGGTTGTCTTTCTTCTTCTTCGCGGCCGGCCTCCTCTCCCCTGTAATCTTCCGCTGCCTTATATGTAGCAAGCTACATTGTTCCGGGTGTCGCATTACACGGCCAAAGTATTTCGGTTTGCGGATACTTAATTTCTCTTACTATTCCCTTGTCTTTACTCATACGTTGTTGTCCATATCCCATTAATCATTTATATTGCAGCCGAGGTAGTCGATATTTTTTACTTTCTCCAATTTTTTCCAATATGAATTCGAAGCTGATTTATTTATCACCGTATACTTTGTTTTGGAAATGTTCAACTGCAATCCATAACCATCACACACGCGGTAGTAAATACACCCAAGAAACGTTGTAGCTCGTTTAGATTTCTATCGGAATCGCGCCATCCGCAAATCTAATATTATTTATTTCCATTTATTTTAATACCTCCCTTAAATTTTCTCCGTGCGTACCGGAATAACACCTATCGTTTCAATTGACTGCCTCATTTTTATCTTATTTATTTTGGGTTCTGTCAAAAAAAAAATGATAAAGACAGTTTTTCGTTTCAGTTTTATTTGAATTTTTATTGTTCGTTTATTTCAAAATGTCCGTTTTCGGAAATAAAATGTAGTCTGCTAGTGTTAGTTCATCTCTGCCATACACTAAAAAAATTCTCGAAAATTTTTGAAAAACTTCTTAACGTAGTTAGAATTGTGGGCCAAAGAACACTGCACAGGTGTGTTGGATCCGACTAGACGCACAGTCGGTCCGACAAGAACCCACGCAAGCGCTGTTACGGACCCGTAAGTTAATCCAGAAAATAAATAAACGCGCGCAACACGTTAGCGCACATATTTCGGTTTATGTACTGGCGGAAGAATGTGACACGACGTGTGTACTCTTGTTATTGTCATATGGAAGTTTAGCAGGGGTTGCTCTGACAAATTGAAATTGTATTCCGCGACGATGAGAGAACCGAAGCAGCAACGCTTAAACATGGAACGCGACCGCGAACGAAAGATAATGCAAAAACCGGAATTGAGTTTATAATATGAGAAAAAGGACGAAGAGAAAAAATTAGATGCAAACATAAAAGATAAATAGTGATCGAATTCTCCGATTGAAATATAACTGAGCCGTCGGCATGCGCGATTTCCTCCGGGAATATTCGATGGATGCGCCAACTTACCAGCCATCCGTCGGGAACTGAACGCGGCTACACGCGAATAAATTTACATCGCGCGCCTACAACATCTCAGCCAGCCTGTTACACATCTCTCCGCATTTACATATTATTATCTCTCTTCATACATAGCCACTGATGGGCCCGCACATCCCGCACATCCGCAGATATGCAATTGTTTTTTGTTTTTAAAAAAATTCGCCATTTTCTTCTCTTCCCCTGAATTCCACCGAAAACCTGTAGCGCCCCCCCCCACCAAAAAAAAAGAACGACCTATTTTAATCTGCTTTGAAAATTCCTTCTATATCCCCAATTCTGTTCTCCGCATTCATCTCCCTCCGTCTGCATGTAGCATAGGTTGTTAATTTTCTCCTCCGGCTTTTTGTTGCGCTACTTTTACTCGAACGAAATTAAACGCGGTCCTAGAAAATTGAATTGGACATCGCATGGACATGTACTAATTTCGATATGTTGAAGGATTTCTGGATCGTTTTAAAACGTGTCACGCAACTACTTGCTGAAGCAATCTCACGCACTACCAAGCTCCGCCATAAGGGTAACACTTAAGAAATTACCGAATGATTACATATATATATATATATATATATAAACTAATTGACCCGGCGAACTTCGTACCACCTCAGAACCAATAAATGTTGTGTTAACTTATCAGCAATTAATACTCAAAATGAATAGAAGTTCGATAAATGTACAAAAATCAAAAAAGAAAAGTATTTTAATTACACTGAAATAAATGTAATTCAAATGTAATTCACGTGGCAGCAAGATTCCCGTTAATAAAAAAAATCAGTATAAATTTACTTTGAAAAATTAAGGTAAATTACTTTAGAAACGTGCTTTTTCGGGTTAGATCATCAGCTAACAACACACAGATTATACACTCAATTTATATACTTTTTTAAAAAAAGTATGCACTTTGTGCAGTTAGCTGATGATAACACGAAAAAAGCGTGTTTCGAAAGTAATTTAATTTCTTAAAGTAAATTTATACCGATTTTTAGGATTTCGTATACATATATAATGTACGGAATAATCCGAATAAGATGGTTCAGAAACGACAAAAATATTCAGTTATACAATAGAGCTCGGAAACGGTTTGACTTATCGGAATTGGATCATAAATTATGAAAACTTCTATTCATGACAATTTACAACTTAAAGCTGAGCGATTACTCTAGGCGGCAAGAAACCGTCTAGAATAGGAACGACCTCAAAGATCGCCCCATAAAAAAACTCATAACTCATCTCCGGATAACCCTTTAAAAGCGAAATTCAAAATATAAAACAAAACACTGCAGCCCTTTCATAAAATTCAATAATTACGGTTAAAATATTATTTAAACTTCCATTTTGAGTCAAAAACAGAAAGAAAAAAAAATGTATCCATAATATTTTTTTTTTAATTTCATTTTTTGTGCTATTCGGAGCGGAGACAAATTCAACAAATCAAAGATCATAAAAATCGGTCCAGCCGTTCTTGAGTTATAAATGATGTAACTAACCCGATTTTGTTTTATATATGTTTATAGAAAGCAGACCCGGCCACACGTTGCTGTGGCTCTGTTATGATACGTTGAATTGACACACTAATCCATTCAATAAGAATGTTTACTAATAAAGATAAAAACGTTTTAGCCAGTCTAAAAACATACAGGGGATTGAGCCTTCGAATTCACTTTCCGGATGGTTGGAAAATATTTTCAAGGACTGCACACGTTGATTTTTATGAATATATTTCTACGTGTTTTGTACGGGCATTTTTTGCAACATTTTTAAATTTATTTTCTTGCTAGGATAAATAATAAATCGCAATATGTTTACGACTGAAATATAAAAATTGACACTGGTCGAAAAAAAGTGTGAATATTTTTATACAATATACCAAAAGTTGCGAATATACCGAATACACATTGAAAAAAATACACCTGGATATAGACATTAGAAATATGTGCACGTGTTTTTCCACTGCTAGAGTGTGCAACTGACCGACTGATTCTGTCCGCGCATACGCTAGAGACGAATTTTCATTTATTGTCCAAAAATTAATTCACCAAGAATCGTGTATGTACACACTTTTTATCGATCAGTTTTCTCAGCATTACCTATTTCAAATAATACATATGCGCATATAATACTAGACAAACGTTTACTTTTATACGTCATATTCCTTCCACGGAGGTAACAACAACTCTATTTAAAAATATGAGAAAGTACGACTAATAATTCATTATTACTCGATTTTTTTTTTTGATTTTTTTTTTTTTTAATAAAAATAATTTAAAAATCATTTTTCTTTTTTGGTTACGGTAATTATTTCGGTTTAATTACCATATTAGACCGATGTTACTGACCGTAGTAAGCGATTAGAATAAGATCCCGACATAGTCGCAAACACGATTTGATCGCATAAATGAAAATGGCCGACACTGACTCTAAAGTCCAATCGACTTGTAAAGTTGTCAGAATCGAATTTCGCAAAGTCGAGTCTACTCGTTAGATCGATTCCCGATTAAAGGCATGTGTGCTGGTAAAACGGAATTCGATTATTATTTGTATAATTAAACGAACGTTAAAAAAAAATGATGATAAACGAGTTGACTATGAATTCTGGAAAAGGGACCAGTACTGACTCGACTTTAGAGAATCAGCTCATTCTTTACCAAGAGATAGTAGATTTTTTATTGCAGCAGAAACAAAACGAATAACACTCGTTTCAGCCCATGTTGTTTATTTCCGGCACTTTACCGACCGGTGCCATATCTATCCTTACCTCTTACCATTGCCCATAGGAGTGTCCTACTTCAACTCTCCTTAATAGCATGCTGATTAACTTGATAGCGAAACTATTACGTTGTTCTGAGTATAGTCGTTGATTTTCTTTGGAATAACTGAAAGGGGATTGGGTCGAAGCCGTTGGCACGCCTTTGGTAGAGGGATAAATAAAAAAAAAACTGAAAGGGAAAAAAAACTACCGTGATGAGGAGAATGTCAATGTAGTATTGGGTGTTAGCAGTAAGGGCATGGCAAGATTTCTGACTTCATGCCGGAGCCGCCAGTTGTTTACATTGCGACTCGAAAAATTAATTTGTAGCATTAAGTGAATACTAGAAAACTAAACACCGACCACTTCAAATCGATTCTTCAAAATACAAAGTTGGCAACATGCACTACAAAAAAGTTCGAGAACACCCACTCGCAAAAATCGGACAATGCGATTGGTAAATAATTAAAGATTGAAATCGAATAAAATTTATTCACGAGGCACAATATATACAATGTTTCTATAAACTAAATGAAACGAAACATATTATACAATATTAGCAGAGCAATTATTTTTTTCTTTTTTTGTTATTATAAACGAAGTAAAATATGGATAAGTTGTTTCACAAAAAGCGAATTTTTAAAAATAAATAAAGAGAAAAAACGTTATTTTAATAATAGTAAAACCTGTTTTCTTGAGAACAAACAAAAGATAAGAATTTAAATGTTTACAATCGAAAAAAAAACTTATAGACAAATGCAATATGTGTTAAATATATTAATCAAAACAGTTTTTTTTTTTGTTCTTTTTCTTAAATGTGAAGTTAGCTATTTTGTACAGCGCAATAATAAAATAAAAATTATAATAATATTAATCTTTAAATTAATGTATTTCAAACTTCAATATTAATGTAACAAAATAATTACCCCAATTACGCGATCCGTGGTGATTATTATTATACGAGTATCGAAATTAAATCGTGCATTGTATTAAATACATAACTTTTAACAACTGCAAAAGTCAACCTAATTAATGATAATTTTTATTTATATCAATCACAGAAGTTACAATTATTCCCACGGAATTTTATTTATTTTCTTAAATTACAACTATTCCTTATGAACTATCCAGTAGCTTTGACGTAAGAGTATTGACGTGAAGATGCTATTCATCCGGTGACAGAAGCCTCAAAAGAATGTGTATAAAATGGTGATTAAATAATATCATAGGGCTTATTCCGCTGAATCCGTCTTCTGTTGCATGAATTATCTAAAACAATAATTGCTTCCGTATTTACACGCTTACGCAATAAGCATTAGTATACTAAATGCTAGTTATGTCTACGTTACATTATTAGTTATTTAATCTAAATTTTATATTTAACAATTACCAACATATTCTCAAATATCAAATACTCACAAAGAAGTATACATACAATATGCAAACCACAATAAAAGTTAGTATATATGCCTGTACCCCTTCAAAAACACATATCCGGACACTTGTATACCCATTCAAACTCCTTGAACAGTATACATACACACCAACATAAGCCAAAGAAAGAAGCAGAATAAGAAAAAGTTAATCGGCATCAAAAATAATTTAAATACAGGTAATATTAACAAATACACAATAATAGTACACATTGATATTAATATTAATGACCATTGCTATTAAATAGAAAATAAGTTAATATCAAAAAAATCATAAATACATTAAACCATTTACAGTTTGGAAAAAAAAAAAACGAAATTAACAAATGTAATATTCAATTTATGTTGCTGCTCAGAAAGTTTTCACAAACTGCTCATTTACATATTTGTTCCCCCCGGTGTAGGTAATTAAAACAATTCTATCAAAATAGCGGATAGTGTATGAAATAGTACTGCATCCATATAAACTGCTTACAGCCTGCAATGATATATGTTGTAAACTTAATTATGGAGACTTGCTCCTTATTTGAACTTCTGCTAATAGCCTCTTTCGTGGCAATTGTGAAATGAAATTTATCCTTACTGACCTACTGTAATATTCGTATAGGGCATTTTTACTAAGAGAGCCAACAGATGGAAAATGTTCCTTTTTATGAAATATTGTTTTTTTCCAGTTTCTGAAATATTTGAACTTGGTTTACAAATGAATTAGTCGCCATAGCCCAGTGAATAATTCCACAAACCAATGTTGACGCAATGAATAATAAAAAGTGCTCACTGATAGATAACTGACTGAGGTAGAAAAATATATAGTTTATTCTTCCTAACTTGGTTCCAAAACAGACGCTCTATTCCAGGTTAATTTGCGATCCAACTAAAGTCGCAAATATTTTATATTCCGGTAAATATGACCTCATTCAGTCGAAAAAGTTACCTCGGGATCCGTAGGAATGCACTTTACTTAATAAAACTTCATAATCCACTAAATCAAACGCCTTACATAAGACAAAATAAACTGCAACCGCTGATTTCCCCTTCTCTAAATTTTCGGCAATACTTTCTGTATGAAAAAGTGCACATCATCCATTCCTCTGCGCTCCCTAAAGCCATATTGGTTATTACTAAAAAAAATTATTTTTATTAAGGTAACCTGGTATTTTATGATTCATACACTTTGTGAATATTTTGACAATAGTATGTAGAGGCATATTATTGGCTAATTTACCACCAATTTTATGTAATAATATAACTATTCTCACTTTTAATATCTCCGGTTTCACTCCTTGACTCACTAAATAGATATGCTAAATGTTACAAAAAATAAATTTTAATACTTAATAATAATAATAATCAAGGCCGTGTCCACGGGGTGGGTTTTGGGGGTTAACCCCCCCCCCCACGAGAACTGAAATAGTTTAGGTACTTCATTAATATTTTATGCAAAATTTTTTGTTACCAGTATAATCAATAACATATGCCATTTTTATTAATGTGTTTATACAGTAATTCGTTTATTTAAATTATTAATATATAAATCAAAATTATGGAAATTATTAATAGCATGAATATTAGTGAAAAATGTATTTTTATTTATAAAATAAATATGCGAGGGAAATTTTCAACCCCCCCTCCAAAATTCTGGGCACGGGCCTGATAATAATAATATTTAATAATAATAATAATTATAATACTTAATAATAATAATAATAATAATAATAATAATAATAATAATAATAATAATAATAATGGGCTGATTCGTAAAAAAGTAAAGGGAAGAATATATATAGAGCCTAGTAGTTACGGTGTTTGGCTACCAAATTAGAGGTATTACGGGTTTTCAGGACTTGTCTCGTTCCGGATCCAAGTGGCCCGCAGGTTTACCCAGCTTGAAATAATTGGGTATCAGAGAAATCAAGGAAAGGAAAGACGACCGAGAGAAAAGAACTGACCATAATATTCTCTTTAGATCCATTAAGCTTAGTACCATTGTGAAAAGCTTAACTTCACAATTCACATGATACCTCATTAAGGATATATGAGACTTGTTTTACTTTACTTCAGATTCATTTAAGTGAAAATGTTCTCAATCTCTGTAATATCTACAACTGAGTTATGGAAATTGCCAGGAAGTAAAAATACCGAAGTCTAAAGTTGCGTAGGTCACCTATGTAAGAAAAAAAAAACAAACTGAAATCACTCTATAACAACGACGCCCGCACTCGAATAAAAAATACGTTACGGGTCTTAGTGTACGAGTTATTGCAGTATTTAAATTAAACGGCTAAAAGTACAGACAAGATTACGCGACGAATTAAAATAAATATCCTTATCGCAAAATAGTACGAGAGCTGTGTCGTATATTTTACCTTTTTTCAGATAAAATACTCCCTCGCGTTATTTCGAAAAAACCCTTCCTCGCCGCACCGACGAAACATTTTAAATGCCGGCAATTTAGAGTCGCACTCTCCTTTCAAGGATCAAAATCAAAAAATAAATCGAGTTCGTTACTTCCCGTAAGATGAGACGAATTTTGTCATACCGTTAACAATTTCTAGACATGCGCAATTTTACTTTTGATATACTTTTATTTAACTTCACTTGTATGTATGTCGCGGTCAAATCTTCTAATTAAGGTTTTACTAATTCCTAATGAGCCAGAGCTTTAAAATTTTCCATCGCACCGTATTACCGGTGGCCACACACGATATTATCGACAATTAGGTGGGTTGTAGACATTTTGAGCCTTTTAAAACGCGTCCCATTTCAAATATTTCTTATTTACTTTAAAGTGAAAAAGACCGTAAAACAGAATTAAATATTTTTTTTTGAAAAAAATTAACACTTTCATTTAAAAAAGAACCGAAAAAAATGTATCCTATTTACAAATTTAATCGCCTATGGCACTCGCAATAAAAACATCCGAGGAGTTCCTTTTGATAAACAATTTTTTTTCATTTCACACAATTAGGAGCAAGTTAAAGGCGCCTTCTTTCGACGTTAAATATGGCTGTTATTTTTAGCGCTATTTTTTATTAATTTTGTACCTTATAAAGGGAACTCTTCGTTAATAGGAACTTGCGTGTCTTTATTTCGAACGTCCAACTTAATTGTAAAGTCTATAGAATATAATTATTTCCTTTTTTAGTATTTTCGCTTAAAATTTGTTTCTTTTTCAATTTTTTTCGCCGAAACACTGTCGCTTCCTTCTGTGCACGATGAATGTTAATGACAGAAATGAAAGTCCAAATTTCATTTCGACGTTTCTTCGGCAAAAATTGTTTTTCTTTCAATATGAACACAGTCTGTCAAAGTAGCACGCGACTTTGAAAATTCTTTTTTCACTTTCTTCCATTTCGTTTTGGACCGTTAAACATCAGAATTCTCGAATCACTGCATAAAATCACAAACTACTTACGGGAGACGAATGTCGAATTGCTTAATCAAAATTGCCTTCAATACTGTTACGTAAATACGAAGCGTTTTTGATATTTTCGAAGTTAGGAAATTTTTGACGCAGAGCCTCTTCGTTACGCGACATTTTCAACCTACGTGAGTTTTTTGATTGCAGTGTTTATTGAACTATTTCGAACGACATCAAAGCTTGAATTAAAAAGGTGCTGCAAGACTAGCAGTCTCGTCGTTTCGTGGCTCGTTGCATACTGTTTGTTTACATGGAAATTTCAAAGATGTGTACCATCATTCTCGTCGACCTTTCGCTCTATTAACGTCTCCGCTTTTGAACTGAGAAGGCACATTATTATTATTTCCCCGAATCCATTATTACAATACAGCGGCAGTGCCGCATCAAAAGCGCACGTATATTGAAACTTTTTCTTCAAGAAGCCGTATAAATTTTCTTCACTCTGAATAAGTCCAAATAGTACAACAAAGAAAAACGCAATTGCTGTTGTAATTTTCGGTTTTGTTTGCTTTTTTTTTAGCTTTTTTGTTTTCGTTCATAATACGTGCAACATCCTATTCTGCAATGTATAAGAAACGTCCTTTCTGCTGACTTAAACCTAATCCGCGTAGTAGTTACATTATTCATTTTTTCGCTCCGTCTCGTATACGCGGCGGTTTTTAAGATTTAAAATTCTAATTTGAAAAATATCCATCTATATCGAGGCGAACGCTGAGTAATTTTAATTTTCCAGTTTTTCGACGAGATAGAACTAAGAACAAGAACGCGACGGTATATATATATATATACATATACATATACATATATCCATATACATATACATATATCCATATACATATATACATATACATATATATATATATATATATGTATATATAAAGAATACTTTTTGACACCTCGACTAGAAACTGCAGATCTGAATTGTTAGAATTTAATTTATTACGTTAATAATAAATTCAAATTTGACACGCTCTATTATCGGAGAATATATTCAGTTTATTATTATGCCCGAATATCGCTATGCAATGTCCACTTTGTATTAACAAAGAGACATTTCTTACAGTTAAAGTTTATTACTCCAATGACACGCGTTGAATTATGTACAAATTGATGATAATTACGGAAGAAAAGCATAAAAATTTTCCGAATATGATATACATCAATGGCTATGAATCATATCGAAGATAATATGAAAATCTTACAACGAAACCTGTAACGTTTTTTCCTCACGCTTACGGCACATTTATCTCGTGTAACTAACTGTTCCGTGAGAATTATAACGGATCAACATCTGCAGGGCTACTCTTGGCGAAGTCCGAATTATATATAGGCCTCGATCGAAACACATCATAGGAAGACACCTCCCGATGCTGGTCTTTTCAATTCTTCGAAAAGAATCGATTTCAAATAGCCATATAACTTTTTTAATATATAGTTTGCGTAGGTAATTCTAATTGCCGCCTATTGACGACTCCACAACTCGCGGATTTCACCCACAGTTTTCAGGAAACAGTTATTTTACAAAAAAAAAAAACTTTAAATCTATTCGATGCAAAAACGTTTTACATGATTTTGCATATTACTCAGAAGCATAAAACTAACATATAGTCATATATATATATATATATATATAAACTCGGCCATTTTGGCCTCGCAAGGGGGTACGCCCCTTGACTACTCTTGCTTTCATTTCTGTCTCTTTCTCTTCTATACTTTGTATAAAATGATCAAAATTTACAACGTAATTCTTACTGATATCAACATAAAAAAAATAACATAATCACAAAAATCCTATCCTAAAATTTAACTTTCATTATATAAAATTAAAACATTTTTTCGTTACATTTTTCATTACATATTTCGTTACATAAAATTGTGATATTTTTAAAATAACAATAACAAAAATCCTATAAAATATAACAAATGTTACATAAAATTGGGACATTTTTTGGGACATTTTTTCTAATGGGGGGGGGGGGGGTAGCCTAAGAATTACGTTGTGATTAATATATATATATATGTAAGTTCGATTTTCGAATAAATGATGTTTCGAGGTTTCAACTATAGAAAGTTAGCTTTATTTAGCATCTTTATAAAATTATAATTAATACATTAAACGAATGATAAGAGTTTAATACATACCTATAGAAAACTCGAAAAGATGTACATTTATCCTTATACGTAATACTATGCGATAATCACCAACATTTAAAGTTTTAACAGTTTACAATAATCAACTAGGCGTATATGTAATATAACAACCAGTATCTCTATTATTAACTTACGTACAATAAACGATAACGTGTATACGGGAGATAAGCGGACGAAATAATCGGATGACCGGTTATCAGTACCTGACAAATGTTACATCTTCCCTACCAAACCTAAAACTGGAGGACTTCAGTTTTCGGAAATAATTTGGATATGTGATAGAACCCTTTGTCTCTTCTTTTATTAGTTTGGATTTCGTAAATTGTGTTTGAACATTTATTTTTTATAATATAAGGACCTTCTCTTATTTCGTCTAATTTTTGTCTGTTAAGTCTGTTTCCTTTTTCGACATATACTTCATCCCCTACATTAAAGACCACGTCCTTTCTATTTTTATCATAATATTTCTTGTTCTTCATGTGAGAGCACTCAGAGTTTTGGAGTGCTTGTTTCCTATCTTCTACTAAATTGTTTATTTGCTGATTTAGATCTGTTATTGGAGATGAGCTGTCTCCTGACAGAAGATAGTTTGGACGGAATTTTGTTGCGTCATGTATTGTGTTATTGTAGTCGTCTATACAGAGCTTAGCGATTGTTGTCCAATTGACTTTCATTTTTTTTTCTTTGCATTCGTTGTATTTGCAACGTATTCTATTGACAAGAGTTTGTCCTACACGTTCATTTAATCCATTAGAACTTGGAGAGTCGACTGCTGAAAATATAGTTGTAATATTATTCTCTTTTAACACATCTTGCAATTTTCGTGATGTAAGAGCCGCATATTGATCCAACATAATGATTTTGACCTGACCAATACTTAGCACTGGCTTCACCAGTTTGATGTAGTCGTGTGCTGCTTGTGTTTTGGATGTTAACCCGAATACATAACGTGAAAAATAATCGATTAATATGTGCAAATATCTGTGTTTTGATGATTGCTCATTAAATCCTCCAATTGTATCAATAGACATGATTTCAAATGGATTCTGTGCTGGACCCAGATGCGATAATAATCCTATCTTTCTCCAAATTCTTGTTTTATTTTTTTTGCATACTATACATGCTGAGCATATTTTTTTTGTTAATGTGTACATGTCCTTGAAATAAAATTTTTGTTTTATTTCTCTTAATGTTTTATAGGTATTTATATGACCCAACCTAATATGAGTTTCCTGCACAATTCGCCTTCCTAACTCTTGAGATATTACTATTTGCTTTTTATCGGCGGTTCTATAGATTATATTTTGTTCATCTTTATTTTTGATCATATCTTTTATTTGAATTTTGTTGTCTTCTTGATCTTTAATGATATCTTGTGCTGTTATAAAATTCACAATTTCTATTTCATTATTAATTTCACATGAACTTTCCATAACTGGGTTTCTGGATAATGCGTCTGCTTCTAAGTTTAATTTTCCTGCACTATATTTTACAATAAAATTATATTGTGACAACTTCATGGTTATGTTACCCAATTCCTCATCGATACATTGCTTGATATTAAGATTCTCAAGTGGTTTATGATCTGTGAGTACAACAAATTTTTGATCTATCAACCAGTAATGCCAATATTTTATCGCCTCATAAATGGCTAAGCATTCTAAGTACACAGCTTTCTTTTTTTTTTGTGCTGGTGTCAACTTTTTTGAGAAATAGGCTACAGGCAGAAGTTCATTATTTTCTTGCTTCTGTTTCAGGATAGCACCTATTCCTATTCCTGAGGCATCTGTAAATAAATATGTTTCTCTATCCGGGGAAAAGATTGCCAAAATAGGAGCCGAGCATAGCAAATTTTTAACTTTTTGAAATGTACACTCGCATTCTTGTGACCATAAAAATTTTTGGTGTTTACAAAGTAAAGTATGTAATGGTTCCAAAAGTGTAACACTATCTGGAATGTACTTGTGATAAAAATTAATTTTTCCCAAGAATTGTCTTACGTGTTTTTACGATTTTGGCGTGGGAAAATGTTTTATTGCTTCAAGATTATCACATAATGGCGATACAGTACCTTTATTAATGATATGACCTAAGTATTTAACTTTTGGTGTGGCAAAATTACACTTTTCCAGTTTTATTTTAAATCCTTCTTGTTTTATCGCTTCAAATAATTTTTCCAAACATTGTATATGATTGTCAAAGTTTTCCGAGATAATAAGGATGTCATCGATATAATTGATACAGGAACTGTCCAGGTTATACTTTCGCAGCATGCTTGACAAAATTCTTTGGAAAATAGCAGGGCTATTTTTCATTCCAAACGGTAAACACGCCCATTGGTAGTGACCTTTCTGAGTTGTGAACGCTGTTTTATATCTATCTTTTTTACGGATCGGTATTGATCAGAAGGCGGAATTTAAATCTATTACTGAGTATATTTTACTGTTCCGGCTTTTTATTAGAATATCTTCTATTCTAGGAAATGGTTGTGCTTCAGGAACAATTAATTTGTTCAATTCTCTATAGTCTATACACAGCCTTGTCTTTTTTTTTTCATCTTTTTTTAACACCAATGTGACAGGCGCTGCGAAAGATGATTGGGATTCTTCTATTAATTCTTTTTGTAAGAGGATTTTCACTTGTGAATCTATTTCTTCATTCTCTTTGGGTGAACAACGGTATGGTTTTTTGGCTATGTTCTTATATTCGCTAAGCTTAATCACCGCTTCGTAGTTTTTTACTAATGTTACATCGAATTTATCTTTTGCGAATATGCAGTCATATTTTTTTATTAAATCAATCATTTTCCCTTTATTATTTGGTTTTAAATGATCGAGTTCCGAAATAGTTGTGTATGATATTTCATTAAAAGGTTGATCAAGGTTTGTGGTGTTTGCCTCGACTTGGGTTATTTGGGTTTTTGATTTCTGCCAAATATTACAGTTCTCATCTTGCGATAATTTAAATTTTTTTATTGTGTCGAGTCCTAGTAGTAAGTCTTTTTGTAAATTTTTTTCATTTACCACTATCGCCTCGCATCTGTGTGTTATTCTTCCTATAGTTAGGTTTATTTGTATGGTTTTATCGGTTTCAACGTCACCACTAATTGTTCTCAGAATTTTTTTATTTCTTGACAATTCGTATTTAATATCTTTTAACACTTTATTATTGATTAAGGTCGCGTTCGCACCTGTCATATACTCCGATTACTTTTTTATTGTCGATTTTAATCTTTAACAAAATTAGTGGTGAGTTTATTCGTTTTTTGAATCAGTATGTGTCTCTTTTTCATTTGATTCGATTAAATTTATTTCGATTCTTTTTTTTGTTTTGCATAAGGCTTCTGGATGAAATCTTCCTGGTTTACCTATCTTTTCACAAATTGTACATGGCTTATAGTTTTTCTCTACATTAGTTTTTATTTGTTCTTGTTTTTGAGTTTTTTCTACACTTTGAAACTCTTTCTTTTTGGTGTAAGATTCGTTTTCTCGTATGCTGCTTAAAAGATCTTGAATAGATTTAGTTTCATTCTTTTTGATTTTATCCTGAATGGGTATTGGTAGCCCAATAACGATAAGACTAATTCTTGTTTCCTCATTCATTTTAGGCTGCAGTTCCAGAAGCATACGTTCCTTTTTTAATGCATACTCAATTAAAGAGCCTCCAAGATACCTAAATGAAAAAGCTTGACGATCAGATTGCCAACTTTTGTCTGAGAATGTAGATAAAAACTCTTGTTTCCATATCTCAAGATTATCTTCATCCGAAAGTTTTAGTATTGTGGTATTAAACCATTCTAACGCCGTATCTTCGACACTCAATTTTAATATTTGGATTTTTCGTTTAATATTTTCGACTTGGTTTTCCTTACATTCCTGTTCAAATTTCCGCCACCATTCCGGTGCATTTTGATTCTTTCCTTTAAAATTTTCTAGTACAAAATTTTTCTTTACATGATGAATAGATTCTTCTTTTTCTCTAGTACCCTGAGGCGATTTTTCTTTGATTTCAGCTAAAATTTTGACTAAACTGTCCAAGGTGATGGGGTCAGGGACTGAGGTTTGAGGTATAATTTCTTCTTCTAGATGTTTTGAACGGCTCTTATGATGTATTTCAGCACATTTTCAAAGGTACAAAGTTCGTAATGCGAAATAATTTTAATTATTTCGACAGTCTTTACACACAAAATAAAATACTATACCCTTAACACACTCAACATGAAACAAATCATTACAAATAGAAATAAACAACGAAATTGCTCAGAAATTTTAATGAAATTTAAGAAGCATAGTGTATATGAAAATGAATATATTCTTTAAATCAACACTCCAAACTTGCAGTTTCAGAATTATATCAGACCCTGACTAAGAACCCCGTTGTTCCTTTTGCTGCATATATATGTATGTATATATATATGTATAATATGTAGATATATATGTATATATGTAGATATATGTGTATATATGTAGATATATATGTATATATCTACTTCTTTACACATATATATGTACATATATACATATATATCTACATATATATATATATCTACATACATACATATATCTACATATATATACATATATACCTACATATATACATATATATCTACATATATACATATATATCTACATATATACATATATATCTACATATATATATATATATATATATATATATATATATATATACATATATACATATATATCTACATATGTACATATATATCTACATACATATATATGCAGCAAAAGGAACAACGGGGTTCTTAGTCAGGGTCTGATATAATTCTGAAACTGCAAGTTTGGAGTGTTGATTTAAAGAATATATTCATTTTCATATACACTATGCTTCTTAAATTTCATTAAAATTTCTGAGCAATTTCGTTGTTTATTTCTATTTGTAATGATTTGTTTCATGTTGAGTGTGTTAAGGGTATAGTATTTTATTTTGTGTGTAAAGACTGTCGAAATAATTAAAATTATTTCGCATTACGAACTTTGTACCTTTGAAAATGTGCTGAAATACATCATAAGAGCCGTTCAAAACATTAAAAAATAGTATGAAACGTCACAAATTGTTGAAAAAGAGTGTAATGATTGCATGGATCTTGATGTTGAAGAGTCCAGTCCGTTTCTCAGTGTGAATGTTTAATGTATAACATGAACGATATACAACAAGTAATTTTGACCAAAACTGATTATAATTGTATTGTAATGTGTGCAAATAATGGAGTTAATTCCCAAACAATACTCTCCCATGCTTGATGGGGGTGCACTCCACCTCTTACCCATATTTATTATTCCTAACCAAATACCTTCATCTCACTAGCACAAAAAAACTATTATACTATAACTGATGCAATAGAAAAGTTCTGTAAACTTCCCCCCAACCATTTACAAAGCTGTTCAAACATAGCTTCAGAATGAATTGAATACCACATCAAGAAATATACATGTCAGTCCAAAAAGTACTCCTCATGCAGAAATTACTCCATGTAGGAGTAAAATAGCCACATTTATAAAAAAACATCAAATTTTGTGTGAAAAATACCGTTTAACCTCCAGAGTATTCACCATTTAGGTGCAAAACAGCGTTTTTACTGTAAAATACCCCATTTCCATCTAAAATCGCATCAATTTTATTATAGTCGCCCTCTTAGGGAAAACCCCTCATTTCTTTTTTTTTACTATAGACGCAACATTCTAGTTAATTTGATGACATACATGTGACGTAACAACACTTTGTATACACATTCATGTTCTAATGAACGTTTCAGTATCTATCCTCAAACATTACTATCTGTAACAGAGTTGATGGGTTTGTTGGAATACATACATGCTCAGTGCATATTACAATTATAAAAATCGAAGTGATCGCATGGATCCATAAGTTGATGAGCCCATTGCATCTCTCAGTGTGAACATTTAATTAATAACATGAACGCCATGCGAGTAAAGCGACTAATTTTCGCTCGAGCATATTATAACTACCATGCAATGCACGCAATACCCAAGTTAATTACGAAACAACACTCCCCCTGCTTGATGGGACGCACTCCTTCTCTTACCCATGTTTATTATTCCCAACCAAACACCATCATCTCACTAGCACACAAGAACCATTATACTATAAGCAATGCAACAGAAAGTTCTGTAAACCTCCAACAACCGACCACAAACCTGTTGAAACATAGATTAATAATGAATTGAATGTCATATCACGAAGTATACACGTCGAGCTGAAAAGTACTCCTCACGCAGAAAATTACTCCATTTATGACTAAAGTACCCACATTTAGGAAAAAAACCCTTACAAAGATTGTGAAAATTGAGGAAAAATTGTGTGAAAGGTGGTAAAAACATTTGAAAATGGTGAGAAATAGCAGAAATTGACTAAAACAGTGTAAAAGTACTAAAATGTAAGAAAATGAGGAGAAGTGGTTGAAAATTGGCTATAATTATTTAAATTGAGGAAAAAGCGGTGTTTAAAGCATAAAAATATGATAATGATGGATACAATTCCTGCATGACAGTGCATGCGACTGAGGCTTATGTGCTGGAAGTGATTGGGAAGCAGTTGCATGAGTCCCTTGCTCTCACTGGCTTAAAAGGAGCATGCTTATAGACCTGCACATTGTAACCGTCGCTCTGACATTTTGCATGCTATTCAAGAGACTACTATTCCCAACTTGTAGAAAAAATATACATCTTCTTAAAATTTGGTGATGAAAACCGTATATCTAGTTGAGATTTCAGTCACGGCTATTTCTCCACTGGCCGCATCCCATTTTAACTCTGCCTCTAAAGTATATTGGGTGCTTGATGGAATGTACTAATGTTAATTTCAGTTATTACGATTACAAATATGTTTTTACAATTTTTATAATAATTATGATGATGCGTCGATGACGAGGACTACAACAATGTAATCATCACGTGCATGTCGCATCCCCACACACTTGCATAGACTCCCACATTTACTCGCAAAAGCATACAAACATATACAATCACCCGTCCTCGCTCACCTATACATATAAACAGACACCTACACACCGCATCATATCGTAGGTTAGCAAGTTATATTAGCATTGATTTGTTGTAGATATAGTAGAACATATTCCTGAAGCATATGCATACGAAGAATAATGTAGTTAAGAATTGTAAGAAATAAAAAAACCTTACAAAGACAGTGAGAAACTGAAGAAAGTTGTGTGAAAGGAGCTAAAACAAAGGAAAAATGGTGAGAAACATCAAAAATTGTCTAAATCAGTGTAAAAGTAGTATAATGCATGAAAATGTAGAGAAATAGTGAAAAATTGTTTATAATTACTTAAAGATGATGGAAACAGTGTAAGTGTTAAACACGAGAATATTATGAGGAGGAAAACATTTCCTATATGTCTGTGCATCGATGATTGTCGAGAACATAGTAATTGATAAATGGTTGCATGAGGCCTTTGCTCATACCCGCCTAATAGGAACGATTACGGGGGAAGGGGGTGCTTAAAGATATCCTTACTGTACTGAGTAGCTGTGTAAACATGCTGGGCCAGATGTCTGGACAAAATCTAGGACCCGTTTGAACTGATGAACGCTCTTCAGCATAATAATCACATGGAAGATCTCGAGCGGAGCCTCTAGCAGTGGAATGAACGAAGACACCTCCCGATTTGATGCATCAGACAACCCGTTCAAAGATGTGATCGATTCAACCGTTACACCTCCATATGCAAGTGGAGAGCTCCTTGGAATACCTAAAACATTCTACTGCGGTGATGGTCGTTAAGCGTGAGATGTGCCTTGGCAGAGACTGAGGGGCTAAAAGAGAGTCTAGAGAAGGTTATCGCGGTTGAATATCTGCTTAGTAAAGAGTTGGAAGAAAAAAAAAAGTAAGAAAAATCATGAAAAAATGAGGAAAATTGTGTGAAAGGTACTAAAAGCACTGGAAAAATGGCGTGACAGTGTTAAACGCGAGAATATTTTATAGAGGAAAATAATTCCTACATACCTGTGCAGTGGTGATTGACGAGAACATGGTAATTGATAAATGGTTGCAGGAGGCCCTTACTCATACCAGCCTAATAGGAACGATTTCGGGGGAGAGGGGGTGCTTAAAGATGTCCATAGATCAGTTACATAAGCGTGTTGGGCAGATGTCTAGTCAATATCTAGGACACGTTTGAACTGATGGACGCTCTTATCGCACATCAGTATAATAGTCACATTGAAGATGTTGGGAGGAGCTCTAGCAGCGGAATAACCGAAGACAACTCCCGATTTGATGCATCATACCACCCTCTCAAAGATTTGATTGATTCAACTGGTACATCTCCATATGCAAGTGAGGACCCCCATGGAATACCTAAAACATTCTTCTGCGGCGATGGTCGCTAAGTGGGTGAGGTGCCTAGTAGAGACTGAGGGGTTGAAAGAAAGCCTAGAGAAGGTTATCGCGGTTGAATATAGGCATAGTAAAGAGTTGGAAGAAAAAAGTAAGAAAGATCGCGAAAAATTGAGGAAAATTGTGTGAAAGGACTAAAAGCACTGAAAAAACGGTGAGAAATAGCAGAAATTGACGAAAACAGTGTAAAAGTGCTAAAATGTATGAAAATGGGGTGAAATAGTGGAAAACGGGGTATAATTAGTTAAAAATGAGAAAAATAGTGTAACAATGTTAAAACATAAGATTGTAATAAGGACGATAACGTTTACTACATGGCTGTGCAGAGGTGATTCAAGCTGAGGCGTTATCGGTAAATAGTAGTGCGAGGCCATTACTCTCCACCAGTCTAACAGGATCGGTTAAGGAGGATTTCTTTAGTGTATAGATCAGTTACATAAGCATGCGGGTTATGCGTCTAGTAAATGTCTCGGGCGTGATCGTTCTGTATGATGCTCTTACCACACGGCAGTATCATATTCATGTTAATGCTAACAAACGGTACCTCCAGAAACGAGCGGTGGAAGACGAAGCCCTGAACTACACATTATACCATTGTGTAACGTGTGTAAAAAACCGGTTTCAGCGGGAGAGATTGACCGCTTTCACCTTGATTCCTAGAAAAGGTGTATAGACGTCATAAATTATCCTGTTGTAAAAGGTCGTAAATGCAGGTACATGATAGAGGCTTCAATAATGTTGCGGGTGAATGGCGAGACGAGGCGGTTTAGGTTGTGGAGCAGCGATTGTTGTTCTTGAAAACGAGCCTGATGTTAAATGTGTGCGTACAGGTGTATGCGAACGCAAAAAAAAAAAATATTCTTCTGCTGAATAATGGTAAATAGCGTGCGACACATAAATGACCTTGAAGATAAAGAACCCTCGCATACAAAGGCTGTCATGTTAATGAGATTTATACCTGTAGAAGTTGTAAATTCCTAAAAAGAAAGACTGGGGGCGTGTCTAAAAACCGGTTTCAGTGGGAAAGATTGGTCGCTTTTACCTTGATTCCTAGAAAAGGTGTATAGACGTCATAAATTATCCTATTGTAAAAAAGGGCGCTTCATCAATAATGTTGCGAACGACCGGTGATGCAGCTTAGACAGCGGAGCAGTGATTGTTCTTGGAAATGTCGCCTGACCAATGACCCTAATGTTAAATGTGTGCGTATAGGTGCGTGTGCGAGCGTAAAAAATATACTTCTTTCGAATAACGGTAAATAGTGTGCGACACACGAGGGGCCTTAAAGATAAGCAACCCGTGCAGACAAAGGCTGGTGTAGCGATGAGGCGTATACCTGCAGAGGTTGACGATTCCTAAAAAGAAAGACTGGTGCGATTGCAGCAACGATGCTGCGAATTCCTTCGTTTAATAATTATACTGAGATGTGTATAATATTAAAAATAGGACGCCTATAACAATTATTTAGTGATCGGAAATTTCCTCTATCGAAAGGCTAAAATTATTTTCACAGTGTAAAGTATGTATGATGGAGTGATTGTGTAGGAAAAATAATACCAGTAAAAATAATTAAAGATCGTTAATTAAAAATTAAATATATGAGGACGCATAGTGTGTGGGATGGATTGATGTGCTACGCTCCCGCGGCTAATGCAGAAAAAATGTACAGGATCAATAAAGAAACTATCGTTGAACGTGCCAGTGGGATGTGTATGAAGTCTGGGAGGGGATGAAAAATAAATAAATATTACAATCGGTATGGAAACGTGTGTGCATGGAAACGAATGTCGTGCAAATAAAAAATATGTACGAACGTGAAAAAATTTTAAAAAGGCTTTTGGAAAAATAATTTGACAATAATATACAATAACTGATGGTAAAATGGGTGTTGGAGACAGCGTCTATGTTTCTTTAGAGGTTTGATGGTTTGGGGGGGGGGGAGCTCTGGAAAATATATTATGAAAGATTTGGCTTGGAGGGACTGGGAACGATAAAGGAATTTTTGGAAACGCTAAAAAATATAAAAAATGATAAACACTCTGAAGAAATGATCGGAAGCGTAAAAAAAAAAATATATACTTAGACTAATTCTAAAACACCGAGGAAAAAAATATCATGATCCAGTATGAAAACTGCTAACATCAGATGTTTGCGAGGGAACATGCGGTGCGCATTCATTGTGGTCGTGACGTAGATGGAATCATTTTTAGAACCTGAGAAAAAAATGTGAACGATCGGAAGAAATGATCGGAAGCGAAAAAAAAATATAGTTAGAATAATTCCATAATACTTGGAGTTGAAAAAAGTTATTATGAACGGTATGGGAACTAACGACGGCAGATGTGTGTGCATGCATCGCGTTGAAGACATTGTAGGATTTATTTTTAGAACCATAGAAAAAATAAAAATATTATGAACGGTCAGAAGAAATGATCGGGAGTGAAGAAAATATATAATTGGAATAATTCCATAATACTTGGAGTTGAATAAAAGTTATTATGAACGGTATGGGAACTAACGATAGCAGATGGGTGTGCGTGAATGGACGGTGTGCATTCATAGCGGTCACATAAAAAAATAATTACCTCTCAATATGAGATGACTAAGACGTCGGGAGCGTCGATCGGGGGTTTAATGGTCGTAGTAAAAGTAAATTGAATGCGATATATTCGATATTAAAACAACGAAATTGATCGGAAAAGAGGGTGGAAGGGGTAAAGGAGACTAAGGCTAATTTAGACTATAAAAATAATTGATTTGTTAATTTGTAAATGTTTTGGATAACCGGTTAGGTTTAGACAACAGAGCATGGATTGGGTTATTATGTGAAAAAAAAATAATAATTAAAAAAATAATTGAAGCAGCGTAAACGGAGGACACGTGCGGGGGATCGGCGTGTGCGCTATCGCGGCGTAGAACGTTATGTTAGATATATGCGCGCGATCGGGACGTGCGTCTTGGCATATGGCAGTAAGATCGGGGTATCATGAAAATAAAAAAAATATGCTTCGGCTAATTTTATATTATGTATACTTAGACTTTGAAATATTTAAGAAATAATCGCGGTATCGGGAACGGAGCGCGTATGTGTGGGTGTGATATCGCGGTGGAGATCGGAATATGCGTGGGATCGGCGCGTGCGCTTTCGCGTCGGCGACCGGAGCGTGCGCGGGATCGAAATATACGTGTGAGAGGTGTGAACTGGAGTTATAGGTTAGATTTATGCTTTAAATAATATATTGGGGTTAAATTTTGGAATTTTCATACTTAGGCCTCGGAATTTTTAAAAAAATCGTGGTAAAGCAGCCGATGGGCGGGGCTAGTGGAGACTTGGTTTACTTTCGGACGTTAATTAATGTACTTATGTTAATTAATAATCTGTTCGGTTTATCGGAAACGAGCAGGACGCGTACGGGGGAATTTCAAAGAAATTTAGGGAACTTGGGGGAACTTTCAGCACCTGGACACTAATTGGGGTTACTTGCGCCCCCGAATAACACTTTGGTTAGTTTATTGACCTCTGGACACTGTTTGGACTTTCGGTTTACTGGAAATGTGCGGGAACCGTCCGGAGGAAACTCGGAGGAATCGGGGGAAACTTGGGTGAATTTCGAGCCCCTGGACAGGGATTTGGGTGAATTTTGAGCACCTGGACATAAATTGGGGTGAATTTCGAGTACCTGGACGGGAATTTGGGTGAAATTTGAGCACCTGGACGAAAATTTGGGTGAATTTTCAGTATATGGACACTATTTGGGGTTAGTTTTGACTACCTGGACGGGAATTTAGGTGAATTTTCAGTACCTGGACGCTAATTGGGGTGAATTTTGAGTACCTGGACAGGGATTTGGGTGAAATTTGAGCACCTGGACGGAAACTCAGGGGAAACTGCACCAGCTCCGCCATTTATTAGCTACTTATGGTATTTAGTTGTTTTTTGTTTTTTTTTGTTACGTATTAAAAAAACCAATAAATAAAAGTTGTTTTACGTTATTTTAAACTTCTTTAGAATTTCTCTTTGGATGAATATTTTTCACCGGAGCCGCAAACCGACGCGCGCAAACAACGACACTTTAGCCACCGAATCCACATACCCATTTTTAGGTACCACTTTCTGGCATGTTTTGGAACGTCCGTATGAACGTAGCATGCATTCCGTCTTAGCATGGTCATTGTGTATGATGTAGTTCTTTTCTTGACTGAGAACTGTTTATTTAATAGTTGGTTTCAGTGACTACAGAGTTATTGGAGCTACGCCGAAAAATCTGTAATGATGACGAAAGAATTATCATTGGAGTGAAGAAAGACTGAAAAAAAAACAAAAACATGTCGTACAGTTCGTTTTCAATACAAAGAAATTATTGTCTTTTAGACAAGAACAGCTTAAACTTCGCTTGAAACCGTACGAGTTAAATGCTATATTTTGACTCGTCCCGAATGCATAAGATAAAATCGTGTTAAATATTTCGCTCGTTTGAATTTCGTTCTGTTGATTTTTCATAATTCCACACAAGTATTCCGTCTCGATATCTCTTAACTTGAGCCGATATACTCCGCAGCTAATAAAAATCTAAAGTACCCTCGTAATAACATATTGCAAACGATGCTGCGAACAACGGATTAGTCTTTTACTTTCCACTTACACAAACGAAACTAAGTATCTATAATGAAAAAAAATGTCGTTGTTTTTACGTTAATACTAACTCCACTGTTCGCCGAAAACGTAAAACTAGCAATAAATCTAAGGCCGCCGAATAAGCATTCGCGGACAGCACCTGAAAATAAGAAGATAAAACCGATACTGATCGAACAGTTATTCGAAAAATAAACAACCAGTTTAGAAGTACTGGCAGAGATTTGGACATTTGTAGTCGTTACTGGTCATAATCGTAACCGGAAAAATACTGAAATGCTAAAAAAGGACCATTCTCAGACGTTAAACGGTTTAGAATATATCTTACCTTTAACAAAATTAAAGCGAACCATATTCTATTAGCTATCGAAAATACCGCACACTAATTAAATGATATTTGAACAATGTTTAATTATTTACATCGTTCCATTGATGTTAACGACGTCAAATCCACTCTATTGAGAAACTGCGACATCAGTGTGTCGAACATAACTAGTTGTGGACTTGGAATTACGAGATAATAACACTGAAATAAAAAAAAATTTCGAATAAAAGTGGTGGAAGCAGACCGGAAGAAAAACATTTAGCGTGTTTCAGATGTCAAAAATGAGAGACTATAACAAGGACTATTACGACCGAATATAAATAAAAACGTAAAGTATGCGGTAAAAATCGCGGTACCACTTACGGTAGCAGCAAGAAATCGCTGAAGAACCATCAATACGATATGCAAAACTACCAGTGAGAAGGGATGCGTAATTTAAATCCAAAAAATGTTGGTAAACCATCAACGACAATAATTTTCGTTTAAACAACTAGGCATTGGCTATTGGCCTTAACTTAAATATTGAAAGACGGATTTTCGTAAAAGTCTTTCAAATACGTTAAAATAACAGAAAACTGATGACCGATCTAAGCGAGTTAACAGGTCAGTTACCAAAATTTGCTACAAGTATTCGTTGTGGTTGAAATGAAAAATCTCCCCTCCTCGAAGATATGATTAAGCACCAAAACGGTTGTAGTTACGTCATGAATTCCAACAGTAATCGAAAATTAATGCCGTATTTGAAAATTGTTGCACGGGGGGAGGGAGGACGTTCGTGGAACTTTATTTAAACAAAAAGTGCATAAATGTGTGTACATTGTTCGCATCAGGGACACCCTTAATAAGTACTGGACACATAAGTTGAAGTCCGGAAGGACAAAAGAAGCTCCGACACCATGATGTCCTCTGGAAGATGGCTACATGTACATTTTTCCTTCTTGTTGTTCACATAAATTCTTTATATTAGATTTATTTGTTATATGTTCATGCGTGTGTTTCTCTGTTTTTTTTTTTTTTTAAATCTATCATGGTGTTTTTGTTAAATCACCGAAATTGATTTTTTTTCTTCTTCTAATACAGCGTAGTTCCATGGAAAGTTTAAATAATATAACGTTCCGTGGAACAATCATCGGTACGTTGATTATCACCGTTTTACCCATGTATCACGAACACATGAAAACTAAATCAGTTTATTCAATCCGTATTCGTTATATATAGGTTGTAGTAGTGAGGCGAGACAAAAAGCCTATCGCGATAGTATTGAAGTTGAATGTAAAAAGTTTAATCAGCCAGAGAATTCGTAGTTTCCAAATCGCGTCAAAAACAAAAAAATACGGATGAATTTAAGCGAATGAACGGCGCATCATCGACATCAAGCTAAAAAAAAAAGAAACAACAGAAGTTCGACAGTTTCGGGTAAAGTCGGAGTTTCGACACTGAATCTAAACGAAATATTCTCAGACAAAAGCTAGAGCCTCGAGATTGAAACGTAACCTCGATCAAAAGCGAAAAAAATATTATAACAGACGATGTAGCTATCGATGAATCGAAACTAGAACATTATGCGCAGCAGATCATGGACTTTCAAATCGTTTTTTTGAAAATCAGTTTGGTGTAACGTGTACTGTGTGTACGACCAATTATGGTTTCATCGAGATCGGTAATTCATCAACTTCGAAGATCGAAGTGTTACTACGTGAAGAATTTTTAGTTTCCAGAAAACGAAGATTTGTGTTATATTATATACTGGTTAAATTGTTTCTAAATATCGTAATTCGAACTTGGACTATAAATAATTATTTATTTTAAAAAATATATTTTTCTTTATATAAATTTATATATCAATTTTCTCATTTAATTTCTTAATTTTTGAAATTGAAAAAAACCGGAGGGGGGCGGGGGATTCTTAGTTGTTTTTTTTTTTTTTTTGTGTGGTAACATATGCGAGTGTATGTCGGGTAAATTCCACTTCAACATTTTTCCGTCTATACCAGGAAAAATTTCAGGATTTGCCACCGCTATAGATAGTTTGGTCGGATAAATTTATGTAACATTTTAATATACAATTTTATTCTAAAAGTGTCTAAAATAATCGTAACATTACAAAAAATATCGCGAACTAATCGTGATTTTCCTCTTTATTTATAATTTATAATACATCTGAATAGTAATTCCGGAACTATATTTACACGGCGACTGTTCGAAGTAATATTTATTCTCGCCTAAGTTAAAGAAATAGCGGAGAACAAGTTTATGAACTTGTAGAATTATTTGAATGTGTAAGGCGAATACCGTAAAAAAAAGTCTATAGGAAATTCAACATCGCATTTTCTAATTGTCTCCTTTCGTTTTTGTAATTTATTGGTAAAAATAAAAACTTTCCGTAACGTAGAAGAAAATTTCTTGAGGCAAGCGTAAACTACGCAATTATTTTATCAAGTTGTAATTCACTTCTTTTTAAGGGTTTTTTTTTTGTTTTGCTAAAAAAAAATGAATTTAAAAATACAACAAATAGAGAGAGAACAGCGAAATATTTTAATTAGTCTTTAAGATCTGAAAAGTAGTTATGGTCGAATAAATGTAAAAAGTCTATCTGCCGGTTCCCTTTTTTATTATATATACGATATATATTTTTTTTTTAAGAATAGAAAATGAAAAATGTCGTCTACGGTTTTTTCCCGAATTAATCAGAATTTTAATTGTAAACGAAGAAAACCGAGACGAAAAGTAAAGTTCTGTTCGAAACGGCTCCTTTGATAAATCAAAATTAAAAACCTTTCAGCGGAGTTGAAAAACTGCACGTTGCGTGTTTCTTCGATGGTCCGGAACAATTTGCAACGGTAATCAGTCAAAAAACGCCTACCGAACGATGGCTTTTAGAAACATTTTCTTCTCTACAAAATCGGGAGAAAAAAAAAAAAAAAAAGACGAGAAAGCTGCTGGGATTTGTTGAAAAATCAGTAATAAAGAAGCCAAAGTTCTGTTGACGTTACGTGAAGTTGTTCGAAACAAATGTAATACTTAGCGGAAAATCTGGTTGAATGTATATCTTTGGCCTCTTTCGCAAATCCATTTACATTCAAACAAATATTATTCCAAAAATAAGTTACTACGATTTATTTTTATACGTTTTATTTATTTTCATAATTAAATAGTAGACCCAGCACATGTCAAAAAATCAGCTCATAAAAGAGTGTACATTAAGTGCATCTTTTTGCAGCAATTAAACTGGCTGTATATTACTACACGATAATGGCCTAATCAGTTTTATCAGCCATCCACTCTGATTACTCATATGCAAAGCATCACAGTAGAAACATGTAGGTTAGAACGCAAATAAGCTTTGTGAGAGGTAGTACTGCAGTTATTTTGGTGGCATATATGGGAATAACCATCGAAATCTATAAGCTGAGACATATATCCTCATATATACTGTCATCACAATTATTTTGGTTAGATATGAATCAATACATCTTTTAAATCACATAAACGCAGCAGATGCTTCATACATGAACGAAATAAACATCATAATTATACACACATGCAGCCATGCACACAAACGCACACATATACATGCATAACAGTCTAACAGAGGTTAGTAAGTTACATTAACACTGGCTGGTTATAGATGTAGTAAAACATTCCATAAAGCATTCACAGGCACACACACACACACATAATTTGGTAGTAGGTTAGAAAAGTTTAAAGGTGGGTTGACAGCAGTAAAACATATTCTCAAAGCATATACAACCAAGGTTAGCAAATTAGTAGACTGTTTAGGCAGTGGTAGATCTATCATCGACACATGCAAACACATAGACATACAAAGCAACTCAGTGCAGGTTAACAGGGCGTATTAGATTTGGTAAGTTATAGGTATAATAAAGACCACCCCCGAAGTATACTAAGACGGTGTGAAATAAAAGCTAGGATAGGGGTTTTGCTAGGAGTAAAACGCCAGCTATTATAAATAAAAAAAAAAAAAAAACTAAATAAAAGTAGCGGACGCGGGTGGACCAACCATATCCTTTTTGAATGCCTTGCTCTTTTTCCTGACTGCTCTCTTCTATACGCCGAACTTTTGGCGTTGGATCTTCCTACCCCTTTCAATGCTTGCTTTATCATTTCCTTCCCATCTTCAGCCGTTATTCCCCTCCTTCTTTCCTTTATACTTTCTATCTCCGATCGCCTCAGAATCTGAGTAGGTGATCTAAGTCCATGTAATTGGGTCAGTGTTAACACCGAGCCCATTTGAAAAAAAAAAGTCGTTTAACAAGGAAACGATAGCCTAAATAGGATCTAGAAATGAACAAGGGTGACGAATTAGATTCAACAAGAATAGCAGGAATTGGGGAGGATTTAAGCGTGTTAAGACAAAGACGAAGGTAAGAGTTCTGAATTACACCTAATTTAGAGAAATGGGATTTGAACGCACAACCATAAATAAAAGAACAATAGTCAAATTCGGAACCGATACTAGATTTGCAAAGAGAAATAAGAATGTAGGGATCGCCACCCCATTTAGTTGGCGACAGAGCTTTCAATTTACATTTGCATAATACTAAATTCAAAACGAAAAAATCTTATTTTTCACTCCTACAAAAAAGGAGAGAAACGTCATTTTTTTCGCACTTTGTCCAGCTTTTCACTAGCTTCGAAGCTTTCGTTAAGGAAACGAAATACAGTTTCGTTGCCGACAAACAACAACCTTTCCATAGATTACATCAAATGCTCGGAAAAAAGAATATTTTATTTAAAACTTTCGAGTTTTCAGCGCCCCGAGAACCTAATTTTAATGCCGAAGACGCGAATGCTCCAAACTAGAGAAGTATACGGGGAATACGCGTATTTTTAACGCAGATTGAAAGAAGGATAAAAAAAAACGATCGGCCCGCGTCTGGGCGATACTATTCCGAGAGGAGTCTCGCGTCCGTGCGTTGGTAGAAGGAAAAAAGTAGTATTACATGGTTTTAATAAGAAAAAAGTAAAAGCCTAATGCTCGCCGGAAATGAATTCGTGTTCGGTTGGGTCATCCAAAAAAACCCGGCACTCCAAATATCTGGTGTCCCGGATTAGGGACTCAAAGATAACATTGCGGTAGGGGCGAAAAGTTCCAAATTCATTTTATTGGCTTCCCGAAAGAGGAGCCCGCAATTCAAAAGATTCAGTTAGGAAAAATTCTAGATTCATTCCATTGACGAGCCAAACAGGGACTCGATAAATTTATTTCAATATATACACATATATATATATCTCATGTGTATAATTTAATTGCGGTCTGATGTATTAAATGGAAAGTGCTAAATAAAATCAAGGATTTATTGCGGATGAAAAAAAAAAGGCTTTACCTTTTAAATTCGAGTCAAGAACATGTTCATCGTATGTGGGTTAACAATCCATCCAATCTTGTAGCGTATCTTAAATGACCACAGAATGGGCTTGCTTGGTTTTTAGTAAACTAGATTTTCCGCCACTTCCACACTTCATCATATTTTTCAAGTGCAGTATTACACTGATTCTGTTTGCAGGTCCATAAAACCGTTTACGTATTCAATATTTCAAAAATCTTTTCTATACGCATTAAAAATGGAGGAATCCGAAATCCAACTCCAAAGTCGACTGCGCGAGTTGTATTAGTGTAGTATGTCAACTATTTCGACACTGAACTCTGCGGTAAAAACATGTACCAGTAAAATAGAATTCCTGTTCGATTGCAAGCAGTTTAACAGGGTCGTCTTTGAATTCCAAAAAAGGTATCGACTCAACTTTAAAAGAATCGACTTGTTCTTGTCGAGATGCAGCGGATATTTTACTGCAGTGTTAACGAAATGGTCAACGTAATTCTTTTCAGCGCAATTATTGATCTTAAAGAAGCGGGTATTTTTCATCTCTTCGTTCCTTATTATTTATCTACATCCTATTAATTTTTACGCTGAATTCGTTACATTGTGAATTACAATGAAACGGGTACATTTTTCCCTGCATCAGTGTCAATTTTCTGTGTTCATGATATATCGCTTGTGCGCATCTGCAAGCAGATGTACACCCGTCACTTATTTTAAAAACTCCCGAATAAATAATTCTATAACAAAAACTCATAGCTTTTCAATTTTTTTTTTTTTTTTTTTAATTTACACATTGTAAGTTTCATTATTCCTTCTAAATATAAATACTTGCTAAAAATGCCGAATATTTAATGATTTTTGTTTTTTAACTTCTCCATAAAAAAAAAATATATATATGTATATATCCTTTGATAGTTTGCGCGCGTTTTTTTTGCAGACTTTTTTTTTAAATTTCTTGAAAAAAAAAATATATATATATATTTCTATATACAATTAATAATTTTGAATTGGCAGGGACAGCGATAATAACACAGCGGTCATTTATCACAAACAGAAGAAAGCGAATAGAGACATGACAATTGAATGTTGTTAGTCACACAGACCTTTAATGAAAAATACCACACATCGACGGTCAAATGAAACTTCCCTTAATGGGGACCCCCTCCCCCCCGCCCGGTTATACATATATATATATATTCGATAAGAGAACACTCTCCGATATCTCTGATATCACTGTTGGCCGGCGGAGAACGATTGTCTCTTTCTCATCAATCTTCGACTCCTGTTCAAGTGTCAAATTTCACACGCTCGTACTATACCTTGCGCATGTCCTAAACAATTCAGCTGGTAATAATTCAAACATATTTTATTATCTGTCATCGTACTTAACTTTTAAAAACCATTTCCACGGCCCAATTTTCTTTATTCTTTTCTCTTGTTCTTCTTCTTTTTTTTTCTTCTTCATTTTCTTTATTGCATTCGTTAACTTTAATAATACGGACTTTTTCAACTCTGAAACTCCGTAATGCGAACTAATAAAAGAGTGGAAGAAACTGAATTTCTTGATAAAAATAAATACGATAGCTAATAACGTTTGAAATAGTAGAATTTTTTGCTCGAGAAAGTAAATAGAGGAAAAAAATTTTCAACAAATAACCAAAAGTTTCTGGCTGAATTTAAAAAACTTTTGTTCCGTTTGAGCGTATTTTTTGAAACTTTTAAACAACTCGTTTAAAAAAAAATTAACCAAACGTCCATAATCGCGATTGTGAGTAATATTATGGTTGATACACAGATATATAAAAATCGGTTAAAATTAAAATGACTAACAGCGATTAAAAAAGAAGGTTCGATTATTGTTATTAATATTACATAGCGAACTGTCGCTTAGATCGTTGGTAATTAAATTATTCATAAATTCATTGAAATGATAACCTTCTGTTCTGCAACAGATACCACTTCCTTTGTGACACGTTAAATACTGCCGCTCATTATGATAGTACGTAAGGGAAGAGGTCTTTATACTTGTTCGTCATATATTTTATTACATATTCTACATCTAATACGATCTATGCCAGATTTACGATGTTTATTTATCGTTGATTTATTGATATTTATTAAGCTATTATGTAGGTTTTTCTAATAGTATCCGTTGTTGGACTGCTGTATGTGAATTTTGCATAAATTCGTTTATTTTTATTGAACTTATATTTCGACTGTTCTTTATAGTACTATTGTATAACACCACTTTTTATGTGAACCGTATACGTGCATTGTAATTACTATTAATTACTATACTTTTGATAATATTAAGTTTGGAGCTCCATCCATTAGAACGTAAAGGCGTGAAGCCAGTGCTAAATGTATGTGCAAAACGATACAAATATTTATTCATGATGATCGGAGTTCGGATTAAACGGGAGCGCTCCACACACATAATTAATTCTAAAATCATGCCAGATACATATATATTCATCATTTTAATACCGCTTATATAAAGTACTTTAGCAGTTAAATGATAAATAAACGATTTTACAATAGCGAGGATATTGGAACAGGTAAAAAATTTTATTCTTTTCAGTAAAAAAAGTCTGCATTTTTCTCGATGACTAAATCACTGTAGTGTATAGCTTAGAAAAATTTATTTTTTTAACTTTTTTAAATTAAAAAAAAAAAAAAAAGGTAGCCTCCTTATTTGATTTTGTTTTGTGCGGTAGTGCGTGCATATGTATATCGAGTTAATTCTATTTCAACATTTTTCTGCATTGGAGAAGTATCGGAGAAAAATCGGGATTCGCCACGGATTTAGTACACATCTAACTCGGTTCCGGGAGAACGCCTCTAAAACGGTTCTGATAAAACTCGATAATTAGGGTTTTTTTAGGGGTTAGATAAATCGATTGGTCTGGGTTTTATCGAATAAGCAATTGTAAATTGGAAGCGACCGATGTTTAACGGAATTGTATTTTTGGGGTTTATTAAAAGCAATTGTGAAAATAATAAATTTATTTTCCACGGTTGTCTTCTCCACACGTTATTACTGCTATCAGTTTTTTTTTTATTATCACCATTAACGATAGCCGATCGGAATTAAATTTAACTGATTTCCCTTTCCTTTTAATCGTTTCTGGGTAAAATACCCCCCTTTCAAAAGAAAAAGCAAAAAAAAAAAACAAATAAATATATCATTGAAAATAAGTAAAAGCGCAATTTCGTTTTTAAAATGTATTTATTTTTGCTTTACACGGAACAGATTTAAATATTACGCCAACTCAAATATACAGGACGTTGTTGTTATTATACGGATGATAGTTTGTAATAATATTTCCGGCGTGTGAGTATTTTTTTTCGTTTTTCGTATTATTCTCTAAATTAGGGGTATCAAATTTACCGAGAGCGGTTAGCAAAGTAGTTGATAAGAAATTATTAGAGGATAGGAAGAAAGAGTTATTAGGAGAAACGTTATTAATAACTGAAGCCGACTCGGCATTTAATGCGAGTAGTTTTCATCAAATCCCCCCAGACATTATAGTTCAAATGTATTATATGCACTAAGAGACTTTGAAATATGTTTTAAAAATTTCATAATGAACCGAGTAAATTAAAAAAGTTAAAATAGCCAGCTACCGTGTGGCATAGTTGGTTAGATAGTAGTGTTTTGATTCAGGTAGGACCTGGTTCGAATTCTGCTACTGCACATTGAACATATAGAACAATTTTACTCGCGTTGGGTTAATAACATCAATAGTTGACGGACTCAAAATTTAAAAAAAAAAAAAAAAAAAAAAAATAGAACAAAATGAAATTTTATGTTTTTACTTTAAATATATATTAAAAAATAATTGAATTATAAACCTAAATTTAAAAACGCTTAAAAAAGAAAATTTCATCCCATGTTTGCCAAAATACTTTTTTTCCTGTTCTTTTTTTTTTTTTGTAATGAAAAGAAATATTTATTTGGTCAAACAGTGGCTTTCAGTATATAAGAATCGACCTCGTTACATCGCCGGACACAACCGGTAAATGCGTGTATTAGCATGAAAGAAGTCTAATAAATATCTACAAATTATATACATAAACACAAAAGTTATTCTACTACATTAAATTCATAACAATTTTAATGTAGTAAAATAACTTTTGTGTTTATATATATATAATTTGTAAATATTTATTAAAATTAACCAGAAGACGTTTAGAAATAACTTTAATAATGAAAGAGGTCGTTGTTTTTGTTTGTTGGCACTTGTCCGATCTTGTGACGCTACAAATAAATTGACGTTTACGGGATTTCTACAAAATTGAAAAGTAAATATTCTGTTCTAATTCCCCTTTTATTTAAAAAAAAAAAAAAACCCGAGTTCAATTTTTTTTTTTTTTGTAATGTTTGAAAAAAGACATTCTCCCTTGTAAGGTTACTGTAAAATAAATCAGGATGAACTTTTTTTTTAAATTGTTTCGCGGAATATTTTTCGATACGGCAATGAGCAACTTACAATCTTACCTTTCGTGATCAACATGCAAGCTAGATTTTTTTTTACTGTTTAATAAACATGCTGCTAAAGGCTGCCATCCAACACTAGTCTTGCACGTGGAATAAAAAATGATAATCTTTCTTAGATGCCGTATTTTCTGCTGGAAGTTACAAATTTAACGTATTTCAAATACACGAAATTGCATATACGTTTGTGCTTGTTCTTTTTTCTTCTTTATATGAAATTATTAGAAATACGCGAAAATCTTTTAAGCAATATGTAAATTTAATGTGCACGAACCAGAAATTAATCGATACACAACGGAGATTTAATATGAATAAAAATAACCGGCGATGCATCTGCACAAACACGTTATTATCCTTCTTGATATTAATCGGCGATTTTGATAAACAAAACTAAAACTTGATACCTAGACTAGTGCCAGCGAGCTTAGTACGTTATGAACCTTAACTGCGAAGAAACTCATTTTCTTTTTCTAAGGTTCCCTATATTACTGGCAGCCCTGAGAAATGGGACGAGATATTAATTCTCGCCTTCAATGTGTTTTTATATGACTTTTAGGCTGATAACAAACAAATATCTCCTTCAACACGAAAATAGTTACGGAAAACACTTCAGTTAACAAAATTATAATAAATTAAAATTTCACGAAGCTTATAAAAGAGCTAAAATATCTAACTTGGCGACTCACCGGCGGCAAATCACTTTTTTCTTTTCTCTTTTAATCTTCTTCTCTCTTTTAATCTTCTCCTCTCTTACAGTTTCTTTGGCTTTCGTCGTAGGTCCCCCCAATCACTATCGTTTTCAATTAATTCTCGCGCTACCGAAATGCTACTTACCATCACGCAGAGAAAATTGCACACTGCGCGCATTTCGCTTCTTAATAAAAACCCGATCCGATGGTGTTTTCCATCTTCGCGTGGCTCTTCTTCTTTCTGATAAAATAGGTCGTCAATGATTTTCTCGGTTTTTTTCAGATCAGGAAAATTTTTTTCCGTAAACTATAATCGGGAGAAAAACGAATTATCTTCTTTTTTATTTTCCATTTTTTCGGTTCCTCTCGGAAAAACTTTTTAATGAAAATAAATTTTCGGAAACGTTGCTGCTAAACAGTGAAAAAGTTTGCGCTACTGCAAAAATTATAACGAATTCGGCGAAATCAAAATAACTTTGAGCGTCCCTTGGCAAACTGTCTGGTGATTGGTTGACCGTCGGCATTTTAAAATAAGTAACATACTGAAATACGGCGGCAAGAAAAATCCTTTCCAGAGCTAAAAACGCGCGAACATTCCAGCAGACCTTGGCGGCAAAGGTTAATTGGGACACCGATGGGAATTCTCGGTCATGAAAAGTTAACGGCGAAGGAATTTCATTTAATTTTCAGCTAATCGCGGTTTTTGCTACAGATACAAATGAGATTACGCACGAACATTTCCTGTTTTGCTTAGTCAGGAGCAAACAATTGAAAACTTCCCCCACCAAAAAAATAACTCACCGACCGCCGCGAGCATTTAAAAGCTGAAACTTTTTTCTCTGCTTTTTCAGCTAAATGAGCCAGCGGTGCCGCTTGCTTAGCTACATTCGAATCTTCGCTGAAATATCAAATTAACATTTCCGGTTCGAATTCCGCTGCCACACACTGACACTTTCGAAAATTTCGCTTGCGCCGGGTTAAGAAGAAGAAGAAGAAGAAGAAGAAGAAAATTTTCGATTAACGAATAAACTTCTTTGAAATGTGTAAATGTATCAACTTATTTTTAATTAAAAACAACACCGACATGACGCGTGAATTTAATCGCGTGAGATAGGTCAATAAAAATTTTAAAAATAACGAAATTAATTTACATCAGTTTAAAATCGTACACTTAACCAATACTATATATCTGGGGTGGCTAACCCGCGGACCACGCCGCCTTGAATATTTTTGCGGCCCGCGAGGTGGCCAACGTAGTGAAAAATGATGTTCTGTAATAATGCACGCGCGCATGTTGAAACATTTAATATAACACGTTTTATGTTTCACTCTTAAGTGACCATCCTAGTATCATCATTATTATATTATCTATGTTTACATATAAGAATTAAACACAATAATAATAATAACGCGTAATGTTTCAATTTTTCACTATAAAGAATGGCTCTAAATCTAATACGGGGATATATGATTTTATATGCGGTCCGCGAAGTTATGATGCATTTCCAAAGTGGGCCACAAGATCATTTGAGCTGGCCATCCCTGCTATGCATAGAACGGTATCGAAGTATGCGGAATGATTATTAATAACGATTTAAACGTATTATTTCCCCCAAATGTAAACGACAGATTTAACATTAACAACATTTTCACTTCTAACTTCTATAATGTAGAATTTATTATCGATCGTCGTGGTAGTTTTAAAATCCGTATTTAAAGGGATTATTGTAGAAATAGAAAATTATATTAGATTTAACTTTTTATTATTCTTCGAGCACATAGAACAACCCCCACCAACGCTTTCGCTAATAATAGCGGGGCAGCTGCCATTGTATTCCGAACTGCAGCGTAAAACTATTTATTATAAACGTTTAACCAAATAATCGTACTATTGCGGTGGATCTCTAAATAAGAGAATAAATGAAATTCAGAATAACTGCAAGTTCAACCGAAAGATTATAACTTACGTTTTAATCCCAGATGTACCGATTAATATGAAATAATATAGATTCTTATTCAACGCAGTCTATCTCACTGGACAGGAAAGATTTCAAAGTTATTTGTAGCGCTCTCGTCTATCAGACAACGATTTGTGTTCTTGCGGAGATGCACCAGAAACACTTTTGTCCATATTACTATTAACGATTGCATCAAATAGAAATTTCTGTTCAGAGACACGAATTCCACCCCTATTTTATTTTATTTATTTTCTTTTTTATAGTTGAGGTACTCATGGTGATATATTGCAGTTAGTTATGCATTCTATTATCTAATAAATTTTCCCCACCGCGGTTACATCCGGAGTAGGGCACCAAAAAAAAAAACCTTTTGCTAATACTGTGCAGTAGTACCATATTTCACGAGAATGTAATTGTAGAGCGATTGTCTTGCCAATACGGAAGAATTAATAAGCGATAAATTTAAAATTAATCTACTATCTAGGAATTAATTTTAGTAGAAACAAATATATAATCTATTATATTAAGGAGATTAATTCGATTTGAACATGTCTCAGTCACAATTTTGTCAGCTGAACATTGTGATCCAAGATGCCGTATCATTTCACCTTTTTAACGAGTTATCCGCTTAATTCGTCTCGATCAACCTAGCCTCTAGTGGAAAGACAAGCTATATATTAACTGGAACGTCTCCATCGTAAAATGACTGATCGATCTTTAAAAAAAGAGAGTGAACTTTATTCGACATAATAAACAATAAAAAACACCGCAAGTGATGTGTATAGGAAGAAGAAGAGACATATTGATAAGAATTTAAATTTGGAAAAAAATAAATAAAAACCACAATACAAATAAAAATTAATCAAATCAATTGAAAAAAACTACATATGCGTAATAATCATTCGTACTAATTACATGAAATCTCTTTCGAAACTACCCTAGTTCTGCAATTATACGAGTATATTATAATTAATAATTTAGATGATTAAAGTATAAATCGCGGTTGCGAGAATTATATTCTTGTAAGTAATTACCAAATTCTGGTTAAGAATACAGATTATATGTGTAATCTTGTAATCGCAACTGATTATGAAATGCCCAACTCTGTTCATAAAATAGTTTCTAATTAAAACGCAGGTGGCCCAAAATTGCGATCTAGTAACATCCGTATATTATCGGTAACGTTACATCCGACAAGCCATCAGATAGAAATTATTTTACGTGACACAAAAGATGTTGATAGTGTTACTCCAACGAATGAGACAGAAAGCGCGAATGGTTGATTGCTGATTAAAAAGTATATATTTACATGTAAATATAACATCATATCTACGAGTAGTATAGTTTTTGAGCATTTTTGTTGACCGAATGAATTATTAATTTATATTTCCAATGCTGAACTTACCGTCTAGAAACGAATGTTCTTCCCTTTACCGTCATTCGATACCGATTAAGAATTAGTCGACCGTACGCGTATTGTTCAAAATCTGTTCACATTGTTCTTCTTTATCTTTCATCGATTACACTCCTTATCACTCGTGATTACCGCAGCTGCTTACTTATGATTTTAGTTATCCGCAAATCTTCAGTTAATTTTCCTGTGCATTTTCGATATAAAGTCAGGCGGAGTTTGGAAGTTTCCACCATTGCTAGGCTGCAATAAGCAGATGTGCCCGACAGTCTTTCTTCTACTGCTCCAATTTCTTCGAACATGATGATGCCGTTTGTTATTGAACTCGTGTACAATTTTGTCTCGTCTACACAGATGTCATTTACACGAAATATAACTTTCATTCAGACATATTTCGATGTTTTTTCTTTATGATCTCTTCATATCGGTACTTATTCTTTGACAATCGGATTAAAAAAAAAAAAAAAATGAATATATAAAACACGAGTGATTGCAATCTAAGCCACTAGAACCGTCTCAAGCATAGCGCACGGCTTAACAGTTCAACTAAGAAGATTGTAAGTAGTTAGAAGGATATTAAATTCCACCCAAAGCTTTTCGGCAAACCGAGAAAGTTAAAATTGGCTCCTTTTCGCAGATTGTGTTTAAAGATGATATTCTGCAAAATTCGACATTACATGTAATCTTGTTTTTTATATATATATATATATATATATATATATATATACGCATATACATACATATAAACACACACACATGTATATACATATATATATGTGTGTGTGTGTGCGTGTGTGTGCGTGTGAAAGATATTACCAAATGTATTCAACCAACAAACGAACGACTTAACTATCTCTTCCGTTCCGTCGGGTTTGATGAAATCCTAATTCAGTATGACGAACATTATTATTCTGTTTCGAATGCGTTAATGCGAATACAGATATATATTAGATGGCGATGTGTATGACTATTATTTGGAGCTCATTGGGCGTAACTCAGTTTAACTAAAAGAGGAAAATTGTATTCCGATGTATTTTTGGAAATCAAGATGAAGAAACAGAGATTATGTGTGGGTACGATTAACAGTAAAAGTTGTATTTTAAAGAACAGAAAAGAACTAAAGCTTAAGAATTAAAAGTGCCGAAACGGTTAATGGAAATAGAAAAATATTATAAAAACGAATTTAATTGTCGTCATGCGTCGGACATTTGAATCGATGACGAACAGGACGTACCGAAAACTCGTTAAAACGAAGAATAAGAGACGCTGTAAGCGATCGAAATAAAGTATCGAATAGATTGACGAAAATATTAATTACCGTACTAGAAGAGCCAAGAAAGTAGATCTGAGTAAATATGTTAAAATGAATGCGGATTAGAAGTGGAAATTCTCTTGAGAATCGAATGTTAATATTAAAGAAAGAAAATTCCGAAAGGAATCTAACTTGAGCGAAAAATAACGCCAACGGACGAAACATTACTATGAAATCCGCAAAAATTTAATTTGGATAGAATGGAAGGGTGCCGATAAAATAAGTACCGTGAAATGCATGGACTTTAAATAAAAGTAATCGAATTTTCTAGAACGAAATTTTAGAGTCAGCTAATATCCACCGGTAGCTTAATATGACTTGGCAGAACGTCGGTTATCGAGATGGGCAGTTCGAAACTTGGCATACTTTATTTGGTTCGACAAAAAAAAAAAAAAGAAGACGAATTATTGAAACTTTTTAACTGTTTTATAAATTCATTTCTGCACTTATCGCATATAGGAGGAAATCGAAGTATAGTAGATGACGTATTATCGTCTGTTATAGTTTCGTTGACTTCCAGCTTAGAAAAATCGTATTTCTGTTCAGACCGAAAAATTCCTCCACTGATCGTGTCGGTTAAATAATAATAGCACGGTAGCGAAGTAGCTAAAACGGTAAGATATGAAACTTTAAGTGGGTTCGAAGGGGTCGCTCGACTCAAGTTCTAGTCGAAAATCTTCTCAAAATAAACCGCTGAAAGAAGGCAACTTCCTACTTGTGTTGTGCGCGGTGCAGTGTCTAAACCCTAACTAGCCTAAATATAAAGCGAAAAGTGCCCTAACAATAGGGTTACGATTGTTTCACTAGTTTTGATATGTCGTGGGAGACGAAAGGAAACGAGTTCAAGATGAAATCCGGTGATGCAGATAAAAAAAAACTGCACTTGCCATTAATTTGGCCTGATATCAAATACGATTTATTTACATTTGAAAAGAAATTCAGATGGCGGATGGTAACTACAAACAGCCATCTTACTTTCAGGTTTCTCAAAATCATCGTCACGGAATCTAGTTATGAAAATATTCTAAAAACGATTTTGTTCTTCCTTAATATTCTCACTGACTGAGGAAAAACTTAAAAACCGTCTGTTAATTATTTTTTTGGTATAAACTAAAAATTTATTAATGATAAACTTGTTGATCTAACATATACATATATATATTAATTACAACGTAATTCTTAGGCTACCCCCCATTCGAAAAAATGTCCCAAAAAAATGTCCCAATTTTATGTAACGAAATATGTAACGAAAAATATAACGAAAAAATGTCTTAATTTTATATAACGGAAGTGAAATGTTAGAATAGGATTTTTGTGGTTATGTTATTTTTTGTGTGTGTTGATGCCAGTAAGAATTACGTTGTAAATTTTGATCATTTTATACAAAGTATAGAAGAGAAAGAGACAGAAATGAATGCAAGAGGGGTCAAGGGGCACAGCCCCTTGCGAGGCCAAAATGGCCGAGTTTATATATATGTATATACAGTGAGCCACAATAATATCCGGGCACCAATGTACCCAATGAATATACGCTAAAAACAAAGGAAAAAAATGCTTTATTGTTGAAACAAGTAACGAAAATAGAAAAATAAGTATCTCCTTAATATATTCTCAAAAAAAAAAAAAATCAAAAACATTAAAAAAACACGGCTTACGATACAAAAAACCCAAAAATTACGAATTTTAAGCGCCACATTAATATCCGGGCACACAGAACTAAGTGCAGTAAAACACTCATGGGTTTTTACCAAGTGCATCAACTAAGACGCGCTACTGATATGAGTCATCACATTTGCCCGGATATTAATGTGGCGTTTAAAATTCGTAATTTTTGTGTTTTTTATATCTTAAGGTTTTTGATTTTTTTTTTTGAAAATATATTAAGGAGATACCTATTTTTTTATTTCCGTTACTTGTTTCAACAGTAAAGCATTTTTTTCCTTTGTTTTTAGCGTATATTCATTGTGTACATCAGTGCCCGGATATTATTGTGGCTCACTGTATATGTGTGTAGTTGTTTTTTTTAGGTATTGTAATGTGTCCATTACATGGCAACTAAAACATTCTGAGAAATATAAAATAAAAAATGAAATAATATAAACAAAACAAAATAATAATAAAAACAATTTGGAATGGGTGGTGCGGGTGCGAATGTGTGGGTGCCTAAAACTGTTGTCGGTTGGGGCGGCCAATCACCGTCCAGCAAAAATCAAAAGGATCTACGTGATTCGGCCAGGTCCAGCGGTGACGGGCAGAAAGACGGTCGAAATTTTGAAAAAACCCGAGAGAAGATTTTTAGAAAAAATCAGTTGCGTTCTACCGGTGGTTAAGTTAAAGAGTCTTCCCTCGAAGCATCGCAAATTAACGTTCAATTTTCGGCGAAGCAGTCGTGGTCCATCCAGAGGAGTTGTAAAAAGTGTCTCGCGGTCTATCGGTGGACAAAGTATTCAATACCGTTCGTAGTAGTATTCTTAACTGGTAGAATATCGAACTTTAGAAGTCCAATATTAATTAACCAACCGCGGAACACCAACCGGAAGGCCAGATTAATAGCTAGTCCGAGCTCTACGGACCAAAACAGTCAACGAACCGCCATCCTACGGAACCGACAACAGTGATGCGTAGAATTTTGTTATTAACTTTAATAATTTCGTATATAATAGTTGTTGTCGTATACGTAATTTTATATTATTGTGTTTCTTTTAAACGGTTGACCGGTCCCGAAAGATAGGTGTCAGGTTCAATGGAATACATATTAATTACAAATTTAAACTGATTATTTGAATAAACTAAAGTAAGGATAAAATTTTAAACAAATAAAATCCACGAGACGGAAACCTCGTGGTTGGCATTCCTGTGGGCATAAAAAAAAAAGAAGGAAGTATACCGTTGCAGCATTAATTATATTGTTAAGCAGAGAAATAATACAATCCGCAATCTGATGACAGTAGTTCCGATTGATCGACAAAAGTAAAACAAAGCACGGAGGGGAGGCACGATATGCGGAAAAATAAAAAATATGAATCAATTTCAAACATATAAAATAGAGGAGAAAAGAAGAAAGAAAAAATTTTGTTAAAAATTCGGAAAAACTTTTAACAAACATGGATGGCAAACAACACGCAATAGTAAATTAGATACAAACATAAACTAAACGAATTTGATCGTAAACATTTTAACAAATATGTAATATCTTCACTCCATTAATAACAAAGATATAAAAAGCTACAATATATTAGGGTAATTGAAAAAAGAAATATAAAAAATATAAACCCTGACTAGATTCGAACTGTATCGTTCATGATCGACGCACTGTGATCATGAATGATATAGCTCGAAACTGGTCAGTTTTTATATTTTTTATATTTGTTTTTTCAATTGCCGTAATATATTGTATGTTTTTATATCTTTGTTATTAAACGAATTTGAATGTATAAACGTTTCTAAGTAGTATATAAATATAAATATATATATATATATATATCGTTCATACATTTCAATTCTTTTGTTATTACGTATTTGTTCCAATTTACTGTATTTTTATATTTAACAAACAGTACGTTAAAGGATTCTATATGTAATAGTAATTACGTCTTTCCACATTATATGCAATAGAACGCACAAAATCACCTTTTTGCATACGCATTATATAATGCGCAAGAAATAAAAAAAAAAAAAACAGCGAATTTAAAAAAAATGAAATATCCGAGAGTACGTAATAAGAAGCGGGTAAAAGCGCCGAGATTGCAGTGCAACCAGCGCAATAATGATCGAGCAGGTCACACTACACGAAATCGGTACGTATATCGCAATAGTCTGAAGGATTCAATAGGTATCTGTAATGATTCTTGCATTTGTTTTATAACAAGAGCGGAAAACGCCGTTTCGGTGTGTGTTAATATCTTGCGGAATCGCGGAGAAGTAGCGTGAATAAATTCGGCCCTTTATAAAAGTGTCGTCATATCGTAATTATCGGTATCAAGTATTTCCGGTATTTCCCAGGGGGGGGGGGTATTTTAATTTGAACAATTCACGATTTTGTCAGCAAATTAGCACCCGAAAAACCGCCGAACAACGAGTGAAACGGATTAACGGAAGAGATTTGTGAGACACACGTGAAGAATGGTGTAGCGGAAGATGGTAAATTAAGTCGGACATATATGGAATTATTGGTTGCGCATGCTGCAATGTTTTGTTTTTCCACTAATACTCTATATACAAGGTGTAAATTTGAATTGTAGAGCTCTGATAACAGCCCCGGACAAAAGCGGAAGAAAGATCGTGCGGCTATGGCCGAAACATAAACTTTTAGCGTTTCTCTACATTTCGCCCACCTGTCTCATCCTTCCGCGAATCCTTCCTGACACCTTCCGAAAGACCCCGCTTTTTCCCGGATTTACCTAATGCGCTCGAGATTTGTCGTGTAATCACGGGTAAAGGCTACGTACGACGGAAACTTGATATCGAGACAGCGCTGACCTGAAAAAAAAATCGACAAAAAGGTGCTCAATGAATATCGCTAATCAGTGGCCAATGATAGACTAAGGAGAATTCTCTGAGACGGATGATTTCGTTCGCGGAATTAACGATTTCGCGGCTGAAAAATTAAACATCTTTCAGCAGACTAGGAATATCTGGCGCGTAACCAGTGAATAATTAATTATATTTTAAAATTATTCAGTTTGCCGCTAGTTATTGTTAATAAAAAGCCTCCATTAAAATGATTACAAGTTGATAGACGAGTCTGTCTTTGCAGGCGTTCCGCTATGATAAACGACCGTGTAAGAATTACTCTACTCGACAATACCTGTGCACATCATTTATCATTTCACGCTCACTGGCACGCGTTTTTCTGCTTACCTTTCTCTCTTTCGTCGCACCTATTGCCTTTTTTTCATTCGTTTTTTCTGCATTCGTTCTACCCGTTCCGTTTCTCTCTTTAATCCGTCTTCTTTATTTATATAAGTTTACTTTCGTGTCATGTCGACGATCTACCGTTTCGCCTGTTTGTTCTTCGCTTATCAATTTTCATTTCGTCATCTACTGCTCCTCCTCTCTTCCTATGCGTCCTTATTATCACACTGCATCTTTACCTACTTTTGTACTATGTTTTCATTTATCCTTTTTCCCCCTAAATTTCATATCGCTACATTTTATAGAGTTCGCCACCGCGCTGTCATGTGCACCCTTAGTTTTGCAGTCGAATTATTATTCTATAATAGACAGTATATAAGTCGTCCACTGCGACTTTCTCCCGGACCTAGGTGTCGAAATAGTCTCGATAGTGTTAATACAGTACTTGGAAGATTTTACATTCAAAAGAAAATAAATACATCTACCGGTTTCGGTTAGTTTTCGACGGATTCGAACTTACACAGAGGTGTGTGTCCACCTTTTCGAATTGAAACAAGTTATTTGAAATAAATGCAGCCCGAATGCCACAACTAATTAGGTCCCAAGAGTGTGAACGAAGGCAACTTAATCCGTCTAACATTTCCGGTTACACTGGCCGACATCTTAGTGTGACAGTCTGTGGACCGACGTTTTACTAGAGACGGGCGACTCTAATTTTTAACGCATGCCGACTTTAAAGCATCAACTAAGTGCAAGTCCACTTGCTCAAAGAAGAGTCAAACGTTGTCTAGATTCTATTCGGACTTCAGCGTCTAGTCAATGTTTAATTTTACGTTAGCCGTACAAATTAATTTTTACAACCCTAACATGAATAATTAATAAATCTAACAACATACAGTTGGAAATCTTTTTTTTTTTTTTTTTTTTTTTTTTTGCGATTACCACCTGAGGAAATTATCCACAACATTAAATTATATTAGTGAGAGAGAGAGGGAGAAACGAATTAGAATACTCCTAAAGGTAGAAGAAATGAACGACTGAAAGACACTATAACAGGAATAATTGCTGGAGATGGAAGTGACAGGATAAACAACGCATTATATGAAGTAGGTAAACCAAGATTCAGGAGTTGACTATAAAAGTGAGAGCGTAGCTCCCGTACCGTCCGATGACATTACGTAAAGGAAAAGATTGAAGTGACAGCGTTATAATCTTGTCTGACTACATAAGCAGTCAGGTTCTCAGCGGAAAGAGAGAATATCTTAGGAGGATGCGGAAAATTGGAATAATTAAAAAACGTAAGAAGGCGAATTGTTAGCTCATCTGTATATATGAGAAAAAATAAGGATTTTTATAGGAGAGAAACGCCAGAGTTGTGTAATATGAAACTGTAGGAGTTAATAAGATTAGACGAGGAAATAGGAAGTCGCTTTGTCAAGAAACGATAGCCTTGATAAGGATCGACTAATATATAGAGGAACCATATTGGTTTCCGAAAGAACTGCAGCAGTAGCAGACCACTTCAAAGCTCTAAGGCACCGGCAGAGACAAATTCACACGATTCAGTTTAAAAAGAGCTGTGTTGGAATCATTACTGCACAAGAAGGAACAATAATCTAACTTCGAACGCATATTTATAGAGGATAATAAGAATACAAGGGTCTCTCTCCCCTCCTAACGGCACGAAAAAAGAGCTTTAAGAAGGTTTAACCTTTTCGAAACAGATTTGTATAAGTAGTTTATATGTTCCTCAAAAGTAATAGGCTGTAAAGAAAGCTGCCTCTAAGCGGCAGAAGAATGAGACAAGAAGGATAGCACAGTTATTTACAAACAGGATGATTGAAGATGGATTATAAGGACGAAAAGTGATAACAACACATGAAGACTTGACGGGAGAGATGGAAGGATGTCTATTGGAAAGAGTGGCTTCTGAAAAAATCAGAGAGTCGTTAAGGTCAGCATTAGCTTCCGAAACGAACTTAGCGGTGGAATATAGAACGATATTGACTACGCAGTATAGGGAAGATGATTAAAGAGAAAAACAATCTATGCTCTTATAAACTGCTTTCCAGTCGCACAAAGATAGGCAGGACATTCTAGCCGAAAAATTCGGCTTTCTCTTCTATTTTTCCCCTATACATCTACATACAGGCATATGCGCACACATAAAAAACAAGCTATGACCCAAATGTAGCGCAATATTAGTAGGGATCTGAAATACAATTTCTAAAGCACGACGATAAGAAAGATATGAAACATGGAACACTTGCATAGTACCAGTTAAATAAACGACAGAAACAGACAAAATGGACTTAAAAGAGTAAAAGTGCAGCGACAGCTTTGCTTATTTTTCATTAAAAGATCTAGTAACTTTTCGTGATAAAAAATGAGCGGGCCCTTTTGAAGTCGAATCGTCACTGCCCTTTTCCCAAAATTCAGAAATTCTACCGTTCGTATTTTTAATTCATATTTTAACAGTTGTCCTACAAAACGAGTTCTGTTGTTTTATTGGCATGGAGGTTTTTAACGCAAAGACGATTTTGAAAATTGCAAGTCGACTGCACCCTACATTGGACATCTCTTCAAGTCTCTCTTAGTTTTTTTTTTCGCGTTCTCCCACCAGTTTGTCTCGAATTTTCGAACATCACCTTCTCATCAGCCTTCTTCATTTGGTCATCAGATTTTCATTATATTAATGGATAGTCAATCATTTTCGCTTCTATATAATCGCCCACCGTTTTCGTTTATTTTTTTAATGACACTTATCGCTTTATCCCTTGAACACACATTTTCATCCATTTGTGTTTTATCTTGTTTTCATGAACTGTACAGATAATCTAAAAAAGGAAAAACTGACGCAACAGTAAAGGAGGAACTTTTCATCCGGCTTTATTGTATTTCTTAAAATGTGAATTAGCCGAAGGTAACAACACTGGTATGATGCCGAAAATACGCGTGCTGTACCACCGGCATGAACAAAATAACCACGAATGGCCTCAAAAATATATACAGTTTCATTATAATAATTAATATTTAATACTATTTCATAGTAAAACTATTAATGCTCCTTTTTTATTCTAGTTTAAACACAACTGTCGTCGATCTTTTGCCATTTTTATTTATTTTTAATTTTTATTTTGCAATCTTAATTAAAAATAGTACCTCAATGAGAAATATATATATTTAAACTTGCTGACGAACAAAGAGAATTCGGATTACTAACAAAAATAAAAAAGAATAAAAGTCTAATAAAAATACTATCTTTCTTACTATTTCTAAACTACCATATTTAAGGTACAATTTTATAATTTCATTTTATTTTTCACCCTTAAATATAAGACAAAATTTAAATTAAAAATTGTAATAATTATATATTTTTAAATTTCTATAAAGATCGCTATTTGATTTTCTTTATGAAGCAATGGGTATTTCTCTAATCTACTGCCTACCATAGAAGATTTTACGTAATTATATAATCCCCCCCCCCAATGTCCTTCTGAATCCGCCCCTATATATATATATATATATATATACATATTTATTTATTTATACTAGCTATTTCCTACGACACTTATATATTATTAATACTCGTTTAAATCTGTACTTGGAAATTAATAGGAAAATTTTTGTTTTATCTGGAAGTCATGTATATATACATCGCATTAATATATCTTTAATTTTTTCTTTTCTTTATGTGGTGAATTCTGCATGTTTATTAAAGATTTATATCTAATGTTCATCCTTCTTTTGTGAAGATTACTAATACAATAATTGAAACAAACTTCAAATACATTCTACAACAGGAAAACCACGGTAGTAGGCTAAGTTGCAAAATCCGAGAGTAAATAATATTTCCGATATAGAAAACATTAAAACTCCGGTTGCGGAATTCATTATTAATTTCTCTGGAACTTTAATATACTTTTTTATAGGCGATTTTACTAATACGCTGCGTAGAAATTTGCGTACCGAATTATCTGAAAAAGAGTAACAAATATTATTGTAAAAAATTATTTATAATGCACCGTTTTGGCTTTCAATTAATACTTGTAATTAAGCAATAATTCGATAATATGTCTACGTTATAAAGTTGCTTTTTGCAACTTCATTTTATTTCCTGAAAAATACTTATAAGAGTCAATTGAGCTCCATGTCTAAAAATTAAATTGCTTTCTTCACACTGCAATCATTTGGTTTTCCGTCGCTTTGATTCTCCTACATACATATATAAAAAACGTTTATTTTTTATTTTTTGGTTTTTAATTAATACACTTATGTAATTCTCGTGCCCTTTTGCTAAAACTGTATCTGACGCTACAAAATCATTGAATAAAACCAAAAAACATTTTCAAATCAACCGTTCTCCGTTCTCTTCTAAACCAAAGAGATTCATTCTCCCTTTGAGAAACATGTTTATCTAACAAAAAATGGTCTTCAATATCCAGCTGAAAACTAGCGATCTTTCTATAATCTAACAAATTTCGCTCAATTGAAAAGCACATACAGCCATCATTTTGAAGAGGACGAGTTATTCACACGGTGATCTCCCGCAGCAAACTTACAGTAGAGTTGAGTAAGGAAATTTAAGTATAAATAACATTCCCGGTGGTGACAAATATTAAAAATTACGTAACAGTATTTTTTATTTTTCTGCAAAAACTAATAGAAAACTCTACCTTTTTTTTTTTTTTTGTAAATCTCCGCGCTGAGTACCGAAGCTAGGCTAAGACTCGTATGTTCATATCTTATCTTGAAGGTTTAATGATATCAGTAACGAAAACAGAGAAATAACGGAACGCGCTGTATTTTTACTTACGTCAAAAGTTAGTAAAATGTTATCTAGAGTACAAATACACCCTAATATCTATCAACACCGCCATTAAATAATATCGGAATTTGCTTAGGGTATCAAGCCATCTTGAAATTGTTGTCAACGATTCGCACCATTAGAGTGTGCGAAACCCGAAAGAGATTATAAGACGATCCTAATAAGAGTTGTCGGTGTCTCGTTACCACTGATTGTGACCTACCGGTTTAATCACGGCTAATTCTCCGGCAAAACCGGATCTAACGGTAACGGATCTTACGACATTATTCCATGATTTTCGTGCAATAACGCGTTCGTAACACCAAAAGAGAGCGGTCCTGCTCGTCTCTTTTGTGGCAGTGCAGCGGCGGCGGCGGCGGCGGCAGTAGCAGCAGATTATAAATTATTCGAGTATGCAAATGAACAGGTTATCAGCAGTGACTGTGTACTCCTTACATGAGGCATTTATCGTGTACCTGCTTTGTTCGGAGAACGGCCAAAACGCGCTCTTTGACTGAAAACTACTTGTATACCGGGTAACGAACTGTTCTATCGCCTTCAACCGGGGGCTCTTTCACCTGCTGCCTTCGCCAAGCTCTCTTCGTTACACGACAACAAAATTCTTGTTTAATTTCTTCTCCGTACCTCAGTCCTCTTTCGATAATTCCCTTATCTGTTCGACGCATTTCAGCCTCGTCGTCCCTTTGAAGAAAATTGCCGCCAATTTCCATTTCAGTCATTTGCCGCGCAACTCGACAGTCGGGCCACTTTATTTTCAACTTCTGAAATTGTTCGAAATTGAACAAGTCCCCCTGCCCCCTTACATCGAATTTCCACTCGCAATATACGCGGAGAGTTACGCGTCACCGTGAAATTTACAGCCGACAGTGTCGAACCGATAATTCCATTTTCATTTCAACGACCCAGCTTTTCTATCATTTAACCTTATTGCTTTTCATCTTCGGGAGCGCCAATTTTTTTTCCCCCCCCGCGTTAAAATGCGCGGCTATTTTCATCCATCCCGAGACTCGCTCTTTGCCTTCGCACGAATCTTTCAAAAACCGAAAATTTTAATGTCTCTCCGGCAACTCTAAACACCAACTTCTAGTGTCTGCTGACCATCGCGGTGCTGTCATTGCGAAAACTTTAAAATGTCATCGCGTAACCGGCTTCTAGTACACTGCAAGAGGAAGAAGTGTGTGAACGTAGGAGTTCTGTAAAATGTTTCGCGTGGTGCACCATCGAGAAGATCAAAAGGTAAGTGATAATTTTCCTTCAGCATGGCGGTGCAGGGACTTGGCGCATATTAAAAAGAGAATAAACAGCTTTTTCGCTAACGACTCCGTTTTAGCGGCTATTTTTTATTCTACCTTCGACGACTGCTCAAAGAACAAAACACGAGTCTTTCGCAGTTGAAAGTTCAACTCACCAGCTATGAACGTGTAAAATGATCCAAAGGAAATCGGAGTAGTTAATCCTCTTTGGAGGTATCAAATAGGTCAGCATAGTTCGACGAGGGTGAAGCAGACAACAAACACCGGCAACTTCCGAATGATCATCCGAAGGAATATAATTACGACATTTTCTAATGATATAGCTTACTTCGATTCTGTCGTTACTTGCCGACAGGCTGATATCCATTTCGAACGTCTGTGTAACTGATACTAATCAACATCGCCGCTTTTTCCTAGCTGCATTCGTCTGCCTACAATTTATCTCCTTATTGCCTTTTGTTCTTTGAAACTTCCTATCAGTTTTTTTTTTCACTGTGTAAGCACAGATGGGGGGGGGGGGGAGGGAGTAGGACAGGTTTAGTAAGCCGGCGAGTTAATGCTTTTATTATCTTACAAAGCGTCCTCTCTTTGCAAGAAACGCAACCGCCGAGGGAAAAATTTACAATACACGTGTACGTCTGCTGTGATGAAATATATACAATGTTGGCCAAGGTGCGGTGTGTAAATTAACATCTGCAGCAGCATAACATTTTCTGAAACTGCCAAAAGTTCACAGTCCGTACCGTTACTGTGATAGAGGATCTGTAGACGTTTTAAAAGCTCGAGCACTCTTCTAAAAGCTCGCCGGCAGGAAAATTACGTTTCGTTTAAAGGAACAAAGAAGAACCAAACGATAAGGCGAGACGACGATTTATTTATCTCGTTGAAACGTAATAATAACAACAACAACAAATAGTGTGCGCATCGTGACTGATTACGGTAAAACGGTTATGAACGTTAAAGTTTTTTGAAGCGTCTACGGTGGATATAATTAGGAAAACAACTTATTCTAGACATTGTGTTTAAACATTTTTATTTCTATATTATTTTTCGGAAAGTTTACACTTGCTACTATCAGAAATGAACTAGTTCGATTAAAACCGGTTTAACTATGCTGGTAAGTGCACGCTTTCTGAAATAGAATATAAAATTAAACAATTTTTAAACACGATGTCTAAAATAAATTCGATTTCCTAATTCAAGCTGTTACTTCTCCTTAAAATCTTCCCCAGTCATAATTAGGAAAGAGAGAGAGAGAGAGAAGTGTTTGCACACAAGACGCTACAAGTTCACGGCGTGGGGAGAGACTAAATTGTTTCAACGCGTATATTTAAAGAAGAAAAAAAAAAGAAAGGGACTGTGTGCGAACTCAGTAGACGGTTAATTCCTCGCATAAACTACATTTTCATGCAAATACGAATTACTTTCACAAATACATCGATCTGGCCGCGCGGAAGAAAATTAATTACAGAAAAGAACTAACTATTGCGATGGCGAAAAATGATTTAATTTGTTTATTTACGGTTTTATAAAGTAGAAAAATATGAGAAAAAGTAACCCACGAAGATTAGCTCGCACACTAAATTATAAGAAGCGTTACCTACAGAAAATGTGAAATAAAACTGAGTTCAGAAAAGTACCACATCTATTTAAACCCTATTAACTCAGTTTATTCCGCTGAACTCTCGCTCAGTGGCGAATTCGTACATTACATTATATCGTATGTTACTGATTTCTTCTGATTAAGAAACAAAAAAATCTTTCACACTTAATGAGTTAAAATGTCTCGTATATTTAATAATACAACGTGGACTATTTTTATTGATCAAGAGTATTATATGTCCCATAATCTTTACTTGAAGGAATTAGCAAAAAATACAGAACTAGATGCACCGTGTGAAGTCTTTAAAAATTAACTATAAATTGTCAAGATTTCTTCCGACTTTTCAACTACGGTTTCACATCATCCTATTTTTTTTTATTATTATTGTTATTATTATTTTCTTGGTAATATTGAAAAATTAATTATTTTTCATACGCCGCATGTTTTAGTAAGACTGACAGATAACCGATGAAAGATTTCATCCATTTGAATATATTTTAATTCACGCTTCAACGCTAGAGCGTCATCTAGTGAGGACCCTCCATATTCAAATTTTTTTTCTTTTTCTTTTTTTTAGCTTGCTTCTTTCTTAAAATAAAAATTAGCGAAATAAAATCCAATGCGCCTGATTTTAAATAAACCGAGGTATTAATTACATAATAAAAATGAATTTCTGCAAACATTTGATATCCTTTTTCAGCTTTTTTTCATTTATATATATACACCTATATATATATATATATATATATTTTTTTTTTTGTAATCCGAGAGAACACATTTTCATAGGGGAAAAGTGAGTTTTCACTATAGCGGGCATAGAAACCTCGGCCGTTAAACTCACCGCTAAGCAAAAACACATCAACTTAAAACCTTACATCCCATCATATCTTACGCCTTTAAAGCAGGCCGATTCTGAAGGTTTTATAGAATAGAAAAATTTAGAAAAAAAAGTAAATAAACACAATCACTTCTGGCGTCGGATGAACAGAGATGTAGGAGAATTAACGAATGATAAAAATAAAGCGCATATGTGTAAAATATCAACAGGAGGCTGGAGAAGTTCATTCGCCTAGAAAAAGCTCTTTCGAAATATCGAAACTGCCTAATGAATAATATCGAAGAAAAGAGAAATAAGACAGAATCGGTCGATAATAATCGATCGGACTTTGCAGTTTTTCCCCATTCTGGTTTTACGACTTTTGAATAAATTACTTGAAAACAAAAAGAAAGTAACTTGTTTAGCTTATTTCGAAAACTAATGCGGTGTTACCAGGTTTCAAAAAATGGACTTTATTTGTTTACAACTGCGATCGCTATGAAATCCATAAAGCGATTGGAAACGGATTTAAGAATTTACATTGTTGTTAGAAACAAAATTCCCTCGGTAAGAGGTGATATATTATAGGTTAAACCAAATAAGGAGGATATCGTACGAAGAATTTGTAGAAAATCACGAGTCCGACAAAAATAATATTTTTATTTCAATAACGACGAAGGTAACAGGAGTGCGGAAAAAATAATTTCACAGAACATCAATAATACATATAAAAGGCTACGGGCTAAGGAGCAATATCAGCAAAAAAATTTAAAAAAAATTATAGTTAAAAAAAATAAAAACAGATTTTATATATGTAAGATACGCTAAAAAGCGTAAAATAATTTAAATTCTTTTACAATACGTTAGTATTGTTGAAGAAGTGGACATTAATAATTAAGTTTAATTCGCAGTAAAAATTGAAGTTCATTTACAATACTAACCTAAGAGTGACTAGGTATGGACATTAATAATTAATTTCAATTCAGAATAAAGCATGGGGTGATTTTATCAGTAGGCATGCAGTCCCTCAACAAATTGAAACGATATAAATCCATCCCATGCTTTATTTTGAATGGAAATTATTTACGTCCGCTTCTGCACTCTTAGGTTAATATTGTAAGAGGACTTAAATTTTTATTGTGAATTAAAAATTCAATTATTAATGTCCATACCTATATTCATTCTTAGGTTAGTATTGTAAAAGAATTTAAATTAGATTAAGGCTTTTTAGCGCACCTTGCATATAAAGCATATCGGTTTTTAGTATTTTAAATTATAATTTTATTCTCTAAAATTTTTTAGTCTTGAAGGGGAAATGTAACAGCATATTTGATTATAATTATTTTCTGCGTTTAACCAAAGCTATACTTGCATGTTCACCTTTTTCTGTAAATTACACAATACAATACAGCAACCTAAATATCCATTTTCACCTAGTTCCCGACGTCCGAATGATTTGAAATTTTTACTAATTGTCAGAACCCGATCACAATGCAATATTATGCATAAAAAACCCACCTAACACGCACAAATAAATTTTAAAAATGTAAATATTTATAAACAAAATAATTTTTATTTCCAGCGAAAACACGGTGGGTTGACGCAACCAACAAATCCTTAGTCGGTCTCATTATGTTTCCCACCACCTTCGAGAAAAAAGACCGGCTACAGACCCATTGCTTTCGTCGAGCAGCCACATTGTTGCAGAAAGTATAACGAGACCCGTTTTTTCCCAAACCGCCGCGTTGTACCGCGAAACATAAAGAGGATTCTCGTTGGTTGCATGAATGTTTTCGCTGGGAATAAAAATTTTTCCGTTTATAAATATTTGCATTTTTTAAATTTATCCCGGTGGGTATAGGTGTTTTTTTATGCATAATATTGCATTGCCATCGGGTTCTGACAATTAGTGAAAAATTTCAAATTATTCGGACGTCGGGAAGTGGGTGAAAAATGGATTCCAAAATTCCATTGCAGACATATAAAGTTACCAGTGAAGCTAATATAAAGCATGTAATATAAAAAAGAAACGAAAATCTCTTAGTAACATATAACCATTTAAGAAAAAAAAACGTATCGACATTAAGTGATAAACGATACGACGCGATAGAATGGCGACGCTTGCGAGCTACTGACAACATTTTACAGCGTAATAAACGGCTAGTAAATAATTTTGATTTGAAATCATTAAGTTCTAGAGAGTAATAAAAAATGATATATCGAAGTGTAGTTTACATTACTTTGTATATTGCATGTTATTATAGCGTTTATGTTTTAAAGTTTACTAACAAAAGTTTTATAATTTTAATTTAATAAGTTTTTTTATTTATCTATGTATGTATATATCTATTTTTTATATACTTATACATATATATATATATATACATACATAGAACAAGAGAAAGATAGAGAGAATGAGAAGAAAATCCTTTAATATTTGAGTGGTCAAACGGCTACTGAGATATCGCTGAAGCTATTAAGTTTATGAAACTGAAAGCTTAACGACGTACTTATAGCAATGGGAAAAACGTAAAACAATTCAAATTTTCCGGTGGTCAAAAAAAGGGTAAAATTCAGTTAATGGATTTTTAAAAAATTAAAAATTATGCTGCAGCCGAAACCCATCAGATAATTGAGATTCCAAATGAACATTGCTCATATCCTGAAAATGTTGAATTTTGCTTTTTGAATTAATAATTATTTTCAAAAAAAACGTATATTATACATGTATGACCCACTCCATTAAAAAAGACCTATCGTCCAAAAAATCGATTTTTACTTTTTTGGCGATTCTTATAGAAAAAAGTTCGCTCTTTCAATGAAATAACTCCTAGGTTTCTTGGTTTAATCATTATTCTTTAAATTAATTTTTAAAAAAAGAGCATAAAAACTTGAAAAAACAATAAAACAACGAAAGTATAAAATGTTATTTTTTGCAATAAATTTTACGGCACTTTTTATTTGGGTTGTAACTCTGGATCTGGTTTACCGTCTTCACACTTTCTTTTTTTTGTTACTAACTTCTTAGCTAATGGAGTCTCCGTTTTGGTTTTTCTTGAGCGTGATTTAACGCTTTTTTTTTCATTTTTTCCAGGTAACACAGCTTTTGTTTCGTTTTCTGATCCTAATTCATCAAAATTTTGATCTTTTTTTCTTTTTGAAAACCAATTTTTCTTTAGGCAATGAAGCTACACCGTCGACTTTTGCGATGTCAGAAACTAAATTTCGAACATTATTAAACAAATACCCACTGCTTTTTGATAGATAAGTCTTTTGAAGTTATAATATTTGGCATAAGAAGATCGACGATAGGTTGTAATAAAAATGTTTAAATTTGGTCGTTTCGTCGCTGTCTGCGAAGTGCTTTGCTTCTACAGAATCTGAGAAAATTATGAAATGATGAAAGCTCGTTATTCCAACTAATGGTTTGTAAAATTGTTTCATATAGTTAACTTAGTCGTACCATATTACATTTTCAGCACAGATAGGTTTATTATGACCCGAAGTAAATGAGGCAATAACACATTTCATTACTCCTTCGTGAGTTTCGATGTTACTTACAGTATACTCTTTGACTTGTGATTATGCCAACGTACCTGTAGCGTGAGAATTTATTATGGACTGTAAGGAGGAAATTTAATGTTTTTTATAGTCCTTTGACTACTCGCGCCGCATTAGGTATCCGAGAACAGTATTATTTTTGTATGTCAAAACAAAACTGCTGGATGAAGATGACTGATAGAGTGGAAGAGCGATGATAAGGCGCGAATGCACCGCTAGCGAAGATCATGACAGGCGTGAGCGCGCCGATAGGGGGTTTTGTTTAACAGTTTGTTTCTGGAAAACTTATTTTCGGACGATAGGTCACTTTTAATAGACCAGATGTCGCATATGGATTTTCGGAACAAAACTGTTTTTTAATTTACAATTTTACGAACAGATTGCGCTTACGTGCTCTATTAAAAGAACGCAAAATTCTTTCGAAATATTTTACCGGTAAAGAATGGTTGCAACACCCTAGATTACACGAAACTAAAATCATGTTCTACAGTGCGTAAAAACCTGAAATCATTTCTGAAGAAACATTTCTTTACATAAAAATATACGGCTGTTGAAATATTATAACAAACAGCACTATTAAATAAAACGGTCGATTGTTGTTACTTTCCACTTGGCAAAAGACTATCTTTCGAAAAATCATATACCTTAATACAGTTTCATCGGCACTGTACAACTGATGACTACATTGTGTTTAAATTAACTAATTAGTTCAATCCTAAAAGACTGTAAAAATGGAATGCGTTTATACTTTTTTTTTTTTTTCTTTTTTCATGTATGTACATTACATTCAAGGATCCCGTTAAACCATGCAGATTGTCGGCAGGGTGCTACAAATTAATACAAGTCTCCATTCTTTATTATTTAATATCTATAATATAACGAATACGGTTATCGGCGAATCTTATAACATATATATGTGTGTGAACTCTTTAACCAATAAACTTGATTTACTACACTGATAGAGCTAAGGCAGTTGGCGAGGCAGGTCCACTGGCCGCAGTCTGTGCATTCGAAGGTCACACGAAACCCGATTCAATGATGCCTGTTATGCATTCGATGCAGAACTATATGCAATTGCACACTGCTTCCACCACATCGTTTCAACTCACACCAGAGCCAGTGATTTCCGCCTGTTTACTGAGATTCCCTACAGCCGTTAAATACAATTAAGAGCCAACAGTATAACAAGCCGCTGGTACTAAAAATATACCACTATTTGTACCAATTGTATCTAATGGACAGTCACACGTGTCACTACTGTGAGTTCCTGGGCACATTGGAGTGCCTGGTAATGAGAGGGTCGACGGAGCAGCATGTTCTGCCTTGCTCTCGCCAATGCCAGAGGACGCAAAGCCACCACCGTCATCAATCGCATATACATTCTTAAAAGCGTGCAAAAACCAGTGGAAAATTGAATTGGCAGCTGCTAAAACATCCCTAAGAATCATTAAGCCCACAATTGAATCATGGTGGTCACCGGAAAGAACATCCCGATACGACTTTAAAATACTCAGCCGGCTGAGAATCGGCCACATCGCTATTTCCGACAAACACATAATCGATAAAACGCTGCCTCCAGCTATGTACCCCTTGCGCGGTCAGACAAGCGTACCGACGGTTTCTCATATACTGCTTACCTGCCGAAAGTTTACGGTACTACGAAAACAACCTGAACTATTGCGAAACATCTGAAATAAGGCAATTGACATCACCAGGGTTATCGGCTTAACTCAGCATATTTAAACACAGCACATACAATTTAAAAGTGGAAGGGGGAATAAATAAAAATAAAAATAATCTATTCCCGTTTACACACTCAACATATAATTTAAATAAAGATAATTTTTATCGTTCCAATCCATGTATTCTTCCTTTTTCCAATACATATCGTTATTTGATGACTTAGCCTAAACTCGCTGAAGGGTAACCATGATTAATTAGACTTTTTTTTGTAAACCATATTTTTAATTCCAATCTAGTTGTTTTTCCGTTTGGCGTTAGTCGTTTAATATATGTTCGTCCTCCGGTAGTGCGTTTAACATATTGCATAGTATGTTTATTTGTAAGTTTGTTGAGGTTACTTATTTTACTGTTTTTATAGAGTCGTATTTTTCTGATATCGTAACCTCGCTGATCTATATTTTCTATTTTTATTTTTTTTTTGTTTATCCAATGTCGCGATAGCCTAGTTGCTAGAGCGCTTGACTTCCGTTACGGAGGTCACGGGTTCGATCCCGGGCGACGACAGAACTTATTACAAGAATTAAATAAATAATCGCTAATAATCACGTGGAAGGCAATGGAAAACCACTACGTGCAAACATCATATGCGCGCTAATTTAGTACACAGCAGACACACACGGGACTGTATTCGGATATCGGTAATCAAACGATTACTATCAGTTCGCGTTGTGTATAATAATTGCCTAGTACACTAATACTTATGTCTGTATAGCTGAGATGTACGAATAGGTAGTCGCCGACGCTCAGGAACTAAGTATGGCACTATAAAGAATCCAATCGAATATACTTAAGTAGCGCGTATGAGATTTTCGGTTCAAGATATTGTACTTCCGTAATATGTCAGCTTGTATATTTGTATGCTTCCTATTAGTTCCCGCGATAATTCTTAAATACATTTTTTTTTTTTTTTAAATTATCGTTTACGAATAACAACTCTACAGCCGCGTGTTTTCGATTTTTACAGGGCAGTCGCAAGAAAAAACACCAGCCGTGGAACAGAAATTCCGTGTTACTCCGAAAAACATAGTAATCGAAGAAGGCAGTGATGTAGTTTTACCGTGCGAAGTGGATAATCGAATCGGAAATGTACAGTGGACTAAAGATGGATATGCATTAGGTTCGTACCAGAAACTTCTATAGATTAATTTTAAAGTTAATTAGTAACCGGTACAAAATATATATATATATATATATATATATATATATATATATATATATATTCATTTGTACCGATTATTAATTAACTATTTTTTTCTGCAATTTGCATTTTTGTGCTTTTATGAAATATAGTAAATAATAGTTACCGAAAACATTTATGAATAAGGTGTACATCCGAGAATGGTATACCTATTTTCTTCGATATTTACATATTATCTCTTTCTCCGATTTTCATCTCCTTTTCCTTTGTACCCTACCTAATGTGCTTTGATGATCCTCTTACATTCTCCTTTTCTTCCGCACAAGTGTGTATCCGCTCAAATCTGATTATCTTTCTTTTTCTTTTGCGCCTGTGAAATCTCTAACCTTTCTATACTAGTAGATCTAATAAAAAAAAAAGAAAAACATGATTTTAATTCTCCCATACATTTCCCCTTCTACAAAAAAATCTTTTACGTCCTCCTCGAGTACGTGTCTCTATTTTCCAGAACTCTTTCTCAGTCTTCAATGGAATTTGGTGGAATTCCGCAACATTATCAGTTCTCCATTTTTTACACATGTGACACCGACAGTGTCTTCGCCTTGTAACCATTTAATTTTTCCAAATATTTCGGTCTCCCCGCCTTTTATTCGAGATCATTGTAGTCAAGCTGATGATAGCCTTTTTACGTCTGTTATTTGCAGTAATAGCCTTTTTCCAGTTAACTGAATTATTTTCAGTTTCATCTTCTTATCCCTTCTTGTGTCACTTCATCGTTTTTCATATACGCTCTCTTTACTAATCGTATTTTTTTTTGTCCAAAGTTTTACATTTACATGGCTATGTCGCAATAAGCAGACCGGTTGATTCTCGGACCCAGATTGCTGCTTCCTCCTGTTTTTTTAAATGAAAAAAATAAAGAAACTTTCTTCACTCATTTTTACAATAATTCCATTTCAAATTTTAGTGTTCAACATTTTTACGTTTTTTTTTGTTTTTTTTGTTGTTTTTTTTTTTTTGTCTTTTTCGACAGTCGTTCGTTACATCTGCGTACACACCTGTTCAACGTAATCTTCATTCTAAATCCTGGTTCCTCGAACTTCCCTTTCTTCGTCTCGTCCTCTTCTTTCCACCATTATTATTCGTCTCCGTTTCGGTGCGGTGGTCTGTTGCCATCATCGCGTTTTCGTTTCTCTTCGGTGTCATACACATTATTGCTTTCTACACTTGGTAAAGCAGCCATTTTTGATGTTGAGTATTCCTCGCTTTCTACTGAATTCTATTTTCTTTACTACTCCAATTTATCGGACTCTCCCGACGACTCCCTATTACACTTCCTATATTCTGTTTCCTTTTTCCGTCTGTCTATAATTTCTATTAACTCTTTCATATTGTCTGCATCTGACTGAATTAAAGTATGTATAATTAATTTTTTCAATCCCATCCTTTTTCTTTTGTTGACGGTTTCCTTCCCTCAGAAAAATAAATTGAAAATAAATTGAAAACCAGAAAGAAAAAAAAAAAAAAAAAAAAAAGAACATTTGTTTATCAACTTTTTAACCACGATCGAAATTACGTGTAACACGCACACACAGCAGGCCCTAGTGTATCGTCTGGCGTTTCGCCATTTTCTGGAAAAACACAATTCGCTAGAAACTAGAAGAAAAAATTCACACCGACAACTCGGTTCTCATTAAAAGTAAATTTAATTTAAAAGTTGCGCACCGCAAACAATATCGGTTATTAAATTATAAAAATCTTTGATTAGGGTTAAGTTCGCATTGGTTTTTAACATTGCCATATCGTGGGGGCTCGCTAAGTCAACTAAAAACTTTAACCAAAATTGATGATCAGAAGGAGAATATTATTACGTTAGGCTATTTTGGGAACTTTTCGATAGCAGCCTGTCTACAGTCAGAATCGAATTCATAAAATACAACGCAATAAAAAAAAAAAAAAAAAAACGAAAAAAAAAAAATTGAGAAACGGTCAACTCTACGCAACACTGCTAACACTAAACTTATAACTTGAAAAGTTACGCTTAGGATTCCCCTTACCCGACGAAATAGTGAAAAAAAACTTATTGAAAAATCTTCGAACAACCGGTCGCTTAAAAAAAATTGATGCGAGTTATTCTTATTTACCTTTTTGTTTTTTTTCCCCGTCCAAACAAGAACCTATTTGGCCGCTAACGTATCGAGACGAGTATTACCCTAAAAATCATTATGCGCCAGTGTGTAACGACCACCAACAAAAGAAACTTAGATACCTCCTGAACATCTTGCTTCCAACTAATCTATGTTAGGCATACGCGGTTCAACTAGCGCAAACAACTTCAATGAAGAAAGTAAAAATGAATGAGGTAATATAAAAATAACACAGACAAATAAATTAAAAATAGCTACGGCGTTTAAAATGAAGTTTTTTAGGAGATAAACGGTTATTCTGTAGATTTTGCTCGCGCGTGCGCCTACAATTTTCGCTACTTTCGATTTCTCTGATTCCGTCAGCGTGGGTTGCTTACGTTTTATTGTGGCTCTGATGCGAATTGAACAATTTTTCTTACGTTAGGATTGCAAAGTTATTAAGGAATTTTCAGCGCGTCGTCTGTTTTCCAAGAATCAGATACAAAAGAATTTTCAACTTCTTTTTAATATGGCCTAGCGGTAATAAGAAACTAAAATAGCCCATCAAAAACGAAAACAAAAACGAAAACAAAAACAAATTCCAGCTGACTTTTCAAGGTTTTTTCTTCGTTTTATTTATTTATTTCGTATTTTTGCCACGGGCGTTATTTCTCCTAGACATCGAAAGTGAAGTCAATTTTAACGGTAATAATAAAACTTGCAATAGAGATCTTCTTGTTTTATATCAGGTCTGCAGTTATAAAAAAGAAATTACTTATTTTTAATATATTTACGGTGTTCTTAAGTTGAAGACTTCATTTTACCGCAAGGAAAAATACATAAATGGTAGACAAAAAAAAATAATATCGAAACTGTATTTTGTTCGATATTTTATAAGGACAAATAGATATATTATCTTCAGAAAAAATGTAAAAGTGAAATGGTGTGCTTCATTAAAAAATACGAAGAAAGAACCAGAACAGAAAAACATTTTCAAAAATAACGAACAAAATCTGATAACAGTAGTAACTTGATCAGAGACTTATTCAACCGCGAACTATTTTACGCTCAAATCGGAATCACTTGTTTTCAATTTTTTCTAAAGCCGGGCCATGAAAAAAAAAAAAAAAAAAAAAAAAAAATTTTTTTGATTTACAAACATTTATGTTTATAAAATACTATTTTAAACGTATTATTTTTTGTTTTTTTTCATCAGATATTTTGGGAAATCTGTGGATTTCATGGTTCTGTAACGAATAAAGACCAGAAAATTACTTTCTATTAGACGCTTGTATAATTTTTTTATATTGTAATTTTCGGAATCTAACATGATCCGAATTGCGGCAATTAGATCACATAGTGACGGTCAGGGGCGTATATTTTATTATCGGAGACCGTTACTGTGTTATACTTGCTGTTTTAAATAGCTTCATTTTATAACTATTTTGTAAAAACTCTTTATTTATATGAAGTAACTTGATCCGCCCCAACAATAGGAAATAGTTACCAACAGTTACGATTGTTTTGATCAAAAACGAAATCGAATACGTAAGATCTAATTTTGTAATAAAAACGGGTAAAAAGGAGGGAAAAAAAATCTCCGACCAAAAATATATGAAAAATTAGTATAATATAACGAAAAGTAGCAGAATCTTGGAAAGGGTTATTCCACGAGCTACATAACATTCTTCCGTCACTAAACTTGAAATCACAGATAAAGTTACTTAGTGCATGTATCCTAGTTACCGTAGTTCTAAATGTATTATCAATTGCTCTTTCACGTTTTAATCAACTGGTCGAAAATATATACGTAATATCTATGGTAACTAGATGCTCGTAGTAGGGAGTCAATCAATGTAGGGCGTTACGAGCAACGCAACCTGACACGTAATCTGGTGACCAATGCGGTTTAATGGTGAACCTACACCAATTATATTGAATATTATAAATAGCACAATTAAAATGAAATAATAAAAACCGAACGCTTCAAATGTGTAATAAAAGGAATAAAATCTAACTCGAGAAAAAATAAACTAATATAACTAACTAAACAAACCGAAAATTACTCCTGATGATTTACCGCGTAGTTATGCGGTCAAAGGTGGACTACGGATATAATATACTGTATCGTACGGCGTCGAAATCGTTACTTCGGAAGCTGGATACAATACACCCACACTGCTGTACGAAGAGCGTTAGGTGCTTATCCTACTAGCCCCTCGCCGAACATACTAACGCTGGCAGGTGAACCGCCGCTACAAATCCGAAGGCAGATGCTTACGGTAAACTATGGAGCAACAATGCTGACGAGGATAAATCATCTCAATCTAGCGTAAATGGACCCGTCAGGTACGATGGCAGCCAGGGTGCGAGCAGATTTAGCAGACCTGAACCTTGAAGTGACCAAATTGCTGCGCACCTATCACGGGAAAACATGGACTGTGCACTACGGAAATGGAATGAAAGATGGATTAGCACTGATTCAGCAAATAAATTTCGCATGGTTAAAAGCACCATTTATCCCCTGAGGATGACGGCACAGGAAAGTCGTATGTATGAAAAAATACTTTCCCGGCTCAGAATCGGCCATACCCCGCTGACGCATACGTATATCTTCGGAGATGGTGAACCTCCAGTCTGCGAACTCTGTGAGGAACCCAGGACTGTTCATCACCTATTAATAGAATGTAAGAAGTATGAAAATGATGGAGTGCAGAGCGATATACCTACAACTCGTAAACAACGCACATACCTTATTTATACGGATATTTAATGCGTCATCTTTAATTAATTTAAATTAAGTGGTCATAGCCGAAAGGCAATAAGTACTGCTGTTAAATGGAAAAAAAAAAAACGAAAATTAACAGACATAAATATTTTAAAATAATACGGCCAAGTACCAACAATTATATTTTTTTAATTTTATTTATTGAAAATTACCTTTTACATATAAAATTTAATACAACGGCAAAAGTTCCACGGTTAAACAGAAGAGAGGGGAGGGCCTAATTATACCACTAGACCACGATGATCACGTCAGATTACTCAGGATTGACACTGTACCGTATACGTTCTAGTTAGCATAGATATTACGTACGTTTCCAGCCACCTGATTAATGTTTTTTTGTTTATTTATTTATTAGTGAATAATAACATAAATACATAGTAATTGAAACATAGCCATGAGTATCTCAGTTGAATGAACACCTCATGGATTGGAAACAATAAAAAGAAAATGAAAAAGACAAAATTTAACCGATATAAAAATTAAAATAAAATTATTCATTAAATGAAAAATCTTCAAGATCCGAATATTTGGAAGCCATGATAAAATTCACCGCGTGCAGAAATTTTGATAAGTTATCGTTGTTTAATGGAAAACAATTTACGTCTTTAAACAAGAATTTCCATTTGGCGCACTCATTAACGATATGGGTGACAGTTTCAGGAGCATCTCCACAGGAACACAAATCGGTGTCTGCTAGATGGAAACGGTGCAGATAACTTTGAAATCTACCATGTCCAGTGAGAAATTGCGTCACATACGTATTAATATTATTAATTTTGATTGGATTGGTTTTAACCTCGGGGACGAAACTAAATGTTAATCTTCCAGTTGAGCTATTGTTCCAGCTATTTTGCATTTCAATAAATCTCTATTGTTTAGATCCAACTCCAAATTGAGATTATTTAACCCTTTGAAATACAAGATTTTATGCTGCAATACGGAATGCAGTGGCAATTGTCCTGCTATTGTTCGCAACGCATCACCGGAAGTAGTTCTATGCGCGCGGAGAATAAACAAAAGAAATTTCCTTTGGGATTTAACTAGTACTTCCTGAATGCTTTTACGCTTTAAAGCCTCTTCAAACATAAATACGCAGTACGTGAATAATGGAACAACTAGCATATTATAAATTATTAAACGGTGTTTAGTGCTCATCCCATACGTGCGTCCAGACACGGAGTGCAATTTATTTAGAACCGTTGTAGCTTTACTGGACAAATTTTTGAAATGTTGATTAAAACTGTAGCGACAGTCTAATGTAATACCAAGATATTTCAGTGATTCGACGATATTAATTTTAAAGTTCGGTATAGAGAGATGTAGCGAATTGTAGTAGTCCCTTTTTCGTTTCCTGTGCATGATTTTAAAATTAGTCTTGTTTTCGTCCAACTGTAGAAGATGTTTTTCCATATAGGTTAAAATATTGTTGATTGTAATCTTGAAGTATTTACAAATGGAGGGACGATGGTTAGAAGTGACCGCGAATGCTAGATCATCTGCATAGAAATATCTGGTTACTGCCGACGGGAACTCCATCAACGATAAGTCTGAAATATACAAATTCCAAAAAATCGGGCCCAAAATCGATCCTTGCGGGCATCCGCGAGTAACATTTCGAAAATATGTTTGATGTTCGTAAATAAATTGAATAGTTCTGGAATCTAAGTATTGTCTTAAAATTGAGATTATTCTATAATCGAGCCTGAGTGCTCTAATTTTGTGGAATAAGACTGGCCACGAACAGTTATCAAAGGCGCCTTTAATATCCAACGTCAGCAGGCCGATCGCAGTCTTTTTACTTAACGCACGCTCAATCTGCTTAGATAATTCGCCAAAAAGCGTTGCCGTGGAACGGGACTTGGTAAATCCAAATTGCCGATCATCGTAAGGTAAAACCGGCAGTATACGATTCAACAAAACATATTCAAACACCTTGGCTAAAGCGCTTAACAAGACAATCGGTCTGTACGAAGATGGAAGACTAGGACTACGTCCGGGTTTTAGCACAAAAACTGTCCTTCCTGCTCGCCAGGCTTCCGGGAAGACTCCGAACCTCAACAGAGCGATGAATAAGCTCTGAAGTAAATTAGGATAGTGGAAATTCAAGATCTTCAAACATTTATTCGTCAGCTGGTCTAAGCCAGGAGCTTTATTTTCAGTCCGGCGAAGAATATCCTTAATTTCCGCTTTGGAAATAAATAGTTCGCTGTTAAAACTAAAGCCGCTAAGGTTAAATCTCTGGAATTCTTGCAACTTGTATGAGAAGGTTTCGTCCCCATTTGTGTTTGAGTTTACTTGATAAAAATGATCAAGAAGGGCCTTTATCTTTGAATCCTTATCGAAAATTTTTTGATTATTCTGGTCTAAAAAATACGAAGAAATCTGTAACTGGCGTTTATTTTTGAAAATAGTCTTGTAAGGAAGGCCCCATAGTTTCGAATCGGAACAAAATTTTTTCCAATTTTTGGTTTTCGCGTTTCGCATTTCTTTATTAAAAATTTTTCGTACCAAATTCATAACCAGGCGCGCATTGTGATCATTAGCTCCCCGCTTGTGTGAGCGTTGAACCCGTTTGCGCAATTTCCTTAGAATTATTCGTAAAATCTCCAAAATTAATATTCCACCACGAATTCCTATTTAATTGAATCGTTTCAGTGCTGCTACTAATAGTATCATGAAGTGTGTTACGGAAATTTTCTAACATTATTTTCAGTTGGTGGGAATCATTAGCAGTTTTAAAATCGTAGTTTAAGTGCGAATGTTCTACAACGATTTTATTGAATTTCTTATAATTTATAATGCGATGCGTTAGGCTATTAATAATATTCATTTTTACTGATAATTTAAACTGAATCGGACTGTGGTCTGAATAAATTGCTTTATTATCTACCTTCCAGTCACTGATTACGTTAGGTCGACCGTGGATCAAAGTCAAGTCAATAACGCTGAAACCATTGGCGTTAGAAAAAGTAATTTCATCTCGTTCATTGGCGACAAAAATATTATTACTAAGAATAAATTGTTCAAAAATGTTAGATCTTCTCGAGTGAAAAGCCCGACTGTCCCAGATCTTATTTCGGACATTAAAGTCACCGCATAAGATAATCGATTTCTTCTGGTGGAAAGTAATAAATTGCGATAACAAATCTAACAAGTTAGTTAGATCTTGTGAAGGCGGAAAGTAACAGGAGATAATAAAAATTTCTTCCAATTGAACTGCCACGATATATTCGCAACGTTCGAAGAATTCTACCTCTTTAAATGGTAATGCTGAGTTAACTAAAATTGACACGAACTGCTTTGTAGTTTGAGTATAAGCATTGGTAATATCTGGGATTACCTTTTGAATAAGATACGGTTCTGAGATACACACAATATCTTTGTTATCCTTCAATGAATCGAAGTGTAGCAAATTATTACCAGCACGTGAATGATGTAGGTTTAATTGCATTACAGAGAGGAAATCGAAATTATTATTCTCCATAACAAGTGTTGTTATCTAAAATTGAATGAATTCTTTTCGCAGTTTCGCATTTGTAAAGCTGGTAATACTTATGGTCCAGACTGAAGTTCGTTTTTCTTTCTACATTTGAAAAGTGACAGTTTGGACAATGTCCACGATCAATGATTTCCTTAATTTTACCTCTTTCTTCATTATCCAGTTTGCAATGCCGAGCTCTATGCCCGAAGCCTCCACATGAATAACATTGGGTAATATCAATATGTTTGTAGACCCGACATAAGCGCCATTCTACAGGAACAAATCCATCTTTAATTAGATAATTGTATACATCCGGTGATACCTGAACAATCGCTTCCAAGTAAGTATTTTCTTTCCTTTGCTTCTTGATAATTTTGACGTAAGCGTTCCGATCGATTGAGAGATTAGTATATTGGTGAATTGAAGTAAGAATTTCGTTTTTGACTTGGTCAGAATCATAAGAACGAAAGGAAAAAGGTAACCCTGTTATTTTAATGTAAGGCATTCTTTTTGCCGATTCTGAAAAGGTAAATGTATCTTTATCAGCAATATGTATTATTCAAGCGGTTTATAATTGTTTCCTTGTCTTCGTTAGTGGTTTTTATCATCAAACTATCCTTTTTTCGTGTGAAAATAGGCATGTCTTTAAGATCCTTAGGCTTGATAGCTTGTTTAAATACCTTTTCTACTAATTCAGAAGAGGTTTTACTACCCGGAGCGATATTATTCAGTTTATCTAATTTCTTAGAATCATCGGAAATGGAGATTTTAATAGTTTTGTCCAGTTTCGATTTCTGAATTGAAGTAATATTTTTTTTGGTATCATTTTTAGTTATTTGCGAATAACTCGGTTTATTTTTTGTTTCGAATCTTTTTAAAACGGGATAAATTGTTTCATGAATTACTTTAGTAATTTCATTCATGTCTATGCTCGAACTAACTGGGTTGACGTCTTCAGCTAACGCTGTGTTAATTTCTGACACAAGGTCCGTAATCGTTTTATTAATTCCATCATATTTTGTGCCTTTAGCTCCAAGTTTAGGTCTTAAGTCTACCAAAAAAGGTAAAATAGTGGAACCTAATAACTGTCGGATAGCCATTGAAACCCGTATCCTAGCCAGTTACAATAGAAGTCCGAAAATTTAACATTTCCTAACTGGTAACACCGTTAAGTACGACAGCTAAGAATTCGATTCTATTCGGAGGTGATTAGTGTAACGAAAATCGAAGATAAATAAATAAGACAGACTAACCAGAGACAATTGTAATCGGATTCTTATCAGCGAGCGAGTGTTGCTTTACTATTAGTTTGGAATGTCTACAGAACCGGCAGAACCGTTGTAGCGAATACGATACGAGACCGGATGCGATGCGAACCGACTATCTTAATAATTTTCGACCGGCTAGAATTTCGAGACGTGTGAAACGAACATCAAAAAACCGATATTGTTTTCTCATCACTTTATCAACGATGTTTATAGACGTGCTTTTATTAACTGAACACTACAGACACAACTGAACACTATAAACACAACTTCCCTATAGCCGAGTGTTTCGCTTGTGTCCACCTGATTAATGTTAACAATGGATAAGTTACATACCATGTACATGTTGATACAAATTCGGTATGTATGGCGCTATCTATCGGCGATGCTCGATAGCTAGAAATTATTTAAAATTCGGTAAAAATCTCACGGTCAACATCGTTCCCGCTATCGTCGTAGCTGGCTGTTGAACAGGCAATCAAGGATGCTCGCCAGGCAGAAAGCGTAAACCCTGCGCACGGTCGAAATTTCTGTATGTGCGGAACTGCGAGCTATGTGTAAGCACAGGCTGAAGCAACGATTTATCGTCTGTCGTCAACGTGCGCACCTAGGTTGTTGCCGCTGAGTAACGTTGAACTGACGATGAGGGAAAACTTGTCGAAATCACGCTAAAATCAAGTAGGGCAGTGAGTGCAGTAGCTCGAACTTTCTATTCGCGCACAGCCTTTGTTCTCGCTGAGATCCGTTTTCGTCACCTTCTATAACAGTGATCTAGCGGGCAGACAGCTTTTATACATATGTCGTCTATATTAAGTATGGGTAAAACTCCGGACACAGTTACATCCTCGGAAATATTCTCCGACGATGTCATTTAATACATCTCAACTCTGAAAGACGTCACACAACGAACAAGTGTCATTCTGGACACAGTCGAGTTTACCTCCGGCGGAGTGATTCGATATATCTCAATTCCGAAAAGCGTTAGCTGCGCGCATGCTCATTTTGTTCAAGGACGTGCTGTTACTTGTGCGTTTGGGGTGCTACGCGAAGTTGGAGTTGAATACACAGCGAAGAGTGCGATTATACACAAGATATGAGATACGTAAGTCCGCCGGAGTTGGAGTTGAATAGCGGATACATATTCATAGTCGGAAAGGATACATGCGCGTACCCAAAACTGCTCTAGCGGAGTTGATTTGCGCATCTCTAGTCCATATCCTGCGTTGAGTGTCGTGTTCGCTTCATCTAGCCATGCAATGCCGTTTAATTTAAGTCGCTTTTCTCGTTATTTTTCTATTCCTCATATTTTTTCGAGTTTCATCTAGTCACAGAGCGTCATTTTGTGTACACGTTGTTTGTTCTGTATTGCCGAGAAATATTATTATTATTATTATTATTATTATTATTATTATCGCAAAAAAGAAAATTTACCGGCATTTGTTTTCAAGGGTTGTTTTTATTATTGCCAAAATTTCCCATTTTATTGAAAAAGGTCAGAAACACTCGAACATGGGTCCGCGATGACATTTCCCCGAGAAGGATCTCGCATCCGTCCATGTATGATAATTTGTTCCTCCTTTTTTTTTTTTCTTTTTTATTCCATATGCCCGACTTGTGAGTAGTCTTTTAAGAATAAATGATAATGCCGAAAGCTCATTATGTTGGCAGGATTCTATTCGTTCCAAGCAAATATCGCAAAGGCGCAGGCTTTAATAAGGGACTCCGAATTTTTAAAAAAACGAATTCGTCACATTGGCTCCCGTAACCAGGGTGACAATCAAATTTAGTCGAGAAATTATAGAATTCATTTCAATGCCATATATATGTATGTATGTATTTATTCATGTGGATTAAGTATTAACTTTTTTTTAAATAATTATTTAGGTTACGAGTTATTTAGAAAAAAATAAAGTTAAAAATTTGACTTTAAATATACACATATGTTCTTACTGACGATGAATTGGTGTACCGCTAAGATTGCTGGTTTTCTTTTCGCGAACAAAGCCATACATGGTATTTAAAGCCTTACTTAATTCCAGCTAGGGTCATTTAAAAAATAACTTGTACGGGCCTGGTCTGTACATGCTCCTGTTCAGCAGCCCGATCTTTTGTACGTTGGTTTAATATATAACCAATCTAAAATCGATGTAACTCGGTTGTACGCTTGTCGCGCAAAGATGCACACAACAGTGTGTTAGCTACGCGTGAAGTATTAAACTTAGCTAAAACCGGGGGTACTTGGGACATTTTTTCGTTACATAACATTGAGACAAAATCTAATGGGAGCCGGCCTAAGAATTACGTTGTAATTAATATATATATATACACGTATTAATTATAACGTAATTCTTAGGCTACCCCCCATTAGAAAAAATGTCCCAATTTTAGGTAACATTTGTTATATTTTATAGGATTTACGTGATTTTGTCACAGTTTCATGTAACAAAAAATGTAAAGAAAAAATGTCTTAATTTTATATAATGAAAGTTAAATATTAGGATAGGATTTTTGTGATTATGTTATTTTTTTTTTTTTGTGTTGATGCCAGTAAGAATTACGTTGTTAATTTTGATCATTGTATACGAAGTATAAAAGAGAAAGATACAGAAATGCAAGTAAGAGGGTTCAATTTCGTGGCCAAAATGGCCGGGTTTTTTTTTATATATATATATATATGTGTATATTCGTAATGTGATGCGGCAATTTGTTTATGGTATTTGTAAAAATTTATTTTAATGATTTTACTTATTTTTGACTATAATACACGTTTTTTTTTTTCTTTTTCCTTCCAAAACAAAAATGTTAATGGGAAAATTTACACACATTTTTATATATATATAACTACATCAACTATTATATATTTAAACATTCTGCCGATAGGTAAATTTAGGGCCAAGCAGAAAATGTATTTTCTTCGAAACCAGCTGAAATGATAGTTTTAAGTGCGAAATTACAGCTATGCTAAGTTATTTTTTATCATCAGAAGAAGTTTACAAATTAAGAAAAGCGTGCGATTGATAATTTTCGAACATCCCGGTTCGTTTCCATCAAAAGAATAGTTTTTTTTTTTTTTTTTTTTTTTTTTTTTGTTTGTTTTGTGCAGACAGTAAGGCAGGAACGAAAATACACGTCGCTTTCATTAGATTAAAATTATCACAAGCAGACAGACGAACGGGAAAAAGATGAATTTCTCGAAGGTATCATTTTAATATTTTCTTTAAACAGAGAAAAATCGTCGAGAGAATAACGGACGTGCACAGATGGAAATGGCAGATTTCCGGTGTACTCCGTTGTTCGGGCCTGTTCTTTTGATAAGTTGATTAAAATAAATTTATATTCCTAGCCCTCTCGCCTTTCTAATTATTTGACGCCTTTGCGAATGTCTATAGCACTTTTCTCGAGTTTTCTTCCTGTCGACTCGGAGCAAGCAATTGCCTAGTTAATTTATCTTCCTAACGCATTCTGCGCTTTTCGTTGTACTCGATTTGCCCCCTTCGCTTTCCCCGTCCTCGTGTATCGTGGTGTGTCACACGTGACAATAGCACGAAACTGCTCCGCTTTTATGAAGAAACCGATAAAGGACATGTCGAAAATTCTTCGGCATATACGGCAATTTTTACGAAACAAAGAGTCAGCGCGATAATAAACGAAAATTGCTCTTCATCGGAACTGCCGATGAACTAGTTCCGTTATTAATTTATCAGTTCTTTTCTCCCGGATCTCGTTGTTCGCCTCCTGAAAGTGAGTGTTAAAATTGACCCGAATCTATCGGTGTCGCCTGTAAATCATTTTTTAGCATAAAAATTTCTCACCGAGTTCAGTATAGACGGAATTTTAAGTGTCGGAATTAACTTCTCGGTCCAAAACCAAAAATATTTTACTTCGGCACATGTTTAAGTCTGTCAGAAATCGCATTAAGCGAAAAACTCGGTGCAATATGCAAACGCAAACTGGGCGTTCCTCAACTGGCTCTCTATTATTAATTTTAGTCTGTGCGCATACTTCCCCGCCCCCTCGGGATTTTATAGGTGGGTGACTCTTTACAGTTAAAAGCGACAGATATTTGTTTTATCAAAAAAAAAAAAAAAAAAACAAAAAAAACAAAGAGTAGAAGATGGAGCTGTTTTACTTTTGAAGGGTATTCTCGCATGGTAAATCACGGGTGTATGTTTGTTCAGTGTGACGTCACTGGAGACCGTGGACTATCGCTGCCAACTGTGCTACCATTTATTGAGTAATAATTGTCGCTCTAGCGTTATTTTTAATTTTTTTCATCAACATTCTACTATGTTCTTTTAAAAACAATTATTTCGTTAAACCGCCTGTTTACATTGAAAAAAAAAGTGTCACACTTTTTTTTTTCCTAGCTTTCATGAATTCCGTCACACTCCGTCTTCTTGCACACCTCTATTGGCCAATTCTTTTACTTTCACGGAACTAAAAACAACCTATCGTAACTTTTCTAATTCCGATTCCGGAATAGATGGAATTTCGTTTCCCACTCATATGTGATACGAATTCGGTATTTTATCTGGCGATGATGTCGAGCTAGAAATTATTCTCTGGTTGAACTCGTTAATTTTCCATCTGTCGGCATCAATCCTATTATTTATCGTCGTCCAAGAATGCGGCCGGGATATTTACACGGCCGAATTTGTAATTTCCGAGTCCCGTTGGATTTCGGAACGTGTTAAGGGTTGCGTAAGTGTCCTGCTATGTATGCGACAAGAGGATAGCGTCTGTCGGCCACGTGAGCCGTGTGAGATGAGCGTTGTAGTGGCTATGTACTATTAAGTGATAAGATTTCGGCAATGCACCGATAGTTTGATTAAATAATTAACGGCTGCCGATTTAGTTGAATAAATGGAGTTACCGTTAAGTGATCGAAACCTATGGTCGCCGATATTTTGCTCGTCGTCTTTGAGTGACGTGTTTCACACTAGTCTGCGAACGTTGTGTATTGTAAAAGTGAAGGAAAAAGGTCGATCGAATCAAAAAAAAAAGAATTGTTACGAATTTATTTTGTGTCCGTGATTGCCTTGTCGTGTGAAAATTCATAATTTTTTGTTGTAAAATATATGTTAGTGTTTTTCGAAAAAGTTTTACTTTATTCAATACGCGGTGCGGTACCACCGTGAGACCTCCCGTTGGAGGGGGTAAATACGCCCGTGGTGCGGGGGCGGATTCGCGATTATTTTGCTTAGTTTCCCGCGTGTTTTTTTCGTTATATTAAGACCAAGTCCTTTTGGAAACGAAAAGATTTGTTTCGTCATCAGAAGCAGAATCCGTTTCACAAAAAAAAGAAGAATAGAAATTTTGCCTCCTCTTGAACTCGTTTAACTTCCATCTTCACTCTGTGGTTCTACTGCTTCGCCTTCGAATACCTTTATCATTATCCCGATTCCTGAACCCAATTTTTCCACATACACTTCATCCAATTTCGCCTGTTTCTGCGTTTGGAAGGTTTTTTTTCGAAAGTTTAATCAACAGAGAGAGACGCCTTCTTCTTTCTTCGATGGCTCGGACGTTATAATCTGTCACATAATAACAAGTTCGATTATCACTTTGAACGCGGTCCCCTGTACATTTTTAGCAATATTCTAATATGTGTAAAAAGGCAGATTTTAGGGAGGTAATAGACAGGAAAGGAAATAAAAAAAAAAAAAAAAAAAAAAAAAAAAAAAAAAAGGAGGAATTTTAAAGAATAAAAAAGGAGAGAAGGATTAAAAATTGAAATCGCATAATAGAAAAGCAAAAGAAAAAAGTTTGAGCAAAACACGATCAGCATATATCATCAGACATGCCCGAACTAACCTTCGACAAAAAGCTTAAGTAAGGCGACAATATGATCGAAGCGAAGGCGATAATAGGATAACGGCGAAAATACGGAAAGTCGTAGCATCGAAAAACTAAAATGGAAATTCTTCGCAGAAAGTTATTAGTAAAGGAAGAGAATTCTGAACCATCCTATAATCGTACCAGGAATTCGTGGCCGTATACAATATTTTGGGCAAGCTGCATCATCGATTGAAGAAATGTAGCATAACCAGCGCGAACAAAACGGCTATTGATTCTCCGGCCGGCGGGGAGCTTGGAAAGGAGGATTTTTAAAATAGTGAGGAACGAGAAGGGCAGTGACGACAGTGCGGACAAAATCGAGATTAATCTTTCGCCTGTCGATGTTCCGGTTGATAATAAGTCGACAGCGAGACCCTAGGTTGGGCACTGCACGCAGCACTGTAATGTGTAGTCGTCGGCGCAGAGAAATAAGCTAACTACGGGGGGTTTCAATTGAATTAGAGGTTAATCGTTCAAACTAAACGGAGCAATAGTGGAGCGCGGTTTTATCGAAAAACCGACTAAAGTCGGGGATTAAACAGTCGCATTAGCGGAAGTCGGACGTAGCAGAATAATGCGGCTGGAATTAATTGATAAATGAAAATAATAATTTGACAAAAAGCTGTCGCTATTTTCAGTAACGAATTATAGTCTACCGGTGGTCCGTTAATGGCACAGAAAATTGCGCCAGTCGCTGGCCCGAGAGCGGATGCACCGGAAATACACAATTTCCAGCACCAGTTAAACCCGCTCCGTGACGACGATCGCATCCCTCCGGAGGATTGTAAGAAAACTTTAACGAGTGTTCCAGCAAATTATTCTCGGTAAAAGCGGATAAATTAAACGCCGTTAAATCCCCAAATGCGTTTCCGCTACACTTTCGGCTCCGGCCGACGACGTCATTGCGAATCTAAATAACAACGGTTTTATTGCCCATTGATGGCACCTCAACTCAGATTAAATTGACACCCGAGCAGCAACGCCGAGACTCGAGCCGCCAGCGTCGACTCTATTAATGAGTTTGCTGCCGGACGTGACAACGAACGCCGCGTCCTCAATTCCGTATCACATAGGCGCGGACCAACCGTTTACGCTGCCTAGACACGCGAACAGCTAATTTCTCCCTTTAATAAATCTGATAATCATTGCGTCGACAACACGCTCCTGTCTCTAATTAATTTCCTAAACAGTCTGCAGCATGTTTAAGAATCGCACAGTTTTCAAAGGAACTTTTCAATTAGCCGAACACATTTTTTTTGGTTCGTTTTTCTGTTGTTGGTTTTTTTTTTTTTTTTAGTTCGCTTCGAAGTGCTCACGTAGATATTTTAATCGGGAGCGATTAAAATTGAATTTCGCGCATCATTTTTTGAAATGTACGCTTTCAGCGCCATTTTTATTACACTGTTTGTCCGGATAGCATCGTTATTTACGTTTAGGTACTTGGTTATCGACCGTGCGCTACCGAAATGAGCTCTTAAACAGTGCGAAACTATCGAAAGTTCGTGTAGCTTAAGGTTTATGAAATATATTTATTTACGCTCTTTACACGACCAATTTAAATATTATGTAAATTCCGAAATATACCGGATACGTTGTAGAGTTATGACGACAAGCCATCTGAAAAGAGAAAAGAAATTATCATCGCAAAGAATAAAATAAAATTTCTTAAAATTTAAAAGAAACCGAGAATATCTTTTAACTTACGGTCCGGTCTAATTTTGAACCTGGTTAATTAAATATGTTTTAGTTTTTAGAAACCGATATTCGCAAAATTTTAAAATAAGCATTCAAATTTCAAATATTTATTTAAATAAACCGGTGAGAGCTCCGACATTAGTAAAAAAGTATGTATAAACAATCGTCTAAACCCGTAAGAATTTACAACACTGAAAATTATTAGTTGTATTTCGCAAATTCATTTTATTGTTAATTAATGTTTTAATGGGTTTTTTTTTTTTCGTTTTTCAATCGATTGTTCAATGCGATAGAAAAAAATAAAAACAAAAAACAAAAAAACCTCAAGCGAGTGTGAAGACACTAGAATTTAATTAATGAAATAAATTTTACGACTCGCAAGTTTGCGTCTGTTTTTCACGCATTTTGCGCCATTGATTAATTTTTTTTGTTTTTGCGCACTCGACCGAAAGTCAACTTAATTGACTGTCGTCAAAATGTAAAAGTCGCATTTAAGTCGCTAAACTCTATTGTAAGTTCCTTGCAACATTTCCTGTTCGTCAAATTTTCCAATTCGACTATTCGGTATTCTTTTTGCCTGTCGTTCATTCTCGTTTTCATGTTAACTTTTCTTCATACTTTTTTCTGCTTATTTCGGTTCGTCAACCGGTGACATTCATTTTTTGAACCTTTAATAGTGCGATTCGAACGGAACTCTATTCAAATGTGAAAACAGCTGCCTGATTGACTACGTTACGATCGGTACTGGCAAGTCCCGTTTTCACGTTAAACCGTATCATCAGCGATGATGGTCACTTTTAGCTTTTTTTGCTAAAAAATAAACCCCAACTGCTTCATCTGAGGTTTGACCGATACCATGATTAACAACTTATTTGTTTAAATGACTTTAACGAAAACATTTATTTCTAAACAGGATTTTTGGTTATTTTCCTTTTTTTAATACATATTTCTTGCCATTAGAGAGGGGTACTGTGTATCGTATTGGACACACTTGGCACATGAATCCGCTATATTATATTAAAACTTGATTAACTAGAGATCGATCATATTCTAAACTTTCCCGATTTCTGTTGAGAACTCTGAAATCGATGGCAAATCGTATGATTGCAAGGTTTGTCCGACCACGACGATATTTTCTACACTCCTACCACTAGGTGTTTCAAATATCGTAGAAGTTTATTCTCTAAAATACGAAATCGGTAGCAAATGTTAACTTATCAACTAATTCGATTTGTTTATTTTCGTTATTTACTCATTCTGTAGGAATCGTGTATGCGACAGTGTAAAGTTTTCGTACTAAACGTAAACTTAACTATTGAACTTCTTTTCTCGAAATCACTTGACGCTATTATTATTATACCTCAGTGATGGTTTTTGGAGGTAGACGGAGAAAGCAATCACTTCCGTAATATTCGATGTGTTTGATAGTTTTGAATTCACGTTGTAACTGTAGACTAACGGAACAATCGTTCTGCCAGAGTGGAGAAGTGCTCTGTTGTTCTGATTGGCTATTTATGTCAGTGTGAGCTTACGCGTACGCTCCCCTTAGTGTAACGGCTTAAGTGTGATTCTCGAAGCTCCGAAAAGTAAACAATCAGCAAAAATTCAAGCTAAAATGCACATCTATTTCTCTATACTATTAACACTTTTTGCACATTACACACTTTTCTCCGCACACTCGTATTTAAATAGTACTAGCAGATTTCTTAATACATCTTTATTAAGCTGCAAATTCAGAATATATCCGAGCAAACTTCGACCACCTAGGTACACTAGGAATTATTGGTGAGGTTTACGCACGGTAACGCGGTATCTTGGTAGTCAACGATACCCGAATACGAAACCGGAAGAATTCGAATATGAGAAATAATTTCGTACCGAAAAGAAATCTGAAAAGATAAAACCGGTTGAGAGGAAGGAACTATGTAGTTCCCAATATCCGCTTCGAATCCATTAGTCCTTTAAGTACATTATGGGAAGAAGCTTATTTCTGTAAAAAAAAAAAAGAAAAGTGCAATGATACGACCAGAGAAGTAGGCAGTGATTTGAATGGAAGATAACTGAAATGATGAAACGTGACAGAGGGGCCTCTCTTGACTCTTTTAAGTGTGCCATACCAGGCGACTCTAGCCATTAGTATAGTACGTTTTAACTGTACAAATCTAGTGTGTCCACGGCAACTGTTATAAAAAAAACCATGAGAGTGTACTACACGCAAGACAACACTTGAACTGATTCTAATAGATTGATTTATACAGTCTGTACATTAACTAGCGCGCATATGATGGTATATATATATATGTATATTGATATAAATCGATATTGTCCCTGTTTTGGGAGCCAGTTGATATAAATTGATTTTCTTCCTTCTTGGAGATTTTCAGATGAGGATGGATTAAAATATTATCAAGAAAAAAAAAATATAAAAAAAATATATCGAAAACTATTATTGCGGGCGCCAATAGCAAAAATTACCGGTTTGCTATTACCGGAAAGCTCGGCCTGGCAGAGCTTTAGGCTTTTAATCATAAAAAAAATAAATATAACAAAAAAAACGACTCGCGAAATCCGCCGTTCGATGGCGGTATCTCTCCCGGTGGAGATATCACGGGGTAACCACGTGTCCAAATGACGAAAACTTGAAAAGAAAAAAATTGTATATTAACCAAAACGCGGAAGAAACAAAAAAACAAATATTCGTATGTAACGACTAGACAAAAAAATTAATAAAAAGAAATGACTAAATTTGCCAAACGGCGTAACATGTGTCGATGTGCACAATCCAAAAAATGCGGCCACCAGAAAATCGGTCAGTCGGAATCGACTGTTCGGTGGTCCGTCAAAAGCGCGACCCGTAATTACACACTCACAGGCGACTAGTTAATTGCCGAGCAATTAAACAACGACCGGCTATCGATTAGCCCAGCAAGCGACTAGATAGATCTCGGTACCTGACGGGGCTTTTGCCGATCGACATATACGCATCGTCGAAATTACCCGATACCTTTTAAATTAAAATATGTATATTACGCCACCGACTGTTCTAGAACATTCTACTATTTCTATGTATTTTAACCGGCAGCTATCCCTGTCTTTCCGGGATTTTTATTAATTCGGTCGCGACTCTCGCAGTTCTACGCTCTATACTTGTACACGTACTTGTACTTATATGCCTATCAACGGTAAACGCTATTTCTCCGCGATTTTCGACCACGCTCGCTACCCCGCGAGCACAGCCGATAGCCGCTGCGTTCGGGATTACCACACAGCTCGGCCGAAACCGCGTCGCCGATCGCAATTCACCGTTGTCTTCCGCTGCCCGAGAAAAACCCGACATATAAATGAAATTAAATCGAAATAATAATTTCTACCTCGGACAGCGTTATCTAAGGCGTATAAAGCGTAATAAACTCGCTTCAGCTGCCGAATCCGTCTCAATATATACATATATATATGCGTGGTAGTTTATCATACGTGACTATTAGAAATCATTTAATTATTCCGTAATCATTTTTGTCGTCGCCTGGGAGACCGAACTCAGAACTTCCGTGTAGGAAGTCAAGTACTCTAGTAACTAGGCTATCGCGACGAGAGGCCTAAAGATAAGAAAGCTGGATCATTGATCAAGGAATTACAATAAGATTATCGTGTATAGTAGAGATTTCTCTTAACTTTCTAAAATTACACTTATGAACGAAATTCTGCTGGAAATTAAAATAGAAAAGGAAAAAATTGACCGTTTCTATATGATTTTGCTGCTATTCTGTTCTGCTATCTAAATTTCTACTATAACCGTCACGAATATCAAATTCGTAAATCTAAATTAAATGTAACGGATAATAGTAAAATATAGTTTTTTTTTTTTAGCGGTACCGTTGTCTTTCTCGTAACACTACGTGTGTGTATTAACTGAATAAGAAAAAGAAATAAAAGATACGTTTCTTAAAAAGAACGAACTAGTTCATTGCAGTGGGAGGAAACTCTCTTTTTAATTAATTAAAAACAAAAATGTACCTGTATAGTGGATTTCTTTAGAGCTGTCTAGTGATATTTTTCAGCGTGAAAAATGTGTTAGTTCCGAGCACTCGAAGTAAGAAGTCACCAAAGTCTATGTAAATATTTTAACCTCTTCTTCGTCTATTTTTGAACTGAAAAGAGTGTATTTTCGTTACGAATTCGTTTTAAACTTCTGATTCTCTCTTTCTTCAATTTTACATGTGTTCACTGCTTGTTTTTGTTTCTTCATGTTAAAAGGTACGGCGAGTAAAAATAGCTCAACAACGATGCGAACGAATTACTTATTTGTAAATATTTCGATCATGAACGTAACACTTTTGCTACGAAATGACATCGACGTAATAATTCTACAGATTGTTCCACGTTTTTACAATGCGGACAAAATTATGGTTGAGTTCGAAAAAAAAAAAAAAAACCCGATAAAGATGGAATTAAAGAGAAATGCGCTAACCCCCCCCCCGCGCGAGAGGGGGCTGTCATTCCGCTAATGTAAAACGGTAACGCCAAAGTGATACGAGATTTTAGATTGATTACGTAAGATGTTTCGAGGGAAGTGGCGGATAGTTTAAAATTTTGTTTTAACGTGGATACCGGTCTTATGGCTGGAGGACGTTTTGCGAAGACGTGTGCGCAACGGAAAGATACATCCGTGTTACAATGTGTATTCCGTACAAGTGTACGGAACCCCGCTCTCGTTTTTTCCTACCACCCCGGTAGGACAGAGGTCGTGACAGTTTAATTAATTACGGTTTTACTTTTTTCCCAATTGCAAGCTAATAATTACGTTCAGATTCGTAAAACAAAAACGAAAAAAAAAAAAAAAAAAAAAACAAAACACCGGCTAACAATGTAAGATGGTTAAAAGAACAACTACAAGACTCCTTATTGGTCGGGACCAAGAATTTATGTGTTACTTTACCAGAGAAGACGAACCTCTTTGTTGAATGAAAACAAAAAGTAGATATGTCGATGCTAACGAGCTATAGCTCTAATACACTAGTAGCTGTACGAATGAACACGGGTACAAAGATATCGTAGTATATTCGACGATTCGCTCCCCTGACCTCATAGGTAGCTCAGGACATATAGGTATGTTTTTTTTTGTTCTTTTTTTTTTTTTTTTGCAATTGAGCTTCTTGCAACTTTATAATATTTATAAAAATTACCTATATCGTTTGAGTTACCAATAATAATCATATCCCGATTAATATCGCTTAACAGTACCGAAAAGTAACACATCCCGGCGAGAGAGCAGTTCTAAAAACAAAATATCTCTTACGTAAAATAAATGAACGGGGTTCTTAACAGATGATGAAAGATATTTGTTAAGTACACCAAGGCTAACAGTATATCCATTATGAAGTATTAAAAAGCGCCAAAAATTAAAATTTTGACTACAGCAATGATTTTAACGGTTCAAAATGATTTCACGCGATAGCCTGAAGTTTCCAGAACACATTAGTGGGTGGTTTGTTTAAGCATGTAAATGGCATAAAAGTTAAAGCGAAGTTGTGAAGGGAGTTTTTTTTTTTTTTGCTTTTGAACAAAAACCGGTTCAAATAATACGCTAACCATGCCAACCAGTATTCTAAATGAGTGGTGAGTGTAGCCGAAACTTTAACGATCTAATGATATCAAACATGGTCCCTTAGAAGCACTACAAAAAAAAACAGAATCACTAAAATCTAAATTTTTCGAATCGTGTTTGCCTGCATTCCAATTTTTTTTGTTTTTTTTACTAACGTAAGTATGGTTGTCTTTTTCCAAAATTTTGAAGTTTTTTAATTACAAGTAAATGTGTTGTTGTTTATTTTTCATAATTTCTAAATTTTTTAAAATAATTTTCGCGCGAATTTTTATTTCAGTTTTTTTTTTTTTACTACGCACAATTGTGCCGTTTTTAATCTTGCTAATTTCGTGAATAACTGTGTTTTTTGCCTAGAAACAAAAAAATAACTGAAATATTTATTTAATTACATATTTTACGCACTTTTTGAGAATAAACGTTTAAAAAAATGATATGTAATTAATTATATGGCCCATGTGTAGCTTCTTCTTTTGGCCCACCCTATACATATATATATATATATATATATATATATGTACAGTAAAACCCCGATTATCCGTGTTAATTGGGGATTCATCGTGTACGCATACGGGAAGACACGGTTAACCCGCTGCCGGCCGTTCCGCAAGTTTTTATGTACATATTCCGAGCCTTGCGACCCACGTAATATGGGGATCGGGAGGCTCTTCATTTCATATTATATAATGATAGCTGACCATTTACGATTGCAATTGTATAATTTTCTGTATTGTTTTGCTTTTTTGCTTCATAATAAATACCTATAATAGTGTACTGTATATGAAATGATAGCTGTGACATAAAACCCCTTTTAGCGAGACTGGATTATTTAGACTAATTTAATTAAGTAAATACTGTATAATATTCAGAAGATTTATAAAATTCTCGAAAGTTTTTATTCATTTTAAATATACTGTATATTGACAAGATGAAGAAATAAGAACACAAAGTAGAGTAGAAACAAAAATGAAATGAACGTAACGTACAGTAAAAGAGTGTTATAAAAAGGAATAGAATTAGACTACGTCATATTAATTTTTATTAAAAACGTCAGTCAGTTTCTTCTGTCTGTCGGCAATCTCTCTTTCTGTTTTATCTTCGTTTGGAAATTTTCTAATTGCTGAATGTCGGTGAACGTAGTATCTGTCTGCTGTTCGAAATACGTGATCACAGTCTGTAATGAAACGCAGTTTTACAGCTTAGTCGCTGTTCTGCTATTTCGACTTCTTCCTCATTTCCCGATTCAGCATCCGCATTGATGTCATTTGAAATTTTTCCATCAGTAAAAGTATACGCTTAAGTAGGATCAATTTCATAATTATCTATCCACTCCTTCATATTTTCATCATCAACATGTTCAAATTCCTTCCCGTCACAATTTGGAATGTTTTTTGCAGAAAGCACGCGATTTTAACGAGATACACGGTTAATCCGGTTAAAACACACGCGGATAATCGCGGTTTTACTGTATATATATATATATAAAACTCGGCCATTTTGGCATCGCAAGGGGCTGTGCCCCTTGACCCCTTACATTCTCTTTCTCTACTATGCTTTGTATAAAATTATCAAAATTTACAACGTAATTCTAAATCGGTCCCCGTATGAATATAATAACATAGTCACAAAATTCCTATAAAATATAACAAACGTAGCATAAAATTTGGACATTTTTCGTTACATAAAATTGGAACATTTTTTCTAATGAAAGGTAGCCTAAGAATTACGTTGTAATTAATATACTTATATTAAATATGTGATAACACGCTTGTCACTGTGTTGCCCCCCCCCCGGCTTTTATTTTTCGGTCTCGCATAGCGGAGTTTTTGTTTTGCGTGTTTTCCGAATGAAAAACCGATCACGATGGTTTATTAAAAAAACAGTTCGATTTCGAAAAAAACGTGCAAACTTAAAAAACTCTCCCCAATTCTAGTTCAGTTGTAGGAAACGGGGAAAATAAATGAAAGCGAGAAAGTGTGGTTAGCAGAGAATAGGTTAAATAAATAAAGTCGAGTAAAATGAAAGCAACTTTTCAGGAGTTAATGGAACGAATAATTAATGAAAGATGTCGACTTGGCCGCTGCTGAAGAATTGCTTAATAAAAAGGGATTTTCGCCGGACCGAAACGAAAGTAAAAATCTTCCATCGGTAGCGCCGCTAACGGTAATCTTTCTGGTAAATATGCGTAAGCGATGCTCCTGCTCAGTCGCCGCTTCTGTAGCCGTCACTGACATCAAATCACTCCAATCTGTTAACCTCATCCGCATCTGCTCCAAAGGTAGCAGCGCCTCACCAGAGCCGCTGTGACTTTAAAAGCGCTACATTATTCCGCTCCGAACCCTCCTCATCGCGCAACGTGTTACCGTAACATTATTATTTGCCGTGTTTAATGATCCGGAAGCTGGCTCATCCCGTTTTTCTATTATTCCGATTTACTCTTCTTTTTCTTTTTTTTTTTTCGTTTTCTTGTTGGAACAAAAAAAAAAAAAAAACATAAAAAATCCTTTCTTTTCCCAAACGGCATTATTATTAATATACGTAGCACAGTCCGTACAGGTGGGGAAATTTGTTCCGGGAAAATAGCTCTAGTGTTTTAATAGATTCTCTGCCGGATAGTGTACCTCGCGTAGGAAGATGAGGTAATGAAAAAACGCAAATTTCGAGAAGTCAAATAGCCGGCGCATCACTGTTCAGGGTAGATGATGTCAAATAAAACGGTACCAGCGTTAATTAACTAGCCGCGGCATTATTAAATTACATTTTTTTTCTCAGAATTCAGCGAATTGAATTTACGATATAATATATAGTACGAGTATCAACAAGTATGTGTGTTGTCGTTGTTGTCATTCGTGCCTACTTCGTTTTCGTTGCGTGTGTTTTTTTTTTTATGCGTTCACGCAGAACTTTTAACCCCGTGCGGATCGAATTTAATGATTTTTTGTTGATTCGAAAGTCTATCGGATGAGTGCACATCGGTGAACGCAAACACTCAATATAGTGATTAAAAAAAAAAAAAACGACCTTTAAAGAATTTTTTTTTTTAATATAACGAAAGCCATTATTGACTTCTTTTCTTTTTTTTATGGGTTCATCAACATGGACATTAGCCGAAGAACAATAGAATAGAGGGACGGCAAGTGAGACCAAAGCCATTGACTCTTAAAATATTATCAGTGCTATTTACACACCATGGATGAGCATAGATTGAAACGAAAACCAATTTTTAACACAACCAGACAAAAAGCTTAATTATGAGTACACACACCGATTCCAACAAAGAAAACTGAAACCTTCATATAGAGCACCATGGTTCCCTTGTTTGACGGAAATATTACGTGCCTTAACATTAGCAACTTCTTCCAATCTGCACTGAGATTATAACGACATCCCTTTTCCGATATTCAATAAGGTGTACCACCGGACAGCGGCGGTCCCGTATGAATACCGCTGACTATTATTAAATACTATACTATATATAACTATTAAAATAAACGTTAAAAAAAATTAGAAAATGGTAATATTTTTTTTTTATTTATTTATTTTTTGAGCAGTTCGTCGCCCGGGAATAATTAGAAAGGAAAGAAGTTGGTTAAATTTGAACACTATTTGATATTGTTAAAATCAAATAGCGGATACGGAAATGGAAAAGACACAAGAGAAGCCGTAAACAATAGGAGGGGAAGCCTATGATGTCTTGGCAGTGGAACGCATAATAGAGAGAGGGGGAAAAACATTTAGGAAAAAAAAACATGATTAGTATTACAAACAAGTGCGCTATTTTATTAAAGAGGGTAATAGGGATGGAACCCGGGGAAAAAACGAACAAAAGTGAGTACACGGTTCGAACGTGGATGAATAACGCAGATGATAAAACAAGGTCAGTCAAGCATGATGTTTCATGCGCTGAGAATTCCGTATATAGGTTAAATTGAAGATAACTCTGTAACTTACACATTTTCATAATACTAAATTCGAAACAAATAAATCAGATTTTAAGTTTACAATATCATCCGGTATTATTCACTTAGCATCGTATTTCTACAAAGTTATTTTTCGCGCTTTTTTGGAAAACTTTGAACATTTCGTTAAGGAAATGAAATACGGTTTCGTTCGCGACAAATGAAATATAAAGTTATAAGCTCGACTATAGTTGTTTCGCTGTAAAGCGCTCTTTTACGCATATGTTTAAAATTCCTTTTTGGTTTTCTCAACTTTTTTTCCCAGACTATTACTTAGGTGAACATACTCTTTTTTTTTTTTTGCTATTTTTACCCGAAGGGAGTTAAATTGACGTTGGGGGGGTTAAATAATTTTTTAACTGTAATCTTTAGACTTTATGAAAGAGCTTCCGCGTTTTGTTTTGTATTTTGAATTTCACTTTTTAAAACTGGTGATGAATAATGAATTTTTTAAAAGTGATTTTTGAGGTCGCTTTAAATTCCATATTATATATATTTTTGACGGTTTTCGGGATTTTTTGCCACTCAGGGTAAGATTGTCTTAAAGTGAATTTTAATTGTAATTCATTATCTCCAATTTCGAAGTTTATAAGTGAAACCGTTCCATAAGCTTCTTTTTTTCTATTTTTTTTCCTTTTTTTAGCCTGGCATTTGGCCACCTACCACCAATGATTTCGTTGTAGGTTTTATCTTTCGGAGAATTATGGTTTGAGAAAACCGACGTTGCCATTCCACTGTGAAAAAATTGTGTCGGATAAGTATTATAAGATTTACAAGTTCTCTATTCGAGCAGCCATGACCGTCAATGATATTCACATGACCTACGGAAGTCGAAACAGAATAAGAGATAAGATGAACTGGGACTATATGTCGGCTGAAGTGTCATGGGCACCACGAGCACGACTGGACCCAGCAAGCTAGATCACAAATAAGAAAAGCGTAATGCAACACAGTAATTCCTTTGAATAGTGTGATTTTTAAGTAGCTATTCCAAAACAACTACGGCCGTCAGTAATCTCTCTATACGACTCACGAAAGCGGCAATAGAATAACTAAAACATCGTGACCGGGGAACCACAGGCAGTCCGAACACGGCAAAACATCAAAGACCCGGAACGAAATTAGGAGAGACGTGATGCGACACAATTATTCTTTAGTTAGGATCCGATATGACTACTCTTTTATCTTTTCCCGTAAAGTCAAAAACAAATTTTACCCCTAACTAATATTCTAGTCGTAAATCCACTTTGGCTCTTAATCCTAACTGCATACCGTGCATTGAAATTTAAATAATGATTCCGCTTCTTCTGATGATCGATGACCGATTACCAGAAGCGAGTAAAGGGAAAATACGCAGTTTGGAGGAAGGAAACCGCAACACTTTAATAAAAAAGTACAACTATGTCTACATCTAAAGCCTCGTAATTAAATAGCAAATAATTGATATCGTCACGATAAACCATGCTAACCAATGAAACGAAGTCCCATCCACAAAATTTAGCAGACTGGATAGACGTGTTTTTGTGCGCATCACTGTCCTTGGAATCCTTAACATGCGACGCCAGCAAAACATCTTAAAAGCTTGTATTCTTATTTTGGCTTCCAGTTTTTTATTGTTCATGTTTCGCACGTATTTGTGCCAATAGGGAACAGCAGCGCTTTGACTATCCTCTTCTTAGTAAACTTGGAGATGTGCCTGTCTTTCCATATATATATGCGCTAATCGTGCCATTGCTTTCCGGAGAGATGCCATAATACCAAGGTCTCTAACTGGAATAGTTGACTGCACTAATTCATGAGATCTGCCTAAAAACTGGGCGCACTTTTAATAACACTTTTCTATTCCGAAAAGTTTTCAACCTTCCCTAAGAGATCGGTATATCGACTGAAGCCGCGTCTTTGGCCTGCCGGTTCATTATTTCGTTAAAAATGATCCCGCAATGGCTAGGTATCTAACATAACTTTACTCTACGCTCTTTATCCAGAATTAAGAAGAGTTTTAGTTTGATTTCGAAAATCCGTAGGTGACTACGATAACTAAAATTACTATTAACGTAAGATGTAACAGGCTACTCAGACTTCTTCTTTCCTAACGATTTCCCGGTGCGGGGTCCGCTTGATGGCACTTTCTTCTCCATTTTCTACGGTCCTCGGCGTCCTCTATGCCAACACCGAATTCCATCATGTCGTTGTTGATGGAGTCTATCAGACGTTTCCTCGTGGTCTCTTTCCTTCAGGGTTTTATGGTCTATCACCATCACATCACAGGGCTATTGTGTGTTTTCCTCATGATGTGACCGCACCATCGGAGTCTCGCTTCCCGTAATTTCAAACGTACAGGTGCAACTCCCCTATACGCTCCCTTATATCCTTGTTTTTGGATATGGTCGAGGGGTGTGTACCCGAGAGACCAGCGTAACATTTTCATTTCAGCCGCATGAAGTTTTTGTGCTACTCAGACTGTCTGAGTAAATTATTACCGTATTTTTTCCACCTCGTGCTGCATTTAGCATGAAATCACAGGTCCTATCGATAGCCAGCAACTCGGGCGTATTTTAATTTGATGTTTTTATCGTTTCTGAGCCATCTTATTAGGATTCCGTACATTGTGTTACGAAATACTAAGAAGAAGCGGATGAAGGAATTGAAACTGGAAGAGGAACTAGGGATTAGATAGATCAAGATGTACAAAAAGGCAAAGTGAATGATTATTAAAAAAAAAAAAAAAGGAAAATGGAACCTTTCAGATGTGAACAAGAAGTGAGAGCGTGGAATATTTTCAAAAATGGCAGCGTGAAAAAAGGATCGAAAGATGAAATCGGCCGCTTCACTGGTGCCCGAATAGAAACAAGCGACGCAAATATCAGTTTAGAATGGAACGGCGGGGAGAGGAAGACGAAGAATAGTGAAGCCACATGAATGATCAGCGAGAGCGAACCCACACCTACGATCAGAGAAGTAAATGAATAATTGAATATAATAAGCGATTAGAGGGAATAATGTCATCAACTGGATGGTCATAAATGGGGCGGCTCCGACAGCACTCAGTCTCGAGCCGTCATTGCAAGAAAATTATGCTCAAACAAAGAAATTGATGATATTGCGCAGAATTCTTGTTTAACTACTCTGCCCGGGGAAGAATTATTGTGTAAGTACGAAGATGGAGCAATTGTCTTTAGAAAGGTGAGATAGAGACCGGCTTGTTTGAAAGAAAAATAACGGAAATTATTAAAGCAGATTGCTTAAGAGAATGATGAACCAAGTCGAAAAGAAATTAAAGCTATTCAGGGTATAGAGCGATCTTCGTAAAACGTAAAACACGCTGAAAAATACGAATGAACGGCGTATTATTATTCGGGTCAGGGCGAATTGCTTAAAACCGGATTTAGAAAAATTTTGTACTGAACTTAATTCGGAAAAACTCGTACGACTATGAGGGAGAGAGGCGCAGCTATAAGTAAAATAACGTCAAATTCGGAACGTAAATGAATGTAGAGACCCCGCCAATGATTCTGCTAAATATTCGCGGATGTGATTTTAATAGAGGAATACTATTTAATTTTTGTTCAGGAAAGGAACAAACGACTATCAAGGAAGGATGTCAGAATGACGGTAGCGACTAACACGAGAATGAGGGGAAATATCTCAAGAATATGAAATGTGACACAGGGGGAATTGGACAACAGCAGAAAGTCCGATTTCGAAAAAATCAGATCTGTTTTTGTATTTTCCTTAAAAATTTTCAACACTTTTCATTCGAACTTACCGAATAACGACCGATTTCGAACAATTTTCGACTAGCCGTAACATAATTTATAGAATTTTACGCGAACCGGTTTTTTAAATTGATGAAATACTCCACTTAATGAAATGATTATTGTTTAAAAATAATTTTATTATCCAGGTTACGATCCGAAACCGCAAGGATATCCGAGATACATGTTTGCGGTGAACGAAACGAGGGGAGAGTTTAATTTAGAAATTCGGCGCGCTTCGGTAGAAGATTTTTCAGAATTCGAATGTCAAGTTAGTCCCTCAAAAAATTCTTCAGTTCGCGGTTCAGCCATACGTGCCAGCGCCCTTCTAAAAGTTGTCGGTAAGTGTATTCCTTCGTGATGTTTATTTGTACCTTTTTAACGGATATTATCATTATTATTACTATTGCGTTTATTATTTCCCCTCTGTTAATCCTCTCGAAAAACTTACGACAAAAACCCTTTAACTGTAGTGTTTTAGCACTTTTAATTTTTGACAACGACGGTAAAACAAATTTTAATACGGGGAAAAAATTAACTCTTTCGAAGAGCGGTAACCGCCCGCGATTTTCTTCAATACCGAGAGACCTTTTTTCACAAGAAAAAACACAATCGCGAAAAAAGAAAAAAAAAAGGAAACAAAAAACTATTTAACGAAAACCACTGTGTAACAACGAAGTAAGTGTTTTGAGAAATTTCTCAAGCCGTGAATAATTTATTCATCGAATAAAAGGTGAAATCTTTCTTCGAAATTAGCTAAAAAAAAGTAGAGAGGGAGGGGGTATTTTAGACATTTTTATTTATACATATTTTTAGATAATCAATTTTAAATTCCGACCTTACTGTGTTCATTTTAATAGCGATATTATTCATTTTACGATTTATTTATACGTGTGATTTTATTTGATTTTCAGTTACGATTTAATGTTTTTTTTTACCTAATCATGTTGTCCGAATTACGTGCAAATGTATTATTTTAATAAGCGCTTATTTATTTATTATTAATGTTATAAATAACGAGTGATCTCAGTGAAAATATTTATATATAAGAGTTGTTTATAGACACATCCTGATGCGATTAGAAATGGACGGGGGCGATTATCCAATTGCTTACATATCGAGCTAAGCGACTCTGATTCCCCGGAATCTCTACTTGCATAAGAGCGAATGTCACTCCAACACTTGTAAAGCAAACGAAAAAAAACCCAACCAGTTTAATATAACCGAGTCTTCTCTGAATTATTTTGAAAAGGGCACAGTGTGGCGGCCCGACTCTAAAAGAATCAGCTTATAAATATTTCATTTCACAATGCAAAGCTGTGTGTTGACACACCAGAAGTAGAAGTGAAAGAATATACAAAAAGCACTAATAAGGGAATGAAAATATCAAATTTAAATATAGAGTGTAATAAAAGGACGATTATTACTCTTCCGAAAGGGTAGAACATCCGAACGAAACATGATCAGCGTCACAAAGAAAGTGAGTGGAAAACGAGCGAAAAATAAGAAATGGAGTAGAGATGCTTATGAGTAAGTAGGAAGAAGATTATGATTAAGTCGGCGGTGATAAATAGTAGCACTTTAAGAAGTAGGACATGTATCTAGAAAATCGTAGACGGAGAGGAAGAGACGATTGGAAGGAGAAATAAAAGGTGACAAAAGATTGAAAAATAAAGAATAGGAGTTGAACTATAGTTTGGAGTAGATTCATTTGAAAAAAAAAAAAAGAGCTAAATATAATTCCTAAAAGTTCACCACGAGAAACGGAAAAATAATCCCACATTATTCACAATACCTGAGAACTTTTTCTTAGCTTAATTCCGTCGTTTATTCAACTGGTGGACAATTGCGCCTAGCAGCTATTTTTGAACTTTATCCGTCATTATTATACCTTTTTGACTAAGGGAAAAAAATTGAAGACGCGCTATTTTGCGTCTACAAACGGCAATGATAGCACAAAGAAGAACGGAAAAAAGATCGAAGTAAACGAATAATCGAAAAGAAGAAATGGATAAACGACGACTAATAATCGACAACACCTAGTCGGGCGCGAGCACACAAGTATACTTAATTAATCTCTATTAGTTTCTACGAAATAAATGTTGTAGATTAAATTATATCGATCGTCGAGAAATTCGAAATAATGATGTCGTTTAAAGTGTAATCCGTTATTTAAGAAAAAATTTCGAGAACGAAAATTCGGCACAACCCTCAACACACCCGGTCGTCTGTTAAGCCACTGATTGGTCTTAGCAACTCGGCAAAATCGGAACACGACGTTATTGGTGTAAATTAAATTTTCAGCAATCACGACACAAACAGCGTTCAGAGTTTCCGAAAGAAATTTGTCGAGATGAAAATGTCTCAGGCCAGATTCGAAGAGTGTTTAATGAGGTGAAAGAGTTTAATAAACCGCGTCAGCTGTACAAAGCACGTCACACATCCTGGCTCGCCGATTTAAGCGAAAGTGTGAATTAAAAGCGATTCGGTTGATCGGAAACGTTTACGTACCAGTCTTAATTTATACACCCGTCTGAACGCAACAGCATTCTTATTTTCTTACATAAACACGCGAATTTACCGCATGAACAGCACCGCCGTTTTGACTTTTATTCGATTTCGGGCTTAGTAATGTCAACTGAGTTTCAGCATACTGGCTCACTCGTTTTTTGCAGTTGTATCAAGCGTCGCAGACTCGATGCGACTTCAGTCGGGTTTTCACCCAAACCCTTCGATTGATGCGAAGCTTCTGCAGCTTAAATATCCTCGACCGAAACGGAGTGTCTTCATGGTAAATTTTTAATGCACTCTGTTGTACTGAAAGTGACATCGATGCACCCGGTAGTTCACAAAGCAAAATCTGCAGTAGTAGTTCGTAAGTCAAAATCTGAATATTGAGCTTCTATCGAATTTTATAGCTATGTCCGGTTTTTTAAATTTCTGAAATCGACGTAATCATCTTGTGTGAGAACGGTGCGTGCATGTGGCGACTTGAATGTTTTTCAATATTGCTCTTCATAGCTGTGGTGTAGATAATTTTACAAAGTGCTTTACCAAGGACATAAATCTTCGGTTCTCAGTGACAACGAGCCACTCTATTAGCGGCTATTGAACTCTTTTCCATGTTTCTGTCCCTTCATTCATCACACATTCATTAAACCGATTCAAAGTTAGAAAAGACTTGAAAGAGAGACGGAGATAATATTTCTTTCCTTCTTTTTTTCTTTCGGTAAAATCGGAGAAAATTTTTTGCCGCTCACGTTGACGTGATGAATTTTTTTTTACATCCTAATTGGAATTTTAATGTATTGCAATAATCTACGATAACGATCACTCTCACGCTGTATAGTCAAACTACAAAGCTCCCCCGACTACGCACGGATTCATGACGATTAAGTTTTAATACAATAAAAACAAAATTTTTACTCACAATATAATATAGTCTCCAGAGTAGAATGAAGTTCGTTCAGTGAATGGATCATAAAAACAAATGAGGGAAGTCATTACAAATTTCATCTAGAGCGCCATCCAACGAAACTTACCTCCTTGCAGTCTCGGGTTCTGACAACTACTCGTTTAACTTTACCTACTTGTTTATTTATTTATTTACAGTTTTTTTTTTTTTTTTTTTTTTTTTTTTTTTTTTTTGACTGAGAGGCCAATAAAATAGCATGACACAATATGTGCTGTAAAAATTTAAAACATTTTATATAGAGAGAAAAACACTTGAAAACAATGAACGGATGATAATACATAATTGGTAAAGTAACTAAAATAAATAATAAGCTGATATATTTAGCGCAGATTTCGTAAATTAGTTGTTTTTTTTTGTTTTTTTTCGAATACAGGTCCTTTGGGTATGAAATAAATCGATTTCGGGAACCTTTTTGTTTAATGAACTGAAAATTCATTTTCACGCTTTCGTGTGTCTACTAACACTAAACGACCACGTCTTTTTAATCTCGGTTTCGAGTTTAAAAATAAATGAATATTTTTTTTTTGGAAGGAAAAATAAATTTCTACCCGTGATTATTTTTCTTATCAGAAGCGAGCGCGAATGTTACACTTTCGGGAATCAATTATAAAACAATTTCACGACTTCAAAGGAAACTAGAATTATATCTGAAACCTTAGTGCCCAGTTTTATATAACTTTAAATATTACAGTTAATATTTACCGTTATGTATAAAAGTTTTTTAAACTGAAAAATAAATTTTTGCCGTTTCCTTTTTGAAGGAGTTTTCAAATTCCGCCATTATCGATTAATGTAATACTTTAAATTTAAAAGAAAAAAAGAAAAAAAAAAACACAACGAAGAAAACACACAATTTTGCCATTTCTTTCCAAACACAAATTTTTTAGTTATTGCTACAATTATAAAAAAAAAAACAAAAAAAAACAGAGAAACGAATATTAACGGTAAAAAAATTGTTTGCAATTGTAAACGTTATAAATAAAGTTTATTTTGTTATTGCCCTAATAATATCCTTTCGCCGTTGCCTTGCACTATTTTCAGTCTTAAAGGGACGATATCTCACAGTATATGAATTTATTGTGAAAAATAAAATTCCGATATAATTTATTTATTAATACCCCAGTGGTTGGTAGAACACACAAAAAAACCAAAAAAAACGAATTATCTGTATCCGATGTTTTATTTTTGGGCGTTTCATAGATTTTAGATATGAAACGTGTATGTCAATTAATAATGCGCATATTAATATATTTCCAGCTTATAAAAGGTTACGTTTTAGAAACGTTTGTACACAATAAAAAAATGTGTGCAAATATAAAGATACATTAAAAATTATAATAAAATTACTCCTTCTTATTTTCTATTACAGTATCTTCTGGGGGAAGGCGCCCAGTATCCTCAGCCTTGGTTCTTTCCATTCCGCTCAGTTGCCGTTCTACCATCATCTTCTCATTTAGGGTTAACAATTAATCATTTGTTTCTCGCTTTTTTTTTTTTTTTTTTTTTCCCTTAAATTTATATGGTCCATGTGCTGTGTGTAATTGCCGGGATTATTACAGCACATGGATCAGTGCAGGATCAGAAGTGTTTTAATATGTTAGCCGCTCTAATATGGTTTAGTATATCCTCGACCTGTTTTGGTTCGTTTGACAACGCAACCGTCGGTAAGTTGGAGGTGCCTGCAGGCAGGCAATGTTCCAGAACGTGTTCAGCGGTTGGGGAAATTGGGGAATTGCATATGGAACAGGCAGAGGGAGGAGATGTTCCTCCCAGCAAATAGTTGTGGGATATTGCTGTGTGCCCTATGCGGAGTCTAGTTAATGCTGCAAACTCTCTGCGGGACATGGATATCGGTGGCCACCAAGGCTCAGTGCTCACCTTAATGGATCGCAGCCATGATGTGTGAGCCGACCACATAATTTCCCATGTCTCTGCCTTATGTTGCTGAAAAAAGGGTGGCCCCAGCTGAGGCAGAGGGGCACCTTCGGGCATTGGACTATATGTTGCTGCCTTAGCAGCCAAGTTCACACGCTCATTCCCCGGCACACCGGTATGACCCGGGACCCACAAGAATGTTACCTGTGAGCCAGCCCGGAAAAGCACGTTAATAATGCGCTTTATTTTTCGAGATAATATGTGAGAGGTTTTAGGTGTCTGGAGTGTCCTAATCGATTGCAAGGAATCTGTGATTAGAAATGCATTTCGACGTTGGGGGTAAGACTGCAGATATTCTCTCAAGCAGAAGAAAATACCATACAGCTCCCCCTCCAGCACTGAACAGAAGTCGTGGAGCCGAACCGCATGAACAACTCCCTCCACCTCGTAGGCGCAAGCCACCGGCGAGGATCCATTGAGGGGGTTTGCTTTGGCACCATCTGTATACAGCTGTCTGTAGCTGGAAAAAAGTTGCATTTTTTCTGCCACGTACTGGGACGGCAGAATGACATCCTGGTCCGAGCGATCGCTCAGTAGAGATAAATCCGCAACAATCGGAGTATCCTCCCAGGGGAGTTCAACATGCTGATGTGCAAGGTCAGAGTTCCAGTTAATTCCTCTTTTATTAAGGATGGCTAGTACACTGGGGAGGGGATCGTTCGGAAAAGACGGTAGTGGGATTTCTGAATTATCGTTGTGGCGTAATTTAGCTTGGTACCAGTAAAATAAATCTCTGAATTCATAAGAATTTCGGATAACCGTTAAGGGTGGGATGCCCGCTAGTGAACAGATTTCCAACGATGGCGACGTCCTATGCGCTCCCAAAATAATTCGTATAGCAGTATGATGGATTGTGTCAAGTGATTTAAGGAGTGCTTTGTTTGATGAGGAATAAACTTGGCACCCATAGGTCAATTTACTTAAAGTGAGAGATTTGTACACAGTTAGCAGGAGCTTAGGATCTATGCTATATTTCGGATTTGACAGACATTTTAGTATATTTAAGGATTTCATGCATTTATTTTTAAGATGGTGAATGTGATGTGACCATGACAGTTTTTCATCAAACACAAGACCCAAGAATTTAATTGTGTGGAGCAACGGGAGTGGTGAATTCCTTAGGAAGAGAGTTATGTCGGAATCGGGATCACGCTGGCGTCTCTTGTGAAATTTCACACATACGGATTTTGTCGGAGAGAATTCCAGGCCATTGTTATCAGCCCATATTTCCAAGTTATTGATTGTTGATTGAAGGATTGATCTCGCATTGGACGGAAGGTTAGAAGGAAGGGATATATTAAGATCATCAATATATAAGTGGGCTGTAACTGGCGGCCGTATACAATCTGCCATATCATTTATGTATAATATAAACAATGTTACGCTCAGCGCTGAGCCTTGCGGAATACCATTTTCGATAAGGAAGGAGGAAGATATTTTGGAGCCCATCCTAACTCGGATCGCCCTATCAGAAAGAAAGTTAAGGATGAAATTGCCCATGTTTCCGCTGATTCCGGCGTTCTTCAGCTTAGTAAGCACACCATATCGCCATACGCGGTCGAAAGCTTTTTCAAGGTCAAAAAAGACCGAATATAAGTATTGCTTTCTGTTTTGGGCTGTAAGTATTTGCCTTTGGAGGCTCAGTAGGTGCATAATTGCGGATTTTGATGTACGGCCACCGACCTGGATTGCAGATAGGATCTCCAAAGATTCTAGGACGGAATAGAGACGCCTATTCACCATTTTTCCAGAGTTTTTGAAAGGACCGATATTAAGGAAATTGGCCTGTAACTTTGAGGAAGGAAAGGATCTTTGTTTGATTTAAGAACAGGGATTACTAAAGCAGTTTTCCAGGAGTTAGGGATGGATGATGAGGACCAGATTTGATTATAAATATGCAGTAGAAGACTTTTAGCGGAAGGAGAGAGATGTTTCAACATGAGTGGGTGAATTGAATCCGCACCGGGTGCACTGTTTCTAGTTTTATTTAGTTGGAAGTTCAATTCATCTATTGAGAAAGGAAGGTTGAACGCTTCATCTTTCTCGGAAAGGAATGATATTGGTTCACTTTCCACTGATGTTTTTTGTTCCAAGAAATTGGGAGTGTACGATGCAGAGGAGGAAACATTTGTGAAGTGGAGCGCAAAAGCACCCGCCACCTCGGATTCATCTGTCACCAGCGTCCCATTTATAAGTAAAGAGGGGGTCGGAGTGGAGCTAGGGTTACCATTCAGCGCCTTTATCTTCTTCCACATTATAGCACATGGTGTATCCTTTGAGATGGAGGAGACAAAGGCTACCCAAGATTGCCGCTTTTTAATTCGTATAAGCAGGCGGGCTTTAGCTCTGTATTTTTTGAAATCGATTAAGTCTTGCTGCGACCTCGTTGCCTTGAACTTTTTAAGTGCTCTTTTCCGTTGGCGTATTGCGGACTTAATTTCTGGGCACCACCATGGAACGCATCGGCGCTGATAATTCGATGTGGACGGAATCGTTGCTCGGGCTGCATTATTGATCGCATGAGTGAAGATGGACAAGTTTTCTTCTATACTTAGTGCAGGGCGACAGGGTATTATAGTTTTATCTCGATAAGTGCTCCAGTCCGCCTTCTGGAACGCGAATCGTGGTTGCACATGGATAGGGCGTCGCGTGGGTGACAGAGTAGGAAAATGAATAAAAATGGGGTAATGGTCACTGGAGCATAAATCCTGGTGCACCATGATGTTTACGTAAGGGATCAGCACCGTTGAAATGAAGGCAAGGTCTATTGTTGAAAACGTGTTGTGAGTTGCATTGAAGTGTGTATGGGACGGAGGTTTCAGCAATATTAAATCGCTACCTAGTACGCAGTCAGAAATTACTTTTCCCCGCGTATTGGTATAGGCAGCACCCCATTGAGGGGAATGAGCGTTAAAATCACCTATCCAAGTCACGGGAGTGGGTAACTGACGAAGCAACCTCTCAATCTGAGCTTCAGAAATATTTACTGAAGGAGGAAAATAACAGTTACATATTGTTATAGAAGGGAAAGAAAGGGATGGCAGCTTTACTGTAACTATTACTGCTTGTAGCTCTGTGGTAATACTAAGGAGTTGGGATGGGAAAGACTTATGCACTAGTGTGGCGACACCTCCACACGCTGATATTCCTTGAGAGTAGTCTGATCGGTAGACTAAAAAATTTTTAAGCGAGAAAGACTGGGTTGGTTTCAAATGCGTTTCTTGGAGACAGATGATGCCCGGCGTCCAATCACTAATTAGTAATTTGAGTTCTTCTATATGCTTGAAAAGGCCTCTGCAGTTCCATTGCATAATACTGTCTCTAGTAGCCATTATTAATTTATTTATTTATTTTGAGAATGAGTCAAATAATAATTGTAATACTTTATGGACAAGGGAAGTTTATTAATTTGTGTTGGATACGTTGCCGTCGCTATGATGTCGTTCGTCTTCAGACGTTGTGATCGTTTGTTCCGATAATTTCCTTATAATTCGGGAGCAGCGACTTTTAATGCTTCTGCCGATAAGATATGGTTTAACTGCTGCCAGCATGTATACTAGCTCGTCATAACTCCTTGTATAATCAGTTGCATAGGAGATGTACTTTGGGTTCGTCGCTACTGCCTGGATAAATGTTTTGAATTCTTCAAATCCCATCATAAACGTTGGTTGTTCGGCGTTGAAAAGGTGCTTGGCTTTTTCAGTTACGTCTTCTGCCTCTCGGGTTGGCTGTTCGTTATGCGGCTCAGCTGGTGCATGCTCTTCTTTCTTATCTGGTTGATTAATGTAGAGAGCTGGCCGTTTTGGTAGCGGCCGCGATGGGAAAATCGCCGGCCTCGGGTCAGCAAGTGCATCTGGGGTCTTGGGATGAGGCCGTTTCAGCGGACTAACGTCCGTGTCCATCTCTATTTCCGGCTACTCAATTGTGGTATTTGAATTTATTTTGTCTGGACCTGTGGTGTCTATCGTTAAGGGGGAGACATGGGTTTCCTTCTGTACTGTCTGGGGCAAATCGCAATCATGGTCCGCGGTTAGCTGTTGAGGTTGGCAGATGATGTCTGGACGGCTGGAATGACTCTCTTGTTGCGTGTTCACCAGTTTATTCTCTTTTCTGCAGTTTGGACATACGTGGTCTTCAATTTGGATGAAAATTCTATGATCGTGGTCATTATTTCGTAATAAAAATGATCTAGGAATATTTGCACAGTTCATATGCTCGATATACACCTGTCTTCGCCAGCTTATTACGTGTGCAAACTCATCGTCCGAGGGGTTGACTCTTAATATTGATATTGGTGATAGTAGCTTAAGGGATAGTGCTGAAACGAGGTATGACGAAAGTGTTTCGTTCGGTATAGTGGCCGATACGTTTGATAGCACAACTTTATTAGCTGGTTGCCTAATTCGTGCTGCCTGAATTGTCCGCTCTGCTAATGTAATCGTTCCGCCTCCGGCAAAAAAATTGTCAGTTATTTTTTGCGATTTAAGGAAAATAATTACACGGTCTCGACTGATACGAGACCCCGCAATTATATCGAGATTACTGCCTGTGACTGCTTTCACCGCAGTAAAATAGTCTCTGAGCGTATTTGGCGGGAAATATGGCAGAATAATGCCCTGTTCGTCTTTTAGATGATTAAAAGCTGTTAGCGGTGTTATTTTCGTTGACTTCACTTTATCAGCGAAAGAGATATTTTGTTTATTTAACGAATTACGATTTTCAGAAGACTCGGTTTGAATTTTAATTGTATCAACTAACGTGCTCGATTTCGGTTTTGTGTTATCAGGGGATGTGTTGATTATATTAGATTGATTATCTGCATCCGCGGCGCGGGAGTGTGTAGTGCTTTGTTCGACGGTAGTGGTTGACGATAATGTTACGGCTGCGGTGTGAAGTTGGTGTGTGTTGTCTGTTGATCGGATGATCGGTTTTGTGTGTGGGGTAGGTACTTGTGTAAGCGTGGTAGTGACATGTGTGTTCGGGTTAGTTGTGTACGTGTGAGAGGTGGTTGTGTGTGTAATTATCTTACTGTTCGCGTTACTCTGGTTTGGAGCGAGCGGAAGAGGATCTGCAGAGATCGACTGATTCTTATCAGCGGTTGCGGCGGCCGGCTTATGCGGAGGTGTGTTGTGTGTGTCGGTGTGGCTCTTACCTGGTTTGTGTGCTGCGTACTTACTACCGGTGGTCGTTTTGCTTCCGTCCGGTTTCGGTGCGGCGGCCAGCGTGTTTGCTGGCGGGGGTGAGCGGGGCATCTCACGAGACAGCCCCGAACGTAATATTTCTTATCAACAAGACGAAACGCGAGAAACACAACTGTAATCTAATACTTTAAGAGAAAAACTTGGTTGTTTTTCCCTATCTTCTTTTACTTGTCCCCTTTCTCCTTCTGAATACCACGCAAACCATATTTTTTTTGAGATGTTCAGCTCTTGTTGTTAGCGAACGCTCTCCGTTTTGTATTCGAAAATCTTGGCCCTTGGCCTCCCCGCTCCTTACAGTGCTTCCTTTATTCCTTCCTTCTCATCTCCAGCAATAATTCCCTTATTTCAGTCCTTTGTTCTTTCCATCTCCTCTCGGAATCTAACTGCCTAGCATAATACATCTAAGTGGTTGAGTCAAAGCCAAAGGCGAGCCCAAAATATTTACTGTTCAATATAACTTTATTCTGCTAAACTAAACATTTATATCTTTTTTTTCCTCTCCCCTCCGTTCCTCTCGTTTGTTACAACTTATTCTTAATATTTCTTTTATGATCTTACTTTGTTGCGGCTGACTTGATTTAACTTTTGTTTTAATTTTCTTACTTTATTTTCTTCTACTATTTCTTCCTGGATCTTGTTTAGTACCTTCGATATAATATGTCAGTTTGTTACCTTAATTTTATTTTGGCTGTAGGCAATATCAAGATTTTCCCACAGAGAATACTCTAATCACTTTTTACTTCCAACTTCGTCACACTTTTTCCGCTGTAACATGTTGCCATATTTTAATCATACACGATGTAGGACTTCTTAGGTATAAATCATTTTTTTTTTTTTTGTCAATATTTCATATTTGTTATTTGCTACATTTTTTGTTATTAATTTCAAGCAATTCATTTTACGACTATCAATCTTTCCAATATGTTTTCTCTTTGCCATTGCCCATGCTTACAAGACGTATCTTATCCTCAGTTCAACCAGTGAAAAATATAAATATATATATTTTTTTTATATGATATTCTATCGAAAAGTATCTACTTTTTAGAAATAATACTGAAATTGTATGTGTATCAAAATATTTTAAATTACATTAAATATAAATATTTAAAAAAAAATAAAAAAATTTATTTACGTCAAAAATTTTTATTATAATCCGCTTGGTATTTTTACCGCATATTTTAAAGATTTTAAAAACTATTTTTTAGTAATTATATAATATGCAATATGTATAATATATATATATATATATCATAGGCGTACCGATGGGGGGAATTTGGGATTCAAACCCCTCCCGAAATGAATTTTTAAGAGAACAACTAACTATGTATTAGTGTAAATTATTCTCAAAATGAAAACGAACAGAAATAATCCTAATCCTCGCGCATTTAAAACTATTGTACAAGAGATTATTAATAAAATATAATTACTAAGTAAAAAAAATCCTTTTTTCTGTCAAGTGTTTTTTTTTTTTTAAATTGATCGTCCCCGGCCTGGGTACGCTTATGATATATATATATATATATATATATACTAGGGGATTGGTTTCGCTAGCCTCTTCGCGGCCCGTTCTTTCGGATTTCAAACTGTATTACTTTGTAAATTTTCATAAAATCTGCAGCGTTCACATATACTAATTTTTTTTTGAAAAAAGATGTATACCAATACGTCAATTAAAAAAGTAGGATTTAGATTGAAATATCAGAAAAACTAAAACCGCTAGCAATGTAAAATATGTGAGAGGAATATATTACATTTAATTATTTTTGGAGACTTTAGTATGCAGGTTAAAAAATACGTTGTCTGAAATATTATATTCTTATTACAATTTAAAGCACTTTCTTGTCAGTCGACCGCTAAAGAACAACACAATAATAATAATATACAAAGTTTTGTGGATAGTAGGAATTATTTAAAATAATACGTATCACTGTTATCGGCTGTAGTGCGATGATGATTAACTTGGTATCAGTTCACTACGTCTCTGATTCTCGAGATCAATTTCAAATCACTCGACAAAATAATTAATATAGCCTACTTTCTCATTAATAAAAAATAATTTCTTCGCAATAGCCAGATATTTTTCCATAAATTTATAAACTGTATATGTTTATAGATTTCAATAATGAATTTTTTATATTTAGCACACTGATTCAGTATAATAAATAAATAAATTTTGTCAGAAATGTGGAATTTTTTAAAATTTTTTTGCATAAAACTTAATTTTCACATTTTTCAAAATTTGGACCCTTTGATTTCATTATTTTGGGAATCTCGTATTTTTCCTATATTTCAGAGATTGAAATACATCATTTAAAAAAAAAAAAAGTGACCCTCCAACTACCATGGTAAGAGCTGTGGAGTATTTTCCAAAATTTTGGTTCCTTAATATCAACATTTTTCGAATTTTATATTTTCCCACTATTCTAGAGACCTTAATGTGCAGGTTAAAAAGTAAATCAATACCTTAAGTTATATAGAGCCGGCTGTAGATATTTTTTTTTAAATTTTTCTTAAAATTTGATTTTCACATTTTTCAAAATTTGGGCTCTCCGATTTTAAAATTTTTGAGGTTTTCGTATTTTTCCTATATTCTAGCGGTTGAAATACATGATTTAAAAAAAAGAATGGCCGTCCAGCTACCATGGAAAGGGCTGTGGACTTTTTTTTAGTTTCCAATATTTCTGCTTTAAGCGTGTATTTTCCAAAATGACGATTCCTTAATATTAAAATTTTTCGAATTTTATATTTTCCCTCTATTCTGGAGACCTCAGTATGCAAGTTAAAATAAAAATCAGTATCATTAGTCATATAGAACCGGCTGTGGAATATTTTAAACATTTTTTCTTATTCAATCTTACGGCAGATCGTGCAACACTTTAGCCGACTTATCTTCCGATCACGTGCCTGTTATTGCCGTGGTAAGCTCTCACCCAAAAACTATATCGCAACATCAAAAGCTGGTCAATAATACTACTAACTGGACTCTCTTTTCAGACATATTAGAAAACGATATTGATCTGAATATCAGGTTAAAAGACGCGAATGATATTGATAATGCAGTTGCCGATTTCACTTCTATGGTGAAATCTGCATGCAACGAATCTACCAGCTACAACAGTAATAAATATGTACATAGTACTTTCGTCCCGATTGAAATAAGAAGATTAATTAGAGACACTCGGGCGGCCAGGAAGAAGTGGCAGCGAAATCGTTACCCCTCGCTCAAGCTCATCTACAATACCTTACAATCTAGGCTGAAGACTGCACTCAGAGACTATAAAAATGAAATCGTGACTTACAAGTTAAACCAGTTAAATAACGATAACAGATCCTTATGGCATAAAGCTAGAAAGTTGACGAAGCCCACTGAGGAGCCCTTCAACTTGAAAGTGAATGGATGCTGGGCAAAAACCGATAAGGATAAAGCGGATGCTTTTGCTAGTCACTTGTCCGCAGTCTTCACACCCCAGCTAGATATGGATCAGGCTCATACACAAATGGTGTGTAATGGCTTACAGGAAGCCTCGCAGTCTACAACTAGGACTAAACTCTTTTCGCCCAGAGAGGTGTTTCAGCATCTCCAGGAAGTAGCTTTGAAGAAATCTCCTGGATGCGACAAGATTACACCGGAGATCATCCGACACTTTCCGCGTAAAGCGGCCATCCTATTGTGCTATATATTCAACAGCTCGCTCAGAATCGGATACTTTCCAAACATGTGGAAGAAATCAGTCATCATTATGATTCGTAAACCAGGAAAACCAGAAATAGAGGTATCCTCCTACCGGCCAATCAGCTTATTGAGTTCTCTCTCGAAGGTCTTCGAGAAACTTATTTTAAATCGATTCCATCCAATAATGGAAAGCCTTCATGTAATTCCGGACCATCAATTTGGTTTTAGATCAGAGCACTCAACCATACAACAATGCCACAGGTTAGTTGATGCCATCTCTTTCGCACTCGAAAAGAAGGAAGTTTGCTCGGCGGTTTTCCTTGATGTTGCCCAGGCTTTTGACAAGGTATGGCACGCAGGCCTACTATTTAAGCTAAAACCGTTGGTTCCTTCAGATCTACATAGGCTATTATCATCTTACCTAAACGATAGAACCTTTATTGTCCGAGTCAACAATTCGCTTTCGGAAGAGCATCTCATTCAGTCGTCGGTACCGCAAGGGAGCCTACTTGGACCACTATTGTACTCCGTTTATACATCTGATGTGCCTAAGTCTAATCTAACAATCCTCGCCACATTTGCTGACGACATGGCCATACTTGCAACAAATGAAGATCCAGAATATGCTAATGCTGCAGTACAGAGCCACTTAAACCAAATAGCAGACTGGGCACAGCTTTGGGGTATACACTTCAACCCAGCAAAGTGCCAACATGTCACATATACGAACCGACACGTCACTTGTCCTGCCTTAAAAATTTATAATACAAAAATTCCTCAAGTCGACTCAGTCCGTTACCTGGGATTACATATGGATAGGCGACTCACTTGGCGTCATCATGTCCTTCAAACGAAGAAGACCGTCTCCAGTCGTTGTAGATTATTATATCCTCTATTAGGTCATAAATCAACTTTAAAATTAAATATCAAGCGACAACTTTATCTAACGATGATAGCGCCCATTTGGAAGTATGGACTTGAACTGTACGGTACAACAGCAAAATCCAACTTAGCCAAAATCCAAAGGGAGCAGTCGAAGATACTTCGGATCATTGCTTCCGCGCCTAGATATGTCTCAAATTTAACGCTGCACACGGATCTACAGGTATCCTTCGTCAGGAACACCTATGATGAGCAGTACAAAAAATTCTTCGAGAAGATGCAATGGAGCTCAAATCCGTATATCAGCCGAATGTACCAGTTAAATATTCCTGGAAATCCTCCCAGACGGCTCAAACGAAGAAAGTGGTGTCGGGATGCGCTTCCGATCACCTAGTAAACTCGAACTATTGACTATCGCTCTTATGTAGATTTCGTCGTTTAATGTAACCTCTCTGTGACGAAGCGTCCGCTTTTCCTCAATCCTAATCTGTTGTCCTACTGAGGCCACCACATTATTCACTGTCCTACCTTGCCTTATCCACACGCCTTCCTCACTCCTCTCCCTTCCCTATTTCCTCCTCCCTTCTTTTCCACCTTTAAGTACACCAGAGATCCTCATTGCTTATGATACCTCTCGGCGCAATGAAAAATAAAAAAAAAAAAAAAAAAAAAAGCTTGACTTTCACATTTTTCAAAAATTTAGGGCCTTTAATTTAATAATTTTTGGGATCTCGTATTTTTCCTGTATTTTAACGATTGAAATACATCGTTTAAAAAAAAAAAGGGACTCTCCAGCTACCACAGAAATAGCTGTGGACTTTTTTTTAGTTTTCAGTCTTACTGCTTTAAGCGTGTATTTTCACAAATTTTGTTCCCTAAATATCAAAATTTTTCGAATTTTATTATTTTCCCGTATTCTAGAGACCATTGTATGCAGGTTTAAAAGAAAATCAATAGCGCAACTTATATAGAACCGGCTGTGGAAATTTTTAAAATTTTTTTGCATAAAACTTAATTTTTACATTTTTTAAAATTTGGGCCCTTTAATTTTAAAATTTTGGGGATCTCGTATTTTTCCTACGTTGAGTGATATTGATACACATCATTTTTTAAAAAGAGTGACCCTCTAGCTACTATGTAAAGGCCTGTGGATTTTTTTTTATCGCTTTAAGTATGTATTTTTCCAAATTTTGGTACCTAAATATCAAAACTTTTTAATTTTCGTATTTTTCCTGTATTCTCGAAACCTTGGTAGGCACGTTAAAAAAAAAATCGAAACTATTACTCACATAGAACCCCAGCTGTGGAATTTTTTATAATTTTTTTTTTTTAAATTTGGGCCCTTTAATTTTAAATTTTTTTTGGTTTTGTGTTTTTCCTATATTCCAGCGATTGAAATACATAATTTAAAAAAAAAAAAAAGTGACCTTCCAGCTACCATGGAAAGGGCTGTAGACTTTTTTGTAGTTTTGGGGGGTTACCGCTTTAAGCGCATATTTTCCAAAATTCTGGTTGCTTAATATCAACATTTTTCGAATTTTTTATTTTTCCTATATTCTGCAGACTTTAGTGTGCAGGTTAAAAAGAAAATTAATACCATAACTCATATAGATCCGGTTGTGGAATTTTTTTAAAATGTTTCTCTTAAAAATTGATTTTTACATTTTTTGAAATTTGGGGCCTTTAATTTTAATATTTTGAGGATCTTGTAATTTTCTTGTGATCTGCCGAAGAAAATACGTCAATTGAAAAAAAAAAAAATGAACTCTCTAGTTACTATAGAACGGTCTGTACGATTTTTTTTCTTGCAGCTTTATATAATAGATATACATATGAATTTGAAATTATCACCGTTTCCCGAATCCTCTTTAACATAACCCAATGATACAACTTTCAAATTTCTGAAACTTCGTTATAAAACTATACCCACTTCATCCAAGCCCCACAAACAACAAAATTTGATGCGACTAGGTTGTTATTAAAGTACGATTCGAACAAAATGACAAAGTATTTTATTCATTCATTCACCGCATCAATTGTTGCTAAATTATACGAATCATTCATATGAGAAAGAGCCAATGTTTTTGTATTTCAATTTTTAAATCGTTTAAATAGTTAATATCGTAGTATTTAAAATGCAAACAACAAAATGCATTATTTATTTCCCGCAGCCACAAATCGGTACAGTTAAATATTTCAAAAATGCCTTTTAACGTTTTTCTTTTTTTACCTCCATTGAAATTTGTTCGAAAGACCGACATTTTTAAAATTAGAGTATTCCTCAAAGTTTATAAATATAAAAATCTTTTATATTTCGCTCTTTTTAAATTAATCTTTAAAGAACACTTTCAATAAAGTAAACAATCGAAACATAAGCATAATAACTGTATATACAGACCAACAAGTTTCAAAAGGTGAACGACATCCATTACTGGTTAAATCCGCTGTCGTACTAAAATTATGCAATAGGTTGCCCTAGATCGATGCTATAAGCGTAGTATTAATTCGAAAAAGGAAAAAAAAAAGAATAAGGCTTTTGTGCATGCGCTATTTTCCTTAAGCATTCGTTTTTATAATAACTATCAAGGTAAATTCGAATGTTGACCAGCCGGTATATACCTTTCAAACTCATTACACTGTTGTACACGCGCATACGTAATTCTTTATGTTTCTTCTTTTATTAAATCAATTTTAATGTAATATTTCGGTTTATTATTTCCGCATTTCAATATTTACGAACAATATGAATTCCTTTAATATAAAATATGAATTTATATTGAATTTTAGTGATTATCAAGAAGGCCATTTTGCTTCCATAAAGAATACGCAACAGTCAGAAACGCTAAAAACTAGATAGACGAAATAACGGAATGCTTCTAATTTTGCGCATCTGACTATTTACAAACAAAACTCTATTCCTCTTTCTCATCTCTTCTGCAGCGCTTATCTCTGTGAGCTATCATAATCGCATAGCAAAATGGACACTGCTTTTTTCCCCTTTTTTGCACGTTGAAGACAGATTGATGCAAATTTTGCCCAGTTGCTTCCAGTATCACACATGTCCAATGATTTGACTGGCTACCTTCTAGTCTTCTGCCTTCGACCTTTGCTTGTATTAGCGGTTCAACGTATAAAGGACAACAATATCGTTGCAACGGTATATTGATATGCATTTGTTTGCTTAACCGTTCGCGGTGAAGGAGTCTTCTCCAACACCACATATCGAAGCTAATTAGTCGATTCCTTTTAATCTTGTTGAGGATCCATATTACTATTTAATACTATCAAGAATAAAAGCGTTTTACTAATTTTATTACGTGTACCATCATGGTTCCGTTCCTCCATATCTTGTTTAGTTTTATCGCAGTGGCGCATCGGCCTATTATGTTTTCCTGAACTCGCTTTATTATCCTAAATGTCTAAAACTATCTACTACTTCGGACCTAGTAAAAATGTCATTGTCAAGTTCTAATACTTTTTTCTAGCTATGAGCACTATCTTAGTTTTTCCTTCTCTATTTACAGACTATATTCTTGACCAACGTTTTGAATCTTTATCAATACAGATTCATTTCTTCCAGGTCAGTCCAATCAGCACTTTATCGGGCATACCGTGAATTTGAGACTTATCGTCCACCCGTGGACTCTCCATCTCATGCATTTTTCTCATAATCGATACTTTGTTTAGATTAAACGAAGTCCGCTACAGGATGCATCCCCATCTCACTCCTTTCTTTGTACAGAATTCAGCGAATGGTATTCTTTGCTTTATTTGAATATGTTACATTTCTACTTCGTCGTCTCGTAGCGTCTTTCTAAATATCATCTACCGAGACTTTCTCCATTCCGCCTATCCGCAGTACTTCTTTATTCGTTATCTTTTCTTTCCACGAAACATTCGCTTAAGCGTTCACATCTGAAGTGTATTTAGCCGCCTGATACTATCCATGTTTAACGACCCCCCATGTTTCTGAGGCATATTTTACTATCGACATTTTACGTAGTACATTGGTTTATTCGAAGTTTCATCTGCATTTTTAACTTCTGACCTTTCAGTACAGTCTGCAGATTGATAAATGCCGGTATCTAATTTCTGCAATATCTCTGCCATCATCAGTGAACAAAGCTCCCAAATATCTGAATTCTTTAACTGTCTCAACTGTTTCGCCTTCTATTTTTATCTTAGCTTGTGAATTGTCGCTGGAAGTACGCGTGAACTTCATTACTTTAATTTTCATACTCTTTCCTTCTTGGTTTAACTTATTCGGCATAATTTGCAGTTCTCCGGTTGAGCGTGCGAATAAGTCCTTATCGTCCGTGTGTAGCTTATACATCCTACCGAATATCCGTTGATCTTGATGCCGGCATTTTGTATCGTTGCATTTTTCATAATTTCCTCTGCGTAGAAGTGAAATTGTCTCGGCGAGACATTTCTGCTTAACACTAATTAATCTGGTAAATCACTTCCGTTTATATGCCAGCATTGTCTTATAACATATACGTCAAAAGGAAACTATTTTTATCACCTCACAACGTACAGTGATCAAAAATTTTGGAGAAAACCAATTTTGCTAGATAAAACTATGGGTAGTCCTACAATTTGGCACTTTATTTATTACTAATATCGTATTAAACTGAAATCAGTTATTTTCAAAACCTACGATTAATGGCCCGAAAAAGTTCGTTCTTTTCAAACTAATAAATACAACTATTGTTAACTTACTGGACACTTGATCATCCGTGACTTTTCCTGATGATTCGAATTTGAAAAAACTGTAAATTAAACGTTATCAGAAAAATATAATTAAAATTATATAGATAATTTTAATTATATTTATCTGATAACGTTTAATTTATAGTTTTTTCAAATATTGTTAATTTATTGGAATGTAATTATTCCACATACTGTTTCGTGTTTCTCTGAAGGCTATTATTACCGTTTTAAAACATAAACGCTCAAGTACAATATATAATTTTAATCTCCGTTTAGGGTGTAATAATGTAATCTATTTAAAGCATGTAATAACGAGCATTTTGATTATTTTCTCATTTTACAAGCTCTATACTTTCATCGTCGCTGTTCGCAGCACTCAAATTTGGTCGCATTGCTATCTTTTAACTGCTAGGAAGCAACATGGATAAAAATTATCTCCAACCATTTATCCCGGATGATATTCAGTACACGAAAACGCATAATAACATTGCAATCGCAAGACCGGGCTCCTTCTATAAAACCTACGTTCTAAGACACGAGCTAATCCAAAGCGAGTTTTTATTTACACGACCATGCTGCTTTTCACCTTACCAATCAAAAGGCAGTATTCAAGCACATGACAACATCTCCTTTATCCAATTAATTAGGGAATAATATTTAGTCAAATAATCATTCGTCCTTTTATAACAGATCTCGGAGTAAGAGTTAACCGTTCTTCCTTATATCACGAACGATCTGTCTTATACTCAAATCTTCTTAGAGTTAATATTCCGCCTCCCTACAGTGCTTCTTTTCTTCTTGCATTCCCTCGCTCTTGAGTTGTTCCAATAATTGCTTCCTTTTTGTTCTCGGTATCTAGTCGTATTCGATTTTAATTAAATTAGAATAAGTTATTATTTTGGAATGAGTCAATGCCTATATCAACGGGGCGTGACCAAAGAAACTTGTTATTATTTAAAAAAAAAAAAAGAGAGAAGTGGTGTCTAGAGGGGTATACCCGGTAGGAACGAAGTTCCTTTCACCACTTTTTGGTAGATATACAAGTATATAAAGTCATTCATAAAGTATACAATAAAAAAAAATGGCACACAATATATAAATCCCGTATGAATTAAAACAAAAACAAAAAATAAATCCCGTATGAATTAATTAAAACAAAGACAATAAATACATCATCAGACTCGTTGAAGTGTGGTAACGTCGCACACAAAAACCGCGCCAATTTTCGAATTTAATAAAATGTACACGTGTTTAGAATTGAGCTGCGCACAATGCTTGTTGCTCGAATCTCGATACTCGCGCGAACGCACACACACACACACACATACACCTGTATATAATAGAAAGGGACAGAGTGAAAAAGATCGAGAGTGAAGGTCGCCTGGAGGACGACGGATAACGCGATTTTCGTTAGTACTCCTTTTTTGCCATTTTACTCCTACCGACAAGCCGCGTAAAAGAACTTCATTTGAAAAAAGAGTTAACCGCCGTGCTGACATATTCTGTACCAGCTGTAATCTCTTAACACGTGTCTTCAGTTTTATGAATCCGAAAACGTCACAACTCGGCAACTCTTAAAACCGCCTTGCAACCTACCACTCTGCAAACGTCTTTGCATGAAAGCCATCACTCAGTAGCAGCACTTGAACACAGTAGGGGGTTAGAAGAAACTTTAACTGACCAATTCAAACTAAATTGTTTCGTATATTTGCACGTTTTTACATGTGTTTTTGATGATGCGTTGCTATTTTCTAACTCATACTAAGTTGTTTATGCGCGTGCTTGTGTGAATATGATTTCGTTTTGTTGTTGATTATTCAATTTTAACACTTTCCTAACCCGTACTACACACCTTTTTTTATATACGTATACTTTTGAGGTTGAGCATTTTGCTGCACCTGTAAAACTCATTAAAGCGAATAACTTATTAACCTAGTATACTTCTTATGTTTGTCTGAATGAATATGTCTCCAAGAATGACTTCGATGTATACCTAATCTTATGATATCCTCGTTGTCAATTCTCGTTCGAGTAGTGTATATATTTCGATGTATATTTCACCGCCGTTTAAAGCACCTGCTCAAGTCTATGTGATTTAAAGAATGCAGTAATTTATACCTGACTAAAATAGCCGTAGCATTAACCTCTGTGAAAGACACATGTTTCGACATACACATTTTGCGGAATATTTAACATACACCTAACCAAAATAGCCACAGTACTAACCTTTATTAAGGCTTTATTTTTATGTCTATACGCTTCTAATGAGATGCTTTGCGTATAAGTAACTAGAGCAGGATGATTTACTAAGCTGTCTATTCTAATAATGTATTCCTAAATTTGTGTTTCATCTCTATTTAACCAAAACCTATTATAACCTGCATTATTATTCAATTGATATAAAAACAATGTTTAATGAACATTTTACCGGAGTTGCTTTTCTGACATGTGTCGAGTCGGTCTATTTAAATACGTACATTTCTAAGAAATTTTTAGAGTTTAAAGAACCAAAACTAACATGTGCGGAGCTGATACAATTTATGTATATTTGATGCAGTATAGTAATATTACGGCATACATGTGTTTTTCTGATGGTGATGGCAATAAACTATAGCATACATGTGTGTGTGTGTGTGTGTAAACATGCACGTACATGCTTACATATGTTATGTTGCTTGATAAACAAATATCAATTAATTTTTTAACTAAGCCGACATAACCAGTATACTAGCACACGTTATGTTCTCCCTCTTTGTATCTGCCTATAATTGGCATATAAAAAGTCAAACCGGCCCGCTCCACGCACAGAATTCAGAAGCAAGAATCGTGAGAACTGGAATCACAAAACCGGCTATCCAAATACCAGTGTGGCTTCCGCATCCTGCTATCGCCAACTCCCACCTTCTAACTGAATGTCCAAAGATTCTTAACCTATCCTCTAGCTTCCCTCGGTAATATCGTCTTTTGTCACTCTTAGGATTCGCCATCCGTCACTCCTCCTCTCGATCTTCTCAAATCAGTAAATGTATTTTATAAAATATAATAAACTTGCAGCTGCTGTACACAACGCGAGAAGAAAAAAAAAAAAGGAAGCAAGAATAATATGTTTGGTCAATTTTTTGCCGAAAAATAGTTATAACTAAGTACTTAATTTTGGTCTCGTTATATTTAGCACGCTTAAGAACGATAAAACTCTTATATTCTATGCAACCAGGACGAAGATTATTATAGTTTTTCTCGCTTTTTCGGATTTCTCATCATTGTTAATGTATGCAATAGAAAAAAAAAATAATAATAATAATAGCTAGGCTAATAATAATTTTTTAAAGACGGAAACTGATATTTTACGTTTCTACAACCGTGTTAAAGGTCTATAGGAAAAGTGTTCTGCTGGAATTCGGTAGCGCGAAAAATTGGGTAAGTAATTAAAAAAGGATGAACAGTGGTATGAGAGAAGCTAGGCCATTTGCGCGCAGGGAGTGAAATTAAAAATAACATAAAAAGGCTCGTTTTAGTCGGATAAATAGTCGCTGGAAAATTAACTGGAAAAATGATGGGTCTACCAGGGGAGTAGAGCGATGCTGTCGCTTTAAACAATAGTGACAGAAGAGAGAAATTTGATTCGGGCATCCGTTGTCGTCGGAAATAAAACGAATCGGAATGCGAACGAAAAAAAAAAGCAACGAGAGTGCATGAAAGGGCGGCAGTATTCCTTTTTTAAACGATATCATTGCAAGTCTGTCTATTTCAAGCTTGATGTTTCTCCGGGCAGGCGAAAAAAGTTTATTTAAGCGACTGCACGTTATATTAAAGCTCATTTTCATTCTGAAGCCGAAATTGGAACCAAGACGAGCTTTATTCTTTCAGACACGGCTGCCGTACGGAGGAGCAGCAGAAATAACAGTTGTTACCATTCATTCTTCAGTCGCCAACACCATCTCCATTTATCATTCCACATTCTCCCTTCGGAGCAGACTTATATCTGGAAAACCCTATTTCCCGACCATCCGCTCCCTACTATGCTATGCTCTCTTCTCCCATATCTGATCCCGTTTATCTTTATTTAAGATTTTTCCTCTCTCGCAGTCGAGCCGCTGGCTGGTGGAGTTTTCTTCTTTCATAATACGACCGAGGAAAAAACCTTTTCGCCTAATGTTATTCTTCAGCTAAATGATGTTTCAATTATGAACGAGCTATAATTCTGCCGTCCCGTCTTTTCATTTCACTACTTTTCATAAACACATGCAAACCTACCGATCGTCTCATTTCGCCTATTTCTCACGTTAAATCGCTCTGCCGTACTCCTTATTCTTTCTTCTGCTTCCTTCTTCATAGGCATATGCTTTATATGCTTTATATGCTTTATATACTTATGTATATACACCGTATGTATAGTTTTATTTGTATAATGAAACTAAACTCGCTATCGTAAAAATAAAACTTTAAATGATTATAAAATATTAAATTATTAAATGGTCGCAATAATCTAGTTGTTAGAGCGTTTGGCTTCCGTTCTCGGAAGTTTTGCGAGCAGACATACACGGGACTTTAAGTGTAGTCTTGTGTGTATAATATATTCATACTGCATATAAACAATTACCACAAGCACTAGCTGTTCTGTAAACTAGAATGTACAAAAATGGGTAGCCACGACGCTCCGAATCGAGCATACCACGTAAGAGAGAAAATGAATTTCAAAAAATCGGTAAAAAAAAACAATCAAAACCGTAAACAATCGATTTTTTTACCTTGTTTATTTCGCAAAATGTCAAAGCACATAGGATTCTAGAAACAAAAGGGATTAAAAATTTATACAGCTACCGACGGTGCTTTAAAAAAGGATTATGGAAAACAAAAAAAAAAACAACTAATGATAACAAAGTAAAGTTAAGGCAGCATCTATCGGATGTGTACCCTTCTTCTTTTTCCAACAATCGTTCCTTCTACCTTTCAATCCAACCTACACTTCCTTCTCATCCATGGTTCTCGGAGTTTCCCTCTCTTCCACGATTTATAATTTCCTCTATTGTCCGCCTGCGCTTTAATCATACACTGCTGCCCTCTTCACGCTATCGTTTCTCTTTGCTTCCCTCTCCTCATTGTCCGTTGCATCCAGATGAAGCAGTTGTCTGTGATGCTGATCACATTTTCTTCGAGTGCTCTGCTCTTTCTGCGGAGCGCTCTCTTTTCTATCTTCACCTTATAAAGCTGGGGCTTCCCACTCCTTACTGTGCGTCTTACATCTTGTCCCTTCCTTCCCAGTCTGTTGTTCTTGTCCTTGGTTCCTTTATTTCAGCTGTCTCCAACCGAATTAGGTTCTAGTTAGTTGTCTCTTCTTCTCATTGTGTCTGGGCAATGGTCCATAGTTGATGCGCCCAAAAAAAAAAAAAAAAAAAAAAAAAAGGCAGCATCTACAAACAAAGAAATTATTTTTCACTGTTTCTACTCCAAATGTTTCATTAAAAACGAGACCACTGTTTTAGAGCAGTGTAGATAGTGTATCCTTGTCCACGCGTCTAGGCATCGGTGTACAATTATAGTGAAATTTGGAACTTACCGATTGGTAGCGTATGCTGCGGCGGTAGGGAAAGGGACTTCAGTGGGCATCTAATGAAAACGGGGAAGACGCATGAAGACATATGTTACGTGTGCATGTCCGACTTACATGTGCAGTTGCATCGTGGAAACGCCGTTCAGAAGATTAAGGTGTGTTTTGTTGTTTATTTCTATTTTTACGCATCAACTATAAACATTATCACAGCGCGAATGAAATTATGTTGAAGTGTCAACGTGCGGGCACCGAGATTTGAACTCGGTTCTACCCCAAGGAAACACCACTGCCTTACTATGGCATGGCAGCCGGCTAGATAAGCGGCGCGTAAAGTATGTAAAAGCAGAATCTTGCTTAATTGTCGGTTATTTAGCAGCGGCTATAGAAGATAAAATTGCGGTCAACCCATATTTTTATGGCCACGTTATTTTTACGCTGGGTCTAATATGAAAAATCATGTTGTATCGTTTTTTCATAGCGGAAGTAGTGTTTCATGAAACATATTAACGTAATATGTGGTGTAAAGCATTGATACACAAACGACAATTAAAAATTACCTCGTTAAATTATAAATGACGTAGTTATTAAAATTTACTCTTCTAGAAGAATTACGGAAAACTATCATCTGAAGGTCCAGGGAGTGTTCCCACAGGGAAGTCCAAGGAATCGAGTTTTTTATATGTACATAAGAGTGTTCACGATTATGTCATTCTTCCGTCAAAGATAATGTGTGAAAAGAACATTTACGAAATCCCTATTCTGTTGTAACGTTATATTATCTGAAATGTTAGATCATCATCATAAAGACGTATTTGCAGTTTCCCTTTTAACAATTTTTACAAACAGGTGCTGACTGTTATTAGTTTTAAAAAAAAAAGTAAAATTGTAATTATCAATGGAAACAACTCATCTGCAAGCATAATCGATAAAATAAGTATAGGGGGCTTGGGGGACTTGCTCCTTGACAAAATCCAAAGGAGCCTACATATATGTACATATATATATATATATATATATATATATATATATATATATATGTGGTTGTGAGCGTGTGTTTTAACAATGCCGACAAGCAAAGAAGATGGATAATTCCTCCCATCTAACATCGACTACACAAAGTCGAAAATGTTGACAGGAGAAAAGAACGGAAATAGGTTGTGCAGTTATGTAACTACAATAGCAGAAAACGGTACTTAAATGTAAGAAGGTAAAAAACGAAACTAAATCTTCATATGATACGGAGTATGGAAGAAATGAATTTAGCTACAATTGAAATAATTACTAGTGAATGAAGAGATAGAATAGAGGATGCGTTATATGGTGTAGAGGAATACCAGCGAACAGCACGGTTCTATACTCTCGGATAATAGGAAGGAGCACTCCAAAAAAACTAGGTAACTCGCACGACAGTAGTCAGTAAATCTATGTTCTGGCAGCTCTGACGTCACAAACCCCAGAACTGTGTGCAGAGGGCAAAAAGTAACCCAATTTCTTGCACGGACGCTGAAAATTCACCCAAGTTTCCCCAATTTCCCCCAAATTTCCCGCAATTTTTCGCCAATTTTCCTCAATTTTTCACAATTTTTTGCAAATTTTCCACAAATTTCCTCCAAATTCCTCCGTACAGGTTCCGCGCATTTCCGATAGTTCGAACCAATTAAAAACTAACCCAAGTTTAATAATTAATACCTGAAACTAACCCAAGTCCCCGCCCACCCCTCCTGTCTACAGCGTTACCGCGATCTTTTTAATTAATTCAAAGTCTAAGTATATGTAATATAAAATTAGCCTAAGTATTTATTTTTAATGTGTAGAGAGTAGAAAGTAACCGATTATAAATTAACCCCAGTATATTATTTAAAGCCCGAAACTAACCCGTCCCCACTCACCCCTCCTGCCCACAGCGTTGCCGCGATCTTTCAAAATTTAGGGCCTAAGTATGGAAATTCCAAATTTAACCCAAGTATACTATTTAAAGCCTGAAACTAACCCAAGTCTCCGCTCGCTCTTTCCACGATCCCGCGCATATATCCAACAAAGCGTTAGTCACTGCGAAAGCATACGTACCGTTCCCGCGCACGCGTCGTCTGTTCCCGATACTGCGATCTTTTTTTTTTTTTTTTAAATATTTCGAAGCCTAAGTATAAAAAATTCCAAAATTATCCCAAATATATTTTTTTCATTATCACATTTCCCCGTTTGTACAGGTAAATGTGGAAACACACACGCCGTCCCCGCGCATATATCCATCATAACATTAACCACAGTGAAAGTGCACACCCATTCCCACACATCGCGCCCTCTACTATCATGTGTATGTATTACACATGCCTTTGCGTGTAATATATGTAGCATACTTTTTAATTTTCATTTTTCGAGGTTGGGAGGGGTAAAATTTTGCCGGAGTGATAAAAACGTTTGAATCTCAACACTTAGAACCCAAAATTTAAAGGAATTTTCCGAGTCGTGCTCCGTTCCGGCATTTTTTTTTTAAATTTTCCATCAGTCGAATGAAAGCGGGCGAGTGTGCTGCTACGAGATGTATTATGTAAGCGCGACCGCGGCTGTACTAGAAATATTTAAATGTTCCAGCAACTAGTTGAAACTGTCACCAGGTGAGGTGAATTCCAGTCGTTCGTTTTGAAATTAACCAGCCGATCATCTATGCACACTCTCACACGCCACCGTTAGAAACCTGTTCGCGATCGCTACAAGTTCATACACACGCACGTACACACCACCACTTGATAAATATTTTTTCGTCTTTTTCCGCTTCCGATCTTATTTGTAATCCGTTGATTCTTTTTTTATTATTTTTCCGTATTCTCCGTTCATTGCAAAAGCACACCATCCATTCATGCACACATATCAAGCATTATGTTAACCTCTACAAAGCTACACTGTACTATTCCACACACGCTCCGGTCGCCGTCGAAATAAACGCCGCGATATCACTCCCACACACACACATACACACAACCACTTCATATATATTTTATTTTCGAGTCAAATTATTATAGAATTAGCCTAAGTATAATTTTCTTTTACATTTCTGTTTACTTCTTCCGAACGTTCATCATTTTTATATTTTTTTGTTTCTCCGATTCTAAAAATAAATCTGTCAATGTATTAGCCACTCTCTCCCGCGCACAGGATGTTCCCTCGCACTCATCTGCTACCTATCGTTCTTATTAATTTTTTTCGAGTCTAATATTATAGAATTAGCCTAATTATATTTTTTTTTCGCTTCCAATCATTTCCTCCGACCGTTGATAATTTTCTTATTTTATTTTTTCTCAGGTTCTAAAAATAAATCCATTGTCATCTTCACTAGTATGATTGCGCACATATCTTCTGACGGTATTTCTCATATTGTTCATAATAATTTTTCATGTCTATGTATTATGGAATTAGTCTAAAATATATTTTTTCCCCTCTAAAGACTTTTTCCAAACGTAAGTATTCAAACATTAATTCGAGTATATTTTTATTTAACGCTGTTTCATAATTTCCCTCTCCCTTATCCACCCTACACAAATTTCAATTATTTTCTATTATTTTTCATGAGTACATCCCCCTGAAACTACAGTGAAACCACACCAAACATTCCCACGCACCATATAGATTTTAACATCATTCGTAATAATTCTTTTCGAGTCTATTAGTTTAAGATTATTCTATTTTTTCAAACTCTAAATATTTTTTTTTTCAATATCTTTCATATTATATTTTTTTTTCTCAATATGTCCGCGTACCCTCATAGTGCAAAGGTACTCTGCTTATATCCTTGCATGCATGTTGCCATGTCGTTGATTTCGATCATGTGTCAAGGTCATCGAGTCTGCCCGAATCTTCCATGTCATATCTTTTGTAGAAAAACGGTTCATATGTTCACACCTACACACAAACACCCATAACCGAAAGAACACCTCTCAACTTCGTTCATCTGCGTATGTAACCAGCTTTCACCAAAGGAATGTGGTTTATCTGATACGACTCAACATCTTCAAAGACTTGCATCGAGCTAGAATCTCGAAAGGATCTGTTCAGGCAGTCAGTATTAGTGCTATGTCGAACGTGTAGAATTTGTTAAAGTAGTGTTCTTCACGCATTAATAAAAGTTTGCTCTAACGTTAAAAGTAATAATTTTCTACATTTTTTAGTAAAAAGTTAAAAATATTATTCAAACATGAATAACAACATTGTTTCGAAAGTCAACGAATTTATTCAGAATTCATTTTCGAGTGATAGTGTCACGCATACAACTTCATCACCTCCATCACAGCAATCAGATGATGGTTATACAGCAGAAGGATCAAAATCTTTTGTACATAATATCATTGGTCCTGTATTATTAACAGAACAAGCAGATATAGCGGAATATTTTGTAGATATCAGCATCCATGTAGATTGTGATTATGGTTTTCGAGTAACTGAACTAGCAATGATTGATATGTCCGGTGGAAAGTGTTTGCATACGCTGTATAAGCCAAGCAGAGCATGGCATGCATCAAAAATGCCACATTTACAATGTTCTTCGATGAGTCATTACTTGAAAAATCCTTCATTATTTCCCTGTCGGGAAGAAATATTTATGGCACGCGATATATTCACGATATTATCTCAAAAACCGAGAGCTCGCATATATATTTTAACAGTATATGCTAAACTTACACTAATGGAACTTAACGAAAAGTCTGAATTGTTGAGTGATTTAGACTATGAAATCGTTAATATGGATCAAGTCTTTCGACTACATAGTATTGAGAATCTACATGAAGAGTATTTTGGTATAAGCAATTTGATAACCTGTAAACATCATAATGAGATTGATAGTTTTCATTGTGCAGCGAAAAACGTTATGGTGATGAAGGCCTGGTACGATCATGTTATCCATCCGCTGAAGCTTATGAATAATCTCAATATAAATGATTTAAGTCAGTTGTTCATTACAGCCACCAAAGAAATGATAATTACATTATTTCCAAGTTGTGTTGGTGACATTTATGCATTTCTACCAGATAGATTAAAACAGGATGATACGATAAAATCACTTCTACCATGTTACGAGCATGAGCATGATGAAGAATATTATATCGATGATGATATATTGTGACAGAGTACTCGAAATTGTATGAAAGTAAAAGATTGTATCGATTGTCAATGTAAAATTCGCACGGATTAACTATTCATTATTTCGATCGTTTATCAATTTTGTGTATATTTGTATATATTTTTGTATATTAATGTATATATTTTTTTTCCCTAATCGACAGTCCGTTCGTTTTTTGTGTTTTGTTAATCATTTTGTAAATATATTTTTATACATATTTAAATTTTATTTCTATATATTTACATATATTTTTTCTTTGCCTTCAATTCCCTCCATATCTTTCATTCTATTGTATATATTTTTTCCTAATTAATTTTAATCTTTTTTCGCTCCTTTTCAATTCAGTTTATTTAACTATTTAACTATTTCTCTATTTCTTTTTCCTCCTCTTAACTTAAAGTACTGGTAATGATGAATATTACAAAAATCCGAACCAGTTGTATAAAGTGTACGTGTAATTATTGTCTAATTTTCGAATATAATCCCGCATAATTTGTTCATATCTTTTTAGACTAAAACATTATATTTTTTATTCTTTCTTTAACGAATCTAACTGTTCAACTTTTTCATATACATCACGTACATCAAGTATTTTCCGCAGCTGTGTGAGTTTTCATTAATTTGTAAGACACAACCTAAGACCCAGAGAGTTCTCTCTAATTGTTTAAAATCTTTCATAATCACACTTTTTTTATTTTACATATATTTTTTGAGGTATATACGGGATCGTCTATGAGGTGTGTTGATCAATAGAGCAACAGGTAGAAAACCTACTAGCTTACGAGACACAACATGTTTATAGAAAAAACGTGCTAGCATGAGCAGATCAGAGTTGCAATGTGCGAGTGAGAGACTGTATGCATGTATGTGTGCGAGAGCAACAGCTTGATTATAAAAAACGTCGAAGATACATGCATCTATCTGTGAACAATTATCACATCAAACATAAAAAGGCTGACTAAGAGATTATTATTTTCTTTTTTCATTCATTCTCGCCACTATTACCACTCGCGCCCCACTGTCAAGACCTCTGAACATACATTACTAACCTCACCGCCACTATAATATTTTTTTCTCTGTGTTATTAAATTAACCCAAGTATATTTTTATTCATTTGTTACGCAAACTTTTGTTCAAATCTTTCGTAATATGTCGTGCACACATTTATAGCCCACAGACACTACTCGCTTCATTACCACGAATACATCTCTTTCATTGTTACTTATCATAACATAGTTTTTCCTGAAATTGTAGAAAAATTCTCTTCGTTCCATTCTTCCAAGGTGTTTTATTTCCTAATTTCAAATCATGCATAATTATTTAAGAATCAAATTAAATATATTTTATCATTTCCAAAAAATTAATCATCTCTGTACAAGGCATTAACTCATTTTTCAAAACAAACATATTATTTTTTTAATCTATCGTACATATCATTTTTATCATTCAAATTTTTTTCTGAATTCACAAATAGTTAACCTATAGAAAACATATTATTGTAAACATACATGACGAAGTCACTCCTCATAATTACATCATGAATTCATTTTTTTCATTTTTTTTTTACCATCATGAAATTGTAGTAGTGTTTTTAATTTTTTATTTTCCATATGTGACAAAAGCAATAAAATCACGACATCTATGAATACACACCATATGCTTCCAATAACCTATCATGCATTTTTTTAAATTAGTCCAAGCATACTATTTTTTCAATAACAAAGCCGATCATACATAATTTTTTCTTCAATATAATCACTAATCTATGAAAACACTTGATTCGTTTTACTCATACTGTAGCAACCACTCCTTTTCCCTCATGCTAACAAACTTCAAAATTTAATAATATAACACGAAATTAATCTAAATATCTGTTCATGCTATTAAAATTAATATATCAATCTTTACATTCCTTTTGTACATTTCTGAAAAAATCCTACAACATGTTTTAAAATTAATCGAAGTATACTATTTTATTACCTAAAATCAATTATTCTCTCATACAGTTTTTTTCCAATCATCCTTAATGTTTTTTCTGTATTGTCATTATTACAAAGTCATACAAAACAACAACACATTTTTATTCATAATGAATCCTTCATTCCATTCCGTTCATGCTATATACCATTATCATTCAATTCAACGTTATGAAATTAGTCTAAATATACATTCATGCTAGCAAAGTTATTATCTCACCCTTTGCATTGTTCCAAGATGATTTATTTTACATTTTTTCTTTAAATTTCCCTCATACTATTATTTTTGAAATGTAGGATGATGACTATGATTAGAATTAATGATTATGAAGTGAGAGATGCATGGTGAAATTGTATTGTCATTATATGCGAGATGATGTGTGTTTGTGGGTGAGTATGGATGCATGTAAAATATATGAGTGTGTTAGTAGAAAACATCCGTTCATGCGTGAACACAGGTACAGATACAGTTATAGAATGAGAGAGGTAAAAATATATATTTTGTTGTTTGATATGTGCATGATAAAGAGGTTAACAAAGAATAATCACATTACCCTCACAACTTAGACATTGAGTTATACCTTTGCAATATTTTAGATGTAAAAGCAGTGACATTGACATGTGGTAAACGTTTGCATCACTTTTGACTAATTATAACCAATTTTCCAACATTTCTCTTCGTTTTCCTACATTTTAATACTTTTACACCGTTTTAGTCAATTTTTTGCTATTTAATGCCATTTTTTTTCCAGTGTTTTTACCACCTTTCTCACAATTTTCATCATTCTTTCATCATCTTTGTTAGGTTTTTTCTTACAACTCTTTAACACTTCGATCGTTGCTAGTGATAACCATCATTATTTTTGCTTTCAATCCTTCCACTTCAGCAATGCACACATACAGCTTAGCAATCGCCGCAGCCATTGAACGTTGTAGGACTGCAATCGTGATCTCCATTTGATTATTAGGATTTAAAAGTCACATCTTTGAACGCTTGATCTAATGCATCAACATGATTTTTTTGTATTCGCCCACCCGCTGCTGGAGGTTTCACTTAATATTCTCAACAGACTATCATACAGTCGTTTAATAAGAGAATCTGTAAGACCCGAGACATTTACTTAACGTTTTCCTAACACATTTACAGACCTACCCTGTACACTAAGGAAATCTTTAAACATCTCTGTAACCATTCCTTTTAAGCTGGCGGGAGCAAGGAACTCTTATAAACGTTTATCAATCAGCACTTCATCGTTCATCGCCCTGGTTTCACTCGCCGTTGCACAGACATGCAATAAACATTTTCTTCTTTTACAATTTTCTTATGCTATAACACTATTACATCATTTTTCCTCGTTTCTAACTAATTGTAACAATTTTTCCATTATTTCTTAGCATGTTCTTCTGTTTTAGGACCTTTTGCGCCATTTTTTCATCAATTTATGTTATTTCACATCGTTTTTCTGGTGATTTTAGTGCCTTTCACACAATTTTACTAATTATTTTCGACTATTTCTTAACATGTTCTTCTGTTTTAGGTCCTTTTTGCACTATTTTTTCATCAATTTATGTTATTTCACATCGTTTTTCTAGTGTTTTACTACCTTTCACACAATTTTACTCAATTTTTCCCCCATCTTTGAAGATTTTTTTTTCATTTATCTCATACATTATATCTCCGAATGTGACGATTAGCTATCCTTTTAAGTACATTTTTTAATTCAATATAAGTGAGGAGTACTTTTCAGGTCGACATGTATACTTCGTGATATGACATTCAATTCATTATTAATCTATGTTTCAACAGGTTTGTGGTCGGTTGTTGGAGGTTTACAGAACTTTCTGTTGCATTGCTTATAGTATAATGGTTCTTGTGTGCTAGTAAGATGATGGTGTTTTGTGGGGAATAATAAACATGGGAAAGAGAAGGAGTGCGTCCCATCAAGCAGGGGGAGTGATGATTCGTAATTAGCTTGCATATTGCGCGCATTGCATGGCAGTTATAATATGCTCGAGCAAAATTAGTCGCTGTACTCGCATGGTGTTCATGTTATTCATTAAATGTTCACACTGAGAGATGCAATGGGCTCATCAACAGATGGATCCATGCTATCATTTCGATTTTTATAATTGTAATCTGCACTGAGTATGTATGTATTACAACGAACCAATCAACTCTGTTACAGATGGTAATGTTTGAGGATAGATAGTGAAACGTTCATTAGAACATGAATGTGTATACAAAGTGTTGTTACATCACATGTATGTCATCAAATTAACTAAAATGTTGCGTCTATAGTAAAAAAAAAGAAATGAGGGTTTTTCCCTAAGAGGGCGACTATAATAAAATTGATGCGATTTTAGATGGAAATGGGGTATTTTACAGTAAAAACGCTGTTTTGCACCTAAATGGTGAATATTCTGGAGGTTAAACGGCATTTTTCACACAAAATTTGATGTTTTTTTATAAATGTGGCTATTTTACTCCTACATGGAGTAATTTCTACATGAGGAGTACTTTTTGGACTGACATGTATACTTCTTGATGTGGTATTCAATTCATTCTGAAGCTATGTTTGAACAGCTTTGTAAATGGTTGGGGGGGGGGGGGGGGGAGTTTACAGAACTTTTCTGCTGCATCAGTTATAGTATAATAGTTTTTATATGCTAGTGAGATGAAGGTATTTGGTTAGGAATAATAAATATGGGTAAGAGGTGGAGTGCATCCCAATCAAGCATGGGAGAGTATTGTTTGGGAATTAACTCCATTATTTGCACACATTGCAATACAATTATAATCAGTTTGGTCAAAATTACTTGTTGTATATCGTTCATGTTATACATTAAACATTCACACTGAGAAACGGACTGGACTCTTCGACATCAAGGTCCATGCGATCATTACACTCTTTTTCAACAATTTGTGACGTTTCATACTATTTTTTAATGTTTTGAACGGCTCTTATGATGTATTTCAGCACATTTTCACAGATACAAAGTTCGTAATGCGAAATAATTTGAATTATTTCGACAGTCTTTACACACAAATAAAATACTATACCATTAACACACTCAACATGAAACAAATCATTACAAATAGAAATAAACATCGAAATTGCGCAGAAATTTTAATGAAAGTCAAGAAGAATAGTGTATATGAAAATGAATATATTCTTTAAATCAACACTCCAAACTTGCAGTTTCAGAATTATATCAGACCCTGACTAAGAACCCCCTTGTTCCTTTTGCTGCATATATATGTATATAATCATATAATATTAAATTATACATATAAATACATATATACATATATATGTAGATATATATATATATATATATATGTATATATGTCAATATATATGTCTATATATGTAGATATATATATGTATACATATAGATATATATATATGTATATATGTAGATATATATGTGTATATATGTAGATATATGAATGTATATATGTAGATATATGTATGTATATATGTAGATATATATGTGTATTTATGTAGATATATATGTATATATGTAGATATATATGTATATATGTAGATACATATGTATATATGTAGATATATATATGTATATATGTAGATATATATGTATATATGTAGATATATATGTATATATGTAGATATATATGTGTATATATGTAGATATATGTTTGTATATATGTAGATATATATATATTTATTTATGTATATATATATGTGTATATATGTAGATATATATGTGTATTTATGTAGATATATATGTATATATGTAGATATATATGTATATATGTAGATATATATGTATATATGTAGATATATATGTGTATATATGTAGATATATATATGTATATATATAGATATATATATGTACATATGTAGTTATATGTATAATTTAATAATATATGATTATATACATATACATGCAGCAAAAGGAACAAGGGGGTTCTTAGTCAGGGTCTGATATAATTCTGAAACTGCAAGTTTGGAGTGTTGATTTAAAGAATATATTCATTTTCATATACACTATTCTTCTTGACTTTCATTAAAATTTCTGCGCAATTTCGATGTTTATTTCTATTTGTAATGATTTGTTTCATGTTGAGTGTGTTAATGGTATAGTATTTTATTTGTGTGTAAAGACTGTCGAAATAATTCAAATTATTTCGCATTACGAACTTTGTATCTGTGAAAATGTGCTGAAATACATCATAAGAGCCGTTCAAAACATTAAAAAATAGTATGAAACGTCACAAATTGTTGAAAAAGAGTGTAATGATCGCATGGACCTTGATGTCGAAGAGTCCAGTCCGTTTCTCAGTGTGAATGTTTAATGTATAACATGAACGATATACAACAAGTAATTTTGACCAAACTGATTATAATTGTATTGCAATGTGTGCAAATAATGGAGTTAATTCCCAAACAATACTCTCCCATGCTTGATTGGGATGCACTCCACCTCTTACCCATATTTATTATTCCTAACCAAATACCTTCATCTCACTAGCATATAAAAACTATTATACTATAACTGATGCAGCAGAAAAGTTCTGTAAACTCCCCCCCCCCCCCCCCCCAACCATTTACAAAGCTGTTCAAACATAGCTTCAGAATGAATTGAATACCACATCAAGAAGTATACATGTCAGTCCAAAAAGTACTCCTCATGTAGAAATTACTCCATGTAGGAGTAAAATAGCCACATTTATAAAAAAACATCAAATTTTGTGTGAAAAATGCCGTTTAACCTCCAGAATATTCACCATTTAGGTGCAAAACAGCGTTTTTACTGTAAAATACCCCATTTCCATCTAAAATCGCATCAATTTTATTATAGTCGCCCTCTTAGGGAAAAACCCTCATTTCTTTTTTTTTACTATAGACGCAACATTTTAGTTAATTTGATGACATACATGTGATGTAACAACACTTTGTATACACATTCATGTTCTAATGAACGTTTCACTATCTATCCTCAAACATTACCATCTGTAACAGAGTTGATTGGTTCGTTGTAATACATACATACTCAGTGCAGATTACAATTATAAAAATCGAAATGATAGCATGGATCCATCTGTTGATGAGCCCATTGCATCTCTCAGTGTGAACATTTAATGAATAACATGAACACCATGCGAGTACAGCGACTAATTTTGCTCGAGCATATTATAACTGCCATGCAATGCGCGCAATATGCAAGCTAATTACGAATCATCACTCCCCCTGCTTGATGGGACGCACTCCTTCTCTTTCCCATGTTTATTATTCCCCACAAAACACCATCATCTTACTAGCACACAAGAACCATTATACTATAAGCAATGCAACAGAAAGTTCTGTAAACCTCCAACAACCGACCACAAACCTGTTGAAACATAGATTAATAATGAATTGAATGTCATATCACGAAGTATACATGTCGACCTGAAAAGTACTCCTCACTTATATTGAATTAAAAAATGTACTTAAAAGGATAGCTAATCGTCACATTCGGAGATATAATGTATGAGATAAATGAAAAAAAAATCTTCAAAGATGGGGGAAAAATTGAGTAAAATTGTGTGAAAGGTAGTAAAACACTAGAAAAACGATGTGAAATAACATAAATTGATGAAAAAATAGTGCAAAAAGGACCTAAAACAGAAGAACATGTTAAGAAATAGTCGAAAATAATTAGTAAAATTGTGTGAAAGGCACTAAAATCACCAGAAAAACGATGTGAAATAACATAAATTGATGAAAAAATGGCGCAAAAGGTCCTAAAACAGAAGAACATGCTAAGAAATAATGGAAAAATTGTTACAATTAGTTAGAAACGAGGAAAAATGATGTAATAGTGTTATAGCATAAGAAAATTGTAAAAGAAGAAAATGTTTATTGCATGTCTGTGCAACGGCGAGTGAAACCAGGGCGATGAACGATGAAGTGCTGATTGATAAACGTTTATAAGAGTTCCTTGCTCCCGCCAGCTTAAAAGGAATGGTTACAGAGATGTTTAAAGATTTCCTTAGTGTACAGGGTAGGTCTGTAAATGTGTTAGGAAAACGTTAAGTAAATGTCTCGGGTCTTACAGATTCTCTTATTAAACGACTGTATGATAGTCTGTTGAGAATATTAAGTGAAACCTCCAGCAGCGGGTGGGCGAATACAAAAAAATCATGTTGATGCATTAGATCAAGCGTTCAAAGATGTGACTTTTAAATCCTAATAATCAAATGGAGATCACGATTGCAGTCCTACAACGTTCAATGGCTGCGGCGATTGCTAAGCTGTATGTGTGCATTGCTGAAGTGGAAGGATTGAAAGCAAAAATAATGATGGTTATCACTAGCAACGATCGAAGTGTTAAAGAGTTGTAAGAAAAAACCTAACAAAGATGATGAAAGAATGATGAAAATTGTGAGAAAGGTGGTAAAAACACTGGAAAAAAAATGGCATTAAATAGCAAAAAATTGACTAAAACGGTGTAAAAGTATTAAAATGTAGGAAAACGAAGAGAAATGTTGGAAAATTGGTTATAATTAGTCAAAAGTGATGCAAACGTTTACCACATGTCAATGTCACTGCTTTTACATCTAAAATATTGCAAAGGTATAACTCAATGTCTAAGTTGTGAGGGTAATGTGATTATTCTTTGTTAACCTCTTTATCATGCACATATCAAACAACAAAATATATATTTTTACCTCTCTCATTCTATAACTGTATCTGTACCTGTGTTCACGCATGAACGGATGTTTTCTACTAACACACTCATATATTTTACATGCATCCATACTCACCCACAAACACACATCATCTCGCATATAATGACAATACAATTTCACCATGCATCTCTCACTTCATAATCATTAATTCTAATCATAGTCATCATCCTACATTTCAAAAATAATAGTATGAGGGAAATTTAAAGAAAAAATGTAAAATAAATCATCTTGGAACAATGCAAAGGGTGAGATAATAACTTTGCTAGCATGAATGTATATTTAGACTAATTTCATAACGTTGAATTGAATGATAATGGTATATAGCATGAACGGAATGGAATGAAGGATTCATTATGAATAAAAATGTGTTGTTGTTTTGTATGACTTTGTAATAATGACAATACAGAAAAAACATTAAGGATGATTGGAAAAAAACTGTATGAGAGAATAATTGATTTTAGGTAATAAAATAGTATACTTCGATTAATTTTAAAACATGTTGTAGGATTTTTTCAGAAATGTACAAAAGGAATGTAAAGATTGATATATTAATTTTAATAGCATGAACAGATATTTAGATTAATTTCGTGTTATATTATTAAATTTTGAAGTTTGTTAGCATGAGGGAAAAGGAGTGGTTGCTACAGTATGAGTAAAACGAATCAAGTGTTTTCATAGATTAGTGATTATATTGAAGAAAAAATTATGTATGATCGGCTTTGTTATTGAAAAAATAGTATGCTTGGACTAATTTTAAAAAATGCATGATAGGTTATTGGAAGCATATGGTGTGTATTCATAGATGTCGTGATTTTATTGCTTTTGTCACATATGGAAAATAAAAAATTAAAAACACTACTACAATTTCATGATGGTAAAAAAAAAATGAAAAAAATGAATTCATGATGTAATTATGAGGAGTGACTTCGTCATGTATGTTTACAATAATATGTTTTCTATAGGTTAACTATTTGTGAATTCAGAAAAAAATTTGAATGATAAAAATGATATGTACGATAGATTAAAAAAATAATATGTTTGTTTTGAAAAATGAGTTAATGCCTTGTACAGAGATGATTAATTTTTTGGAAATGATAAAATATATTTAATTTGATTCTTAAATAATTATGCATGATTTGAAATTAGGAAATAAAACACCTTGGAAGAATGGAACGAAGAGAATTTTTCTACAATTTCAGGAAAAACTATGTTATGATAAGTAACAATGAAAGAGATGTATTCGTGGTAATGAAGCGAGTAGTGTCTGTGGGCTATAAATGTGTGCACGACATATTACGAAAGATTTGAACAAAAGTTTGCGTAACAAATGAATAAAAATATACTTGGGTTAATTTAATAACACAGAGAAAAAAATATTATAGTGGCGGTGAGGTTAGTAATGTATGTTCAGAGGTCTTGACAGTGGGGCGCGAGTGGTAATAGTGGCGAGAATGAATGAAAAAAGAAAATAATAATCTCTTAGTCAGCCTTTTTATGTTTGATGTGATAATTGTTCACAGATAGATGCATGTATCTTCGACGTTTTTTATAATCAAGCTGTTGCTCTCGCACACATACATGCATACAGTCTCTCACTCGCACATTGCAACTCTGATCTGCTCATGCTAGCACGTTTTTTCTATAAACATGTTGTGTCTCGTAAGCTAGTAGGTTTTCTACCTGTTGCTCTATTGATCAACACACCTCATAGACGATCCCGTATATACCTCAAAAAATATATGTAAAATAAAAAAAGTGTGATTATGAAAGATTTTAAACAATTAGAGAGAACTCTCTGGGTCTTAGGTTGTGTCTTACAAATTAATGAAAACTCACACAGCTGCGGAAAATACTTGATGTACGTGATGTATATGAAAAAGTTGAACAGTTAGATTCGTTAAAGAAAGAATAAAAAATATAATGTTTTAGTCTAAAAAGATATGAACAAATTATGCGGGATTATATTCGAAAATTAGACAATAATTACACGTACACTTTATACAACTGGTTCGGATTTTTGTAATATTCATCATTACCAGTACTTTAAGTTAAGAGGAGGAAAAAGAAATAGAGAAATAGTTAAATAGTTAAATAAACTGAATTGAAAAGGAGCGAAAAAAGATTAAAATTAATTAGGAAAAAATATATACAATAGAATGAAAGATATGGAGGGAATTGAAGGCAAAGAAAAAATATATGTAAATATATAGAAATAAAATTTAAATATGTATAAAAATATATTTACAAAATGATTAACAAAACACAAAAAACGAACGGACTGTCGATTAGGGAAAAAAAATATATACATTAATATACAAAAATATATACAAATATACACAAAATTGATAAACGATCGAAATAATGAATAGTTAATCCGTGCGAATTTTACATTGACAATCGATACAATCTTTTACTTTCATACAATTTCGAGTACTCTGTCACAATATATCATCATCGATATAATATTCTTCATCATGCTCATGCTCGTAACATGGTAGAAGTGATTTTATCGTATCATCCTGTTTTAATCTATCTGGTAGAAATGCATAAATGTCACCAACACAACTTGGAAATAATGTAATTATCATTTCTTTGGTGGCTGTAATGAACAACTGACTTAAATCATTTATATTGAGATTATTCATAAGCTTCAGCGGATGGATAACATGATCGTACCAGGCCTTCATCACCATAACGTTTTTCGCTGCACAATGAAAACTATCAATCTCATTATGATGTTTACAGGTTATCAAATTGCTTATACCAAAATACTCTTCATGTAGATTCTCAATACTATGTAGTCGAAAGACTTGATCCATATTAACGATTTCATAGTCTAAATCACTCAACAATTCAGACTTTTCGTTAAGTTCCATTAGTGTAAGTTTAGCATATACTGTTAAAATATATATGCGAGCTCTCGGTTTTTGAGATAATATCGTGAATATATCGCGTGCCATAAATATTTCTTCCCGACAGGGAAATAATGAAGGATTTTTCAAGTAATGACTCATCGAAGAACATTGTAAATGTGGCATTTTTGATGCATGCCATGCTCTGCTTGGCTTATACAGCGTATGCAAACACTTTCCACCGGACATATCAATCATTGCTAGTTCAGTTACTCGAAAACCATAATCACAATCTACATGGATGCTGATATCTACAAAATATTCCGCTATATCTGCTTGTTCTGTTAATAATACAGGACCAATGATATTATGTACAAAAGATTTTGATCCTTCTGCTGTATAACCATCATCTGATTGCTGTGATGGAGGTGATGAAGTTGTATGCGTGACACTATCACTCGAAAATGAATTCTGAATAAATTCGTTGACTTTCGAAACAATGTTGTTATTCATGTTTGAATAATATTTTTAACTTTTTACTAAAAAATGTAGAAAATTATTACTTTTAACGTTAGAGCAAACTTTTATTAATGCGTGAAGAACACTACTTTAACAAATTCTACACGTTCGACATAGCACTAATACTGACTGCCTGAACAGATCCTTTCGAGATTCTAGCTCGATGCAAGTCTTTGAAGATGTTGAGTCGTATCAGATAAACCACATTCCTTTGGTGAAAGCTGGTTACATACGCAGATGAACGAAGTTGAGAGGTGTTCTTTCGGTTATGGGTGTTTGTGTGTAGGTGTGAACATATGAACCGTTTTTCTACAAAAAATATGACATGGAAGATTCGGGCAGACTCGATGACCTTGACACATGATCGAAATCAACGACATGGCAACATGCATGCAAGGATATAAGCAGAGTACCTTTGCACTATGAGGGTACGCGGACATATTGAGAAAAAAAAATATAATATGAAAGATATTGAAAAAAAAAATATTTAGAGTTTGAAAAAATAGAATAATCTTAAACTAATAGACTCGAAAAGAATTATTACGAATGATGTTAAAATCTATATGGTGCGTGGGAATGTTTGGTGTGGTTTCACTGTAGTTTCAGGGGGATGTACTCATGAAAAATAATAGAAAATAATTGAAATTTGTGTAGGGTGGATAAGGGAGAGGGAAATTATGAAACAGCGTTAAATAAAAATATACTCGAATTAATGTTTGAATACTTACGTTTGGAAAAAGTCTTTAGAGGGGAAAAAATATATTTTAGACTAATTCCATAATACATAGACATGAAAAATTATTATGAACAATATGAGAAATACCGTCAGAAGATATGTGCGCAATCATACTAGTGAAGATGACAATGGATTTATTTTTAGAACCTGAGAAAAAATAAAATAAGAAAATTATCAACGGTCGGAGGAAATGATTGGAAGCGAAAAAAAAATATAATTAGGCTAATTCTATAATATTAGACTCGAAAAAAATTAATAAGAACGATAGGTAGCAGATGAGTGCGAGGGAACATCCTGTGCGCGGGAGAGAGTGGCTAATACATTGACAGATTTATTTTTAGAATCGGAGAAACAAAAAAATATAAAAATGATGAACGTTCGGAAGAAGTAAACAGAAATGTAAAAGAAAATTATACTTAGGCTAATTCTATAATAATTTGACTCGAAAATAAAATATATATGAAGTGGTTGTGTGTATGTGTGTGTGTGGGAGTGATATCGCGGCGTTTATTTCGACGGCGACCGGAGCGTGTGTGGAATAGTACAGTGTAGCTTTGTAGAGGTTAACATAATGCTTGATATGTGTGCATGAATGGATGGTGTGCTTTTGCAATGAACGGAGAATACGGAAAAATAATAAAAAAAGAATCAACGGATTACAAATAAGATCGGAAGCGGAAAAAGACGAAAAAATATTTATCAAGTGGTGGTGTGTACGTGCGTGTGTATGAACTTGTAGCGATCGCGAACAGGTTTCTAACGGTGGCGTGTGAGAGTGTGCATAGATGATCGGCTGGTTAATTTCAAAACGAACGACTGGAATTCACCTCACCTGGTGACAGTTTCAACTAGTTGCTGGAACATTTAAATATTTCTAGTACAGCCGCGGTCGCGCTTACATAATACATCTCGTAGCAGCACACTCGCCCGCTTTCATTCGACTGATGGAAAATTTAAAAAAAAAATGCCGGAACGGAGCACGACTCGGAAAATTCCTTTAAATTTTGGGTTCTAAGTGTTGAGATTCAAACGTTTTTATCACTCCGGCAAAATTTTACCCCTCCCAACCTCGAAAAATGAAAATTAAAAAGTATGCTACATATATTACACGCAAAGGCATGTGTAATACATACACATGATAGTAGAGGGCGCGATGTGTGGGAATGGGTGTGCACTTTCACTGTGGTTAATGTTATGATGGATATATGCGCGGGGACGGCGTGTGTGTTTCCACATTTACCTGTACAAACGGGGAAATGTGATAATGAAAAAAATATATTTGGGATAATTTTGGAATTTTTTATACTTAGGCTTCGAAATATTTAAAAAAAAAAAAAAAGATCGCAGTATCGGGAACAGACGACGCGTGCGCGGGAACGGTACGTATGCTTTCGCAGTGACTAACGCTTTGTTGGATATATGCGCGGGATCGTGGAAAGAGCGAGCGGAGACTTGGGTTAGTTTCAGGCTTTAAATAGTATACTTGGGTTAAATTTGGAATTTCCATACTTAGGCCCTAAATTTTGAAAGATCGCGGCAACGCTGTGGGCAGGAGGGGTGAGTGGGGACTTGGGTTAGTTTCGGGCTTTAAATAATATACTGGGGTTAATTTATAATCGGTTACTTTCTACTCTCTACACATTAAAAATAAATACTTAGGCTAATTTTATATTACATATACTTAGACTTTGAATTAATTAAAAAGATCGCGGTAACGCTGTAGACAGGAGGGGTGGGCGGGGACTTGGGTTAGTTTCAGGTATTAATTATTAAACTTGGGTTAGTTTTTAATTGGTTCGAACTATCGGAAATGCGCGGAACCTGTACGGAGGAATTTGGAGGAAATTTGTGGAAAATTTGCAAAAAATTGTGAAAAATTGAGGAAAATTGGCGAAAAATTGCGGGAAATTTGGGGGAAATTGGGGAAACTTGGGTGAATTTTCAGCGTCCGTGCAAGAAATTGGGTTACTTTTTGCCCTCTGCACACAGTTCTGGGGTTTGTGACGTCAGAGCTGCCAGAACATAGATTTACTGACTACTCACGACCTTGGAAGAGGCTAATTAACAAGTGTCCATTTCTTGAAATTAACTTATTGCCAAATTTTGATCAAGCCTTATAGTTGCGGTTGCCATATTTGTACGTTGTTGCATTCTGTTGAAGCTGCAGGTCAGCCAGATTTCATCTGGATTTTCAAAGAAAAAAAAGTTGTTAATCATTATACCCGGAAAAGATATCCATCGTCGACCGTAACGCGCGCTCTGACCTTCATTTTAAAGAAATCTAAGGTCCTTTCATGCACTACTACGAGCCCCGTATTATATGATTTCTTGTAGATTGATCTCGCTTCATACAATTTTGTTTATTGGCATATCCGTTAAACCATAAAAAAATAATAATAATAATAATAATACATTTTAGAAGGATATCTTGTACAGTGAAAAGGTTAAGTTTTCACGCTGCTGTCAATACTTTGTTTATCAGTCACCAATAGTTTATTTAATTATGTAGCATGCACGATACATCAGTCATTAGTAGTTTATTTAATCGTATGGTGTTTTAGGCATACTGCGAACCTTAACTTCACAATCCCCGATGTCCTGTCAAGGGTATGAGACTTTACTTTATAATTTTACTGCTACATTTTCAATTTCGAATAAAGTAAAAATTAACGACTGGAAAAACGTTTAGATAGATTTGTTTTAATTGGCAATTTTTGTATAGCGAATTTTCGGAGGAAAAAAGAAACAAAAAAAATATTCGATTAAATAACTGCCAGATCAGTTTATTAAAGTACGGCGCAAACTTAATTGCATCAATTTGACCGCGCTAACAAATTCTAAGGTGAATTGGCCAAACTTGTGATCATGTTGGCCATGTCGTAGTTCCGTAGTAGGTCTGTTGCGAGTGGCATGTCCAAAATGCAAAATTGAACTATTCGTTATCGTCAGAAATGCCAGAGCATAAAGTTAAAGTGCTTCTAATGTACCGTCTCGGAATTTGCTAGAACAGAACGTGCAAAAATCCTTAAGTGAAGTTTTCTAAGAGTGATTAACAATAAGTGTGTACTTTTGAAAGAAAACGGTACTAATTAGTAATAATAATAATAATAACAGTAATAATAATAATTAAGTTTTAAGTGGAATCATTTTAAATCATCTATTTATAATTTCGGAAAAGTGCAATAAAGAATCCGTGAAATATTCGTTGCGAGCGTTGTGAGTTGCAGGTTTACAACAAAAGTGCACATACAGGTAAATACACTAGGAAATGTCAGAGTATTTCGTTAATATTGAAATTTACTCATATTTACAAAGTGATGCGTTGTAAAATTATAAAATTGTAATACTTTAACGGTAATAAAAATGATACATATATAATGTACATGTATATGGAAAATAAACTAAAATCACAATAGCTTATAATAATAATAATTAATAGCAGTAATAACGCATTCCTCGCATAATCGTACAAAAAGAACCGACGAAATAAAGAACGCGCGCGCGCGGAAACCATTCTTTAGCATTGCTCGATATTCAGATAGTGCAGCGAAGCCGCAGCCTGATTTGTTATCTGTAGAATATTTGAATAACAAAAGAACTGATAATGCGAAGCAATGGAGCTACCTCTCAACAGCAGTTTCGATGGAACGCCGAAAGCTCTTCACTACCTAATTAAAGCTCGAGCTTTTTTTTAAACTCATCGACCGAGATACGATCATCGACCTAGGTCCGGAAATCCCAGCAAGCATCTTGACATTTTCTATCTGAAGCCGACGCCGGCAGTACTTTCAACAACGTGCTTCTGTTTTGTTTTTCTCCCTTTTTAATTCATATTCAAAGCTCCGGAAGACGACGAGCGCCGCGCACTTCTTTCGCTAATAATAAAAAAGCGAATTCCGCTAAAAATCTTCCATCGACAGCGGCGGCCGCTAAAAGCAATAAATATGACCCGCCAAAACCGACAGAATTCGCTGTCGCCCGGCTCTCCTCGCCGTATCAGTTCATCCGCTCCATTCAGTTCTATCGACTTTTCCGTATTTTTAAAAAATCTGTTCTTCGTACACTTTCATTTTCACCGTTCTCTCGTTTCCCGTTCACCTCCTTTTCCGGACGGGGGCAACCTTTAATCTTGTCTGCAAAGATTTACCTGCGCGAGCCGTATCATCTGGTCTCTATAGTTCAGGATTACCTGCGGCTTTCGAGCTGCGCACCGGTACGCACGTACAAGCACACATGCAGCAGCGTGCACAGACGAGAGCGAGTGGTTAGGATTTCGCAGTCAGGCCGAAACTTGACAGGTACCACCGAGGATGCGGGATAAACCGATAGTCAAACAACAGCGCCGTTAATAAAATCTACCGCGCCACATCCGATTATTAATCACCAAAAAGCTTCCCCTACTTTATCCGCTCGCCGGTGTTGCGCGTGGTAATAAATTCTGCGATAAAGCTATTTTACCGCCCAAAACTAAATAACGCGTACGCGTTCGCGTGCGATAATAGTTAACTTTTCCAGCTTTCGCAAAAAAGCCGGCTAGCCTTTCCGTCGTTCTCTGTACATCCCAGCGCACTCGGCCAATTACCCCTGACGTTCTTAGCCTTTGTCTTATATCACGACGATTATTCGCTCCGAGCGTGGTTGAGAAAAAAATGAAAAATGTCGCCCATAGAAACACAATAAAACCGCAATAAAACCGCAATAAAAAAGCAGCCTGGTGCAAGAAGATACAAAGAAAGAAATCAGTAAATACTATGTTTCTCGTCAGATTATTTCACTTCTCCGATCGCTGTCTCCTCCTTTGGGGTGGCATTTCGTCCCGAAAAAAAAACAAAACATTGTGCCCAGTATAATTTGATCTCAGGAGTACAACAACGATAAGTAAGCAGGATTTCCGGTTATCCGCAGGCACTATTCAGCATGCACGCGTAAAGTAAGGAATGATAGGCAACTACGAAACTGAAAACGCGAGATTCAACGGCCGGAAACTTTAAAATATCTACTATAGGCCGATGACGGAATTCCGGTAGCGCAGGAAGGACGACTCCAACGCGAACGGGGTCAACATTATTAATTAATAAAGAGGATAAGAAATAAATACATCAGACAATGATCGAGTGGAACCGATTAACACGTACAGTTTCCGGTGTAATAATTTCAGAAATGGAGCTGGGCAATGGCGGCTGCAAAAAAAAAAAAAAAGCGTGTATTAAACACGTGCCGGAAAAGTACATAGGAAGCTGTTATTACGCGTAAGCTTGAAAATACTGAAATTCTACGTACAGTCTATATTTTCGTAGTACGGAAAATGTCGAAAATTGCAACGGAAAAGAGGTTTTGAACTTTGAGGTTACATGTGTACACAAACGTAAAAGTATCAGAGATGTACTTTAGCTGGGTCAACTGGTTTAGAGAAAGTAGAAGAGAGAAAGCGGGTTATGCGAGAAAATGGAAATATTTCGAACTAGAAATATTTAGAAAATTCCGAAAGGAAGACTAAGAGAAACTATTGTTTCAAATGATTTTCGATAATTTTTAATAATAATAATAATCAAATCAAATCAATAATTCTGCTACTAGAAACCCACAAACGTGCTGCATAGTGCGAATAGTAGAGAAAATTTATAAATTCCAATAAAAGTGATTGGAAACAATGAAGAAAAAAAAAATTAAACTGTAGTGTACAGTAAAATAAAAATGTAACCCCTAATAAAAAATTAAACAGCTGTAGAAAAAAAAAAGAAGCGAAATATAAAAACAAAACTTCAGCAACTTAAAAGCATTCTCCACTTATAACACATAAGTGATATTTATTTCCATGCAAAATAATACTGAGATAAATTGTATAATCATATTTACAACTGTTAAAAGGGGGGGGCGGGGGGATCCCCTGCTTTAGAAAACCAAAAAAAATGGATTTTTTTTCAAATTTCTAAATCGATAGATAAACTATCCGAGAATATATTCACAATGTCACGGATGCCAATACGAAGTATTTTTTGGGGGGGGGGGGGATACAAAGCTAAACGAAAAGGAGCGTCGAGTAGGGTACACGTGTTCAGCCAAGCTCGGGCGCTCTTTCCGACCTTTTGTCTCTTCTATTCCGTTATAACAACAGTTATCTAAGCACGTGTTTCTGTTTTGAGCTTCTGTTTAGCTAGGCTCAGGCGCCATCGTCACTCTTCTATCGGTAAGAAGCGGCTAACAACGGAAGATATCGCGAAAAAGTAACAATTTATTATTATAGTTTGGCAATTAGAAGAAAATTGATTCTGTTCAAGAAATGAAAAAAGCTGCGGTAGTAACGCTAGATATTGCTCCACAGACTAATCCCCCCGACAGGAAAATTGTCCAACAGGCATCGATAATTAGTGTGAATGGCGCAAAGCTGACAAAGCTGAATGCACCAATCAACTGCGATCTTTTCAGCATCCTGCTCGATTGATTGACGAAAAAATCGAGAAGGCTTGTACACTCGAACAAATACATCGGAATGAGTTATTTGAGGAAGCAGAAGCACTACTGTATGGACCAGGAGAAGCAGCCCGTTCATTAGCGTAAAAAATGAAAATTGATAATTTCTCTTATTGAAAACTTTAAAGCCGGTTTTCTTAGATTTTCATATTTTCGACTTTTTTCTGAATTGGTGGGCGCAATAGCAAAAAAACTAAACGACCTACTGACTTACGTGTTAACTAACAACATTGTTAAACAAGTATTTTTAGAGATCTTTTACACAACATAGTCTTTTTTTTTTTTTTTTTTTTTTTTTTTGTTGAAAAAACACTTTTTTCCTTTTTAAGCCTGAAAAAGTCGTAATTACCCAATTATTTTTACTTTTTTTTTGGAAATTTATTCGGGTTTTATGTTTCTGACAAGAATTACGAATTGCATCTTTCCCGTCAATTACGAACTACCCTAGCAAGACGTTCTAGGAAAAAGTTCATTTCTCTGCAGTTCATCTTATTCTGTCTACTTAATAAAAATTATTTACACACTTCAAATAAGTAAAAAAATATATCCCAAAGTTCGATGGGCTAATTTGTTTTGTTTTCTTCCAAGAAAAATCCTCAAAAAAGAGCTTTTTTAAGTCTTCTAATAAAATGTGAAATGTAATTTTTATCGGTGTTATAACAACATATCCGCAATGACGTTTGTTAGAACCACAATTTTAGCGTGTAATTAAAAAATTATCGCTTATAGAAAATTTAGCTTTAAAAGTCTTTATAAGTGAATTTAACAAAAATCGTTTTTTGAATTTTTTTTACAAAAAAAAAAATAATAATAAAAAAAAATGCACAGTATGTTCCATCTTGTTCAGACGCCGTCTCCGTTCGAAATACGAGGCTCTAATTTCACTTTATTAATATCCCCGTTTGAAGCAAGTCCACTGTTGAGCATTTACACCACCTTCGCTTATCTTCTTTCACCGATGTTTTATCTCTGCTCCGATTACTGGTTTTCTTCGGAGTACACGCGGTAACATCTTATATTTCGCGTCTCTATTTACTTGCCCATAATATTCTATTTTACAACAGTTATGTTCCCTTGGAGACACTCCTTTCAGGACCTCTTTATTACTAATTAACAGGCTCTATCCGTCGCATCTGAAACGTTCTCGATGATATCATTTCGAATGTCTTTATCTTATTTTCGGGAGCCCGTGTTACGAGTCCGAGCCCCGGAGAAGATGTCATTAAATTTAAACAACTGTTTTTCCTAGTTAATGACCATTTTTATTAATCGCGGTGTTAAAAGTCACTCTGGCCTTTCCAAATGCCTCGTTCGCCTTCTTCGTCAATCCCTTAAGTATAGGAATTTATCGACTCCTCTTATACTTCCTTCGAGCCGATATAGATTCTGCTTTTAGGATCGCTTTTTTTTTTCTTGCTCATGATGATTTGCAACATTTATTCTAAATCGAGAGCTGATTTTACGAGCACGCGTGTGACAATATTATTATTATTATTCGGTAAACCTGATCACAATACTGCGTCATGTGCGTGTACCGTATATGTTGGTTGTGCGGTCTTTATCAATATCGTCATCTGCTTGAATCGCTTTTTTGAATATACGCTCAGCGTATACATCAAATTGAATTGGTGATAAAAAGCGCCTCAGCTAATCGAGATGTCTACGGTTCTTGGTTGTCTGGTTCCGACATAAATTTTTACTTATCGTCACATTAGCTTCGACTAGATTTCCTTCGAAATTCCGATTAGTTTTTTTTGTGGTCAACGCAGACGAACGCCTTTCTATAATCAATAAAGGGTATAAATAGAGTCTGTGATTCTTATCTCTACACTCTTGGACTCTGGTATATTTAAAATGCATAGCGCCTCGCGGGTGCCATAAAGTGTATAGCATTGCTATGCTACACACTAATGATCGTTAGGGAGAGCGCCCATCTAAGCGATACGATTCCGATACGACAGCGATTTTAAATCGTAAGCGATAGCAACACGATTCCGATACGACGTAACGCCCACTGAAGCAACGCGATTTATCCGCTGGAGAAGCAACTTAATTTATGATGTGGTGTGATTGTGCAAAAAATGTCATATTTTTCTTCGTTTTCCTGTTCTTTTTTTAGTGAAGAAGCAATGTATCGTTAGTAAATCTTAACAATTTAAATCAAAAAAGAAAACAACGTTATTGAGTACATCCATTTTTTCAAAAGAGTAACAAAATAAACGCTTTAATGTTTATAAAAAACTGAATATATACTCGGAAAAGTTCTAAAGTTTTTATGGAATGAATAGGGAAACGTTTAATTGGTTAGTAGAGAAAATTGGCCAAAAATTGTAAAAAAAAACACCCATTTTAGAACATTTATACACTGCAGAAACGTATTTTAATCACATTACGGGAAATACATTTGTTAATTATGTATATCTAAATGTTTAGAAACATTTTCTATACCATATACATATATATTGCTGTTAATTTATATTACATAAAATAAGAAAATGTAAATATTAATATTTATTTCATAAATATAAATTGTTTTTAAAAATATTCTGAAATAAATTTAAAACACCGATTTTAAATTGTTATTTTTGCCGATTATTCATATTACGCATAAAAATTCAGAATGTAAACAAACAATCGCTTGCTCAAGCAACTAAATATAAAACATGTAGCACTCGAGCGACGGCGATACGATAGTTGCTTATCGGTTGCTTGTCGCATCGCGTCAGTGGGCGCTAACTCATATAATAACGTGGGTTATATTCTGAACTACATTTAGTTGCTATCGTATCGGAATCGTACCGCTTCGGTGGGCGCTCTCCCTTAGTCACCTTTTTCGCAGTTATTGACGACCCTACGCTACTATAAACTAAAAACGGTGTACTGTTTCCACTGATTTTCGTTACCAGCATTCTAAAAGGTCGTCGTCAGATTTCGTAAAAAGCGTGGTATGCTTCTTTATCTCTCTCTCTCTCTCTCTCTCTCTCTCTTTCTCTCTCAGTGGAACATAAAATGTTTCAGACAAAGAAAAGAGAAATAGATATTCGTGTTAAAAAAATGTACTGGCTTCTAGGAAGAAATAGCGTTTTAAGTATTGATAATAAACGTTTGATATACACAAGTATCTTGAAGCCTATTTGGACCTACGGAGTACAGCTTTGGGGTTGTGCTAAACCTACAAATCTGAAGATAATACAGACCGCGCAGAATAAAATCCTTAGGCTCGTAACTAAGGCGCCATGGTATGTATCAAATCAAACTTTGCATCAAGATTTAGGGATAGAGTATGTGGCAGATGTTATTAAAACTCATGCTCGAAGACACGCAGAAAGACTTGAAAGTCATCCGAATAAACTTGCTGCTGGACTGCTACATACTGCTAATGATAGGAGGCGGCTGAAGCGTAAGAAACCTCATGACCTTGTTTAAGGTAAAGTTTATCGGGTAGGTACTATTGGGTATTTCTCCCTTCATGCTAAATATTTCCCTGTTAAGAATATTGCTAAATGGCCTAGATGGCCAGTTTGTAATACAATAACAATTTTAAAAAAAAAAAAAAAAAAAAAATTTAACGAGCTATTCTCGCTTTTCCGCTTTATTAGGATCAAAATACCGTTTACGAACAAAAAGAGACTGATAAATCCGGGCCAAATTCGCATTTCGTATGAAGCGCCTTTTTTCGTTCTCAGTGCTAATGTGAAAATATCGCGAACGTGTTTCTTTTTCCATAGTATTCCGTTTAGTCTGTTCTGTTTTTAAGTTCGTATCGTAAAAAATCCTTTTTCAATATACCTTTAAAGAAAAAACTTACTAATTTTATTTGTTTATTCTTCACAGTTTTGACCGTTTTTTTTTTTACGTTTAGAAAATGGTGCGCCCGATATTTTCGTTTAACGTTTTTCGTTAATGCCCCTACTATTTATCGGTAGAAAGCAGTGAAAAATTAATACTTTAAATATAATGACGAACCAGTTATCCTTCAAAGTCCGTTATATTTCACCGTAACAATAACAATAACAACAACAATAATAATAATAATAATAATAATAATAATAATAATAATAATAATAATAATAATAATAATAATAATAACTGCGATGAAGAATAGAACAAAACGCGCGATATGTACAAAACGGCCGTGCTGTACGGAGCCTACGTTTCTCTCTCGCGAGCATTTGGAATAGTGGTCCGCCCTAGATGGGGAGAGCATTTCTTCACAGATCGCCTGATTTTTGATATAAACGTTGGTGCACTATATACGCTACATAATCAAACGTTTGCCTCTGAAAGCCCATTAAATGCGGTACCCGAAGGCCAAAACTACACTAAATCTTATTTTCGCAATAAAGTTCAGGATTTTATTTGCATTCCGATTTCTTTGTCCTTTTATATACGTATATGCGATAATTTCCAATCACGCGCAAAATCGAATGTGCGCCGGTTTGTTAACTAAACGAACGACCGAAACGAACGAATTTATCATCTCAGTTCGCAGACAGCTTAAATTAAACGAAAATGCCTTTCACATCGTACCCCTTTATCAATATCGTACGTATTACCAATTGTTCTAATTTTTTCTTTTCTACAATCATCGTAATTTTAATTCAGTCGGATCGAACACGAAATGCTTAAAAATTTAATTCCTTTTTTTGAAAATGTGAACTCTATAATAATAGGAAAAAATGAAACGCCTTAATTTTTATTCTTATTTTAACTCTTTCAGAAATACAGTAAATTTGAACTATTCCTCGTTTTGAACTAAACAATTATTGGTAATTTTACTGCGATGAATGATCTAACTTTTTAGAGCGACGTATTGCAGGCGGCTGATGTTTTTGTACGTCAACGTTGTTTACTGTTTTGTTCTGTTGTTGTTTCTAACCTTTTGTACGAAAAGATTAAAGTGATTAATTTTACAAATGCACATTAAGAGTCGCTTTTATTGTTTAAAAAAAATTATAAAAACGGTAAACACATATGTACAGAAAGAAATTCCTAAATTAGGAAAAAAGTACAGACGTGTTTCCGAGTCAAACGAGCTCCATATTCACAGTGATTTATGCGCTTAAGCTGAATAATCCGCCATGAATGCCAATGTACAAGTTGAAAAACCCATAAAAAAAAAAACGGTAATGAATGCTTCACTCCGAAACACGCAAAGAGTTGATTGTCCGAAAAAAAAAAAAAAAAAAGTCGAAACAGTATTATCCGAATTTGTACATTATAATATACCACGGTTGAATCGAAGCGCGCTACCACAACAGTTGAAATACATAAGTAGATCGGGAAAATTCTGTGATTCAGCAGTTACTAAACTAAAAAAAGTAGCAATTACGCGATAAAAACTCGTCTAGTCACAAGAAATATCGCAATTAGAATCGGGCGATTATTTAGTTTAATAGTATTTTTTTTTTTTTCGTTCTCGCGAGTTTCTTCTGCAGTTAAATCGCTTAATTGCACATTTATATTGGTTAATAGTTGCAATTTATTGTATGAAAAATTAAAATTATTATTTACGAATTTACCTGCTCATCTGTATATTCCGTTAATTGTACGCATTTAATCGGTTCTGTTTAGAGTGAACGTACGCGGTCCGTGCAAATTAACTTGATAAGTTTAATTAACGCGACCGCGCTAGTTCAGATGCTAATTTACGACACCGTGCAAAGCCGAAATTTTGTTTTTGCTGTTTTTGTATTTTGCTACTGCGACCGGATACAATTGTAGCGCGTCGTCACGAAATCTCTCGCAATCAATCGACTCAACTAAAATGGCAATGGAAAATTAACGTAGGCGGCAACAATTAAGCGTAAGCGTAAGAGTAAGCGTAAGCGTAAGCGACGCTAATACAGTTGCCTCGTTCCATCGGAAGTTCTTTTGAAAACCGTTAACGGGTAAAATTCCGAGTATTCTGTTGGTCCTACAACGAAACATTTTGACACTGCGGTACAAGGAATCGAACGTAATTGAACAAAAATGAACCCAAATCGTGAAACGCAATATTTTCGAAAGATGAGGAATGGCGAGCAGTTCGAAAGGAAAAATCAGACATTTTATTGTAGAGCACCAATCATCTCAAAGACGAACAAAAGGTAGCAGCGGTAATAGCTGTCCTAGCTAAAACAGTTGTAGTTGAAGTCGGTGACCCAGGTTCGCAGGTTAACTCAGTTGCTGAAGATGTTTTTAACAAAAAAAAAAAAAACAACTAAAAAGAATGATGCAAAGCATTCCGCTCTAAGTTCATAAAAATCAGTTTAATTAATATTTCAAAATCACAATTTGCGGAGAGTTCTCCAACCGCCAGCACCTGTCATGCAAGTCTGCGCGTGGCTTCAGAGGTACTGCAGCACTACAACAGGAGGGGAACACTTACAGTGTACACGAGAAAACCATGCACACTGCCTGACTCCCCTGTAGGCATTACATCAGCAGTCGGGGCTACCTTAGTGAAAGCAGCACGCCTTTCTGGAGCCGTCGTCGCGATGAACTGTAGCGCCAACTGAGACAGGTTTCAAAAATCGATCGAAGCTCTCTACTTCGAACAGCACGCTGATCGAACTAATCACGGCAACCGCTACCGGTCATATTGTTTTGTTTTTTTTTGGGGGGGGGACTTTGCAGTGTCGGACGAAGTGGACGTATCGATATCCTGGGACCCTACCACATAAACCGTCAGGCGTCGAAGCTGTTTTATGAATTTGTATATCATCTTCCGGACTACCGTTAATCGCATCGTCAGCGACGGTCGTTCAAGGTTATAAAAAATATCCCGTATTAAGCAGATCAATTTTCCGGTCCAGTTAGCTGCTCAACAAAATCCATTCGTGAAATAATATAAGCAATTCACTGACACTAGACTAGAAAACAGTTAATGTATTATATTTAAAAAAAATTAATACACCGACATGTTTCGGAGAGACACTACTCCATGATCAAGGTGAACATCATCCACCTTGGACTGGAAGGAACACTAAATTGAATAGACTGGTAAAAGAAGCGTCTTTTAGAAAAATAGGTAGCTTATGATCAAAATCTGAAATGGAAATTCTTACATAGTGGTAGGAGGTTAGAAAATAGAATTTTTTTCGAAGGAGAAGGAAAAAGAAACAGCAACCTGGGCCAAAAAATCAGCTGCCTCGTTACCAAAAATGCCTAAATGGCCAGAAACCCGTATTAAATGTCAGTATAAATCGCATGGAGAGAAGAAAGAATCTGAATGAGAGAGCACATATACGAAGGATAATAAAATCGCAGAAATGATCAGAAAGAGGAGAACGGATGGAGTGAAGGGCACTCATAATCGAAAAATTGAAAGAAAAACGACTAGAGGAAATGAAAATAACCGAACATAAAATGACCATCAACTCAGTCGTAAATATGGAACAGAAAGAAGGAAGATAAAATGAAAATGGTCACGTGAGAAGGACAGAAAAAATTAAGAATGCTTGCGTTTTATTTCAGTTTAATTCTACGTTAAATAGCCGAAACAAAGTTTTTTATGGAGAGCATACCACGTATTCCATATTGTTAAGAAGTCCATCTCTTTTCTGTTTCGGGCGCCAATGTTATAATTTCGATTTTTTCGGGTCCCTGTTCTCTCCGGTAGTACATAAAAGCTTTCTCGGTCATTTTAGGCTCTCAATTTAGAAAAGACCCACTTGAATTCCCCGGAAATATATTTATCATTTTCAAAACGAGATAAAATCAGGTTAGAACGATTCAAATCCTTACGTGAGAATTACGTTCTTACTTTTCTGATAAATAAAATTTGAAAAAAAGAAACAAGAACTTCCGTCACAAACGAATAGTAGGAGACATTTTCCTTTCGGAGAATGCCACCCGAGATGACACGAGCCCGAACATTTATTGCGGAATATCGGCGCCAATGTAAAACAATGAAACGATAGGTGAAATTCGTATAATCTGAGTGGCCGGACTTCTGATCACTCCGTAGTACGCATAACGAAATAAGACTCTTGTATAATTCACAAATAAAGCTGACAGATACGATCCTTATACGCCTTCGGGCGTCTAGCCAAAAAGATAGGTTAAAAAAACTCATACGGGAACCTACCTCTAACAATAAGTGAATAAAAACCGTCTTGCAGGTTTTTCTCCGGACCACTCAAACTACCGATTTCTTTTAAAAGTTTCTTCTATCGTTAATTGTCTTTCAGCAATATCCCCTTCATTTTCTAATGGCATGTTCTTTTATCGTTCCATATCATCTGATCTGCCCCTCATCATCCTTTACTTTTCGCGTTTTCGTATCTCCCCTGTTTGCTGGCCTCATCATGATCATAATCTGTTTTCAGCATCTTTTTTCCGTTTTTCTATGGCCTCTTCTGTTTTTATTCTATTTATCCTGACGATTCTATCTACAATGCAAATCATATTTTTTTCAAGTGTTTTTGATTATTCACCAAATACACTTACTTTATCTACAACTATACAAAAAGCCTTTATCCGCCTACACCGTACAGTTCTCCTTTACTCCCGTCTATCATATAATCTTCCTTCATTTTTTTCAGTCCCTAGCGGTATTCAATATTAACCATTATTAATTTTATCATTCGCTGTTTTTATACTCCGATCTAAATGTAAAAATGATGAAAAGAAGATTTCTTACTCAGAGGATGCTAAACGGTTAACGTTGGCGATCTAAAAAAAAACAAAAATCTCTTGGGTTTTCGATGGTAAGAAAAAAAAGCATATCCGGGTAGATTCATTCCTTTTTTTTTTAATATAAATTTTATTTTTATTGAGGAAACATTAAGATTTTAATGAATGAAAACATTTTATACACGGCGAAACGGACAATTCAGCAGCTGTAAAAAATACGGCAAGTTGATAGGGTGAAAAATTAACGAGGGTGTTACAACAACATATCGAACATAAATCTACCCTAATTACCGAAATATGAAAATAGATATCCAGTTTCGTAGAAAACCGCAATATTTTCCCATTTATTGACCGCGTTACACACAAGGGAATTGTATTAATAATTGCACAAACACTAACACACTCACTAGATCGCTCAATAAAAATCGGTCTAAATTTATTTGGATTGTACTTCAGATTACAGGTAATTTCATCGATAATCAAAGCGGCAAATTACATCTGTTGTCAGAAATAATGTATACATACCATATACTTTCATTGAAATAAATATATATATATATATATATGTATTAATGATTGTCATTTCTACTCTGGAGGCAACGCCAACTTTTGCTACATTTTTACATTTTCTAGAAATCATGAAAAGTTTTTGCACAGTAGAAGTTGTAATAGAGAGATTTTTATGCAAACCTTAAATTAAATTTACCGAATCTAAAAAGCTGTTTGATTACTATGAAAAAATACTTTGTATTTTGTAAAAAATATTGAAATTGACTCTTCTTTTTTTTTTTTTTTTTTTTTTTTTTGTAAAACAGCCCCTTAAGGGAACTGTATGGTTATTACAATCTTAGAACTATTTCTAAATAAGTAACATTTATAACTAAAAGTAAATTAACATGTTGCAAAGGAATAAATCACTATTTATTCTTTGCTATTTATATACACATACATACAATAAAACGATAACAATTTACAACACGCCTAGGTCGCTCGGTTTAAAACATTTAAGCCGTCTTACATCTTCTGTAGTAAGCAAAAGGTCCAGTGCTTCCGGATTCGGATGGGTATGGAGTCTTTCTTCGTGACGATGGGCAAAGTCTTTAATGACTTCGTCCACCCATTTGATCCTTAAATCAGTATGTAGAGATTCGTTCCGTTGGAACCATCGAACATTAGTTATCATACGGAGGAATTTATTTTGGGCTACTTGAATAATATTTCTATTTGATGTTTTGGTACATCCCCATATCAGTACCCCATAAGTCCAAATCGGTCTTATGATGGTTTCATAAATGAGACGTTTGTTTTCAAGTTTCATTTTGGAATGTCGTCCGACAAGCCAATACATTTCACGTGTTTTTTCTCGAATCTGCTGAGCTTTTGACAAAACGTGAATTTTCCATGTCAGTTTCGCATCTAGATGCACACCCAAGTATTTTGTTGAATCGGAGATTGGCACTTGTTGTCTATTTATGAACACTACATGACGCGGATCTCGTTTACGAAGGGCGAAAGTGGTGTGGATAGATTTTTGCTCATTGAGCTTGATTTTCCAATTTTCTGTCCAGTTTCATACACGGTCTAAAGCATACTGAAGGTTTTTAGTTGCTTCCGTTTGTGAGCTGCTTACTGACAGTATTGCTGTGTCGTCAGCGAACATTGCTATCGCAGTATTTGGTGTTGTTGGTATGTCTATTGTATACAGAAGATATAGAATAGGCCCGAGGACGCTACCCTGTGGTACGCCTGCCTATATTGGATGGAAGGCTGATCTCGCATCTCCATAAGCTACACGAAATTGTCTGTCTGAGAGGTATGATTTCAGTAGACGACACCAATTAACAGGTAGTCTGGTGCTTAACTTGTGTAGCAGTCCTTGATGCCACACTCGGTCAAATGCTTGTTCGATATCCAGAAAGACCGCCGAGCAAAAATTTTTTTCTTCGAACGCTCTTTCTATTATTGAGGTTACTCGATGTATCTGGTCAACAGTAGAATGTTGAGTCAATAAAATTTATGCAACTATCATCTGAGGTTCAGAGACTGTTCAATGACCAGTATAAAAAATCGAGTTTTCTACATACACACGCACGCATATATATATATATATATATATATATAAAACTCGGCCATTTTGGCCTCGCAAGGAGCTGTGCCCCTTGACTCCTCTTACTTTCATTTCTGTCTCTTTCTCTTCTATACTTTGTATAAAATGATCAAAATTTACAACGTAATTCTTACTAGCATCAACACAAAAAAAATAACATAACCACAAAAATCCTATTCTAACATTTAACTTTCATTATATAAAATTAAGACATTTTTTTGTTATATTTTTCGTTACATACTTCGTTACATAAAATTGTGACATTTTTTAAATAACAATAACAAAAATCCTATAAAATATAGCAAACGTTACATAAAATTGGAACATTTTTTCGAATGGGGGTTGTAATTAATATATATACATATAATCAGTGACCAATCCTGTAGAACTTCTAGTCACACAGTGAAGTATCGGAGCAAACTGAAAAAGAAAAAAGTGTGTCATACTTCGCTGGTAGCAAAGATTAACTTGGCTAAAGAGATAGTTTTTAACTTTCCAGTAAAAATGCAAGAAGTTGACGCGAATAAAAATGTTTAGCGTGCAAGACGCCAATCGCCCATTAGTGTCAACTGATAGTTGAATCCTGATTTGATGATCTGCTCGCCATAGTGCGGTGTTCGCTGGGCGTCACAAGTACTTCTCAAGTATTACCGAGTCACTAAGAGCATATTGAGAAGCATATACACACATTGGCAACAGTGTAAACAGCTAATCAAACTGAGCATTTAACAAACCAGGTATTTCTCTACTTTGAACGAGCGACTCTGCATATTTTTCATTGCGAAACTATAACTACGCTGCCGCTGTTTTATCGCAGCGGAATGACGTTCACAGTCTAATTTATAAATACACTAGGCGAAACTGTTGAAGTGGAAATGTAGCAAACTGATGAAATGAGTGAGGCAGTTTAGAAAAGTTTGTTAATGTGAGCAGACATATTCACTTTTGAGTATATTTTTTAATGGGTTTACAATTTTCTTGTAAATAACACATTTCAACTCGTTTTCATTATAAACCGAACGTGCTGCATTTATTTCACTTTATAATTTTAAAGTTATGTTATTTAATGATTTATTTATTTGCTTTTTGAATTCAATTTGAATTATTCCTTTTTGTTGTTCAACTAAATTCCTTTATCGAAATTTAAGTATTATTTTTTTTTTTTAATTAATTTTTGTTTTTTTTATTTTTTAAAAGTAAAAAAAAAGAAAGAAAATGGCTTCATTATTTGGTTTTGTTTGCGTAGTAGGCGCACTACGATTGTATATCGAGTTAATTCCATTTCCATATTTTTGACTTTTAAAGTAGTTCCAAAGAACAATTCGGCATTCGTCATTGGCGAGTTTTAATGCTGTATTATACGTTTTATGTGATTTATTCATTTCGACGCGACAAAATTTGTTTTGGAATTGTTAACTTATTAAATCTGTTAATATATGACATATCTTTGTATACTGTGGAGTACAATATATTATGTCGAATAATAAAATGCTTTTATATAATTTAATTCCATGTTACTTCTATATATCATTTAATAAAAATAATTAAAAGCCTATTATACAATTCATTTTCTGTCTACTTGGTATGTCCGTGAAACTTTTTGATTTTTATCCATCTCCTATGTGTTTTGTTTTTTTTTGGTTCTTCCAAATTTTGTTATTTTAAGCATAATTCTGTAAATTGAAATTATTTTTTTTTACAATATTTCCTAATAATTATACGCCACAATAATTTTTTTTTTTTTATTTATTATATTACAGTCCTTGTGCCGTCTGTAACTACAATGCTATCACGACACATGTACCATCTAGTTTATATGAACGTACCCATATTTAACGGTTTTGCTTTTGATGTTGAAAACCCACGCACAATTAATGAATGAGCCTTGTTTAAACGTAGATACAAATACATAACAAAATTGTGATAATTTAAGTAAAAATTATGGTTTCGTGCTTTTTAGATATTCAACATGACACGTGTAAACTTGTGTTATTACAAGTGACGGCAGAAATGAGTTGTTATTCAGATCAAAATTGAACCTTTTGCGCACAAATTCGATAAAAAGTGCTTTTTTAGGGGGGTCGACATTTAAATCACCTTCGAGAGTGATTGGAATCAAACGGTGCCCGCTTTAACGAACGATTCTATTAATCAGGAAAAGTACCGAAATCTTCTCTTTCCTGTTGAGAACATATACATCTATATTCTCTACATTCACAGCTCTTTTGAGTAGCGGATTTATCGAGGACTCCGGTACGGATGGTTTGTGAAATTTCATTAGAAGAGGAACAAACACCGAAATTTGCTAGAACCGACTTTTCGACGTACTAAGAAGTGGCACGCGGTTCTCTTACGGCGTTATTTGAAATTGAAGATTCCTTTTTTTTCGCTTTTCTCGGGAAAATGTCAAAAGTTCATTTCGCCGCGAAAAATAAATTACTCCAAACGGCTAGGAGAAGAGAGTTTTTGACAAGAGCACAACTAAATGCGAACACGCGTGTTTCTTAACGAAATACACAGATGGCGCTCAACGATGAGCGAACAAAGAAAACGAAAACCGAAAGCGAGCGTAATTAAAGGGTATCCAGCGGGAACCTTTAATTTAGCCGCGAGTTGATCTAGTCGTACGATCATTAAAAGAGCATCATTGTACTAGAACTTTTTTTCAAACTTGCTGCCGTTTTAAGTCTATCAACTAATCGCATGTGCTATAGCAACAAACACTAATTTCCAAAGTTACTACTGAATCAGTGTTGCCTCCTTCCGAAATTTACGCGAGTAAACACAATTTCATTATTAATTTAAATATGTGATTATTTTTCTCTTCCTTTTCTATATACATGGACACGTCCTGGCAGTGGGAGACGTAATATCTATTAATGCCAATTTCAAATATTGATTGTATTTTTTTAATTTTCCCATTCAGTATTATCATTTTAATTTCCCAAATTCCCCCTATCCTTCTTGTAAGCACCTCTTACAAACAAGAACTCCTATTTGCATACATATATATATCGATACAAATAGTGTTTAAAATTTTAAATAAATTACAAAGGTTGTTCAATAAGTAACGCTCCCTCACACGTAGCGCACATAGTTTTAATTATTCAAAGAAGAAAAAAATTACTCATTGAAAAGATCGTTTTATTGCAATTTTAACGACGAATTAAACTTCGACGTAGTCACACCGTTTAACGTGATGTAACGAATCCAGCGGCCAACGACGTTTTTGATGCCGGTTTCAAAGAAGTTGACTAGCTGCAAACATAGCCACGATGACACAGCGGTCTGTAATTCTTCGTCCAAGGTATAGCGAGTTCCTTTCAAATATTTTTTTGAGGTGACTTTGCGCCAAATCGGGGCTTTAAAGAAGGTGCGGAAGAACATCGAAGCCGAGAAACGAAATCACCTCTGCCGTGCGCGCGTTTGCGTCAGCAACTTCGGAACCTATTTGACGCATATTCTATGGCACATTAATTCTTTTACGAATTTGTTTATTGCCCCAAAAGTTACTCCTGTCTCCACGGCTAATTCCCTTTCGGTGACATCCTGATTTTTTCTGATCCGTGCGTCAATTCTGTTCTTTACCTCATGTGATCTACGCAGGTTCGGACGGCCTGAATGCGAATAATTTTATGGTACCAGCACGTGAATCGTGATTTTTTTCCTGGTACTTCCCTAAGAAGGACATATTTTGAAATGAAATTAACTCGATACACAATCGCAGCACGCCTACTACAAAAATAGAACCGCCGTTTTTTTTTTACTTTTGAAAAATAAAAAATTACATTTTTTTAAAAAAAAAATAATACTTAAATTTCGATAAAGGAATTTATTTAAACAACAAAAAGGAATAATTCAAATTTAATTCAAAAAGTAAATAAATAAGTAAAAAAATAAGTAACGTAACTTAAAAATTATAAAGCGAAATATATTATGCAGCACGTTTGGTTTACAATGAAAAGAAGTTGAAATGTATTATTTAAAGGGAAATTACAAACACATAAAAAAAAAATCTACTCAAAAGTGAATATGTCTGCTCACATTAACAAACTTTTTTAAACTGCCTGTCTCATTTCACCAGTTTGCTACATTTCCACTTCTATACCGTTTTTTGTTTGTTACAGTCAACAGTTTCGCCTAGTGTATTGATAAATTAAGCTGTGAACGTCGCTTAAGTAAACGGTAATGCAGACCTCGAAAAAAAATTTAACAATATATAAATTATTATATAATTTTATCATGGAAGCAAATATATCAATAATATAACTGACTTTAATTAAAAGTCGATGGGTTAGTCGGAGCCCAAAAAAAAAACAAACTACAAAATGATTATCCAAATTAACCTATTCATTTGCCGAAAATTCAGCGCGTCCCGCGACCTACGAAAATAGTACTTGGCAATCCACTGAGAGGATAGTCGTTCGATTTTGTCTTCAATTCTTGTAGCAAATCTGCTCAAATTCGTTAAAAAGGCGAATTGTTTTTAACTGCGAGCTGTAAATTGAATGTTTTTAAATGAATTCCGTGTACTTAAGTTCTCAAAACCGTGTACAAAAAAACTGCAATAATTGTTGGCAATTAATCGGTAAAAGATAATTACAAAGAAGTAGTCTACTAGTGCACCGCAGAAAATAATACAAAAAAAAAGCGGCAATAAAAATGTAACTCGGCATAAAAGAAATAAGTTGGTCAATGCCCTTCGAAGAGAAAAAAAAAAAAAAAGTTAAACAAATGATAAAAAATTAAAATGCAAGGAAATATTAGGCTCAGCCAGTTGGTTAGGGAATAGTGTTTTGTTTGAGTAGAACCCGGTTTGAATACTATTACCGCACAGTGAAAATATTTTATTTGCTTAGGTTAATATCCATAGTTGACGATCCCCCAAAAAATGATAATAATAATAAAAACAAAAAAACCATAGACTTACAATTTAAAAATAGGCCTAAAAGAAAATAAACGTTATTTATCTAAGAACTCGTATTTAAACGTTACCATAGACAGAATAGGAAAGGAAAAATAAAATAAAAACAAAAAACAACCCGACTAAACAATAGTAAAGCAATAATGATGTTGACAGTAACATTACTGATATTATTTCAAATTAAATCGGATCGAAGTTTATTATTTAAAACGAATAATCTACAATGATTTATAAAACGTAAATAATACAATTTGTAACTCTAATAATAAATAAATGTTTATTGTAATTCAGATAATACATATACTTGTACATACGCGAATAATGAAGTAACGTGCACGCGCATACTGACGCCAGTAGTGTATAAATGGCGGAGCTGGCGACTCTGACGTCACCAACCCCTATTTGTGCCCCGGTGCTCAAAACTCACCCCAATTTGTCCCCCGGTGCTCAAAATTCACCCCAATTTGCGTCCAGCTGCTCAAAACTCACCCCAATTTCTGTCTTGGAGCCCAAAGTTACCCCAAGTTTCCCCCGATTTTCCCCAGGGGTAGGTACCCCGAGTGTCCAGGTTTCCCCCAATTTTCCCGGACGGTTGCTGAAATTTCACCCAAATTTATGTCCAGGTGCTAAAAATTAACCCCGATTCCTCTTTTAAAGCCCAAAGTTACCCCAAGTTTCCCCTGATTTCACGGATTTCCTCCAAGTTTTCCCTGTTTACCCCTGATTCCTCTGGACAGTTCCGTTAATTCGATCCCTAATTTCCATCAAGGTAGACAAAATTCACCCCCCCAATTAGTGTACAGGTGCTGAAAGTTCACCCCAATTTGTATCCATATGGTTAAAATTCACCCAAGTTTCCCCAAAATTTCTTCAAATTTTTCCAATGCCCCGTTCATACTGTTATCTATAAATGCGCTCGCACCGTTTCCAGGCATATATTCAACATAGCCTTAGCAGTGTACTCGCTTTCCCATACCCGCGCCTTCGATCATCATGTGTATGTATTATATATGACTCTGTGTGTAATATATGTAGCATACTTTTTAATTTTCATTTTTCGAGGTTGGGAGGGGTAAAATTTTGCCGGAGTGATAAAAACGTTTGAATCTCAACACTTAGAACCCAAAATTTAAAGGAATTTTCCAAGTCGTGCTCCATTCAGGCATTTTTTTTTTCAAAAAATTTTATCTTTAAAGAAAATATTTGAACGTTCCATCAGTCGAATGAGAGCGGGCGAGTGTGCTGCTACGGGATGTATTATGTAAGCGCGAGCGCGGCTGTAATGGAAATATTTAAATGTTCCAGCAACTAGTTGAAACTGTCACCAGGTGAGGTGAATTCCAGTCGTTCGTTCGAAATTAACTAGCCGATCATCTATGCACACTCTCACACGCCACTGATAGAAACCTGTTCACGATCGCTACACGTTCACACACGCACACATACACACCGACACCTGATATATATTTTTCGTCTTTTTCCGCTTCCGATCTTATACTTAATCCATTGATATTTTTTTATTTTTATTTTTATGTATTCTCTGTTCATTGCAAAAGCACACCGTCCATTCTTGCACGCATATCAAGCATTGAGTTAACCTGTACAAAGGTACACTGTACTATTCCATGCACGCTCCGTCACCACCGAAATAAACACCGCGATATCACACACACACACACACACACATACACACCACCACTTCGTACATATTTTATTTTCGAGTCAAAATATTATAGAATTAGCCTAACTATATTTTTCTTTTACGCTTCTGTTTATTTCTTCTGTTTTGTTTCTCCGATTCTAAAAATTAATCTGTCAATGTATTAGCCACTCTTTCATTCGCACATAATGTTCCCTCGCACTCATCTGCTACCAGTAGTTCTCTTGTCGTTCATAATAACTTTTTCAAGTCTAATATTATAGAATCAGCCTAATTATATTTTTTTTCGCTTCCAATCATTTCCTCCGTCCGTTGATAATTTTCTTATTTTATTTTTTTCTCAGGCTCTAAAAATAAATCCATTGATATCTTCACTAGTATGATTGCGTAAACATCTTCTAACGGTATTCCTCATATTGTTCATAATAATTTTTCATGTCTATGTATTATGGAATTAGTCTAAAATATATTTTTTCCCCTCTAAAGTCTTTTTCCAATCGTAAGTATTCAAAAATTAATTCGAGTATATTTTTATTTAACGCTGTTTCATATTTTCCCTCTCCCCTATCCACCCTACACAAACTTAAATTCTTTTCTATTATTTTTCATGAGTACACCCCCCCCCCCCCTGAAACTACAGTGAATCCATACCATTCATTCCCACGCATCCATCTGCTAACAATGATTTTCTCATCATTCATAATAATTTTTTTCGAATCTGTTAGTTTAAGATTATTTCATTTTTTTCAAACTCTAAATTTTTTTTTTTTTTTTCAATATCTTCCATATTTTCCCCCAATATGTCCGCATACGCTCATAATTCAAAGGTACTCTGCTTATTTCCTTGCATGAATGTTGCTATGTCGTTGATTTCGATCTTGTGTCAAGGTCATCGAGTCTGCCCGGATCTTCTCCTTCATATCTTTTGTAGAAAAACCGGTTGACATGTACACACCTACACACAAACACCCATAACCTAAAGATCACCTGTAAATTTCGTTCATTTGCGTATGCAACCAGCTTTCACCAAAGGAATGTGGTTTTTCTGGTGCAACCCGCCCTCTTCAAAGACATGCATCGAGCTAGAATCTCGAAAGGATCTGTTCAGGCAGTCAGTATTAGTGTTACATTAAACGTGTAGAATTTGTTGAAGCTGTGTTCTTCACGCATTAATAAAAGTTTGCTCTAACATTAAAAGTAATAATTTTCTACATTCTTAGTAAAAAGTTAAAAATATTATTCAAACATGAATAACAATACCGATTCGATTGATATTAAAGTCGACGAATTTATTCAGAATTCATTTTCGAGTGATAGTGTCTCGCATACAACTTCATCACCTCAATCACAGCAATCAGATGATGGTTATACAGCAGAAGGATCAACATCTTCTGTACATAATATCATTGGTCCTGTATTATTATCAGAACAAGCAGATATAGCGGAATATTTTGTAGATATCAGCATCCATATAGATTGTGATTATGGTTTTCGGGTAACCGAACTAGCAATGATTGATATGTCTGGCGGAAAGTGTTTGCATACACTGTATAAGCCAAGCAGAGCATGGCATTCATCAAAAACGCCACATTTACAATGTTCTTCGATGAGTCATCACTTGAAAAATCCTTCATTATTTCCCTGTCGGGAAGAAACATTTATGGCACGCGATATATTCACGATAATATCTCAAAAACCGAGAGCTCGCATATATATTTTAACGGTATATGCTAAACTTATACTAATGGAACTTAACGAAAAGTCTGAATTGTTGAGTGATTTAGACTATGGAATCGTTAATATGGATAAAGTCTTTCGACTACATAGTATTGAGAATCTACATGAAGAGTATTTTGATATAAGCAATTTGATAACCTGTAAACATCATAATGAGAATGATAGTTTTCATTATGCAGCGAAAAACGTTATGGTAATGAAGGCCTGGTACGATCATGTTTTCCATCCGCTGAAGCTTATGAATAATCTCAATATAAATGATTTAAGTCAGTTGTTCATTACAGCCACCAAAGAAATGATAATTACATTATTTCCAAGTTGTGTTGGAGACATTTATGCATTTCTACAGATAGATTAAAACCGGATGATATGATAAAATCACTTCTACCATGTTACGAGCATGAGCATGATGAAGAATTCGTCTATGAGGTGTGTTGATCAATAGAGCAACAGGTAGAAAACCTAGTAGTTTACGAGACACAGCATGTTCAAAGAAAAAAAACGAACTAGCACAAGCAGATCAGAGTTGCAACATACGAGTGGGAGATATATTCTCGAGAACAACAGCTTGATTATAAAAAACGTCGAAGATACATGTATCTATCTGTGAACAATTATCACATCAAACTTAAAAAGGTTGACTAAAAGATTATTATTTTCTTTTTTCGTTCATTCTCGCCACTATTACCACTGGCGCCCCCACTGTCAAGACCTCTAAACATACATTACTAACCTCGCCAACACTATAATATTTTTTCTCTGTGTTACTAAATTAACCCAACTATATTTTTATTCATTTGTTACACAAACATTTGTTCAAATCTTTTGTAATATATCGTACATACATTTATAGCCCACAGACACTACTTGCTTCATTACCACGAATACATCTCTTTCATGGTCACTTATCGTAACATAGTTTTTCCTGAAATTGTAAAAAAAATCTCTTCGTTCCATTCTTCCAAGTTTTCCAAATTTCAAATCATGCATAATTATTTAAGAATCAAATTAAGTATATTTTATCATTTCCAAAAAATTAATCATCTCTGTACAAGGCATTAACTCATTTTTCAAAACAAACATATTATTTTTTTTAATCTATCATACATATCATTTTTATCATTCAATTTTTTTCCTGAATTCACAAATAGTTAACCTATAGAAAACATATTATTGTAAACATACATGACGAAGTCACTCCTCATAATTACATCATGAATTCATTTTTTTTTCATTTTTTTTTTTTTTTTACCATCATGAAATTGTAGTAGTGTTTTTAATTTTTTTATTTTCCATACATGACAAAAGCAATACAATCACGATATCTATGAATACACACCATATGCTTCCAATAACCTATCATGCATTTTTTTAAATTAGTCCAAGCATACTATTTTTTCAATAACAAAGCCGATCATACATAATTTTTTCTTCTATATAATCACTAATCTATGAAAACACTTGATTCGTTTTACTCATACTGTAGCAACCACTCCTTTTCCCTCATGCTAACAAACTTCAAAATTTAATAATATAACACGAAATTAATCTAAATATCTGTTCATGCTATTAAAATTAATATATCAATCTTTACATTCCTTTTGTACATTTCTGAAAAAATCCTACAACATGTTTTAAAATTAATCGAAGTATACTATTTTATTACCTAAAATCAATTATTCTCTCATACAGTTTTTTTCCAATCATCCTTAATGTTTTTTCTGTATTGTCATTATTACAAAGTCATACAAAACAACAACACATTTTTATTCATAATGAATCCTTCATTCCATTCCGTTCATGCTATATACCATTATCATTCAATTCAACGTTATGAAATTAGTCTAAATATACATTCATGCTAGCAAAGTTATTATCTCACCCTTTGCATTGTTCCAAGATGATTTATTTTACATTTTTTCTTTAAATTTCCCTCATACTATTATTTTTGAAATGTAGGATGATGACTATGATTAGAATTAATGATTATGAAGTGAGAGATGCATGGTGAAATTGTATTGTCATTATATGCGAGATGATGTGTGTTTGTGGGTGAGTATGGATGCATGTAAAATATATGAGTGTGTTAGTAGAAAACATCCGTTCATGCGTGAACACAGGTACAGATACAGTTATAGAATGAGAGAGGTAAAAATATATATTTTGTTGTTTGATATGTGCATGATAAAGAGGTTAACAAAGAATAATCACATTACCCTCACAACTTAGACATTGAGTTATACCTTTGCAATATTTTAGATGTAAAAGCAGTGACATTGACATGTGGTAAACGTTTGCATCACTTTTGACTAATTATAACCAATTTTCCAACATTTCTCTTCGTTTTCCTACATTTTAATACTTTTACACCGTTTTAGTCAATTTTTTGCTATTTAATGCCATTTTTTTTCCAGTGTTTTTACCACCTTTCTCACAATTTTCATCATTCTTTCATCATCTTTGTTAGGTTTTTTCTTACAACTCTTTAACACTTCGATCGTTGCTAGTGATAACCATCATTATTTTTGCTTTCAATCCTTCCACTTCAGCAATGCACACATACAGCTTAGCAATCGCCGCAGCCATTGAACGTTGTAGGACTGCAATCGTGATCTCCATTTGATTATTAGGATTTAAAAGTCACATCTTTGAACGCTTGATCTAATGCATCAACATGATTTTTTTGTATTCGCCCACCCGCTGCTGGAGGTTTCACTTAATATTCTCAACAGACTATCATACAGTCGTTTAATAAGAGAATCTGTAAGACCCGAGACATTTACTTAACGTTTTCCTAACACATTTACAGACCTACCCTGTACACTAAGGAAATCTTTAAACATCTCTGTAACCATTCCTTTTAAGCTGGCGGGAGCAAGGAACTCTTATAAACGTTTATCAATCAGCACTTCATCGTTCATCGCCCTGGTTTCACTCGCCGTTGCACAGACATGTAATAAACATTTTCTTCTTTTACAATTTTCTTATGCTATAACACTATTACATCATTTTTCCTCGTTTCTAACTAATTGTAACCAGTTTTCCATTATTTCTTAGCATGTTCTTCTGTTTAGGACCTTTTGCGCTATTTTTTCATCAATTTATGTTATTTCACATCGTTTTTCTGGTGATTTTAGTGCCTTTCACACAATTTTACTAATTATTTTCGACTATTTCTTAACATGTTCTTCTGTTTTAGGTCCTTTTTGCACTATTTTTTCATCAATTTATGTTATTTCACATCGTTTTTCTGGTGATTTTAGTGCCTTTCACACAATTTTACTAATTATTTTCGACTATTTCTTAACATGTTCTTCTGTTTTAGGTCCTTTTTGCACTATTTTTTCATCAATTTATGTTATTTCACATCGTTTTTCTAGTGTTTTACTACCTTTCACACAATTTTACTCAATTTTTCCCCATCTTTGAAGATTTTTTTTTTTCATTTATCTCATACATTATATCTCTGAATGTGACGATTAGCTATCCTTTTAAGTACATTTTTTTAATTCGATATAAATGAGGAGTACTTTTCAGGTCGACATGTATACTTCGTGATATGACATTCAATTCATTATTAATCTATGTTTCAACAGGTTTGTGGTCGGTTGTTGGAGGTTTATAGAACTTTCTGTTGCATTGCTTATAGTATAATGGTTCTTGTGTGCTAGTGAGATGATGGTGTTTTGTGGGGAATAATAAACATGGGAAAGAGAAGGAGTGCGCCCCATCAAGCAGGGGGGAGTGATGCTTCGTAATTAACTTGGGTATTGCGCGCATTGCATGGCAGTTATAATATGCTCGAGCAAAAATTAGTCGCTGTACTCGCATGGTGTTCATGTTATTCATTAAATGTTCACACTGAGAGATGCAATGGGCTCATCGACAGATGGATCCATGCTATCATTTCGATTTTTATAATTGTAATCTGCACTGAGCATGTATGTATTACAACGAACCCATCAACTCTGTTACAGATGGTAATGTTTGAGGATAGATAGTGAAACGTTCATTAGAACATGAATGTGTATACAAAGTGTTGTTACATCACATGTATGTCATCAAATTAACTAAAATGTTGCGTCCATAGTAAAAAAAGAAATGAGGGTTTTTCCCTAAGAGGGCGACTATAATAAAATTGATGCGATTTTAGATGGAAATGGGAGTATTTTACAGTAAAAACGCTGTTTTGCACCTAAATGGTGAATATTCTGGAGGTTAAACGGCATTTTTCACACAAAATTTGATGTTTTTTTTATAAATGTGGCTATTTTACTCCTACATGGAGTAATTTCTGCATGAGGAGTACTTTTTGGACTGACATGTATACTTCTTGATGTGGTATTCATTTCATTCTGAAGCTATGTTTGAACAGCTTTGTAAATGGTTGGGGGGGGGGGGAGTTTACAGAACTTTTCTGCTGCATCAGTTATAAGATAATAGTTTTTATATGCTAGTGAGATGAAGGTATTTGGTTAGGAATAATAAATATGGGTAAGAGGTGGAGTGCATCCCAATCAAGCATGGGAGAGTATTGTTTGGGAATTAACTCCATTATTTGCACACATTGCAATACAATTATAATCAGTTTGGTCAAAATTACTTGTTATATATCGTTCATGTTATACATTAAACATTCACACTGAGAAACGGACTGAACTCTTCGAAATCAAGGTCCATGCGATCATTACACTTTTTTTCAACAATTTGTGATGTTTCATACTATTTTTTAATGTTTTGAACGGCTCTTATGATGTATTTCAGCACATTTTCACAGGTACAAAGTTCGTAATGCGAAATAATTTGAATTATTTCGACAGTCTTTACACACAAATAAAATACTATACCATTAACACACTCAACATGAAACAAATCATTACAAATAGAAATAAACAACGAAATTGCTCAGAAATTTTAATGAAATTCAAGAAGCATAGTGTATATGAAAATGAATATATTCTTTAAATCAACACTCCAAACTTGCAGTTTCAGAATTATATCAGAACCTGACTAAGAACTCCGTTCTTCCTTTTGCTGCATATATATGTATATATATGTAGATATATATATGTATTTATTTAAATATATATGTGTATATATGTAGATATATTTATGTATATATGTAGATATATATATGTATTTATGTAGATATATATGTGTATATATGTAGATATATGTATGTATATATGTAGATATATATATGTATTTATGTAGATATATATGTGTATATATGTAGATATATGTATGTATATATGTAGATATGTATGTATTTATGTAGATATATATGTGTATATATGTAGATATATGTATGTATATATGTAGATATATGTATGTATATATGTAGATATATATGTATTTATGTAGATATATATGTGTATATATGTAGATATATATGTATATATGTAGATATATATGTATATATGTAGATATATATGTGTATATATGTAGATATATATGTATATATTTAGATATATATATGTACATATGTAGTTATATGTATAATTTAATAATATATGATTATATATGTATATATACAGCAAAAGGAACAACAGAGTTCTTAGTCATGTTCTGATATAATTCTGAAACTGCAAGTTTGGAGTGTTGATTTAAAGAATATATTCATTTTCATATACACTATGCTTCTTGAATTTCATTAAAATTTCTGAGCAATTTCGTTGTTTATTTCTATTTGTAATGATTTGTTTCATGTTGAGTGTGTTAATGGTATAGTATTTTATTTGTGTGTAAAGACTGTCGAAATAATTCAAATTATTTCGCATTACGAACTTTGTACCTGTGAAAATGTGCTGAAATACATCATAAGAGCCGTTCAAAACATTAAAAAATAGTATGAAACATCACAAATTGTTGAAAAAAAGTGTAATGATCGCATGGACCTTGATGTCGAAGAGTTCAGTCCGTTTCTCAGTGTGAATGTTTAATGTATAACATGAACGATATATAACAAGTAATTTTGACCAAACTGATTATAATTGTATTGCAATGTGTGCAAATAATGGAGTTAATTCCCAAACAATACTCTCCCATGCTTGATTGGGATGCACTCCACCTCTTACCCATATTTATTATTCCTAACCAAATACCTTCATCTCACTAGCATATAAAAACTATTATCTTATAACTGATGCAGCAGAAAAGTTCTGTAAACTTCCCCCCCCCCCCCAACCATTTACAAAGCTGTTCAAACATAGCTTCAGAATGAAATGAATACCACATCAAGAAGTATACATGTCAGTCCAAAAAGTACTCCTCATGCAGAAATTACTCCATGTAGGAGTAAAATAGCCACATTTATAAAAAAAACATCAAATTTTGTGTGAAAAATGCCGTTTAACCTCCAGAATATTCACCATTTAGGTGCAAAACAGCGTTTTTACTGTAAAATACTCCCATTTCCATCTAAAATCGCATCAATTTTATTATAGTCGCCCTCTTAGGGAAAAACCCTCATTTCTTTTTTTACTATGGACGCAACATTTTAGTTAATTTGATGACATACATGTGATGTAACAACACTTTGTATACACATTCATGTTCTAATGAACGTTTCACTATCTATCCTCAAACATTACCATCTGTAACAGAGTTGATGGGTTCGTTGTAATACATACATGCTCAGTGCAGATTACAATTATAAAAATCGAAATGATAGCATGGATCCATCTGTCGATGAGCCCATTGCATCTCTCAGTGTGAACATTTAATGAATAACATGAACACCATGCGAGTACAGCGACTAATTTTTGCTCGAGCATATTATAACTGCCATGCAATGCGCGCAATACCCAAGTTAATTACGAAGCATCACTCCCCCCTGCTTGATGGGGCGCACTCCTTCTCTTTCCCATGTTTATTATTCCCCACAAAACACCATCATCTCACTAGCACACAAGAACCATTATACTATAAGCAATGCAACAGAAAGTTCTATAAACCTCCAACAACCGACCACAAACCTGTTGAAACATAGATTAATAATGAATTGAATGTCATATCACGAAGTATACATGTCGACCTGAAAAGTACTCCTCACTTATATCGAATTAAAAAAATGTACTTAAAAGGATAGCTAATCGTCACATTCGGAGATATAATGTATGAGATAAATGAAAAAAAAAAATCTTCAAAGATGGGGAAAAATTGAGTAAAATTGTGTGAAAGGTAGTAAAACACTAGAAAAACGATGTGAAATAACATAAATTGATGAAAAAATAGTGCAAAAAGGACCTAAAACAGAAGAACATGTTAAGAAATAGTCGAAAATAATTAGTAAAATTGTGTGAAAGGCACTAAAATCACCAGAAAAACGATGTGAAATAACATAAATTGATGAAAAAATAGTGCAAAAAGGACCTAAAACAGAAGAACATGTTAAGAAATAGTCGAAAATAATTAGTAAAATTGTGTGAAAGGCACTAAAATCACCAGAAAAACGATGTGAAATAACATAAATTGATGAAAAAATAGCGCAAAAGGTCCTAAACAGAAGAACATGCTAAGAAATAATGGAAAACTGGTTACAATTAGTTAGAAACGAGGAAAAATGATGTAATAGTGTTATAGCATAAGAAAATTGTAAAAGAAGAAAATGTTTATTACATGTCTGTGCAACGGCGAGTGAAACCAGGGCGATGAACGATGAAGTGCTGATTGATAAACGTTTATAGGAGTTCCTTGCTCCCGCCAGCTTAAAAGGAATGGTTACAGAGATGTTTAAAGATTTCCTTAGTGTACAGGGTATGTCTGTAAATGTGTTGGGAAAACGTTAAGTAAATGTCTCGGGTCTTACAGATTCTCTTGTTAAACGACTGTATGATAGTCTGTTGAGAATATTAAGTGGAACCTCCAGCAGCGGGTGGGCGAATACAAAAAAAAAAATCATGTTGATGCATTAGATCAAGCGTTCAAAGATGTGACTTTTAAATCCCAATAATCAAATGGAGATCACGATTGCAGTCCTACAACGTTCAATGGCTGCGGCGATTGCTAAGCTGTATGTGTGCATTGCTGAAGTGGAAGGATTGAAAGCATAAATAATGATGGTTATCACTAGCAACGATCGAAATATTAAAGAGTTGTAAGAAAAAACCTAACAAAGATGATGAAAGAATGATGAAAATTGTGAGAAAGGTGGTAAAAACACTGGAAAAAATGGCATTAAATAGCAAAAATTGACTGAAACGGTGTAAAAGTATTAAAATGTAGGAAAAACGAAGAGAAATGTTGGAAAATTGGTTATAATTAGTCAAAAGTGATGAAAACGTTTACCACATGTCAATGTCACTGCTTTTACATCTAAAATATTGCAAAGGTAAAACTCAATGTCTAAGTTGTGAGGGTAATGTGATTATTCTTTGTTAACCTCTTTATCATGCACATATCAAACATAACAAAATATATATTTTTACCTCTCTCATTCTATAACTGTATCTGTACCTGTGTTCACGCATGAACGGATGTTTTCTACTAACACACTCATATATTTTACATGCATCCATACTCACCCACAAACACACATCATCTCGCATATAATGACAATACAATTTCACCATGCATCTCTTTCTTCATAATCATGAATTCTAATCATAGTCATCATCCTACATTTCAAAAATAATAGTATGAGGGAAATTTAAAGAAAAAATGTCAAATAAATCATCTTGGAACAATGCAAAGGGTGAGATAATAACTTTGCTAGCATGAATGTATATTTAGACTAATTTCATAACGTTGAAATGAATGATAATGGTATATAGCATGAACGGAATGGAATGAAGGATTCATTATGATTAAAAATGTGTTGTTGTTTTGTATGACTTTGTAATAATGACAATACAGAAAAAACATTATGGATGATTGGAAAAAACTGTATGAGAGAATAATTGATTTTAGGTAATAAAATAGTATACTTCGATTAATTTTAAAACATGTTGTAGGATTTTTTCAGAAATGTACAAAAGGAATGTAAAGATTGATATATTAATTTTAATAGCATGAACAGATATTTAGATTAATTTCGTGTTATATTATTAAATTTTGAAGTTTGTTAGCATGAGGGAAAAGGAGTGGTTGCTACAGTATGAGTAAAACGAATCAAGTGTTTTCATAGATTAGTGATTATATAGAAGAAAAAATTATGTATGATCGGCTTTGTTATTGAAAAAATAGTATGCTTGGACTAATTTAAAAAAATGCATGATAGGTTATTGGAAGCATATGGTGTGTATTCATAGATATCGTGATTGTATTGCTTTTGTCATGTATGGAAAATAAAAAAATTAAAAACACTACTACAATTTCATGATGGTAAAAAAAAAAAAAAAATGAAAAAAAAATGAATTCATGATGTAATTATGAGGAGTGACTTCGTCATGTATGTTTACAATAATATGTTTTCTATAGGTTAACTATTTGTGAATTCAGGAAAAAAATTGAATGATAAAAATGATATGTATGATAGATTAAAAAAAATAATATGTTTGTTTTGAAAAATGAGTTAATGCCTTGTACAGAGATGATTAATTTTTTGGAAATGATAAAATATACTTAATTTGATTCTTAAATAATTATGCATGATTTGAAATTTGGAAAACTTGGAAGAATGGAACGAAGAGATTTTTTTTACAATTTCAGGAAAAACTATGTTACGATAAGTGACCATGAAAGAGATGTATTCGTGGTAATGAAGCAAGTAGTGTCTGTGGGCTATAAATGTATGTACGATATATTACAAAAGATTTGAACAAATGTTTGTGTAACAAATGAATAAAAATATAGTTGGGTTAATTTAGTAACACAGAGAAAAAATATTATAGTGTTGGCGAGGTTAGTAATGTATGTTTAGAGGTCTTGACAGTGGGGGCGCCAGTGGTAATAGTGGCGAGAATGAACGAAAAAAGAAAATAATAATCTTTTAGTCAACCTTTTTAAGTTTGATGTGATAATTGTTCACAGATAGATACATGTATCTTCGACGTTTTTTATAATCAAGCTGTTGTTCTCGAGAATATATCTCCCACTCGTATGTTGCAACTCTGATCTGCTTGTGCTAGTTCGTTTTTTTTCTTTGAACATGCTGTGTCTCGTAAACTACTAGGTTTTCTACCTGTTGCTCTATTGATCAACACACCTCATAGACGAATTCTTCATCATGCTCATGCTCGTAACATGGTAGAAGTGATTTTATCATATCATCCGGTTTTAATCTATCTGTAGAAATGCATAAATGTCTCCAACACAACTTGGAAATAATGTAATTATCATTTCTTTGGTGGCTGTAATGAACAACTGACTTAAATCATTTATATTGAGATTATTCATAAGCTTCAGCGGATGGAAAACATGATCGTACCAGGCCTTCATTACCATAACGTTTTTCGCTGCATAATGAAAACTATCATTCTCATTATGATGTTTACAGGTTATCAAATTGCTTATATCAAAATACTCTTCATGTAGATTCTCAATACTATGTAGTCGAAAGACTTTATCCATATTAACGATTCCATAGTCTAAATCACTCAACAATTCAGACTTTTCGTTAAGTTCCATTAGTATAAGTTTAGCATATACCGTTAAAATATATATGCGAGCTCTCGGTTTTTGAGATATTATCGTGAATATATCGCGTGCCATAAATGTTTCTTCCCGACAGGGAAATAATGAAGGATTTTTCAAGTGATGACTCATCGAAGAACATTGTAAATGTGGCGTTTTTGATGAATGCCATGCTCTGCTTGGCTTATACAGTGTATGCAAACACTTTCCGCCAGACATATCAATCATTGCTAGTTCGGTTACCCGAAAACCATAATCACAATCTATATGGATGCTGATATCTACAAAATATTCCGCTATATCTGCTTGTTCTGATAATAATACAGGACCAATGATATTATGTACAGAAGATGTTGATCCTTCTGCTGTATAACCATCATCTGATTGCTGTGATTGAGGTGATGAAGTTGTATGCGAGACACTATCACTCGAAAATGAATTCTGAATAAATTCGTCGACTTTAATATCAATCGAATCGGTATTGTTATTCATGTTTGAATAATATTTTTAACTTTTTACTAAGAATGTAGAAAATTATTACTTTTAATGTTAGAGCAAACTTTTATTAATGCGTGAAGAACACAGCTTCAACAAATTCTACACGTTTAATGTAACACTAATACTGACTGCCTGAACAGATCCTTTCGAGATTCTAGCTCGATGCATGTCTTTGAAGAGGGCGGGTTGCACCAGAAAAACCACATTCCTTTGGTGAAAGCTGGTTGCATACGCAAATGAACGAAATTTACAGGTGATCTTTAGGTTATGGGTGTTTGTGTGTAGGTGTGTACATGTCAACCGGTTTTTCTACAAAAGATATGAAGGAGAAGATCCGGGCAGACTCGATGACCTTGACACAAGATCGAAATCAACGACATAGCAACATTCATGCAAGGAAATAAGCAGAGTACCTTTGAATTATGAGCGTATGCGGACATATTGGGGGAAAATATGGAAGATATTGAAAAAAAAAAAAAAAATTTAGAGTTTGAAAAAAATGAAATAATCTTAAACTAACAGATTCGAAAAAAATTATTATGAATGATGAGAAAATCATTGTTAGCAGATGGATGCGTGGGAATGAATGGTATGGATTCACTGTAGTTTCAGGGGGGGGGGGGGGGTGTACTCATGAAAAATAATAGAAAAGAATTTAAGTTTGTGTAGGGTGGATAGGGGAGAGGGAAAATATGAAACAGCGTTAAATAAAAATATACTCGAATTAATTTTTGAATACTTACGATTGGAAAAAGACTTTAGAGGGGAAAAAATATATTTTAGACTAATTCCATAATACATAGACATGAAAAATTATTATGAACAATATGAGGAATACCGTTAGAAGATGTTTACGCAATCATACTAGTGAAGATATCAATGGATTTATTTTTAGAGCCTGAGAAAAAAATAAAATAAGAAAATTATCAACGGACGGAGGAAATGATTGGAAGCGAAAAAAAATATAATTAGGCTGATTCTATAATATTAGACTTGAAAAAGTTATTATGAACGACAAGAGAACTACTGGTAGCAGATGAGTGCGAGGGAACATTATGTGCGAATGAAAGAGTGGCTAATACATTGACAGATTAATTTTTAGAATCGGAGAAACAAAACAGAAGAAATAAACAGAAGCGTAAAAGAAAAATATAGTTAGGCTAATTCTATAATATTTTGACTCGAAAATAAAATATGTACGAAGTGGTGGTGTGTATGTGTGTGTGTGTGTGTGTGTGATATCGCGGTGTTTATTTCGGTGGTGACGGAGCGTGCATGGAATAGTACAGTGTACCTTTGTACAGGTTAACTCAATGCTTGATATGTGTGCAAGAATGGACGGTGTGCTTTTGCAATGAACAGAGAATATGTAAAAATAAAAATAAAAAAATATCAATGGATTAAGAATAAGATCGGAAGCGGAAAAAGACGAAAAATATATATCAGGTGGCGGTGTGTATGTGTGCGTGTGTGAACGTGTAGCGATCGTGAACAGGTTTCTATCGGTGGCGTGTGAGAGTGAGCATAGATGATCGGCTAGTTAATTTCAAAACGAACGACTGGAATTCACCTCACCTGGTGACAGTTTCAACTAGTTGCTGGAACATTTAAATATTTCCATTACAGCCGCGCTCGCGCTTACATAATACATCCCGTAGCACACACTCGCCCGCTCTCATTCGACTGATGGAACGTTCAAATATTTTCTTTAAAGATAAAATTTTTTGAAAAAAAAAATGCCTGAATGGAGCACGACTCGGAAAATTCCTTTAAATTTTGGGTTCTAAGTGTTGAGATTCAAACGTTTTTATCACTCCGGCAAAATTTTACCCCTCCCAACCTCGAAAAATGAAAATTAAAAAGTATGCTACATATATTACACACAGAGTCATATATAATACATACACATGATGATCGAAGGCGCGGGTATGGGAAAGCGAGTACACTGCTAAGGCTATGTTGAATATATGCCTGGAAACGGTGCGAGCGCATTTATAGATAACAGTATGAACGGGGCATTGGAAAAATTTGAAGAAATTTTGGGGAAACTTGGGTGAATTTTAACCATATGGATACAAATTGGGGTGAACTTTCAGCACCTGTACACTAATTGGGGGGGTGAATTTTGTCTACCTTGATGGAAATTAGGGATCGAATTAACGGAACTGTCCAGAGGAATCAGGGGTAAACAGGGAAAACTTGGAGGAAATCCGTGAAATCAGGGGAAACTTGGGGTAACTTTGGGCTTTAAAAGAGGAATCGGGGTTAATTTTTAGCACCTGGACATAAATTTGGGTGAAATTTCAGCAACCGTCCGGGAAAATTGGGGGAAACCTGGACACTCGGGGTACCTACCCCTGGGGAAAATCGGGGGAAACTTGGGGTAACTTTGGGCTCCAAGACAGAAATTGGGGTGAGTTTTGAGCAGCTGGACGCAAATTGGGGTGAATTTTGAGCACCGGGGGACAAATTGGGGTGAGTTTTGAGCACCGGGGCACAAATAGGGGTTGGTGACGTCAGAGTCGCCAGCTCCGCCATTTATACACTACTGACGCCTCCACACTTACCTACAGGTCCGCACATACAATTGGAATTATACAAACTATCATAAATATATTCACATTTACACGCACTATACCCGCACTATGTATAAATTTCCGCCAAAAAAGAGTTAAAATTAATTAACTAAAATTTAAACTGAACCAAAAAATAATTAAGTCAGATAAAATTTTATAACGAAGATCAAATTAAAATTAATCATCATGAAGAATTTGATTAACCTTGTTAAATAATTCGATGCAAATCTATAAGTAATGTTTAATTTTACTTTTCTTTACTTTTTTTTTTTTATTTATTTTTTTTGGCTTAGTTTTCCCTTTAAACCTTTTAGCCAGTTAATATGTTAAACGTGTCATATATATATATATATTTTTTTCAAATTTTATAGTTCAATATTACATTTCTTAAGGAGTATTGATAAAGTTGTTTACATGCCTAATGGATTTGTAAGAATGGATGCTGTATTTATCGGTAGCGTGTGATATTCCTGTTAGTTTTTTTAGACCTTACTAAGGATTTTGACCTAGTAGACCAAGAAATACTAATTGAGGACATAAGAAAAATGGGTGTAAAAGGGGGGTATCTAAAATGGTTTCGGAGTTACATAAGACAATTTTAGGATTGATAATACACTGCAGACAGTACTAATTAAATTACTACGGGAAATTCCAAGTAATATATTAAAGGAGAAAAGATTAGGTACGTGGAAGGAAGACGTAAAAAAATGGCTGACAGATTGGTGTGCAGATTAAGAAACTATCGAGGTTTCTTCTATTTGTACTACCATATCGGTGACTCGTCTTTATTTCGTAAATTAGGTTTCTAAATTTCTCTTTGCTCAGCACAGGAACTACAACAGGGGAATGTAGATGATTTTCAATAATGTAGCGGAAAAGATCTTCTTTCTTTTACATTAGTGGGAATGATTATTTTGAGTATGACTGGTTGGTGATGTATAGGTGCTAAGTGTGTAGTCAAAGAAGTTACTGTACTAAATTAATTAAATTACTATAGTGATAAGAAATATTATTTTAAATGTATTGAAATGTTATTAGTAAATTGTAAATTTATGTCAAATAAACGATAATGAGGGTGACGGGAACTCACGAAACGGGCAAAATTGCCTTGTGAGACCCACAACTTTCTTATTTAAAAATAAAAAAAATAAAAAGATCGGGAATGAACACAGTAGAAAAAAAATAATGAATTACGGAGTTGGACAAGGAATAATATTGGCACCGATACTTTTTTTGATATACATATACGAATTCGCTCTCCCGATATGTAAAGAACTCTAAAGTGTATGTTTATACAGATGATACCGCACTAGTTATTGAACACTCTGACACAGAAAGTGCTGAAAAACTGTTACAAGAAGATCTCAATAATGTATGCAAATGGGCGCACGACACAAAATTATTAATTAATGCTAAAAAAACAAAAGTGATGCATATAAGAAAGCCAAGCCGGTTTATAACGTTCGTCCCTAAATTAATTTTACATAATACAAAATCTTTACATAGTAAGGAAATATGTGGTTGTGAAAAGTTAGAAAATGTGAATGAATATAAATATCTTGGGATAACATTAGATAAAGGTCTAACTTGGAGAAACCACATTGACAATATTGAGGGGAAAGTTAGGTAAACTATATTCTTGCACTACATAAATTGAAACAAGGTATGACATACAAAAGCCTAAGGTTATATTTCGAAGCTGTAATAATGTCCAGAATTAAATACGGAATCGGAATTTGGGGTGAGGCGAAAATTACAGAAATGAGAAAAATTAACAAATTGCAAAAAAAAATGTTTAAAACTGGTCTTACACAACGAGAACAAGACACATTAGCTAACGGCACTTGGTGGAATAAAAATAACGAAATGTCACCAAAAATGTTATATTATTACAGCAAATTACTCAGTGTTAAACTCGAAGATAGGCTGTGTTACCAACTAGAACAAGAACGTACAGGACCAGAAATTGCGATAAACCTCGCTGTGTACGATCTAGGGGCATTAACAGTAAAATAGACACAATGTAAAGGAAGAGGTGTTAATAAAATTAATGGGGAAGTTACCAAAGGAAATTCGAAATGAAAAAAATCTGGAGAGATGGAAAAACAAGGTTAAAATTTGATCGATAGCATGGTGTAAAGAGCAATAGAAATAATAACAAAAGAAAGAAAAAGAAAAAAAAAGTCATTGATTACGTTAACATGAGACTCGTTACTGTCTCCAGTTTTAAGTTGCTAATGAGAGAGTGGTAATTGCATAAAAATTGTATTGTATTATTGTAATATATAAGTTAACATATTAAGGTATTGTAATAGGAAATATTATTTTAGATGATGGTATAATTGTAATATAAATGATAAATAATGAGAGTGTGTATTTTGTAGGATAGTAATATATAAGTTAACACTTTTATGTTGTAATAGAAAGTAGTACTTAAGTTAAGTTGATATTATATCGTACAAATAAATGATATAATTATGTTGGGAACCCACAAATGGGCTAGTACCTTGTGGGACCCAGAAATTATTATTTAAAAAAAAAAAAAAGCGCTCAGAATGGTGTTAGTAGGGGAATGTTTGTTCAGTTCTAAGAGTGAGAGGTCTATATTCAAAACTGGTTTTCCATGGGGGAGTATATAGATTTTTGATAAATTCGTGATATCTGACGTTAATGACTTCATCACATAGGATAGGAAATGATATGTTTTAGGATTTTTATTGGAAAGCAAAAGAAAAGCTGGAGTATTTGGAGAGGATAAAATACGTATTAATAGTCTTGCGCTAAGGTGTATCGTCTTCTGACATCTAGGGGCCATTCTGGACATTTGTATAACATTCTGATTGTTGGAGGAGTTCTGAATGCTTTTAACGCCAATCTTATTGCGGTATGGTGTATGACGTTCAGTTTGTTTAGGATGGCGGGCTTCGCTGATCTGTAAATTGCTGCGCCGTAATCACACTTTGTTCGGATTAAACTTCTGTAGATGCGCACTAAGGATTAACGGTCTGCTTCATATGATGTGTGTGACAGTTTCCGTATAACATTTAATTTGTTTAGGCGTTTTTTTTCTGATCATTTGCCATTTCACCTCATAATTCGTTTCATTTTTCAAAAATTTACTATTATTTACCTTTAAAGGATAATGTAGTTGTTTTTAATAAATTTACATAAAAAATAAACACCGCATGATCTGTAGTATTGTAATCGGCAAGGTGGTAAAATCGTAAGGATCACTGCATTAACGAACGCGCAATACATTTTTTGTTCATTACATATTGCAATGTAATGTGTTCAATTGACTCTTCGCATTCACTAAGTTAATAGATATCACTTTTGATATAAACAATATTTCGAAAGTTCTAATTCCGCTCGTATTTGACGTATTACATATGTTGTCTATTCATTTCATTTGTATGCTAGAATTTCTTTTTTATATACCTGTTTCTATATCAACATATTTTTTTCCCACGAACCTGAAAATATTAATCCGAATTAACATTTGAGATAGATACAAGGGAAATAAAAAAAAATCGAAACATAACATAAGCTACGTTATATAATTCCGCATTGGGTAAAAGAAAAACTTCAAATTAATACTGAATAGTTAAAGAAATAAGTCCAAAAAGTTATACTTCAACCGTCGGTGACTTATATATCCGCTGCACATGAATTTTAGCTAACTGGACTCATACTTCTAATAACTGCGATAATATTATTAAGATGCTCGGTACAGTTATTGTAAAAATAAAGTAAATTATGAAACATTAGAAATAGTAATAAATAGAGCTAGGATTTGCGTGCAGTAAAAACCTTCGAAACGTACAAGAAAAACGCGCAGTAATAAAATTAAAAATATACAACAAACTTTTAACTTAAATGTTTTGAAACAATTGATATGTAAAATATTTTTACCTATGTACTTAATATATAATATTATCATGTCCTTTATTAATATAATAAACGATAATAAGTGTCTGGGCATCCATACAGCAGGCTTTGGCCTTGTGGGACCCATTACAGTTAATTAATAATAATAACAAAAAAAAAAATAAATAAATATATAACTTTAAATTAAACAATATAATTAAATGCATTTCTAAATTATATCTTTTAACTTTTAATTAAAAATGTTTTTATATAATGAAAACGATTTGTTTATATATGCTAAATTAGAAATGTACCGAGAATTAATTTCGACATTTTTCAATGTGTTTTCTAAAGCTCCATCTTATTTCGTATTCTCTAGAAGCTCCAAAACCCAAATTTTTCCCCTTTAAAAATATTTAAATAAAGTGAGTTTTTATGGGCATTAAATAATATTCTTATTTTTTGAATGAATCAAAAATTACATAAACCCTGCAAATATTTGATAATAATTTACCTAATACGTTTTATAATTGCTTACGTAAATCCAACTTGCAGAATTGCAATTTTTCTAATTTTTCAACGATAATTAAAGATTTTTTATATAAATTTTTTTTTTTTGCAAAGCTGTTTTGGTAGAAATGACAAATGTGTTAGTATGAACGCTTCAATCGGCAATTTTAGTTTAAACGTGAACAATTAAAAATATAGTATAAACTGTTTTGAACGCACCTTGGTTGAGATAAAATAAATATCATTTTATTTATCTCTCCTATAGAATCTTCATCATCCTCTAAAGCAGTTACAACTTCTACAAACTTTTCGAAATTATTCGCGTAAAACAGATGACAGCCATATTCTCCATCTTTTATTACTGGTTCTGATGGTAGTAGTTTTTCTTCCGTTACCCTTTTACAAACTTCTACTCGCATAGGGGCCTTCAAAAACATCTTTTCCCCACAATTTACTAGTTTATTTACATTCAGAAACATATCGCGTATTCGTTCTATAATTCGATTAAAGCCGCAGACTATACGTGTAACAATTAGATAAATTAATCGTAAATTTTTTCCAGCTTTAATCGTATATGGGACAGCATCTGTTATTAAAAGTAAAATTCTTTCTTCGAATAATTCGTTTTCAAAAAGTCTCCTTAAGTCCTCATTAACAAATGAACCAATCGTTTCATGTGACTTATTTTTTATAATTATTTACAGGCTATTGAAAAAAGTGTGTAAGGGACCACAGTTCTTTTCTAATCGACCGATTAATAAATTTGCTATTATATACGATCTCCGTGAGGCTGCAATTACATCTACACGCTCGCTCATATATTTATTTATTGTTACAGTCTTCCTAATTTATCCTCAAAAACTACATTATATGTATTTTTTTTTACGAAATGTCGAATTTTCTTACGGAACTCTAATTATTTTAGAAATGGAACATAGTGCTATAAAGTAGCTTTCCAATACGAAAGAATTTGAAAATCGATCCAGTATTTCTCGGGTGAATCTCAGAAAAACAGACTCTTCCTCTTTACATGTATATAGGTATATACGGGTTACTTGAATATTAACACGCTCGATTTACTACGAAATAAATTTATTAAAAAGAAACGAATAACAAAAACACAAAACAACTTTCGTAATCGCGGACCCGTACAACCTTAAGATTTACCGATGACTTCTTAGTTAATTCGATGTCGCTCGACCGCGTATTAGTACTGTTGATGAAATATCGATATTAATATTTAGAAATATCGATATTTATTACTAATATTTTTTTGGACGATATGTCGATAGTTTGATATTGAAATGTAGATATCGATGGTCGATATTTTTTTTAAATAAATTTTTATTTTTAATTTTTTCTCGTAAATTATTTCATCTACAAAATCATCGTAAACTTAATGTATTGTACCTCATTTACGCTATAGTTTTCCTCTTTTTTTAGTTTATTTATTTACTTATTATCTTAAAACGAAATCGTGTAATTTGGTATAGATATACCTTTATAGTATAAAAAAAAATTACAACAATCTATGATACCTAGTACCTACTTTACTTACTGTAGTTGTTACTTGTCACTATCAGCGTTAACAGCTTAGCATCTCTACCTCTATCTAGTCTGTAGTTAACAGTGAGCGAAGTTAAGGAGAGGTTATGAAAAGTTACTATTTTATTGTAATGTAGCGGAAAAGCATGTGTTTATTCATATTAATTTATTTAATATCTAGTTACATAGAAATAGTTTAGTGCCAAAATATGTCTTCTTCGACAAATTCTTCCATTGTTAGGACGTATTTTAAAAAAGTTGATACAAAAAGTGCTCCCTGCTAGTACTACTGATAAAATATCGATATATCAAACTACGATATTGATATATTTAAAAATATCGATATATCGAAAATCCGATATTTTAAAAAATATCAACAGTCCTATCGCGTATCAGTGCAAAACTGAACTAAACGAAGATTATCCTAAGACGATGGGTGAAATTTGAATTTAAAGCCAAAAAAAAAAAAAAATAAGATTATCTCACCTTTTTTTTTTCCCTACCCTGGGCGCGCCAGCGGCCTTGACCCAAAAACATGAAAAATTAAGAGTTATAACTAAATAGCCAAGCGGTCAGAAATGGAAAAGACAAAGGACAGCAGCAATGGAATAACTGAAGGCAATGGGAAGGAAAGAATATAGGTAGCGTTAAAGGGAGTAGGAAAACCCAAAACTAGAAGTTGGGCGTAAAGAAAGAAGCGCTCGTTAGAGAGTGTAGAACATTCGAATAGGATGTGATTTGAGTCACACATACAAGAAGGCTGAGAAGCGTGAAGAGAGCAGAAAGGAGAAGGAGACAAAGCGAATCGAAAGCGAGAAGAGGGGAGTAGAGAATGATTGATTCTGAGCCTAATTAAGGAAACAACAGTGGAACGACGACAGGTAGAAATAGATTGAAACCAAGGCAGGAAACTAGGAACCGGTTGAATAAGACGGTACTGTGAAAAGCGATTTAGGAATAAAGATGGATACATGTCAGACCAAAGTCTAGAATGATCTCACCTTTGTTTATATTAATTCGGAGAGAATAATATGAAACAGACAATTCTAGCAAACGCTTAGGGAGCCGTCGATATATAAACATTTTTTTTTTTTCTTTCGATAACCAAATTTTCAATAATTCATTTTTTGTGTGTTGCGTCATCGTCTTTAATTCGGTCCTCGCCATCCGTTATTGAATTATTCATTCGATTTTTTTCGTCTTATGCTATGTCGCCACATATATATATATATATACAAATGTACACATACATATGTAATACATATATGTATATGCAAACATACACAAAGCAAACGAAAAAAGGTTTTTCGCTTTACATCAGTTATTTTCAACCGTTTTTTATATATGTATGTATATTTTTTATGTAGATAAGATTGTTTCCAAATTTTTTTTTTTTTTTCTTTTTTTTTGGGCGCGAATACCCAACAACAAGAAAACTAAGCTAATAAATTAAATAACTAAGCGGTCCGAAATGGACGCAACAAAGGACAGCAGTGCGGACACCACAGAAGATGAAAGAAAGGAGAGGATAAAGGAAGAGTTATAGGGAGTAGGAAGACCTAATGACAGGAGCTGACTGAATAAAAGGTAGCGTTCGTTACAAAGGGCAGGACACTCAAAGAAAATGTGATTAGCATCACATGTACGAGGAGGATCACAATCGTGGAGAAAACAATCAGGAGAAGGCGATAGAGCAAATCGAAAGCGAGAGGAAGGGAGGAGAGAATGATTGATCCGAAGACGAATTAGGGAGACAATAGAAGAGCGACGACTGAGAGGAATAGAATGGAACCAAGACAGGGAACGAGGAATTGGCTGAATGAAACGGTAATGAGAATGACGATTAGAAAATAGGGAGGGATACACCCTGTCAAGAAAGTATCGGGAATTGTTAAATAAAACGAACAATTTTTAATTTTCATCCAAATTTATTTTGTCACCTTCAAAATAACATCCATTCGAAGCGATGCACATATGCCAACGCTTTTTCCACTCGGCAAAGCACTTCTGATAGGCGGTTTCCGGGATGGCCTTTAGCTCTCGCGTCGCATTCGTCTTGATGTCATCAATCGATTCGAAGCGCATTCCCCGTAGCGGAAATTTGAGTTTTGAGAATAGGAAGAAGTCGCAGGGTGCTAAATCTGGTGAATATGGCGGTTGTTCGATGATATTTACCGAGTGTTTGGCCAAAAACTCATTCACAATTATGGCTTTGTGAGACGGCGCATTATCGTGATGGAGAATCCAAGAATTGTCGACCCACAAATCGTTACGTTTACGACGGATAGCCTCTCTCAAACGTCTCAAAACACTTAAGTAAAACTCTTTGGTGACTGTCTGTCCGGCTGGCACATATTCATAGTGTACCACGCCTCGAATATCGAAGAAAACAATCAACATGATCTTCACTTTCGATCGGCTTTGGCGAGGTTTTTTCGGCTTTGGCGCGCCAATTGGCCGCCATTCGGACGATTGCTGGTTCGTAAGCGTGTCGTACTCGTACACCCATGTCTCGTCACCAGTAATTATCTTTTCCAAGAAGGTAGGATCCAAATTGGCTCGATCCAGCATGTCTGCAGCTACCTGTTCTCGGTACTTTTTTTGAAAGAAATTCAGGTCTTTCGGAACAAGCCGAGCCGCAACGCGTTGCATACCCAATTTTTCGTGCACAATCGTACGTACGCTCTCGTGTGACATGCCCAATCCATGAGCCATCTCTCTCAAGCTCACATGACAATTTTCAGCAACGATTTCCTTGATTTTATCGACGTTATCATCGGTCACACTCGTTGAAGGCCGTCCAGAGCGAGGCATGTCTTCGACCGTCTCCCGACCATCCTTGAACGCTCTGTACCACTCGTAAACCCGCGTTTTTGATAAAGCAGATTCACCAAAAGCCTTCTGTAACATTTTCAGTGTATCGGCACAAGAAATTTCGTTCGAAACACAGAATTTAACACAAGTACGTTGTTCAATATTTTCACTCATTGTAAAACTTCGACAAAACCTTCAAGGTCGACTGATTTTAACAGCTGCTGTAAACACACTGGTTGACAGATCGCGCTAAAAATAGGCATCATAATACAAAACAGTTGTACCAACCTGGAAAAAAAAAATTATCTGCCTAGCTATTACCCGGGAGATTTAAATTGACAATTCCCGATACTTTCTTGACAGGGTGTAAATATCCTGCCAAAGTCTGGCGTGATTGGAGGTGGATAAGGAAAGAATATCTGAAGAAGGGAAATGGTTGAGGAATGAATCAAGGCGACCAGCAGAATTGTTTCCAAATAAGACGATACGTGCGGTGTTATGAAAATCCTAGCTCTAATGATAAATTACCGAAAAAACAACAATATGTTGAACCTAATAACGTAATTCAGTACTAATATACATATTTCTTTTCTCTGTAGCGTGCCGTCACAAATTATTTTTACCGATGTTATTATTCCAAAAAGAAGTATAATAATAATAATAATAAATAATGATAATGAAATTAGCACAGTTCTTCTGTCTGATAATGACACAAAGCCGATAGACAAAGTTCTACGAGTCGCGCTTCAAAACTATTCTGCCGGGATGTAGGGGTTCCTTTTAAATAATTCTCACGGCGGAATAAATAACTATCGTATATTTGTGTGGTTCTTTTGTGTATGTGTGTGTGTGTGTGTGTGTGTTTGCAACTGCGAGCTGCATTTAAATTTCATTTGCGTGAAAAAATAGCGAAGAATAATTGAATTTGATATATAAAGATAAGGCGGCATTTGCATTTTTAACGAAGCGGTAATCTTCTTGCTGCCACTATTCGTTTTTGCTAATAGCGCTTTTAATGAAGATAGGATTACTGCGAGAAGATGAGCATAATTCGTTTATCATAGGAGAACGGTCGGTTGTGTGCGTGTGTGGGAGGAGAGGCCAACAAAAGCCAGAAAATATCAGTTTGTTGAAATAATTACCGAGCAGTTCGTCGGAAGCTGATAAAAGAGACGGAAGAGTGGTGTTAGTCTGAAGCTCTGGTTCTTTTTACGTTTCCATTTGGCTTATGGAACTGGAGCAAACGGCGGACAGACGTTACATCGATGACGATATAATCAAAGTGATAAATGCTTCTCGTTAACAATGGAAGAGGTTGCGAATTTCTTATTTTTTCTTATCTTCCGTATTCTGGGCGACTTGCAGAATTTTTAGTCCCCGATTCACCTTTGTCTTTCTAGACAGATTTCCCAGAATTTCCGCACGCATCCACTTTTAACTTAATTCTCCCCGTTAACCTTGCCCCAGCGGCCACTCTCTCTCTCTATCTCTCTCTCTCTATTTCCCCAAAATTTATCTCGTCTCCTCGAAATTTAATATTTCACTTCAAACGGCGAGCGGTTCGTTTCCAGTCCCCTCTGTGCGGCGGCCGTTGATTTAAATAACCGGGCACACTATTTCTTTTTTATATATATATCTATATAGATAGATTGGATAGATATATAGGCAGCACCGCAGTTGGACTAATATTGCGTGTATTTTTATTTTTTATTTAGATTATTTTATCGAATTTCGTTTCGCAAAAAAATTAAGATATTTAAATGCGTCCATTTTTACTTTTATATTTTTCAAAGCTGCGCTTTTTGTACTTTTATCTCCCCCCCCCCCCCCGCTCGCCCGGGAAAAGCGCGTTCGGGGATTTTCATTTTTCGATGATTTGCTTTTCTTCTTATTTATCGTTTATTTTTATTTATTTATTTTTTGTTTTTTTTTCTCTCTACGAAAGTTCAAGCCGATTTCTGTATTTGAAAACTTCCTCCGGCTGCGCAATCTAAATCGTTGCATAGTTTTTCCCCACAACTGAGTTAATTTCTTTAGTTCAACGATGAACGAATTTAAAAGAAAAGAAAAAACAAAACGAAATAACGATAAAGACCAAGTAGCACGGATATACCTATATAGGCGTATTGTAAAGAGAAGTGAATTTTCATTTTCCGCCAGTCGGAAAAATAATATTCTTAAATTAGTCGCTTATAGTTTCGGATCCGATAAAAGCACATTTCAAAGGCTACTGAAGTTCAGATAGCTCTTCCCGATGTTTCCACTGGAATAATTTACGTTCTAGATATTGTAAAAAATGACGAACAATACAGCGGGTTAAATCGAAATTATTACCGTACAGCAGTCGTCTAATTTCCTCGTTCCTATTTTCACCCGTGATAAACTGCAACACTTTTTCTCTAAATTGCCACACTTTTTCTCCTCCCTTAATTGCTTCTTCCGCCTTTTATATATACTTTTCCGAGCTATTCGCCCCACCGCAAGCTCGCCGTTATTAGGCTTTATCTGAATTTTACTCTGTCCGTAATTCACTCTGATCCGTCACGCCATTATTTTTGCCCATGATTTTCTAAAGGACCGGGAGTAGGAATTCCGTTTTGTTTATCTTCCTCCCTATAACAGTTTAAAAACTGTTGAGTTTCTCTTCTTCCGCTGTTCACTGAGCCCTAAAAGACGATTAAGATCAAAAGCAAGATTGGTTAACTAATGCTATGAAATTAACGCCTTTTATTACAGAGAGGCAAGAAGACTTTGTATTATATTTTTGTATAAAATATTTATTTTTATTCTGTACGGACCGGATAGTCGTCGGGATAGCCTAGTTGCTAGAGCGCTTGACTTCACGGAGGTCACGGGTTCGATCCCGGGCGACGACACAACTTATTACAAAGAATTAAAATTAAATTAAATACTCGGGCTAATAATCACGTGGAAGGCAATGGCAAACAAGCATATCACCATAAGCGCGCTAGGTCAGTACACAGCAGACATAAATAGGACTGCACTTGAATAACGATGTAAATCAAACGATTACTAATCAGTTGCGAATGTAGTCTTGCGTGTGTACACCTGCGTACTGCATATAATAATTGCCTGGTACACAACCCCTATATCGCTACTAAAAATGTACGAATAGGTTTTTTAGATGTGTTAGCGTTCAGGGGGTGTGAATTTGTACGGTGGTTTTTATCGGTGGTAGTGTTTGAAATGTGGTGCTACAGAAGAATGTGGAAAATACCGTGGACCAAAAAGTTAAAAAATGAGAAAGTACTGGAACTAATGGGAACTGACCGAATATTAATGACTTTAGTAAAAAGAAGGAAGATAAAATTTTTTGGACACTTCATGAGAGGTGAAAAATACAAATTACTACAGACAATAATAATGGGCATGATAGAAGGAAGAAGAAATCCGGGAAGAAGAAAGACCGCTTGGATAGATAATATAAAAAATGGACCGGAATTAAGAAAACAGAAGATCTAGTCAGAATAGCAAAAGATCGAAATCAATTCCAGCAGATAATCCAATCCATACATGATGATTAAGCAATACCCGAATCGGGTGGCACGAGAAGAAGAAGAAGTGTATGATCAGTTTTAATGAAGCACATCTACCAACACAGGAATTTAAATATGTACAACGAAGTTAGATCATATGTAAAAGAACACGCAGGAACAACCTCCACACACACACACACACACGCACATATACTAAACCTCTAAACTCTACACACATGTCCAGAGCTTGAAGATTCAGCTAACTCAAATTTTCCGCTTCTCCGTTATGCATTTCAACTTTTTCAGAAGCTAAAGTCATTGCATTCACAAATATGCACTGTCCGCTCCTGCGCTCACTCACATTAACTATTTCCTAATCCAAATACTACCGTTCTAACCAATTAATATCATCTGATTATTCAAAAGGTGGTTTCCCCATCCATTGGCAACAATATGTGAAAAAGCGCGTGAGCTATGAGAAAATAATAATATAACGACGGAAGTGTACATCGGCGATGAAAATACAGAATGCGACATGGAAACCTATCTCAAATCGCTGCTGTAGCTAAATAAATAGAATGGGGAGAGTGAAATTTCAGCAGATAGGAATCTAGTCAAGTTTTGGTTAACCGTAGTATTTAGCTGCGATGAGTGAGTGGAACACAAAACACCGAGTGTTTACGGTTGAGTCGGTTTTTCAAAAATCAGGAATCCCCTACACGACTACTATTCACTCTCTTTTCGTAAAGGTTTTTCCAATCAGCCGCGTAAACCATTGCCCATCGGAGCAACTGTTCGTCTACGGGATAAAAACTTTTCTGAAAACGGGGTCGCTAATAAAATGAAGCCTCTCCGGAGATCACGACAAAACATCGAGCGTATGCGTGTCGCTCTAAAAGCCGGACGTCCGCAAAGCTCGGAAGCATGCTGACAATTTGCACCTAAACGACAGAACCGTTCGACATATTCTTCGCAAATACTTACACTTTCATCCATATAAAATGTCGCTGACCCAAAAACTGCTCGCCTCAGAGCTACTCGACTATAGCTTTGCAAATGCATGCTCCGAGAAATCGATGATAAGGAACTATCTCCAGAAGGCGTTTTGTTTACGGATGAGGCGAATTTTTATTCACACGGTGACGTTAATAACCAAAATATGACTTATTGAAGCGACTAGACTCCGCGCTTCATTCACGAAAAATCACTCCACTTTGCAAGGGTAGACAATGAACGGTGGCCGATATCGGGAAATGTTGAAAGAGTTCCTTGTGCCTGCGCTGCGAAGAAAGAGAAAACTATCATGGAACCTGGTTCCAGCAAATTGGCACCACGCCCACACGGCAACAGAAATCACGCAATTGCCGCGGAAACATTTTGGCAACCGCATAATCTCACACGGAGCCGATCTGACTTGACCACCTCAATCGGCCGACTTGTCATGTTTTAACTTCTTTTTATCGGGGTATATCGAAGGTATTTATATCAGTAAATCACGGGATCCGGCGGAACTTCGAGAAAACATAGAACGAGAAACAGCCCAAATTTTCCCCGCCACACTCAAATAAGTAACGGCAAATTTCAAGAAATAAGGCGAAAAGACTGTTAAAAATACGGCTGATAATTTGAGCGATGTTGTTTTTAAAACGAATTAATTTTGTAATACGTGTTTTTTTTTTGTTTTTTTTTTTTTTTTATTTTAGAATAAAAATTGATAAAATACCGCGTCTTTTTATAAAAAAAAATCTCTACGCTAATTTGAATACAAAGGTCCCATGTCGCACCTCGTAATTTCTGTGTTATCGCTGTAGCATTGAATATTAACATATGCATCAAAAATAGAAAAAAATTTCGCGATATGCTGTAACTGAGCTCTTGTATGGACATCTCTAAAAGCAGTGAAGGAACTAACTAAAAAAAATATTGGCTTATCAAGCAATGATTTATATGAAACATCTGAAAGATTTGAAAACGCGTCAGTTTAAAATTCGCAAGTGGATATAAGATTTTAGTGATTATAGATGCCAATCAGTTTTTACTTTGTAATATGGAAAAATTTTAATTGGAAAAATGACATTACAATACTAATAGACCTGGATAATGTAAATACAATGGAGATTACGCGTTCCAAATAGTATAAATTTGAAAATAATGACAATTAAAATTATCCCAACACAAAAATATGCTGGGAAAATGATACATAATCGTACGCAAAAAATGTACGACAATTAATGTTCAGTCGCCGAAAAAAAAAAAAAAAACCTGTTTATTGAGAACCGATAGAAGTAAAACATAAACATAATAATAGCCTTAGCTGTAATGGAGCTAATTGAAGGAACATGAGTATTACGATATACAAAAATGTATTGTGTATAAAATAACTTTATTATATTCCACATAAATATACATTGCATAGAACATAGGTGCAGAACTACGTTGATAATATACGTATTGTATACGCAAATAGTGTATTAATTTTATCACAAAGCTCGTAATATCAATCCGGCTTTTGATTTTATGAGGTTTTATCATTGATTTATTTTAGCCTTTTTTCTAGTATCTTTTACTCATTTCTGAATATTAATATTTATTGACTTTAAACCAAAACATATTCATCTTGTTTCTATGTATGTAATTTTTTTTTTTTTTTTTTTATGCTAAATTATTCGTGCCTTTCTTATTGTTCGTTCTAAGTAGTTTATCTTTAAATAATAAATAAGATACAAAATACTTCGAAAATAATAATTAATAATGGTCGGGGTAATTAATTACTGGCGATACAGGTTCTAATTAATGGGATGAAAGTACTGATGTTTACGCGTTAATAACAATTGCGTACATTTTTTCGTTAAAATAGAAGAAAATAATATTTTTATAATGTACAAACAAATTGGATGAGTGTTTTTAAAAAATGCTGTGCATGTGTACATATATGTATATATATATATATACATATATATTAGGTTTATTTCATCGCGATCGGATTCGAAATTTCCAATCAGATCTAAATTAATGTCCTAACGGAAGTTTTAAATGCACCCAACGCTAGCTAGAATTTAATTAAGAAATCAATTTCCATTTAGGGTGGGCAAGCGCGGCTGAAGTAATAATATTTAATCACGTTTTAAATACGATTATTATAGACATATTATAGATGGTTCTTTTACTTTTAATAATTACCGCAATATGAATTTGATAGATATGAAAAGAAAAAAAACGAATAAAATTTCATGAAGATTTTTTGTTAACAACCAATCATTATGATTAAAAATTAAATTTCGCAAAATAATTTTTTTTTTTTATGTAATATTTTCTTATGAAAAAATATAATCCGGAAAAATTTACTTCTTTGCACTAATCGAAATTTTAACATGAGGAGGACAAAATTTGTTCTGAAAATTTTTATATACCATTATTTGTTTTCTTTTCTTTTTTTTTCTAATGAAAAAAATTATTACATTAACGATCTATGCGGATGTACATATGTTTGAACAACCGTATAACGGCCGCGGTCTCAATAAACTTACTTTAATCAATTTCAATTGTCCAAATGTAGTAAAATATGTCTGTAGTACACGTAAAAAATAAATAAAAAAATGTAAAACATGCAATTTAAAAAAATTCTATCTAAAAAATTAAAAACATTTTTAATCTAGCCACTCCCATGATAAGATCCGGTTTCAGCTTCTTAATGTATTATTACGAAGAACTATGCAGTACAATTTTACGGAAACGAATCAGAATCAGAATTTAATCTCTAATTTTTGATCTGTTTTGAAATTAATGATTTTTGCGTTCAGCGTTTAGTTATAATTTTACTTATGAAATTTCTTTTTTTCCGTTATTTAGTTTCAAAATTTAGTAATGAATTCGTTTCTGCCGTATTTTGTGTTTTATACACGGTTGTAATTGTTAAAAGTACTTTTGTTTTTGGTTTTTGCGTATTCCGTTATACGTGTATTCCCATTTTATATACTTTTTTTATTATATCACATGTTTAATTGTCGGAACACGTGTTTTCACGTAAGTATACCACGATATCAGTAGTTTCCCTTTTAAAAGCGACATAATTAGGTTATATTTTCGCTGAGATGAACCATTATTTAAATTATTAATAATATTGCAATACGCATTTATTAGAACAATATATTTGCCGCATAGTTCCGACGCATTTGAAAATTCAGAGCTTCACAGTCAACAAACACTAGACATTTTGAGATCAACTGAGATTCAGAAAAATTGAATATCAGTTGATTTAATTTTTGTAATTATTTGAAATAACACATATTTTCAAAATAGTTAACAAATAGAAATATATTTAGTATAAAAAATAAATGCTAAAATAACAAACTAATACGTAAGTAACAAAATTAATATAAGAATATCAAACTTGTTATCTTAGGAACGTTTTCGGGCATAACCCATCTTCAGCTAAAATATAATCGAACTAAATTAAAAACATAGTGTAACAGTGAACACAATTTAAAACTTCACTTTGAAGCTAAAATAAAATTAAATTAAAAATAAATTAAAATGAAAATAACATGAAACATAGCACACATGTGAATTGAACTACAGTCTAACACATATTAACGAAACGGAAAAATCCACATATGCAGAACACTTAATAAAAAATAAACATACACCTGATTCACTAGAAAAAACAGTTACAGTATTAGCCACATACAATAAAGGAAACCTAATGAACATAGCTGAAAACTATTACATAAATAAACACAAAAACAATATATTAAATGACCAAACTCCACACAATCAAAACCCACTCTTTAATATAATACTTTAATAAAAAATTTTAAACTAGCCCTTCTTAGACAGGTTCTATTATTTATTTCTTATCTTATCTCCAAATATGTTTATCATTCATTTTTTTATTTCAATTTTTTATTTCAATTTTATTTCTTGTTTTTATTTCACATTAATTACCGTTATTAAACTTGTGATTTAATTTTTAGTTTCAATATGTGTTAGACTGTAGTTCAATTCACATGTGTGCTATGTTTCATGTTATTTTCATTTTAATTTATTTTTAATTTAATTTTATTTTAGCTTCAAAGTGAAGTTTTAAATTGTGTTCACTGTTACACTATGTTTTTAATTTAGTTCGATTATATTTTAGCTGAAGATGGGTTATGCCCGAAAACGTTCCTAAGATAACAAGTTTGATATTCTTATATTAATTTTGTTACTTACGTATTAGTTTGTTATTTTAGCATTTATTTTTTATACTATAGTTACTAACAAACAGGATGATAAAATATTCTTTAAAGAAATATATTTATCCTCTGAACCGTTTTCGGGCAAAGCTCAGCTTCAACTTGAAAAATAAAAATTACAAAACGAACACTAAACCGGGGATAGTATATGTCGCGAAGAAATTATAAAAATTTAAAAAACGCTAATATCAAAATATACGTTGCGAATGTAAAGGAAAATCACACCGAAAATTATTAAACAAGCTGTACCACATATTCATGAAGCGATAATTTGGAGAAAAAAAAAAAGATTAAACGTCACATTATATAAACAAAAGAAAACAAAGCAATAAAAACGACATGAAAACCTCAAAGACGCTAAAAAACTTCTAATAAAAATCAATGATCAAATGATTATAATAAAGTTACTTTTTTTTTTAGATAACTATCAGGAGACTCATATTCCAATATTTTCGAGAGATATATGTTTCTTGGAAATAGCGGTTCTTTTAAGCATAAAACAATAATCTTTAAATTTTGAAATAAAATTGAATGATGTAGTTCCTCGTTTTTCTGAAAACCGTTGGGTTCGGCTCAAACTTTGGCTTAATTTTAAGCGAGGCCGAATGTTCGATCGACTCTGTTTATTACAGTACCATTTTTAATGTAAATTCTTCAAAAAAACGAAAAAAAAAAAGAAGAAAAAAGTTACAAAAACCTTAAACATGCGTTCGGTTCTATTGTCTTTTTTACCTTATTTTATAAATTGGTAACACTAATTATTGTTTCTTTTTAACCTTCTTATAGCGCCTCCAGTTTCAGTTACCATAAATGACTTCACCAATGGACAAAAAGTGCGCATCCGAGATCAAGAAACCGTTAAACTGAGCTGCGTAGCAAAAAGATCGAGTCCAGCCGCTACTATTTTTTGGACGAGAGGAAATTCAAATTTAACTCTAGGTTCGTCTATCCGTTTTTTTTTCTTTCTTGTTTTATCTTTCATTTTTATGTTTTTGTTTTATTCTTTGAATAAGTTATCAAAGTTAACTGAATAATTACACAGCATAATGCTGGGGCATGTGCAAGAGGTTCTCACAGCTTTTAGTATAGGTTTTTAAAGTTAATAAACATCATACAGTTCAAACGAATTCTTGTATTAAAGGGAACTCTGTAGCGATTGACTTGGCAAGATGAGCCCCAACATCTCGATCAACAATTTACATATTCCCAGAGTGGACTTAAAACGATGGTTAAAAATAATATGATTACCCAATGGAAAATTGTATTTAAGAATTATGACGTTCAAAACAACGTTACTTGTAAACCTTTGTTGTCCGATGGAATGACGCGGCACTACATTTACCGTTTAGTAAGATTAAGCATAGAACTCTAACATCGCAAACGTTAAAAAATTTAGAATAACTGAAATGAATTTGTGCAAGTGCAGGCAAAACATGTTGAAATGCATTTGATTTAGAATTGCAAAGTGTATAAGTTTTACTATGAGTTAATACTAAAATTCACGTGGAAGGCAACGGAAAACCACCACGTATACCATCATATGCATGCTAGGTAGTAGTACACAGCAGATACACGGGGACTGCACTTGTATATCGATAAATCAAACGATTACTAATCAGTTCCGAATGTAGTCTGCCGTGTGTACACTTATGCTGCGTACGAAAATTGCCATGAGCGCTACCTATTCTATACAGTTAGAATGTACAATAGCTCGGAATCTCGAAAATACGACTGGGATAGTACTAAAATATGCAACACTCGTCACAAAGTACTACCTGCAGGGACACCTAGATTATTTTTAAAATAATAATACAAGTTCATAATGTCAAAATTGATTTTGGATCAAAATTACGCCTTAAATTAGTCATTTAAATGTTAGGAAACATTATTCAACACAGCAGTTAAATGCATTATTTGGATGAGACCGGCTAAATTATTAAATCCGATGCAAAAAATAGAAAAAACAGCATTTATACTGTATATTTAAAATTTCAGTTTTCTCACTCACTACAATGTTCGTTTTCCTGTTCTAATAGTCAAGTTGCTAGCATTAGTGCAATAGGGAAAGCATGTTCTGGCAAAGAGGGCAGAATAATCTCCGAGGTGCAAGGATAAATCGTAATGTTCTCCTTCTAAGAACCAACCCGCCGGTAAAAGTGATCAGCGCTCATCTTTACCACATCCACCGATACATCCAATCACCTAGGCTACACATCCACTGATCCCACACACATGCCCACATCACGCAACACCATACTTTTGTGTCATTAAAAGAAAGGAACTCCTAATTCCTAAATTTCCAGCAAGTAAAGCTAAGTATCCAGCCTATTTGTATTGCTAAGTAATCCCTTCACCATTTGCACACACCATTGTGCCGCCATTTACCAGAACTGACTATTATTGGCGCGGCTGCGCCTTTCGCAGCACAGCCTGTGCTCAAAACTTCAAGATTGTATACGACACACAACACAAAATGTTTTTAAAAAATAAATAAATAAAATTAAATGCAACAAAAAAAAAAAAAACGATTATATTGAGTGCATATCCTATATGCTACAGTTTCCGTTTTTGTTGATGTTCCTGTATAGCATACATGAAACGGGAGAAAACTCAGTGTCGTGGGTGTACAGTTGAAGAGTAGTATCTAAAGAAAGAAGAAACAAGTGTCTACGCTTCACGCAGATACATTAATACATGAATATATTTCATGGGAAGCTCCGGCTTCCCTTCATTCTTTCACTCGACATAAGAATTTTATCTAAGTTGTTTCGTTGAATTGTTGATGTTTCGTTGAATTGTTGATGTTTCGTTGAATTGTTGATGGGCTGGTTTTATATCCGATGGGCAGCAAGCCGACTTGTTTATGATTTTTACTGTACAGAAAATGATTCTTTAGAAACGGATACGGTATATTTACCTTGACATCGTTGACAGTATTTACAGCGTTTACATTATTTATAACAATTAATAACGGTTGAATTATTTGCACCATTTACAACATTGACATTGGAGGTATGCGTTGTTATCGGAAGGGGGGGGGACTAAAGTAGGAGATATAGTGGCGTGTTTCAAGTGCGTCGACCTGTCGTAAAAAAATGGCGTCAATGCACATGAAAAACTTCGCTATGTGAAAATAGTTAATTTATTCTTCAGTTCAAATACGAATCTACGCGCATAAATTCCATGAATGTGAGACCATGCGACCCTCGTAAATCCAAATTAAGATCACCACCGAGAACTTCGACCATTTCAGTGCTTTGTACGGAATAAACTGATCGACGTCTACGATGCGGAAGAAGAGGCGTATAGCCTGAGGAAACTCGAGATCGACGAATTCACGATCCAAGAAGCGCGATTTGATCATCGCTTTCTCCTCTGGATGTAAGGACTGACCATCTCCAATCTTGGTTAGTACGAATGAGAAGGCGACATCAGCTTGCCACGAGAAATGTAGCGATTGACAGACAATTTCGCAGCAAAACTTTTTATTCGATCGTTTGTAAATCTATGTCTGGCAAATGAGCGTTAGTTGATAGAGGTCGCCGGTAAACACCAAGTCTATATACCCGCGAACGGATGCTCATGATCATGCATGATGTTTTGAAGTCGAGAATTTATCTATCCGAGCAGAGCGGATCCGATCATACTCTGTATTTGTCGACGAAAACAATGCGAACATTTACGGAAGCTGCGCGAAACGCGTTCGCTGCTTCCACTTGGAGGCCCGTCATCTTTTATGAGTTGTTGATATGAAAGACAGCGTGTACAGTGAATCATCCGACATACATATATATGTATAAATAATAGCTTTTGTTGAGTTTCCATGGTAACATTTTATCGTAAAAATCCGTGGGACTTTTCGTGTGACATTTCGTGGGACGGACAAATTTCTGGAATGACCCCCGGCCATAAGGTATGTTCATGTTAAAATAAAATATAGCCCTACGAAAGTGCATCCCTCGGCACAATTTCTATAATCACTTGCTACTGTTAAATTTAAAATACAATTCGTTAAGAAAAGTGTGTGGTCAATCTATTATGATCGCATCAGAGAGTCGGGGTCACCAAGTACACTAATATCAGAACAAGAGTCATCAACACCACAGACCCAATAGGTTATGTAAAAATATAAAACAATACTATTTCGTCTATTAGATACAGGAAAGAATGAGCCGATAGAGTGGCCACATCCAGAGGAGGAGGATAATGAGTGCCGAAGTTAATGCAGACTGTCAGCAGAATGGCAGGTAAGTAGCAGCAAATTGCTACTTGACTATAGCCATTAGTATATGGAAGATCCAGGTGATATATTTAGTTATTCAAACGCTATGGTACTAATATGTGAAGGTGCTGAAAAGGACCAAAATTTTAAACATGCGATCCCATGCAAATTTCGCCATTCGACGTACACGACATAATACCTCAGAATACTACAAACTCTTTTAGAATCTGAGATTATGAGCACTTTGTTAGAAACTAATTAATGAGGAAACAAAGAGGACAGCGAGTAGAATAGCAATAAATTCCGCACAGAAAATTGAGCAAAAAGAAGGAAGCTTAGAGGACTCAGAATCTAACTCGGGGTAGGGAAACGGCAGGACCAACTCCATTTGTCTGTTTGAAGCTGCATATGTAGGAAAAAGAGAATTTAAAGCACCGGAAAATACAATTCTGGCGTCATATTAAGGGGGAGAGATTTAGAACAGAACAGTAAAGAAAGACATTTAATGGGATGAAAGTGATTTGAAAAACTAAAAGAAAAATAACGAAGCTTATCATGACTATAAATATGCGGAGACGAACGGGAATGAGGAATAAAATTAGAAATTTTATTAGCGGTAAATCGCCATTTGCGAAGAATAGAGGAGTAAGAAGAAACAAGTGAAGAGGGAATAAACAGGCAGGCACTTAATCAAAAAACAGTAATCTAAATAGGATATCCGTGAATGAAGAGGGTAGAGTACGAGATTCGGCAAGGATAGCCGCAATTGGAATAGATCCTAAGACAGCACCAAGGCAGAGATGAAGACAGGTATTTTGAATACGATCCGATTTTGAAAGAAGAGTCCGTTGCCATAAATAAAACAACATTAATCCACCATAGAACGGATAAAGAATTTATGAAACGTAAATAAGAGACAGGGACCGCTTTCCCAACTAGTATGAGAAAGAGCTTTTAATAGATTGATTTTTTTGAGAGAGAATAAATGTGTGTTGTGCTGGTGAAAGGAGAGACGGCCGTCAAAATAGATTCCTAAATAGTTTATAAGGGAGGAATTGGACCGCCGTTTAAGGTAAGATTAATCAAAGAAAAACTCATTCTTTCGAAAGCCGAATTTTCTTATTCACTCTTGACTAGGACGTATGACTTTAAAAGTGGCTTCCAATTAGTTGTTTTTTTTTTTGTTTTGGTTTTTATCGTGTTTATCTGTATTCGTATAAATTCCTTCAATTTTTGATCCTCGCTGATACATTACGAAAGCTAAGTGATTCGATCTTTCTTTCTAACCTACTTGTTGGTTTAGAGGTAAGTATTAAAAAAACAGAAAACAGAAATAAGTAATTTGATAATCTATGTTATTGACATGAAAACACTCTTCGGTCTGCGTGCAGTGGACGTCAGTTAATGCGTTTTAACATAACAAAATACGTATTTATTAAAAACGCGACACCAACATGTTTCGGAGGACAATGATGTACCGACACACGTTGGTGTCGCGTTTTTAATAAATATCTGTTTTATTGTATTATAAATTAATTTTAATTATATAAAATAACAGATGTAGTTAATAATGTTAATAATATGTCCATAATATGAGTTTTGTTAACTCCTCTCTGCTAGTAGAGGCGATACTCAAGAACGAATGTCTGAGAGACAAACGATTATTGAATAGCGATAAAAATAAATTTGAAAAAAGTAATAAAAAAATTGAATAATACAACTATTTAGACTATCTCGAAGGTTTATTATGAGATAGAAATTATCGAGCGCACAGACTCTTTGGAACCGCAATATGACGTGGCCGCGACCGAGTAATTTAACAATCGTCTAATATGTACCCATTTTAAGTTGTCCGCGACATGCGCAACAAACGCACGCCTATATACGCATAATGATATCGCGGCTACACAAACGCTAGAGAAGGCAGCCAGCAGTCAAAATTCCGAAATTTACAACACTGAATAACCCCATTTAATCATTTTTGTATATCATACTATGTATATATATATATATGTAAATAAACGCGTTAAACCTGTCCCTGAATAAACACATAGAGCACAATGTATTGCGCTGTAATTTTACAACGTCGATTTATCGGATCTTACTAAAACGAAATGTTTAATTATATCTATGTAATGTAATTTCAAACGGATACTTGGATATCTACGTATTACCGGGTTTTAGAAAAATCTCAATTGAGCTTTACAATAGACTTTACACGCGGTACATGAATATATTCTTTCGTTTTGCGACAGTACTTACATAATTTTCAATGTATTTTAATTATCGTAAGTAATTGAAATTTTAATGAAACATCTATTTCGCGCATATAGTATTGATAACAAAAAGTTGGTCCTTTTGAAGTAATCCTACTTGTGTTAATATTCGTTAAAAGTAGCCACGCTAATTTTATTAAGTTCAGATTCTAAACATTCCACTAATGTATCTTTATTACATGTTGCGTTAACCTGAATGAATAAGAAGATACTGTAAATATTTCGAAAAATAACTGCGACACTATTGACAGTCGTAAATTATAACGATTTTTTTCCAATCCATGGAACTAATGAATAGGCAGATGCTCAAATCCAGCCAAACCTGAAGAGCTGACCGTTTATATCGTTCAATTATTAATAATTTCCATCGTAGACAAGATATCCTCTTTTTATCGTCAGTTAAACGTTACACATTCGAACACTTCTTTTCTAAGCTACCGTTTTCTTTTTAAAAATTAGCCCCGACTTTCTCATTTACTCTTATTCCTTCTTATTCTATCTGTCGTAATTGGGGATTTTCCGATAATAAAACTTCAATATTATCGCCCATCTCAATCCCTTTCCTTCAGGTTCCACCACATATTTTCTCTCATAGTAAGTTACTTTACTTTCTCTTTCGGCTTTCCTATATTCCTTCATTTTGTTAACTACTTTTTTACACCTATCCCGTCGAAATTTACCGCACAGTATATCGTTAAATTGGAATTCTTAAATACATTAACTTCCTATTTCCTCGGCCACTTTTTCATTGGCAATTCTGAGAGAACCGACAGAATTACAGTTAAAGCATTTTTCTCTTTCATAATTTATTATGAATCCTTCAAACAACCTTCGTTTTGCTTAGCTGTCAGTGCCGAGTCTACCGCTACTTTGCACGTCATTCACTTTACCTCCTCTAATCTCTCAGCGCAAATACCTATTTGATCAGATGTTTAAAGTGTCCTGTGTCGGAAAATGGACTCAACTTGGAAATGACCCTTTTTAGGGGCCAGCTCGGACGACGATCTCAATAAATATTGAAGGTCTGACTAAGGAAAAGGCGATTCTGCTGGCTACCATGTGCAAAAAACATAAATGCCGATATTCTATACTCGTGTAAATTATTTAAAACCAGCCGCATGGATAGATGGTATGAAACTGATTGGAGATATACCGCACCCAAAACACGGTAGCGCAATGTATGCGCGGAACAATATCGAAATAATCTCGTGTCGAAGCCTCCACCATGGCAAATGTAGAAATTATTACGGCAGAATTGGCGAACTGTACGGTAACCTCAGTTTATAACCCCCCCTGGAAACGTTTTCAGTTTCTGCGACCCGCCAAATTTGAAGAAAAAAGATACTAAAATCATTTTTGGCCATTTTAATAGTCATAGCAGTCAATGGAATTATCATGAAACTGACAAAAACGGTGAACATGTTGAATTATGGGCAAATGGTATGAATTTGTCCCTAATTCATGATGCAAAGTTACCGAGCTCGTTTCAAAGTGGACGATGGCGAGAAGGTTACAACCCGGACTTGATCTTTGTATCCGATAATATAAGTAGTCGGTGTGAGAAAGCTGTGTTACCACCTATTCCACGGACGCAACATAGACCGTTAATGCTAAGAATATTTGGCCGCAATTAAACCTATTTCAGTCCCCTTTCGGAGAAGATTTAACTTCGAGAAAGCTGACTGGAATCAGTTTCAAAAACAACTCGATTTCCGAATAGCCCAAATTGAACCTGAGTCGGCAAAGCACGACGAGTTTATTAGTGTTATGCAAGAAGTGTCAAAGAAAGCAATCCCCGCGGATGTCGTAATCAATACTTGCCGGGATTGAATGCAGCCATGAAGGACAAGATGGAACAATATATCCGGTATTATGGCATTAACCCTTTCAGTTAGGAAACCGTTATGGTAGAGGTAGAAAACTAGTGGATCTAATTTTTGAGGAAAGAAAAAGAAAATGGATGGAACCACTAGAGGAATCGGATTTCAGTAAAAACAGTTTCAAAACCTGGCGGGTTAATCAAAAAGCTAAAAAGCTGTGAAAATGACAAGAAACCGGTCAACTCCAAAGTTACCCCGAATATGATAGCTGGAAAACTGGCACTGAACAGTAAACCTCTAAGTAGAATCAAGAAGCCTGAAATTAATAGGCTGTCAATAGAGGTAAATTACCTTGATAAACCCTTCGCAAAGTCTAAAGTTACGGATGCAATAAGGATGACGAAGAATAGGAAGACAGCCGTCCCTAACGATTTGCGGGTAGAACAAATTAAAATGTTTAGCCCAGGTACTATATACAATGGATCACTGCTTTGTTTAACAATATTGATCGACTTAAAAGAATACCAAACAGAGGGAGAAAAGCTCACGTTGTGGCAATACTAAAACTTGGAAAACTCCCAGAGGAACCCGCAAAACTATCGCCCGATATCATTGCTCTGTCATCTGCTTAAAGTTTTTGAGGGTCTGCTAATGAACCGGATTACAAACACTGTCGACAGCAAGCTTATTCCCCAACAGGCTGGTTTCAGGAAGGGAACGAGCTGCGTTAGTTAGGCAGCAAATTCGGTTCAACACATCGAGGATGAGCATGAAGCAAAATTGATCACTGGTGCAATATTCGTAAATCTAACGGCTGCATACGGTACCGTTAATCGCAGACGATTGTTAAAGAATGTGTACGATATTATTAATGGCCACCATCTGACACAAATGCTGCAGAACGTATTGTGTCTGGAAGGCGGTTCTGTGTTACACACAACGGAAAGAAAAGTAGGTGGCGAGTAGTGCAGCGAAACGGGCTTCCTCCGCAGGGAAGCGTCCTGTCCGCAATGTTATTTAACATCTATAGCAACGACCAACCAGTCGACGAGGAAACTCGACGGTTCCTATATGCAGATGATCTGGCAGTGACCGCACAGAGCGAAACGTTTGAAGAAGTGCAGGTGAGGCTACAAAAGGCACTTGATGGTCTAGATAAATATTATGCTGAAAATGCGCTCCGGTTAAATCCAGCAAAAACTCAGGTTTTTACGCTTTACACTTCAAAAACGCAAAAGCAAAATGCAAACTAAAGTTATTTTGGGCATGGGAATCAACTGGAGTATTGCGAAGAACCGAAATATCTCGGAATTAGCCTTGACCGCGATCGTTAACTTTCCGAAAACACTGCGAGAATCTTAAAATGAAGGTAAAATCTAGGAATAACTTACTGCGAAAATTTGTATCCTCTAAATCGGAAACAAAGCCAACAGTCCTTCGCGCCTCAGCATTAGCGCTATATTTCTCGGCTGCTGAATGCGATGCCCTATATGGGGAAAATCGGTGCATACAAAAAAGGTTGATACCTGGATTAACTAAAATGCGCCGAATAGTCACTGGATGCTTAAAACCTACCGGAGTGGATAAGCTGTATCTTGCCTGTAGCATAGCCCCGCCAGATATTCGACGATCTGCTGCTACTGATGCAGAAAGAGCAAGGCTAGAGACAGATTACAGGCACCCAATGTTTGGTCAGAAGACTGGCATATCACGTCTTAAATCCAGAAGAAGCTTTCTACACTGTTCAAGACAACTGTATGAGCTACCACAAAAAGCTCGCGCATAGAGATAGACGGAAAAAGATGAAAACGGAAATAGTTTGAAAGAAGAAATGAATCCAGTGCGTCCGCTTAGTTGGCGTAGCTGGAAAACATTAAACCGGCTTCGCTCTGGTTGCGCCAGAACCTCAGTGAACTTACTTAAATGGGGTCTGGCCGAAAATGATAAATGCAAATGCAGGGAACAGCAGAGCCATGAACACCTGTTTCAGCGCAGCTTAGTGCCTATAGCCATTACATAGAGAGAGAGAGAGAGAGAGAGAGACCTATGGAGTATGGAACTAACTGACGAAGCCATAAAAATGGTTGATGCATGGACTGATGGCGTATAAATCCTCTGTATATCAGTTAACTTTATTTTAGTATATTAGTTCTCAAGCGTCTCGGACACGATAATAATAATAAACCATGTAATCTTTCTTGCACGTCCTCCCGATTCATAACAGTTTTCTATTTAAATTTAAATTTACCCCTCATGAATACCCGGATATTATAAAATCGAATCTAAAGACAAGCCTGTTTTTCTGCTTTTACTGATGGATTTCTTAGCATTTCCGAATCGCACGGTATTACATCGCCCATTCACAAAACTACGGTACAACTCTTATTTCTCTTCCTTCTCAAATCCTAACATATCGATTTATTCAACCGGATCTTCATCTGTGGTTTCTCGAATTTCCTTATTTGTGGCGTTTAATGATCTCTGCAATTTGGCATCGACATTTCGGACGCAATCTCATCGCTTTTTCGCTGCTCACTTATATTTTCTCTATTCTGTCCTCCCTACCTTTCCTCTTCTCATTTTATGTGTGGCGCTGAACCTTATTTAAATCTTCTTCTGTTGCTACTGAACGTTCTTCTTTTTACTCCTCATTTTTACTAATGGCTTCACCCTTTGATACTTCTTCCATTTTATCTTTTCCTTTTCTTTCAGTCATACCGACCCCAGGATTCTTTTTGTATGTTTTCTCTGATCGCGTAAACATCTAATTAAACATCTAATTCAACTTTCTTTTCCTTTCCTAGTTTTTGAGCTAATATCCATCATCTCACGATCTCTCTCTCAAAAAAAAAAAAAAAAAAAAAAGAAAGAGAAAAAAACCTAATTCAGTCATTGAATTTTCTTAGATTATATTGATGCTATTTCATTAGGCAGACTGCAAAATTCCGATCACGCTGCTGCCTTTCTATTAGTACAGTCAGAAAAGAAGTGCAAAATGCGTAGAATATTTTCATAATCATTATATGTGTATCTGTTTAATAATAATAATATAGAAAGCCAAGAAAACAAAATGATCGATTGTGAAGAAAAAAATCAATATGTAAAAATATGCAATACGTCCAGCATAATCACATTTCAAGTTGTTAAGGCTGATGATGGCGTGAATTACACTTGTACCGCCAGAACGAATAACACTCGGAAATCCTTGTCTACATCAATCCATTTTGAGGTTCTATGTAAGTTTCTTCAATCACTAATTTAAAAATTAAGTTGATTACGTAGTTCCCGACATTTTTGTGCGCTGCGCACATTAAATTTACTTACAGTTCTACTACACGTACTTTAATCCTTTTTTCTCCCATCATTAAATACGAACGAATCGGCTTATACTATTAAAATTCTAATTCGCAGTATTTTTTTAACAAAATTCCTTTAAACAATCAATATTCCAACTACATCCACTGTTATAGCGATGACTTAAAATTCCAAATGATGTATGGCAACATCAAATTTTTTTCATATCGATTAAAAACAACTGTTCATGTATTTTCTCTCCCGAAATTTCAACCCTTTTTTTTTTTTTTTCAATCCCCTCTGCTTTTCATGTCCAACAGTAAAATCCAATCATCCTCTCCGAATTTTTCTCTAAATTACTCTGAATTCATTGGATATAGACATTTATAACTCAAATATACTCTGAATTCCTTAAACTTCCCTCCCCTTCTATTCGGTCTTGTGTGCCGAGTTTATTGCTATCTTACGACCGTTACCATATTTTCACTTGTTTCTCACGATATCCTTATTCTGTCAGATTCATATTCAAGAACAATTATAATGTTTTTACGTATTACTCTAAAATGTATTATTTTTTATCGAGTATTTTCAATTTTTAGTGTATTCTCATTAAATTTTTATAGTAAATCTTGAAATCTTTTTTTTTTTTTTTTTTACCATTTTATTACACATATTTAAACACACAAAAAAGTAATCATTTTAAAAAAAAAGAAAACAAATTTGTTGAATAATTTTAAATGGTACATAAAAAATTGAAAATTGTGGAAGAAATTCTAGTTTTGTGTTATCATATTATAAATGAAAAATAAACTAATTTGTAGAACGTCGCGAAAAACATATGGACGAGAAAAATTAACTGCCCGGCTAGACAATTTTTCAATGAAAATATAGTACGTCAATGTTTATTCAGTTTTTATATTCACATAGTTAATTTTCAACTAACAATGTAAAATCAAATATTCTAGTACCTAATAACTGAGTATTCCTTCTGATTTATTTTAAATTTGCAGATCAAAGTATTAATAAATTTCACAAACGTTTAAAAATATGGCAATATTTATGTAATATAAAAGTTACATTTGCAAACATTGCGCTATTATTCTATATTGAAGTATTTTTATGTTGTGCAAAATAAAACTAAATTCAAAATTCATAATGTATCATTTGATAAAATTTTACACTTTAATCGGTGTAATGTTCAAGAGTAAATTGTAAATTTATTTTATCTTTGTTTTCAATTTGTTATTTACCATAGTGTGAATAAGTTTAATTTATTTACTTCTTAATAAAGATACAAGTGTAATCACTAAAACGAATACTGTTTGCCTCCATTTATTATCAAATTAACGAATGTTGACATTATGCGGTCGATACTCAAATTAATTTATCACCATGTCTAATTGAACGTGTAAGTGAAATAATAATTAAATAACTGTGTGGTATTTTCATTGTTTAAAATCTTCACTTTTGTATTTATAATGGATGTATAAATTATGCAGTTTTATTAATGATTACAAAATGAGCCTAAATGTATGAACCGAGAAAAATGAATGAACAAAATAACGCTAAAATGAACTAATTAATTTCATTAATAAATTACTAAATGCGTGTTAGAGTTGTTTTTTGTTTTTTATTGGAATAATGATTGTAAAATTCATTTAAAAAATATGTCATTTCAAATAAAGAAATAAAAATTCCAGCTTGAATTTGAATAATATTATAAACATTTGGCAACAACTCTGAAATATCGACTTTTATCGAAATTTTTCCATCGGCACATTTTCATTGAAACTATAATAGTAATTTTTGTTCCGACGCAGATCCATCTGAGAAACCTTACATCGAAGGCTACGAGAAAGACGACGCAGTGCGTACTGGTACAAATATCGAACTTATCTGTCACGCGAGAAATGGAAATCCATTGCCACAGCTGATTTGGTATAGAAATGGAATATCCGTTCAATCTGTCTACAGGTAATTGGAATACGTAATTTTTTATTTTCGATTAATTTGTTTTAGTTCGTTTTTTACGATTTTGCTTTTTTCCCATTATTATTTAGGGGCGGGGGGGGGGTGACCTCGCGCATTACCTGTAACCAACTAGGCTATCGCAGTACATGGACCCTAAGTTTTAAATCAAACCACTCAGCCCGGCAAACTGAACGAAAGTCATGAGCCTGATCACAGCGGCAGGGGTATTCGAGAGGACGTCTGCTGGTGATGTAATTTGGCCGTGCCGTAGTAACCCATCAAAACGTGTGCATTTAAGCAAGATGTGCGAAACTGATTGGTATTCATTAGCAGAGCAAAGCGGCTAGATACTTGGCTTCGGAGCTTGCCTGAGGAGGAAGTCGTGGAAAAGAGACGTGTATGTACCGTCCTCAAGCGGTTGACTGCCGAAAATACTCTGCGCTTCGCTCCATCTAAAAGCGACCATGAAGACTCTATTCCCCGAAGAAAGCTGGATTAAGACAGCCTCACTGTGGGAAAACTACGTCCGATAAGGAACCCATTTGAAACAATGGTCCATAAGCAAACAGTGCTGGGAACGCATATAAATACTACTCGGCATCATCCCTGGTTCAGCCGATATATGGTGGACAGAATTTTTAGGACCATTGGTGATTCGGGGCGATCAGACTACAAGACATAGGTGGGCCGCAAGGAATCGGTCACTAGTAAGATTCCGGGCCGTTGGGGTTTCAGTTTTAGATATGTTTGCAGACAGAACAACGCAGAATACATCTCGGCTTCCGCAATCGATACAACCTTGTTCAGCCGTATACCCTCTGTGACTCGCGTCTATTTCGAAAACGGAAGCAGTGGGAGCAGCCTTGGATTTATTAGCCTTGAATCCGTCAATGTATGCTTTCGAAAATGCAAGGTATTTATTAATAATGCTTAGCGCCTTCTATCCGCGCAGTGCTGATGGGTAATTGTTGTCTGTGAAGGTTGTAATAGATTATATCTAAGAAAAAAAACCCGGAGCGGAGGTAGGTCTGAATAGTTCACTGTGAATCCGGAATTAGGCTTTATATTATTTTGCAGTAAAAGAGCACTGATTTCTGGTAGATTATCTTTGAGAAATTCAGGCTCTGCGATTGCGTCATTATGGTTCTCCTCGGCCCGCGAACACACACCGCGGTAGGTGAAGAACTTGACTCCAGCTAACGAACATAGGCTTTTTGGATGTACGATGGGCACCAAGTATCATGTGAAGAGCGGCGTTATGGATTAGTCAAGTCTTTTTAATAACGAACCCTTTTGCCGACGAGTACACCTGACTCATATAATTAATTTTACTAAAGACCACTGCTTTGTAAATATTTAGAAGAAACCTTGGTTGGATGTTATAAACTTAGGATATGACAGGAACTTGACCACAGATTTTAAATCATGTATAAAGAGGGGTTCCAAGTCAGTCCAGCGTCCATCAAGATGCCGAGGAATGTTGCTGCTGTTTTACAAGATATCGTGTTTAATAGTAGCGACATTGAATTATAAAAGAAGCGACACCTCTGTGAAATACAACATAATGTGACTTTTGAGAGGAAAAATTTTATTAAATAAATTCAAGATTTGTTTTGTGTGCCCAAAAATTGTTTATGTTTGTATGTGTGCATAATATGAACAAATTCTTTCCCACTCTACAAAGTAATCATTCCAGATACAGGCCAAATAAATAATAATTTGCTCTTTTTTTGTTACTCGATGCCATCGATAACGGGCGTAGAGTAGTCCCGTCCTTTGAGCAAAGTTCGCAATGGATGATAACAAAAAGAATGGGAAAAAAGAACAACAATGGTCATTACGTTGGATTGAAACTGCTTTTCATTACGAACGTTTCGGGTAAATTTGAAAAAGAAAAAGAAAGCTAAACCTATTCAGTATGCAACAATCGTAAAATTATTAACCCTTAATAATTCAGTCCTCATAGATCTTTGAACAGGATCGACAGTCCGAACTGGTCAAACTTCGTAACCATCAAGTACTAACGCTAGATAACAAAATAGATTTTTACAGGTAGACTTTTTGAAAGAAATAATATTCTCGTCGATAGCGCTTAACTCGACTTTTACATCGATGTAAACGAAAAAATAATACAAATTTTCTAAATTTATTGCAGAACATTCGAAAAACGATCCCAGAACAAGCACAATGTTTTGGCGAATGAGAGCGAAAATGGAGCGAATTATACTTGCGAAGCCCGCAGTCCCGCCATGTCAACCCCGATGATCGAAAGTATAATATTAAATGTTTATTGTAAGTTTTTTCCTTGAAAATTCTCTCGTTTCTTTAATTATCACATTTTATGGTTTTTCCTACTAAAATATTTGCCACATTTATGTATGTATATCTCGAAATTTCTTATACGCTTCTCAGGCGTACCCCGATGAGGGGGCTCCCATTACGATTCTTCAAAAATGTTTGTAAACTCATTTAAAAAAAGCAGCGGTCTAATGTTTTTTAAATAAAATTTCAACGTAAAATATTCACAATTAATATTGTTACGAGCGTTAATGTCATCTATGTACCGGCATATTCTTATAATTTTATGTATGCATGCGTCGTATTAATATGCCAAATCAGCATCTTTATATTTTAGCATTCTGACCAAGCACCCCAATGGTCGATCGGAAACTGTACGCCACTCACAGTTTCCCTGGCGGTAAAGAAACACTTTTAAATATTCATCGGTCCGGTTAAACGAACCATAAATCTTTTTAATAGTCACGTGGAAAGCAATGGCAAACCGCCACGTTCAACATCATATGCGCGCTAGGTCAGTACACAGCACAGACCCACATGGGACTGCACTTGTAGCGCGATAACAAGCGGCCCTACTATCAGTTCCGAATGTACTCGTAGTCTTGCGTGTGTACAGCTGCGTTGCATATAACAATTGTCTAGAACACTACCTATATCTGTACAGCTGAGATATTCGACTAGGTAGTCGCCGACGATCAGGAATTAAATATGGCGCTATAAAGAAGAATTGAATATGTAACAATTGAAATCAAACACTATTAATAAAGTCCATTCGGCCTTCTTGTAAGTTTAAAAATTGAAAAATACTATATTATATTTTAGAGGTTCTTTCATACCGTAAACAAACTGTGTATATATATATATATCAATTAAAATTTATGACTGTATAATTGAAAAACAATTGCATACGTTTCTGCGTATTGCCGATATTATACTTTAAAACAGACTAATAGCATCAAAAAATAAAATACTTTTAAAAAAGAGATACTGAAGTTCAAAACACGCAAAATTAAAATGAAAACTATAATTTAATGTCAAAATCAATATTAGTAATGATAAGATAAGTGAAAAAACATTTTTTTTTTTCATACTTCACATTTGTATAAAATTAAAAAAAAAAAAAAAAAGAATGGTTACAAATTTTATTTTAACATAATTTTATACGGGTCACGCGGAAACTTTGCCAAAAATCTTGGTAAATTTAAGATAACCAAAAATGATATTTATAGTAATGAAGCAATGGACACGCCGGAACGGACTTTAAAAGCTGAAAAAATTCAAATTCATTAGGGACAATATTAGAAACATAAATTGTAATTAGAAAATTAATTAAAAAGATATAAAAAAAAAAATTTTAATTAAAATGCAGCGGCATTAATTTATTTTGTATAAATTTTTATAATTTCTCAATTTCATCTTTCTTAAATTAATTTAAATTCACAAATGGAATGTAAATGTACTATATAATGTGACTCAGAAAAAACTCGTATATAAAAGTGAGTGGTTTTCATATTAATTTTAAAATAAATTTAAAAAAATTAAAAATAAAAATATAATGTGAAAGTGCTAAAGTATCGTCTTGATGAGCTGCATAATATTTGTGTGGGAAGTACTTTAATAAGAACAGATTGTGATCGTTTTACTCTTAAAAAATCTATATTTAAACAATTTCAGAAAATAAGTTTATTTCTCTTTAAGCCAATCAAAACGAAAATTTCAAAACTCGATTGTTTAATGTTGTTATCGAACTAAAACTGCAAAATGCGCGTAAACTTTTTTTTTTTGTTTTTTTATCTAATTGTGGAACGTGGGGGGGGGGGGGGGGAATTAAAAACCACGTTTTTTGATAATTTTGCGTCTTTACGGGTTATTTTCAAAACAAAAATTTACATCTTTATACTTCACGCTCAATATGTATTCCTACAAAAGGTCTGTCGGATAGCTTTACCGAATGAAAGAAGAAACAGGTTCAATGCAAACCGAGCTTTGAAGAAGTCGATTTACAATTCCCCGCCAGCTCTAAATTCGTCTCAATGTATGCATATATATATATATATATATATATATATATGTATATGTGTGTGTGCGTGTGTAATCTTGTTCTCAAAATATTATGATAAAATACTTTCAGCAGTAATAAAATTTGTTTTAAATTCTTGTCTAGTTGGACCGAATGAAATAAAGATAGCCGGAGGTGATACAGGTGAAGCAAGTAAAACCGTTTCACTGTCTTGCACTACGTCTTGCAGTTATCCAGCTGCAATCATTGAATGGTACGTGGATGAAAAATCGACGAACTCTACGAAGGTTAAAAAAATTGACGGGCCTTGTAATGGCTTCATAACGACATCCTACCTAGACCTCATCATTCCAAAAGGCAAACAGGAGCTATCGGTTAGGTGTCGAGGAGTCAATCCGCGATTGTCTGATTATGTTACTACCAAACACACTATACAAATTTTACGTATGTATATAATTTTACTCGTACGAAATATTTTTTTATTTTTGTTTACTACATTATATTTATGTGTATATATACATGTGCGCGTACATAAAATTATTACAAGTAGTCTCACTTTTCGATGATTGATCTTATAATGGCCAATTTCACCGGACTTTAACGTACAATCCCATTAATAGCGAGGACCCTGCGAGCTTGTGATGTATACGATTTCTGCTATTGGTAGATATATCATATTTTAAAATCTGGGAAAATACAGATTTTCAAAAATACGTGTCGACAAAACGAAGCGTTATAAAGAAATAATTACATACCAAAGGAATGTTTCAGATAGCGTGTGAATAGATGTTAGCTTTTATATATGCTTTTTTTTTTTAATTTTCTACTCTATGTACAACTCTTTAGCGTACATGTTAAAGCATTAACACAAATTTAAAAAGTATGAGAAAACGGTTAAAACGGCCGTATTTTTAATCGATCTCCTGCCTTCTCGGCGACAATTACAGATCATTAAAAATACGAACGTTAAAAGTCGCCTGGAAAGCAATGTCAAACCACCAAGCATACTGTGTATGTATCGCTCTACAGACAAACAAACGCATATACACTTTGATTAGACGTAGTATTTTAAGTACTTGTTACTGTATGCGAATTTGAGTCACTCAGTCGTCGCTTCGTACATTTTTCTTCCTACGCCTAAGCTCGCTTTGAAAGTTCTTCACCGACTGCTTTAAAATTCTGACACAACGTTGCATAACACGTCACATCCAAGTCATATTCGTGCACTGTTTGTAATCACATTCACCGCTTGCGCAGTTACGGAGGAAATATAAATCGTGCACAGCTGAAGATATTACCTGTTGAATACGAGATGAAAATTCAAATACGAACATCTGAATTTCATAGCAGAAATGCAAACGAAATGTCAATAATGATTAAAGATTTGTGCTTTAATAATCGCAAAAAAAGTTCTCATTCGATTAGGAATGCCATCACCGAATCGATTTTATGCTGCTCCGTTCGATGTAGAATTGCGTCGTAAATAAAACACAACAACAAGGGTGATGTGATCTTTTGTCGTATGTCTAATCAAATATTCTTAAGCTAACGTTTGAGCAAAAGGCCATTTCCAATCAAATGATACAAACTGTCAATAACGGAGTTGGAGACATGTTCTTCTTAGATGCGCCCCAGACGGAACTGGTAAAACGTTCCTAATTCGATTGATTCTGCCAGCAATTCGATCCCAGAATGACATAACTTTAGCTCTTGCGCGTCATCCGGAATAGCTACAACATTGCTACCAGGTGAAAGAACTGCTCATATCGCTTTGAAATTGCCATTGAACGCGCAATCCATTGAAACTCCCACATGCAACATTTCCGAAGCATCTGGCAAGTGTTCTAGAAATGCCAAATTATTGTTTAGGATAACTACACAATGGCAAATTGCTCGAGGCTCTTGATCGATCACTTTGTAAGATTTTTGTCGGAACCTACCAGACCATTTGGGAACGCATTAATATTGCTTGCAGGAGACTTCAGGCAATCATTGCCTGTAATTCCTCGATCGACACCAGCGGACGAAATAAATGCTTGCCTGAAATACTTTAGTTCACGGCGACACGCAAAGCGTTGAAATTAAAAATATGCGTGTCCAGCTGCAAAATGATTAATCGGCTGAGATTGGAAATTCGAAACGGAAAAGTGCCGTCCGACCTCAGGACGAATTTCATTACCTCGCAACTTCTGCAATTTAGTGCCGTTAAAAGAAGAATCGGCTGAAAAAGTATTACTCAATATTCAAATTAATTATAAGAATCAAAATTGACAGAAGTGATCGAGCTATTCTTGCCGCCCAGACCAAAGACGAATACGAACTTAACAATATTATTCAGTCTAACATTCAAAGCTCGGCCGGCACATACAAGTCCGTCGACACTGTTCTGGGAGCAGATGAAGCGATTAATTATGCAACAGAACTTTTAGATTCACTCGATCTCCCAGGATTTCAGTGGACGTACTGCAACAAAAAATCGGCGTGCTAATTATCATGTTGTTAAATATCAATAGCCAAAGCTTTGCAGCGGCACGCGACTTGCAGGAAAAAAGATTAACGAGCAGTTACATAGAAGCAACAATCTTGACAAGAAGCCATTCAGAGGTGAAGATGCCCTCATTCCTTACATTCCTATGATTCCAACGGATACGCCATTTCAGTTTAAGAGATTGCAATTCCCAATTCGGTTTTTACAATCACCATGAACAAAACTCACAGTGCTAATCTTTAAAATTGTGCGGTTTAGATCTAGACAGGGACTACTTTTCACATGAAAAATAATATGTTACGTGTTCTAAAATCGGCAAACCAATCTCTATATCTGCGCAGACAGCGAAACAACGAAAGAGTTATGCTAAACGCGCAAGCATTGTGAAATTAAACATATTGAAAACGTGTATTTTCTCTTTTCGTTCTTTTCAATTTAACAAGATTGAGCCACAGCAACGCGTGGCCGGGTACAGCTGGTTACTCGAATACGAGTAAAATTTATTGCAAACGAGTCAAGCACAGCTATCCGCGATCTCAATGTTGGTTTATGTAAAAAAAATTTCCAGCTTCCCATAATGGCTTCAACGGTATTATTAGCGCTGGTAATCGTTCTGGTTGATTTTAGGCGTCCAGCGTGTAGTAGGAGAGTATTTTATGGATGTAGTTAAATATTTCTCGTCCAAAAAACTTGCTGTAAAGCTTACATTATTATTCTTTTAAAGTATTTTGACATGAATATCTCTTATGGCTGGGGATCATTCCAGAAATTTGTCCGACCCACGAAATGTCACACGAAAAGTCCCACGGATTCTTACGATAAAATCTTACCATGGAAACTCAACAAAAGTATTATTTATACATATATATGTCGGATGATCCACTGTACACGCTGTCTTTCATATCAACAACTGGCAAAAGATGACGGGCCTCCAAGTGGAAGCAGCGAACGCGTTTCGCGCAGCCTCCGCAAATGTTCAAATCGTTTTCGTCGACGAGTGCAGTATGATCGGATCCGCTCTCCTCGGATAAATAAATTCTCGACTTCAAAACATTATGCATGATCATGAGCATCCGTTCGCGAATATATAGACATTATGTTTACCGGCGACCTCCATCAACTATCGCCGGCTTGGCAGACACAGATTTACAAGCGATCGAGTAAAAAGTTCTGGTGAGAAATTATCTGGCAACCGCTACATTACTGCCCGCTCGTGCAAATAATGCGACAAGCTCATCTGTACTAACCAAGATTGGTGATGGTCAGCCCTTACTTCCAGAGGAAAAAGCGATAATCGAGTCCCTCTTCTTGGATCGTGAATTCATTGACCGCGAGTTTCCTCAGGCTATACGCCTCTTCTTCCGTATCGTAGACGTCGATCATATTAACATAGATTCCGTACAAATCACTGAAATGGTCGAAGTTCTCAGTGGTAATCTTAACTTGGATTTGCAGAGGTCGCACGGTCCCACATTCATGGAATTTATGAGCGCAAAATTTTGACTCGAACCGTCGAATGAACCAATCGTTTTCGCATCACACAATTACATGTGCATTAACGCCATCTTTTCACGACACGTCGGCGTACTTGAAACACGCCACTATATCTCCTACTTTAGTCCTCCCCTTCCGATAACAACGCATACCTCCAATGTCAATGTTGTAAATGGTGCAAATTATTCAACTGTTATTAATTGTTATAAATAATGTAAACGATGTGTTAATAATGTTGTAAATACTGTCGACGGTGTAAATGTAAATACCGTATCCGTCTCCAAAGAATACTGCAAAAATCATAAACACATCGGCTTTCACTCTCGTTGCTGCCCATAAGATATAAAGTTAGCCCAATAATGGTTCAACGAAACAACTTAGATAATCGAGTGAAAGAGTAAAGGAAAGCCACTGCTGCCCGTAAGATATATTCATGTATTAATGTATCTGTGCGTGAAGCGTAGAGACACTCGTTAAATTTCTTCTTTCTATCTTTCTGTTTTCCAAAAAGTACTTACCTATCTAACTATAAGTAAAATAAAAGACAGTTTAAATAGTAGTAACAATAGGGGTAGATATAAAGGTCGCATTTGACAACTGTTGGTACCCGGTACTGTGTTTACAGAACTGAAAGAGGTACTAGATGACGATAGAACTTTACTGAGGATTCTACAATTGTTTTACCTAAAGCTTTTCTACTAATACATAATTACTGAAATTTCATTCAAAAAACAAAGATGCATACAAATCATAATAAAAAGTGTTAAGTATACATTACATTTTCAAAAAACTTAATGTTTTCTTTGGAATATATATTTTTTTGGAATAAACAGAGTTTCGAAAAAACCCTTTAGAGTATGCGCATAATTAACCATGATTATAAAGAAACGTTAGCCATTAATACTGCGGTTGTAATTATATTTTAACTAGCAATAAAAACATATCTTGCATGATATGAAGAAACTCAAAAACTGAAAATTTTTAATATCGCAGTGTAATTTTTTTTCCTGAAAAATTAGAAATGAAAATGTTTTTAAAATTATTTCGTAACTTTTGTATCGACAAGGAATTACTGCATATTTTCGAAAAATTAGAAATTAGAATAAAGTTGTTCGAGATGATAACGATCTCACTAATATTTCAATTTAATTGAAATTGAAGAACCACGCTTAATTTAAAATTTACGATTTTCACTAAAACCGAAAATCGAAAAATATTAAAACTTTTTCCATTTTTTTTTTCTTCTTTACGAACTATTAATGTATACTGATTCTGTTAATATATGTTATATTTTTTTATTTATTTTATGACAAAGAACTATTTAACATTTAAAAAGCTCTCTTTATAAGTATTTTGACGCGACAAATTTTTTTCTTAGGCACAAATTAAAGTCAAAAATGTCTGGTCTTGACGTCATTTTCACACTAGCTGACTCTAAAATAATATTTGCTGGCAAATAATGAAAATAATTAAATATTAAAACATTTGTTTTTCAGAATTTTTTGAAAAATTCGTTATTTATAAACATTGTTATACACAGATTTTCATCCAAATTAAATAGCTTCAAGACTAACAGTTGTTAGCGGCTACACATTTCATTCAGTTAGATATGGAAAAAAATAAAAAGAAAAAAAAAAACGTAGACACTCATCGGAAAGTATAACAAATTCTTTAACGAATAGGGAAATTAAACTATAAAGCACCTTTCATAGTTATCTTATATTTTAACTGAACAAATATAAACAGATTTATGTTAAATGCAAACCACCATACCTGGCTTTTAGTGTCAGTAATTGTTTGGAACACACGAAGATAACAACATTATAATTAATCTATTAGTAAGTTTAAACTAGTCTCAAATTTAATCCTACCAGGGAATAATGTATGGTCCCTTAGTTGATTAACCTACTACTCTCCTTCACTGTTATCTTTCCCGCTTAACTGTGTTTTAAAAACCCAACTTTCGGCCAGCCAACAATAAATATGTCCTGACTGCAACCATTTATCCTTTCTTCATGTACAAATATAAAGAGATATTTGTACTGCATATTCTGTGTACAGTACGCACTTGACACAAACTACACTACTGCAACTAATTGAATAAATATTTTACTTTTAATCGCTATTTAAGTGCAGTTCAAATGTTCTTACGTGTCCGTATATCGTTATCATTCAGGTGCGCACGAAGGTATGCATGACTGTCACATTGCCCTCCACGCTAGAATATTGATACTTTTAATGATTTTTACCCGTCCCGCCCGTGCTCTTAACACCTTTAGTACCTCAATCGTGCTGACAACTCAACAACTACGACAACGTTATTTCATTATTACTTAAATTTAATATTCTATTTTTGGCTTTGCTAGGAATTGAAATCAATGCTGTAGCGTTAGTAGTTCAATTCTGTAACTACTTAAATTGTGTCGACGAACTGCGCGTAATTTTTTTTTGCTTTTTTTCTAAACCATTTAATCAATTATTATTTTAAGTGCAATGTAGTATTGAAACTTTTCAATATTGCATTTTTTAAAATACTGGTAAAGTTATTTACATACCTGACTTAATGGATTTATAAGGGTAGATATTGTATTTATCGATAATGTGTAATAATTCTGAGTAAATCTATAACTGCCGTAAGAAATGATAACTTTTTCTTGGTAGTCTTCGTTGTATCGATGTTTGTCTAATTCGATGGTGTTCTGTTTCTTTAGTCGATCCTGTTCTAAGGCGTATAATTCATCACACAAAAATACACCATGGATTCCTGATAAGCTAGTCTTTCTGAGTGCCGCAACAGTAATATTTTCCGATATACAAAACTGATTCGCTCAAAATCCATTTTTTTGTTCATTTGTTAATGATTAGTTTGTCTAATTACACTCTCATCAGTGTTGTAAATTTTCATTTGATTACATTTTGTTTTAGATCCTCCGGGAGAGCCGATTATAACCGGATACGTTCGTGGCAGCTATATAAGTGCTGGTACGATTCAAAATTTAACTTGCACATCCATAGGCGGTAACCCATTAGCAACACTTACATGGTATAAAAATGGAAACAAGGTAAAATTAACGTTTTTTTCATAATTTTCCGCAACCCCATCGTAATCGATTAAATAATTATCATCTGTTTTTACTTCTCCCGATTAAACTAAATTCTGCGTGTCCTTTTTTCCATTATTTGTATTCAAAATTCTATACCAGCATCGATGATACCGTAAAATTATACGAAACGTAAGTTTCATATCGAAAATTAAAACATTTTTTGTAAGAAAAAACATGAAAATTACTTTTCATTTTTGAAACGTAATGTTTTTCCCCAAGAATATTTGCTTCTGTACGCGAAATAAGTAATATAATAAATATCGTTTGTTTTTCCAAAATGCGAATTATGCGTGTTCGGAGAATTAATTGTGTCGTAAGTTAAATTTTTTAAGACTTTCAATGATAGTAAATAATAACATACAGTTATTTTATTTTGAAGAAAGAAAAACAGCGCGTGTATCTAATTAAAAATCAAGAAAACAGTATACAGTAAAATATGTTTGAAATTACATCACCGCTACTCTAAAGCAATGTAATCATGGAAAGTGACGTCTTTGTAGAAACTAGATTCATGTATAGCGTGATTTCCAACAAAAATAAACAGTTAGCACCGTTCAAGAGAAAACTACGAGTACATAAAACGAATGTTTTTTTATTTCTAAGAGGGGAGGTGTTAACTGTGGGTATTAACCTGGCACAGGTAAAATACGGTAGCAGGATATATTGGGGGGGGGGGGCAACAAAGAGCATTGACCCATGTTCAACGAGAAAGAAAAATAACGCTGAAATAATTATTTAGATTCGTATGCGGTCAGCTGTAGCAACAATGATGGAACCGAGGTGATAACAGATAGCGCAGTCAAGGATAGTACAGACACAGTGCTATAAGGAGTAGGAATACTAAGTTTCAGAAGTTGAAAGTAGCGAAGAAACCGTTCGGACGACAGAGTGGAACATTCCAAAAGGATGTAGTTACAATTACGTTCGTGGTTACCGTTGGCAGCATGTAGCGGACAACAAGGAGATAGCCTGAAAGTGAAACACGATAGCGAGAAGAATTTATTTTAGGTCATAATTTGTGGAAGAAATTTGGCAAGTTGATTTGAGATATGAGAAAGAAGGGAATTTTTTTTGGAAATGAAAATTCTGAAGTACAGTTGAGTAGGACGAAATAAGTTTTGAAGAAGAAATTGAAAGACGCTTTAAAAGGACGCGACAACCCAAGTAAGATCTACGAATTGGTAAAGGGGGAACCATTACATTCAGCATATATTGCAGGAATAGGAGTTGATTGAAGAGCTTCTAGACATAAACGAACTAATCAATTCTGGAACCAATCCAGTTTACAAAGGAGAGATCTGGAGTAGTTACCATAGATAAACGAACAATAATCCAGTTTGGTGTAGATTTATAAAGGACAATTAAGGTACTAGAATCTCCTTCTCACCTTGTTGATGAAATAGATTTAAAGAGATTTAGTCTTCTATTTACCGACATGTGAAGATAGTTAATGCGATCGAAAAAGAAGAGGCGACTATTTAGGAACAGACCAAGATAACAAAAATTATTAACTAAGGGAATAGTAATGTTATTTACAGAATGGTTTACTAAAGAAGAATTAAAAGGCCGATTAGTTAAATTAAAACAAGCGGATTTAGACGGCGAAATAAAACGGTGTATAAATATCTGAAAGTGAGTTATTTAATCTTGACAAGGAATTATTCAGTTCTTCGTTTGCAGAAATAAGATCACGTAAAGTAGAATATAGAAGGATATTATTAAAAAAAAAAAAAAAAAACTTCGATAAAAATTTTAAAAAATGCGGAAATTTCGAACTAAAAAAATGATAATGAAAAAAAAAATACACAGTAAAATTTCAAATCAGAAAAACGGAATAATTAATGAAGTATTAAGACAATGTAATGGAGAATAAAGTTGTTAATAAATTAAAGAAATAAAAAGAACAAATATTAAAATATACAAAAGGATGACAATAGTCGGAAAAAATATTTGGGAAAAAAGAGCTATAGAAACATCCGCGACAATTAACTTTGATAATATTTAAATTTTTTCTCTTCCTAAAAATTGGTTCTTCTCATAGTTTGTTTCTATGGTTAATTGATAAATTTTATCGAAAATTATACACAAACAAATATAAAAAAAAACAAAATAAACACGACGAACATATAACCTCCTCTTTCTGAAGTCGAAAAAAAAAATAAACTACTTTTTTAAATTTATTGTTGTTAATCTTTCTTTTTTACTGCTATACACGTCCAAGGAGTTCTTGCGTCAATTCAGATTCTCATATCGTTCCTTGCAATGAACAGAGTTTCCTTTTTAAAATAATATATATAGAGCGCTTAACGAGAGTTTTATTGTCTCGTAAATATATAAAAAAATCAGACGTATCTGGTTCTTAATTACTTCATTGTTTAAAATTTTTTTATCCTTTATGTAATGTTTTCAGATGATAAAGTCAGTTACCAATCGAGACCCTTTTTCGGCTTTTTCGATAATTTCAATCAGAGCGCATGCATCCGATAATGGAGCCGAGTACAAATGCGAAGCTACGAACTCAGCTACCAGCACTCCGCTGCAGAAAGCTATCGGATTAAAAGTTTACTGTAAATAATTATATATATTATACTTTTTCGCAGTCAAACAAAAAAGAGCATTATAATTCAGTGGCGGCTCGTGGTCAAAACGAAAGGCGCGGCTCTTACAGATTTAATTTTTAACACACTTTATACTTAAAATCTATTTTTCCGATTGTACATATATATATATATACCCGCAACTATATTTGCAGTTAAACTTACCTATTTCTTGAAATTAAAGTCCATACTTTTATCACTAATGAACTCTATCACCTTGTCATTAAAGTGCGCCCCATTGAGTTTTCGATAGATAACATTCCAGGTGCTAACAATCTGTCTTCTCACCTATAGTGCTTCTTAAGAAAGTTTTAATTTTTTTCAAAGAAGAAAAGCACCTTTCTGTTTCTGAAGTAGACATTGGAATTATTAGGAGGATCCTCAAAGCGTTTGTAATTTCCTGGAAGGCCGCGTCCAATCCAAATGAATACATGAAAGCCAATATTTTCAAACATCCAGAATGGTGGGAAATGGTTACGAAGAAAATGACGCAAAAAAGTTGATTAATACATTTCGAAAAGTCGAAATAAAAGTGACGAGTTTATTGCGAACGTTACGTTGCCTTATATTTAAAAATTTTTATGGAAAGAATTGGTCGAATTTTAAGAAAAAACACCGCTCGGCCAATATTTAAAGTAAACAGGAAAATTTAAAATTTTTTACAGAATATTAAAGATGACTTAGCACAATTGCATGCGGCAGATCTATATAAAATTCCGTATTCGTGTGATCTGAGTTGTACGTAAGATAAGCTGGAAGGGCTATGCGCATGTAAGAGTTAAAGAACACGAAGCAAATTGCCGATGCAAACGAGAGCGGAAAAATTTGCACTAGCCAAACATATACAACTAGGACGACACGAAAGTCGTTAAATCGGAAAACATAATAAAAATTTTAATAGAAATGACGATTTAGAAATCGATTCAAATTCGAAGTTGATGATTGGTCAACTTAACAAAAAACTAGTATAATTAATCAATCGGATGCACACATCTCCGAATGTTGGGCATTTATTTAAGGGGAGTGCGGGGTTTTCGTAGTCGGACTTAGTACGTTTTGTTCTGATGATGAATAAAGTAATATTATTCGGAACGTCACAATAGAAAAAAATTGTGACGTGGTTTTTACCGAAAATAAAAGATGATGGTAAATTAAAAAAACCACGAAAGTTTCAAATCTTTTTTATTGACTATATAACATTTAAAATTACGCTTCCATTCTTGTAATATAATAAAATATTAATAATACATATGTTACTCCCTATTTTTTCTTGTTTTTATTATTCAACTATACCATTCAACTCGATATAGGCACTGTGAATTCTTACTATTCTTTTTGTTCTATTATTAATCCAGTGTCATATATAAAAATTGTACAAATAAATAGAAAAAAATTAATTTGTTAACGATAGTACTAAAAAATTTAAAATAAACGCGTATTTTAAAAATTTACAATATTTATTTATTTACCGGGAGGGGGACAATGAGAAGTTTTTAATAATAAACTCTATTCTCTTTTTTTTTTCATGTAATCGTCAAACATAAAAGTATAATAAAAAACTACAAATAAATCGCGTTCCAAATTAACCTCTGCATTCCTTTCAGCCAATCTAAGAGATCACTTTTTTGCGCCATGCGTGTCTTTTAAAGGCAAATATTACGAAGAAAAGACACTGAATATTCTCTCGGAAATGTACTGAATCGTTTGGCGAGGATTCACGCAACAGAGCAAAGAAGCGGGTTTCTTAAGGGGCCCCACTTGCACATTTCGGTATCCACATCTGTTGAGTTCTGTCCGTATCCGCCTGCGAGCTTCTTTCGCCTGTTAACCGGGAATTTCTTACGCCATTTTTGTCTAGTTTCCATGCTATTGACATGGACATGCCGTACGGCTAGGTTCGTTTTGCAAAATGCGTGCGTCACGCAAAAACGTGTGCATTTTTCGTAGTGTTACCATGATAAGGTCATCACTGAGATCGCGGAATGAATATTTGGTGTTCAGCTTTTTCATTAAAACGAAACTTGTCCGCTTCAAAAGACATATGTAACAATGTACCTCTGTACTAAAAAGGTACACAGAGGTGTGTTGGTTTTTGATATTTTCTTAAGCAGATTTTCTTGACTTTAAACGCTGACGGAAGGGAGGTTATTTCCGCCGAAATCGGAGGGAAGCTTTGGTTCTGGTAAAATTTTTCTCAGTCTTTAGTTAGTTTTTTCTCGCATATTGGAAAAAAATTGTATATTTTGGCTCAAACCGGGCTAGCAGGTGTTTAGCGATCCGGAGATTACGCGACAAGATTCGATTTCAATTAATATCAATTTTCTTCCTATAACCGGTATCCGTTAAACCGTACAGAATAATGTCGGTCAGTTTAAAACACTAATGCTAGCACGGAAGTTCTCTGCACTCCCGTTCTCAAACCCTGGCACAAGCTGACTAACCTTTTTATTAAGGTTTACTCGAGCTTTTACCTTCCGGATAAATTTTCTGAACGTCCGTTATCGACGAGTGAACTTTCGAACGTGACACCGAGGTTTCTAGGGAATGTAGAATTTTTAAATGGAACTCCATTAAAACCGGCAGAAACTTCCACATTAGTTTGGTGATTATTGGGATGAAAGAGAGCTATTATTTCCGCTTTCATTAGGTTGCAGATTACGTTTATAAAAGTACTCAAGTCCATCGTGATCCACGCATTTCTTTAGGTCTTTTCCTGCTGTTACAAAGGCTACATCGTGCGCGTGCCAGAACTTCTTACTGGTACTTTTGAGGATGTACTAACATAAATGTTGAAGGGCAAAATATCGATCCTCGAGTAAAGCCATGTGGTTGATATGTAACTGAACTAATATTTTTTAAAAAATGTTCTCATCTTTTAAATGCATCAAAAATAGATAATTTATCTCGAATGATAATTCAAAAAGCAGCATTCGCTGGACTATAGTGAGGTGCGCTTATTTTATACGCATATGTTTAGCGCCCCACACTTTTATATTACAGTTCAGCAACTTATTTTTAAATCATTCGAAAAAAATTATATATTTTTTATTTTTCGATGCGTTTAAATACATATTTTATTTAATATTTCTTTAAATTGGTTTTTATTATTAAATGTTGTGAATTGTTCAAATATTCCAAATGTTAAATAAAAACAATTTTTATAATTTTTTAAAATTTATCTTATTTAAATTGTTGACAATAATAAATTCTTATTTTATTTGCGAGTATTGTATTTAAAACTGTATAATTTTTATAAAAATAGGGTTCCCCATTTGACGTTTTAATATAATTATTACCAAAAAGAAAAATAATGATAATAATAAAACACCAATACACAACTAGAATTTGTGCAATCTAACGAGAGAAAATGTCACTTCTGGTTACAGTTGCTCCGAGTAATATAAATGTTGCCGTGATACCGGACGTAGTAAGAGCCGGATCGAAAGTGGAACTACAGTGCAATTCCAGTTCCAGCAACCCACAGGCAGGGGTATCCTGGTGGAGAAATGGTATACCCATAAACGAGGATATTACGACTGAAACAGATCCCGGCGAATACAATGGGACCTTTTCGCGAAGCAAACTGACCATTAATGTGACGACCGATATGAACCGCGATGTATTCTCATGTGAAGCGAAGAATACGGTGCTCAACAGTGCGATACATCAAGCAGTAACGTTAAACGTTTTATGTAAGCATTTCATATTTCATTGAATTGAATCAGAAAAAGTACCTGCACTTTTGTAACGTAGCCGACAGTTAAACCAGTAAAGCCGCCGCGTGCTAGAGTAAATGTATTAATTGGCGAAGTAGTTTCTTGAATAATTTCTGTTCGGCCCTAGCTTCGTCAATCTGGAAGAAAGAAAAAAAAAAATGTAATTTAAATAAATAAACAAATAAACGGTATTTCTGATAAAGGATTACAATAAATATAGGCCTTTACGGCTGATAGCTACAATATATACATATATATATATAAAAATAACATTTAATTAATACAAGAGAAAAGACAATTGAACTGCAGAAAAAATGCACCAGTAGTAATACACGAAAAAGCCTACGAAAACTTGTCCAACATATCTCGCGTTTCCAAACATAACTTAATTTTTGTAAAAATGTTTAGCTTCGTACTTCGATTTGAATAAACAAAGAGCAGAATGATAAAATGCACGTTTGTAAGACAGGTGCAGATGTAAATAAGTAAATAAGTAAGTAAAAAGTTTAGCTGTTAAATGATAATGAAAAACTCGTCGCTTCCCGCCTTTTTACTTAGAGCCTACGACTAAAATGATGAAATATGGAACATGCTTTAGCCTGATTTGCTGAATGCCGAATTTATAACACTGCTATTATTCTGTTGGGAAATTATGAATGAAGAAATAAGAAAAATGCGGATAATCGTTTTATTTTTCTGTTTGTCCTACATGATGGTTGTTAGAAGTAGTGGACAGTACGACGGGTTTATGATAACGAAAATAACTGATATCACATTTTTCGAATCGATCCCCCTTTAATTTTAACGAGCAAAGTCTGTATCAGTGCATGATCCACCACGAGTAGCCGGTAGAATGAAATTTGTTTTGAGCTGTGTAATTCGAACGTTTCTTCCATAAACTGTACCAATCGGTGATTTTCAGGTCTCTTCAGATTCAGGCTTCTATCGCCAGACAAAATGATGGATATAGTATGGGGTATTGTTTTTTTTCAATTTTTTTGTAAAATCTCTGCTGCTCCCTTAGGTGTGTTAGCCATCAAATTCAATTCAAAGAAATCTTCAATATCGTCAATGCTAGTGTGCCAGGTGAAACGTAAATCGTTACAATCAATGCCCGCTGACCACTGATAGTGCTTTCGAGAGCGCATAGTTTTCGGAAAGTTAGGTCACTACAGTTGTATTCTTATTATTCCAGTGCGCTATTTCGTCTCCCTTCCAGCGCACATTCCGTCTCCCTTTCCGCGTAACGTTTTCGCACGTTTAGGTCCCGGCTAAAGCATGTTCCGTTCTTAAAGGTAACGCGTATCGGAATTTCTCTCGGAAATAACAATATTTCGCAAACAGAAAAAACCTAGGGGAACGTCTTTTGACGATAGGAAATTAATACGATTAACATACAAAATTGTAATATTAAAAAAAAATAAGAAGAAGAAGAAGAAGAAGAAAAAGGAAAAAGCAGTGAAAAATTTACACGCTATTTAGTTAAGAGGGAAAAATTAAAACAAAAAATCTGTACAACTTAAACAACTTAAAATTTCGCAATACTGGGGCTCGTTAATAATGAAAATTCTCCCTTAGACCTTTCGTACTTATTTCTATGAATGGCACATATGTACCCAACATGTACGCATACAGTAGTGTACTCGGAATTGATCAGTAGGGAAGATTATAATCTTCATGATAAAATATGAACATGCTAGCGCGCATTTACAACAAACGCCTATACGGAATTTTAAGAACATCTACTTACAAATAATATTAACATCTCTATAATTATATTTTTTATTTTATGTCGAAATTTTATTCAAAAATACATTAAAAATAAAATATTTGCGCGCATTTTTAAGTAATGTTCTGAAATGGAGAGGCATCTAACTCCCTTCCGGAGTACGCTACTGTGCATTTATATAAATGGGAGCTCTATCTCTCCTACGATGTCCAATCGCTGCGTTATGTCTTGGCTAATAGCAGTTTCAAATCGGTAGCTTCGTTCTCAGGACGCTATTTCTAAAAAAAAGAATTTTTCCCTTTTTTTATTTTATTTTTTGAAAATCTTTTATTAAAAAACTTCTTTTTATTTAATATTCGAAAAAACTTTGAAATTTTAAACCCGTTAATATTGTCTAATAATCAATCTCAATCATTATCCGTATCCTACTTTCTAATCAACAAACTTCTTCGAGTAACTGCCGCATGAATGATAACTTATCAATGCTTCGCACGTCGGACATTTCGGCAAGGTTCTCCATTGAACGTTGTAGTTACTACTAACGTAGGGGCAACTATAAAACCGAAAGGATCCCCCTTCACCATGCCTCGTGGATACTGTCAGCATAGACGTGCCGCTCACAATAATGCATGGATCTCTTCCTTCCCTCCTTCTAGAGTATTACGGGTACTGCTAACACAAACACGAAACACGGTCGTAATACGGAATAGAGAGGGCAAATCTTTCTTCTACTTTCTATCGGGCATTGTGAACACCGCTAACAGAGAGAGATGGTCATAGTTTCGGATGGACTTTTTTTTTTTTAAATATGTGAATACACTATTTAGTAATATGCAGTGTATTAGTAACGTTCTTCAAAAAAAAGTATATTATTAAAAATATTTTTAAAAAAGACGGTATGATGATTTTACTGTTAAGAATTTAATAAAAATGGGCTAAAAAGTAGAAAATAATTACTCTCGATAAGAAGATAATATTATATATGTTAAAGTATAATATACGTGTAAGCATGTTACGATAATTCTTAAACAACATTAATACTTTATTAATTATCAGTAATCACTGTGAAAGCTTTAAATATTTACATATTTAACATTAATACTTATTGGGAGTCAACACGAAATTTACAAATTGCAACAGTATTTAGGAATCATTAAATGAGTATCAGCAACACGATCATCGCCCGTTTTCTATAAGCCAAGTATCGAAAAGATCAGACAGATGTTTAATGTGGTTTTTAATTTTTCGTTGCAGTCTGTGAATTTCGTGTCGACTCCCAATAAGTATTAATGTTGTTTAAGAATTATCATAACATGCTTACACCTATACTATACTTTAAAATATATTATTTTCTTATCGAGAGTAATTATTTTTTACTTTTTGGTACATTTTTATTTGATTTTTTATATAAATTTTGAAGCCGGAACTATTTTTTAAAAATAAATTTTATTTCACCGTTTAAATATTTTTAATTAAAAATTCAGTCGGACCAAACTAAAACTGTACTACTATATAAGCTATCTTGGTTCAGAAGTATTGTTCAAATTTTATCGGTAATGAAACTGATTTTTGTCCGATTATATTAACCAAAGAAAATATACCTATAAAGAGACTCTTAACAACTGAGCAGTACTCACCAATGCCTACTGATATACTTGTATAGAACCACCAATGACCGGGAAGTAAAAAATTATTCGAATCACTCAACATGGTCAAATATTACACGCAGTAATGTAGAAACGTAATATTCCGGTCACTGATGAGCTTGTAAATGTCGTTGTAGCGGTTTCAAATCCGTTTTCTTTATACGAATCTCCATATTCATTCATCGGTGGTAATTAACACTGATAATGCACCAGTTGGCAAATCTCGCGCAGTTACTCGAAGTTAAGAACCCACAGAAGATTGGTCAGAATAGAACTAGACATTGAACAAACTTCTTGGCTTCGGAAGAAGGGTATAATATTAGAAAACAGTCAGCTGGAAATAAAGTTTGCAGCTTTATTTTTAAGCTTAAATTATCAGTTACGTCCTTATCTCAACGAAACGCGTTAAAGGCGATAGTATAGTAGAAATATTATTATTACAGCAGACGTTAAACTGAATTTCAATCATCGTGCATACGGTGTCGTAATCAGGTGTACGAGTGAAATTTGAAAAAAAAACAAATCCAAACGGCAAAATTGAACATTTTCGGGAGATAGT